>OX456525.1:25013008-26337365 GCA_949748255.1 Eustalomyia histrio
TTCATCAATTTTCATTTACCCTAAAATATAAAAATTGCAGCCTTAAAGTGTAAATCAAATTTAGTTTTGCAACTTTTCGACAATGACAAGTTCAACCTTCCAAAGAATTCTAGATGGCGGCATTATAATCTGGATATTTCTAGTAGATTGCAGAGGACGCTATCACAAAGTAAAGACCAGACTCTAGATAAGCTTACTAAAATACTTATATAATTGAAAGTTTAAACTTAATGAGAATTACAAATTAATAAATATTAATAAGTAAAATTATTGTGTTTGTGTATTTGTATAACTCGGTATTTCACGCAACAAAAATTTGTAAATATTCTGTAAAAATTCTGTAATTTGTAAAATGTAAATTGCAAAAAGATTTGCTAAATAATAATTTTTTACTAAAAATCAATACAAAAATAGTAGAGTGCAATTGAAAACCGTTTACAAATTTTTCTACTAACTTTTTTTTCTGAGTGTACAAAGCCATGATTATGGATAATCTTTGGTTTCAGGAGGATAGCACTCCGTGTCACATAGCTCATTAAGCAATCAATTTTTTGCGTAAAAGTGTAACATAAACATCCAACTTGGCAATGCCAATTGACCCACTCAAAGCTGCGATTTGACCCCTTAAGACTTTTCCTGTGGGCTGCTGTTAAAGACCGATGCTACGCAAATAATCCCTTAAGGGTAATGTCGCCTAAGTAATTCCTGAGATAGCATCAGAAATCCACAACAAAGTCTTGGAAAATTAGACTGACATGATAAGCTACTGCGAACCCAGCCGCGGCAGCCACATGAATGAAATCGTGCTGCATAAATAATGATGAAGTCATAATATACGAAAAGAACTCAAGTTTAGTTCTTTCTATTTAATTTTTAAAAGGATACTTGTATTTGGACCACCTCAAGTTCGAAAAAATTGATCAAAAATTATACAAAAAAAAAGAGATTTTTTGAAACCACTTTTCAATAGAAAAATAGGGTTGATCGATCACTATTTGTAGAGTGGAAAAATCTACATATAGACAGATTCGTACTGGCAACCGAATTTGTTGCCAATCAAATGGTTGGGTTGTGTTAACCGAATTTTTCGGGTGTGACAACTGAAAACCCATTGGGACATGTGTAATTTGACTGTGAGAATAGTGTTTCGGTTGCCTCAATAACAATTCGGTAGTCACAACCAAAAAATTCGGTTGGTGCAACTGAAGCATTCAATTGGCAACAAATTCGGTTGTCAGTATGAATCTGTTTTCTGCGTGTACATTTGGAAATATTTATATTCATGTTTTTGTGCATACTTTATAGTTTTCCTTTTTGCAGAGATGTCCCAGACCTGGATATAAACATACAAATTAATCCACCCCTATTAATCTAATATTCTGATTTTTTATGTCAAAAAAAAAATAATTATTTAAAAAACTCGAATTCGACTTGTAAAAATTTCACAAAATCAAAAAACGTCGACTTTTTGTTGCAACCATAGGGTGGTATAGATCAATTTTGCGCTAAAAATCAAAATTTTCAAAAAGATTTTTTTTCCATTTTCAAATAATTTAAGTTTTCCAAATTTTGCAAAAATGGCTAAGATAATTTGAATCTTTGGATTAAAAATCAAATATAATTCGTGTTATAACATTTCTTCTGAATATATTTAATTTAACCAAAAAATCTTCAAAAACACCACAAAAACTTTAAAAATTGGATTCCCTATAAAACACAACACAAAAATACAGAATATTTTACTAATAAAAACCATTTTCTTTTTATTGCATATTTGATGGTAAATATTTACAGGAAGAAAGAAAAGGGGACGTCACAAAATTTTCGGTGCTATATGGCATTATAAATATTTATAAAATCCACAAAAGAATGCTTTCCTTCTTCAACCTTTTAATAAGACCATAATGACAAACATAATAAATGATATTTTCTTACTCTGTCATACATTGTCAACTACATGCATGCATTGTGTTTGTATGTTGTACACTGTATGTGTATATAGGAGCTCACTGGACCATATAACCATATAAGGTTGACATGCGACAGACGACTACGTTGACGGCGACGACAACGACGAATACTTATTTTGGTGACCGTTTCTTTCATGTCTTTTTATTGCTACTGATGATGCTGCTTAAACTGCTACTGCTGAATGTTGGTTTCCCCCAGAAAAAATACAAGAAAATTGTACAAAAAAAAACTCTTTAAATTGGGTGCTGCGCATATTAAACAAGCTCCAAATAGTATACTCTATGAATAGATTTTCTCTCTCTAGTCTCTTTTTATAAAGAGCTTATGCTCTGTTATTTAATTTGTTGTTGCTGTTTTTACAAAAACAAAAAATACACAACATTAAATTCTCTTTTGGTGCCACAAATACGTATCGTTTACATAAGCTTTACCAAGTTGTCGTTGGTTTTGTCCCCAATTGATGTCTTTGCGTGTGACAGAGTTAAAGCATTAACTTTGGCCCCATATTCCATATCCACACACACACACACATACGAGTTCTAACCAACACATGCTTCTACTTTAAAATCGCACAAACAACACCCAACCCTCTTTATTGTGTATATGTTTTGTGTATATGAATGAAATGGCAATTTTTTAAATTGTCGTCTTTATCCACCTTTACAAGTGTTTTTACTACACTACTCCTGCTCTACTACTGTTTGCATTACTGTCCGTCCGATCATTTGTTCATCTGTAGGTATTTATTTACCTCTCACCGTTGTAGTCTCATGTTGTGTCCCGTTTTATAACTGCATTACCATGTTTTTTTCTACTACACAAAAAAAATGTCATTCATTGTGTCTCCTATATATGTATATTTCTTCTCACTTTATCTTATGGGGTTGCTTCAAATGCTTTACTCTACACTCTTGTGCGTAGTATTTGTGATTAGATTTCATTGTGACAAACTTTATGCTATATGAGGGCGACGTTTGTTGTTGTTACTTCTAAACATACATTTGGTTTTCTTGTACTATATGAACCAATGATATTAGAGCATGAACTTAAATATGGTGACATAAACCAAATGTTAAATCTTTTTATATACAACATACTAAGTATTCATTTATCTCTCTATATATTTTGCTGACTGGTACATAAGCTTCGTCGAAAGTTGAATTTTTTTTTTATCAGGAACATGAATTTTAACCAAATATTCTTTGATAATCTGAGTGATTTTACCTCTGATATGTCCAAAGCCTCAAACTTAGGAAGGGCCCTTGGCTACGCCCAAACACCGGTTTTGATCCTTAGGTAGGAGATTTTAAAGGTGGACCACCTAGGATTTCTCACTTCTAGACCACACTGAATTTTAAAACCCAGTCAATAAATGGTACAGACATGGTGTATATGTATTGTTATTGTAATAAGTTCGTCTGAAGTAAAACGTTATCTGGAAACACCATCAGATACTAGAAAAAGAGTCTTGATATTAAGGAATGCCCAATATATTTTCTGTGTTTATGCGGCAAGCTATTAAAGTTGGCTTATGACATTCCCATATAGATTTGACATAAGCCAATGTTTAGTGTTTACGCTTAACGCTACTTATGTCGAATTTTTATGGGAATGACAGAAACTAACGTGGATAGCTTCCTGAATAAACACAGCTATTTAAGTGATGCAGAACAATGTTGTATTATTAAACTTCAAATGAATAGTTCAACATTATATTTTTGAAAACCAGCTCAAACCACTTACTGGCGGCGGCTGAATCGGCTTGGCAAAGGTGTCGGCTATCGGCGGCTTACCGACTATCTAGAAGTTTGTTATTTAGATAGTAACTTTAAAAAGCCACATAAGGCCCTAATGGCTCGGTTATGTAAATAAAGATTTAATAAGAAAAAAAAAAACGGCTGGCCTAAATGTCTTCAAGGGAACTCATGTAATAGTAACTTAAATGCCGCGAATATTCAATCGCAGAATTAAAAATTGCTGCTCGAAATAATGTAAAACACGATACTTATCGGCCGCTGCTTATCTAATCTAGGTATTATTTGAATAATGCGAAATGCAGGTTCTAGTAACAATCACTCCAGCAGTAAGCCTAGTACTACTCCAAAATATCCCGGACAGTATTTGAAAAGCAGGACTTGGCTTAAATATTGCTGGATAAACCAAGTTCAGTCAAAATATGTCAGTCTGCCAAAAACTTTGCTGTCCTTGAGATCAGGAGGTTTATAAATTTTATTTTTATACCCTGCTAATCTACAGAAAAAGGCTGCATTAAGACATTTAAATAAGTTCTGAAAGGGAGAAAAATAATTATGGATAAACAATAAATGTTTTGTCTTAAAGACGAAGTCTTCTAAGGGAGATAAGATTCTTCCACTTCCCAGAACTAGGGTGTTTTATTGAAGAAATGAAGATTGCATACGATGATTATACAAATTTCTTCAAAAGATTAGCTATCTCAGTAAACCATCGCTGCTTTGAAGTAATAAACAAGGGATTATTTGCTTTTTACACCTGCAATTTCGGTGGGGTCTTCAGTCATTAAAACTATATTAACCTATGGAGTCATGGTGTCACAGCGGCCGCCATTAAAACGCCCCTAAAGGATCAGAAAGTAATGCTAGGAATCTCCTAACAGCTCCTATGGCACGGTGGCCAAGCAGCTCTTAGAGTAAGGATAATGCAACCGCTAAGACAACTCCATTGGTGGTAATAGACTCGATGGCGATACAGACTACATTCCAACTATCGCAAACATACCATATGTTAGAATACCGAGAACTAGGCCGCCAACTCTCGTATTCATAGGTATGAGATCTAGGTTGTTATATACGCACAGATCTCCTCAACTGCCGGTGCAGGGTGAACAAAATATTATTGGATATATCGATAGAGGACTTATCGCAGTCCTCAAAACCACAGTGAAATCGTAGCTAATCCCCTTGTCGAGGAATATTAAAAATAGTTCAAAGCCATTTTAAAACCGTCTTCAAATTCTATGAAATTAGGGGCCTAAGACTTTCTCAAATGGACCTCCATTTGCTAAAAATTAGTATATGCTCACAATTATTATATTATAGTAAATTTAAAAAAATAATTGGCACTTCTTTACAATTACCAGAAAATTATATTTTTATTGGATTCATGTTTTTCAACATATGAGCATCTTTTTAGAATCAATATATCCATAATTTTTAAAAAAAATATTTAAATTGAACAATAATATTAAATTTTATTTCAATCAGACGTCTAGGGGGAAAATTTCTCATCTACCGTTTTCCAGACAAAAAAGGGGATATTGATCGATCATCCATTTGCAACTTCGTAGACAGTCCCAGCAAAACCACACATGATGAATTTTACAGGCGATGAGCCTCAAAGTAATGCATATACCCATTACTTTAGAGGTGATAATGTAAGGGGTTACTTATATGGTTACGAGAATGGAAAAAGTAATGTGTCTTAAAATAGATTTTTAAAAAAGAGGAATTTTTATTAAAAAAAATTATTACAAATATTTTATAATGGGAATCGAACCAAGAAACTCTGGTTGCCAGCCAAGAACTCTACCCATTGAGCTATCGACGCATATAGCATTTGATTGCTTTAAACTTTAATGAATTGTTGCGCTTCGTTTTTTCGCTAGTGCTGTCAAAACAAACATACATTACCCTTTTCTTACAAAAAACACACAAAGTAATGTATCTAAAAATAGATTTTCAAAAATATTTCAATTATTACTTTACATTTATAAATCATATATTACGTAATCAATAATCAGTAACTTATTACTTTATGCTTGCAAATAATGAAAAAGGTAACGAGTTATCATTACAAGGTAACGCAATGAGAATATCGCACCCATTACCAAAGTTTTGCTTCTGTCGACAGGTTGTCAAATCAACATCGGGCTGCCCCTGGCCCGTCAAGGAGTCAAGGGAAATAAGATGGCTGCACAATGTGCTAGCAATGGCTGTAACTGGATTAGAATTTCGATACAAACAATTTCCTGCTTCATTTGGTGCAACTGTTCTATTTGATTGAGAACATTTCGATGACACAAGACAGATATGAACGGCCTTAGCAATTTGGCCGTGTTCGATCAAAATTTGAATAAGAACTTTTCTTGGTTTTACAAGCAGGCAATTAGCACGCTATTAGGTCTTCCCACTGTACACTGCGCGATAGGCTGGAATGCTGCGAGATGGAGTTAATATGGAACTGTTGAGTCCAAGAGGAAGAACCAATGCAGCATGTACTATGTGAATGCCTAGAACTAATGGAGAGGGCTCGCAATTATCATCTTATCAAAATGTAAAAAAATTTGTATCTTCTGGTCAACACTCATAATAATCCATGCATAAAAATACGAAATTATTGTAAAAACAACTAAAAATTTCTTAAAATAAACCAATTTTCGTATATTTTACGAAACTTTCTGTTATTTTGACATTTTTTCGTATTTTTATTTATGGATTATTATCAGTTAATAACATTGTTAAGACATCGCTTGGATCAGAATGATAACAGAAAGATATCAACATTGAGATTTTAGAATTTACAAGAACGATTATTTCAAATTATACATGAAAAAGGAAAATTTAAATTTGTCCTCTTGTGTACGAAAATCACTTGGATAAAGCTGTTTGAAGCGTGGCTTAATACAAGATAATAAAAAAGTGGCCATTTCCTTTAAAGATTTTAAAAACAATACTACATGTTATTTTAAATGTGGGTTTCTGGTGTTTTTGTGGAACAAATTTAACGCGTTATACAAGGGAATAGTATAATTGAAAGATATTATAAAATAGAATCTGACATTACTTCATTTTTCTTGATGACAGAAAATTTTGGATATAAATTGAACAAAATTGTCTTCAGGAATTTTTTAATGCAAATGTACAACTAATTGGGTTTCTTTCGGCATTGATAAACGAGGTCTAACTGAAATCCATTGAAAACTAAATTTTAGTAGACACACTCATAAAATTTTTACAGTAACTGACTGTACTTTATTTAAAAAGTTAGGCATACATTTACTTTTAAATAATAAAAATACAGAAAAGAAATATATGTTCAAGTTTTTATAATATTTATCTAAAAAAATACAAATAAATATGGTTTTTATGTTACAATTAATATTTTCATTTTTTTTATAGTTAATGTAACAGCTCAAACAACAAACAAAATAAATAAAAAGCCGTTTCTTTTTACAGACTTTGTTCACACCAGTGAACAAATTTCATATTAATTTTGTTAAAACTAACAAACTATATTATGAAATTAAAATAAAGTAAAAACCAAATTGTGAATTAAAAGTTAAACCCAAATCTTAAATTAAACTCTAAAATCTAAAATCAAAGTTTATAACGTTTACCAAAATGTTAATGGTTTTTATTAACCCATTATTTCGTAAACCATTTTCAAACCCTGCACCGGTTTCAGTAGACTTTGTAGTTAATTTCTATAGCATTTGAAAACGCGATATAAACTAAATATCATTTATTTTTACGGATTTTGTAGTTAAGAGAAATATCATTTGTTTATGCGGATCGGTGGTTATTTTGTTAACCGTTAAAATAAATTAAAAATCATTTATTTTTACAGATATTTTAAGTTAATTTTTTAGTATTTAAAAATAAATGTGGTTTTTTATTTAAAGGAAAAGTCAGTAGACCGTTTTTTAATAGCAATTTTTAATTTATTTAAACTACAAAATATTTTGAGTGTATTTAAATTATAAAATGTAAGCGATTACATTCATTGTATTGCGGCAATTGTACTTTTTTCTGTAGCATTGTCTTAAATATTAAAGTGTTTAGGTAAAAAAATTAATTAGAGCATTTTGTGTTGTCAGCATCTGAATCCGTAAAAATTTAATGAGTTTTCATTGCAAAAAAAACTTTTAAAAATCAAATATAAAACCGCCTCTCAACAAGAGTATTACTCTTAGAGTAAATTGAAAATTTAATTAAAAAAAATACTCTACTAAAAATTTATCTCATTTATAACACTCAACTGCACTACCGACAATAAATTTTCTATTTCATATAACTCAAACTCTTAAAAACAATTTTAAATGCCAACATTATTACCATAGATTGCTTGTATCTGAAACGAAGAGAACTAAAGCCAAAAGAGTTTTAAAATGTCGTACTGGAAAGTCAATTTTTGCTGTGTACCGGGAGGGAGACACATTATATAGCCGTGAGTAATGTCACTCTAAAATTTAAACTAATACTGGCATAAGAGGGTAGGCACATTATCCATATAATCCAAATTAATACACATACACATGCACACACAGATACTTTACTCACACTACCTGAAAAAAAAAAACAATAACCTCAACTAAGAGTTGTTCAACTGCTGGGTATTTATACGATGGTTGTAATAGATGGTATGGTATGATGATGGTACATTGTGGTGCTAACGGCAAAAGAGACAAACTTATAAACGCAATTATACTTCGAATGTGTGTGTGTGTGTTTATATATATATATATATTGCTGGCATAACATACAGATGCTTGGCATGAGTAAATTATATCTATGAATGGAGGTAAAATTTTGTCTTTTGTTTTTTTATTTTTTTCTGAGACTTTGCGCTTAGAGCCGAAGTTGCTTGACACTCGCTGGAGACATTTGTGGGCAGTTGCGTTGAACTTGTCGTCATGTGCGTATCTTTACTAAATACAAAAGAATCAAGATACGGAGTACGGATACTTACGAAAAAAATACAATAATTGAAAACTAAAAGAGTGCTCTTTTATTTCTCGGATATACTTAAATTTTGTCAGATACTCTTTGTTTTTGTACATTCAAAGTGTCGCCAAAGTAAAATAAGAACACATTCTCATAATAGTAGCACCAATACCACCACCATCTGATATTGCTTCCTCATCACCATTTCATTGAGCTCTGTTGTGTCTATGTATAAGACTTAACATTCAGTGTCACCCACGACATCATAAGAAGTGGACATATAGAAAAAATATATATACACTCTGACAAAAAAAAAAAAGTAAAAATTGTGGTGTGGAAAAGTGAAAAATAAAAAAAAAAAAAAAAAAACGAAAACAATTTTGTATAGAAAAAAAAAAAGTTAATAAGAAAAACTGGTTTTATAAAAAAGAAAACAAAACATTATGGAAATTAAAAAAGTGATGAACTAAATTTAATTAAAAAGAATTAACTTTTAATTGAAATTATTTGATTTCAATTTAATATGTAAAAAACTTAAATATTTTAGTGAATTAAATATTAGAAAAAACATTAACGGATTTAAAAGCAAACAACAAATCTGCTTAAAATTACAGCAAGTTTTTAAACAAAAATTTTAATAAATTGTAAGTATAAATAAACATTTTGTTTAAATAATATTTAAAAGATATTCATTTTAAACTGTCCTCTTATAAAAGCCGACGGTTAGTGAAAAAATATTTTAACTATTTTCTATAACTGCCGACGGCTTTTTAATTTCAAAGTTTTAAAATATTAAATTTAAATTTAACATTAAATTAAAATATAAATGAATAAAAAAATATGAAACTAAAATTTTATTTGATCAAAAGTAACTTTAATATTTTTTAAATTCAAAATTTTTGTTAATCAATAAACAATTGCAAATAGTAAACTGATTAATTTTTTTTAAATTCCCATTTTTTCATTGGAAAATTTTGTAATTTTCTTAAAATTTAAATAATTTGTGTAAAAATGGCAATATTATAATTTTTATTAAAATATTAACACGAACAAAAAATTTTCACTTTTTCAAAAATGGATCAAATACACGCTACGACTAAAATTTTAGTTACAAATTAATTAATTGATAATAAAAAGTGATTTTTAGTTTTTAATATAAAATTTCCCTTTTGGGAAGTGGACATATAGAAATTTTAAGGAAAATTTTTGTAATACCTAAAATGTTGATATGTTTAATGTCACACTAAAAAATATAAAATTAAAAAAAATCTGGTAAATGAATTACACTTAAAAAAGTTTGTAAGTTAAAATAACTGAAAATATCATTTAAAAAAAATGATATTTCATTTAAAAACCGGTCTACTTAATTTTCATTTAAATTAAATGCCATTTGTTGTTTATTTTTAAATGTTGATTAATCAACTGACACATCCGTAAGAAACAAATGATTTAATCAGTTAAATTAAATGTCAAAATTTTACCTACCAATCCTTAAAAAATAAATGTTTTTTTTTTTCATTTATTTGAAATTATTTCCGTTTTTGTATTTTTTTTAATATACTCGTACAATACAAAATGTATGTATGCATATAAAGCTATAAGCATTTTTTGTATGAATGTGTTTGTATATGTATGTGTGTTTATGAAGTTCTTGTAATTTGTATTGAAAAATTTTGTATATATACAACCAATTTAAATAAAAAAAACAAATTTAAATTTTTTGAATAATTTTTTTGAAACAGACAGCAAACAAAATTTAAATTTGTAATAACTGTTACGGACACAAATAAACCACAAGTTTCCGTTTTGTGGGTAAATTTTTATTAAATTTCAAACAACTGAAAAAAATAAATGAAACTGAAAAAAAATGGTAAATGATAGTAAATTATATCGAATAAATGTATAAAAAAGTTAATATAGATATTTCTTTGAAAAATAAATGTATATTCCTTTATTTTTAAATTGAACGGAAAACTTTTTTATTAAACTACAAACAGTTAACTACATAATATTCTGAGTGTAATTATTACTTAAAAATCAAGATTTATGAAAAAAACGTAAGATGTCCCCTTTTTCTATCAAAATTTTAAACAGCAATAATCTATAAAAAATAAAAACTAACATTCGGACTGCAAAATAAATTTATACTTCTATTTTAAATTTAACAATTTTGGTGGCAATTTTAGACATTTTAATTTGTTTTACACCAATCAAAATGATTAACAAAAAAATTTAATTTGTAGAGTTCTTATACTGAAAATTTTGAAAAATAAAGTATTAAAATATCCCTTAACAAACAGCCTTGAAAAAATAATATTTAAATAAAACTACATTTTCCTTTTGGCTTAAAATGGTTTAAAACCAAATCATTTTACATGTGAAAATTTTAACTATTAATTAAATCCTTAAATTTATGTAGTTAAATCTCTTACTACTTCCCAATAATGAAAAAAACTTTCCTTCTTTTAAACTTAAAAAACGTAAGCTGCCTTTAAAATCATGTTAAACATCATTCACCCAGTTTTATTATATGCAGTTTAAAACTATTTTATGATCCCATTAGAAGAACTTAATTAACAAGAACAGCATGTTTTTGAAAAGAACATGTTGTAAGAAGAAAAAAAAAAAATTAAATTGAATATCGCATAAAATTAAACAGCAGCAGCATCTTGACCAAAACGTTAACGACAATTTTGCAAAAGTTGTTACAGCCTTAAAACAACGCATAAGTACAGGAAAATGTCATAAAACTACCTCTGTAGAATAGTTAAATTAAATAAATTACACTATTTAACAAATTTTGTGTTTTTACAGAACCTCTTTTTCCACATATATTTACTAATAAACTTTGGTATACTAAATCTGCATCCCGTTTCTGTATCTGATGCAAGAAGTTTTCGCATCGAAAAATTTATGGTCACCCTACTTTATACAGGGTGATTTAATAGATGATAAAGTTGATTGCATTTTTACTGAAATTTTTTTAGAGCTTTTATCTTTACAAATTTATACACTCACAATATTATTTCGTTAAAAACAACTTAAAATACATATTAAATTAATCGAAAATACAATCAAAAAGAGGACTACTAATTTTCCATTATATTCAACCCATTTTCTTGTTTATTTTTAATCACTGTTTAATAATCGACAAAAGTAAAAACAATAAAAAGTCGTTTAAAATAACCATCAAATTTTTACCGATAAAAAGTTAAAAAAAACGACTTTTGTGGTTTGTTTTTCAAATTGAAAGTTTTTTTTTATTTGTATGTAATTACAAAACAGAACACAACACGTGCTGATGTATATATTTTTATTGGTTTGTGTGTATGTTTATATATTTGAATAATTTCTTGTAATTTTTATTAAAAAAATTTTGTATATACACAAACTATTTTGGTAAAAAAAACAAAAAGGAATTATATGAATTTCTATTTTTTAAAGCAGAAAACATAAAATTTTACATTTAACTGAAAATATCAACTACTACTGAATGTCTGTAAATTTTTATAGTTTGTTTTTTGAATGACTGATTCAAATAGTTAAGAAATATATTTCTATGAATTTAAATTGATTCTTCATTTAAAAACAAACTTTACGCATTACTTTTTAAATAAACTACAATCGGTAACGGAAAATATATTGTGAGTGTATGTGTCCAGCTTTGTATTTTTTTATATAGAGAAATAACAGGAATACAGCGCCCCATTATCTTCTTTAAATTAATATATATTTAATTGTCTGTGACTCACCCTATAGAAAGCAGAACAAGGTTGCATTTTACATGTTTTTTGGGAAAACTTGATCGATGCGAGAAATACAGAAACAAGGTGCTGGCACAGAAAAAAATGCATTACTCCGATTTTGAGAAATAGCTATTTTTTTAAAATTCTGTACATTTCCCCATTTTTAGTAGTTTTTGACAAAATTTTTCCTAGCTGGTTCCTAAAATTATACTTTTTTTAAACGAATGTGCATCCTTTCAATTGAGTATAATCAACCCAGTATGTGGATTTCGAAGACTCAAAAAATGTTTTTTTACAAATTTTTTTTTAATATATTAAATGAAATATTTTATTTAAACAATTTAGCATATTAAATATATATATATTTATCAAGTACTTTATGAAATTTTTATTATAAAATTTGGAAATTCAGCCATTTTCCTTGACCTCTCATAGCGTATTTATAATAAATCATGACTGGTTCATCTGAACTTAATGTTTTATTGCAAATAACAATTTAAACTGTTAAAATCGGTCAAAATTTTAGTTACAATTAAATTAAATTTAGTTGAAAGAAAATAATAGTATATACTGTTAAAATCAACAGAAATATTTCCTAAAAATATAAGACTGCTGATTTTTGAAGGATAGATTTTTATTTTTAAATCTAAATAAAACATTAAAAATTTTCAATTTTTTTTTTAAACTAGACTAATATTCTGAAATTTTTTTTGCTGATTTCAGTAGAGTAAATTATCATTTTCAGTTAACTTAAATTAAGCTCAAATATAATAAAAATGTTGTATATTTGAAAGTATTATTTTTCCTATACTTATCTAACTAATATTTTGCAAAAACGCCGCAAATTTCAATAGTTTTTTTTAACTAATTTTTAGTAACTTTAGCAATAACATTTTCTATACTCAGCATACGAAAGTTAATTAGAAAATATGTATTGCAGTTTTATGAACTGTTGTATAGTAATACGATTTAATTTATCTTTGTTTATATGACATATTTTTTCTTACAAAATAACTGCTTACAAAAGACTACAGATTGTTGACATTTGCTTTACTACAAAAATTTCGAAAACAATATCAAAATTATCTTGTTTTTTTGATATTTAATTTGACAAATGATTGACATGTTAAGTATTTTAATTGTTCATTTTTTTTTATTTAAATTTTATTTTTAACCTTATTTGTTTGAATTTTTTCTTATATCTTTTAGTTTATTATTATGTATTTTGTTTTTGGTTTTTGATTTAGTGATTTAATATTTCAAAGACTTTTGACCTTGTATATAGTTGTATAAAGCTTGAAATAAATATTAAGGAAAAAAATTTAATGTTACAGTTTTTGTTGTTAGTTTCTCACATTTATAAAAAGATTATAAATATGATTAATTTATAGATTATTAATTTAAATTAGTTCACTATATGTCTTCCTTGTTTTTAACAAAAATTTAAATAATTTGATTTATATTTGTTAAAATTTTTAAATATTTAAAAATTTAACTTCAAAAAATAAAATTTCTGTGATCGACAGTTTATTATTTTTAAGGATAATTTAATTTTTATTTTTATTATTTCGTGATCATTTTTTAGGGGATCCCGAGTAAAAAAAAAAACTTTGTCTGACACAATATTTAATCATATCAAATTTTATATTCTTACGAAAAATGTCAGATCAAATTAGATCATGCAATATATTTGGTAAGATCCAAATTGATCTGAAAAATTGCAGTTGAAATTTGATCCAGCTAAAATATTTGGAAATTTTGTAAGATCTTAACTGATTCGAAAAATGGTAAATCTATTTAGAACCAGGAATATATTTGGTGATTTAGTTAGATCAAAAAATTGCAGATATATATTTTTTTATATAAATAGGAGCAACACTCAGGAAATTCTTTCTACTAATTAATATGTTGCTTTCTTTGGAAAGGGGATAAAAGAGGATAGTGTTTCTTCAATCTTCTTAGGACAATTAAGTGAACTATTTTAAGCTTTTTAGTTCAGAGCCTTTTTTTATTTTATTTCACTTCTGTGGCATCAAGTGCTATGAGAACACCAAAAAGGGATAGAAAAACTCATACAAATTATTTTTTCGCTGGGGACCGAAACCAAAATCTTCTGTGTAACAGTTTAACACCCTATATATATATTTGGGAATTTAATGACGTCTTAATTTACCCAAAATATTGCAGATCAAATTAGATCCTGCAATATATGTTAAGGATTAAATAAGATTCAAATTTAGCCAAAAAATAACAGATCAATTTAGATCCAGCAATATGTTTGGGGATTACTGAGATCGGACAATAAATGCTACATATCATCCCCTCCAAAAAAGGCTACATCTCATCAGATCTGTTCAGATATGATTGAATCAAATTAGATCTTGCTCCAGATAAGATCACATTGGGCATATGTGACACACTTTATGATCAGATCTGATTAGATTTAGTGGCAGATATGATCAGATCTAAAGGGATCTGGAAAATTCTGTGATTTTTGATGACAGATATAAGCAGATATTATCATATAGTATCATATTTGATGAAAGATCTGTTCATATCTAATACCACATCTTAGCGCTTTCAGCCGTTTTTAGACACCAAGATAAAAATGTATAAAAAAAGATTTTTTTTTTTAAATATCTTATTTAATCTTATTTCATATAATATGTCCATATTTAATTAGATCTGATTATATATGGTGCACCAGATCTACTAGATTTGATCAGATCTAATTAGATCTCAAATGTGTCCCCAATTATGTGATCAAATTAGATCCCATGTGATCAATATCTGATCTTTTTTACACGGGATGACTGAATTAATGAGACAAAATTGTACATTAGAACAAAAATATTAGAACAGAACGCGAAGGCTGTAATGTTAGAACAAGCCGCGACAGCTATGACATTAAAATAGTTCGCGAAGGTTGTGATATTTAAACAAGATTGCATCTTTGATTCTCTTATATGCTCAACCCGAACAATTTGCATGAAATTTGGGGTAACATAAAAAATTTCCCTTAAGGAATATTTGTGGTGTTTTGAACAAATTTATATAGTTTACATAATTTCTTTATAATTTTTTGTAACTGTATGCTAAATTTCAATATTTTTCTATACATATTTGTAAACTATTTTGAATTTAATCTTGATTGACAGTCTTAAGTACACATTTAGAAGATTTGTACTTGTAATGAATAACACTACTAGTTGTATTGAGGTTGACATATGACTATAATTATACAAATTAAATGGAATTTTGTTCTCTCTAAACTGCTTCTAATAAGATTACATCATTTTTTTCATATAAAAAGGCAAACATTTTGCAATAGAATTTTAAGTGGTTTAATAAAAATAGAACTTCAATATATTTATCTTATGAAGTTTATTTAAAAACCTTAACATTTTTTTATTCTCTCTTAAAAAACAAATTTATATAAAAATCAAGGACAATACATAAACCTTTAAAGTATACAACCATATAATATGTCATTCATGTCTGCCTTATATATATTTTATGATAAATATCCCTTATAGTTATAAAAAAATATGTTCAATTTTAATGATAGTGTTGACTTGTACAAAAAAAATCAAAAGGACAACCAACAAAAGACATGCCACTAAAAAAAAGGCTTAACTCCAAAAAGACATTGTTTAAAACATCTCCCCCAATATAACAATTTTTTATGAGTTTTATTTTTCTTAACAATCTCTATAATTATTTAACTTGATGTATTGATTGTCACTGCTGTAAGATAGTTGATATAAAACTAGTTTTTATTATCATTTTTTTTTGTGTCAATAATTATAGTTATTAAAAAATATCGTGTTGGAGAGATGAATCTTTTTAAAACCTGATATGTTACTGTTCAATGTATTTTATATTCAATATATGATTTGTTTTGAAAGTTCACACATTGTTGATTTCCTGTATTTTGTTCAATATTATACAAAAAAAATGGATTTTAATGACAATTTTTTGTTAAATTTGTAGTCTCCAAAGATGTGTTGCTTAACAATAATTAAATCATGTTATAAAAGATTTTAAAAAAAGAAACGTAAATTTTAATCGATCATAAAAAATTACATTAAATTTTATATTACAAAAGATTTTGTAAAGTAATAAAATTGGTTTAGGTACAAAAAGAAACTCTACATAAAACAGTGGCTTTGTGAAAAAAAAAAAAACTAAATCCAAATACTCTGATAGTTTCTTGACTCTTTATTTTTTTTGTCACCTTTAATGACAGTTTTTTTTCTGTTAACCCAAAAAGTAAACAAAAACAAAAAAAAAAAAAAAAAGAAGATAAAAAATCTTGTTTAAATCGTGTGTTTTTTTTTTGGTTTTATGACTTTTGACTCTTGATGATTTATTATCGTTTACAATCAGTAGTTAATCATTAACATTTATATTGAATTTTTTCTCATCACACATAAAATTCTTCAATCTGGGAGATGTATCACAGCAAGTCAGCATGTAAATTTTAATTATATGTATGTAAAAGCTTAAAGAAACCCACAATATACAATAAATACAAGAAAAGTTCGGCTTGTTTTTGTGTTGTGTATCTTTAAATCTTAAAAATAACATCTAAGCTTGAATCAGATTTTGTTTTTTAACTACTATTACTTGCAAACTATTATAACAACTACTACCACTATTTAATGATCCGAGGACAGTTTGTAAAAGTTGTTGGAGTTTGTGTTGTTTTTAGTATAAATATTGCTGTTTTGTTGTAAAAAAGGTTATTAAGAAATTTTTATGGCTATTTAAGAAGAATCCCACTGTTATATGATTACAAAAAAAACATATAAATCTAAAGAAAATTTAGTGTAAATCTGAACAGACGCTATAATATCTATGAGATGGTTTTGTATCTTTTAAAAAATTATACAGTTTATAAAAAAATTTATTAAACTATAAAATAATTACATAGAACAAACAGATTCATTTGTGACAATTAAATTTCTTGGCAACTGAATACTTTGGTTGCAGCAATCAAATTATTTGGTTGTCGCAATCAAAGGAATTCCTGCCAAAATATTGAAAAATATTGTTTCAACCGAAAATTAAATTATGTTAGCACAAACAAATTATTTGTGGTTTCAACTAAACCATTCTGTGAATAAGATATTCGTTTGTCACAATAAATTAGTTTTGTTTGGGTACACTCAAATAAAAAACTATGTTAAAGTTACAGAAAAATCTGTAATTGTTGCAGTAAAGTTAACTATTCTTAAGCCAGCGGTTCCTTGAGCTAATTTTTTGGCAAAATGAACCTGTAATTTTTAGTTAAATGAAAGTAATTGAATAAATTAGTAAACTTTCGTAAATTTTAGTAAAATGTTTTGTTAACTTTAGTAAAATTTTAGTAAACCGTTAATAAAAATCGATTTGCTAAAATCAGCCAGTTTTTAAACTAACTAATTAGAAAAAAATTTGTACAAAAACTATAAAGTAGGCTATAAAACGTTTTACCAGTTTTTCTACTAACTTTTTTATTTGAGTGTATTAGAACATTAATTCTTATTTTTTAAGCTATAAACTATTATTGAAGAAAGCTTTATTCACAAAAATGTTATAAAAATTAAAAAAAAAATGTTTTTTGATTTGAGGCTTGTTTTTTGTATTACGAGAATAGTCTTACACTCTTTGTAGTGTAAATGAAATGCAAATGTAATTTAATATAAATGAAAAATCATTTTAGAATCAGGCTACATTTAAATCAAGAGAACTCTTCATTTATTTTTAAATGTTAAAAAATCAACTTATAATAAATGGTTTTTCATTTCATTTATTTATATTTCCTTTATTTATTTCCTTTAACTTATTAACTACAAAATCTATAAAAAGTAATGATTTTTCAATTATTTCGTTTTTCAACTACAAAATCCGTAAAAATATATGATATTTTAAATGTCCTAATAATTAACTACAATGCCTGTAAAAATAATAACTATCAAAAAATAAAAACAATATTTTAACAAATCATTTTTAAAGAAAATATTAACTGTAACAGAAAATTCGGATTTATATGTAATTTATATTTTAAATACATGTAAAAAAGCGTTGTCAAGTATATTTATTTTTATTTTAACTATTTAATTATTTAACAAAAAATGTACGGATAACATTTTAAATAAACTGCAGTCAGTAAAAATATTGTAAAAATATTTTGAGAGTATAGTTAGAATTTGACAATTATTTTCGTCAAAATTACATGTGAAACAAAAACAAATTTTCAATACTTTGCTTTCATTTAGACCAATTTTGTAATACAGGCCTTAAATAAATAAATAAACTTTTATTTTTTTTTAATTTTTAATACAATATTAAATAAATATTTTTCTTAAGCATTTGTAAATTAATCCCTAATAATTTATTTATTATTAAATACTATAAAGATTTACTAATTTTTCTAATTTTGTTTTTCTCGTTTTAGATTTCGTGTTCAAATTTATTTCTCTAAGAACCCTAATCCTATTAAAATGGAACACTTAATGACTGCCTTTATGCCACCCGCATATATTTTGGGTCATCCTAATGCCTCTGCTCTGTCATCATCATCAGCTACTACCTCACCAGCGACATCACCCTCTGCCCATTCATCGGGTGGTGTAAGTAAACCCAAAAGATGGGGTTCGCCTCCCGTCAATATGGGTGGTCAATATATAAATCCTGCCACTGGTAAAAAACGTGTACAATGTTCGATCTGTTTTAAGACTTTTTGTGACAAAGGAGCTTTAAAAATTCACTTTTCAGCGGTGCACTTACGCGAAATGCACAAATGTACCGTAGAGGGCTGTATTATGGTTTTCTCTTCAAGGAGATCTCGCAACAGACACAGTGCTAATCCCAATCCAAAATTACACTCTCCTCATATACGCCGTAAAATATCTCCTCATGATGGTCGTACGGCTCAACCATTTCCTATGTTTCCTATGGCTCCTGCAGGTATTTTACCACCACCTGCTGGTATGCCTGCATTTCCGGGCTTGATGCCACCTCACGCTAATGGTTTTGCTCATCATCCTGCCGCCATGTTTGGAGATTTTTCCAATGTATCAGGAGCACCCAATTTCCAAAACATGTTGGCTAATCAAGAAAGACTACTGGGTGTTAGACAACATCACTCCTCACACTCCAGTGAAGCTTCAAATACCTCTGATAATGACGATGACGAGGGTTATCTTTTAGATGTTCAGGGTTCTAATGCTAGTCAATTTTCTCACAGTGATGTTGATGATTATTGTCGTGAAGTTGATGACGACGATAATGACGACGATGAGTTTATATCGGTATCCATCGAAGATGATTCAAAACCTATGTCTATGACTATGCATGCAGAAGATTCAAATGAACCTTTAGATTTTAGTTTACATAAACGTTCTTCCGATTCTCTGTCAGCCGCTGAAAGACTTATGGCCAGCCCCTCAAATGAAACATCAGTACAAAAACCTTCTAATAGTTTTTCTATGGATTCTTTATTGGGTAAAAGAAAAATATCTTGCAGTGAATCCGAAATGTCCTGTGACAACTCCTCACCTGTTACCATCAAATTGGAAAATGAAGAAGATAATAATTGTTTGGATCTCTCTGGCTCTCAGCCCAATAAAAAAGTACAAACTATTTCTGCCGGCCTTACCTCACCACTCTCACCCCAAGAGCAACACTTGAGATTACTGCAATCACAAATGTTTGCGGCAGCAGCTGCAGCGGCAGTCGCTCAAACCCAAGCTACCGAAAGCAATGAGAGTAATACTTCTGCCACTTCTCCTCCACCCATGTGGAATCTGCTGTCAGAAGTTTATCGATCCATGTTCATCAATAATAATTTGAAATCTCAACAGCAGCAGCAACAACAACAACAACAGCAGCAGCCACAATACAATGAAATGTCTACAAATGCCATTTCAGTTTAGGTGGACATTTTTTTTTTTTTGCAAAAAATATCTTTAAAAGAAAACACCTCCCTGTCACAAAGAAAAAACTCGCTTTAGGTTGTTACCTCACATATGTTAACTTGTTGTAAAAATTTTCATTATTATTTTTTAATGTAAATATAAAATATATATTTTTTTTAATTAAAAAAATGTTTATTTATTACACATAAACAATCATCATTTTACCTACAAAAGTATTCAGCAATATTTAAACAAAACAAATTATACTACTTTTTTATGCGAAAAAATTTAATCTCTTTAATCGCCTTTGTGCAATACTTTGTAAATTTTTTTCTTCTTCCTATTTTACCCTCTTTTTTTTAGTCATTTTTGTATTTAAAATAAATTTATTTTTTTTTAATCTATTTTTGTTAATTAATTTAAAAGCAAAAAAAGTATACGTTTCTATATTTATATATAAAATTTTGATATTATTATTTTATTCGTATTATTGTAAATTATTATTTTTTTTTTAGCCATTTAATTCTATACAAAAAAAAATTATATATTGTTTAAAAACAAATGTGTAACATATCTATCAATTGATTTTTGTAGTTAAATTCAATACAAAAAATATATATATAATTGCTACAATAAATTATTTAGAATTAATTAGTATTAAAAATGCTTTATTATTATGAGAGAAAAATAAATGAAAAACGAATTAATTTTAGCCAATTTTATAAATAATAAAAAAAACAAATATACAAAAAAAGAAAAATAAAATTTGACACAGCATTCAAAGAAAGAATTTAATTAAAACAGATTTTTATTTTCAATTTTTATTAGTAATACCATTAAAAAACCTTGCCGTTGTTTTAATTTTGATATTCGAAAATCTTTGAACTTATTTTTAGCGAAAACATATGGAATATTGGTGCCAAATGCCTATATAGCATTTTTGTTTAAAAATTGCGTAGTTTAGTAGACATTTTCTAGTAACACATACAGTTATAGCCTTTTTCCACTGAGCTAAATCTTTCATCAATTGGCAAAGATGTTAACCTCTTCCCATAACAATTATACAGGCTAAAAATTCTACATCTCTCTACATTTACAAAAGATGATCCTTTCTCATTTTGTTCCATCTTTCGTTATTTTAAGTGTCGTCACTAAAAAAATGACAAAAAAATCGCTTTTCTTTGTGCCATCACTAGCAAACTGACATTGAAGAAAATAAACAGAACAAAATTTTATTAAACAAAGAAAAATGAGCGGCAGATGTAAGAATTTCATACTTATGTCAACCAAAAATTCTTCTTCATCATCATCTTCCAGAATGGCCTTTAATATTTCTATGCACTGCATTTGCAAAGCAACAACTACTCCAATGATTAATGCTCTCTGTAAATCCATTTTTAATTTTTAACAAAAATTATGAGTCTTTTTTTATTTAGTTTTTTACAGCTGAATAAATAACAGATGAAAGATGTTGCCAATGTAAACACTTGTTTCACATTTTCAACATCTTCCATGCGTTTCACAAAAATGTTGTTCAGTGTAAAAAGTCTATTATGACATTTTACAACTTAAGTAATGGCTGCAAATTATATCATTACGCTATGAAATTTTTACCAAAATCCGCATAAATGGAAAATCTATTTTTTAGCGAATGTGATAACGACTCTGTTTAGATAAAATAAACAAATATTTTATTGTTTCCTCGTCGACTTATTTTTATACCCTCCACCATATATGGTGAGGGTATATATCAGTTTGTCATTCCGTTTGTAACATGTCGAAATATAGGTCTAAAAACCCATAAAGTATATATATTCGTGATTTTTATGCAATTTTACATCCTCCCGAGCAGTTTGGTATTGAAAATGAGCAAAATCGGTTCAGCGGTTAAAAAGTTATGGGTGAAAATGTGAAGATATCTCTAAATTTTCCATATAAATTGGTGTATTTCAGTACAATTTCATAGTAGCCACTGGTATATAATATTTTTTCTGATATTTTTTCACCAGTCGCTTAGAAATTAATAATATTTTGTATTCACTTCAAATATTTTTCATCCTAAAAAAATTTTTTCACCACAAAAATTTTTTTCACCACAAAAAAATTTTTTCACCTCAAAAAATTTTTTTCGCATACAAAAAAGTTTTTCACCTCCATAATTTTACTTCAAAAGTTTTTACATTATTTGTATCTAAAACAGTAGAAAACACTTTTTTAGGATATTGGTGGAGGGTATTCAAAGATTCGGCACAGCCGAATTTAAGCCTTTTTTACTTGTTCTTATTAAATTTTGTTAGTAGTATTATAATTATTTTGAGAAGTTGGCCTCTTTAAGATCTTCGGCCGAAGTTACAGACTTTTAAACCTATGTTCTAGAAAGAAAAAAAATATCTTTATATAAAGCATTTCACATCACATGTCCAGCAAAAAAAAAAAACATGTCGCATCAATCTTAAACTTATGGTATAGCCTTATACGACACAAAATATAATCCGTACTGATTTCTTTATATTTTTTAGAAAGTGGGCGAGGTCAATCAAATCTTGCAGAATTTATTGAGTGTATTTAGTAAAAAATTTATTATAATTTTTTGGAGTAAGCCAAGAGCATAAAATGAAAATCCATAGAGGGTTTCGCCGGCTTTATTTTGAAGGAAAAAAAATTTTTCTAGAAGTTCGGAATATTGTTTTTTTTTTGGAATTTTCGTGATTGATTTTTGTTAAGCTATTTACAAAATATAATAAAAAAAAATTCATTTGAAAAAATTTCATGATCTTGAACGAGAGGAAAAACATTTAAAATAAAAATTATACAGATCGACAATAAAAAACACTATTTCTTAAATATTTTTTAAGAAATGTTCAGATGTTTTCCTATCAGGAAAGAACCGTAGAAGTTAGGAACTTGAAATTTGCACTGAAGTTCCTTGTATAGCGTAAAAGTTTCCTAAAACGGAATTTTTGTCAATTTCTATGGAGGGGGGGGGGGGGGGGGTAAAAATGGGGAAGTCTTCCCTTTACGGCGTGCCCATATGCTTATGCTAAAAAATCAGATACGATTTACGATGTAGTTGGGTTGAGTAGTCCGTATCTCCAGCACCGCGACCAAGTAGATCTATTGTGCACCCTCTAGTATTTTTCTCAGTTGTTCTCCAGTACAGCCTTGAGTAGCAGTACAACATTCTTCACCTCCAGCTTTTTGTATTCTTCCCCCATGATATCAGGTCTGCCAAATGTGATGAATCGTAGTTATGCAAAGGCAGGATATTTAGCCATTACATGCTCCATGGTCTCCTCATCTTCCATACAATATCTGCATGTCGTATTTCGATCATGTCCCATTTTGTTTAGGATGTAATTACATGGATAGTGTCCTGTGAGTGCTCCGCATAGGAGTCTTAGATTTGGTCTTTTCATCTGAAGTGCTTCTCTGCTCCTCTTTTCATTGTATGGCAAGAATTTCTTTGAATGTTTCAGTGGTTTTTGTTTATTCCAATATTCAATGGATTTGGTCTTGATGAGATCCGATATCATATTTGTGATGTCCTTTTTCGTTAAACCAAATTGATAACAAGGGCCTATAAATGGCAGTTCCGCACCTAGTCTCGCTTGTTCATCAGCTTTTTCATTGCCTTCATGCCCACTGTGAAAATCAGATATAAAAAAATATGTGTTCACTGGAGTACACTTTTGCTAAGACACTTTTGGAACTATCGTCAGGTACATGGTAAAAAGGGAATTTAAAAGAAGTCTCCCACTTAACTGCCAAACGTTTGCCTAGAAATCAGAATTTTAATATATATATTCCCTGGAGGCACTTTTTGGTATGAGCTAATTCACCAATGAGGCTTTGGAATTTCCCTGAATTATGCCCGTAATTTAATGCAACAGATACCTACCAGTGCGTAGATATCTATTGATTTTTGTTCGAATTTACGGTAGGTGTCTAGGCACTGGTAGGTATGTATATATTGCTTAATTACGGGCATTACTTGGTAAAATGGGAATTCAAGGGAGGAAATGTAGCAGCGTAGAATGAGTGATTGAAGCATTAGGCAAGGGGAACGAAATAGAATAAACCGGAGAACGAGTGAAATTGAGACATTTAACGCAGGAAAGGAAATGAAATGGAACGAGCCTGGATTTTGATGATATTTATTGGTTTTTGAACTTTAGCGATTTTTTGCCATTGCCAAATCATTAATCAATCAAATTCTTAATGATTCAATTAAAAAAAATGGTAAGGAAAATAATTATATTAAAATTGATATGGAAAAAATTTTTCATTGATTTCAAAGTATCATTTAGTTCTGATTTTCCCCTTTTAAAGAAGATCTTTTTCACAACTTCCAAAAATGTGATTTTTAATGAAATTTAGCCCTTTCCAAAGCTATGACGGGTAACTTATTTTAAAAAACAATTAAAGTTAAACATTAACCACAGATATTTTTATATAAATTTGATATTCATAACAATGGTTAAGTCAGTGGCGTAAGTTCATGGTCGCTGGGTGGTGCACTGCACAAGGCCCCTGACCGACAGGGGCCCTCTGCTGAGAGTAGTAATTTTTTTTTGTTTAATGTATTTGTGTATTTTTAAATGTATAAAAATTGTACGTTAAAATAAGAAAATTATTTGCATACAATTTTTTTTAAGGATTTCAATATATTAATAAGCAAATAAAATGTTATAGGGGCCTTAGACGATAATAGCATTGCTGTACAACATGTCCAGCATTTGTTTGATTGCCATTTTTTTTTTTTGGTTATTTTATTAAATAATTTCAAAATAATACAATTCAGTTTATATGTTGTCTCCCTGCAAAATGGCTTCGGGAGACGATAATTTCAAATTATACAAAATCAAATACACGTAGTCATGAAGCCATGCTGTACAGCATGCTTGATAGTATATTGACCGCTTGGTCAAGTAGAATTTCCACGATCTCTGCCATTAAAACTGTTTGTTTTTTTTGATATACAAGCACTGATTGAAATAACGCTAAAAAGTACAAACAAGGATGAACCTACTGTGGTCAAAATGTCGGAAAAAACAGTAGACCATAATATACATCAAGTTTTTCAAAAAATTATTTTAAATTTTAGCGACATGACGGAAGTCTACACAGTAATGCTATTATTTTACACAATTCTAGTGACCTTAGCAAGTGCTGAAAAATCATTTAGGAAATTTAAATTAATTAAAAATAAATTATTTGAGAAACAAGATAGGCTAATTCAGAATTTTCAATCTGGCAATGATTGCAATAGAAAATAAAATGACATCTAAATGAGATGTATCAAAATTAATAGAAAATTTTGCAAATTTTGTAAAAGCACGTAAAAAAATGTAAATAAAATTTTTCAAAATTGTCAGTGTTTTTTTATTAGGGGCCCAATTTTATGTTTTGCACATGGGCCCTTGAAGACTTACCTACGCCACTGGGTTAAGTACAAATATTTAATAATTTTAAAACAAGTTATCAGTTTTAAGTGCTTTGTATGAATTTTTAACTTTGAATTTCAAATAAAGCAACAATAGTTAAGCTTAACGGAACATTGGGAAATGATAACTTAATGTCCCGTTTAAATTAAAAATTTATTTGGGAAGATCAAAACCTTATAATACATAATATGTTTTAAGTTCAAGGCGCCACTAAACAAATATTTTTGGAGCCATTAAAAATAAACGATCTCAGTGAATTTGTAAAAATGGAAAAAATTTGTCACATGGAAAAAATTAATTGAATTAAAGTTCGAATTGCTTCATCATGCACCTTATTTGCCAGATTTAGCTGCTTCGGATTATTTTCTATTTCCAAACTTGAAAAAAAATGGCTCGTTGGTAAAAGATGTTCGGTTGATCACCATTTTAAGGAGCTAAACAGTTTTTACTTTAAACAGGGAATCGAAGCTATTGACTATCGCTGGAAATAGTGTATCCGTTATGATGAGAAATAAGGAGCATTTTTCTCAAATTTGTTGGGTTTTCTTTTATATGTCGGCTAATTTTGGGACCGTCCTCGCACACAAATGCCATTTTCTTTCCTGACAAAAAATGTTGCCTTTTTTCTCCCCTTTTTTTTACAAAATGTCTTTTAAAGGTATTTAAGTGACCTATTTAAATGTGTTTACAACACATAATAAAACATCAAAATATGACATTTTGTAAAATTTCACGAAATTTGAGGCATGATTCAACATATTTTATACACATTTAAATAGGTGTCTTAAATACATTTAATTTGATACCCATTTTGTCCGCTTTTACGACGGATAAGATTCTTGGAAATTATTGCGGGTGGAGAAAAGTACCTTCATTAATTATTACTTGCGGTATATGTAATTTTTTATTTAAAACTTCCAATAAGAACGAAATTAAATAGGATTAAAAAGCACTAACCGCAAGAAAAATTTCGCCTTTAATCACCTATCACTAAACATTGGAGCTAGGATTTTGAAATTTGTCGACTGCTACTCCGGTGTTAACACCCACTTACAGAAAGGAGAAAATCACCTTCTTAACATCCTATCAAATTTCATCGGCTAGAAATCTACAATTTTAATAGTAAACAAATTTGCCTTCAATCACCCAACTCAACAGCTAGAGCTGGGATCTTAAAATTTCGTATGTCGGTTCCTCCACTAGCGTTGACATCCTGTAAGACGGTTATTTTTTTTTTTTTGGACAATTTTGCAGGAAGGGGTAAAAGGGGAAATCTCTTAATTAGAGTCCTGCCGGAAAACCTTTGCCAAGATAAAGACACATTCACTAAATAAATCCTTTTTGGAATATTCAATTAAATCGCGATAAAAATGAAGTTAAAAAGCTGGAAAGTGCCTTATTAGTGACCTGTAAAATCCCTTAAAGATATAATTCTGAAACTTGGAATTGACATATCTAATACAAAAATATTAAACAAATTTACCATCTGGATTCATGTAAAAAAAGAAAGTTTAATAATAATTATGTAGATGTTCTTGCACAGACTTACCAAGCTGATGAAAAAGCCAGCAAGTAAGAAGTTCGATAAAGGGTCGCTTCAAATATTTTCCATTAAATATTGTCACGTTTGTGCTACATTTTATAACAGTCGATTTAGTCGTTTATACCGACTTTCATTGATTTTGAAAATGTCAGTTTTGTTATCGTTCTGGTTTACATCATAAAAATCAGTCCAAATTTCGTCCATGGTTCTGACATATATTTTCATGATTTGTGCAACATTTTAAAGTTTAATTTTTTAATAAAAAAAAAAAAAGTTCCATTATATAATGAAATTAATAGAAACTGAATTACTGAAAGGTTAAAAAGTTAACCAAATGTTATATATCAACCATAAATTGTTTATTTCTATTACAATTTATTTATCAACATTGGGATGATATGTAAATATTTACTTTATTATTAATTTTAGAATATTTTTTTTTATGGTGTAAAAATAAACAAAAATATTTTTATTATAATACTTCCAATTTTACCCTTCATATTCAGTCATACACAAATATTTCCCAATCAGAACATTAGTCATATACTTGTACAATAAACAATAAATATTAATATGTATTACACAGGAGTATTTTTTGTTATTTTCTTTAGCTGGTGCTACTGATTCTCTATCACATTCAAATGTCAAGTGAAATATATTCCAATTCTTAAAATATAAAACACATGGCCAACAAAAAGTGTACAAATCGAACAAAAAAAAAAAAAAAGAATTTGAAATAACACGAGTATAAAAAAAATCACTTACACATTTAACCAAAAGTTAAAGAGACATGTGCACACATTCTTTGTCTTCCAGTTTTTAATATATTGTACCTCTTTATTTATCTAAATTTCGATTTTGTTTTAATTTCAAAATATTCAATATTAAAACATTGATATCTTTCGTTCTATTTTTTTTTTTTGGTTTTGTGAATTTTTTCATTATTTATTTAAGGAAAATGTTTCGATTTGACCATCATGTGATTGTGAACCAAAAAAAAAAAAAAAAAACAAAAATCAAAAAATTTAAAAGCTCTTTAATTCTCTATAAATAAACGTCCTGATTTTCTTTGCAATCACATATTTTTTTTTTCATATTAATGAAAATATTCCAATATTTGAAAATCTCAACACTTTACATGACTTGATTGTTCGTTGATCCACGACATGAAAATAAATTCATTTGTTTGTATTTACTGATAGATTTTCATTTCTTTGAATTCGTATTCACAGATTTTTTTATATTGATCTAATTTTAATATCGTTTTGTAATTGTAGTGCTTGTGTTTGATATTTCGCAGTCTTGATTTTTTAATGGTTGATTGACAATTTGAAAATAGCTACAATTTTTATTTTCTTTATTGAAATTATAATTTATGAAAAATGGGTCAAAAAATTAAATTTTATTCTGACATTTGCAATTAAATAAGAAATTTCGTCATATTGTATATAAATTGATGCAGAAATTAAACTTTGAAAATTCGTTTAGAAATTGTGTACAGTAAAAGTAACCATTTATTTGAGTATGTTCTAGAAAATTAGTACAATCTATCAAATTTATTAATAAATTGTCGATATTCGAAAGTGGTTACTACAAATACGGTTATCCTGATCAAATATATCATTAAATAAGTATTTCAGTTGAACCAACCGAATTGTGGATTGTATTGATTATAGAAGCCACTAAAAATTAATATTTGTTAACGAATTTTCTGATATATTTTCCTAAAAAAAATATTTAAATTCAAAATTAGTCATTAAAATTTATAAGTGTTTGTGGGCTACTGGGTAGAGTTAGCCTAGTGCTCTTAACTTCCGAGTTCAAATCCCGGTAAAAGCAAAAATTTAAAAAAATATATTTTTATACCCTCCACCATATATGGTGAGGGTATATATCAGTTTGTCATTCCGTTTGTAATATGTCGAAATATAGGTTTAAGATCCCATTAAGTATATATATTCGTGATCCTTATGCTATTTTAAGTCGATTTAGCGATGTCCGTCTGTCTGTCTGTCTGTTGAAATGGCGATCACGACGCGAAGACGCAAGCGGGGGTGCCAATTTTTACCCAGATTATTGAACATCCTCCCGAGCAGTTTGGTATTTAAAATGAGCGAAAGCGGTTTAGCGGTTCAAAAGTTATGAGTGAAAATGTGAAGGTACCTCTAAATTTTCCATACAAATTTGTACAATTTTTCTGTATCTATTTTAATTTTCTGTTAAGTAAATAAAAATGTTATTAAGTCTTCTTCTTGTTCGACTACATTTATTGTCTTTCATACTATGAGAATAATAACATTCTTAGAGCTATATGTGTGTTACTGTAATAACTAAGTTAACGTAAAAAGCAACATCGTTAAAGTCGCTAACAGAGCAGACTCTGTAAATAACATTACTTAAACTAAATAAATAACATTACTAAAACTAAATAACAAAAGTTCTGTAACATAAATTGACAAAACATATTCATATTAGAGTTCATGCAAAATTTAGTATATACGAATATCATATTCAGCCCCTATGATTGCTGGAGGCTGGGCCATATAGAATGAGGTAAGGTCCAGAGGAGCTGGATTGTCGTTAATACGTCCATTGATGGTGTTTTTCTCGTTTTCGTATATTTGGCTGACGAGCAAATTATCGTGTAGCTCAAGTTTCTCAACAAATCTGGCTTGCAACGACATGGCGTATCTAAAGAAGGGTAGAACATCGACATTTTCATAGACGTAACTATTTAAAAATCGTTTTAGGAAATTTTCATAATTTTTCCCGATGCATTTTCTTAGGATTTTCCATTTAAAATATCTCCAATTCTTTGGCTACTATAGGAGATATAGTAAACCTGATTGGGTTTTTCTGTTAAGCTTTGTTGGTTTTTCGTTTCATTCTATAAAATGTATTTTTTGTTTTTGTTACCAAAGACATCTATATCTAAAGAAAGAGCAAAATTCATAATTGCTTTAGTGCCGCTACTTTTGAATAGGTGGCACCCCATGGCGATATAGCCTTGGATTAGGCTTTCAATTAATTTATTTACCAAAAATATTAAATTAACTACAAACGTCAAATTCTAATGCATTAATATGTTACTGGTGGACTTATTACATAATTTTAAAGTCAAATTTTCAAATGTTTGACGTAATAAAATAGTATTGTTTTTGTTCCATTTGTATTTTTGAGAGTTGAGGGATTGGCAAAGGTATATTTATGTTAATGTCTTCTTTCATAAAAAAATACACATGAATAAAGTGTAATATTGTGCTCATAAACATCTAAATGAAAATTAAGGTATAATATGCACATAAAACATATATTTTTCATAGTTTTTGGCAAATATTCATTTATGTTACGAAGAAAATAGAAAATCAATAATACTCTACTGCATATTGTAGCACAATATGGCTAATGGAGACTAGCTCTGCAGCAAAATATGCACCTTCTGATGGGCCATCTATTGACAAATAGTTACAACTCATGTTCTTTCTTTAACAAATTAATTGCTTTGCTGTATTTTCTCCATTAGACAAACACACTTTAATTTTTTAAAAAATAATATCCGTTGCAACTATTTATCAATGCGTGGCGCATCAGAAAGTACATTCTCTCCATTAGGCATATTCAGCTGCAGAGCTAGTCCCCATTAGCCGGAACAAAATTGAGTATTTGACAAAAACTATGCTTTAAAATGTTTTTTTTTTGTGCAGTCCATGGTTAAAAAAACTAGTGAAAGTGTAAAGGTGCCTCTAAGTTGCACATACAAATTTAGTACAATTTCATAGTAGCGACTGGTACATAACATATTTTTTCATATTTTTTTCACCAGTCGCTTAGCAGTAAATATTTTATATTCACCTCAAACATTTTTTCACCACTAAAATTTTTTTTCACAACAAAAAATTATTTCATCTCAAAATTTTTTTTCACCTCTAAATTTTTTTTCTTCCAATAAAGTTCTTCTCACATCTAAAAAAGTTTTTCACCTCAAAAAATTTTTTCACCTACATAATTTTATTCCAAATGTTTTCTTATATTATTTGTATAAAAAACAGTAGAGAACATCTTTTTAGGATATTGGTGGAGGGTATTCAAAGATTCGGCACAGCCGAATTTAGCCCTTTTTTACTTGTTTTTAATTAAAATAAAAATATGGTTATTTTATTATCATAATATGATAACTATAATATAGTACGATTATGGTTGGTACAACCATAAACCCAAATATACATATATGCACTTCGAATATGATTGACCCAACCATATTTTTTCTTTGCGTGTAAAACATTTGGGATGCTAATGTACATGAATCCGCTCAACTCGTAATTATTAAATATATTACAAATCATTTAAGCCGCTTAAACATATTTTTGATGCCGTTTTAATGTAAAATTAAAAATCAAAAAAACCGATTAACCAGTTTAATCGGGTTTTTTCTAAGGACCGAAACCTATTTAAAAAAATATATATTTTTCGAATGAGCTGGAAATAGTTTTTTTTTTTTTGCAAAGGACGGTTTTTTGAATACTTTAATGAAAGCAGATGCAAACAATTATTTCTTAGAAATTCATATTGGTTTTGTTACAATTAAATAAGCGATAACTCTATTAAGACACATTCAACCAATAAATAATATAAAATACTTATTTTCTAAATAATCCATAAATATCTTTTACAGGTTTAAGTAATTCAAGGAATTACATAATTATATCTAAGTTAAGTTTTTTGTTAATCTGAGCCGGACTGAATTCATGGAAATTTTTATAAAAACAAAATATTTTCGCTTTTATGTTAAGTGCATCCATTACAATACAATTAACAAAATTAAGTATTTTTTGTTTTTGATGTTGAATACAAAAATGAAAAAAAACATCTAACAAGTGTTCAAACAATGCCGCTTTATTTTTATAGTCGTCCCCCCTTAATGAAAACAATACAAAAGTCAAATTTTATATGTGGTACTACGTATGGACAAAAACAAAAGGTGAAAAGGTAACATGTTTAAAAGCAGACATACGAGAAGAATGATGGCAATAGGCATACATTTATGACACTAAATGACCAAATAAACATGGCTTAAAACGACTGATAAATCAAATCGGTAGCAGAGGAGCTAATCAAACACCGAATAAAAAACTCACGTACAAATGACAGACCGACAAAAATTTTGGACATCATTAGAAGTGTCATAAAAACTTGAAGTAAATCTCTTAAATAACATTATGGAGCAATATATAAAACATAAAAACAAGCCGCTTTTGTCGATGTCTGTTACAAACAATGACAACGAAACTAATTTTAAAAACAATCACTTTTAACCCTTCCATTTAAGATAGACAGATACTAATCTACCCATCAATAATAATAATAAAAAAAAAAAACAATTTATATGTAAAGGCCACATTGGGCGACATGTTGTGCAAACATGCTACTGAATTTGGTTTTTAGCTGGAATTGATATTTTTGTTTTTAAACATTTTCTTCATCTTATCTAAACCGACATTTAGAGTTTGGGAAACTCACACCAAACTATGAACAATTTTACTAAGATTGTATAGTGGAAAAAAGGATCAATTTCCAATGAAAACATTGACAAGCATAATTAACACATTTTCACATACACAAATACTACTCTATTCATACATACGCAATATTGAATAGTTACAGTCATATCACTCATACTTGCTTAAGTTGTTATTGCTTTTTTTACATTCTCTGTGACAATTAGTCCTTGATGAATGTTTGTAAATGGGTTCCAAATATTTTACATTATTGTGTTTTTCTGTTTGTACAACATGCATCTAACTATAGTTATATTTTATGTAATTTTTATCACGTTGTCGGCGTTTTTTAAGCGTTAAAAGAAAATATTATCATTGTGTGTTAGATAAATACTGTAGACAAAAATTGGTAAAAATAAGAAAATTGTATAAACATTTTAAATGTGCTAATTAAGGTTCACGAGGATCAATATTATTGACATCGAAAAGAACGTGATAAAAGATAATGATATACAAAATATTAGGTATCTAAGTATTTTTTCGAAAACCTTTCTGATGCTATATTTGGCTTACGTTGTCATTCATTCGTCTTACGATTGACATCTTGTGGAAACCCATTAGTGACCACAGTGGCGTGTCCAGGATTTTGTTTCCCGGGGAGGGGGCAAAATATATTTGGTAATTTCTAATCCTAATTTTGTTGACCTATTTGAGGCATTTAAAACAAAATATAGTTTTAAATTAATATACAATTTTTATTTAAAACTTATTTATCACATTGACTGAGATCTAATGTCTACATTTAATGTTGAACTCAAAAATTAATACGACGATTTTTCGACATAAAACTATCAATAATTTTGTCTGGGTCTACCTCTCCACGATATATAAACATGCGAGCCAATGCAGAAAGTCTAAGGTCACCCATTGAATTTTTGTATTGTAAAGGTTCTCCGCTTTTAGATAAAAATCTATTAGGCTACAAAATACTTTTGACGAAACGTCAAAGACTCGGCTTGGAGCAATATATTATAAATTCTTTACCACATTATCGTGACCGGAAAAGCTATGTGTCAGGCCAAAATTTTTACTAAAAATCGAGCGTTTTTTGTTAAAAAATTTTCATTTTGTTTGTCGTATGTTAATAGTTTTAGAAGCTGGCGCCGCAGGCGAAAATTTAGTTTTTCATACATTAAGAACAAATATAATTCCTAACATGGTTCAAAATTGCCATTCGCTCTAAAATTCTAAAATTTTTGTTGGCTCTTCCATTGTTACCCGCAAATTTAATAAGAACTGGCTGGGAGGACACACTCATGGACGGAGAGCAGAAACTTACTTAATTTTTAAACTATTTTGAAAGGCAGTGATTGCGCATCACTAAAATATTTGATTTATATAAAATGATTTTTATTCTAATTCTTTAAAATATTTCAATTTAGGTTGGTCCAAGTAACTTTAATGTTTATTTCTTTGCTTTGCATATTTTAGGGTCATTTTTCATTTCATCTTTTAAGGGTTCATTTTCCATTTCTCCAAATTGGGGTTATTTTGCATTGTGAATGAAAGCCTCAATCTAATAAATGAAAACATGCCCTAATCTTAATTATGGGGCTAATATTTCATTATATTTTAAGGGTTTATTTGCATTATCAAATGGGGCTTATTTCATTTTAAGATTGGGTTTAACATCGAATTTAAAAAAAAAAAATCAGCACAGATATCATGGGAACATGGAATAGTCATGTGCAATTTTTTACTCAAATTCAAAGACAATCATTTAAAAAACCATTAGATTGTTTTAAAATTTTTATTTATTTTTATGAAAAATATTTTTGTTTTCATTTAAAAGAGAAAATCCAAGAATTCCTAAGACTTGACAGCATTTTTATAAATTCTTACTTTTAAACTACAATAACTGCTTTGAAAGTCTAAATAAGTTGTTAATTAAATACTTTCAATTTTAAATACCTATTTTGATATAAAAAAACTGATAATTCTGAATTTTTGGGGACTCCAGTTAAGATTTAATGTGGAATTTTAACCGCAGATTTTTAAAATTAAAAAAGTAATACAATTGGAATCATAATTTTCTTTTTCTTTTTTTTTGCTAAATAAATTCTAAATTTCTTTGAAAAATATTTGAACAATTTTTAAAATTTCATAAAAATTTGGAAACCTGAATTTAGTTAAGATTTTATTTAGCCAGCTCGCACCTGATATTTAAACCCAATACTGAATAATAGTAGATAAGGGTAGTTGACGTGTAAATCAACCTTTTAATACTCCATTTTTAGAAAACGTTCCAAAAAACTCTTCCACAGCGAATCCGGCTTCGGAAATGTCACTGAGCGGAAAACCCATAAGACCGCCCATGGGCCGTCTACATAGAAAAATTTTACTAGTGTTAAAACTATCTTCACAATTTGTATTATGTCCTTTAAAAAAATACTCTTAATATCCACCGGAAAATTTGTCCATTTTAAACGGGGAATTGTGACCAATCTCATGTTGGTCGTAGTTCCCATTGTGGCTTAGAAATTAGGAGCGACAATTTTGTTGATCCTAATCATAAAATCGGAAATTACCAAATAATGCTTTATTGTTTTCCCACTAGATTGTATATTTCATGGAACCCGTACGGTACCATGTTACCAATTCATGGAAGTCGAAACCAATTTAATGTTTACCAACGAGTCGGCCATTTCATTACCCGGAACACCTACATGACCCTGTCCCCCATAGAAACCTCGCTGAACATGTGCCTGTGCGTCACTACATTGATACTTCAGCTACTCAATTGCTTACTGATTATGCAGTTCGAAACATACAAAATAGCCAAAATCTTAATTTAAAAAATTATTGCCATTTTGCCCATGGCAAAATATCATATCGACCAGATACAAATCGGATCCATAACCATTAAAGGTATTAAATCCATCAGTGTATAAAGCATCTGAACAACCTACAAGAAATTTAGTCCCAATGAATACTCCATACTTTCTCAACAATACGAGCATGCCCTGTGTTGCAAACCATATGCCAGGTTCCATTTTTTAGACTCTACATATTGATTTCATATCCTCGCCCTGTATTTGAATTTCCGGGGGTAATAAGTCTAACATAATCTCAAGAGCCTTAGCAGGTGTGGTACACATAGCAGCAGCTCCATGTAATATCTTCGGCTAAGTCTGATTGTTCAATATTGTATTGATTACTGCAAGCTACATCCAGTGTAGACCTGCAAGTTTCCCTAAATCCTACCGAAAGCTCACCATCAGATCTTAAATCAACCCCAGATACTGGACCCCTATACAGTTGAAGAATAAGAATCTTTAAAACGCGTAAACAACTGATGCGCAATCTTGTTCGGATTAGCATCGCATTACATTCGAATCATCTCGGCTTGCATTTTTATATAAACTGTTCATACAAGGGAATCCGTCTACTGTTAACGCGTCTATTTGGATAAAACTCGAATATGTAACAGAGAACTGCAAAATCAACTTTTTTCTTGATTTAATCATACACACAAATTCTTGTTTACATTTAATAACTCAACAAAATTCACTGTAGAATAAAATCAGCATCATGTTACTGAACGCGTAATTGGGATCAGTGTGAATCATCTGTCGATTATGTTTTATACAAATGTAAGCACTCAACAAAAAGTCAGCGTTGAATAAATCAGTGTAATCATAATCAAAACAAAAGAGAAACACATTTCATAAACTATATTGTGTACATTAGTGTGGGGCTTAAATCCGCCTTTTTCGAATTTTTATTAGTAATACAATATTAAAAATATTCTTCTTTGTGAAATAAAAATATATTTTTGGAAAAAAAGTTTAGGTCGATATCTCAGGCTTGCCTAATCCGGAAAAATTTAAATATTGTCTAAATTTTTTTCTTCTTCTATTTTGATTGGAAAATTTGCCAATATTTAACTTTAACCTAATTGAGAGAGCCTGAGATATCGACCTAAATTAAAAAAAAAAAAATTCACAGAGAACAATATTTTTGGTATTACTAATAAAAATTCTAAAAAAACGGATTTTAGACCCACCCTAATTTATGAAATGTGTTTCTACAAGACCACCCCCTTTTTATAGATAAGAAACTATTTTGTTTTAATTATGAATACACACATACGCTTTATTTATTGCTTTTTCTGATTTATTCTACATCAAAATAATTATTGTTAACTCAAACGAACAGCATAAAATCAATGGTATAAAAACGACCGATGATTATAGATCAGTGACAACAATTTGCACGTCGTTGGATTGATTTAAAATCATCAACAAATATGTGTGTTGGAGTATATTCAACGTTTGAACGCAAACACATATTTTTTCTTGTGTTGATTGCGTATGTACGTTTTGCAATCATCATTCTCTAATGTGTAATAGAGAATTAAAGTCACAAGTAAAGCTAATATTTTTTAAAGCCATCTCCGACGATTAGCGAGTACATTCGGAAGGAGAAAAAATTTAATTTTTTTGGCAACATGTCAAAAATTTTCTAAATTCGAAAAAATCAATATAAAAATTATGTATGTACAAGGGGATAAGAGAGAGTTGAAAGGTGGAAAAAAATATGAAGGGCTACAAATATGGCAACACTGTAATTGCGCTAGATGATAAATTTTAGAACAATTTTTGCTCGCCATCTGTAGGAGAGTTGTTGGAATTGTTGAAGCTTTTGGTGGGGTTAAGTGATATGGTAATACCGAAAGAGGACGTTGCGACAAGTATGAGGGATAGAAAACTCATATATATATATATCATATTCGGGGATCGAATCCATAATGTCCTGTGTAAAAGTCCAACGCTCTAACCATTACTCTACAGCGTCCACGGTCCAGTAATCTCACGATCTTCTAAAATAATTTCACTTAATTTTAACAATTTTAAAAATGTAAAAAAAATAATATATTCAAAAAATGTTCATCAAATCAATGCAACTTTTACGAAATTTAATAAATTTGTTAAGTGATTTTTTGCAATAAAGAAGAAAAAAAAAACAAATGACATAAAAACCAATAGGTTAAATAACTGTAAAGAAATCTTTATTTCTATTAATACACAAATATTTGTTAATGTTACAAAAGGATAAAACGTTTGAAGTTTTAAATATACAATGCAAATAAAGAACGAAGCCGGAGAAGGAGTAGGTGAGTAAAGGGTTGATTGTTGGTTTAGAATTAAATGATATTGTGTCATTTACTAACTAAATAACAACAAAACACAACATTAATACAACATTTGTGGTAAAGGCTTTTAACGGTATTTGAAAGGGATACGGAACTGAAGGACCAGTGTATTATTTACTTAAGTTAATTGTATTTATTTGCACAACAATATTGCAAATTGTTAATTCAAATGGAATGGTTACAACAGCAGAGAAATACATAGAATAAGAAACACACATAAAAAAGTATAATAAAATTTGAAAAGAAATGGATTATTTAATAGAGTTAAAAGAGTGGTGGGGGGCTATACACACTGAAAGGGTTAACTATGTTTAAGTTAAATACTAAGTAAAAGTGTTTTTGGCAATAAAACTTTTAGTGGGGTGGGGGTAGATTTTTCTAAATAAATTAGTTGACATATAAGCTTTAGCACTTGTTAAAACTAACTAAACATTTATTTAAGCCAATTGTACAATACAAACAAAACTCTTATAAATTTATAAACAGAAGCTCTTAAAGCAGCCAAACATTTTAACCCATTTAGCCACAGGTGCAGTTTAGTGATTTCAACTGGAAACTTATTTTTTTTTCTCAACTTTACCTTTTTAGCATAATGTAGAAATACACACACACACACACACAGAAATAAAAACAGAAATGGGGTGAGTGTTAAATTGGGTTGGGCACAAACGGGGGAGAATGGAGTAAATTTTTCAAATTAGCTAAATAGCTTTAGTCATTCAAAGAATTTAATCAAGCTTACAAAATTGATTTTTTATTTACCTTAAAAAAAAGCAGCAGCAGCAAATAAGAACGGTTTTTTTTCTATAATAAAAATCGTACTCACCGAACAAAACAGTCAAACCAAATAACAAGTATTATGATGCTAAAAGCAAATTCATTTACATACGCCTCATTTGAAAATGATTCCTTTTTAGTTCATGGCATAAAAAATAAAAAAAAAATTATGTATTTTTTTTGAAATAAAGAATGAAAGAAAACTTTTCTACTTTGATTTCAAAAAAATCAAAAAAACAACACAGTTCAATTGCAGACCATTTTTATATAGAGAGTCCTCTTTAGGCTTTTGTATGCGGTGGCGGTTTTTAAACTAGAGGCCAGATTTTGTGTTTTATTCCATGGATACTTAACCAACCTGACTTATGCTGCAGCATATGTTGGGTATGATTTTTGTTTTACATTATTCTATTTAGCCTGCAATTGCATTTAGTGAATTATGATGCTGCATTGAATTTTTACTAAAGCTGAATTTCAAAGTTTAAACTTTGTAAAATAAAACAATAAAAATCAGTAAGGAGATTATTATTGATAATCACCGATCATACGATATACTACACATTTATCTTCATTATACACATAAAAAAAAAAACTGTCAACCGAATTAAAAGTGTATTTTGGTTGCGACAAGCAATATGTGCCAAAAGTTTTCAGACAAAAGTCTCAATGCCTACACTCTAAAAAATTCTTATAAATTTACTACTATAAAATGGGTAAAGTTTTATATAATATTGCACACACTTTCATATACAACAATACACACACGAAGAATTTTTAGACACTATGTGTTTACAATTAAACACATTATGCCTAAAACTAGTATTATTTTGCTGAAAGAAATTTTACCCACAAAGTTTGTAAATATACTAACTTGTAATGGTAAAAAAATGACATATTGAAATTAAACAAAAAAAAAAACTAAAAATTTTCAAAATTTAAAAAGGAAACTTTATTAGTTTTTTAAATTTATCCATTATTTGGAAATACTGAACAAACAATTTAGGGTTTTTATTCTTATTGTGGGTTTCTAAACAATAAATTTATTGGTTTTATTACAAAACAAAGATTTTTGGGCTGTTTAATTTTCAACAACGTAGTAGAAAATATGCGCAATTTTTTAGGATTTTTCCTAATTATATGTGTACATTTACAGGAAAATCGTGTCTCTTTACGCACAGATTTGGTAAATTTACTCTTCAATTTTAAAATTTGATTTAAATTTTAGGCACTTTTAATGTAATTTTACCTATTTTGTGTTCATTAATTTACGCATAATATGTGTACTTTTTTTCATTTACGCACACAGAGTAAATTTACCCAACTTATATTAGGAGTACAGTTTTCTACTATAAGTTGGGTGAATTTCAACAGAAATTCATTCGAGTGTATATTTTCGAATTTCTCAAGTTGTGGATATATATAAAGGATGTTTTTATTATTTTAGTTTTTCAGTTTTAGTTTTTCAGTGTAAAGATAAAGACTCGTGGCATGTGGCAATGCCAAAAATGCTCAGTAAGGTTTGCCATTTCACCAAGAAGTGATGTCTATTGTGTACATGGACAAGCCAGCCAAAATTCTAACCCTAAAAGAAAACATTGCAGCTGCCATTGGTGAGATACCGGCCGAAGTGCTAGCAAAAATTATTCCAAAATTGATGCTCACGGATGGACCACCTACGGCGTAAGTGGCAGGCAGTAATTTATTGCCCTAAATAAATATTTCATTCACTTTTCCAAATTTTCTGTCTTTTTTTCCAATTTTTAAAACCCAAACGGCTTTAAATCGCCCTTTACAAAATGTTTTGGAAAAGTTTAAGCCAATTCAGAAGTGATCTTATCCGCTGTTAATCCAATATGTGCGTTAAGGTGCATCAAACTATGACTTTGGAGTAATTTCGCTTGGAGCAGGGGTGGAAAATTTGGGAACAGATAAAGAAAATATTTGTTGAAAGTTTCAACTAAATCGGAATTAATGTTCGACATACGGCTTTTATCTGAAAATCTGAATCGTTCGAACAAAGTAAATTTTGTTTTCGAAATTAAACTTTTTTCCCGGTTAAATCGAAGTGTATGGTTTTTGGTAATACTCATAACTATGACTTTAATATCTTTATTAATTATTCTAAACTACAGTTAGTTGAAAACCTGAGATGTTTGGGAGTTATAATAGATGAAAGACTCAGTTTTGATAAACACATTGATGCATTAACACCTAAAATTATTTATTCAATACGTAGGTTGTTTAATGTTGATGTCTTTTTGCCTCTACATATTAAGCGAAGGGTGGCTTTAGCTCTCCTTACGTCGAAGTTGTGTTATTGCATTGAAGTTACATCTGGTACTATTTCTGTGTGTTTTTCAAGATTAGAGAACCTACTTAATGCCATTGTGCGCTTTGTTTTCAACGTTAGATTAAGGGAGCATATATCTTCGTATGTTGTACAGTTTTTGGGTTGTACTTTTCGGAAATTTGTTAAATTTAGATTGTTATTATTCTTTCATAAACTTATAGTGAGTGCATCACCTCCCACTTTGTGTAATGCTTTTCATTTTTCAAGATCTAGTAGGAATGTACAGCTAATAGTACCACGCATAACTAACGCTATTTTTGAACGTTCATTTCTGGTCAGGGTGTCCCGTATATGGAACAAGTTACCTAGCAATTTAAGAAATTTTGCAGACTCGCGTAATGTTTTTGAAGGTAAACTTTTCTCCTATATTTGTGAATCCATGGAAAACTAAACATTAACATCATTCTTTTTTGGCTTTACATTTTTTATACTTTTTTATGATGTATTACAAGTTAGTTTTTTGTGCCAGTTAATTTAGAGTTTATCGCTAACATGGACTTAATATTAATGTATATAATTTATTTTTTGTGGATATTTATTTTTGCAGTGGATTTTTATACTGCTTTTTTTTTGGCTGGGGACCATAGATGATATTTATAGCTTAATTGTAAATTTATTTTCTTTAATTAACATAAACTTGTTAAACTCTGTAATATTTAGTATTAATATTAGTATTTTTCATATTACTATTAATATCATTGGCCAAATGTGGCTTTTAATATTACATTGAATAAATAAATGAAAAATGAAATGAAAATATTTGTTCATTCCCTCTTATTGAAGAGGAAAAACGTAAATTTTGATCTAAATTTGTGTTCTCCAAAGAGAACACAAAAAACCTTTTTTACGACTGTAAGTTTGAACTTTAAAATGTTGTTTACTTGTTTAAAATACCTTTCAGAAATATTTGAAGCCCGCTTTTTGCCGTGACCTTAAACTAAGATTTGGCAAATAAGAAAAAAAAAAAAAAATTGAATGGTTTTCATACCCTCCACCATGTGGGATGTATACGCTCATCCCATATCATATCAGTTTGTCATTCCGTTTGTAACATGTTGAAATTTAGGTCTAAGATTAATGGATATCCCGAGAAGTTTGGTATTGAAAATGAGCAAAATCAGTCCAGCGGTTAAAAAATTATGAGAGAAAATGTGAAGGTACCTCTAAATTTCCCATACAAATTGGTGTATTTTAGTCCATTTCGTACTTTTTTTCCTCAAAATTTTTTTTCCACCAAAAAATTTGTATTCACATTTAAATTTTTTTTTTCATAATTTTACTTCTCAAGTTTTTTACATTGTTTGCTAGAACATTTTTTTATTACATCAAGGGCATTCAAAGATTCGGCCCAGCCGAATTTAAGCCTTTCTTGAAAATACGGTTTAAAAGGTATTTAAAGAATTATTGCTTCAAAGTTTGCGTTTTATTTTGAAACTCAAAAACATTGAATCCGTTGAGGTGAAGTCCAAGAAATCAGGCAAAACTTTAATTCATATGGGGATATGTATCCATGGCAGAATCTGTTCCTTTAGATCTCGGAAAGCTTAGCAGAAATTGCAAAAGACTTTTGGGTAGAGGCTTAAAAGGAATTGTAAAAAAGTGCTGCAGGCCAAATTCTAATGGGGGAATTGTACACACAGTAGAAAGTTTTGGTTTAATTTGTACACTCATTGTAAACTTTTTTGGAATTAAATTTGAAATTAATACCTAAATAGTTTATATCTGACACCATACGATATAAATTTAAATACTTAAGAGAATTGTTTTAACACCATAAAAAAATTGGGAGTTTTTAATGACTACTTGGAATAAAAATAACACCAAAAAAACAATAAAAATTATTCTTGTTAGTTTACAAATAACACCGAAACAGGCATCAGAAATTTTTTTATTTTTGTTTTGTTGCCAATATCCTCCTCTTCAAATTTTTGTGAACAAAAATTCCTTCAACATGGCCCGATAACGATCGCCATTGACTCTAACGGCCACTCCTTGCTCGTTTTCGAAGAAAAATGGCCCAATTATGCCTCTGGACCAAAATCCGCACCAAACAGTGACTCGTTTTGGGTGCATCGGCTTTTCAATGTATGCGTGCGGGTTTTCTGTGCCCCAAATGCGACAATTTTGCTTGTTTACATACCTGCCAAGATCAAAATGAGCTTCATCTGAAAAGATGACATTGAAAAGATGACATTCTGCAACATTACCATGATTTTTAAAGTAATGTCCCCGTTGTTCAAGCGTATACACAACCATATTCGTTCAGCGGAAGGATAAAACTAATTATCTGTCAAATCAGACATGAGCTAAGTATTACCATTCACGAAATAAGCACTAGTTGAAAAAAAAAACGTTAGATGGCGGACCCTATACATTTAGAAAAAAAGTTAGTATTTAGAATTTTAGTAAAAAAATTATTATTTAGCAAATCTTTTTGCTATTTACATTTTACAAATTACAGAATTTTTACAAATTTTTGTTGCTAATTTCAGATATTATTTTACAAATTTTTGAAAACCGATTTGCTCAAATTAACAAAAAAATTACTAATTTTAAAAAAGGAAGGAAATGTTATTTTATTTAAAAAAAATTAATTTTATTATAAAAAAATTACACTAAAATGTTACATAGGTTTAAAAAAGGGATCGGAAGTCGGTAGACTCATGTCTAAAAAGAGGACACCCACTTCAAATAGCACTAAAAAGGTTTTTTAGTTATAAAAATCAGCCCTAAAACCAATTAAAATGTAACCTTAAAAATAAAAAAAAAAAAAAATTTACTAAAATATTTTTCAAAACAGAAATTACCAAATTAAAACAAAATGATAAATTCGTTTATGTTTTAACAATTTTTAAGATTTTTAAGCCTTTGTTTTTTTTTCATTTTGTATAAAATATTTTTTAAAAACTATAATAAAAAATTTTTATGCTCGATAAAAAAATAAATTTAAAATTTTGTACTAATATTAATAATATTTAGTAATTTTTTTGCTGATTTTAGCAAACAGATTATAAATTCCACTTTACAAAAAGTCTACTAAAATTTAGTAGCAGCTACTAATTTGTCTACTAATTTCATTGTACTACACGTCAGCAGATATGTGTTGCTTAGATTAGCAAAAAATACCGCTGGGCTCAAATTAGCAGAATTTCCTGTAATAACAGCAAAATTTTCAGTTGCCATTACAGAATTTTTATTGGTGTTACTTTTATGCTCTAAAAACAAAACTCTCTCTCGTTCAATCTCTTTATATATATACCATATTATTCTTTTTCGGATTTTTTATATATATACACCAGAGAACTGCAAAATCAACTTTTTTGTTGATTTAATCATACACAAAAATTCTTGTTCCGAAAAACTCCAATACTACAGTTACGAGCAGACAGCAGGATGTCAATGATATTCTGTCTTATTACTTACGTAATGCACAATATTGTTGGTATACAAAGAGAAAAATTCACAATTGAATATGGTTGTGCTGACCGAATTTATGGTTGTCGCAACCAAAATTCGGTTGGCACTTTTTTCTGTGTTTACTACTCATGGTGACTATGTAGTAGAGCAGGTACTCAATATATTCCTTTAGTGACTTTAAGTCCCCACACACAGAACAAAATTGACGGTTTCCATGTAAAATTCAGTTACTTGGACTAAAATCTGTTGGTACAACAGAATATTAGATTTCACAACAAAACACAACTGAGTTTTAGTTATTTGGTTGTCTTAAGGAATAAATTCGCATGGCGTGTTTTGTAATCAATGTACAGGCCTCGATTAAAGTTATTTGATAAATAAGGTTCCGGCATCAGCTTTTTGCCAAAAAATATGTTCCGTAATTTTGGTACGATGTGGGAATCTTTGGCCAAAAGTTTTAGACCAATTAGTTAATCATTCTTTCTATTAAAAATACTTGAACGGTTGGTGGAGAAATTAATGTGGTCGGACCCATTGCAACGGTGCACTGTGGTGTACTTTGATTTTGCACTCAAAATCGAGAAGGATTTTGACAAAATAGAATATTCTCTGGGTGTATTTGCGGGAATTGAGAGGGCTTTTGACAATGTTCTTATAAAATGAATTCATTTTATGTTATCTAGGAAATTTTATGTTATCTAGGAAATTATTGACAAATTATGTATTCTTTTTTTTTTTTTTGAAACAATGATTTCAGTAAATATTTTAGCTATTCGAAAATTTTTTTGGATAGAAATTGTTACATACGTTAAAATTTTTTACTGGCTTTAAATTGTTAAAATTGTGTCAAATCTATTAATTTATGCAAATGTTTAAGTAATTCTAAGTACAATTTATATTGCAAGTTTAGAAATGCAATACTTGGTACATTTTCATTGGGTAATATGACAAACCTAACGATAAGCTTAATACACACCTCCACCTACAATGCAGGGTGTAAAGGCTTTGTTGTTGAATGTTCCTTGTACAACTTTATGTTGAAAAACCTTTTACTGCAATGGATGTTGCTGCTGCTTGTAGTGTTGTTTGTTGCCTCAAAATTGTAGTTGCTATTTTGATGTTGTGTTCTAGAATCTGTTGTTATACCCTTTTTTTGTATAGTTTAGACAAACTTTGCATATTTGCCGCTTTGAGAACTAAAACTCTTCAATATATAAACTACTCTCTTTGCCTTATTGTACTTTATTTATTTTTTTTTTGTTGTGTTAAAGAAGGCTGCTTGTTGTAACATGATTTATAAAGTGTTTTCCCTGACAAACAAGTAACCGACTTTACCTTTTTTCATACCTTCGCAGTACATACTAGCTTGTTTTATTAAAAAAAACTGTGCTCAAAAACTATTAAAATTTTGCTATTTTACGGAAAGATAATATGGAGTATTAGTTTTCTTATTGGATGACGTGATACCTTCGTTAAAGATCCTGTTACAAAAAATTACACTTATCTTTCAAAATGTCTTCAATATGAAATCTGTCATTGCTAGCACGATATTTAATGGCATTTAACTGGCATTTCCCTAAAATCTTGTGATTAGGAAAAAATTAAATTCATTGAAGTTTTTTTTTCATTCTTGTTCTTTTCACAGCTTTGATTTCATCTTCTCAAAGTATTGATTGTCTTCAGGGAAATTATGCGTATAAGTCACAAAGAATTATACAAGGATATTTCAGGATCTAAAACATTTGCTAAGGAACATGTTTTTTATCTAGTTAAATAATTTCAAATAATTTTGAAATAAATGAATTTTGGATTTGTCACTGAAGAAATGTGCTGCAACGGCTGATGTTACAAAACACAACTGTGATTTTTGTTTTAAATTAATGAATAATCTGAAATGCTGCATACTTTTTAATAACAGTGTGTGTACTTTACATTTTCATATATTCATATGTATTTACTTGTACACCTTACCTCATGTTCTCTGCCACTTTTCATGATTAACTGTTTGTTGTTAGGTGCAGTATAATGTTATGGACGTATTTCTGTTTTTTTGTTTTCTTCTTTCTCCAAACATTTGCATGAATGAATTATGTTTGGTTGAGTTTTTAGAAGTTTAGAAGGCCAAAATACATACATTTAGTTAGTACTTTGTATGTGGTAGTTCATGTGTAGAATCTCCAGAGGATAAATGTACAATGAAAAAGATGTATCTAGGATGTTTGTTACAAACTTATAATTGTGACAGATGAATGTTTCCGTAAATTAAATAATTTTAAAAAATATTAAAGTTACTAATAACAATAGGATTTAAATTGAAAATACACACGAAGTTCGAGAAATAATGTTACATACTAAATGTGATTTGGCTTAAGCAGAACAGTTTTTACTTGGTGGAATTGAATATTTTTCAAAATATGGCGCCCAACTTTTAGCCTTCACAAATAACTTTTAAGAGGAAGTGAAAAATTCCAGGTAATAAGTATTCAAGCTTAAGGTCTATTTTATACAAAATTATTTATTTGTTATCCAATATTTCGCTATCTCAATAGATAGCTTCTTCAGGGATTTTTTTTTTTTTTTTAACAAATCAAAATTAATGAAACAACAAAATTGTCAATTTTTAAAAATATTAAAAATTAAACACAGGAAACAAAAATTATTCTATTACATTTTTATGAACCTATTTAATTTCCTATTTTATTCTTATAAATTAAATGTCTGTAATTCTGAGCTACATTGTCTGTATCTGTTTTAAAATTAATTCTTTGTTCTATTGGTGTGTTGATAATTTGTAACATTTCTAACATGAAGCGTCTTTTGTAGTTTGTTTCTGTATTTAAAACTGTTGTATTTTCAAAATCTGGTGTATGGTTAAGAGTGGCACAATGTGATGATAATGCAGTTTTCTGAGAAGCTGTATTCCTATATTTCTGATCAGATCTATGTCCTGCTAATCTAGTTTTTAATTTGTTCTTTGTGGTACCTATATATACTTTACTACATATTTCATTATCTTTACCCCTGCAAGGTATCTTGTAAATAATATTAGATTTATCTAATTTCTCTGTCCTATCTTTCATTTTACTATATATTAGAAAGTAATAGGAAACAATTAGAACAATTAGAATACAATTTAGGTAAATATTTTACTAATGAAGTGATTGATAATTTTTTAAAACATGAAGATAGATTAGCTTTAAAACTAAATGGTAAAGTTAAGGATATACACAAGAAGAAATTTAATCATCTAGTTGAATTACAGAAAAAAGAATTAGGTATTAAATTTAACAAAGAGTGGTTTGTAAACAAATCAGATATAGACATTCCAATAGATACACAATGGACTCTTTCATTAGGAAATAAACACGCATTACCCATAACAAAACGACACTTTCCGGTTCTAAAGATGATAGCAGATGGAGAAGATTTTGTTCAGACTATTAAGGGAAAAGAAAAACAGGAAATAGCAAGGACTAGACTAACTACTATAATTGATAACCATATGAATAAAATGAGATTATGTCATAGGGACAAGTTTATTCTTAACAATGTTAAGAGAACGGAAAAATTTTTGAAACATAACCGGGACATTTTAATTCTAAATGCAGATAAAGGTAATATTACAGTTGCGATGAATAGACATGACTATAGTTCAAGAATGAATGATATTCTTAATGATGACTCCTCATATAAGATATTGACAAAAGACCCAACGATTAAACTACAACAGACAAATAATGATATAGTAGAAAACCTTTTCAAATTGGAAATAATAACACCTTTTCAAAGGAAAACATTTAAAACAACAACTGCTACGGCACCCAAATTATATGGAGTTCCGAAAGTGGCGTACCCAGGATTTTGCTTCGGAGGGGGCCCAAAATATATTATCTAAAAAATATTTTTAAAAGCTGGCAATTTCAAATACCTAAATTTTTTGACATTTTTAAAGCATTTAAAACAGAATTTACAGCTTTTAAATTTATAAAAAATTTTTATTTAAAACTTATTTATTAGATTGACTGAGATATAATGCATACGTTTAATATTAAGTACATTTTGATAAAAATCTATTATGCTACAACATTCTTTTGACGAAATGTCAAAGGCGTCTTTACAAAATTATCGTGACCGGAAAATATATTTTTCAGGCGAAAGTTTTTACCAAAAATAGCGGTTTTGATTAAAAAATTTTCATTTTGTTTTTCGTAAATTAATAGATGTGAAAGTTGGCGCCGCAGGGGAAAATTTTTTTTCATACATTAAGAACAAATATAATTCTTAACCGGATTCAAAATTTCCAAGCTCTAAGACGCAATTTCATAGAAAACCATTCGCTCTAAAATTTTATAAGATCGTCAGATGCTGCAAAAAACGCATATTGTAAATTGATGGCTCTTCCATTGTTACCAGCAAATTTAATTAGAACGGGCTGGGAGGACACACTCATGGACGAAGAGCAGAAATTTAATAATTTTTTGAATTATTATAAAATGACTTTTATTCTAATTCTTGTTATTGATTTCATGAAATATAAATGCGTATAATGCTGTGCATGTTCTTGGGGCCATTTTGCACAACGCCACCGTGAACTACATCGAATTTTTAAAAATAAAAAACAGCACAGATATCGTGGGAACGAGGAATAGCTACCTGCAAATTTTTACACAAACTCAAAGACCATTTCAAAATCGATTGGATTGTTTCAAAAACTTTTGGAACGAATCCAAATGTAATTAATAAAGCATCAATTGAAATTCAAAAACACCAAATTAAATAAAATAAATATTTGTTGAGTTTTAATAATTTTTTTAATTGCGTTTTGTATTTTTTAATTTTAATTTATATTTTTAAGTATCGATTGCAAATTTCTCAATTTTATTTGTAATTTTTTGAATTGTATTCTTTTAATTAGATTTTTTTTTTAATTTCAATTGTCATTTTTGGGTTATTTTTTCTATTTTTTTATAAAATAGCTTTATTTTTATACATATGTATCTCTATATCTATAAGTACTTGTTTTGATATATGAACTTTAGCGGAAAACGAAATATAGCAATTATATTGTATGCCCTGTTCTACATTTATTTGTTAGCTTTTGTTGTACTTAATATTTTATCAAACCACCAATAGAAAATTTTAAAATATTTTTGTGGCAAATATTTTTGTTTACATTTAAAAGATAATAGCCAAAAATTGCCAAGACTTGGCAGCATTATTATAAATTCTTACTTTTAAACTACTATAACTACTTTGAAAATCTATATAAGTTAAGTATTTGAATCTCAGATTTTTAATTAAAAAACTAAAAATCCCCCCAAAACATTTTCCCATAAAAGATAATTTCTCCTAAAAGGTATCTTATAAGTTCCCCAACTAGAGGAACAACGTGATTTAGGGCAGAATTGAACTTGACGTACAGAGCTGTATCATGACTTGTAATATTGAGCGAAAATCTCTACTTAGAAAACCCGAGAAGCGAAAAGATACAACTATCGTATATATTCTTAATAGGGGGTTTGAAGTCTTAAAAATTCAAAATGATAGAAAATTTATTGATTTTTGAAAGATTCCGAATTTGTTTAAAAATGTACACTCACAATATATTTTCCGTTACCGACTATAGTTTATTTAAAAAGTAATACGTAAAGTTTGTTTTTAAATGAAGATTCAATTGAAATTCATAGAAATATATTTTTTAACTATTTGAATCAGTCATTCAAAAAACAAACTATAAAAATTTACAGACATTCAGTAGGAGTTGATATTTTCAGTTAAATGTAAATTTTTATGTTTCCTGCTTCAAAAAATAGAAATTCATATAAATCCTTTTTGTTTTTTTACCAAAATAGTTTGTATATATACAAAATTATTTCAATAAAAATTACAAGAAATCATTCAAATATACATTCACACAAAGCCAATAAAAATATATACATCTGCATGTGTTGTGTTCTGTTTTGTAATTACATGCAAATAAAAAAACTTTCAATTTGAAAAACAAACCACAAAAGTAGTTTTTTCTAACTTTTTGTCAGTAAAAATTTTATGGTTATTTTAAACCACTTTCTATTGTTTTTACTTTTGTCGAATATTAGACAATGATTGAAAATAAACAACAAAATGGGTTGAATATAATGGAAAATCAGTAGTCCTCTTTTTGATTGTATTTTTAATTAATTTAATATGTATTTTAAGTTGTTTTTAACATAATAATATTGTGAGTGTATTAATAATTTAAATTTATTATTTTTTCGGAAACTTAAACTGCGGTTGCCAAAGACTATTCCGTAAGTAGATTTTTAAAATTCAAAATACCAGAAACGGTGAAATGAAAAGTTTTTTTCACGTTTTCATAGTACTTTTGATTCGCGTTCTGTGAAAAAATGTAAAGAAATATCAAAACGTTTTCATATGAAAAAAAAGTGGAACGAAACAAGATTTTCTCACGATTGCACAGCACTGGCGATTCTTGTATTGTGTAACAGTGCAAACAACTATCAAAATATTTTCATATGAAAAAATTATTTACACAGACTATTTATAAGTAAAATAAACATGGTGAAGATTGTAAGAGGAAAGCGTGCAAGCGAAAGCCAAGTATTTAATTAATTATTAAGAAAAGCATGTGGACATTGCAAACCATAAGTAAGTAGCTTCATAACCATAATCACACTTTTATTATTCCCATATTTACAGACTTGTAACTGCAGATGGTGCCAAATTTAGAGACGAAAAGTGTAAAGAATTAGCGGCGAGCCTTAACAGTTTTAGTGGGACCCAAAAGGACAGTGAAAAATGTCAAAAGTATGGCATATTTATTTATAGTTTATTTATATTCTTTATGAATTTTTTTTCTTTAAGTAATATTAGACTTCATACGCGCACCAAATATAGTTCACTTAAAGCCGATATAAATCCATGAAGTACTTGTCGGTTGTCATCTCGTATGGATTGTGGTCAGCACGAAGTATGCGTCTCAGCACTCTCAAAAAATTTCTATAAATTATTAAATTATTTACTGCAATGAAATGCTTGTAACATCATTGTCTTACATTTGTTCATCCGGAATTCTTTGAGTAATATCCAATAATACAATTAATCCAGATATCTTTAAATAATTATTTAAAATAAATTTTACGAACTTAATTCACTTTTATTTACGTTTTTCTCTGTTTTGACATTTGCTTTGAATTTTGGATAACACAGTTACAAAAGTTTCATGGGTACAGTGCGAATGAAACATTTTTTTCATAATACATACGAGAATCGCAATTTATGTATTTGTGAAAAGTTCGAGTGAAAAGTGCTTATGAAAACGAAAATGAAAAGTTTTTTTTCACTTCACATTATCACAGAACGAGAATTGACCCTCAGATCCGATAATGAAAATAATTTCTTTTTAAAAGGTAATTAGATTATTGTAATATTTAATTATGTATCTAAAGTTTTAGGGTACGATAAAATCTTATCTGATATTAGATTTTCAAAATTAAAAATGGAAGAACCTATAAAGCAGATGATTTTTTTCTTTTAAAATTTAAAAAAAAAACAAAGCAGAATTTTTAATTTTTAATTCCGAAATACTGATACTGGATTCGTATTCAGTGAATTTAAAAACGTTCCGAAAAGTAATTTAAATAATCACTTAAAAATCACCTGGCATATATTTTATATATCAATTTGAAAATTTTTCATTCACTTTGTGAAGAAAACTTTATTAGATTTCTGACAAATTTCATAAAAACTCGTGCAAAAAAATTCTGTTTGTATAGTTAACATTTTACAAGTGTATCCGATAGAAGCATCTCAATATTTGTCGTAATCAGCTGCCTTCAAGGTAAGCCATGACAAGCCATGATAAAACTGTGTACAACAAGCTCCGTTTTGAAGAGCATTGGGTCTTCCGTTGACCAAAAAAGCCCTACATGTATTTGTTGTAATAACGATATCAATTCATGATTTACTCTAAAACTGATCTAAAATTTTAATTTGGTTTAAAAATATTATAAAAAGTTATGTATGTTTATTGCTATTTAGACATAACAAAAAAAAAAAAAAAAAAAAGAAATAAAGATGAAACTTCATTCTCGAGAAAAACCAATTTACGCCTCTTTAACTCGTTAACTTGGCCAACAAATAAGATGCGTCTTTTTTTTTTGTTGACCAGACTACAATAAAAAAAGCTAAACATTGAATATTAAATAAAACAAATGACATGATGCCAAAATGCACAACAAAAACTAATTAGCATTGTCTGGAAGACAAAAGCGACGAATGGTTAAATGAATGGATGACAACAACAACAACAGCAGCAAATGGAAAGGGCTGCAATGGACGAGCGGATGGATGGACTGTTAAAATAACTTAAGAAAAAAAATTAATAAATGCTTCAATGAATGCTTACATTTTTTGTGTTTTGTTCTCATAAGTACATGTGAATCCGAAACATTTGACTGAGGTGTGTATAAATTATCAAAGAAGATGGGAAGAAGAAATACAAACCAAATATGATCAGTTGGAGATTTGTGAAAGAAAAAAAGTGTTAAAAGTAAAACAAGCTTAAGATAAATTACACAAGTAAATGAGCTTACAATGGAAAAAAAAATGACAACACATATAGAAATCTAAAAGAAGGTGCATAATCATTAAACAGTGAACTGGGCCTAACATCCAAAAAGGTGGCTCTTATAAATTTTAGAAAAAACTACTGAAGATAGAGGGAAAAAATAACTGCAAATAGTTTTTAAAGGATCAGACAGATCAAAGACAACCTAGTTTTTTTTTTGCAAATATTTAACTGTTATTTTTTATATACGTTTCTACAAGTTAAAACAAGCAAAAGACAAAACTGAATAGGTTTTGTTATGTCATTTACAGTATTTTTCTAAATGCTTTGATCCATTCAGACCTGTGTGCCTTAATATTGTAATGCTCAAATATAACTAATTTGTTTATATGCTCTATATAAATCTACACTGAGAATAAAAAAGTTTTCAGTTCGTTTAAAAATGAAGGAACATACGTGAAAATGTTGTTCAGAATGATTTACCGTCATTTACTGTCATTTATCGATTTTTATCAGTTTCATTTATTTTTTTCATTTGTTTGAATTTAAGTAAAACTTTTCCAACAAAACGGAAATTTATGGTTATAACAAATTTAAATTTTGTTTGCAAAAAAAATATTCAAAAAATTCCAATTTGTTTTTTATTTAAATAGCTTGTTTATATAAAAAATTATTTCAATTCAAGTTACAAGAACTTCATAAACAAATACACATACCACACACATATGGTCATTTACACAAAATGTGTCTATAAACTGTGTGAGTATACATATTATAGATTAAAAAATAATCAAAAATACCAACAACGAAAACAATTTTTAATAAATAATCAGTAAATTTTTACGGAATTGTTAAGTAAAAATTTAAACATTATTTTTAACTGATTAACCATTTCTTTTTTACTAATGTGTTAGCTGTTTAAACAATATTTAAAAAGAAACACTAAAAACCCTTTGATTTAAACGAAAGGTAAATAGACTGGGTTTTAAAAAAAAATATTCCTTTAAATGTTTTTTTAACTTACAAACTATTTTAAATGTAAAATTGATAAATAAATGATATCCTACTACACATATCCGTGCGTAAAAAACAATAAAAAATAAGTTTGTGTGAGATTGAGCGCATATTTTCCACTCGTGCAAAAGGGCGTTTACTCTAGGACACACAATCCATCTAAGAAGCCCCCTTTGGGCATCAATACAATACATTGAATATGAAATGGCATTATATTGAAAACAACCCAGCAAAAAAAGTTCTAAGAAACAAGCAAAAAAATACTAAATTTAGCTGTGCCGAATCTTTCAATAGTAGAGGGTTCATGTCCTAAGAAAAGTTGTTAGAAATAAATAAAAAATTAAAAAGAGAACATTTGTGAATAGTACCACAAAAAGTACTAGAGTACAAACTTTATCATCCATGCCCTCTACCGTGTTTTAGAGCAAATAATGTAAAATTGTAGAGTGTAATTATGGAAGTGATAGAAAAAAAATTGTTTGAGGTGAAAAAGTTATTGAATGTGAAAACATTTTTAGTGGTGAACAAAATTTTTGAGGTAAACAAACAAAATTTTGTGGTGAAACAAATACGAGGGCGGATAAATAAGTCCGTGACTTTTCGAACTTCCCTCGCAGTTGTATGAAATGCAACACTGCTCCCATCAAGTACCACCTTTTAATAGAATACTGTCAAATTTTAAGCAAGTTCCGTCATTTACTTTTCGTTTAACAGCAGGATATTTCGAGGTCCATAAAATAGGCATTTGTTTGATCAATAATTTCATCGTTGGAGTTAAATTTCTTTCCACCGAGCCATTTCTTTAGGTTTGTAAATAGTCACTGGGGGCTAAATCCGAAGAATAAGGCGAATATGGCGGCAATTCGTAGTCTACTTCATGGATTTTTGCTAAGCTGTCACACGATTCCTTTGGTGGTCGATTGTGAGCAAACGCGGAAGCCATCTTGCGGAAAGCTTTCTCATACCTAAGTGATCGTTCCAAATAGAAACCACTGAGCCATGTGAGATGCCTATATCTTCCACAATCTATCGCACATTCAATCTCCGATCGGCCAACACCATATCGTGAATTTTTGCAATTGTTTTGGGTGTAGAGGCCTCAACTGGGCGTGCAAAACGTTCGGCTTCTTCCGTGCTTGTAAGGCCACAACGAAATTCAGTAAACCACTTTTTTACCATTGAAATCAATGTTGCAATATTTATCAACCTTTCCCTTGGTTTTATTAACGTTTTTTCGCAAAAAAAATTTTAATGAGCACTTGAAATTTACTTTTTTCCATTTTTAAAAAAATGCACGAGGTTGTATGTTTTGAACAGCTGTTAAACGCAGCTGTTAAACGCGGTACTTAATAGGAGCTGTGTTGCATTTCAAATAACTACGAGGGAAGTTCGAAAAGTCACGGACTTATTGATCCGCCCTCGTATTATTCCCTTCTACGCTACTGGTGCAAAAAATAAAAGAAAATATCTTATTTGCCAATTACTAATATTAAATTGCGTCTTTGCACCGTGATCGTCGTTTCTTTTTATTTTTAAAATTTTTTTGGTAAAAATCGTCGAATTTATTTTATTTTAATATAAAAAAAATCTTAAATTTGAGTGTCGCCAGCCATAATCAGCAAAAACAGGGTTTGAACTACTTATCAGCTTATTTTCTCGCTTAATTACTTTTGTTCGCGATGTCCCAAAATTAATGAGTAGCCATTATCTTCTCACTTACAAAAAACACAAAGTAGTGGGTGGTCATTACTCTCTCGCTTACAAACAGCCAAAAAATAATGAGTACCCATTACTTTTTGGACATCGCGAACAAATGTAATTAAATGAGAAAATAGGAAATGTTTTTGCGAGGTAGGTTCATGAAGTAAAAACAAGTAGGAACTACTGTTGTTGAGATTATGTTAAATTGTTTGTTGGGAAAATACATGTGACGAGAAAAAATAAATTCAAATGTATTTTCGTATTTTAATTCAAAATTTTGTGAGTAAACTGGAACATATATGCAAGCCTGCTTATTCGGCTGGAGCCGCAAGGCTTCTTCAGACTGGCGTCTCTTGTAATAACATATTCATTTTAGACTTAAAAAATTAATTTAGGAAATATTTTTTTAAAAAAATCCGATTTATTGTTTGTTTGTACGAGCCGCTTACAGCCGCGGCTAACAGGCGGCTTGCATCGCTGGACTTGGAGCACATTTGTGACCAACGTTATTGTTAGAACATTTTTATTTCACTCTTTTGCCTCGTTTAAGTCAAATGAAAATAAAAAATATTTTAATACTTCATCTATAACTTCTTGTGACTTGTTACTATTATGATGACAGTAACAATTAATAATTTATTTGTTTCTCAACCAATTTATTAACTGTTTTCTAGAAAACCTGATTAGTTTATCATATCAATTATCAAAAAAATTAAAAATACTAGTTTTTTAGGCTTTTTGTCCATTTTTCTTATAAACAAATGTATAAAGGAAAAAATATATAAAGGCAGCTGCGAAATACAAGATGCTAAAATTTAAATTTGTTATGCCTTAATTTTGCTCTTTTTTACAATCAGAAATATATATGAAATCACAGTCAATTTTGATATTTGCATTTTTTACAACTTTTGAATATTTTAATAATGTCCCTCCATATTTGTTTTACTTGTTCTATTGTTTCAAAATTTTCATTGATGGTTAAACACTATTTCACTTTTTCTCTCATCCAATAAGTTTATATGTGCAAAAAAAAAATCAAAATGCAGTTAGTAATGTACATAAGAAAGGAATACAGTTGAAAGCAAACAAAAAAAGTTTAAGCTTAACAAAAATAACAAATACAAAAAGTTTCATTAGTCTAAAATAGTGATTAGCGCCTTTTCAGTCAGTAAATTTAAATGAGCAGCTTCAGTGATTTTTTAACTACTTTTTTCTTTTAGCAATATTCTGTTCTATTGTAGCAGTATATATGTTTCTAGTTAAACTGTTGTTTTGTTTTTTTTTATTATTATTATTTACAACAGTATCCATATAATTCTTTTGCCAATCATCATCTACATCATCTTCGTCATCATCATAATCATGAAGTTATAATTCACCACCATATTTAGTTTGTCTAAATGAGTGACTTATGTATGGATATTTCTCATTCAATTTCATCGTAAAGTGTTGGTTGGAGCTTAGAGTTATCCCCTAGGTAAAAATCTCTGAATACAAAACAACAACCTAAAAAAATGGTGGTTTTAAATGGTTGACTGACATAAAATGCTAAAAAAAAGAACGCGATAAAGCTAAAGAAGAAAATGAAGTGCATTTTACTAATCAAATGTGAAATTGTCGACTAACTAGCAGTTAACGAAGCTGTTAATTATAGAGTCAAATGCTAAATAGTTCGTTAACGCAAAATACACATTTTTCAATATGGCAGAACCAACATTTTTTTTTCGGAGTGCTAAGTAAATGAGAATCTTATTTATTTACGTACATTTTGCTTAATAAGTGTTCTATAAGTGAACTTAAAAATATGTATTTGGCTTAAAATAAAAAGACACAGAATCCACTTAGGGCCAGTGTATATAATAACTGAAGACTTAAATGTATGCAGTTGTAGTCTGGAAGCGAAGAGACAAATTAATGGCGCTCAGTCTACAAATTGTCCACAGCAATGAAACAAAAGAAAAAAGTCAGCATTTATTATTATTATTTCAGTTTATTAAGTCAATGGAATATATAAAATTTTCTTACAGACTAGATACAACATGTATTATAGTTAAAAAAAAAAAAAATTACAAATTAAAAAATTCAAAAAGTAATAATTTAAAGGTTTCTTTCGAAGTGCAAAATTCAATGACATGGTTTGGATTTTTATTGAAAGCAATCTCATTTATAGAATTTATATCATTACACGCTCGATTTAAAATACTATTTTGGGCATAGTTAGTGCGATGAAAAGGGATGTTGAAAATATAATGCTTATAGCGAAGTATTCTACGTGGCACATAAAACGATATCAGCGATAACAGCTTAGGACAGTCAATTCTCCCAGTAACTATATCATATATAAGTAATGCAGATTGAAATCTACGTCGATTTTCTAACGTTTCTAAACCTAAAAATAAACTCTTTGACCTATAAGAAGGTAAAGGGTTATCAAACGTAAACGATGAAAGTGTATATTTAAGAAATATTCGTTGCACCCTTTCAATACGAGAGATATGAATTCTACAATATGGACTCCATACTACAGATGCATACTCCAATTTCGATCTAACATATGAAGTGTATACCAATCTTAACGTATTGGGATCAGAAAAATCGGAACAACTTCTCCTAATGAATGCAAGCATTGCATAAGCTTTCGGAATTATGTAATTAATATGTGGAATAAATGACAAGGTGGAATCAAAAACAACACCTAAATCAGTAATTGTGTCAGTTTTCTCCAAAATATAATTCCCCAACCTAAAAACTGATCGAATTGGATTTCGAGATCGGGAGTAAGAAACGTGAAAGCATTTCGATAAATTTAAATAAAGGCAATTGAGCTCACACCAGTTAAGGAGATTATTTAATTCATTTTGCATATCCAAAACATCAGCAATGGAGCATACTTTATGAAATATTTTTAAATCATTAGCATAAATAATAAAATTGGCTTTAGAAAAACAATTTGTCACATCATTAATGAACAAATTAAATAAAAGCGGGCCTAAAATACTACCCTGAGGGATACCAGATGTTTGCAAGTATGGCGAAGATTCAAAAGCATCAACTACAACTTTACAAGTTCTATTTGATAAATACGATTTTAACCAATCTAAAATATTTGAATGAAAACCCTAAAAAAATTCAGGACCATAATCCCTCCACAATTAGTCAAGTAAGTATATGACATTCAGTTCTGCTGGGATTTATCAGGTTAGGTTAGAATCTTCAAACCCATAGAATCAACGGTTTGGTTCATTTTGGTTGCACTTCCCAGTTAAAAATTGACATATTCCCAATGGAGATTAGAACCTTTTTTAAAAATGCCATAATCCCCAGGGTGTGGATTTCTGCTTAGACGCCTTGCAGCCGGGGTTAGCGCTTTTCTCTTCTATGTTGAGTTTAAAGCCTCCTTCACTTATTTATGTTTATCTGTGTAGCCGACCTACGGCCGTTTTCTAATCAATGGTATCTCGTAGCCGGCTTTTATGTAAAGTTTTTCTGCATAGTGGACTTCGGACGAGCTAATGGGGATTCACCTATGTGGAATATCCTACGCCGTCTTCGCTAAGACAAACTTTTTTGCGTAGCAGCCTTGGTCTTCAAGCCATTTGGTTATAACCCTCCCAAATATATCAATCTTAACCCTACGGGGCACTATACCCCACTTTTTGATTCTATATAAAGACTTTTTCTACAAGTAAAAGTTATCTTAACCTGATCCATTTTATAAAAATAAGGTTCTCAAAATCCGATGTTTCTATATACGAAAAATTTCAAAAATCTTCAAAAAAATTTGTAGAATCTGTAAAAAAAAGTCCGCAAAATCTAAGGTCTTTTCTATAAAATATCTAAAACTTCTTAGAGGGCCTGAGACGTTTTATATAGAAAAAATATTTAAGAATTTAAGACTTTATTTAAATAAAAGTTCTCAGAGTCTGAGGTTTTTAAAGCGGGAAAAATTCCTTAGAATCGGAGTTATTTTTATAGGAAAAGTTTTGTAATCTTAAAATTTTTCAATATTGGGCTCAATTCTTATTTTTTTTTTATACCCTCCACCATATATAGTGAGTGCACGTGTCAGTTTGTCATTCCGTTTGTATGTTATGTCGAAATATAGGCTTAAGGCCCCATAAAGTATTGAAATGGCGATCATGACCCGAAGACGCAAGTGGGGGTGCTCCCGATTAGTTTGGTATTGAAAATGAGCAAAATCAGTCCAGCGGTTAAAAATTTATGAGTGAAAATGTGAAGGTACTTCAAAATTTCCATACAAATCGGTGTATTTTAGTACAATTTCAAAGTAGCGACTTTTTTTTCACCATTCGCTTAGAAGTGAATAATATTTTGTATTCACCTCAAATATTTGTCACCCGAAATTTTTTCACGTCAAAATTTTTTTCCACCAAAAAATTTGTTTTCACATCTAAAAAAGTTGTTCACCTCCATAATTTTACTACTAAAATTTTTTACGGATCAATAAGTCCGTGACTTTTCAAACTTCACTCGTAGTTATATGAAATGTAACACTGCTCCCATCAAGTACCACCTGTTAATAGACTACTGTCAAATTTTAAGCAAGTTCCGTCATTTAATTTGCGTTTAAAAATGGAATAAATTGAATTTCGAGTGAGTTATTTTTTGCGAAAAAAAACCCTCAATCAAACCAAGAAAAAGCTTGATAAATACTATGGGGACTCTCAACTATCGATTTCAATGGTGAAAAAGTGGTTTACTGACTTTCGTTGTGGCCTTACAAGCACGGAAGACGCCGAACGTTCTGGTAGCCCAGTTGAGGTCTCTACACCCACAACAATTGAAAAGTTCACGATATGGTGTTGGCCGACCGGTGATTGAATGTGCGATAGATTGTGGAAGACATTGGCATCTCACATGGCTCAGTGGTTTCTCTTTTGAACGATCACTTGGGTATGAGAAAGTTTTCCGCAAGATGGCTGCCTCGTTTGCTCACAATCGACCACCAACGGAATCGTGTGACAGCTTATTTTCCATGGCAAAAATCCATGAAGTAGACTACGAATTGCCGCCTTATTCGCCTTATTCTTCGGATTTAGCCCCCAGTGACTATTTCCTATTTCCAAACCTAAAGAAATGGCTCGGTGGAAAGATATTTAGCTCCAACGATTGAATTATTGATCAAACAAATGCATATTTTATGGACATCGGAAAATCCTATTTTTCGGGAAGGATACAAAAATTGGAGAAACGTTGGACTAAGTGTATTGAGCTAAAAGGTGATTAAGTTGAAAAATATTTTTTTTTTGCAAAAAAAAACTGTTTCATTCAAAAAGTCACGGACTTATTGTTCCGCACTCGTACATTATTTGTATCAAAAACAGTAGAGAAAATTTTTTATTCGATATTGGTGGAGGGTATTCAAAGATTCGGCACAACCGAATTTAAGCCTTTTTTACTTGTTTATTAGTAAAATATTTAAATAATCAGAATAGTCAGCAATCGCGCTAACAGAATTCATTGGTTGTCGCAACCAAAATACACTTTTTTAATTCGATTGGCACTTTATTTATATATGTGTAAAATTTCTAAAAATTTTGTACGCATTATTAATGTAAATGTACAAATTTTCTGTATAATTAGCTTACGCAAAATGTGGGTAATTATTTTATTTACAAACTTATACACAAATTATAAAAACTAAGAAAACAATTTCCTACTATAAATTGGCTAAATTTAAATTAAAAAAATTAATTAATGAGAGTGTATATTTTCATGAGATTTTAAAATGCTCTACATCAGAAATTTCAGGACCAGACCACTGGGATTATACAACAGAATATTATTTATCTTTTTTAATGATTGTTAATTGATGTAATGGATCTATTAGCACTTAACTTGAAAAACTATGGTGCATAAGATTAGCAAGGATCTACTCGGTTAGAATTTATAAAAAGTATAGATATAGTAAGTATTGTTTTCAAAGTGATGGCAGTATAATTATATTTTTTCAATTTTCCCTAACATCTGCTTATATATATTTTATATACCACCCCCCCTCTTCAACCATTAATTTTATGTTCATCTTTCAACTCTTCATAACTCAATACAATCCTATAAATATGTAAAGTGTACATGAGTTTGTTGTTATGTCTAAAAGTATAATGCCAATAATTTTAAATACACAACAGTTTTATTTCTTGAATCAAAGCTTAAAGAAAAGAAACAATGATCATCTGTATTCAAAGTGCATTTTTCATGCAACACCTACGCCAACCTTTTTCAGCCGACAAAATTTTCATAAAATGATGATGATGATGGCAAGAATGATGATGTTGATTCGTGTACTATGTTTAATGTTTATAAACTCTTTACATACATTTTCACCTTAATGCTGATATTCTTTTTGCTACATGGATGTAAAGATGCATTCATGTATGATGTTAATGTTGTTTGCTCTTTTCTTGAAGACTTAAAAATTTGTTAAAGCTATTTGCATTAAAGTGTTAAAAGGTTAATAAGTTAACAAACATTTTAAAATGCTACCGCAACTGTTTAAAAAGGAATTTTAAAGTTTTTGGAAGGTGTCTGATTTGATTTGTTTTTTTTTTTTTTGGGTGATATTTTTTTAAAAAGAGGACAAAAAATTAATTAATTAATCTTTAAAACCTTAAAAACTGTTACTGTATACCAATGAATAATGACGTTATATTCGTTTATGACATTTATAAAAAAAATTTTAATTACGATTTGTAATAACGAAGGGTATAAATAACCAGCTTGAAATAATCTTAGCTGGTACTTATTAATTACTTAATAACCAATTCCAATTGACATTCAATTGTTTTTCTAAAGGATATATAAAAGCTTCGTCTAGATTTCACTTTAAGGTGAAAGTGAAAATTTCATAGTTTTTTTTTCTCAATTTCTTTTAGTTTCATTAAAAATTGAAGTGAATTATGATTGTACAGTGGTCATTTTATGCAGTAAAGTTGGAATTGAACTAAATAAAAATTTGGAAATTTAAATTTCAGGCGGATTTGATTTCGGACTTTTTTCAGAACATACTCGAATAATATTAGTTGTTTCATAGTGCATGCAGATTTTAATGAAATTTGGTTATGTTGTTTAGAAGATCTAAAATAAGGTAGAAATAAATCTGTTTTTGTATGAAAACGTGTTTGAAATTTGTAAAAATTATATTTATTTTTACACAGCTTTAACGTATTCAAGAAAACAAACATTTGAATACCGATATTTATTATGTCGTGGACCTACGTTTTGAGGTATTTAAAATAGCTCTTCGGGAAAAGTCGCTGTAAAGCTGACTCCCCCCACTCACTCAGACATTTACTCATCATCGCCAGCAAAACCTAAGAAGCTCCAAAAATCCAGCTAAGGAGGGAATTTTGAAAATTCCTAAGGGAAGGGGCAAAGAGGGGAAGTTTTCCTCTTGGCAGCCTAAGAAAACTCCTTTAGCTAGAAATCAGATATTTGTAATATGTTCGTGGTAAAAATAGAAGTTCAAAGGGGGAAAGTCTCCCTCTTAAATGATTTGACTAGAGGCATGATAATGGTATTATCGAGTGGTGAAGGAATTGAAATCGGAACGAGTGAAATTGAAAAACTAGACACGAGGAAAGAGTGGAGTTGAAACACTAAACAAAAGGAATACAATGGAGTGGAAGCACTAGGCATGGGGCGCAAAATGGAGTGAAACTGGGAACGAGTAGAATTACAACACTAAACAAGGGAACGAAAAGGAATAGAACAGTTGAACTTAAACACTAGACACAGGGAAATGGAATAGGAATCGAGTAGAGTTGAAACACCAGATAAGAGGAACGAAATGAAATGAAATGATACGAGAACCGAGACAAGGGCACCGAACGGATTTGACACACTAGACAAGGGAAACAAATTAAAATGAAGCTAGAAGGTAGCGAAATGGAGTGGAGAGCCAGGATTTAGCCAAGGTATAAGTTTATTTTTTCTATTTTATCGATTTTTCTCTAGTTTTACGTTTTTGAAAATTTTATGTGTTAATGGTCATTATTTTTGTTCTATTTAGTGCATTATTAATGTTAAAGAAATTTAAAATGGTTGGCATTAATCCAACAAATCGAATCCTTAAATCCTTATTATTAGCTTAACATCTAACTATGCTCGTGAAATTTTTGAACATAGACCACGAAGCGTGGTGGCTAATTTTACCCCTTTCAAATTCACCAAAAAATTTTAATAGAAAAGATTTCTTCTTAAAATAATATATTGTACAAAAATTAATATGTTTTTATTTATTACAACAAAACAGGCACTTTATTTAATAAACCATTTTTATAATTTCATAACAAGAAAAAGTTCAAAATTTACCACCACCTCCACAGTTAAAGGTTAAAAGTGGTAACGAAAATAATTTCATACTTAATGCAGTAGTCTCATGTATGGTAGAGACTTTTTACGAGTGGGTTAAAAAGGCCAAACCACTTTGGCTAGAAACCTGAAATTTAAAATATGTTTTCCCTGGATTATTGACCACTAAGCTAATTTTATTAATATTCGCCAGGAACGTAGTTGAAATGGAGATTCAACACATATCTCTTTAATGGCCTGCACAAGCCCTCTTGGCTACAAATCTTAAATTTAAAATAGGTGTTCCTTGGGGTATGAGCTTTTACGCGAAGGGTTTGTCTCCTTCGGAATAGCCGAATCCGGCATCGGTGAAGAATGATTTTCTGTGTAATGACCGAACAATTTGTAGTCATAATTTACACAAAAATTTGGTCTTCATTCCCATGAATAATTTGATGGTCATGTTGTTAATTTTTTATCCCACTTTTTAATACCTAGATATGAGAACGGGCAGATTACAACATATCCAAAGTACATTAATATCTCCTGCTCCGCCCCAGGAAATCTCACTTGTTAGCTAATCTTTGAATGACAATTGAAATTGTCAATTTCTTTTAAACCCTTTTTTTATTTCATATCAACATAAATAAGCATGATAATATCAATTTTTCAAATTTTAACTTCCTATGCCACTCAAACATGTCACATCAACATAAAGTCATGATTATCCTCATCATGTCTATGTTCATTTTTTTTTTGTCATTTTTCTGTTCAACTTAAGACACTTTCAAGTGTTTTATATGAACAATTGAAATTTAAATATGTTTAACGGTTTATTAAAATTTAAATATCAAAGTATATATATTTTTTTTCTCGAAACATAAAATAGACAAGCTTAAGATACAGTTTAAAAAAATGCTAAATAAATATAATCTTGTAATAAAAATGTTATAAATTAAATAGATCCCATGAGAACTCAACTACAAAAAAAAAAACAAGAGCTCAATTGAAAATGTCTCATATGACATAAAGGATAATTTGATGATGCTTGTAACATACACTTCAAAATACATTTCAATACAGATATAAATACTCAAGGACATAGATTTTTAAACAAAAGGTCTTTTTGTATCCTTATGATTTCGGTGGCATGTTTTGTGTACAATATTCATGCCTCCTCCACCAATTGTCATTTGGGTGTAGTCAACATATAAATTCGTCTATGTTTGTTGCCACTTTGTGGTTAAACACTACTTTGTGGTGTCGTTGTATCGTTGTTTTTTTTATCACATCTCAAAAATTGAAATGTTTCATACATTGTTATAATATTAACCGTATATCCTGCTGTCTAACTCCTCTTTGTCTGTGTTCATTTTGTTGTATCTTTAGCGTCTCTGTAGCTTTTTCCATAAGCTTTTATTTCACTTTTTTTTTTGATTCTGTGTGGTTGCGTGAAAAATTGGATTATAAAATTCTATGTGAAAACAGTTTGCGGTATATTTTATGTATGAATTTAAAATACACAAGGATTCTATGTATGCTATTCTGGATTATTATACAATTCAAGGCTTTTTCTCATGTCAGCTGATGATACCGTTGTTGGTTATACCGCATTTTTACGGGTTTCTTTAGAAAACATTGTATTATTTTATTTTGAGCCATTCAAAGTGACTTTTTGACAGTTGTTTATTAGAGTTTCGGTGAAAATGTCAAATCTATTTGATGATTTCTAACATGAATTTATTTATGACAGTTATTTTGAAAATGTACGATGTGGTATTTGACATTTTTATGGATGCCATTTAAATTTAAAAATTTAATTTTGAAGCACAGAGTAAGAATTTTTTTTTTTATCTAATGAAATATAGTGTAATACTATTTTTTTTATAATAAAACCAACTTAAAGTCGGGCATGACAACTATATTTAACTCTAAACCACAGTACGATTTGGGTCAGTATACACTTCCCAGCAAAATAAAATGGATGTTATTCTTTACGAATCTCTTTTTCAGAACATCCAAAGAAGTTGATAGTGCAATTTTTTCGATTTGTAAGAAGTCATTTTAAACAACTTCCAAAATGTTAATATTAGCTCCTACTAGTAAAAAAAAAACAATTATTTAGTTGGTCCATAAATTGTTAATTCCTGCAGTCATTAAATGCCTTATTGAAAACATATTTGCATACCAGTGATAACCACTTTGTCCTGGTCGGAATAATAATTCTTGGCGTGTTCAAAATCATATTTTTAACTTTAAAACAAAGCCACTTCCTATATTTATTTTGTAGTCCCTATATTTAACAACTTCCGTAACCTAATGAAAAAGTCCATCTGCTCATCAATTTTTCATAGCACCGAAACAAACTACTCCCTCCCAATGACAAGCAAATGTTAAAATCATTAATGATTCACCGAAATTTTCACAACTTCGTGTTCAGTAGATGTAGTGTTTAACTACTTCTTCCTCAGCTCTTATTTTGCTGGGTCACAATATATTTTCCGTCACCAATATATTTTCACAATATATTTTCCGTCACAGTTTACTTAAAAAGAAATACGTAGAGTTTGTTTTTAAATGAAGAATCAATTGAAATTCAGAGAAACATATTTTTTAACTATTTGAATCATTCATTCAAAAAACAAACTATAAAACATAACAGACATTCAGTAGGAGTTGATATTTTCTGTTGAATATAAAATTTTATGTTTTCTGTTTCTAAAAATGGAAATTCATATAATTCCATTTTGTTTTTTTTTTTTACCAAAATAGATTGTTATAGGGCCATTCCATGTCAAACCGCACAGCTTTCGGATTTGTCATCTCCGATTTTAATGAAATTCGCCACAAATATTGTAGTGTTTATCAAATCATTAACCTTTCGACCCCAAACCCTTTCGGTTTTCGAAATATGACGTCATGAAAATTGGCAAAAACGTCAAAATATCGAAAAAGTGTCCATACAAAGTCGCCCATAACTTCTTAACTATACAACCTAAAATTTTTCTATTGGTACCATTTTAAAGGTGAAAATATTTCCTGTAAAAGATTTTTTGTATTAAAGGGTTAAAGGTAATTTTTTTAAGTTTTATCTTCAAAGACCCATATCTAAAAAACCAATTTTTTTGAAATTCTGAAAAAAATATATGTTAAAATTTAAGGTTTTCAGTTAAAATAAATCAAAAATCATTTATTTTTACGGATATTGTAAGGTCATTTTTGAATATTTATATATAAATGATCATTTGTTTTGATTTAAATTAAAAGTTAGTAGGACGGGTTTTAAGTGACTTTTTATTTATTTTAAATTACATTTTCAGTTAATAAAAACTATAAACTATTTTGAGTGTATGTTTGATAGCAAATTTTCAGAGATCTTAATTAAATGTTACAATGAAATCGAAAACTTGATCAACTTGTCCATCGTCAGCCTTTTTCTGAACCACCACACACAACTTATGTGCAATAATATGTCGGCAGAATAACGGCACAAAATTTTTTTCCTCAGCTTATGTTAAAGGTATGACTGCATATATTAGTGTTAACTCATATTATGTGTTTCCTAATCGGGTAATCGCTTCAACAATTTTTCGAATAATTGCCACTATTTCGATTAAAATCAATAGCGAAGAATCGGCTAAAATAGGTCGATTAAACGGTTAAATTTTTAATTTGGATTTTTCTGATGTTTAATCTAATTTTGTAACTTTGGGTTAAAAAATGGCAAGAAAATTAAAAAAAAAAACATTAACTAAAATACGAACAAATACTTTTAAAATTGAGTAAAAGAGATCCTCAAGTTCACTACCTGTACGTTTCAGGAAATACGGTAGACAAGTTTTTACTTTTTTTCAAATCCACGTGGCGTACTTTCCCATACAAATTGACAATTAAAACACGTCGAGCGTTGCAGTTGTGCAATATAATCTATTTTATGTTCAAAACGTTTTTTCTTGTTCTCACATTTTTTGTTTTCTATTCTCACAACAGAGTTGCCGCATTTTAATATATTTTTATTTTGTAAACAAAAAACATATGTCGAGTAAAGATAATATTACAGGTTGGTTGAAAAGTTCCTGCGCTCGAAATGAAAGAATACTGTTTTTGTTACGAAATATATTTTTTTATTCAATATAATCTCCTAGAAGCTCAATACAATTGTTTCAATGATCTTCCAATAATTTTATCCCATCCATATAATGGTTTTCCGGAAGCTCTGAAAAATAATTGTCTACGGCTGCTATGGCCTCTTCATTCGACGAAAAATGCTTTCCACAAAGGAATTGTTTGAGATTTCTGAAGAGATAGTAGTCACTGGGAGCCAAATCTGGTGAATACGGTGGATGTTCAAGCAATTCGTACTTTTATTCTTTGAATTTAGCCATCGTCAAAACACTTTTGTGAGCAGGTGCATTGTCTTGATGAAAAATGTTTTTTTTCTTCTTTAAACCAGGTCTTTTCTCACGAATTTTTTCATCCAGCTAATCCAAAAGGCTGCAATAATATTCAGAATTGATTGTTTTACCTTTCTGAAGATAATCAATCAATAAAATTCCTTTGCATCCCAAAAAACTGATGCCATAACCTTCTTTGCTGATCGTTGTGACTTCACCTGCTTTGGAGCTGAACAACCAGCTTCAGTCCTCTGTAAACGTTCTTGTTTCAATTTAGGATCATGGTGGTAGATCCAAGTTTCATACATAGTTATAAAACGACGCAAAAAGTCGGTTTTATCCGGCTTAAAACGTTCCAAATTACGCTGAGAAATTTGTTTTCGATCCAGTTTTTGTTGAATTGTTAATGTGTGCGGCACTAACTTTCTAAACAGTTTTTTAATACGTAATCCTTCATGTAAAATATGGAGTACTCGTTCGTCTGAGATGCCTATGGCATTAGCAATTTCACGCTTAGTTAAACTTGGATCTTCACTAACCATATTATGTACCTGCTCAATGATTTCTGCTGTGGTTGCAGTTTTTGATCGTCCTTCGCGTGGATCGTCTTTAAGGCTGGTACGACCACGTTTAAATTCACCAGCCCAAAATTTAACGGTGCGTTTTGAAGGTGAGGACTCCTTATACACTTCTAACTATTGTTCATAAATTTCCTTTGCTTTTAAACCCTTCAAAACAAAGAAACTAATGACTACACGATATTCAATTTTTTCCATATTAAAAAAAATCAATGACACGTCAACTTCAAATGGCTTGTAACAAAGAAAGAATTAACAGAATGACTTGCAACTTTGCGTGTGTTCTCAGGACAGATATACCAACTTGAGAAAAAAAAAAAGTTTGGAGCTAGCAGTGCTATCTCTTGGTGAGTGCAGAAACTTTTCAACCAACCTGTATACCAACTTTTTATATACGATTCTAAATTTTTATTGAAATAATAAATTTGTTTTATTATTTTTATAAAATTTTAATGTAAAAACCAAAAACTAGAAAACGAACGAGAGCTCTACTATACTCTTGATACTAAAATAAACGAGAAATTTTTTCTTATGGGTAGGAATTCTACCATTTTATGTTCATTTTGTTAAGAATCTAATACAAAAATTTTATACAATTCAAGGATTTCTCAAAAGTTCAAGAAAAAAATGTTTTATTCAGCTAAAATAAAAGTCTTTCGAAATTTCCTTTTGACCAAACAACACAGATTTAAGATATGCACAGTAGGGTGTCCTATTAAAAAAGTTAAGATAATAGCACACAAATGGTGGATATTAGGATAAGATACTTTTAGGTTCCGGCGATCGTATGTTTTATTCAAAAAAAAGTTATTTTGTTGACTAAAATCTCATAAGTTTTCATGTAGAGTTTATTATGGAAAAATTTAAACATTTCTAATAGAATTTTTAATCTAATATTCTAAATATCAATAAAAATTTCGCTTTTTTTTAACAATGTTGGTATTCTAAAAAAAACTTGAAATATGTTTCCCATAATATGCTCTACTTATCGAAACTTTTGAGCCCTTTGTCGACAAAAAGTAAGATAACTTTTTTTATTTTCAATACACATCGTTCGATTGTTATTACTTCCGACAATTTGCAAGGACAGTCTATGTAAAATTTATAAAATCCTTTTTATGTATCTTACGATCAATTTTTATTTGTCTTTCGATTAAAAAAATACCAAAAAATTTGTCTTAACACTTCAGTTAGAAAAATATACATAAAAAATTAAAGAAATTTTAAAAATGGAAAAAAATCAAAGCAATACAAATAAACAATACAACAAAATAAATAAAAACACATGGATTATACAAGGGAAAAAGACAAAGTACTACAAAGATTAAACACCCAACGAGTAATTTTTTATGATTTACACGAACAAGTGATAATAAAATGAACAGAAGCCAAAAGGATTTTGTAAAAAATTCAGATAAACATAAAGTTGTAGCATACAAAGAAAAAGAAAATTGCCGTAAACGTCAACTTTTTGTTTTTTTAAAAGAAAAACTTAACAGATCAGAGGTACAGATACTAAAATAACAAAAACAACATTAATGAAAAAGTAGTCGAATTGAAATAAGTTCAATAAAAAATGGTGTGAGAAATACAAACTACTAAAACAATAATATTATATTAAACTAAACAATACAAATTTGGTGCTACATTCTGATATTCTTATTAGACTCATTCATACCTAGTGCTTATAGTTTGAACCTGTGTTTATAAAATTTTAATAGTTTCCCCCTAAATACATCGACAACAACAAAAACAAAAAAAGAAAAAAGATTCATATGGTGGCATCACACTTTGAAAGTCATTAAATTTAATTTTTTTTGGCACCTAAATTAAAAAAATGAGCACAAGATCAGACAGACATACTGTTGAGATACTGAAACAAATAATAAAATTCTATATAAACTTAAACTAAATTAAATTTATTTCAGATACCATCAATTTTATTTATCAGTTCAATAGAAATTAAAGTCACTTAAACTACAATCGACATTCACTATGATCGTAAATTTATACAAAGACAAATACATTCGTTATGGGAAAAAGTGAATGAATGGCCAGAGATGAAGAATTCTCAAAGCTTTAAAAAAATATTTTTTTGGATTTCCATTTTCCGCTGTAGGACAGATAAGATGCAGATTGAATAAAAAAAAGGAATTATTACTAAATAAAATGATCTAAAAATTGTATAAATTTTCAAATGCCATACAAATCCATTGAAAATGACAGTTAAAACAAAAGTATATGCTTTTAAAATATGTCAAAAGTGTGTTCCTTTAAAATTCACCCTAAAAATAGTTTGAAGTATAAATTAACTGAAAATTTAATTTAAAATAAATAAAAATATCACTTAAAACTCGGTCTCCTTACTTTTTATTTAAATAAAAATATCTTTTTTTTATTTATTTTTACATGTTAATAAATCAAGTTACAATATCCGTAAATAATAAATAATTTTTCATGTCAATCAGTGAAAACTACACTTAAAATAGTTTGTAAATGAAATTATATTTCATTTAAAACCCGGTACACTTACTTTTTATTTAAATCAAATGGCTTTTGATAATTATTTTTAAATAATGTTTAAACAACTGAGTCACCAGTAAAAAAAACAAAAAATTAATCAGTTAAAAATAAATGGTAAAATTTTTCTTAACAATTCCTTATAAATAAATGATTATTCATTTATTTGAAATTGTAATCTTCAAAATGTCTGTAAGTACATGCTGTGTGAATGACCTTATAAGTGTGTGTTTATAAAGTTCTTGTAATTTGATTTAAAATAATTTTGTATATAAAAAAAAATTAAATAAAAAACAAAATTGGAATTTTAAAATTTTTTTTGTTGAAAAAGACAGAAAATAAAATTTAAATTTGTAATATTAAGTAAATTAAAATTTTCCGTTTTGTGGATCATTTTTTTATTTAATATCAAGCAAATGAAAAAATAAATGAAAATAAAAAAAATCAGTAAATGACAGTAAATCATTTGAAACAAATGTATAAAAAGTTTAAATAAATAGTTTTTTGAAAAATAAATTTATGTTCCTTTTACATAATATTCTGAGTGCAATGATATTTTCTTTATTTTTTTATTAACTCTCAAATAAGTAACTAGAATATTCGTAGAAAGTAATGATTTTTCCTTTATTTAATTTTTTTTTTATTTATTAACAAATTAACTACGAAATCCGTAAAAATAAATGACATTTGTTTCAATTCGTTCTTTTAAATTAACTACGAAGTCTGTAAAAATAAACGGCTTTTTGTATATTTGTTTTATTTTAGCTACCATCGAATTGACTATTAAAAAAAATTATATAAAAGAAAAAAATTGGATTTTTTTTGATTTTTTTTTGTTGAAACAGACAGCAAACAAAATTTAAATATGTAATAACTGTAGAGGAAACAAATAAACCACATATTTCCATTTTGTGGATAATTTTTTTATTAAATTTCAAGCAAATGAAAAAAATAAATGAAAATAAAAAAAGAATCGGTAAATGACAGTAAATCATTTGAAACACATGTATAAAAAAGTTAAAATAATTGAAAAATAAATGTATAAAAAAGTTAAAATAATTGAAAAATTAATGTATGTTCCTTTATTTTTAGTTAAACTTATGTTTTTTTATTAAATTACAAACAGATTTTTCCTTTATTTCATTTTTTAACTATTAACAAATTAACAACGAAATCCGTAAAAATAAATGACATTTGACTTAATTGGTTTTTTTTGAATAAACTACGAAGTCTGTAAAAATAAACGGCTTTTTGTATATTTGTTTTATTTTAGCTACCATCGAATTAACTATTAAAAAAAATAAAAGCATTCTGAATGAAAATCGATTAAAGATAAAATATTTTAACATAACAACGAAAAGTTATTTACCCTCATTTAATATTTTAAGCTACGCACTATAGCCGTATACTATACGTAATTGGTATTCATTAAATTAAAATTATCAACACTATAGATAGATAGATGGCCAGACAGACAGGCGAACACTCTGCGTAAGTATATATGTATATAATGTATATTGTTACAATCATATAAGTGGTCATAGTTGTGTCCGTAGTTGCTACGGCTGCTGTAGAAGTAATTAATTAAAATTTTAATATTTTTTTTAATCGAAATCGAGTTAAAAGCGCGTCACAAGCGTTAAACCGCGTTTCCTACTTCACGCTATTGTTTTGTTTGTCTCTTGATTTTTTGAAAACGTCATGTTGTTTCTGTAGAAGCCCTTCTTCCATCTACTCCCCAACCAAAATACAATATTAAGCGTGTGAAATAATTTCATTCGTTTTTTTTATATATATTTAACTGATGTTGTTGTTGTTGCTGTTAATTTAGATTGTCTGTGTTTTATATTTTTTCTAAAAAATCATAAATTTTATTTATTAGATTTCGGATTTTGGCAGATTATATTGAACTGACAATATTTCTATAATGTACTGTGCTAAGGTCACCCGCCTTGATGGTGTTGCCACCACCATCATTTGTTGATTTTTATTTAATAATTCATAATGGCTATTAATGTGAATTAAATGGTAGACAAATATACAAATTATTTTTTGTTTTAGTCATTGTTATTTTTAATTTTTAAGTTTGAGCGAATTGCTTTTAAAAGCAAACAACTTTAGGCGGGTATTGGAATTTTATTTTGGAAAATGGTGGAAATATTTTCTTATGAAGCATTAGAAAAATAAATTCAAATAATAATGCAATTTAAATTATAATAGGTACCTCTTATTAAATGTTATGTTATCCGTATGAATAATATTTGTGTAGTTAAATAATAAAATTAATCATACGCCATAGGACACTGTTAATAAGAGGAAAGCTGTTATGTGCATTAAAATGAAAAAGAGTATAAAGAAGCAAGAAAAAAATTATGTATATTGAATTCTTAATTTTCTGTATATGGGAGATTTTCTAACCTATAAATTTATTAGCGACAATTATAATAAGTTTATCCAATTAATCAAAATTTAAAGTCTTCTATTTTATTCCTTTTAAATATGAATTTTAAATGTTTTTTTTTTTATTTATTTTGCAAAAGCAAATATAAATTATTACACATATATGTATATATACACACTTAAAAAAGTTTGTAAGTTAAAATAACTGAAAATATCATTTAAAAGAAATGATATTTCATTTAAAAACCGGTCTACTTAATTTTTATTTAAATTAAATGCCATTTGTTATTTATTTTTTAATGTTGATTAATCAACTGACACATCCGTATGAAACAAATGATATAATCAGTTAAAATAAATGTCAAAATTTTACCTACCAATCCTTAAAAAATAAATGTTTTTTTTCATTTATTTGAAATTATTTCCGTTTTTGTATTTTTTGTTTTTTGTTTTTTTTTTAATATACTCGTACAAAACAAAATGTATGTATGCATATGAAGCTATAATCACTTTTTGTGTGAATGTGTTTGTATATGTATGTGTGTTTATGATGTTCTTGTAATTTGTATTGAAAAATTTTGTATATATACAACCAATTTAAATAAAAAAAACAAATTGAAATTGTTTGAATATTTTTTTTTTTTTAACAGATAGCAAACAAAATTTAAATTTGTAATAACTGTTACGGACACAAATAAACCACAAGTTTCCGTTTTGTGGGTAAATTTTAATTAAATTTCAAACAAATGAAAAAAATTAATGAAACTGAAAAAAATCGGTAAATGATAGTAAATTATTTCGAATAAATGTATAAAAAAGTTAATATAGATATTTCTTTAAAAAATAAAAGTATGTTCCTTTATTTTTTAATGGAACGGAAAACTTGTTTATTAAACTACAAACAGTTAACCAAACGACAAATAGTACACAAAAATATACATATTGTACTTGTAATGCTGAATACTGGTATTGAACATGATATCATCTGTACTTATATCACAAGTCTGGTATGCATATTACCAGGCGTGGTATAATAAAATGCAAATATTAATATATCATCAACACATGTATGTATATAAATCCTGTATGCATAAATACACTTTACAAACATTCATATTAAATAGCACATGGGACTTTCCATACCAACTGTTCCGCTACGGAAAAAGAGTTCCAGATTAATGTCAAGTTTATATGATGTGAATAAAATAAGGATGCACTTATGGGTCGATTATCGAGGGCAACCGAACCTCAGTGGCGTTGCCAGTTGCCAAAATGATATAACGTATGGCAACTGGCAACTGATAGCTGTCAATTTCAGTTGCCAAATAGTGATTGGTTGCTGTAGGTTTTTAAAGCAAAAGAAAAAAGGCAGGAACATTAAAATGTAAGTATATTTATTTATTGTTATAAATATTTCAAAATCTGCAGCAACCTCTTGCTTTAATGGGCTGTTGTTCCATATGAAGGCTTCATGAGTAGATCCAGGATGCCTAGCATCAACATACCTTATTTTCATTTCGTAATCGCACAACTACAAAGAAATCATCTTGATCAAAAGAAAGAAAAATTGTTAAATAACTTACCAGCAAAACATTCAAACTAAAATATCCTTTCCTGTTTATATATAAGGGACGAATGTCTTCCTTCGGTCCCATTATATGTACGTGTGTTCCATCTATACATCCAACAATCCCTGGAAACTTCGTTTTCGAATAAAAAAGGTCATTTATGAAACTTTACACAAGCTTTTGTTCTATTAATTGTACGACTTCTTTTAAAACCACCGACAACGTTGGTTGAACCATTCCCAGATTGAAGTCATTGCCGTGAGATTTTTGGAAACTTCCTTCAGCAAAAAATCTTAAAGCTGCGCAAACTTTTAATAGCGGAGGTATTGCCGTTGAACGACGACTTTGTTTAAGGCTTCCACTAAATATACCACTGCGTCTTTTGGAATACGGATATAAGCTTTGAAACTATAAGAAGCAATTTTTTATTCAAAATTATTTTAAACATCAAGATATACTCACAGTACAGACGGTAATTCTAATGGATTGAAGTTGTCCCTCAAGTTCCGTCTAATAGATGACACGTTTGAAGCCTTTTTATCGTCATCAAAAAACAGTTCCGCTGAACTGGCATATTTAAAATAATTGTTTACACAATTTCTTTTTATAATTTGTTTTTTTTTAATGAATTCACTTTTATTCACTTTTTTCCTTTGTCAATCTTTTTATTTGTTTACATTTATTTTCAGTTGCTAATCTGTCAAAATTACATTATCGATAACTTTTTGGCAACTGGGGAAAGTTGCCTTATATAATACCAATTATAATTTTAGTTGAGTTGCCAGTTGACAACGCAACTAAAGTTCGGTTGCCATCGATAATAGACCCATTAGTCAATTTATCAAAAAAAAGGCGAGTGGGTGTGGTTAAATATGTATTGACATATTTAGAATTTTTTAAATATATTATTTAGGCCATGTGCGAGGTGGCTTAATAAATTCTAAGCTAAATACAAATTGAAAAAGGGTTTAAAGATGTTTTAGAAAATATTTTTAAATTACAAAGAAATTTGGAAACCTGAATTTAGTTTAGATTTTATTTAGCCAGTTCGCTAAATAAAATATTTTTTTTATATATAAAAACGATTCAGAAAGCTTCAGCGTATTAACTGATTATAAAACTTATATTTCGATTTTTAGATAAATTAAGTTATTTCCATGTAGGGAAATAGCGGTCAGTTGAAATTCGATCACCTGTCCCAAGAACGGTGAAAACCGGAACGGTCTCAAGATATCTATACCATGACTGATAAAAAACGGACCGGACTGAAAAAAACTCACCACACTCACCAGTGAAAATAGAACAGATCCAGCACATATCAATGAAGTGGTACAAGTATCTTTGAGAAAGGATAAATTTGTCTGATCTGTCCGCAAATAATTATTTTATAAATAATCGATTTTATTTAAAAGAATTTAAAATGAATTTGTTTATATTGAATTAAAATGGATTTTATACCTCATTCAAACTGAACCCCAAAATACGTATTATCGTTTTTTTCAAGTTTTTAACTTTTAAATTCCATAAAAATTTTTAAATCGAAGATCGAAGGAAAAATTTTGAATTTCTTTTTATCTTAAAATTATATTATCTGATTTTTTTTTAAATATAGGGTGCATAACTTCAAAATCCGGGATTTACAACAGATGGCGTATCTTTTACACATGGTTTGTGTGTTTAATAACTTATATGGCATTTTAGAGGATAAACATCTGTCATTTATTCTCACTTAGTCATTTAATAAAATATTGTAAGGCACACTTTTGTTTTTTTGCTTCGAATATGCTGAATTTTGTGCCTGCCAACAAAGCATTATTTGTGGGAAGTTTCGCTTTACTTCTTCATTTTGAAAAACGTGCAGCTGAATCTCATCGATTGCTTACAGAAGTTTATCTTGCATATGTTCGATCGATTTTTATGCTCGAGAGAAGGTTCGGAAGACAAAGATCGCCCAGGTCAGCCAAAATAGTTCGAAGATGATGAACTGGAATTATTACTCGATGAAATATGTATTTAAACTTAAGAATAACTTTCAAAATCATTGGGTGTCATGCAAGCAGCAATATCAAAATGTTTGCAAGCAAAATCACATGAGTTGAAGTCGAGAGACGTTGAAAGACGATTTTGCATGTCCGAAATGCTGTTTGAACGCCATAAAAAGCAGTAATTTTTTCATCGAATCATTACTGGCAGTAAAAAATGGATTCATTATGACAACCAGGAACGCAAGAAATCGCATGTAAAGAATCCAGGCCAACCAGCCAAATCAACGCCAAAGTCGAATATTCATAGCGCCAAGGTAATGCTTTGTATTTGGTGGGACAAGAAGGCTTCCATCTATCATAAGCTGCTGAAATTGGGCCAGACGATCACAGAGGACCTATACCGAACACAATTTATTCGTTTGAAATTAGCGCATTTTCTGAAAAATGCCGCAAAATTGCGACCAGACATGAAGCCGTTATATTCCATAATAACCTGTTAAAACTATTTAATAAATAGTGGCTTGGAAGTTTTGCCTGAACCGCCTTGTGCCGTCCGAGACCATGTGCCGTCCGAGTAACATTTGTTGCTATTGATGCAGAACCCTCTCTCTGGAACACGCTTTCCTTCAGAACAGGCTACCCGAAATTGCCTTGGTTCGTTCTTGGCCTCAAAAATTTAGCAGTTCTTTTAAAAGATAGAAAAAGGTCACACACTCACGAATATTATGTAGTTTACTGTTTGTAGTTTAATAAAAAGGTTTTCCTTTCCATTGAAAAATAAAGGAACATAAATTTATTTTTCAAAAAAAAATCTATTTTAACTATTTTATATATTTGTTCGAAATGATTTACTGTCATTTACCGATTTTTTCAGTTTCATTTATTTTTTTATTTGTTTGAAATTTAATATGTTTCAAAACAAAATACAAAAAAAAATTATTCAATTGAAACTACAAGAACTTCATAAACACATTCACACAAAATGTGTCTATAAACATACATACATTTTGTTTATTAAAAACAAACGAAAATAAAAAACGGAAACAATTTCAAATAAATGAATAAATCAGTTATTTTTTACGGAATTGGTAGGTAAAATTTAAATATTTATTTTAACTGATTAATCATTTGTTGCTTATGGATGTGTTAGTTGTTTAAACAACATTTAAAAATAACTAACCGAAACCGTTTGATTTAAATGAAAATAAAGTAGACTGGATTTTGAATGAAACATTATTTCTAGTAAATGGCATTTTCTGTTATTTTAACTTACAGACTATTTTAAGTGTATAAGTTTGTAATTTTTTTGTAACATAACAAAATATGTGTCCCAAACCCAATATATATTCATGATCCCTTTATAATTCTAACCTGGTCTTGCAATTTTTCCCTTCTGTTCATTTAGCTTTCCGCTGAAATAGCTATCACGGTGCGAGATTTAGTTAAGCGAACTCTTTTTTGCAGTTCTTGAAAAAAGAACTTATATTCACAGAAAAAGATTTTGCAAGTTTCCAACTGAAATTCGGTTTCTATCATTGAAATCGGTTGATACAACTGAACTTAGGTTTCCACAACAAAATTCGGTTCATACAACTGAATTTTAGTTAGAACAACTATTTAGCAATCACACTTGAATAGGCATGGAGATAAAATACCCTACAAAAAATCCTCGAAAATATCATTATGGGTATTCGAATACTGAATTTAGATTCTTAAAACTTTTATATGGCTTTTGGCGGTCTTATTATAGTAACATTCAGTCAGTCCAGTGGCAGAAAAATCATCCGCGCCCGAGACCATAGCCCTCATTTTGTTGCATAGTGTACTGTTAGTTTGACAGTTGCCATGGAAATCCCTACATTTGAGTACGTATGTAAGTGTGGTTGTTGATTTTAAATACCTGCTGCATTAAGTTAATATTTACATAATATATGAAAATGCGTAACGCCTGTTGTCAACACATGATGATGGCGATGATGATGATCAAATTGCCAAATGAATATTAATAACAACAATAACAACCCCAGTAATAATAACAAATTGTAAGTACTTTTTAAACAATCCATAATGCATAATATGCATGTTTGGAAAACTTGACTTTGTAACAAAAAGTTTAAAAACAAACTCTTAAGTTACCTTGCATAACATAAATATATGCAAAAAAGTATCTCTTAAATTCTTCTAACAAAAATTTTATTAACTAACGGGATGAAAGACAATTAATTATTTAATTGAAACAATTAAACAAATGATCAATATTACAAATTAGTTCTATATTGATCATTTATTTAATAATATAAATAATATATTTTTAAGCATATTGTTTAAAGGAAATAAATCAACGATTTTAAAAGTTAAAATCGTAATAATATCATATTTAACATTTTTAATTAAAAGAATTTACATGAATTTGTGTGTCCTGTTTTTTTTTTTTATTTTAAATACATTAATGTTTTGAACATTTTATTTGAAAAAGTTCCCTAAATTAACCTCTACTGATATATTTCTGTGACAAGTGTATCCATTTTTCCATCTCTGATGCAAATAATGCTTAAATATGAAAGATGATGGAAAAAATTATTGTTAAAATATTATTGTTGCTGCACAAGTATATTGAATGTACATCATAATTTGCAAGAGATACATATTCATACCAACTACATACTACTCACAATATCAGGGGTGTAAAAACTATGACACTTGTGCCAGTAGTTGGTAAGGACTATGAAAATTTCAGGATGTAAAGAGTTAAAGGCATCGAGCAAATCATTAGCCAGCTACCTTTACTAATGATTGCATCGATGCTTTTAATTTAGTTCATCCTAAAACTCAACGTTTTAGAAATTTCATAACTCGTGCATCAGTTGAGACCTGAGTTGCTTGGTGGCTTTATGATTGGCTCAATGATTTTAACTCTGCAAATCAAATTTTTAAAATGAAATTCTCCTTTTTTTTGGCACGCAATAAAAAAAGCCTTGCCACCCCTACACTATATAAACATACATACCATGCATCATAACCAAATACAAGTACAATAACAACAAATCATATATGTATAAAGTATATATGTATGTATTTATGTGCATATACGTATGCCACAGACCATTTTACATATTTATTTCGCTATTAATTAAATTACATCGTGCAAATTGCATGCTCAAGGATGCCAAAGGATATAAAGTACAATCATTGTATGTGTATGCGCAAAGGCAATGGTAACTGAAAACTGGTAGATGATTATCATTAACCATTTTTCATACGTATGACAATGGAGTAATTTTCACTACCCAGCAAAACTTTCTATTAACCGATAATGAGTTTTGTAATAAAAAATTAAGATACATTTCTTTATTTTCACAAGAGAGGTAAATACTCCATATACAAAATCATTTAGAAAGGAGATTTGTGTTGGCAACGGAATTTGTGGCCAATCGAACCGTTCGGTTAATGTAACGAATTTTGTATAGGGTCCGCCATCTAACGTTTTTTTTTTTCAACTAGTGCTTATTTCGTGAATGGTAACACTTAGCTCATGTCTGATTTGACAGATAATTAGTTTTATCCTTCAGCTGAACGAGTATGGTTGTGTATACGCTTGAACAACGCTGGGAAATATTGCGACATTACTTTAAAAATCATGGTAATGTTGCAGAATGTCATCTTTTCAGATGAAGCTCATTTTGATCTTGGCGGGTATGTAAACAAGCAAAATTGTCGCATTTGGGGCACAGAAAACCCGCACGCATACATTGAAAAGCCGATGCACCCAAAATGAGTCACTGTTTGGTGCGGATTTTGGTCCAGAGGTATATTTGGGCCATTTTTCTTCGAAAATGAGCAAGGAGTGGCCGTTACAATCAATGGCGATCGTTATCGGGCCATAATTAACGAACTTTTGTTCACAAAAATTAAAGAGGAGGATATTGGCAACATTTGGTTTCAACAGGACGGCGCTACGTGCCACACAGCCGAAGCTACACTTGATGTTTTGCGCCCTGTTTTTTAAGATCACATTATCAGCCGCAGAGCTGATGTCGTTTGGCCACCTCGGAGCTGCGATTTGACACCGTTGGACTATTATTTGTGGAGTGCCGTCAAAGATAAGTGTTACGCCGACAAGCCAGAGACAATTGACGCTTTAAAGGACAATATTCGTGAAGCCATTGGTGAAATACAGCTGCACACAATCGATAATGTGCTTAAAAATTGGACCGATCGTGTAGGCTACTGCATGGCCAGCTGAGGCAGCCATTTGAATGAAATTATTTTCCATTATTAACCGGAATGATTGTACTTTCAAATAAAAACAGAAATTTGAGAAAATATTCAGTAGTTTTTTTTATAGCATTTTCAAAAAAAAAAAAAGTTACATGGCGGACCCTATATTATTTAATTTAATAATATTTTACTAAAAACTGGGCTTTGCACAATTTATATTAAAGATGTGATCGACGTACGTTACCGAGGGTGCCCGCAGTACCCAATCATACCAGAAAGCGTTTCATGTAACAAAAATTCGGTAAATGATAGCGTTCATAAGAGAGTAATTGTGTTTCTCTTTTTACCAGACTTTAATTGGGTAAAATGGTAAAACTGTCAAATCATCACTTGCTGCTAATAAATCAGCTGTTTTGCATTTGTAAAAAAAATTAAACTTAAATAAAAAGTTTACCATAAAGGTTTTTTTTCTTCTAAATAATGAAAAATACATTTGAAAATGTAAATAGTTATTTGCCATTTTAAATATATTTTTTAATTAAGGTGTTTTTTTAATATGAATAAATTTTACGTTTATTTTTGGGTATGAAATGTGGTTTTGTGCGTTCTCAGTATTTTTGGCATTTTTATGGTTTTGTGAGAGAATTTTTTGCTTACTCTTATTTTACCAGAGTTTACCCAAAATTACCTCGTACAGACCTTATATATACAAAAATAATTTTTGAAATTTATAAATATATGTTTTTTACTAAATTTCTAATAAATGAAATTTTTTAGGAAAACGTACTATTTATCCCATTAATAATACCTAATATACCTTCTAATATACCTTCTGTTCGACTACACGGTGAGTATCTAAGTATCGACTACACGGTATTATCAATTGTTGGAAATTGCGGGGATAAAATATCAAGCGCTTGTGTTTGCTATTACTTTCGGTAAACATGTTCCATGTAAAAATCGAAATATATATGAGCATACATTAGCTTGTATATGATCATATATATTCAAATACGATCATATATGATCATATATAACCATATATTGTCATATACCCTCAAATTTCGGATCCGAAGATATGTGGTCAAATACGAGAACATGTATGGTCATGTATTGAATGATGTATGGACGTATATGACAATATATATGATCATGTACGAGCCCATGTATAATCATGTATATTCATATATATTTCTATTTTCACATGTGATATCACATTATGAGTTAGCAATTTCATTTTGGCATTGAAGTAAGGCAAAGCTAAGCGATTTAATTTATTACCAGGTAATATGCATGGTAATATCAACGTATTACCAGCATTTTGCTGGGTACTCTTCTTAGTAATAAGAGAAAATGAATTTAGATATAAATTGTATTAAATGCTTTTACAATGGGGAGACAATTTTCAATTTCACTTTAGATGTAAATTGTTTGATTTGCTAATGGTATATGACAATGAAGTGTAGGGATGCCAATTGGTTCATATTAAACTAATATTTTCGAGGATTAAAAAAGGAACCAATAGATTTAAATAAAGCATATTTTTGTCCAAGACAAAAACAATCTAAACTAGCGGTCGATTTATCAAAAAAAGATTAATGGTATTATGAAAGGTTCTAGTATAAAGATCGCTCCTTTTTTAACGCTGCCCGTTAATTGCAGTTGCCCCAGAAAAATAACTTTAGGAATTTATTTGAAATAAATCGAATTACTACAGGAGTCTAATCTGCACTGTCAATATCGAGGATTCGATACCGTAATTTAGAATTTTGATAAGTAATTAGTTACTATAAGATAACATCAATAAAGTAGCGATTAAATCCCAGAATTATCCCCAATCTTTACTAAATAGACAATACTGCTTTAGTTATTTGAGTGTGTGTTTGCTTTAACTTGTAGTCAATGCAGGCAAATATTATTGTAAAAGGATTACATGCATGTATGAACACAACTCCCACTACCTTAGTTATATTCCGTTAAAAGGGAATATTCCAGCATACATACCCATATGTATTGAAAGTATGTAGTATGAGTCATCATATTGATTGGTATGTTAAAATAAATGACGTTATTACAAAATTCCTGTGGTCACATCAATATCAATTTGCATAGAAATTTTCTAAAGATGGCTGTTTGTGTAAGTGGGTAAATTTAAAATTTACTAGAAGGACAATTAAAGAGTTTACTAAGGATATAAGCTGATCAAATATACTAGGTATTTCACCATGAAATTAAAATCAGTAAATATAGATATCTACAAAAAAATTAAACCTGAGGTCTTGAGCAGAAAAGATGTTAATCTGATCGGACTATAACCTTTCGAAAGATACCGAACAAACTGTGTCTGTAATTTTTGTTATAGTGAAAATAGTAGACAAAATTTTTAAAAGATATTAATTTTTAGTAAAGTTGTAGTACACTTAATGGAAAACGATTTGCTAAAATCAGCAAATTTTGTTACTGATAATTAGTATATTCAGGCATATGATGAAAATAGATAATGATCGGATTGTAAGTGCTCAATATTTAACGATCTATGTTTTAAAAATTATTTTTTTAATGCCTAAATTAAGAGTTCTGAGTAATATACAAATCAATATATAATAATTTGAAGTACAATTTCAACGAAAGTAATTATTGTAGATTAAAAATCTGTTGGTTTTCGTTTTCAGAATAAAAAAACAAAATTCTGTTTGTAATATTGAACATCTTTTATAGAATATTTCTGTAAAGACAATAAAAAAATTTTTTTAAAAGGCACCAACAATGGAATTTTAAATACAATAAACTTTTTGTTATTTTTTTGTAACTTCAATTTTTATTTTCAAAGAAGTTTTATATGGAAATACCAATTTACAAATATTTAAAACAAAAAATTGTTGGAAATCTAAATTAAATTTTAGGAAATATTTTTAATTACTTTAAATTTTGTGATACTTTTTTCTGTGTATAATTTTTTTTATTCAAATTCCTTTTTAACATCCTTTTGACTTTTTTTATATTTTAGATTTTTTAAAAATTTCAACTTCTCTCGACTACGAAAACAATTAGTAAAATTTTTGCTAATTTTAGCAAAATTTAGTTTAATATGTTTTAAAAGTCAACAATAAAAATTAGTAAAAAAATTGTTATTTGTAAATAAAGAATAAGAAGAATTTTTAATAGTAAATGATTTTGATATTTTGATATAAAGCGTTGCACTAATTTTTATATTATTTTATTTACTTATTGTAGATTTGAATCCTTATCCTTACTCTGCCTTCATATATACTATGAAATCATTCAAAAAATCTACGACAAAATTTTATGAATTGCTTGTTAATATACGTCCATGTAAAGTTCAATGTATTACCATATATACATTATCATACGAGGGCGGATCAATAAGTCCGTGACTTTTCGAACTTCCCTCGTAGTTATATGAAGTACAACACTGATCCCATCAAGTACCACCTGTTAATAGACAAATTTTAAGCAAGTTCCTCATTTACTTTGGGTTTAACAGCTGTTCAAAACATACAACCTCGTGGATTTTTTTAAAAATGGAAAAAAGTGAATTTCGAATGGTCATTAAACATTTTTTTTTGCGAAAAATAAACCGTCTATCAAACCAAGAAAAAGATAAATAAATACTATGGGGACTCACCATCGATTTCAATAGTAAAAAAGTGGTATAGTGACTTTCGTTGTGGTTGCACAAGTACAAATGCCGCTAAAAGTTTTGGACGGCCAATTGAGGTCAATACGCCCAAAAATGTGGAAAAAATCCACGATATGGTGTTGGCCGATCGAGAGTAAAAGTGTGTGAGATTGTTGATGACATTGCCATTTCATATGGCAGTGTGGTTTCAATTTTAAATGATCAGTTGGATTTAAGAAAGCTGTCTGCAAGATGGGTGCCGCGTTTGCCCTCAACTGACCATAAACGTATTCGTGTGACAATGGCAAAATTCCATGAATTGGGCTACAAATTGGTACCTCATCTGCCATATTCTCCAGGTTTAGCCCCCAGTGACTATTTTCTATTTCCAAACCTAAAGAAATGGCTCGGTGGAAAGAGATTTAGCCCCAACGGTGAAATTATTAACCAAACAAATGCCTATTTTATGGTCCTCGAAAAATCCTATTTTTTGGGAGGGATCCAAAAATTGGAGAAACGTTTAAGTGTATTGAGCTAAAAGGAGATTATGTTGAAAAATAATTTTTTTTTTTGCAAAAAAAATGTGTTTCATTCTAAAAGTCACGGACTTGTTGATCCGCCCCCATATATCTTCGTTTATGGCCATATATAGTAACATATGATAATATAGTATAAGCACAAATGAATCATATTGGAAAATATACGTACATATGCCCTCAAATTTTGGCTCCGAAGATATATGGAAATATATGAGTTCATACACTTAAAAAAGTTTGTAAGTTAAAATAACTGAAAATATCATTTAAAAGAAATGATATTTCATTTAAAACCCGGTCTACTTAATTTTCATTTAAATTAAATGACATTTGTTATTTATTTTTAAATGTTGATTAATCAACTGAAACATCCGTAAGAAACAACTGATATAATCAGCTAAAATAAATGTTTTTTCATTTATTTGAAATTATTTCCGTTTTTGTATTTTTTTTTTTAATATACTCGTACAATACAAAATGTATGTATGCATATGAAGCTATAAACACTTTTTGTGTGAATGTATTTGTATATGTATGTGTGTTTATGAAGTTCTTGTAAATTGTATTGAAAAATTTTGTATATATACAACCAATTTAAATAAAAAAACAAATTGAAATTTTTTGAATATTTTTTTTTGAAACAGACAGCAAACAAAATTTAAATTTGTAATAACTGTTACGGACACAAATAAACCACAAGTTTCCGTTTTGTGGATAAATTTTTATTAAATTTCAAACAAATGAAAAAAATAAATGAAACTGGAAAAATCAGTAAATGATAGTAAATTATTTCGAATAAATGTATGAAAAAGTTAATATAGATGTTTCTTTGAAAAATAAATGTATCTTCCTTTATTTTTAAATGGAACGGAAAACTTTTTAATTAAACTACAAACAGTTAACTACATAATATTCTGAGTGTATATATATATATTGAACTACGCATGGACGTGTCATATACCAGCCCATGTATGATCATATATGTTCTTATATATTTCAGTTTTCACATGAGAATGTTAATAATAGGTTAAGTTTACTTTAGGTTTGAAAAGAGAATTTGTAAGTGAAGGTAATCTTCACAACCAAGTCATGTTTAAAAGTAAGACATACACTTAATCCCGAAAGTCAGCTTGTTTTCCGCTCTCATGTAGGTTTGAATTTTATTGAGGATCTGACCACTCCTTTACCTTAAACGTTTACAATTTTTTTGGTAGTATCAAAAGTAATAATAGCAACATATTTTACTAAAAAAAATAGGTTTATACTAAAAATTAGCAAAATATTAGTAAAGTGAGACTGGAACTTGTTCTTTCGTGTTGCTCTGTTGACTGATATGCGAACCTTCTTCCAAAAATCAAATAGAAATGTTATTTAGAGCTCAGCAGAACAATATTCAGAGTGCGCCATTTTTTATGTAGGTATGGTAACATTTAATAATTCTAACATTTGTCAACCGAAGAATGAAAATGGAAATGATAATGAAATGTGAATTCTATTCAATTTTTACCATGCATCGCTTAACACCAAAACAACGCTAGGAAATATTGACTCTGTAAATTGAAAATACAGTCACAATATTATTTCGTTAAAAGTAATCTAAAATACATATTATATTAATTGAAAATTGACAGGCCACCCACATCTCCAGGGCTGACCCCTCCGGACTTCTTTTTGTGGGGTTATTTGAAAAGCAAAGTTTACGCCAACAAGCCTCAGACCATTGACGAGCTCAAGGCAAACATTCGTGCCGAAGTCATATACCGCCCGAGATGGTCTAAAAAGTTAAGAAAAATGCAACAAAAAGGGCATATAATTTCATACAAGATTTTAAAGGTACTTTGTAAGATACGTTAACATTTAGATTTACACCAATGCTGAAAAACCGAGAAATATTGAAATTTAGAATCAAAAATAGACTTTTACATATTTAAGATATTAGTCTTAAACACTTTGAGTTAACTTTTTTCCTCCCAATACTTATCAATAACCCCTCGTATGTACTCGTATGAATTTGTTTTGCATATTATTGTTATCATAGTGAATTGCTGTCGTTTGTATTATTCATCTAATGTTGTTCTATCAACAACTACAAAAATGTTGAGGTTTTCAAATTAAATTTAATTTCAATTACAATTTTTCTTTTATAAATTTAATTAAAATTTTTCTCTTTGTTGTTGTTGTAAACATTTGTTTTTTTTTATTTTTTTTTTGTCTTATATTAAACCTGGTAAAATATGGAGGGAAAACCATGTGTAAAAACTAATAAATTTTTATGTCACTTCTGTGATCATCATATATCATTTGTATTTATATTTTTGTTTCAACTACTAACTCTTTCTGGTATTTTTGGTGTTTTCCTGATTTAGAAATAATAAGCTTTTAAAATGATGTTGCCATGTAAACAACACCACCCGTTAACGATAACAAACCACAGATGTTAAGTGTTTTCCAAGTGCTTTTCAATCTTTTTTTTTTGTAATTTTTCCTTTATGGCTCGTGTTTGTTTGTTTATCAAACATTAAGAACTTTTAAAATATTTAAGAAACGCAACTATAAACGATCATTATACGCTTCAGATCAATTTTACTATATTAACATAAAACAGGGGTTGTAGTGGGTGACTGTGACTGCGCATGTAGACATCTTTGTATGAATAGTGTGTAAGTGCTTTCTAAAGTTTACCTTTTTTTTTGAAAAAAAACTGTTGTCTAAATTATTGGAAATTTTATTTGAAAACAACTTTGTTGTTTTAATGTAATTAATATTCTCTGAGAGATATGTTGGTAAACGATGTTGCAACTTCCCTTGAATGGAGTATTTAAATTGAAAAATAAGTTAATTGTTGTTGGTATTTTTTTAATGATCTTCAATTTGTAAACATTTGTGATTTGTCATTTCCGTTAACATGTTCAAATATGTTTGATATCTTGTGGTTTTTGAATAAATTCTAAAATAGGGGTAATTGTTTTAATCGTTTTGAATTTTTAATAAAAATAAGATTTTTTATAAATTGGAAAATTCCATCTTACTGCCGTTTCATTCGACCAAAAATACATTTTGTGAAAGAATTGCTTGCATTACTGGCTGATAATGAATCTATTTCTTCATTATTTTTGTCAGAGGTACTTTGGACCATTTCGACTATAACTACCCAGCAAAATAAAATAGATGTTATTCTTTACGAATCTCTTTTTCAGAACATCCAAAGAAGTTAATAGTGCAAATTTTTCGATTTGTAGAAGTCATTTTAAATAACTTCCAAAATGTTGATATTAACCCCTACTAGTAAAATATCATTTATTTAGTTAGTCCACAAATGGTTAATTCATTAAGTCATTAAATGCCTTATTGAAAACATATTTTGCATGCCAGTGACATTCACTTTGTCCTGGTCGGAATAATAATTCTTGGCGTGTTTAAAATTACATTTTTAACTTAAAAAAAGCCACTCCCTATATTTATTTTCTAGTCCCTAGAAGAACGCAATTTTTAAATCTGGCAACATTCGAAGTGCTAGTAGAAGGTACGAGGTTAGTAAAAATGGAGCGCTACACGAATGAACAACGCATTCTTATTGTGAAATTGTTTAACCAAAATGGTGAAAGTTTTGCGGCTACAGTTCGCAAATTGCGATCAATTTGGGGTCACAATAATGCTCCAAAAGAGTCAACTGTAAAGAGATTAATGGATAAATTTGCCGAAACTGAGTCTGTTAGTGATGTAAAGACAACAACGCGCCATCGATCAGGTCGATCGACCGAAAATGTCGCAGCTGTACGTGATGATGTCGCTCAAACTCCATCCACCTCAATTCGACACCAAACTCAGCAAATTGGTGTCTCCAAATCCACTTTGCAGCGAATTTTGACGAAAGATTTGCATCTTCATGCATACAAAGTTCAATTGACTCAGGAACTGAAGCCAGCTGACCATGGACAGCGAAGGGAGTTCGTTAATTGGGTATTGGAGAGACAACATGAAAATGCTGATTTTGCCGATAAAATCATCTTCAGTGACGAGGCCCATTTTCATCTTGATGGCTTCGTCAATTGTCGCATTTGGGGTGAGGAAAATCCTCGAGTAATTCACGAGAAGCAAATGAAGTCACTGTGTGGTGTGGTTTTTGGGCTGGAGGAATCATTGGACCTTTTTTTATGAAAATGAGGCAGGTCAAGCGCAAACAGTCAATGGTGTTCGGTATCGTGAAATGATAACCAGTTTTTTCTTGCCTAGAATTGAAGAAATGAATGTGGAGGGCATGTGATTCCAACAAGACGGCGCCACATGTCATACAGCCAGAGAAACAATTGAATTGCTGCATCAGTCATTTCCCGGTCGTGTTATTTCGCGTTTTGGAGATCAGAATTGGCCGCCTAGATCGTGCGATTTAACACCATTAGATTTTTTTCTTTGGGGTTTTTTGAAGTCGATGGTTTACGCGAATAAGCCGACGACGACACAAGCCTTAAAAGAGGAAATTGGACGCTGCATTAATGAAATACCGCAGCATTCATGCAAAACGGTCATTGAAAATTTCATTAAAAGATCGCGTGCATGCCAGCAAAGCCGCGGCGGCCATCTGCACGATATATTGTTCCATACATAACCTCATTCTGTCTACTTTACGATATAATAAAGTTTCACGATTTTTTTTTAAATATCTGTGTTTTATTTAAAATTTAAAAATTGCGTTCTTCTTGGGACACCCTTTACTTCCTCCCAATGACACGCCAATGTTAAAATCATTAATGATTCACCGAAATTTTCACAACTTCGTGTTCAGTAGATGTAGTTTTAAACTACTTCTTCCTCAGCTCTTATTTTGCTGGGTAGTAACAAGAAACAACCAATATGATCAATATAAAAGCAACTAAATAAGAAATAAAATTTATCAACAATTTTTTTAATCGGTTCAGTAATCAAAGCAGATTCCTACTACGATTCACTGAAGCGCTCAACCCGTGCTCTTTATTTTTCTTGGCTCTATTTATGAATACACTCAAAAAAAAGACATGAACTAAAATGTAATAAAAAATTTCCTTCAAGATAATTTATAAATTGTCCTCAATTTAAGTAAAATTTTATTAAAACTTAGAAAAATTTTCTTAAAAACGAAACAGTTTATATACTCAGAAATTGTTCATATTTTTCCTAAGTAATATTTCTTGATTTTAGTAAAAAAAAACAAGTCAATTAAATAATTAGGAAAAAAAACAAGTCAATTAAGAAAATTGCATTCTCATATGTAATAAAATTAAGTTTAGTGAAAAAAAAAACATTATGGACATAATTTACTCCCATTTAGTTCAAAAAATGTGTCTAACTTAAATCGAGAAAGTACTTGAACTCAATGTGTGTTCATTTTTTGTTCGCGAGTAGTAAAATTAACTAAATTTTAGAATGCCATTTCCAAATTCAGTTTTTAATTATACCACTTTCCAATTTTGAAGAATTGTTTTCTTAAAATAAGTTCAGACAATTAAAAACAAAAAGTAATAAATTTGTTCCTATGTAGTAATAAAAATTTACTTGATTTTAGAAACTGATGAACTTTTTCTAAGGGAAATTTTCATGCAACTTAGTACAGATAAATTTTAAAAATTTTAATAAAATATTCTTTTTTTGAAGTAAAAGTTTTCTAATTTTTAAAAAATTTGGTATAGGATTTTTTGTCGGAAAACGTTTAAGTTATTTTTTATATTCTATTCCATTAAACAATCAATTAAAAACAAACTAGTTAGTTTTCCTTATTTTCAAGAAAAATATTATTAAAGGAAACAAATTTAAATAACCATTTAAAAAACTATCGAGCATGATTGTAATTTTTGGTTCGTGATCGTGCGTGAGCGTGAGTACAAAATTTCTCACGTGCCCATCTCTAATCTTAATAGTCTTAAATATTGAACTTAAAGTAGCTTAAAATATATTTTAAAATTTTGTTAGCAAAGGGTAAAAAATTTCGAATTTGCGCTTTTATGTAATAAATTTGTTTGTTGACTACAATACAAAATATCGCAGGCACATTTTATACATTACAGCATAATGGCTTTCCTATAATTAACATAGCGCTTATTAAACTTTATATTTATTGAACTATTTTTTTCCCTTAATAATAAAAAAGTTTAAGTTTGTATATGTCAAATAAAGTCTAAGCTAAATATCCCATAAAATAAACTTATGACTTTTCCATTTTCCAATAATAAGAAATGTAACTGTGATATTTTGTATTTTTCCAACATTTTCCTTAAATTAATTAATTTAACAAGACAAAGGACCCCCAGTGTTCCTTAGCCATATATGCAGTGTGTCACGTATGGCGTCCCTTTTTGTAGTTCTCTCAAGCAGAACCGTTAATTAACTACGAAAATGATCTGACTTTGTCACAATTTATTACGTTTCAGGATATAATGCAGTACATTTTTTTAATTTGTTTACCTTTTTGCTAATAAAATTTAATTTATATTTTAAATACATTAAATTAGTATAATTAAATTTAGTTTTAAGACAAAATTGTATAGCAAAAAGCTTGTTAAGAGCAGCGAAAGTCCTCCGAAAGTGGGAAAATACCTACTCAATGGGTGTAAAGTACTTTAATATATATACAAAATATATAGAAGCAGGATAAGGATGATTTTCATTTAAAAGAAGTGCTATTTAAATTGTTGTTAGAAAATATTTTCTTATTTTTAGGGAGTTAAGTCCTAGTTTTTAGTAAATAAATTATCTTATAAACTTAAATAAAATAAAATTTTTCTTAAAACCAAGGAAACATTTCCTAACTAACAGGACAATTTTAGATAATCTATGAACTAATTAGGGGGAAATTTTACTGTTTTCTAATAAAAATTTACTTCTCAGTAGTAAAATTTTTCTATAATTTAGAAATTTCGACCAAATTTAAAGTAAAATTTGTTTCCTAATTTAAAGGAAAACTTTTTTAAATATTGGTAAAAAGTATCTGGCGCCGTTTTCATTTAAATTTTTCATCTAAATAAGTTCATTTTTCTAAATTTTAGTTACTTTTTTTTTGAGTGTAGAATTATTGTTTGCGAATATAAAATATAAAACCATGAGAAGCAAAATCTCTCTCAAAAAATACATACTCTTTGATTTAAGTGCAATAGGCAAAAATATGCTAAAATTGGAATCCGAATATATTCAGATTCTAATAAAAAAATTCGTAAATTCTCCAATATTATAATAACTAAGATGATGAAAATTTGCCATTCTATTCTGCCGCCCGTATCATAGAAAAACTATCTCCTACCATAAACTATAATTTCACAAAAACAAATCAACAATAAAGATACTACAAGTTTAATATGTGAATGCCAATAAAGCCTGGGAAGTTTCAATACTAAGCATTTCATAATCTTATTTTATTCTCTTCTCGCAATGCGACTTCAATGATAGCGCACTACACTTTAAAGATGGTCAATTGATTTTCAAGTGACGGTGTAAGAAACTAAAAAGTAAAATGAAAAAAAACTGTTGCACAGAAATAGTATCTTAGCAGAACATAAAGTTTGTCGCTTATTTCTTCTTCTTCTTGTACACAATACAAAACCTTAATCTGACAGTCATACTAACTAGAAAAAAGTGGCGATAAGAGTTAGTTGTTGTTGTTCCCGCTAGTAATGGTTTTGGTGGTGATGGCGGCAGTACTGGTGATGCTGTTATTCCTAAGCCTTTTAATGTTTGTATTGTTGCCTGTTTTATATTGATGTAGTTACTGTTTGCTGTTGTTAATGTTATGGCAGTGTTTTGGAGAGATGTTGTTACTTTAAGCTGATTGCGCTTTTAGATCTCGCTGGCAAAACAAAGCGATAATGCGAAAGTCATGTAATCCATTAGCGTAGTACTTTTTGCAAATTTGTGACAATGACAATATTAAGATAACACACAGCCAACAACAACAACAACGACACCAACCAACCATCAGCGTATGCGGCAGTTAAGAGTCAGAGTTATGGGTATCCTGAGATTTCCACAAAAGATGGCATTCTTTTCTTTTACGTCAAGACAGCAAATATTCCAACAATTGATCAGATTTTTAAGATCTTTTTTTATTCATTTGCAACTTTGTGACTTGCAATGGAAGATTTTCATAAGAATCTTAACTGAGCAGAAGTTGGTGCATAATACAAAGCAACTGAATTAATTTGTTGTCACCCTTGGTTGCATAAATCTCAGTTGCTTTAGACTTATTCTACCTAAAAACGGAACATACTATTTAAGTGTGGTCTCCACATATCTGTAGCGTTCAATGTTCATGGTATACCCTTTAGTATAGTGTCATCAAAAAGTATATAACATTTTGATATTTAAAATTAACAATATATAATCGAAGATGCCAAAAAAAATCTATTTATTTAGTAGAAGCCGCTATCTTTAACGAGAAAAGTCTAAAAAAAATATCTAAAATGGTAAACCATTGAAATAGTTTGACCCTGGTATGATAATTCTCAAATACCATTCTCCAGATTCTATAAGACCAGTGACGATTATCGTCCACTTTAGAAGTTAAAATTCTATCGTTTTAAATATGATACTTACCAAACTGTTGAACTACAAGATTAAATAACGTAATGCTCTTCAGATAACTCTAATCAGCTCTTATATTTCCAAGAATATAAAATCTAGATCAGGAATATAAAATTTAGCCGGAACCCAGTAGTAACCTATAGCGATAATCCAGAAGTCCAACATAGAAGAGCTTCTAAATTGATATTGTTAAATGTCTTAATTTTGAAGCTTCCGTCGCCACCGTTTGTAATTTAAATAAAGAACAAATAAAGCACAACATCGCCGATTTGTGCGTTTTGTAACGGGTAAGAAACGTGTAATTGCTATCCGCCTAATATCGGTGATGATCAATTCCACACAAACAAAGAAATTTAAAAATTCCTACTTTTAATTACCACAAAATGCTTGTGATAGAAATACAGTTTCTTCATTATACTCAATGTCTGTCAATACAACCTGTAATAAACGCTTTTGAATGAGAAGTAGCCCCTATTGGACAAACTAGCTGATATTGAGCAAAGCGTCATGTAGGCAGCTCTTCAATAAGGCTATGTGTTCGAGGGTGGTTGGGGCTGCTTACAAATTACAACTGAAACTTTATAAGAGAAGGATTATGGCAGCTAAATGAGAGACTTGGTAATGTTTCTGTGGGGACTTGGTAACGTTTCTGTGTCTTAAGTATCCCAACGGAGTGTGCCAACCTCTAGTTTTGGGTCACTTGGCAGTTTCCTGACAGCTCTGTGACAATGGAACGGGCCAGAGTATTCCGATTGATATTTGACTTTTGGAGACCCCGGAGTATAGGGACATACCGTTGAATTGTAGAGCTGATGAACGTACAATGCAGAGCTGATGAACCTGCAATATGGAATTCGGAAGTGTTGGTACTCCACTTGCAACTTGTAAGTTAGGTAGCCGTCTCTACTCCGAGAGGGAAACTAATCTCAGGTGGGTTTATGTGATCAAAAGTCATATCTGGCCCGCTCTTGATTCGGACTGCACCAGCAAGATTTGGTCGCTATTAAGGAGGGATATTTCGGCTATGGTGGCGGTAACAATGGCCCACTGTTTTATCAGCAGGCACGCACAGAGGTCGATTCACAGGACTTCTATAAGTGCTGTAAGAACAAGGAGGAGAAAATCATCGATCACTTTCTCTGCTTATGTCAGGCGCGCGCCAGGTATAGGATGCAGAGATCCATCTACCCGTGGGTTCAAAAAGGACCTTAGTGTCTGACGCGGCTGCCCTTTCGACCTAACCGAGGGAAATGGGCAAAGATAAACAATGTTTTCACTGCTTGGCCACCAAACGTCCGGCAATTGTGGCAAATGTTCGGAGGCTAGACAGGTAACTCAACAGCTAAGCTTCGGCTTTTTCAATGAATTTGACACTTACATATATTTAATTGGCGCCACAAAATAGTAGTTCATTGGTCTCCAGAATCCGTACGGTTATGGAACACTATCCAGTTAAAAGTAAAAATCCACAGAAAAGGTTGCAGAACAACTTATATCGCTTTAGCATAGGATCTAATTTATGTTCTACAACCGTTTTTTCGTATGGAGCTTGAAACATTAGCAATAGGTTCGTTTCATCCGAAGTAGAACAGGTTGAAATAGAAATATTTCTTGGGCGGTAAAACCTTACATTTTGACTCCAGAACCTGTTCCATGAAACCGGTTGTAAAATAACCTGCTCCAAAATAGATTCAAAGGTAACCTGTTCTAAAAAATTGTAAATTATGGTGTGGTATTTTTGCTTTTGGCGAACTTCGAACAACGCCGTGCAAAATTTGATGACACTTAGTTCAAAATATATTTACTCACAATTTGGGCCACATTATATAACTTTGAACGACGGCACATCTCGATCGAAAATTTATGCCGCTTAGGCCCAGTTTTTGGGATCTGGGTCAAACTTGGTTTAGTTAAACCGAATATGATTTGTGTCTGCCATTTCCAAGTTTATTAACATAACTTTGTTTAAACAACTTTTCTTTGCATAGAATTTTGGTCTTCATTGAAATAAAACAAAATAAACCAAATTTCAAAAGCAGTATTTTAGTTACAAACTGCGATAAACTGAGTTCAAATATATTCTACATCCTAAGAACTCGGCTTTAGTAAGATATACCAAATTTGAGCAAATAATTCGCATACTATTTAAACATAGGGTATATGTAGTAAGTAAAACTCACTGCGAATTTTCTTGTAAATTGTAAAGCTTATGTTTGGTGCCTTTTTAGTGTTACTGTTGCAGTTGGAGTATGAGAAGACTAGAGATTACTTTTGATAATGCAGTTGATAGTTGATTGTTCATCTTCCTCTTCTTGATGTTATTTTACAACCACTGCATCAGAATCATCAGCATCATCTTTATCCATTGGAGTGTTTTTTTTGCTTTTTACATTTTATACTATGCTGCTGTTACTGCATCTGCATTTAATTGAAAATGCGTGCGCATGCTCAATCGTGCGCTAACAACACTTTGATCTTAAGAAAAGTGACGTTTAGTGGCAATTTTGTGCTGATAACGATCTTACGTTGATGGGACAATGTTGTCATTGATTGTAAAGCTGGCTGCATCAACATACATACAATTTTTATATGCAAAAAGCAACTCTGAATAAACTCTCATATGAATGTGTTTTGTTTGCATTTATAGCGGGTTCTTTCGGAATCAGAACAACAACAACAAACTTAAGAATTATTGCTTTTGCTGCTGATTTTCTTGTGAGGACTTTATACAGCAATTCACAATCGTTGTTCATCGTATGTGTTGTGTCTTACTTGATTGTTGTTCACTGTTAATGTTGATGCTAATGGTGTTGCAGGCATGCGTACTAATGTCGTTAAATGGATAACATGATTTTGATTATAATAAACCAGATAAGTTGTTTTTTTCTTTCTTTCTTTATTCGTTCACATTAAAGGGCCTTTTTTTATTTAAAGAATTAAAAAAATAATTAAGTTTTTGCTGAAAGATGGAAAATCTGTATAAATCTATAATGTAACGGTATGATACTTTTTATTTAAAAATACAATGCGGAGATCAACACACATTTTTTAGTATATAAGATATTGTCCAACTGAAATCTATTTTGAACAATGTTTTTAGTAAAAAGTTCCAAATGGAAGATAATTGTAATTGAAACTTTTTATAAAAGTGCGCACTGGGAAAGTGTTCGTCATTGAAAAGCTTTACTGTATATTTACTTTGGCGTTTAAGTAGACTGGAAAGATTCCCTTTAGTGTGGGTCGAAACATTACAACAATAAGCACTATTATTCTAATGTTATGTTAGATAGTAACTGGGACTTTAACTAAAGTTTAAGAATGTACACTAGAATTTTATTTTTAAATTAATAAACATTGCTGTAACTTTTAACTTTTCGAGTAGTAAAAATAACTGCAATATCAGTTAGTTTTAAATGATTTTACAGTGTATAATAAAATAATTGCAATTTCAGTTAATTTAACCGAAACAATTCTATAAGTGTTGTTTACCATATAAAATTTTAATTTATCGGACCTAAATAACCTATTCTAAGTAACCAATAACTAACTGAGATAATCCAATGACCTTATCACCCCAAGGGAATAACAAATTTGTTTACTTTACCTAACGTCTGGCAATTCCAACACCTTACTATTATAGATTTCTTATATAATTTAACTACTAGTTTTGTCATACTTGTAGTGTGATAATTACAAGTAATCTGAAATTATTTTTAAATTATATTTCATAAAACTAAACACAATAATTTGATTAGATTTACTTTGACATTTCAAAGTCAATGCTGCAGGTGTCACATGAGTACAAGTTATTAATCGTAACCAAACCAGCAGGCAGGCAGTAGCTAATGAAACCTCAACAAACCACAATATTAGAGTGAATATTATAGCAAAAATATATTAAAAATATAATTAAATATGAAATATAAAATTAATATTTGCATGATATTTAACTAAGCTTGACAACTTAATATTGTGTTTTTTCAGATTTTTTTGTTATTTAATTTTTCTAAGAAATATAATAAATAAATATTTTCTTAGGGGTATTAACTTATCACAGTGAACTTCTGTTAGTTTTTAGTCTTTTGAATGTATAAGTAGTGCATTTCTTTAAACCAGCCTGGTGCGTTTTTCGTAAGAAATCGTGTCATAACTTAACGATTAGATGGCAAGCCCGGAAAAAATGGCGAGTGTTTAAACTATAGGAGTGGTCCGATCTGTAGTAAAATTCGAACCTAGCACAATGAACCGACTTTCGGGCTTTAGCGTTAATAACATTTTAAACATGAATTGATTGTAAATGATATCTTCACTGGCGATATCTCTTTTTCAACTTTACCTATCCAAATTATCTGATGGGATAGTTTCAGAATATCTGCAGCGACCATTGGGAATTTAAGCAGTACAATTGATGAACGTTTCTGCTGAGTAATTAAAGCAAGCGCAATATTGATTCAAATTAAAATTCTCTTCCAGATGGACCAACAAAATCTAGAAAAGCTTTTGTCTTTATAGTTTTTTTTTATACTAAACTTTGTTTTTATAAAAAATCAAATTTAAAGTCTGGAGAAAATAAAACTAGTGTTTGGTCCGAAATTTTAAGGTGCTCTTTTGTTTGCCTATAAATGACTACCTCTCATCTATTCTCTATCCCCTTTCCAAAAAAAGCAACACATTAATTAAAAGGAAGGATTTCCTGAGTGTCGCTTCTCTTAAAAAAATGATAAAATCCAGAATATGGTTGAACAGTCTAAGCATAGATCCATTCTAACCGGAACAACAGACTTCATCCTTGGGTCCCAATCAAAGCACCTAATTTTATTAGCGTAACTCAACTAGATGTTTTGTCTTGTTTCTCTATGGTTAAGTCGAATGCTGTGGGGTATGATAACGTGCACCCTAAATTTATAAAAATGCTGTTACCGTTACTCCTGCCTTATGTAACATATTTCTTCAACCACATTATAACTTCCAGTAGTTTTCCTTCCAAATGGAAACATGCCAAAATTATCCCAATCCCAAAAACAAACTCGGATTTTCGACCAATAGCAATACTATGTTATCTCTCGAAAGTTTTTGAAAAGATTTTGCACACCCAAATGAGTAGATATATTCATGATACCGGTTTAATGTCAGATAAGCAATCTGGTTTTCGTCCTAATCATAGCTGCGTGACAGTCCTGGTTAATGTCTGTGAAAACATTAGGCGTGAACTGGATGATAGCAAAATAAACTTTCTTGTACTTCTTGATCACTCAAAAGCTTTTGATACGGTCAACCACCATACCCTTTGTATGAAACTTAGACGCTTTTTAACTTTTTCAACTACTTCCACTCAGCTTTTGTCCTCATACCTCATGAATCGTACGCAATCCGTACACTCAGAATATTATGTAGTTAACTGTTTGTAGTTTAATAAAAAAGTTTTCCGTTTCATTTAAAAATAAAGGAACATACATTTATTTTTCAAAGAAATATCTATATTAACTTTTTTATACATTTATTCGAAATAATTTACTATCATTTACCATTTTTTTTCAGTTTCATTTATTTTTTTCATTTGTTTGAAATTTAATAAAAATTTACCCACAAAACGGAAACTTGTGGTTTATTTGTGTCCGTAACAGTTATTACAAATTTAAATTTTGTTTGCTGTCTGTTTCAAAAAAAAATGTTCAAATAATTTCAATTTGTTTTTTTATTTAAATTGGTTGTATATATACAAAATTTTTCAATACAAATTACAAGAACTTCATAAACACACATACATACACAAAAACATTCACACAAAAAGTGATAATAGCTTCATATGCATACATACATTTTGTATTATACGAGTATATTAAAAAAAAAAAAAAAAATACAAAAACGGAAATAATTTCAAATAAATGAAAAAAAAACAGTTATTTTTTAAGGATTGGTAGGTTAAATTTTGACATTTATTTTAACTGATTATATCATTTGTTTCTTACGGATGTGTCAGTTGATTAATCAACATTTAAAAATAAATAACAAATGGCATTTAATTTAAATGAAAATTAAGTAGACCGGTTTTTAAATGAAATATCATTTCTTTTAAAGGATATTTTCAGTTATTTTAACTTACAAACTTTTTTAAGTGTATATGTAAATAATAAGTCATCCCAATCTTTGAATCTCGAGAGAGGTGTACCCCAAGGTTCGATTTTGGGTCCGCTGCTATTTTCAATATATATTAATGACTTACCTGAATATCTTTCGTATTGTAAGATACACATGTACGCAGATGATGTACAACTCTACTTGAGCAGTCCTGTTCAATCTATAAAAGAGAATATTGATAAAATCAACGCTTATCTTAATAGTTTATACCGGTGGGCAACAGCTAATGGGCTCTGTATTAATCCACGAAAATCCAAATGCTTGGTAATTCGTAAAAAAACTTTAAATCCAGTTTTCGAACATGATATCACCATTAACAACGAGAAAATTAACATTGTCCCAACAGCTAAAAATCTTGGTCTAATACTAAATAGTAGTCTAACATGGACAAACCATATTAACACAATAGTGGGTCAGACATTCATGAAACTAAGACAACTTTGGGCAGCACAATCTTTTACACCTTTAAAAATTAGATTGCTGCTGGCCAAATCATACCTGATTCCGGGGTTATTGTATGGTTGTGAACTTTATGCCAATAGCGATTTCGCAAGCCAATCTAAGCTTATCGTGGCGTATAATGGCATTGTTCGTTATGTTTTTGGATTAAGGCGACGTGATGGAACTTCGGATTTCTCAAAGAAAATTTTTGGTGTTTCATTTATAAATCTTATGAAGATAAGAGTACTTCTCTTTTTACATAAAATCATTTATACGCAAAAACCTTTATACCTCTATGAAAAACTTCGTTTTGCTCAGTCTAATAGGGGCAAAAAGATTATTTTACCAAGACATCATTGTCTAGTATCTGAGTGGCAATTCTATATAAATGCAATTCGTCTCTGGAATATGCTTCCACAAAACCAACAACTTAACAGCAACGTTACTCATTTTAAAAAATTTGTTTTTCTAAATTATTCTTGATATTTTCTTACTTTTCCTGTTTGGCTTTAAATATTTTTTTTTTTTTATTATTATTATTATTATTTTTATTTTTAATCTTGTGTAATTTAAATTTAAGCTTTAAAAATATTTTACCTAATTGCAACCTATTCCTAAATATGTTTTAACAATTGTCATTATTATTTTTGCTTGGTAATTTCTGTACTGTAATTATAAGATTAAATCTTGTTGTGCAGGATATGACATTAATAAATAAATAAATAAATAAATAAATAAATAATTAAATGCTGGACATGTTGTACAGCATGATTGATCGTCTAAAAAAAAAAAAAAAAAAAAAAAAAAAAAAAAAAAAAAAAAATACCGCCTAGGACATTAGTTTTTCGAATTTGATACTGAATTTTGGTGAAGGTTGAATGAGGGAAGTCTTGAATTCAAATTCAATGAAAAACATTTATTATATTTTTGAGTGAGTTAAGGGGGGGGGGGGAGGATTAGTTCAAAATTTTGAATCCCTGTTTCCACAATATGGACCTGCAATCGGCATTTTCGCAGGTATTCATAGCACGCGGCCGAAGAAAAAATTTCACGGAATCCACATGGTACCATATGGCATCACTGGGTGAGTAAAAATATCCTAATTTTAAAACATTCAGGAAATTTAGCGAGATGATAACACTTAGAATAGTTGTTGCCCACCATCTGATGGAGAGTTGCTAAAATTGTTGCAGGTTTTTAGGTCATATCCCTGTTATGTAATTTTACTTCGGTGAGGTTAAGTGCTATGGGAAAGCACATAACTATTATTTTTCGAAATTTATTTTGCCGTCGCTGGGGATCGAACCAGCAATCTTCTTTATATTTGCGATCAGCAGCGTGCGGAAAAGCTTAAGAGTTATTTTGAAGGGATTCTTATTTGGGCACTAGGTATAAACATGGACCGACTCTAACCAAATTAACCCATTATCGACCGGTATAAATTTTTTTCAAACTTGATGCTGAATATTAGTATCGGATGTTTTTGGGAATTCCAGAGTCCAAATCCTGTGAAAAATTTGGTTGAGGCGGGCATTGTTGCTGCCCGAGGGAGAGTAAGGGCAAGTTAAAATCAACTAGCAAATCATATAGCAAATGCCCTTGAGGAAGTTTCTAAGCTTTTGGTGTCTGTTATTGGCACGGTGGCTACATGGACAGGCCGACAGACATGGCTAAATTGAAATAAAATGTAATATCGAGCTATAATAAAAGGTGGGTCTAGGTCCAAACATTAGCACAATATTATTATGCCCTGATAAATCGGGTCATATTCGAACTACCTCCCATAGAAGGGTCCTAACTGAATTGGGAGAAGGATCTTTTCTGAATACCGACATTGTGCCAACAGTGGTAAGTTTACTGCAACCAAAGGTGGTTTATTGTTACCGATTGCGTAACAGGAAAATATTATGCCAACTATGCGTTGTCAGAGCTTTACCAGACCTCTGCCGTTCTATTTTTCTGTCTGGGTATTTAGTATTTTCACAATAGACTACATTGACTTGCCAGTAACTACAAATTTTCTAAAACTAAAAATTCCTTAAACTGGAACTCCCTTAATAAGAGAATTAAAAGATTTATAAGAGAAAAAATGGCTCCTAAAAACTCAAAGACAAAAACTTGTTTCAGTAACATTGACATTTGTATCTATTGAAATGACAACTGTCATATGCAAACAGTGGAAAACAAAACATAAATTGTAGGTTCAAGTTTTAATTTGTTGTTGCTTTTTTAATGACAATTCAAACAATTTTAAAAATAAGATGTGATTAAAGTATTAGCTAGGGTGATTAAATTGAAAAATAAAAAAAATTTAATGTGGGTTTAAAGTTTGAAATATAAAGTTATTGAAATAAAACTTGTATCTAAGTTACTTTAGTTTAGAAAAAACAAAAAAACAAACTCAATGCCAATGTCAATTGCATATATGATTGGTTTAATAACTTAAAATTCTTAACGAATTATTTTCCAAAAAAAAAGAGGAAGCTTGACCAACATGAAAACAATTTCAAATTTTAATAATACACCCAACTAAAATTGAACTACGCGCGGTTGCATATTCTTGTTCATATTTCGTTTTAGCTTGTTTTTTTTAAGTTTTTTTTTTCTTCTGGTTTATAATATGGAACCTGATTCTAGTTCGTGATCTTTGGTCACGTTTTGGGGTGTGATCGATGCTATTTTATTGGTGGAATTTATAGTGGATTCGTATGAGCACATTAATATTTGCGTTACTCTGAAGACTGCAATGCTGATGATGACGTTGATGAAGTTGATGATGTTGAGTGACCACAATGATGACGATGATAATGTTGTTGTTGTAGTCAAAATTATTGTTGGTGGCACTTGGTTAACTTTTCGTTTAATGTAAATTCTGACCACAGATAATGCTTAACCATGTGATGTAAAAACACTTTTCTCTTCTCCTTGGTTAAATCCGTACATAGTGTTCTTCAGTGCCACCATTTTCTTTTGCTACAAACATATTGCAAGAAGCTAGCTAGCAAAAGCCACAAAAATTAAAAGTTCGCCACTGTTGTTGCAGTTGTGTCTGTGTAGTACAATGTGGCAGGATTTTAGTTATGCTTAACTAAATCTAGCATAAACTAACTACCTACCAACAAAAAAAAACTGTTATTACTGTCATAATACCACATACAACTAGAGGATTATGCAAATATTGTTGGAGATCAAATGTTAAAAAGAGTTAATTGCCAGGGGGCTCTTTTTTCCTAATACGACATTAGTAAACATAGTTCAAACAAAGCCAATCTACAGCTTTTAAGGTACCAAATTTATAGGGACAATATTCCCATTTCCAATTTGGGGATTAAGACCAAACTTTTTCTCGATATAATTAACAAACAGAAAATGTTTAGCGATCTCATAAAATTGGCGCTTGATAAATTGTCGATAAGGGTAGAGAAATGGGTATGAAAATCAATCCCACAATAATCAAATTTGTTGTGCTTACAAGGAATACCACTTTGAAGAAATCTGATCTCAATGAAACCACCATTACACTTTCAAGGAAATGATGTATCTGGCAGTCATTCTGTGATTTAAACTTTCCAGATGCCCTTTTCGTTCCTGCTGATACATATTCCTATATAATCAAGAGTTCGACAGCTAACATTCAAAAATATCTCTTAAATTCCTGCAAATAAAAAATCCAGTGAAATAACAAATTCATTCTGCAATTGATCAGTATAAGTATTAGTTTTAATATTGATAATTTTTCCAAAAAGTTGAGGCTTCATTTTGTACATTTTTTGTTGCAATTTTAAATGGTTTCAGAGCAAACAAACTTTTCCATGCAGACAATTTTGGTGCTCACTAATTTCCTGGAAGTCTGCGCTACTTGTTCCGATATTTTTACTGCACTAGAAGTTGTATTTGCTTCTACTTCTCTTACCGCAGCCCTAATATTTGTGTCAGCAAACCGCTTTGGCCTCCCAGCTCCTGGCAAACCTCTAATTTATTCCATAAAATCCCTTTGTTTAATATGTATGTCGAATTTATACACAAACAACAAACCCATACAAAGATTTGTCATTTAAATAAAAACCAAACAAATCTCTATTAAACGAAAACTGTTTATTTGCTTCTATTAACGATGATTGCGTATGAGCTTCATGGCTCAGTTGTCTAAGCGCTATGTCACAAAAACTTTTTTTTCTCTTAGGCGCGGGATCGATCCCGGTCTATTCAACTTTATTTTACAATTTTTTTTTATATTTTCTTAAGACTTTTTTTTGTTTATTTTTGGTTTTTTCTTTAAGATTAAATAATTAATTTAAATAAAATTTTAAATTAATAATTAAATAATCCATAAATAGGCTAAAAACATCAAAATTTTTTATAAAAACCCTCTGATATAAATAAAATACAAACGGTTTTATTTCTATTTTTGCTCCAAACTAAAAGAATTTATAAAAAGATGTTTAAAACATTTTATTTTTTATATATTAAGAAAATTTAATACATAATTCCCTTTTGAGTTAAACTATTTAAGGTCATAACTTATACATTTATAAAACAAATTTTTATAGACTATTTTCACCCAAATTTTTAAAATTAAGCTAAAAAAATAAAAAACATTTTTTAAAAAAAGTGAAATAGTATCCCAAATGCAAATTTGCCAGCTAAATCATACGTTTTTGTAGAAATGAAACACATGCAGTTCTAGTAATTTCTTTTACAAATTGTTGAAATTCTTTTCTTTCACCTCTTCACCTTTTATACACAAACAACAAACACTATTTTAGAGGTGTAATATGACCTATGGATACAACTTATATAGCAAATGATCGAAAATCTTTAGTATAACATATTTGCTAAAAAACTCGGAAATATCGGTTCAGATACAAAAAAGTTATGCCCAAAACATAAATTTTTTTAAATACCTATTTTCTGAAACCATAAATCTTCCCGAGTCCAAGTTTTATCACCAAACTAAATGGTTAATTTCCTCTTAAAGGCATCCGTATATAAATCTGTCCATTCCATATATGTCCATATATAAACTTCAGTTTTTTCCCAACCATGGTGAAGGGTATATAACATTCGGCATAGCCGAATTTAGCCGCTCTTACTTGTTTTTCTTTATTTTTGTATATATAGTAAAAATAAAAGTGCTATATGATTATTGTCAACTTTATAAGCCTCTAAAAAGCCATAATTGGCGCTGAGGCATAAATAATATATTGTTTTAACAAATTTTGAAATAAAATAAATTAAAAAAAGAGAAAACAGTTGCCACTTGTTTTGACTTCATAAATAACCCAGCAAAAAAAAGTAGCAAAAGAAGAGAAAAAAAAGCAGTGATTTTGATTCCCGTGTTGTGAAAATTTGGATCGGAACCAATGAAGTTTTCTTTTATGATCCTTTTTCATTGCATCTAAAGCCCTTCTTATGGTTTAGTGAAAAATTAAATCTTTTGTTCTTCCCAAATAAATTTTGCATTTATAATTTAGATTTCTACAGGACATCAGTAATCGGGCCTTAGCCTCATTTTCACAATCTCCCGTTAGCTTCTACCTGGGAATTAACCTGACACATTTGTTGTTTGAATTTTACTGTTCGTTAAATTTTAGCGGGAAATTCAGCGATTGGGCAATTTATCACTATTCGAAATTCTTGCAATTTTTACTACAATAATTTTTTTACTTTTTGTAGCGTCATATATTTGAAAAGTTTTAAATTTCATTATAAATCAAATTTTTATAAGTTGTGAAAAAGAACTGCCTTAAAAAAGAAAAATCAGAACTAAACGATACTTTAGAATCAATGAAAAATAAATTCCTTGAGGATCACTTCCATTTATTTTTGCTGGGAATATATAGTTTTAATAAAAATTGAAATAAAATAAATTTAAGAAAAAGAGAAATGAGTTACCACTTGTTTTGACTTCATATTCTATAGGATTATAACTCTTGTAATATTGAATTTGATTGTATGTCAATAATGGTTATAAAAGGAAATAATTTACAAATTAGATCTTGGTGTTTACTTTACATATTTTGATAATTAATAATTACAATAAATCAATTAATAAAAAAATAAAAAAAAAAAAAACTGAAAGGGGCAAAGGACTTTTATGTCTCTATTTGCCTGTGTTATTGTTGCTAGATTTTTTTCCTTCCCTTTCCTCCCCCTTTTTTAATTTATTTTTTTTTTCTATTTTGCATGGTACAACCGCCTTGTATTCTTTTTGTTGTTGGGCCAATAAGTGATGAAGGCATAGCACTGATCACTGAGTAACCCATTCAGCAACAAAGTGTGTACCCGGTTGTTGTACTATTGCAGATACAGGGTGGCGCAAAAATAACCTTCCGATGTTTTTTGGCTCTAATTTAAAAAAAAAATGAAAAACTTTGATTCTTCTTGTGGATTATTTTTATTTGGTCTTTTAATTTTTTTTTACATCAAGTCGAGAATATGATGTCATGTAAATGGCCGCCGCCACAGTTTATTGTCATTTGAGCCCTTTTTATGGTATTTTCCATCACTTTGGCCAAAACTTCCGGCGATAGGTCCTCACATTCTTGAGGGATATTGTCTTTAAGAGCTGCAAGAGGCTGAGGTTTGTTGACATAAACCCGCGACTTCACGAAAAGAAGTCTGGAGCGGTCAAATCAGGCGATCTTGCTGGCCAGTTCAAATCGCCAAAACGGGAGATTAGGCGGCCTGGAAATGCATCCTTCAGCATATCGGTTGTGGCACGTGCAGTGTGTGGCGTTGCACCGTCCTGTTGGAACCACATGTTTTCCAATCCCAATTCATCAAGTTGCGGCAAAAAGAACTCGTTGATCATTGCTCTGTAGCGCTCACCATTCACAGTAACCGTTTGGCCCGCGATGACTCCTCCAGCGAAAACAGCACACCATACAGTGACTTTTAACGGGTGTAATGGCTCTTCGTGGGTTACACGCGGATTTTCAGTGCCCCAGAAGCGTAAATTTTGCTTATTTAGTAGGCGTTGGACGGCTAGGAAATCTGCGACGAAATTCACGTTGTGCCAAAGTCACCGACCGATTATTGCTCAAATAAATAGTCACCAATATTCCGCGTTCTGGAGCAGTATAGCGTAACATTGTTTATTAACGTGTATTTCGCATGTGTTTACTACACAAATGTCAAAACAGAACTGACATTAGGGGCCAATCGCAAAATTTATAGCATTTTCTGATAGGAGGATTACTTTTGCGCCACCTTGTATATTGCATATTGTCTGTACTCTTCAACACTACTCCCTCTTTCCTTCCTCTCATAACATATTTTCCTAATTCTAACACAATGTACTGCATTAGTAGGAGACATCCCCTGAGTGTTAGTCTAACGTAAAAAAAAAAATAATATGATGTATTTCTCCCTTTTAAGGAATTACAATTTATAATCATTATCACCAACTTCAGTATCACCAGCATTTACTGAACATCTTAATGCTCACTCAAAATAAACTTTTTTTATTAAATAATCAATTTTGGATTAAATTTTTTGGCATTGCATTCATTGTCTGCAACTTCTGAAACAAATTATTAAAGGTTTTCCATTACCTCAATATTTTTTTTTTATAGTACATACAGCGTGTGAGGATGTAACTTGATTTTGGCTCATGTTATGGTACAAAGGAACCTATATTTATGTTGGATTGCTTGGAAGTGCTATTTACTGGTGTTAAATATTCCTTACTGTTTAAGAACATAAGCAGAAAACATATTCATTATGATACTGTTGCAATTTTTGAACTCATCATTTATGATGTGTTTCATTTCATATTGTACTTGATTGTTAGTAATCTTTATAACTGTTGTTAAATGTTAACTACAGATTTTTCGGTTTAATGTCCATTTATATTTTACGATTTCTTGATTAAATTATTTAACTCGTTACAGATTTTGTATCACTCCATAATTTTATGTAATTCACATTAAGTTTATGGGAATTTCACGATTTGCCTGAAATTCCATAAAACTGTTTATGAAAATTGATTGAAATATTTTATAGTTTTTTTTTTTTTTTTGGAATGCATTGTATGCTAACATATTACTAAATAAGGTGTTTCTTAATACACCCAGAGGAAAGATTGGTTGCAATTCGATTAAAACCATAAACATTTATTTTTGAGGATTTAATTTTATTTGGAATAACCTAAAATTCAATAATAAAGCAAAAACGTTTTATTAGAAATTAAAAAAAAGGAAAAAGAAACTAAAAATCAATCCTATTATTCAATTATTGGTATTTCCAATCATCTTTAGAAATAAAATTCGTTTAAAATTTGTGTGCAGTGGATGCAACCATTTATTTAGTGAATATATTAGAAATTTGGTACAATCTATCGAATTTAGTAAAAAATTGTCGATATTCAAAAGTGGTAACTACAAGTACGGTTATTCTGATCAAATATATCATTTAGTTAGGGTTTCAGTAGCAGCAACCGAATTGTGGATTGTATTGATAATAGACGTCACTAATATTTAATAATAATATTTGTTTTCCTTACAAATTGTTTAAACTCAAAATTAGCCATCAAAATTTAAAAGTGTTTGTGGTGTGGTGGGTAGAGAGGTAGTTCAGTACTCCGAATTTCCGAGTTCAAATCCCAGAGATAATACGGCCATTGAATTTGTCGCGCAAAAGATCCATTGTTTAGTTAGCTGTGTGGCAAGTGGCACCGTCCTGTTGAAACCACATATCGTCCAGGGTCATATCCTCAATTCCTGGCCACAGTAAGTTCGTTATCATCTCACGATAACGAACACCATTCACGGTAAATGCTTGGCCGACCTTCAGACACACTATAGCGAACAACAGCAATGTTTTCCGCAGAAAGAACTGGGCGAGCATGCACAGGTGTTTTCACAGACCCGGTTTGGTGAAATTTGCCCACAATTCTCCCCATTGTGGACACATTTTGTCGATTATGCTGACCAAAAAAATCACTAAGTGACGAAATGCATTTTCATTTGAACGCCCATTTTTATAATAAGCCTCAATCTGAAATTGAGAAATGTCAAATGAAATGCAGAAAAAAACTTGACGTTTAGATGTGGTTCACATTCAACATCGGCCCTTAAAATTTAACCACCCTTTATAAATGTATGAATTTTTAAATGTAACCAAATTTATTTCCAAACACAGTTTAACATGAACACTAAGGTGTCCAAAAAAGGGCTAGAATTCACAACCTAAAAATATGCCACTTTTAAAAATTAACAACAATACCATGTCTAATGAAAACCCTTGTTAAGTAAATTGCAAAAGTACAGGTTGGAGATTTCGATGACAACATTTTTCGATAGAAAAATTAAATAAGGCAATCGAATTTTGTGGAATTTTCGAAAATCTCAGATAATTTAAAAACCACAAATTTGTTTTCAATTTTGATTGCAGATTCGTCACCTTCATTAAAATTAAGATCAGATTTCAGAAATTTGTTCATATAAGGCGTTAGGATCTTGAATTTTCAGTTACCTCTTTTCAGAAAATTTTTAAATTTTTACTAAAATATGTATTTTTATATATTGTTACGATTTTACCCTTTATAAAATCGTTGATTTATTTACCTTTTAAATAAATCGAGTTCTTTCTATATTGCAAATAATAAACACTGTTTGAAATTATTTATAGCTCTATTTATTTATTACAGTCACTAAAAATTACTGAAAAACACTTTAATAGCACACTTTATTTACACGATTTAGATAGAATAAACGTTAGCCACACTTTAGTTCTTCACACTCTGTGTTTTACTTATCAACTGAACTACTGCGTCACCGAGTACCAGTATTTATATGAGTAGTCAGGTATTCTAGTTATTACCAACTGTCAAAATTCGTGTGAAGAAATTTCTAGTGATAGAAATTTCTTGTAACACTGCTGCCCACTTAAGCCTGTTAATCCCGAACAGACATAGAAATTTTATACTTATATTTGTTTTCCTTACAAATTGTTTAAACTCAAAATTAGCCATCAAAATTTAAAAGTGTTTGTGGTGTGGTGGCTAGAGAGGTAGTTCAGTACTCCGAATTTCCGAGTTCAAATCCCGGAATAGGCAAACATTAAAAAAATTATTTTTTTAATTAAAACAAAATATTCAAAAGTTTAAATCGAAAATATATCAAAGAAAATTAAAGTTAGTTGTGGTGCAGTAAGCAAGAATGTGAACTATGAATCTGATTGCCCAGGTTCGATAACGGAAAAATCTTTTGTAAATAAAATTTTTTGGAACGTAATAATATTTCTGTGGAATATATATATTAAATTGTACTACTGAATATTGGCTTTCACAACTAAAAATATAATTTAATATAAAAACAGTTGACGTAACCGCCAGAATTCGATTGGCAACAAATTCAATGGCCACAACTGATACTGTTTTCTGGGTGTACAATTATGCTTTCTTACAAAAAAATACCTCAGGAATAAGACTTCTATGCTGCACTTATTACTCAACAATACATTTTTAGTTAAAATCCTCTATCATTCAAATTAATTTTCCCATAAGAAAATGTTGTTCCCTTCCTTACTTCTATGTTAAAATTAACTGTTTTGACAGATCATTTAAGTTACAATTAATGGTTTCTACATTTATTTATATTTTTTTTGCAGCTCCAATCAAAAACCATCTGACATTTGTGTCACGAATTAACAAAAGACCATCAACAACATTTCATAACAAAGCAACAATAACAAACATAACACCACTTACACAACACTTGACATAATCAGTAAGAAACAATCTGATGAAAATTTGTTTAGAGAGCCCATTGTGAAAAAATGATTTTATTACCGATGGTGTGTAATTTGCATGTTCAACAGAATAAACAAAATAAAATAAAATGTATAAAAGGCAAACGATAAAATTCTAACTGTGCGGGCAACAAATCCCAAATGCGACAACACCAAAAAATTAAATGAATGAATAGAAAATCCGCAACACCCACCACACGACAATTGATGCACGCAATATATTAACGACAAATGAAAAAAAAAAAACACCAGCGACAACAATATTAAACAAAATGATGACATTGAGGACAACAAGGATATTAGGAATTGGTTTAAGCAACGTTTGAATATTTTTCCAAGTCCCATGTGGGCAGTGAAGTTTTTTAATCAAGAGCTTGTCAAGAGCTAAAGTCAACAACAAACAAAATGCCAACGCAAATGCCAACAGAAAATTCATCAATCAAGACACGCAATTCTAATGGCGCAAAGAAAAGTAAAAACGTCACTTAATATTGCTTGAGTATGAAAAAGTAATAAAGACAATTTGCATATAAATTTTGTAAATTGTTTCATTCTGTGTTAAATAACAACATTAGTTGAAGAAGCACAAGGATAATTGTTATAAGAAATTATTATAAAGGAACAGGAAACATGTCAACAAATCCTTAAAGCTTACAACATTTAGCAAAAAAAATAAAAAGAAAAATTAACATTTTACTAACACTCAAGCACCCACCACTTAACCAACCCCCAACCAATTGAACACTACACGCTATCAAAGTGTCAAAACTGACAGTTTTAAACAACTTGTCTGTCACTCTTTTTTGTTGTTTTGGGCACAGGAGAATTTTCATAAACTTTAGGAGTATGTTATAATATTTTCTATTTTTTTTTTGCCAGTCATAGTTATAGTCTTATGCCTAAATATTTTCTAATAAAGTTTTTTCAATTTGTTTATGATGAAAAGTGTCAAGAAGCTAAATTTTTCGTTCATATGTATATCCTTAAATTTTGTAGTTAAACCGTCTAGCAAAGGGGTGGTGGTAGTTGGGTATATGTATGTAGGTGTTGACTTTGTATGTGATACTGTTGATGTATGTTTATTTGTAAAGTTATACAACTCGTATATCTTTGTCAACATAATCTTTAGAAAATTATCATAAATTTACTCGCGATTTTTTAAACATTTATGTTACTACATGATTTTAAAAAATTGTCTAAATCTGAAGTGTTGACACATGTTCCTCAAAATTAATACATATTCTAAAAGGGGAGAAAAATACATTTTTGATACGTGAGATAAAACCAGAAATGGGCCATTCACTCTGATTCCTAAAAAGGAATAAACTTAAAATAACCCAGCAAAAAAAAAGTAGCAAAGGCAAAGAAAAATATGCTGTGATCTTGATTCCAGTGTTATGAAAATTTGGATCGGAACCAATGATTTTTCCATAGGGGTGTCATAGAGTAGAAGTTTTCTTTTATGATCCTTTTTCATTGCATTTAAAGTCCTTCTAATGGTAAAGTGAAAAATGTGATCTTTTGATGTTCCCAAATAAATTTTTAATTTAAATTTTAACGGAAATTCAGTAATCTGGAATAAGCGTCATTTTCACAACCTCCCATTAGCTTCTACCTGGGAATTTACCTGACACATACAGGTTGGTTGAAAAGTTCCTGCGCTCACCAAGAGATAACACTGCTAGCTCCAAACTTTTTTTTCTCAAGTTGGTATAACTGTTCTGAGAACACATGGAAAGTTGCAAGTCATTCTGTCAATTCTTTCTTTGTTTACAAGCCATTTGAAGTTGACGTCTCAATGATTTTTTTTAATATGGAAAAAATTGAATATCGTGCAGTCATTAGATTCTTTGTTTTGAAAAATTTAAAAGCAAAGGAAATTGATGAACAATTGTTAGAAGTGTATATGGAGTCCGCACCTTCAAAACGCACCGTTGAATTTTCGCCTTGAAGACGATCCACGCGAAGGACGACCAAAAACTGCAACCACAGCAAAAATCATTGAGCAGGTACATAATATGGTTAGTGAAGATCCAAGTTTGACTAAGCGTGAAATTGCTAATGCCATAAGCATCTCAGACGAACGAGTACTCCATATTTTACATGAAGAATTACGTATGAAAAAACTGTTTGGAAAGTTAGTGCCGCACACATTAACAATTCAACAAAAACTGGATCGAAAACAAATTTCTCAGCGTAATTTGGAGCGTTTTAAGCCGAATAAAACCGACTTCTTGCGTCGTTTTATAACTATGGTTGAGACTTGGATCTACAACCATGATCGTAAATTGAAACAAGAACGTTTACAGTAAACTGAAGCTGGTTGTTCAGCTCCAAAGCAGGTGAAGTCACAACGATCAGCAAAGAAGGTTATGGCATCAGTTTTTTGGGATGCAAAAGGAATTTTGTTAATTGATTATCTTCAAAAAGGTAAAACAATCAACTCTGAATATTATTGCAGCCTTTTGCATCAGCTGGATGAAAAAATTCTTGAGAAAAGACCTGGTTTAAAGAAGAAAAAAATCATTTTTCATCAAGACAATGCACCTGCTCACAAAAGTGTTTTGACGATGGCTAAATTCGAAGAATTAAAGTACGAATTGCTTGAACATCCACCGTTTTCACCAGATTTGGCTCCCAGTGACTACTTTCTCTTCAGAAATCTCAAACAATTCCTTCGTGGAAAGCATTTTTCGTCGAGTGAAGAGGCCATAGCAGCCGTAGACGGGTATTTTGCAGAGCTTCCGGAAAACCATTATAAGGATGGGATAAAATTATTTGAAGATCATTGGAACAAGTGTATTGAGCTTCTAGGAGACTATATTGAATAAAAAAAATTTATTTCGTAACAAAAACAGTATTCTTTCATTTCGAGCGCAGGAACTTTTCAACCAACCTGTATTTTGTTGTTTCCCATATAAAGTTTAAGTTTGACTGTTGTTTAAATTATAATTGGACATTCAGTAATCGGGCCTTATTTTTTAAATTACTTTATTCGAAATTCTTGCAATTTTTATATTAAATTTGTTACTTTTTGTAGCAATAATCACTAAGATTTTAAGAATTTAATGTCTAGTAAATTGTAAGTTAAATATTGAAACAAATCACTTAAACTTAAACCATAGTTATAAATGTCACATTTAAATAGAAATATCTATGATTAATGTTTTACTTTGGTTGTTTTTAAAATAAGTTACCCGTCATACATTTGAAAACGGTTAAATTTCATTAAAAAATCACATATTTGGAAGTTGTAAAAAGAACTGCCTTAGAAGAGGAATCAATGAAAAATTAATTACCTAAGAATCACTTCCATTTAGTTTTGCTGGGAATGTATAAACGTAAGGTAATTTTTGGTAATTTGGGAGTAGTTTTGATTAGGGTAAAAAAGTAAATATTTTTCTTTATCCATAGAGTGATTTGTGATCTGACTTTGTGCGGTATTAGCAAAAAATTCAATTTTTTTTTAAATATAGAAGTAAAACTCAGGAAATTTTAATTAATGTGTTGTTTTTTTTTTGGAAAGGGGATAGAGAAGAGATGAAAGGTGGTGAAAGATGGAGGGGTCCACATACGGCAGTACTGTAATTGCGCGAGATGATAAATCTTAGAATAGTTAATGCTCGCCATCTGATGCAGAGTTAGCGATATACTTAAAACTTTTTTAGTTCATAGCCCTGTTATGTTATTTTACTTCGGTGGGGTTAAGTGCAATGGGAACACCCAAGGAGGGATAGAAAACACATACTTATTATTTTTAAAAATTGATGTTGCCGTTGCTGGGTTTCGAACCCGTAACGTTCTGTATAACAGTAGAACACGCTAACCATTTTACCATAATGCCCACAATTTGGGAAAAGTTGGGGAAAGTGCAAAATTCTCAAATTTTAACCCTTCACCATATAAATTACTTACACAAGCCGACAAGGTTTTCTAAACAAGAATCAGACTATACTTTTTCCAAGGTTTTAGATGTGCGAATCTGACCTCATACTATCCCCATTACGTCATGTTATCGAGATATTCTAATCTAAAAGTTAAAAAACACGTTTTTTTTTTGGTATAACTTGCAGATTTTTTTTTTTCAAAAAGATCATTACGGTATCTTAAAGTGCCACTCCTCCCCTACAGAATCCATTATGATTTTTTAAAATATATCGATTTGTCACTGAGGCATTACTTATTTCACGCACTCGTCGATCGTCTAATACCATGTCAAAAAATTTAGCTATGTTCTCTGCTGTTGTTGCAGTTTTTTGATATCCACTTCGTGGTTCATCCAGCTGGTACTATACAAATGAGTGTCCAGAACTTTTACTTTTTTCCTGTTTATAGCGCCATATTTGTGTCTGGCTAAGTATAGAAACATGCTTGAGATTCAAATTTATTTGGGCGCTGTGTTAAAGTACTCAAGAAAAAATTTTGATACCCAAATTGCCAATGTCGTGACGCTAGAGTTGCCATTTATTAAAAATATTTGTTATTAAGGCGAATAAAGCTCTTTGAGCAAAGTCGCATTGTAGCTGACAGATAACGAATATCGGAAAAAGCTCAGCCAACATCTTGATTGAATTAAATTAGGCATTATTATATCTTTAATTTTTCAAATACAAAATACTCCATATTAAGCCGTAAGATAGGCCCAATTACTGAGAACGCCTTGGAATTGACAAATTCAGATTATTCGCCACACCTTCACGAACAGAAGCGAAATTTTCGGCAGTGCGCATATTGCGATGATGCACAGGCCTGACCACATCTGTAACGCTTCTAGTCTCTTCAGATTGCTTTATAATCTTGGCAATTCCTTGCACAAAAGAACGATTATGACGACGAAAAATAAATGTATGTTCCTTTATTTTTAAATGGAACGGAAAACTTTTTTATTAAACTGCAAACAGTAAGCTACATAATACTCTGAGTGTAAAACAGCTGACAACCTTGCCAGACCGGCGGTTTTGAAACCACTAAATGGATAACCGAGATTTGTTTTAGTTATGCCGGCCTTCTCGCAAAAGAGCGCTACATAAATTTGAATTCGAACTTACAACAATTTCCTATACAAATGTTCAAAAATGTGGGTTCATTCAAAATAAAAATTGAATAACAACAGATGAATATAAAAATACATATTGCTTCTTAGTAAAATTACGTTAGGTATTAACTAAAAATATAATGAAAAATTTCGGCAAAATAAATTTGAAATTGTCTTGAAAAAATACAATTTTTGAAACCATAATTATTTAGGCTCTCTAAATATATCCAAATTTTATTGCAATCGCTGGGAACCCATCAATAATTTTCTATATTAGTTAATCTTGTATTTCGATATTACCTTAAGTACGACCATATATGTAATTTCTCCAATACCCCCCTTAAGACAAATAATAATTTAGTATTTATTTTAGCACTTAATGGTCGACATAAAATACCAAATTTTATATTTTATATAAATTTAGCACATAAAAAAGGATTCATTATCATAAAACACTTATTTTTATGAAAATAAAAATAATGAGGGTGGTAGGTAACAACACCACATCCATATCCTTTGGTCATTTCAAAACACCAGAAAAATTCTTACACAAAAAAGTCTAGACGCACTGACAATCAGTGAGAAAAGGGTTAAATTGTTTAGAAAAATTTAGAAGAAAAAAAATTACAACTTGTGATATATTGTCACCCTTGTAAAACAAGACAGCTACCGTAGGGCACAAGAACAATCTTCAAAGGGATTTATGCATGACAAACAGCAGGTGGGGGGGAAGGAGGTGGAGATGAAAATTCAAAAAAGAAAAGGGTAACTTAAGGGAAATGATTTGTCGCCTTTTAGGCAAACGATTACCACATTATAAGATATTGGCAAACACTTATAGCGATGTGTGTAAGTAAAAATATTGCTTGAAAATAATAAGAAGAAGTAGGATTTTAATGCACTCATAAGCACGTTCCAAGGATTGTGAATTATTGTTACTTGGAATTGGAAAATATATTTTGCTAATTCACTACACAATCCAGACCAAAGTGTGTGTTGTTGGATGTGTGTGATGCAGGACGTAAGAGTTGTGACATATTTTTAGCATTCCCTAATGGGATATAAATAATCCTGGCACAAAACAAAAAAAAAAAAAAGAACAAACAAGTCTCCCCCTTTGGTTCATTTAGCATTCAGTATAAGAAAACAAATATGGAATTCAATATTAATTTTTTGCTAGCAGCTTATTATTACCAGTAAAAGAGGGAGTTGAATATTATTAGTAATGCTTCAACTCATAAAGGCCAGGACTTGAGACAATTGAAATAATTTTCCTTTTCTTTGTATCTTAAGAATTGAATTACAATTTTTGTGTTCTTTACTCGTGCTGTAAATTTTGAATTTATGATTATTTCTTTTTTATACATTGCAGATCTGTTTTTATTTCATTTTTTAAGTTTTAATTTTAAAAATAGCATTATTGTGCGTGCTTCTTGTCGTTTTTTCAATTGCAATATTTTGTAAATTTAAATCTTTAATAGAATTGTGGTGTCAATGGGTGAAATTTTATTGAGTCACACATATTATGTTGAGCTTATTGGCACGTTCCATAATTATAAATCTCGCATATAGTATTTTCAAAAAAAAAATTTTGCTTGGGTGCTAATAAAAATAATTGTATATGTTACCATTTCCTGTATCCAACTAATATTATAATTATAGTGTTGGAATAAAATATGTAACAATTTCATTAATTAACTAAATAATTAATCAATTAAATATATAAAAAAAACAATGTTTTAAAAAATTAAATATTAAATATTTTTTTTTCTAAACAAAATGCAAATTGTAAAAATATTATAAATGCTAGAAAAAAATGTAATACTTTTTGATCCGTAGACTATAGCTGTGTTTCCACGAAAATATGTTTAAGGTGAAATCTTAAAATCCTACACATTTTCGAACGCACGTTTACTTTTAACGTGGGTTATGAAAAAGTTCTTTAAACTTAAGAATATTTCTTTTAGAAATGTTTTTTCTAAGGAAGAAATTATTCATCATGATGAAAAGTCTCCAGAATCTAAGAATTTTTTATTCAAAACAAGGCCTTAGAATCTAAATTTTTTTTATAAAAATATATCAATTTTATCTTAGAAACAGTTTGCAGAATCTGGAAGTTTTTCTTTAAGGGAAAGTTCATAGAATGTAAAAATGTTTCTATCGAAAAAAATTTTAAGGATTTAGTATTTTGTATAAGAAATCTTTTTTTACAAAACAACTCTTGGGTTCTACAGACATTTTCTTATTAAAAATTATTTTATTAATATTTATTATCATAAAATAATAAAATATTTACTTCATCATTATTGATGGTAGCGATAATATTGATGGTTATAACATTTTTAAAACCCAATATCTTGATTGTGACAACCATACCCGAATACAGCAAGCATAATATAACATAGTAGCAGTGACCATGTTGCAACCATGTTATTTTTTCTGCGTGTTAAAAGTTTTTAAAACTTCTCCACTATATTTTAGGAAAGGTTTTATAAATACCAAAAAATGTGTCATCAATTTGAGTACTTAGGAAACAGCTTCATCATACCAGGGCAGACCAATAAGTCCGTGACACAGTTTTTTTTTGCAAAATAAAATTTATTTTTCAACATCATCTGCTTTTAGCTAAATACACTTAGGCCGAATTTTTGGTATGTGAGTTAAACTTAGTTTAGTTAAACCGAAAACGAATTTTGTCTGCCATTTCCATGTTTATTAACATAACAACTTTTCGTTACATAATATTTTGGTCTTCATTGAAATAAAATAAATTAAAACAGATTTCAAAATCAGTATTCAAGCTACAAACTGCGATAAACTGAGTTTAAAGATAACCTACTTGGCCTTAGTCCAACGTTTGTCCAATTTTTGTCTTCCTTCCAAAAAATTGGATTTTTCGAGGTCCATAAAATAGGCATTTGTTTGTTCAATAATTTTATCGTTGAAGCCAAATCTCTTTCCACCGAACCATTTCTTTAGATTTGCAAATAGGAAATAGTCACTGGGAGCTAAGTCCGGAGAATATGGCGGATGAGGTACCAATTCGTAGCCCAATTCTTGGAATTTTGCCATTGAGACTTCACAAGTGTGCACCCGTGCATTACAGTCAATTGAGAGCAAACGCGGCACTCATCTTGCGGACAGCTTTCTTAAATCCAACTGATCATTTAAAATCGAAACCACAATGCCATATGAAATGTATATGGCATCAACAATCTCGCACACTTTTACTATTCGATCGGCGAACACCATATCGTGGATTTTTTTGACATTTTCAGGTGTATTGACCTCAAATGGCTGTCCAGAACGTTTAGCATCATTTGTACTTGTGCGATCATAACGAAAGTCAGTAAATAACTTTTTTCCCATTGAAATCGATGGTGCAGAGTCCCCATAGTATTTATCAAGACTTTCCTTGGTTTGATTGACGGTTTTTTTTCGCAAAAAACAATGTTTAATGACCACTCGAAAATCACTTTTTTCCATTTTTAAAAAAATCCAAGAGGTTGTATGTTTTGAACAGATGGTAACGCAAAATTAATGACGGAACTTGCTTAAAATTTGACAGTAGTCTATTAACAGGTGGTACTTCATGGGAGCAGTATTGCATTTTATTTAACTACGAGGGAAGTTCGAAAAGTCACGGACTTATTGATCAGCCCTCGTATTTCTGAGTTAAAGTTTTTCTTACTTTTTCCTTGACTGTATTTTTCATTATTTATTAAGGCACTACAAAGAGAAAAAAGATTCATGGTGACTACTGAATTTCTTACCAACTGAATAATTTGGTTGCAGCAACAGAATTATTTGGTTGTGGTAATCAAATATATCCTGACACAATTGAAATATTTTGATTTAACTGAAATTCTATTGTGTTAACCAAATTTCTGTTGTATTAACCGAATTTCTGTTGCCACAAACAAATATATCGGTGGCCCCAACCAAACCATTCGGTTGGAAAAAAATTTGGTTGCCACAGTGAATCTGTTTTCTCTATGTAATTACTATTTTAAATAAAGTTTTTCAATACCGAATTTCATAAAGTTTCGTGGGGTAGAGCCGTTTTTCTCTTCTTGCGCTTTGGTAAATTTTAAAGGATTTTATTTGGGCGTTAATGGGTTAAGGTAACTTTTAGCCAAATATCAGGGTTTCTAAATGCAAATCGCCACATTTTTTTTAGTAAACACAGTTTAATTTTAATTTTCGAACTTTTATCTTGGCAAGAACAGTAGTTTTTGTGAATGAACAGTTTTCGTAGTATTATTCTCAATCTTATCTGAATCTCTAAATTAAATACTTAATAACGCGGGGAAGTTTTAAAAAAATTCGCCCAAATTTATGTATGTTAAAGAATATTTAGTTTTACATTTTAATTTTTTTTAATATCAACATATTTAGACCGCAGTACAATTTTTATACTCTTTTCAAAAATGTTGAAATTTAATTTGAATGTCGTCCACTTGTAAAATCATATAATTTTTTTTTTCGGCAATGTAGCCAAAAAAAAAACAAAAACATACGTATATAAACAAAATTTGACTAAAAACTTTTCTCATATATTCACATATGAAAAATGTTCCACCAAAAAAAAATAAAACTACAAAAAATAACTCATATTTGAAAGGCAGACAAAAAGGAAAAATAAATTCCCAAAAAAAAACTTGTTTCAATGTATACATTTTCATAAAGTTACCGCAAATAGTCTGAAATATTTGTTAAGGGTTAAATAACAAAAAATACACATGAACTAATTTAAATATTCCATACAAAAGTAAAATTGAATAGATTTTATTTTTACAATTTGTATATAGAAAAAAGGTCATTAACTTTATTTTTTGAAGAAAAAGAAAAAGAAGAAAATTTATTAAACACGTGAATATTTAATTTTTGTTTTTCAGGAAAATATTTCAAGTGTTTTTTACTTTAAATGATGGGGAATCCCTTAAAATCTAGAAAAACATCAAGAGTGTATTGGCTCGATGCCAAGAAAGTGAAAGAAGAAATTGTCAACTTCCGTAATAATTGAGATAGAGTTTAATGAACATCCGTTGATAGAAAGAAACATGTATAATTGTCAATCATTTAATATTTACATAAGACTTTTAATGTTTAAGGAAGTTGGTGATTGATAAAACTTTACTTTATTTGTTTTAAACCCCTCCCAATACACGTGCGTCTAAAAATACATTTTATAGTTGCTGAAGAAAAGTGCAAGTGTATTTTTAAAGTTCAATCAACCCGCCGCAATTTATGTTTATTTATTAGTCTTTTAAATTTGGAGTTTTATATAATTATTTTCTTCAGGTGTCATATTAAGAATATTTGTTTTACTAATGAAAAAATGCCTTAAGTGTTTAAATATGACTTCACTTGATTATATGGGAAGTCATCAATTTTGCTCAAGCGATTTAATAAAACTGCAGGCCATCGGGGGACTTGAAAAATAACTGGGTTTAATCCATATATAGAAAGGAGGTGTGGTTTTCAGAACCAATTAAAAATAATAAAAACATATACTTTTGTAGAAAGGTGAAAATGAGGCTTGGGCATTTTCGTTCTTTCTATAAATAGAGTTCAGCTCTTATCTGGGACCTAGTTCGCTCCACTAGTTCAATTTCCTTTCTAGTTCAATCGTTATTTTACTAAAATTGAATTGTTAGTAACGTAATTCAATTTTAGAATGAATTAAATGAGCTCAACTGGTTAAATGAGTAACCGATGCTGCGAAGTGATAAAAACTGTCATTTGTTATGATTGTGTTTAAATGAGTGAAGAGTATTTTTTCATCGCCTAGCAGCTTCGTAAATCGGAATCGGACCCCGAATGGCAAAATATCTAGACGAACAAGAACGTCTAAATTGATTGAACATACCAAGTTTCAGTTGGCAATAATAAAATACGGTTGATTTTGAGAATAAGAAGAAAAATCAATAAAAGGAATATTGAAGAAATGACAAAAAAGAACCAAAAGAGCGAAAGACCTTAACAAGTTCAAGATTACAAATTAGATAACTAGTTCACTAGGTCGTTTTGGTGTAATGGTTAGCGCTTTGGACTGATACACAGAACGTTGCGAGTTCGATTCTCAGCTACGGCAACATCAATTTAGAAAAATAATATGTATGAACTTTTCTTACCTCATACATATCGCAACGCCCTTCTACGGTGTTCCCATAGCATCTAACCCCACTGAAGTAAAATAACATAAAAGGGATATGAACTAAAAACCTTCAACAATTTCGCCAACTCTCGGGCGGGCACCAACTATTCTAAGATTTACGCAATTACCAGTGTTGCCATATTTGAAGCCCTTCATCCTTCACCACATTTCATTTCTCCTCTATTCTCTATTTCCTGAGTGTTGCTTTGCTTAAAAAAAAGTAAAGAGTAGTTCAATTGAAATAGTTCGCTCACTAACTACACGAAGATAATAAATATTATTTACTGTGCTTAGGAGTATAAATAGTACAAAGTTTTCATTAATTTCCCCTATCGCTTTGAGTTTTCGGGATATATGAGTTATTTTCTTAAGATATAGCATGTAGAAAAGAAATTTGGCCAAAACTAGCAAATTAAAAAAATTATGTAGTATAAAAAATTATAGAGCAAAACTTATAAAGTTTTTTTGAGCGCCCCGGTAGGCTAGTTGGTAGCTTGCTAGCTTATCAGTGCCGGGGTCGTGGGTTCAATTCCCACCAGAGGCTCTGGTCTGTTTTCGCTACAACCAGTCGAAGGCCTTTGTTGCTAGTGCTCGGTTAGGGTATTAACATATAATTTGTTATTATATGATTAATAAATAGAATAAATAAATAAATAAATAAATTATAAAGTTTTAGTTTTCATTATAAAGATATTTGCTATCTACACTCACCACAAAAAGTCTGTAATGGCAACTGAAAATTTTGCTGTTATTACGGGAAATTCTGCTAATTTGAGCCCACCGGTATTTTTTGCTAATCTTAGCAACACATGTCTGCTGACGTGTAGTACAATGAAATTAGTAGAAAAATTAGTAGCCGCTACTTAATTTTAGTAGAGTTTTTGTAAAGTGGAATTTAAAATCTGTTTGCTAAAATCAGCAAAAAAAATTACTAAATATTATTAATATTAGTAAAAAGCTTTGAATTTATTTTTCTTATCGAGCATCAAAAATATTGATTATATTTTTTAAAAAACGAATTAATAATTTTGTTTTAATTTGGTAATTTCTGTTTAGAAAAATATTTTGGTCAATTTTTTTTTACTTTTAAGGTTAAATTTGAATTGTTTTTAGGGCGGATTTTTAGAACTAAAAAACCTTTTTAGTGCTATTTTAAGTGGATTTCCTCTTTTTAGACATGAGTCGGTATTTTCACTTCCGATCCCTTTTTTAATATATGTAACATTTTAAGGAAATTTAAGTTTGTAGGTGTAAGTTTTAATTAGAAATAACATTTCCTTCAATATAAACTTTTTTAAAATTAGTAATATTTTTTGCTAATTTTACCAAATCGGTTTTCAAAAATTTGTAAAATGATTTCTAAAATTAGCAACAAAAATTTGTAAATATTCTGTAAAAACTCTGTAATTTGTAAAATGTAAATAGCAAAAAGATTTGCTAAATAATAATTTTTTACTAAAAATCAGTACAAAAATAGTAGAGTGCGATTGAAAACAGTTTACAAATTTTTCTACTAACTTTTTTTTCTGAGTGTAAAAGTTGGCCTTCCCAATAACAGACTTTTATTTTGTTGTCCTGTTTATTTTCTTTATCTACATAAAATTACCTTTCAATTGAATATAGTCATCGCAGCTTATGTAAGCATATAGTCGGGATCTTGAAACTTATACATTTTTGAAACTATCCTTTTAACGTTCAGATCTGCAAAAGGAAATAAAAACGGGCGCATTAAAATTATATTAATACAAGAGACTTTAGTGAATAAAACTTGATAATATATATATTTTTGTAAATTTTCTATCAAAACCATTTAATTTTTTTATCTTTGGTACTATGTATTTAAATGTTTTGGTTGTTTGGCTCAAGTTACAAAACACGCCTTTGTAAGCAGCAAGTACAGCCCACAAACGACTCAAATTTGAGAGAGCACACCACCAGAAGGAAGCTGATATCAGGAAAATTAGATCCAAACCGAGAGATTGAGATAATATCACCCTGTACTGCAAATCACCGACTGGTCGACAATAACACCGACATTTATTTTAGCTTTCAATTTAGGTGTCCCGGACCTGCAGGACGAATATGTTATAGAGCTTTAGGATATGTTATAGAATTTTAAGAGAAACATGTAATTTAGAGTGCTAAAAAACTACACACTATCGAGAAAAAGAGTCTTTGAAAATAGATTAACTGGTATATAACATATCTTCGAGAACTGCAAAGTATTATTGTTATTTTCAAAATGCTTTTTTCAACAATATTTCAAATACGTGGCTATCATAGATCCTGGAAATGAAAATTTTTGTTTCCTCGAGTATTTTAATTTTCATAAATTTTTGATACATTTTTAGACAAAAATGAAATCGGCTTAAAATATACATTCTTTATATGCTCTTAAAATAAAATAAGTATTTATCTGTCACGGAAACCGGTGCACAGTGTATTGTGTTTATTTTCTAAATTTGAAATAAAATAGCAGTTTACTTTTTATATAGAGTATTATGTAAAGTTTAAATTTATAAAAATTTTCAGTTAAGTGGATTAAAGTTAACGACTTTTATCCCATAACTCAAAAAGGCTATTTGATGTTTATTAACTTCAGATTTGTATTACAGGAGCCAAATTATATAAAAAAATTTTGGTAGAAATCTATGCGAAAACATAATTATTACTTTTTTACGATTTTTTGTTTTTAATAAGTCATTTTAATTTTAATGATTTTTTAAAGAGTTTTTAAAGAAAAATACAATACAAAATTTAAACTTTAAAAAAGTCATAACCCTTTATTTAGCCTTAATTTCACATTTCGCTTATAGGGCCCGCCTCAAAACTCCAAAAAGTGTATAATAATAACTATGAGCTGAAATTCAAAGTGTCCAAAAGGCTATGCTAAAAAAATCTGCAGTGGTCCAAGACATTATTTCTATTTATTTCAATAATTTCTATAGTATTTCAGTAATTTAATCATGATGTATACAAATTTACGCCATCGGCGTTCTAGGGATAAATTTAAAAATATATTTGCAAAAACATATCGTCTATGTTCTGGAATCCCATTACGCCAAAAATAAGCGAATTCAAATATTTTGGTGTTCTTGAATTTACTTTCACTAGTTTTTTACTAATTGAAGTCGCCAGATAGTTAGCAGACGAATTAAATTAGTATGTGTTTTTTTTTTTTTGTTATTAAACATATGTTGTGAGAAGAAAAAACACTTGGCTCAAATATTTTGGAGTTATTTTTATTAATTTCAAGCATATTTTTACCATTTTAACACTTATTTCCACTCAAAAATTAGTTTTTAAGAAACATCTAAAATATGTAAATATTTAAAAATAAAAAATATATATCACCCCTCAGGAATTAAAAAAGAAAATTTTTTTCTATATGGTGTTAAGGCGGCCGGGGCAATGGCATCTCAAAATAAAGAAAATTTTTTCACGAATATCATTTCGTTTTAAGATCCGTGAAATATAATTCGCGTTAGGCCTGTTTTATTTAATTTAAGAAGTAAAAAAGGGGAAAAGTTAATTTTTTGCTGAAAAAAATATACTGGAATTCATTTTTCGCATTAAACTGAAGGGAATTATGTAAAAACAATTTTTTGGACAACTAAAATATTTTTCGAACATAAACACTAAAATCGTATGAATTCAATAACACCGTTCTTGCAATAAGGTGAATTTGAAAAATGTTACGTTTTGAATAAGTCACTTATTCCAGAGCATGATGTATATTAGAGTGGGTCCCACTCCATACAAAAAAATAGTTGTGCCGGTTACCCCCTAGAATTAAAGATTATGTGAATACGTTCTCAAAGAAAATTTTTTTTTGCCAAGCCCCTTGACCCCCCGCTTTTAGTTTTCTGTTTCCTGTGCCCGGATTTATAGTCCGATCGTAACGGACTGTAACTTTTTTGTTTATAAATAAAAATTAGGGGCGGGTCGAAACCCAGATTCCAGAAGTCACTTCTAGAACTTGGTCAAAGTGGTCAAAGTAGAAAATGTAGGTGTTGTCATTCTAAGAACAATGATATATAACACGTTACGATTGGTCAATAAATAGAGGCACAGGAAACAATAAACTAAAAGCGCGGTGTCAAGGGGCGTGGCAAAAAAATTTTTTTTTGAGATCGTGCAAGTTTTTTTTCGACCCACCCTAATGTATATACATAGTTTTTTGCTTACAGTGGCATTTTAAATACAATTACCATTTAACTTTTGCTGCTTTTTCAGTGTGTTACTTTACCCAGCAAAAAAATCAAAGTAAAAGTTGAATTGGCTCAAGAAACTACTTAAGCCCGTATGACATTAGCTTTTTTTGAGTTTCTTTTTTATTTTTTTCTATTCCCTTTTTAATTTTTCGTAAATAACAAAAAAACTTTAATAACAACTTTAAAAAAGTCAAGAAAAATTAGCAAAAAAGCTAATGTCATACGGGCTTTACTTTGTGAAGCATTACCTGCAAAATAAAGTAGTGTACGAATCAACTTCATATTTTTTTAATAGATTTGTAGATGAAAAGTCACTTGTTTTAAGTTCATAAACCAAAGTTAGCAGCCTATTGCTACTTCTTTTTTTTTTGCTGGGTAAAATTTAAACTATAGCACGTACCTTTTGTTGCACAAACCCAAAAACACCAAGAATTTCTAATTTTATAAATTTTTCCCCTGAAGCAGATTGTGTCGTATGCAGATCATTTATAAATACTTGACGTTGCCAGATCATGGTTTGATGTTAAAAGTTGATGTTGAGGATGACTACGACAGCAACGACGAAGACAAGAAGTTGTCGTCAATGTTTGTGTTGTGTTACTGACTGCAACTAATGGAAAATATTCATATTAAATTGATTTTATTGACAGCCTAAGTAAAATGGCTTTTAACTTTAACTGACGACATGTTGACGATATGTTATTGTGTTGTAAATTAAATTTACAACACAGGAACAGTGGGAAATGAGCAATTAAAAGTTTATAAAACATAAAGCCTTAAGATTTTAGAAAAATATATTCAATAGAATAGTTTAGAAACCGTATGTGCGATATTCTCATGCGTTACCTTGTAATGATAGCTCGTTACCTTTTTCATTATTTGCAGGCATTAAGTAATAAGTTACTCATTATTGATTACGTAATATATGATTTATAAATGTAAAGTAATAATTGAAATATTTTTGAAAATCTATTTTTAGATACATTACTTTGTGTTTTTTTGTAAGCAAAAGGGTAATGTATGTTTGTTTTGGTAACACTAGCGAAAAAACGAAGCGCAACAATTCATTTGAGTTTGAGCGTCGATAGCTCAGTGGGTAGAGTTCTTGCCTGGCAACCAGATTTCCCTGGTTCGATTCCCATCTTGACCACATTATTTTTTATTACAAATATTTAAAATAAAATATTTGTAAAAATTTTTTTTTAATAAAAATTCCTCTTTTTTAAAAATCTATTTTTAGACACATTACTTTTTCCATTCTCGTAACCATAAAAGTAACTCCTTACATTATCACCTTTATAGTAATAGGTATATACATTACTTTGAGGCTCATTGCCTATAAAATTCATCAATGAAGTAAGATGAAAAGCCCTTATGGCTATACATTACTTTAGCCATTATTTGGTAATGTGTGGTTTTGCTGGGATGGAAATACAAACTCTTAGAAACAGCTTAATTGTTTATGACTTAGTATATTTATAGCAGATAATGCTAGGACGCAGTTAAAACTTATTTTGACTTTGTCTCTGCACGATCAAAGAAAAAATATATTTTTGAAATTATGATTGCGGCAATTACACTAATTATTGGTGGTGACAATTATACACAGATCCATCGTACACAGTCAAAAATTTTTTAATGATATTTACAAAATAAATTAAACCATTTTTGTAAATAATTTATTTTTTTTTCAATTTAATTAAAAATACTTGTTTATAATCGAATTCTATTTTTAACAATTTAAAAAATAAAAAATTTTTTATATGTGCAAATTCCATTGTTGAAACTTTTTAAAAAAAAAAAATTTATTTGTATTTACAAAAATGGTCTGGGAAAAAGAAACCACAAAAAAAGGTTTGTGAATGGTTTATGTGTACTCTTAAATTTTTTGATCATAATGTGATCCATTTACCATCATATTACACTATGATAACTATATTATTCTCCCTGCGTGTATTTTTATTCAAAATAGCACATATGAGAACATCAAAAATCATCATAACATATTCCTAATGATCATAGTATTATTCTAATGATCATAATATAAAATGTTCCTATTATGGTCATGTAGAAAATGTTGTGATCTTTTAGGATCATATTATTAGCATTAGGAACATATTATAATCATTTTGTGACACAGACTTTAAAAAATGTAATTATTTTTTCAATTCTACTTTCGTACAAAATTAAATTGTGTCTCAGTCTTAATTATGAAGCTCTTCAACAAAATTTTTTTTAATTTTGTTTTTTCATACAGCATGTTATTGAATTTTTATACCCTCCACCATATATGATTCTTTTTTCTATGACATTTAAATATTAATTTTTTGCCGTTTGGCGCTCTTGAACTTCTTCACTTTTAAAAATTTATATTTCTTCAATAACAAACATTTTGAAATCTGGTCAAAAAGAATGAGAATTACTAAAAGTCTTATGTCCACACCAATTTTCGCTTAAGAATTGGAACTGGATCTTAATCCGGTAGAACAAGAGTTAAAATTGAAAAAAAATCTAGACCATATCTGATAAAAAGGAAAGTATTACCCATATATGGAATAATATACACTCTTAAAAATGCTTGTAAATTTACTACTATAAAATGGGTAAAGTTTTATGTAATTATATGATAATTCAGTAAATATAAACACCAAATGCGTAAAACTTTTTTGCGCACACTTTCATATACAATAATACACACACGAAGTATTTTTAGACACTATGTGTTTACAATTAATCACATTATGCCTAAAATTAGTATTATTTTGTTGAATAAAAATTTTACGCTCAAAGTTTGTAAATATACTAACTTATAATGGTAAAAAAATTATGACATATTAAAATTGAAAAAAACCTAAAACATTTTCAAAATTTAAAAAGAAAACTTATTTAGTTTTTTTTTTTAATTAATCAATTATTTTGAATTAGTAATCAAAAAAAATTATGTTTTTATTTTTTTTGTGAGTTTCTAAACAATTAATTTATTGTTTTATTATAAAACAAACATCGTAGTAGAAAATATGCCAATTTTTTTAGGATTTTTACGAATTATATGTGTACATTTACAGGAAAATCGTGTATCTTTACTCACAAATTCGGTAAATTTACTCTTCAATTTTAAAATTTGATTTAAATTTTAGGCACTTTTAATGTAATTTTACCTATTTCGTCTTCATCATTTTACGCATAATGTGTGTACTTTTTTCATTTACGCACACAGAGTAAATTTACCCAATTTGTAGTAGGAGTGCAGTTTCCTACTATAAGTTGGGTAAATTTCAACAGAAATTAATTAGAGTATATGCATTCATATATGAACATATATGGCACATACGAATCAATATATTGAGCAATATATGCAATATATTATTATATATTGTCATGTATGGTATCATATATAACCATATATGAAATTTTCTTTGAATGTATTAGCCCATATATATGCAATATATTGTCATATATTGTCATATACAACCTATAACATATATGCTCATACACGAAACTATATATATGACGATAAATGAACATATATGATCAATTTCACCTGGGTAGTAGAAAATTTGAAGCGAATACATACGAAGTGTAAAAAGAGGAGAACACCCTTGCCTTACCGCAAGTCTTTGATCAAGATTTAACTTTTAAAATATGGTCCGCTTAACTTGTTTAACTGGTTTGCTTAACTTTATGATTATTCTTCAAATAAAATTATTCTATTTTATTCATCTGTATCCCACTGTAATTGTATGTGATATTTTCTTTTATGATCGAAAAAATACCTCTTTTCATATACAAATATTGAATATTAATGAAAAAATAGCTAAGCAAGTCTGTCTGTCTAAACTGTTTCTCTTGTGTTGTTTGTCATAAAAATTTTTGTGGTGCACTTTAAGCACATAAAACTATCAACTCAAGAAAATTGGAAGACATTGCCAAAGCAACAAAATGCAACTAATTGAATTAGAGTCACATAAAAAAATTAAAAACGAAATAGTCGTTCATAGTGCCACCGCTATAATATCAGAAGCATCAAAGTTAGATATCTAGGCGGACTACCATGGAGATGAATATTGGTCTTTAAAGCAATTGTGGGTTGTCTAATTGAAGACATCAACACTTGCATTATTTTTTTTTTGTTCTGTACGCTGACAAAATTCCAAAAGCAACTCAAAGAGGGAGACAAACAATTTAGAGGATGTTGAAAATAAAATTGGTGGTGTAGGAGGTGAAAGAGGTGGAAAGTGGAAGCATTTGGTTTAGTTATATTTATGGTATGTTTCAATGCATTTCAATATTCTGCATCCATTTAAAAATGTACAATCTGTCGCTGTTGTTGCCATTATTTGTTTGTTTATTTTACAAGGTATACAAAATATCTTTGCTGTTGTTGTTTGTGTTTAAACTCGTGCTCCATCAAATGTATACAAAATATGTAACGAGGTGACAAATAATAACAAAACACAGACATGATCTTTATGGTAGAGATGTTGGCTGCATACCCCACCAAGATTACATACGAACATCGCGAGTCATTTCATTCATCCATGAAATGCAAAGTGATGGAATTGCCTCGTGTATTTTAATATGAAAATTGAATAATTGGTGGGAGCTGATATATGTTGTATGTGTGTTCGTTCGTGTGTATGTTTTTGGCTTGTCAACAAAACAATTTTGTTTACATGTGTTTTTACGACATTTCATGATCGTCGACGTAGTCGTTTGTTGTATTTTGTCGCATTTAACAGTGTTGTGTTTTAGGGAGTGGATGATGTTTTCCCCACATTTGCTATAAAATTCTAAATTTGAATTATTGTTTTGCTGATCGCCAACGAATTGTTTACCTAAATGTTGACGATCTTTTGCATAGAAAAGAAGAAGAATAAAATTTATTGCTTTTTAAAATTGATTTAATAATACCCTACATTAGGTGCTAATTGCTGGTATATGGATTATTCTATGTGTTGTAGAGCTCTGTTCATTTTAATATTTACTGTCGAAGTTTTCGCAGATCATCACATTTTGTGTCATTAATTTTTGTTTGTATAGGGAAAATTTATAAAATTCAAATTAATTTTTATATAGAATTAAAGTACTGCAAAAAGAAAAAAAATGGATCCAGAGCTACTGAGATATAAGAAGTGTAGCGATTCGGCTTGAGGGCGTTGTGGACTAATGGTTATAGTGTTGGATTGTGGCACACAATGTTTCGGGTTCGATCCCCAGCGACAGCAACATCAATTTATAAAAATAATATGTATTAGTTTTCTATACCTCATAAATATCGCAACGTCCTCCTTCGGTGTTCCCACAGCACTAAACCTCACCGAAGTAAAATAACATAACAAGGCTATGAACTAAAAAGTTTCAACTAGTCTCCACAGACGGCGGGCACCAACTGTTGTAATATTTATCATCTCGTGCAATAACAGTGTTGCCATATAAGAAGCCCGTTACCTTTCGCTATATTTCGTCTGTCTGGAAGAATTTCCTCAGTGTTGTTTCTCTAAAATAAAGAAGATGCGCATGAGCGGACATGTTTTATACGCCGATAGATGCATCTATAAAAAAACCTAGTAGTTGATATCCAAGAAGGGATTAATATTTCACCAAATAAATTAAATGGAGACCGACTTATTTACTTCTTTTAATTTTTTGTCCACTTAATTATTCAAATATTTTAGGAAAATTTTTGTTGATTTTGGGCGAAAGTTAAGGTTTTCTCAGATTTTTCTTTTCTATATCAATGAACTTCTGTGAAAAACTTTAACTCCTATTTGCTCATTCGATGTTTTTATTAACTTTCCCTCAATCGTAGGAACCTTTTTGTAGATGTTAGGTACATACAACTTAAAACTTATTTGTAAATGTATTCCTGACGTAATTCAATAGTTTTTTATGGAAGTTGAAAGAGGGGAAAGAGGAATGATTAGCAAATAGTTTTTTTATTCCACCAAGTGTTTTGAAGGCAAAGAACAATTTATTTTGATCTTTCTATCAAAGATATTTTTCTATTTTCTAATATTTACTTTATAAACTATCGGGAAGTAGAAACTGGCATGGTGTTGCCTTAAAACGTTTGTCCCGAGCCAAATGAGTGACTACATGTATTTTATTTTTGTATTTCAAGTATTTTCCTGAAACAAATCGTCATCTGGAAACACCAATAAGACTAAAAAAGTATGTGACAGGAAATACCTCTTTAGGAGATTATTTCACATACCAATAGTATGAATAAAGAACGTGTTAGGTGGTCCACTAGCCAATAGATAACAAACGGAAAAACGCGAGCCCTAGCGGTAAGTTCACTTATCTCTGAACAAAATCTCCCATGATAATATCCTTAGAACAGTGTAAACAAACCCACAATCCAACGACGCTCGAATAAGTCAATTGAGATGGTTTCCCTACTGTCATTAATAGGCGCCGACGCGATCCTTTAAACGAAATAGACTTTAAAGCTCCTTCCCTTATATGGGAGTTTTCCATTATCAGCCGAATATAGATGATATTGATAATGAGATCAGATAAAGTGAAATGGTAATTACACCAGTTGGGAAAACCTAAACACTTTAATGTTTCTTTCGGCACCTGAATAATGTGATTTTTCAGCGGATATCATATAGGATTCTCTTGCCCATAATATCAGGAGCATTCGATTCCTCAAAATTGACACAACCATGTGTACAGATAACATTGGTAATACCCCAGCCCGTCTATGGGTGAACTGACAAAATTGGGCCTTGCGTGCATTTAAATAGACGCTATTCGACCGATCCCAATCGGATATTGTCGAAAGATCCACAATGAGTGTGTCTTGAATAAAGGGCTTAGCCTATGATCAAAGGAATATAAATGACAATTGCTGCTGTCAGGTCTCCTACGAAAGCGAGTTGGATTCTAGCCAGTTTACAAGATGGAATTAACCATACCCTATATCAACTACAAGAGCGCAGAACATATTGCAATTGGATAGTTAACATCCGCACACTTTTTCGGGATTAAATGAACATTGATAACTTTCCAATACTATGGAAGTTATGCACGATACGATGTATCAACGAGGTTTGCTAATGCGTGCATTCAGCACCATTGCTATTATGCAATCCTTCGACTGGTTTCTTTTGAGATTAACAGGAATCCATAAAATGGCACGAGTTCGCATAAATGTTTTGGGAATAGTATGAGATGATCTTTCTATATCGGGCAATAGTTAATTTCTTTTCGGCAAAAACGAATTTTAAGCGATGAATTCAGGAAATTAGAGAGATTTAGTTCAAATGTCCATAGACGCATTGCGCTGCATGAGTGGAGGTATCCCATCGGCATTGGTTTAAAGCAAAAAATAAAAGAAAGTTAATATCTATTAAATATCTCAAATCACTCCCTAAACATATATTACTCTTCGCAGAAAAGTAGCGTCTAGTTTAAGGTATACAAATTTTAATTTATTATGAATTTATATGGTTTAATTTTTAGAGCGACATATATCTCCGTATAACATAAAATGCAATATTTCTATTTTCTCCCGTTTTCTTTTAAAGCTTTTATTAATACTATAAATCGTTTAGTTGAGATATTTCTATAGATATTGCAGTTTTTTTTATATAATTCATTCCTTATATCACTTGTCGTTTTGCATCCAGATGTCTTTGGTGGCATTTGATCAATGCTGCATGTTGTCGTCTACAGTTTGTCTTGTTTGTGCGGTTGATCTGGTGACTCTTAGGTTAATGATCGTTATTTTGTGTTTGGCTGTCGTATACAATTTTAAGTTTACATTTTGGAATTGATTATCTTTTTGAAGATTTCATTTTAATTTTTCTTCTTCTTAATTTTAATAGTTTGTTGGTATTTGTCTTTTGCTGTTTTATGTCTTTGAATTGGTTTAGAGGCTCGTGCGTTGGTGTCAGTTTTTCTTGAGCTGTTATTATTATTTTTTTTTATTTGAATTATTGCGTGTTTGCTAATCATTAATCGTATTCTTTGTTTATGGTTAAAAACAATTAAAAAGACATTTTATTGATAGAATTTCAAAATGGGTGGTCCGTATTTATTAAGAATCATTATTGTTAAATGATCATGAGGAAATAAATATTATCTGAAACTTATATTAACTTCAATTACTAAAGAAAGAGGAATAATGATTAATATCTTAATGTTTTTATTTAGGTTTGTTAAAATCACAATCGCGACCCAAATAGTCGAAGGGATCAGCTGATTTATAGCAATAATATATATCTACTTTCAGGTCATCTTTGTAGTGAAATTGAGCAAATCCTACTGAGCTCTTAAAAAGTTATGAGTTAAAAAGTTAAGAGTTTCAAAGTTTTCATATTTTGGTTTCGTTCTTAAATTCAATTTGAGCAAATCCAAATCTAAAACTTTTACTTTTTATAAATGTATTTTTTATATTAGGTTACTTATGACATCCTTCTAAATTCCGGAGTATTTTGAAATGATCTTTTTATATTACATATATCACATTATGCGTTCAATTTTAGTTTACTGTAATGGTTTCAGGAACCTTACTTTGCACATGATGGGTTTAATTTTGTATATTCTTTTGCATTTAGTTGCTTATCAAAAGTTATCGATTATCGATATTGTATTAACTTGTATCATATTAAATCCTAATCCATTGAAACACATCAAGCTAATAACAAAAACCCACATCAAAAATCAAACCACCACTTCAAACAAATAAACACAGACACTCGAAAAGTGTAAAAAAGACCTGTAATTTGTAACGAAAACAACAACAACGTAAAAAGTGAATAAAACAAGCACTGAGAAAAAATACACAAAAAAAAAAAACGGCAAAAAGTTTCAAATTACATCGACAACACAAAACAAAAAAAGCCACTATAATCAGAGACATGCAAAATGTTAATGTGGACCACCATCGTCTGAAGCAGCAGCAGCATCAACAGAAATAATAAAACCAAAAATCAAGCAGTAGGAGCACAACAAAAAGATTATATCGATAGTAATTTGTTTCAACGCTTTTCGAGACGCTACTGTTACAAACCAACAAAAAAAATATATATTAAGCGGCCACGATCAAACATGGACTACAAATACAAAAGCAACGAATGGGTGGAAGGACAGACGACAGGACAGACAAATGTAGTTTTGATTGTATTTAAAAGGACAGATATTGCCACAGCTTACATACAAACAAATGAAAATGAAACTGAAATTTAAGACTTATTTTTTTTTCTCTCAATTCTATAAAGATCATTATAAATAATCCTTTTTACAAGACTTTTTCTTATGGTATTTCGAGAGTTACACTTAAATGAAAGGCACTATCAAGTAGTGGTGATTTTTGTAATAATAAAAGGGGAGATAGGAATGTGAAACTTGTCGTGTATTTTCCTCCTCCAGCAATAACATCCACACATAGGGCCAAACATATCTCGTTAACTAGGCACGTCTGTATATGTGTTATACGCCTCCGGGAGTTTGGTGATATGAAGGGAGCTGACCTGCGAGGCCACAAGATAATAGCGGTGTTTGATGAGCCACTGGCCAGAGTCACGGACACGATGTTACCAAGGCAGATTTTTACTAGGAATTACGATGTGATTATCTTCAAGAGGGCATATGGACCAACAAATCTTAGGAACCCAAACTGAAGTCCCAGGTGTGGTTCACTGACGGCTCGAAAGAAATCAGTGATGGTACGGGTGGAAACAATTTTTAATGTGACCTTCCCATGGGCAAGTTTCCATCCATATTTCAGGTGGAGATCTTCTTAATCTATGTATGCGCATCGGAGTGTCGTTGAAGGAGCACAAATAAGGCACTTATTTATGTTCTTTCGGACAGTCAAGCGACACTCAGAGAATTTTTGACCTATGACATGTCGTCTATACTTATTCTGGACTGCATTGAATCTCTCACTAGACTCGAGGATACAACAAATAAATACTGGGCACTAGGGCATCCTGGCAACGAATGGGCTGACAAGTTGGTCAATTTCACTTCTATTGTCACTTCGATGTCAGTTCTATGGCGCTGAACCGTTTTGTTGTTTACCTGCAGGGTATATTAGAGAAAAACTTATAACTTGCAGGGAATCCATGACTATTGCGAGCTGGAATGCTACCATTGTCCAGCGCCAGGCTAGAGATTAACCGTTCCATCTGGTAGAAGCCCCAGGAGACTTTTTTCTCTGACAGAAAGGTCTTAAAGACCCTAAATGAATTTTTGGACACTGCAATCTTAGATACCATTTGAGGACTAGAGGTCTAACTGATTCGGATACTTGTAGGTTGGCAGAACGCAGAGACAACGGAACATATATCCTAGGCTTCGTGTCAGGAGACTATAATTCCTTGGTGGATATACAATATAGCCATTTGGTAATCTGTACCTAGTGCATTGGAAGCCTAAACACTTACGGTAATATGAGGCTTACGGGGTACATTGGCTAGAAATCCGACATTTAACATATATTTTTCCTGTGGGTTTGAGCTCATTTATTAAGGAGAGACTTTTCGAAATATCCATTTCAAGCGTGGTGAAAGTTAGCTGCCTACATTGGACGACATGGTTCTAAATAGGTTTCATTCGTGCTTGTAATGAAGTCTTCTAAGTTAGGTTGGAAAAGAGGAATAGAAAGTGATGACACTCTTCATAAACGACTCCTGACTCAAGTAGGTTCGAATTAAAGTTAAGATTGGACCATTCAAATATTTTTCTTGGTCATGCTTCTAAGTTAGATTGAAAAAAAGGAATCGAAAATACTCTTCATAACCGACTCCAGCAAAAAAAAAATAGGGCATACACTTAAGCCTGAAAGTGGCCTTGTTGTGCACTCTCATGTAGGTTTGAATTTTAGTTAGGATTGGACCACCCAAATATTTTTCCTGGTCTTGCGACTGACTGATCTCAGTCAAGGGAAGATATCTCAAGATACCCAGCAAAAAAAATGGTAGTCATTCTGTGACTATAACTTCTTTCATTGCTTCCTAAACTTCAGTTGACATTCTTTTTATGATTTTTTGGTGTTATTCTAAGGCACTTCCAAAAGCATTCATGTCTTCATATTTCAAATGCAGTGATCTGGATATAAACCCGATGCATATCTTAAAATATCACTCTTCATTACTTCTAAAGCATAAGTTATAGTATATCGTATATTTTTTTAATCTTAAGCATTTATTCAAATTGAGAAAATAGTTCTGATGAACTTTTTTAATTTTTTTATTAAATCATTTTTTATATTTTAGTTTGAAATTTCATGAGGGTTACAATTTATGCAGTTTTGCAATTTTTATAAAAGTTTTGAAAAATCAATCTCCGTATTTTTGCATTATGTATTTTATTTAACACTACATCATTTCCAGTTTTAATTCAGAATTTACCAAAATAATTTTAAAATAGTGTAAAAATTATTTCAAATTGCCCAAAAATGTTTTAAAATTGTGCAAAAATTATTTAAAATTGTTCAAAAATATTTTAAAATTGTCTAAAAATGTTTCAAAATTGTACAACCAGTTTTTAAATTATCCAAAGATATTTTAAAATTTGTCTAAAAATTCATTAAAATTTTTGAAAAATGTTTCAAAAATGCTTTTTCACTAATGCAGAATTATTTATTTGTTTTAATAAATAGTATTTGTATATCAATGCATAAATTTCACTTCTTTAAACTTACTTTTCTGCATTCTTATGAATTAAATTTTCATCAAAGCTTAAATACCACAAAGTATATGAACATATTCCACTCATGCATCAGAATATCTAATCATTGTATTATCATTGCTTCCTTAGAGTAAAGTATGAGTAATGCTAGTAGCTACATTTGAATTCATCGATGAAACTATCAGAAAAGAAGCGATGCCTTTGCCATAGTAGTGATGCTTTTATTGCTTCTTTGGCAGCTTCATTTTTGCTGGGTATAATTTAGCTAACTTAATTATCAAGCAAAGATATAATTATATCTCAAACCAAGATATAATTATAATCCAGAAAAATATAAATTATTTGTGAAGATGTGGCGATTTTCGTTTTGAAGAAAATGTAAAGTTTGTTGAAAACGCAGCTCAACTTCAATCTACATCTAATACTAGTTTTTCTTCACGTCAAATTTCATAGCAATTCGTCTTTTAATTTTCAAGTTAAGACGTGTCGGTGTTTTTTCCTCCGATCTAAAAAATGTATGAAGGCCTCACGTAAACTACTCAACATGCCGTACTCATATCCACAGCTGATCTACAAGGTAAAATATCTCTAGTCGATAGTTAAGGGAAGTTGGAAAATTAGATACGAAACTTTGGTGTAAGGATTGGCTTTGGAGATTGAGGAAGTCAAGGTTCATTGCAACGCAATAACATGGTTAACAAAGATTTTTTTTTATCTTGTTTCTCGAATAGTAGTTACCAATTGAACAACTTTCTTGATATAACTTTTAGGAAATTATATTTCTTTAATAATTAAGCAATTCAGAACTTTAGATATCCGACTATCTAATTAAAACAACGTAGGGTATTGACACAATGTGATTTCTACCCAGTGATCTGAATGTCAAAATGAAAAAATTCAATTGAGCGCAGGAAAATGACTTACACTCTTTAAGGTAAAACCCCCTTAAAAGCTGTGTGAAATTAAAAAAAAAAACAAGTAAAAAAGGGCTAAATTCGGCTGTGCCGAATCTTTGAATACCCTCCACCAAAGGGGATGAAGATGATATACGTATATACTAAATTTTGCATGAACTGTAATATGAATATGTTTTGTCAATTTATGTAAGGAACTTTTGTTATTTAGTTCTAGCAATGTTATTTACAGAGGTCTGCTCTGTTAGCGACTTTAACATTGTTCATTTTTACGTTAACTTAGTTATCATAGTATGTAAAACAATAAATGTAATCGAACAATAAGAAGACTTAATAACATTTTTACTTACTTAACAGAAAAAAAAATAGATACAGAAAAATTGTACAAATTTGTATGGAAAATTTAGAGGTACCTTCACATTTTCACTCATAACTTTTGAACCGCTTGACCGATTTTGCTAATTTTAAACACCAAACTGCTCGGGAGGATGTTCAATAATCTGGGTAAAAATAGGCACCCCCGCTTGCGTCTTCGCGTCGTGATCGTGATTTCAACAGGCAGACAGACAGACACACGGACATCGCTAAATCGACTTAAAATTGCATAAGGATCAAGAATATATATACTTTATGGGGTCTTAAACCTATATTTGAACATATTACAAACGGAATGACAAACTGATATATACCCTCACCATATATGGCGGAGGGTATAAAAAATATTATAGCACATCTTGGGTTCGTTCTTTACCAACTGTAATTAAGTAACTTGTTTTTTGCCACTCAAATAATAAAGGAGACAAAAAATAATAACAATAAACTAAATATTCTTTCATCTTGTAGTTGTTATTGTTATTTTACAGATTAATATGATTAACTAAGTCTAATGAGACAATAGACCCTGAAAATGATACTGCTACTTGAATGCTTTTTTATGATGATTATCCATTACATACATAGTCCATTCTTATGAGTTATGCACCAAAAGAGAGACAGTGGCAATTTTAAATGTTAATGTCGTGTTTTGAAATTATTTCTTTTTTTTTCTATTTTTATTCCCATCTTTTTTAGCTTAGAAAGAGTTTCGACATGTTTGTGACTTTCGTTACTTCATATTAGTTATGCAGCAGCCGATTTAGTTAATGCGCGAAATTCAATTTGTGCAACTCTGAAAGTAACTAATGTTGCAATAATTGGTATTAACAAGAAAGAAAAAAGGGAACTGGTAAATGAATTTGAACTTACAGTAGCAATTTTTGTAATAAGTTTTTTTTTATGATAGTAAGGGATTGTAGTACATACTCGTAAGTACTTCACTGGGAAGCACTTAAAGAAATTAAGGTGACATTTTTATGTAAATCATTTCGACTTCAACTAAATCTCAAACAATGCTAAGTTTTTGTCATAGTATTATGCAATGGAAATTTGTGCCTTAATAATTAATATCAGTTGTTGGGCGCCAATGCATAGTTCATAATACAGCTTGTTTTTGTAGCCGTTAAAGTCTTTTTAAAACCTTGACGACATTAGAAATGCTAAATTGCGTCCTTATCGAATTCTTTAAATATTTTATTCTTTCGTCAAAGTCTAATGTACAAATGAATCTACCATATAGTAAATCTCAGTGTAAGTCATCAACTTAACAATAAGTACTTTTTAAATAAGAAACAAATCTTACTTATTCACTTGAGGAGACGACAAAAACAAACTATTTTCAACAGAAGTCATTCTTCTGTACTATTGTTAAAAGTCCGTAAAAAAATACAAAACAATTGTGCGACAACATTATCAATTCATTGTTTAGTACAAAGAAAGAAGAACAAAAAACTGTATTAAAAAAAAAAAGACTCATCTTTTTATTGTTATTATCAAAGTCGGATCTTAAGAGCCTTTCTCAGTTCTTTATGAATACGTACGAATAGTACGTAATTTTAAAATATAATAAATGATAATTTCGTGACATTATTATTTTTTTTCCTTAAACACAATCTAGTAGTTTTCCTATCAAAACAATAAAGTCTTTGAACTTTTGTTTAATCTGTCACATTTCATTTGTTTGTAGTCTTGCAATTTGAATTCCTTATCATAAATCTTTAAATAAAAAGTATAAACAAAATTCTTTGTATTATTTAAAAAGAAATGTCATCAATCAATCTGCGTATGTTTAATTTTTTTTTTAATTTTTTCCATTTGTCAACAATTTTTGCATGGTTTTATTTTTTTATAAAATATTTTATAAAAAAAAATATCATCATCTTATCTTTGAATTCACAAGTCAATTTATGCTCCAATTGTTGATTTAAGTTGACAGCTGGATTGACATAAATCAATGACCGTTATATGCCAATGATGCCTGATGATGTTGTCAATACTTTTAGTATTTCGCATTTTTGTTTTATTGGTGTCATCATATTTCTACATATCGTCAGCTTATTATTGGTTTCATGTACTAAATATTTTGGAAAAAACTTAGTACATATATTCCATATTCGATTTTCAATATTCCACCTAGAAAATTATCTTTGTGATGGAGCGCCCCGGTAGGCTAGTTGGTAGCGTTCCAGCTTATCAGTGCGGGGGTCGTGGGTTCGATTCCTACCAGAGGCTCTGATCTGTTTCCGCTACAACGAGCCGAAAGCCTTCGTTGCTAGTGCTCGGTTAGGGTATTAAGATATAATTTGTAATTATATGTTTAATAAAAAAAAAATAAAATAAATATCTTTGTGATGAAGAAATTTGTTTAAAAGCAAAAAAGTTTTTATACAAATTTATGAAAAATATGTTTATTTCGTATACGAATTTAATGAAGAAGCTTTAGTATAAACCCTAGATTCAAATTTTAAGTGTTTTTTGTTGACTTTGTGATATAAACTGTTTCACTAAGTTTAATGAAAAATTTAAAAATTTTTCATCTAGTAAAATCCTCTCTGTGTATATCTGCAATTTTACCATTTAATAAACATTTTATACTGCAAAATTTTGGATACAAAAAAATTCGCTAAGAAGGAATTTTTTGAAATGCCAACGGGAAGGAGCAAAAGGTTTAAGTCTTCGCCTAAAGGTCTGCTTAAACCTCTTTAGCTAGAAACCTGAAATTTAAAATAACTCTTCCTTAGAATCTGGGCTAACTACTGATAAAGCGAGATTTTTAGAAATTTTTAACGGAAAGGCCAACAAAGGCAAGGGTCTCCCTCCTCGGCAACCTGCCCAAACCTCTTTAGAAGTTGAAGTTTGCATTGTAAGTTTTTCCTCCGACTTGGATATCCAATATTGAAATTTTTCTGTAGACGTACAAAAAGTCTCCTTCGATCTATCCGATACCCCTTCTGCTTGAAATGTGAAATTAATATATGTGTTTTCTAGAGTAAAAGCTAATTCACTTATAAAGTTCTTTTTGGAATTTTCGTCAGAAACATGGTAGAAATGGTCTCCAAATAGAAAAATCGCTCCTCTAAAGACCTGTGCAAACCGTATTGGTTAGAAACCTGAAACTGGAATTGAGGGATATGTGCTAATTTACTGTGGATATACTCTTAAGCAGGAATCTAACATTGAGAATATGTTATCTTTGTGGTATAAACTTATTTACTAAAAGATACTTCTTATTTACTAAAGAGATACTTCTTATTTCGAACTAAAGCGTGGTGAAAAAGGGGCTTAAAAGGAAAAATATTTCCCTTGAATAATATGTAATATGAAACTGATTCTGAAACTTTCTTAATACCGGTAACGATACATCGGGGGTTTAAGCTAGTATTTTATATACTTTTTTATTTTGCTACCGAATTATTTTATATATGGGTCAATCTAATAATAATCTGACGATGTGATGGACAATAAACGGTTATAATGATAAGCAATGACTTTTAATAAAAAAAAAAGAAGAAACAAAGTGTGTCATTGATAGAAAATTTTTTTTAAAGAATTTACATAACTCTATATTAGGAAAATCCTAAAAAATTTACAGAGTAACCAGATCGATATATATTTTTTTGGTAATCAGAACTTAATATAACTAAATTCTTATTGGATTTTGCTCTATTGACAAACAAAGTACCTTTTTTTGATAAACGAATTCCATAAGTATTTTTTCGGCTTGACCGGTTTTTCTAAATTTCAATATCAAACTGCACGAGATGAATCACGATTGCATCTTTGCAGCCTAATCGCTATTTTAAAACGGATATCGCAAGATCAACTTAAATTTACATAAGAATCAAAAAATATATATCGGAGCTTAGTATTTAATATGGGCGATCTACGAATACATAATTGTTATGGATAGCCAAAAATCCGTTTACTTCCAGTATTATGAATGTTTTACTAAACTAAACTCCTAAAATATTTATAAAAATTTATAAATTTTCTAATCTGTATATGTAAACATAGAGAAAAAAGATTCATTGTGACAACCAAATGGTTTGGTTGAAGCCACCGATATATTTGTTTGTATCGATTGAAATTCGGTTAATACAACATAATTTCGGTTGGAATAATATATTTCAATGGTGTCAGGAATACATTCGGTTGAGGCAGCCAAAAATTTGGTTACTGCAACCAAACTATTCAGTTGTCAAGAAATTCAGTTGTCACAATGAATTTCTTTTCTCTAAGTACATTTAAGTTGTATGTTTTTCGATATTTTATAGCAAAAAGCACTTATTGTCTTCGAATATTTTATATCTTGGTTTTAAAATTTTTAGAAAGCCCTTTAACCAAAAAACGTTTTTTCGCATTCCGCCGTTTTTAAATAATTATAATCCAGAATTAGTGCTCTTTTCTGTGGTATCCATTTTTTATATAAAAATATAGCGGTTTAGATGCTGCCAGCAATCATATGGTTTTGTCTTAACTTGCGTTTACGAAAAATAAAAAGTGATCCGATGTAAAAGAAAATAAATAGTCTACAATTTGTGGTCTTCATATATATTTTTCTGCAAGATTATGTTACGATAATTGGTAATTCATGGCACTGAGAAGACTTTCTAATTTATTTTCTAAATTTTAAGAAACCGCTAATTTAATTTTTTTTCTCCAATTATAAAAAGAAAGTCCAGTAATGTTATAAGATGTCTTAAAGACTTTATTTTGTGCGTTTGAAGGATTTATAAAAATTAAAAAGACTGATTATCTCCAAATTCTGACCTGATGGAAATATTTCGAAAATATAGATTCCAAACTAACTGAAATGAGAAAAAGTGCTTCTAGAATTAATTTTTCATTCCAAAAAATAACAGATGTAGAACTAAACCAGTTGCCATCAAACCCCCAATTTTTTAAAAGCCTTAGATAGCTCTTATTCAATACAAGTCATCGATATACTTTATGGCGTCTCTGAGCTATATTTAAACATGTTGAGATAAATGGAATTGCAAACTGTTATACACCCTCATCACATATTGAGAAGGCACACAAATATTTTATTTCAAAAGCATTTGTGTTTTTCGACGTTTCGCTGCATATAAATAAAAACGCTCAAAAAAAGCCTGAGAATCCACAAAGTGAGGCAAAACCACAATCTGACATTCTTACGCTATAACTTTTGTTTAAAGGGAAAGCGCCTTTGGTAACTGATTAAAAATTTTGTTTCAATTAATTGTGGAAAATTATGTCCGACTAATGGCCGCCGTCTGCATTGATGCGCATTTGCGCTCTTTTAATATTTTGCATAACTGTGCGCAGCATTTGGCGTTCCACGAATGATGATCTTTGACTACTCCAAGGTGCAGGGCTAGTTAGCGTACACCAACGACTTTATATATATCCAGGGAAAGAAGTCAGAGACTGTCAAATAGGGATGTTAGGCTGGCCAGTCCAAATCACCGAAACACGAGGTTACATGGCTAAAAAAGCATTCTTCACAATACGCATTGTGTCGCGTGCAGTATGACAAGCGTCCCCGTCCTGTTGGAACCACTTGTCGTACAAATAGAGATCGATAATTGCACACTACACGGTGACTTTGAGACTGTATAATAGTACTTCATGAATTATGAGGGGATTTTTCCGTCTCCCGGAATCCAGAATTTTGTTTATTAACATGGCCGCTGAAATAAAAATGATTTTAATGGAAAATCACCCATTTCGTCTTTGATTTTCAAAATTATAACATATAGCTTATAGCGATTCACTGATATTTACTTTAAATTTTGTAAGTGTCTACTTTACGGAGGTCAGAACCAAACTGACATACGATACCATTTGCAAAAATAGCAGCACTTTCCCCCACCTTTTGTAAAAGATTACAAGAAAATACGAATCAAATTAAAAAAAGAAGTCTAATAAAAATAAATCGATTAATTGAGTAACCTCCAACCTACTAAAAACCTTAATTGGTATCCCATTGGCTTTGAAAGAAATATGAAGGCTCTTTTAAAAACCTGGCTAATTTAATTTTTTTCATTCCCTAAACTTTATAAAAAATATAGATATCAAATTTATTTTTTCCTCCATCACGTATCTGAATTATACCTAATCGAGATACCTTCCTCGTAAGAAAGTTTATAATTTTATATGTAGAAATTTTTTATAGGAAAAATTTTGAATTATCAATTTTGTATGGAAATGCTGTACTATACCCCCTACTATCGCAAAATATTGACTAATCAAGAAAAATTAAATAAAAAAGCACAGCTGTTAACATAGTTTTTTCAACAAGACAACAAATGTCTTGAAATCATGCATCAAAATTACACAAGTACTCAACAACATAACGCGTGACTAACAAAGTCTAAAACATATTACCTACTACTCAAGTTAACCTATACAACAAAAAAGTGTCCCAAGTCATATAAGTAATAGCCTAAAGGACCACAAAACAACTAAATGTAATGGTTACATAAATCGAAAAATATCCACAAATATTGTTTGCTATGAAATGAGTACAAAAAGAATAATGAGTGGCACGTAGAGACAACAATTTGGAACATGTTTTGTTGGAAAATAAAGTGGTCATGTAGGAACTCTCGAATAGACTCGTATGTTTTTAGTTGTAAAACAAGTGTTTTAATAACAATATTAAGAACGCAACAACAACAAAAAAACATTAGAAGAAAATATTATTTGTAACTGAGTTATAGGTGGAGTGGGGGTAGAAAGTTGTCAGGCGGAAAATGACAGACAAACAAATGTCATTCTATATGTCATAGACAGCCAAACACCCTGCAGGCATTGATGGTGTTTGCCTTTACTACTGTTTCTAGAAATTAAGAGCAGAGTTTCTAAAGAATTCAATACTTGATTTAATTTTCAATTCTGATTGACTATGAATTGATTGAAACTGCAATTTTTTAATGGAAATGAATTCTTTAGTTGGTATCAATCAATTTAATTTTAAAAGACTTAAGTCGTTTTTGATTATTCTATTTGTTAATCACTGAATTCACAATCAGGGATTTCTATTCATTTTTACTCAATCGATTTGCAAATTTGGGGGTTCAATATATTAATTCGATACATTGGAAATTGTTTCATTTGATTGAATAATTTGGGAATGACATTCGACTTTCATTATACGATTTTATAATTTAGATTTATTTTCTACGATATTTGTTTTTATTAAAGGAAATATTTTTTTCTTACAAACACAAGAAAACCAAAATTAAAAAACAAACAGAAATTAAAAAAAATCTCCAAAATCGCAAAAAAAAAAAGATCGCTTAAGTTAAAAAAATTGCCAAAATTTAAAATTCCCCAGAAATAAAAATTGGTAAAAATCGCACAAATTGAAAAAAAATGCCAAAATTGGAAAAATCGTTAAAATTTGAAAAACGCTAAAATTATAAAACTGGCCAAATTGAAAAAAAAAAAATTCTTAAATATAAAAAAGTCAGAATTATAAATCTGCTGCAATTCGAAAAAGAATATTCGAAAAAACGCTCAAATTGAAAAAAAAAAATGCAAAGGTTAAAATAATCGCTAAAAATTTAAAAAAAGTCGCCAATACCGAAAAAACGCCAAAATAAAAAAACATAAAAATAAAAAGCCGCTTTAAAACAAGTCTGCAATACCAAAAAGCGCTAGAATTTCAAAAATAGCCAATATTAACAAAATAACTCATATAAAAAAATGAAAATTAAGAAATAAATCGAATTGAGTCGCTTACTCACGTTTTTAATCGTCCAGACCTCGAGAAGTAAAAGCGCTTAAGAAAAACTTTTGCGCCAGAGGTCTCAAGTTTTGAGTTACTTGGCTCGATTTTTAGATCGCATTTATGTCGAGAACTATTTATTACAGAGAGAAAGAGAGGACTATATTTGGCGATATTAAAATATATTTTTAATTTTGTTTTTTATATTTAGTTTTTTTTTTAATTGAGATCAAATCTTAATTTTTTTTTCTATTTTGCCAATTTTTATAAATTTTTGCGAGTATGCGATATCGGCGTTTTTCTTCAATTTGGAAGATTATTTTTCCAATTTTAGTTTTTTTTTCGATTTTGGCGATTTTTTTAATTTGAACGATTTTTAAATGTAAGCGATTATTTTCTAATTTTCGAATTTTTTTTTAATTTTGAAATTTTGTCGACTTTTTTTCTAATTTTGCCAATTTTTTCACTTTTGGCGATTTGTTTTTACAAATTAATAATTTTTACCTGTGAATTCAATAATTGCTTTTTGTTGATTTCTTCTTGTATTTGTAAGAAATTGTTAAACTTAAGTTATAAAATAACATAGTTGTTATTTTTTTTTAATGAATAAGGAAAATCGAATGTTACTTCCATAAAAAAAAAAAACAATGATTGATTAAATTCACAAATTGTAAATCGAATGAGTAAGAAATCAAATGATTTTTCAATGCTTTAAATCTCCGAAAATGGTATAAGATGGAATAATAATTCCAAAGAATGAATTTTCTACGAATGTTTATTCATTCGATTAAAAAGTAAATCAAATTCGCTACATAGGTGATTAATTGAAAAAAGAATTCAATCTTCCAAGCTCTGATTATGAATAATTGTTTCATGTAGTTGTGGTAAAATTCAATTAATTTTCAACAAAAACTTCTATTTGACAATAAGAAATAACAAGTAGTTTTATTATGAAAATTTAATTATGCTTAAGATTTGTTAAGACAATTTTCAAAAAAAAACTTTTATCGCAAAAAGAGAACTCATGTACAATGTGACATACTAACAGAAGTGTTCACGCACGAGGTTGAATTGAGAATTATATACAAACTCAAATTTTGATGGTTTCGGTTTGAAAGATGTATGATTTCCATACATCAACCGCAAGTTATTTTTTAGATTTTTTAGCCAGTTTTTTTTAAGATATTTTGTTGAACAAAAAATCTTAAGCTCCAATTAAAGTTTTGGTAAAAAAATGATGACCTAACCTTATCAATTAACCCAAAATAACATTGTATGTTTAATCTCGTATGTACATCAAACTCATAACCACTTCATGGTTTATTTACAAGATTAGTGGTACTTAAATTCAAAATTTCGCTACATGCTTCCTTTCCTTTTAGCAAAAAAAAAAACAGAAGTTATATGCTTATCTTGCGTTTTTCACATACACATCTTTATTTATACAACAGTCCTTTTTCCACATGACCTTATTTGTGGTTATGATTCTGTATATTTAATCCCTTAGCATAACACTTGAGATTTTATTTCAAGTCAAACAAAAACGAGAAAATATTTTCAGATACTAATAATCAAAAAAAAAATGTACTTTTTGCCACAAGAGTCCTTGCATCCTTGTTACATTTTATATGATTGGTTAGTTACAAAAAGAGTATAGAAATTGGTCATTTATTTTGAATATCTTTGTAATATACATGAATGTATCAGATTATATATTAGAGGATGATTGCTTATATTACCCTTGGGTGTCGTTGCAAAAAGTCCTTTACATCACTTATGAAAACATGTAGAAAAATGAATTTTCTTATGATTGTTTTTGCGAATATAAAGTGACCATATAAATATGTATGTGTTCATCTAGAATTTTGCTTTAAATTGTACTTAATTTGTAATCAGAAAACTTAATTAAAATTGATATTTATAAAAAAAAATTAAAATTTTTTATACACAAAAATTTTTGGTTATACACAGAACCAAAAATATTTCATAATGTGTATGAACAAATTTCTACCATGTATGAATATTTTTATAATTTTTTAAAATTTTCAAATCTAGGTAGCTTGAAGAAAATTGTCAATTATAATTTTTTAATAGTACAAAATATTTGTAAATTTTTCAATTTATAAAAAATTTAGGAAGTTTCAGAAAAAGAAATTTTTAATACAGATGGTATAACTATGAGTACCACTGTGCGACAAGTACTAAAATAAACTAAATTTAGAAAAGTTTGAAAACTATAGGGGAAATGTAGCCGAAAAAGGAAACATGTCTGAAATTTTAAAGTTGTGGCCTTAGTACAAAAAACCCTCTGGATTTAGATTGGTAATAAAACAAGTAAAAAAGGGCTAAATTCGGCTGTGCCGAATCTTTGAATACCCTCCACCATAGGGGCTGAAAATGATATACGTATATACTAAATTTTGCATGAACTGTAATATGAAACGAACTTTTGATATTTAGTTTCAGTAATTTTATTTATTTAGTTTTAGCAATGTTATTTACAGAGGTCTGCTCTGTTAGCGACTTTTACATTGTTGATTTTTACGTTAACATAGTTATTACAGTAACAGACATATAGCTCTAAGAATGTTATTATTCTCATAGTATGTAAGATAATAAATGTAATCGAACAATAAGAAGACTTAATAACATTTTTACTTACTAAACAGAAAACAAAAATTGATACAGAAAAAATGTACAAACTTGTATGGAAAATTTAGAGGTACCTTCACATTTTCACTCATAGCTTTTGAACCGCTGAACCGATTTTGCTCATTTTAAATACCAAACTGCTCGGTGGGATGTTCAATAATCTGGCTAAAAATAGGCACCCCCGCTTGCGTCTTCGAGTCGTGATCGCCATTTCAACAGACAGACAGACGGACATTGCTAAATCGACTTAAAATTGCATAAGGATCACGAATATATATACTTTATGGGGTCTTAAACCTATATTTCGACATATTACAAACGGAATGACAAACTTATATATACCCTCACCATATATGGTGGAGGGTATAAAAAATAAATCACAGTTTTTAAAATTGATGGGATAAATAATCATTGTCAGCATTACAAAATGTGACGTTGATAAATACTTCTTTTCGATACCCAAGATTTAATTCTACCGTTTAACACAATTACAGATAAAGACTTTTAAATTTAGGCCCTTGTTCTAATAAAACTTTTTTTCAAATTGAAATTGATTTTAATTTGAAACACGTCGCTGAAGATTTTTTTCAAAATGGGCAACATCATCTACTAAAATAGAACAGGTGCTAAAACAGAAACTACCAAAGCCATCAAATTCATTTAATTAATATAATAGTATTGATAAAAACACATCCGAAGGTAATTCGGTACCATTACATTTTTAAATAGATAAATAATAAATTCAATTCTTACAGAATAAAAAAATTTGATCCTATTCTGGTGTTTACATAATATTTTAAAGTCTTTTTCAATACATATTTTTCTTGCAAGTGGCAAAAAACAGCGGCAAAGTTTTACTGTCTAGTATTTTAAGGGCAGTTGATATTTGCTTCAAAACTTTTTTAAAATTTAATATAAAATATCCCCAGGAGTCGGAATGTTTCTGGGTTTTTATTAAACATTTTTTTATTCGCTTACAAATTCTAAAATTAATCATAAAGTAGTAGCTTTTCAAAAAGAAATAGAAAAGATTAAATTTTTAGCTTTACAACGCTCAATTTAATATTTTTGCTTATTTATTGTAATATAAAACATAAAAAACCACAATATAAATGAATTTATTACAAAATGGTATTGTTTTTCTTTAGGCAAGGACGAAAAGCTGAAAAAATTATTATTTTTTCTTCATAATATACATGTTTTTATTCATTATATGTATAAAAAGTTTATAAATATGATCAATTTTATACATACTAATATTTCATACTATGTATGAACAAATTTATACTCTGAAAAAACAAGTTCTTAACAAATGGGTCATGTTCAATTTCATAATATGTATGAGCATGTTCATACTCCGAATGAAAATGTTTTGGGAATAAAAATTCATGTTGAATTCATACAGTTTATTAAAAAATGCATTCCATGTATGAACTTTTTTTTCTATGTATTAAAACAAAATTTTTTGTAAGGAAATTTTGATGGGCACTGATTCTACCTGTTAATGTTAAAGTCCTCAGTCTTTTATTTTTTAATTCGGAAGAATGGTTTATATCGATAGTCATAAATTAACAGCTCCTAACTGGCGATTTAATTACACCTTAAGATAAGAATGTCAAATGACTTTAACATGTTGAAGAAGTAGATTGCCATGCAATGTTTAGTGTAAGTTTGACTTCAAAAGTTTAGTTTAAATATTTCCAGTGGCTCTATGAAATGTGCAAATAGGTTAAAAAAATTATTTTTAAATATTTTTATAAATCCATGGGCGTATGTATGATTATACACACCCATATATAGTTCTATTCTTTACATGATCTTATATATGAACATATATCTTCAGATCCGAATACAGCCATACTCACAAATTTTGGCTAACGAAGGGGTAAATTCAAAACTTCTATGGGAAACCACAAAAAAATTGTCAGATATAGTCCCAGTTATTAGCTAATGGGATATTGTAAAATTAGGGTAAAGTCGCTAGAAGTTACCCTGCGGGGAAAAAGGAGTGAGTTGAGAATAGGGAACTGTCCCGTGATAGCTGAAAACTGGACTGTTTCCGAAATTACATATCACAAGATATGTGATAAGAGGACCGGTTCCTAAAGTACCTACCACGTGACCGCTTTTAAAGTCATGCTATTTTCTTTTGTGTTCGTTTTGTGGTATGTTCTTTGGGGTTAGTTGTGTAACATGTTCCTTTAGACCAGTCCTGTGACATGTCATTGAGGGCAATTGACCTCGTCCTGGGACAAGGGTATTCCATAAAAATTATTTTTTAGAATCTGTAAAATGCATGGTTGGTAACCGAAACGATGTGGTTATCGGTGGGGATTATGATAATTTTAGATTAGATTGGATTAATGTGAATCCTCTTGAGCACTTTGGTGTTGAAAATTAGCAAAATCGATCCAAAGGCTAAAAAGCTGTGTGTGGAAATGTGAATGAATGTCTTAAGTTTAACATACAAATTAGTGCAATTAAGTACAAGTTAATAATATCTTTTGGTAAATTCAATAATTTGTAATATTTTTCCACTAAATTTTATATCGCCCCAATTTTTTTTACCTAAATTTTTTTCACCCCAATATTTTTTGCATTACCAAAATTTTCTGCATCTCAATCATTTTTTTTTGTTCACCACAAAAAAATGTTTTCACATTTAAAAAATGCTTTATTTCAAAATTATTAATTAATGTCTAAATTATTTTATATAATTTGTCACAACAAACCCCAAAAAAGTCATTCTTGAATTTCGAGAAATCGATTCCATATTTTTAAGCATTTCTTATTGTTTTTTTATAAATTTTCGATAGTGTCTAATAAAAACATATAAAACCTTCTTTATCGACTAATTGTCAGACTGCAATAAAACACTGTCTTATCTTGCTTGACCTAAATACAATGGAGGGCAGGGATTTTAAAGTTGGTGCTATAGTACTATTTGTGGTACTAGTTAAGCCTTCAAATTACGATAGTACTTCGTTAATTCATTTGGTACTATTCACGATTGTAACACGTATAGTACAAAAATCGATTCAGAATCACTTTTTGAGTCCAGTAAGCGATCTCCGTCTGTCCATGCAGACCTTTGTCCCAAGATCTAACTCTAATTAGAAGTGGTCCATATTCAGATATACTTTCCATAAAATTTCCCTAACCGAACTGGGCTAAATTGGTATTCACACAAAACTTTGGGCATTTGGTTGTTTTTTTTCGGCTGTGGAGGTTTTATAGAACCATAAATCATGCCTCCAAATTTAAAGAAAACTGGATCATATTTGGACCTAGTCCCGATATAAATAAACCCACCATCGAGATATTTGGTTCAATAAAATCTCTGTACTTGTTACGCCGTTCATTTCTCCTCCCATATAGTAAGGATTAGGTCTTTTCCCGGAATATGGCCTTAATAGTGCTGTGGTGTATGGTTTACCATGGTTTAACAATTTTTTTTGGTGGTATAATTTCTTGTAAATCCTGCTTTGATAGAAAATTACTTTTTCGGGGGTTATAAAGTTGCTACTTTAGTACATTTTAAAGACTCAAAAGTACAATGGTGTGTAAAAAATTAGCGCTATAAATGTATACCATATTAAAGCATTTACTTTTTAAAACATGGCAGATAACATCGAAAATATTTAGGGATAAGTGAGATTAAATCAGTTTTCATACACTACAGAGGAAAATTATTAATTATATGTATATGTCAGTAATGTACCCCAATTTTATCAATAATATTATTACTATTATCAGAAGTACTGCAGTGCGCCTAATAATAATTCGTGCTTGAAAATACGAAATTATTGTCAAAACAAGAAAAATTTTCGTAAAATTTTTCAATTTTAGTTTATTTAACGAATTTTATTTTCTTATTTCATATTTTTATGCATGGATTATTATTATTTATTGTACCTCCTCAAATGGGGTTGATATATTAATTTAAGATTTTATGATTATTTTAAATTAAAAAAAATTAGAACATATACAAAAAATTTATTTTGGTAGTTTTGTGGTCGTGAAAGTACTAATTTTTGTGAGGTTTGGTATCCAATTAAAATTCCAATTTATCATCCCTGGTGGGTTAAAAAAAAATCGATTAAAACGAATTTAATAGTTTTACTTGTTTTTCTTTTACCCAGTTCACTGTGAAACATTTGTAGGTGAACTATCTCAAGGCATGGACTGATTTCACCCTAAATCAATAGGGCTCGTCCTTGGGTCTATTAATTTACCAAATTTTATTAAATTATCTTTACACCCAGAAAATAGAATCGTGCTGATAACCGAATTATGTAATTGTAGCCCTCGAATTTTTATTAGAGCAACCGAATTTCGATCTTTACAGTCAAATTTCTGTTGTCACAACCGAAAAATTCAGTTATCGCAATCTAACCATTTGATTGGCTACAAATTCAATTGTCAATACGAATCTGTTTTCTCTGTGTACATTTATGACCTGTAAAGTGCGAAATAAATATACATGAATGGACATCACAAGATCGAATCGGCATTCGTGATCGTAATTTTTCGACCGAAACTAGTTTTTCATTTAAAAAAATAAAACGTTTAAATAGAATTTTTTTCCATCGGAAATGTTGTAGTTCGAATGATTCTATTAGATCAAAAATGCCGCAATTCGGCTCCAGGAGGTATTTTAGGTTATGTTTGCAACACCAACTGAGGGCTTATGATTGCAACACCAACAAAGGAGGCGGACAGACTCTGTCAAAGAAAATATATAGAATTTAACTAATTATACGTTTCTATGATCTTAGGATATATTTACAATAAAGAATTAAAAAAAAAATATGTATATTATTCCAGGGTTGTCATTTTTCCTTTTCAAAAATAACTTCTTTACATTTATGAGAATTTTTTTAAAATAGTTATAAAAACATACACAGAAAAAACAGATTTAACCCCAACCGAATTTCTTGCCAAACGAATGATTTGGTTGGAGAAGGCAAGAATGCCTTACCAATCAGTTACTTACTAAAAACAGCATCTACATAAATCCAGTGTACAGATATTTTTTTGCTATTTTTACTTCTTTTATAAATAATATATGGTCACCTTGGTTAGCACAATTTGTTCCTATATTGTCGTTTTTAGACCACATTACATCTTATAACAAATTTTTTAATTTTATTGCATTTGGTTTCTTAATGTGACTTCTGCTTAATTTTATAAAATTTATTTCAATGGCCAAGCAATACAAAATACAAAAAGGCAACCAATCAAAATATTGCATTTAAAAACAAAACTGCTTAAAATTTACAAATACTAGTTTATAAAAATTGCATAGTGACTAACAATTACAAAATATGAACAAGTTTCAATACAGAGTTTAATAAATTCCATAAACCTGACAAAAATAAAGGCAAATTTATGTGTGACACCATTTATGTTATTTTTAATATTTTCACAGATAATCTTAACTTTGACACATTTATAATGTTAAACCTTAAAATCGATTATATAACGTTTAACGTTTAACTGACAGTGTTGACAATTGACAACAATAACCTTGAATATACACATTTTTCTTAACGCTTAAATCCGTAGCTGTCACAAAAACTTTAAAACTGTCACGACTACAATATATTTAAAGAAAATAATAATAAAATGAATTGTAAGTTAATACAAACAAAATATATATTTTTTGACAAGTCAAGTGACACTTTAAAGTGTGATATGCATTAGTTTTGGAATTAAAAAACACTACAAATTTATTTAGCGGTTTAAAAAAAATATGTTTGATGGGGATTAAAAAGTACATACGTTTTTTGTCAAAGAATTTGTAACGGAAATTTATACTCTTATAAATGTCACCTACTTAAGCTGTCATAAATTGCGATAAAACATGAATTTCTAAAGCAATTTATAGCTGAAGGCTTTTCTGTCTTTTTTTGAATTTTTTTTTTTTTTTTATATTGAAATGTCAATGTATGATAGAGGTTAATTGAGATTATTACAAATTTAACAAAATTCAAATTACGTTTGATATGGGTGTCCATCCTTGTATTGAAACTTTCTGAAAAATTCTTGTTTTTTGTTTATCATTAAATTTTGCGTTTTTTCTTCGTCAGAATCTAAAAATTTTTAGCATATTCTTAACAAAAAATTTGTCAGTGGCTAGACAATGTATATAGTTTTCAAGTTAAGACGCCTCCCTCAAAAATGCCACACATATTTAAAAAAAGAAATCATAAAATATTTTCCTCTAACATAAAATTTATATCCAAAACATTCGTAGCCATACGTTTAACATCACTTGTTCTTCTAGATATTTTCTTTCCAGCATTTAGACCGCCCACATTGAGTTTATTTTATTCGTTTGGATTACCGGGAAAAGCAAATACGCGACAAATTCAAATAAACAAACTGTCAAAAATTACTCATAATTCGTGGAGTTTCCCCACAAAATTTACGCACACACACTTTATAGACGTTTGTGTATTTTGGAGGGAATTTATAAATTTTAAACACACGCACACACAAATTAAATTTATGGTGCCTAAATTGACAGCTAGTTTACATTTAATTGAGCGCCAAACCACAACTAAACTGACATCTGGGTTGACAATGTATGTACATGTTTACATTTTTGTTGTCAGTGAAAATAAAAAATTTAAATGAAATGTGTAAAATTTTATTTTGTTCAAAAATTATGAAATTTAAATGGATTTTAGAGAATGAAATTGAAAGAGTTTGTAATGGTAATATTGGTATTTATTTGATGGGAATTTATTAAAATATTCTGTAGAACAACCACAAACCGATTTAACTAGATACCTAATTTATAAGAGAAGCGTTTGATGGAGTATGATATAATTTTCTTATAAGGTAGTTTTTTGAAATTCCTCCAGGGATTTAACAGGGGAAAAGTTGTCGCTCAAATGGTCTGCCCATAACGTTTTGGCTAGAAACATTAAATTTTAAATATATCTTTCCTGGATTTTAGACTAATTCACTGATAAAAAGCATTTTAAAATTTGCGCACTTAATAGCCTGCCCTTTTATAGAAACCTTGTATTAAAAATATGTGTTCACTGAAGTATGGGCCAGGAACGTGGTAAAATAGAAATGGCTAGAAATCACAAATTTAAAGAACGAGTTGAAATTAGACACTAAAACTGGAAAACGAAATTGAATGGAACGGCTAAAGATTGGAACTGATCCATAAGAAAAGTGGAACGAAATGAAATGAAACAGGAAACGAGTGGAAATTGAAACACTAAGCATAAGGTACGAAATGGAATGGAGCCATCAATTGCCAAATATATAGCATCTGCCGAAAGGGTGTTAAATTTTGGGTCACCCTGGGGTATAGCCAAATTCACTGATAAGGTCGGTTTTGGAATATTCGCCAGGAGCGTTTGAAAAATAGGGTTTCAAAAAGGGGAAAAGTACTTTCTCGAACTATAAAAAAACCTTAAACTTAAAATATGTGCTCCTTAAGGTTTAAGTAAAATTGCTGAATATACATACAGTGGTGGTCAACTAATTAGCCCACCCAGTACACAACAATTTTATTATAGTAAAATTTCAATTCAGAACCTTTTTTCAAAAAATTTTATTGGTAAAATATATTCAACATATAATAGTGCAACTATAACATAAAACAAAAACATAACAATTCAAGGGGAATAAATTATTTTCTAAAAAATCTATTATATAAACTATTAGTTAACATTTCATTCTCAATATTTTGTGGATTAACGCTTTTGTTTAATCACTGCGTCTAAACTTCTTGGCATACTTTCAACGAGAGCTTTGCATCTTCCCACAATTCGGTCAAATTTTTTGGTTGTTTTACGCGTACGCCAGCCTCCACATCATTCCAAAGATTCTCAATTGGAGTAAGATCGGGACTCTGTGCTGGCCATGACAGTAAATCAACAGATTTCTCTTCCAAGAAAGTTTTAACAGTACGAGCAGTGTGCTTCGGATCGTTGTCGTGCATAAAAACCCACTGTATAGGCAAGTTTTCGTCAGCAAATGGTATCATATTTTGTTCTAAAATCTTTTTGTATTGATGCTGATACATTCTTCCCACTATTTTGACGATTGGTCCTGCTCCGTGCCATGAAACCCCCACCGTGCTTAATGCTTTTTAACATTTAGCGTGGATTGATGTTTGTTTTGAAGGGCGCCATACATTGTGCTTTCCATCCGAACCAAACTGATTGAACTTTGATTCGTCACTCCAAAAAACGTTTATCCAGAATGAATTGGACTCATTTTTATAAAATTGTACAAAGTTGAATCGGGCCTTTATATTTGTTGAAACTAAAGGCTTGTGCTGGGCTATGCATCCACTCATACTCATACTCCATGTTCCTCAGACAGATTTCTTTTGAATTCTGATGATCGTATGAAAAGGTTCTTCCTTGCGTAATTGTTGATACACGACGATTGTTTCCCCATTTTGACTCAAATCAAACTTTTGTTCATATCCAAATGACTTGTTTTAGTTAATTTTAATTGAATTTTTTTATAAAACATTTTTTTCAAAGGTTACTTAGATTTTTTTTAAATATATTTAAAAGTGGGCTAATTATTTGTCTCTTATTTTTTTAGGTATGTTTTGTAAATAATGTTTGTTACATGAATTGTAATGTAAATGTTTCAAGTCTTACATGTATTTTGTTTAGTACAATATGAGCAATATAATACCATAATAATATAATTAAAAACTCCTTTATACAAAAGGAAAAATATGAACAAAAAAAATTGGGATGGGTGGGCTAATTAACTGACCACCACTGTTTATGTTATAGAATTTCCAATAACAACGTTGTAAAACTTGATATTGGTGCCAAAAGCGAAAAAGTTTCGCCGCAGTAATTTAGCATAAAACATAGGTTATTAGGAACCTGAAATTATTCTTTCTCCGGAATAGACATCTACCGAAATATTATTTTTGGAAATTTGTAAGAGGAGGGGCAAAAAGGAAAAAGTCTCACACTTAACGTCCTTCCAAAATTCCATTGGCTAGAAATTTGAAATACGTGTTTCATGAAATATGTGCCACTAATAAGAAATTTTTTGGAATTTTTGCCAGGAAAGTGGTAAAAATTGGGAGTTCATAAAGGGGAAAGTATTTCAACTAATGGCCTGTCCAAGCCATTTTGGCCAGAACGCTGATTTAAAAAAAAATTAGAGTTGCAAAGGGGATAAATCTCCTCCTTAACGGCTTGACAAAGCCACTTTTGCTAGAAATAATAATTCTACAATGTGTGCTCCTTGGGGTATGTGATAATTTACTGTTAATTTAGTCTTCCGATTTTCTAATGAAGACCTGTAAAAATCGCGTTTATAAATGAGAGAAAGTTTGCTCTTAATCACACTCCAAATCGCTGGAGCTAGGAGTTTACGATAAGTAGGCTAAGACAGAGGTTTTGACATACTTTACGGTGAAGAGCAAATAGGCTAATAGTTTTTTACGTCCTACTCACTCCTTCAGCCAGAAATCTGAAATTTAAAATATATTTTGCGGAGGCATGGGCTAACTTATCGATAAGGCACTTTTTGTAATGTCTAATAAAATCGTCGTTTAAGAAATACTTTATGAAATGTGCAGTTAAAGCGTGTTTAAAACGGGATTAAAACTGAAAAGTGGATTTCTAATGTTTTGTTGAAACTTTTTAAACAACACACACAAAAAATTTTTGTCAGTTCCAACTTAATTTCAGTTACTTCAAGAACTAATAAAACCAAATTTTAATGACTGCACTCAAAATATTTAGAAATCACATTAGAACATGGTTGTACCAACAGAATTAATTTGCTGTAACAACCAAAATACTCTTTTAAATTGAAACTTGAAATTGAAATATCTCCTACAAAAAAGTAAAAAAAAAAATTATTTCTAATAATATTGAAACTATCGATAACAAAGAATCGGTTTTTTAAGCTAGTTTTTCATATAAAAACCAAATACCAAATTTTGTTACTTTTCTGTATATAAGCTTCACTTAAGAAATTGAAGTTATTGAAATTTTGTTTTTATATATATTTTTTTTTTCAGCAAAAAAAAGTAGCAAAATAAGAGAAAAAGAAGCAGTGATTTTGATTCCGATGTTGTTAAAATTTGTATCGAAACCGATGATTTTTACAAAGGGGTGTCATAGAGTGGAAATTTTTTTTATGATTCTTTTTCATTGCATCTCAAGCAGTTCTTAGGGTTTAGTGAAAAATGAGATCTTTTAGTGGTCCCAAACAAATTTTCAATTTGAATTTCAACAGGACATCAGTAATCAGGTATTGGCCTCATTTTCACAATGTCCCGGTATCTTCTTCTATCTGGGAATTTATCTGACACATTTGTTGTTGCTATTGTTTGATAAATTATAAAAGTGTTAATTATGTTATTCGAAATCACATTTTTGAAGTTGTGAAAAAGTACTACTTTGGAACAGCAAAATCAGAACTAAATGATACTTTGGAATCAATGAAAAATGGATTCCTTATGAATAACTTCCATTTATTTATGCTGGGTTTAATTTTACATATCAAAAACATAAAGTTCCGGTCATCATTCAAACATACACACGTTATTTTGTTACAACAACCCCTTTGGCTAATCTCTCTCAGGAAAAAAAAAACAAAAAAAAAAAACATCTGAGCCCAATTTGGCAAAGCCAAGCTAAAAAAAAAAGAAAAATTTAAGACAAGAATGAAAAACCAATCGAACTTCATTCAATATTAAATAATAATCAGCAGATGTTTTTCATTGTACATCTTGTTGGAAATTATGTCTTAGTATATGTGACGTTATTTCCTGGCCAACAATTCACATACTATCACATTCATCCAACGATTCTCATACCATCATAAGAGGGATTTCAAATCTATGAAAGTATTGGTGTTTGAGAAGACATCATCATTATTCAACTGCATCATTCGCATCCTCATTATTATCGTCATCATCCCAATGAGAAAAAAATATATAATAATATTTTGATCCCCATCAAGTTTTGTCGTCTTCCAATGTGAATGGGAATATAATATATGAAAGAAAAAGGTGAACGCTTAAGATCAACTAGCGTGATCGCTTAACTTCCTCTTCTTTTTCTCAATAAATAACAAAAAAATAAAAAACGATGAAATGACTGTCTTTCTTTTGGAAGATTTGTGGAGGGAGTCTTTTGTATGCGGACAGAGTGTGTTTGTGTGTAGACACGGTCATGGTTAATATTGGAGAATTGACCAATCACTTATGCTATCGGGCATTAATATTTTATTGATTCCTGCTTTGGCTAAAGTTTTATTTTAAATGATGGCATCAGCCAGTGGAATATTGTTGTACTATAAATGTTTGTTGTTTTAGCTGTATTATTATTTTGTTTTGGGATTTTTCTTACATTTGGTCACTACAAGTTTATATTGCGTTCATTTTTATTATTTGCTGATATCAGGCAATTGATAAATATTTTATGTACATTTGGTCTAAGACAGAGGTGAGCAACCTTTTTTTTATAAGAACTAACGATAAGTAATTTATAAAACAAAAAAAAATTGAAATGAAACCCTCTAAATTATCATTTTTAACCCCCACCAGGGTTGATGGCGTTGTGGTTAGCGCATTGGACTGTTACACAGAAGATTACGGGATCGATCCCCAGCGACATGAATTCAGAAAAATTATATGTATAAATTTTTCTACACCTCATACACATCGCGACACCCTCTCTCGCTGTTTCCATAGAACTTTACCCCACCGAAGTGAAATAATATAACAAGGCTATGACAAAAAAGCTTCATCAGATGGCGGGCAACAACTGTTTAGTAACTCGCCCAATAGTACGTAGTGCTGCTATATTTAAAGCACTTCATCTTCCACCACCTTTCATATCTTCACTATCCCCTTTCCAAAGAAAGCAACAGATTAGTTAATATAAAGATTTTCCAGACTATTGCTGCTCTTTCAGATCAAATGAAGTCCCATCTCTCTTTTAGCTTTTGGAATCAAAGAGATTGCTCTAAATATTTACATTAAATATATTTGATCGTGTGAAGAATAGTTAAACAAGACTCCTTCTATTTCTCCTTTAGGTACTAAGCTCGTACTCTTAATTCTTTGGTCGCATTTTTAGGAATTGGTTTTCTTATGGCTTTTTCTCTTAGTGGTAGTTTTGCAAATATTGGAATCTTGAGTTAATAATGATTGTTTAACACAAGAGGCCGCCACTAGTATATAAACCAATATTTCACCTATTGTGAATGAGCGTCTTTAGCAGCCTGTGTCAAAAAATTTGAAGAGGAAGAATTGGATGCATTGCTCTATGTCGACGAACGCCAAACGCTTCAGGAGTTCTCAGAATTATTGGGAGTTAGTGATCTGACAGTCAACAAACGCCTAAAAGCTATTAGCTTTATTCAAAAGCAACGAAACTGGGTGCCATATAAGTGAAAGTCGCACGATGTCGAAAAGCTAAAACCGGAAGAGTTTTTTGCATCACATTGTTACTGGCGATAAAAAGTGGATACATTACGACAACCCAAGCACAAAAAGTAATGGGGTTTGCCCGGACAGCCATCAACATCCTTCGCAAAGCTGAATATTCGTAGCACAAAGCTTATTTGGTGGTACCAGCGTGGCGTAATATGGGAAGTCCTCCCAATCCGCCGTATTCTCCAGACATCGCTTCTTCTGCCTTCTCCTTGTTCTATGCGATGACATATGGCCTGTCCCAGCAGAAGTTCATATGAACAATGGACAAAATGGCCACGACGCCATTTCTTTTGGATACTTTTTTTGTAAAGGCAATTTCTATCATCTGAATTCGTAAGTAATAATTATTTTAATGCATCCAATGCTCTATATAAATTCTGGGTATGAGAATTCAGAAATCTAGAAGTTCATGTGTCGAAAAAATCATTTAAAAGTTTGGGCTTTCTTAACGGTATACCAAAGTTTTACCATTTCTGTAAAACTCTACAATTGTGGAAACAAAATCCTAACCATACACTTGGCAATGTAGCTGGTGGTGGTGATAGTGACTAGCAGACTGGTTGGTTTTATTTTTGATCATCAGCGTCGTCTCTGTTGTCTCTTTAAGGCACTTTTCTGTAATTTCTTCTACTTCTTCCATTTTCGGTGAATATGTTCAATGTTTAGTTTGAGTAATATGTCCGGTGAACTTTGTGGTCATGCGAAAGATGTTTCTTTCACATCCAGAGAATACGAGACTAGAAGAAGTTATAGCGTGTTTTTTTTTTTTTTTTTGTTACTTCTGCTCATATCTTACAGTGTTAAAGACTTTACACAGCATATGGGTTTCCAAAAAGTAATAAGCTGTCTGATAAATGTTCTATTTATTTAGTTGGATGCAACTTGAATAACGTAGAAAAAAAACTGAAACCTGCGGCATTTTGTATTGTAAGTATTTCGATTAATGAGTTTCAATACTATTGGATATAAAAAACAACAAAAGTCAAGTTATACAATTTATAAATATCAAGCACAACAAAAACAACAATGTCATTGCAAATTTACACTTGAATAAAAACGTTATTAACTGATTGTAGGGGTTATTAAATGTTGCTACTTACAACCCACTCTCTTATTAACATATGTATTTGCTGAATATATTTAATTTCAAATTGTTTTTAAATACGGAAGCTGTTAATTACATTAAAAATATTTTCAAGTTTATTGATCTTTTAGCCAAATAAAGTTTCTCACATTTGCTATTTAATTATATATGCATACAATACCAAACATCATTCATCATCTTTGGCATGATTAGTTAGATGGATGGATGGAGAGACCCGGCCAGACCATCTCTCATTGACATTTGCATTTGACATAACATTCAATCCATGTGTTTGTGTCATTTAATTAATGATTAATGTTTCTCATGATTAGAATTTAATATTAATTAAACAACATGAAGGCATTTTAGGGTTTGTTTTAACAAAGCTGAATCATTTTTGTAAAGGTATAATAATTGTGTATTATTAAGATTTCAACACGAAATGATTTTTAATAATTTTTTTTGTCTCCATATTTATACACAAACAATTTCGTTTAAGTTCTTAAAGTTTTGTTGATAAAATTGCCTTGAAGCGTTAGTTAAAATAATGAAAATTATGGGTAAAAAAATTGTCATTTTGTTGGGAGTGGGATTGTAAAATCTCTTTTGATATTTTAGAAGCTTCATAAGCGAATCATTTTTAAAAGAATTAAAAAAAAAATTAAATAATACGAGGGCGGATCAATAAGTCCGTGACTTTTCGAAATTTCCTCGTAGTTATATGAAATGCTCCCATCAAGTACCACCTTTTAATAGACTACTGTCAAATTTTGAACAAGTTCCGTTCAAAACATACAACCTCGTGGCTTTTTTTTAAATGAAAAAAGTGAACTTCGAGTGCTCATTAAACAATATTTTTTGCGAAAAAAAACCGTCAATCAAACCAAGGAAAAGCTTGATAGATACTATTCACTGTCGATTTCAATGGTTAAAAAGTGGTTTACTGACTTTCGTTGTGGTCGCAGAAGTACAAATGATGCTGAACGTTCTGGACGGCCAATTAAGGTCAATACACCCGGAAATGTCCAAAAAAATCCACGATATGGTGTTGACCGATCGAAGAGTAAAAGTGCGTGAGATTGTTGATGCCATAGGCATTTCATATGGCAGTGTTGTTTCGATTTTAAATGATCAGTTGGATTTAAGAAAGCTGTCTGCAAGATAGGTGCCGCATTTGCTCTCAAATGACCATAATGCACGGGTGCACACGTGTGTAGTCTCTATGGCAAAATTCCTTGAATTGGGCTACAAATTGGTACCTCATCCACCATATTCTCCGGATTTAGCCCCCAGTGACTATTTCCTATTTACAAACCTAAAGAAATGGTTCGGTGGAAAGAGATTTAGCTCCAACGATGAAATTATTGATCAAACAAATGTCTATTTTGGATGAGGTACAAAAATTGGAGAAACGTTGGACTAAGTGTATTGAGCTGTATTGTATTCAAAAATTCATTAAAAAAGTCCGGGAAGCGGACCCGATTCCGGAAAAGGTCTCATTCTTATTATGTGGACAGAAAATAACGATGCAATAAATATATTGAAATTCCTGAAGATGTTAATTTAAACAAATACTGGGAAGGTGGCTTTATATGGGGACAAGGTCCAAATGTGCTCCCAATTTCTTTAATTTATGATTCTATATAACATTTAAACTCAAATAACAACAACATATAAACGGTTATTGTGTCTTAATACCATTTTAGACTTATTTAGATTGGACCTTTCTATAGGAGGTACGTTTAATATGCACCGATTATATCCAATTTGATTAAGGTTTGTCCTTGAGCCAAGAAAATATTTAGTGCCGAATTTCAATGAAAGTGATTTGTACACAAAGGGTGATATTTTTTGTACCCATGTATTTATACATGAGCAGAAATTATCATATATGACAATACATAGTGCATTATATGAACATACATTACGTCATATATTATCATATATTTTTGGATCCGAAATTTGAGAGTATATGGCCGTATATTTTCATATATATATATGCTCATATATGATTCATGTAGGCTCACATATGATCATACATGAACATATACGGTAATATATCCTCAAATTTTGAATCCGAAGATATATATAGTATATATATCCTAAATCCCTAACCGAGCACTAGCAACAAAGGCTATCGGCTCGTTGTAGGGAAAACAAACCAGAGCCTTTGGTGGAAATCGAACCCACGACCCCCGCACTGATAAGCTAGCACGCTACCAACTAGCCTACCGGGGAAAATATAAATGCTTGACCTTTATGATGGTGTATGCCTATGTGTGTTTATATACCGCCCAATGGATAAACATGTGTGCTCATATATATTTCGACTTTACATGAGTAGTACAAACATAATGAGCTGATAATAACAGTACTAAATCATATTTAAAGATAAGTTGATATATACGATCAGATTTACTTAATTATACCGACAGATCGTTAAATACAAAATTAACATAAATAAGATTTTTGATGATTGGCCCTGGAATTGGACAATTGCAAAGAAGATGACATATATCACTGAACTCCAAAATTTACTATTACGCCTAATGAGGAGAGATAGTTTAAATCATATTGTACTCATTGCTGTTATAATCGTCGAGTAAATGATAAAAAAAAATCCCATTCTTGATAATTCAGAGAGTCACTGATGCAAATGGGAAAAGCACAAAGAAGAGTTCTTGTCTTGTTCACATCCCACCGCCAGGCTTGTTTTTAAAAAAAAAAAGGGATCTGTACACATTATCTCTGAAGTTCTTCTGATGTCCAACATCTCCTCCAAAATGATACTAACTTTGTATGGCCGTTTGTAGAAGTGTGTTCGTAGGTAATTAAATTTAAAACTGAAAATGTTTCTGTGGATAATTGTCAAGTCATCTGGAATGTTTCAGCCTTCTTTCTTTTTGTAAAAAATAATAATGATTCCTAATCTGTTTTCCAAATTTTCAAAACATTATTAAAAAACTTACGATTTAAAAATAATAATGTCGCAAATTTGAACAACAAACTGTTACAGAATATTACCTGCTTCATCCATAAGGAAAACGTATTTGAAAGCAAGAGATCGGAACCTATAACATATAATAAATAATCTTAATTTTTACCGGAGTGAAAATATAAAGCTTAATTTTATAGTTTTGGAATATAATACTACCCCTGTCCAAAAAAAACTTTTCCAGTAGCAAAATATAAAAATTGGGTTAAATGAGAAACCAATCAGACTGTTCTCGGAGTTAGGTTCCCTTTCCCATTACCTTTTCAAGAGTAACCTAAATTGAAATGGATTAACGAGGTAAATACTAGGAATGGAGAAGTCTGAGAACAGTATATGATATGTGTCCGACTTTAAAAACTCAAGCACATCTATAGGTCCTGACTATACAAAAGCCAGTGGCCCGTTATGACCATATCCGAGTATTCCCTCTTGAAAAGTGATAGAATCTTCCCTGTGCGACACAAGCCATCTCAATAGCCCACAGAAGATTCGGAACCCTCTCAGAGTAGAGCCGATTGTTCAACTTACCATGGCAATTTGTAAAGTGGTTTCTAGCCTTGAAAGTTCATCAGATATACAGTTCCCAGGAATGCCAGTGTGCCATGTGAGCCATACGAGTCGAATTCAAATTTATCTGACAAATAAGAACTTTTTTTAAAGGCGAAGAGTACAATTTTAAGATGATTCAACGAGATTTAAATAAATTATTCTCGGTGTAAAGTTCCGAATATGTCGAATATTTAGGTTCATAGCGCCAAATGTATTTTAAAATGTATACTCTGGACAGAAGGTCTTGAATTTTGTCAAATTTTGAACTCGTGTATATAGAACAAAATTAAAATTTAGCTTTCCTTAGAAAATAATAAGAGAAACTCGTTTGTAGGAGTGAGATCATAAAAATGTTAACACACATCTTTGCCTATAACTTTGGTTTAAAGCTTCTCATATTTTTTTTACATCATGATCAAAAATAATTAAATATTTTCATCAAAACCAAACATGGACATACAAAAAAATTGCCAAAGAAACTTATGTATGCCAGCAAACAGTTTCAAAAGTGCTAAAAAGGTATCTGGAACACCTAACAATTGAAAGGAAGCCGGGAGCAGGAACAACGACTGGTTATCGTAACATTGGTAAGGCATATAAAGTTAAAAGCATCCTTAAGAGAGCTCCTAACACATCTGGCAGAAAAACAGCTCGGTTAGCCCAATGCTCGGACTTTTTGGAACGTAAAGCGTAACGTATAGCAGGACAAAGTACAAAGTACAAAAAGTTTCCGATAGAAACGCTTTTAAAAATTTGGAAGCCAAAACCAGAGCTCGAAATTGAAATCAAATTTTATACAAAAATACAACTGTTGTGTAATGGACGACGAAACTTATGGCCTGGCTGATTCGCAGCTCCCTGGTCAAGAATTTTATGTTACCGATGTTCGAGGAAATGTTGCGGAAAAATTTAGGTCAAAAAAGCAAACGAAATTCCCTAAAAAATTCTTAGTATGGCTAGCTATATGTAGCTTCGGCCAAAGAAGCCAGACATTTGTGACATCTGGCTCTATAAACAGCGAATTTTATATCAAGGAGTATTTGCAGAAGAGACTTCTTCCATTTTTGAGTCAGCACAATGTATCCACTTACTTTTAGCCCGATTTAGCATCTAGTCACTACAGCAAGAAGGCGGTTTTTGTACCAAGACAGGAAAATCCAACAAACTCCCCGGAGCTCAGGCCAGTGGAGTGATATTGGGCTCTTGTTAAAAGAGAATTAAAGCGCACAAAAAAGTTCTCCCAGGACATGCAAGATTTTAAACTTAGATGGACCACTTGCTCTTAAAAGAAACTACCATAAAAGCCTTAATGGGAAGGTTTTTAGAAAAAGTGGATAACTCTGTTCATAGTGGTTAGAATTGTATTAAATTTCATTTAATACAAATTGGTTAGAAGTCTTAAAATTCAGTGGTTTGTTTTTTATTTAACTTTATGTGTGCTAACATTTTTATGATCTCACTCTTTAAACTAAGAATGTTTTTGGATCTCAACTCAGAATTTTCAATATATTATACAAGACAATAAATACTATCCCTACAAATTGTTTAAGGTAGAATATTATAAAATCCTTTACCCACATCCTTTTAGCTACTACATACTTTCTAAAATACGTTACAAAAACCCTTGAATAGAAAGTTCATTCAAAATTGTTTTACAATTTAATTTTCATCCAAAAACCACAAGTAAACAAAATCAACTTATCAAAAGTCTGGTCAATAAGAAACACAAAATAATACCAAGTACCAAACAACAATTATGGTTTTATTTTTGTACTTAGATTGTAAAAGGAAAAGTACGAACAACAGAAGTTGTCCAGAATCAGCTTTGACAAAAGTTTTGAGACAATTTATCGCTCAAACATTCACTCAATAGCAATTTGAGGTTGCGCATGCGCAATTAACAACATTCGAACAAACTTACTAACGGATGGTTGGGTGAATGATGAAAATAATGATGACATTGTTATTTGAGGTTTTAAGTAAATTGTACGTTTCAACAATTGAAGTAGAACACAAGCAGCAATTAAATAGCCATAAGCCAAGAGAGGTGGAGAGGGAAAAGCGTCAGGTTACCCATAGTGTGTAATGATGCTTTACAATACAAAGGAATTTTGTGACAACCACAGAATTTAACAATTGATGATTAAATATAAAGTCGACAGTAGCTGTTTTTTTTTTTTTTGGATCTTGTATATTAAACTTGGTTGTTTATTTTTTTTTAATTTAACAATAAAACCACAAAAAGCCATGAGTAAAGGGGACAACTAGCGTAACAACATCAAATAACTTGATGACAGTAGCTTGTGGTTATAATCATTGGAAAAAAACTCTTTTTTCATGGCTGACATTAACTACCGACAAGTACCAAAATAATGACAATTGACAAATTACCTTTCGTGGCCACATACAATTGAATGAATGAACTTTTTTTGTTTAAGTTGTTGTCATTGATGAATACCAACAATAAGTGGTTAGTTATGAGACAATAGTTGTCGTTTGTTGTTTCCACTGAAATAGGTTTTAGAAGAATATTAGGAACTTTTAAGTTTGTTTTTGAACACTAATTTTCAAAATCTTTTTTTTGATTTCTTCGTGGTCATTTTATATTTTACAGTCATGTTTTTTTAAAGTCATTTTTGTAAAGAATGTGCGCTCATCCGGTAAGGTTTTTTGTGGGCTTTTGTTTAAGTTTTTTTTTATTTTATTGGCGGCACATGCAATAATCACCTATCTTAAAAAAAACAAACAGTAGCTGAGTAGTTAGTAACCCAGCAAAAAATTACTGTTTGTAAAAATAATGAATACAAATACGCTCAAATCGATAAATCTGAGCTCACTTCTTTCTATTTCGTTCCCTGTGTTACATTGTCCAATTCCGTTCGTTCTCCGTTCCATACCATTTCTTTCTCCTTGTTTACTATTTCATGCCCACTTGTTTCCATACTATTTCGTTTACCATGTTAAATGTTTCAATTTATTATACCATAGGGATTAAAAATATACACTTCCCTGAAATCCAGGTTTAAATCACCCCTGTCGACATTCTAAAATTTGATAACTAAACTGGATTTTGAATACCACAATATTTTGTAAACAAAACAAAAAATTAATGCTAAATTTAATATGTTTCTAAAAAATTATTAACTTAGTGGCGGTGATAATTTTTATATAGATCGAATCACGATTTTTAACTTTCTTTGTGGTAGATCCTCTCCGCACTATTCTAATATTGTTTGGAAAAATATTCTTTGTCAGAAACAAAATTAAGAATTTGAGTGCTGCACAATTTTATTAGGTTTACAACTTATGTTATTAAGTTTTCTTAACAAGGAAAACTAGAAAAACACAGTATTGTATCACTGTAACTGGCCTGTGGAATACGAAAGTAGTCACACAGTGCTGTGAACACACATATACTGAATCGGCAAAATTAAAGGAGTCATAGTATAATAAAAATTGAATTTGGTAGAATGGTTCAGGATATGTAAATTTAGAAAAATTGAAAGCTTTGACAAAATTGGTGCAAGAACATAATTACCTTCTAGAAATCCTTAATTTTAAAAGTTTAATTTAAGCTACAATTATAATCAGTATAAATCGAAAATTGATAACTCTCTGTAAAATTTGACACACTAGCTCTGTGATGTCATTCAATGTACGAACATGCCTACCTCTCATATATCATTATTCTCAAAAACTCAATTTTAGCTAGAGGGCGGATTAATAAGTCCGTTACTTTTCGAACTTCCCTCATAGTTATATGAAATGCAACACTGCTCCCATCAAGTACCACTTGTTAATAGAATACTCTCAAATTTTGATCAAGTTCCCTCATTTACTTTGCGTTTAACAGCTATTCAAAACGTACAACCTTCTTTTAAAAATGGAACAAAGTGAATTTCGAGTGCTCATTAAACATTATTTTCTGCGAAAAAAAACTTTCAATCAAACCAAGAAAAAACTTGATAAATACTATGGGGACTCTGCACCATCGATTTCAATGGTAAAAAAAGTGGTTTGCTAACTTTCGTAGTTGCCTTACAAGCACGGAAGATGCCGAACGTTCTGAATGCCCAGTTATAGTGTCTACACCTAAACAATTGAAAAAATTCACGATATGGTGTTGGCCGATCGGAGATTGAATGTACGTTAGATTGTGGAAGACTTAGGCATCTCACATGGCTCAGTGGTTTCAATTTTGAACGATCACTTGGGTGTGAGAAAGCTTTCCGCAAGATGGCTGCCGCGTTTGCTCACAATTGACCACCAACGGAATCGTGGGACAGCTTAGTTTCCTATTTCCAAACTTAAAGAAATGGCTTGGTGGAAGAGATTTAGCTCCAACGATGAAATTATTGATCAAACAAATGTCTATTTTATGAACCTAGAAAAATCCTTTTTTTAGAAGCCATACAAATATTGGAGAAACGTTGACTAAGTGTATTGAGCTAAAAGGAGATTATGTTGAAAAATACATTTTTTTTTGCAAAAAAAATTGTGTTTCATACAAAAAGTCACGGACTTATTGACCCACCCACATTTATTATCAGAATAAAGTAAGAATTAATAAATATTTCTAAAATTACACGTCTTAGGACTGTTGTAAATTGTGTTTAATTCGGTGTAAGGACATGCCTTTTTCTCATATGTCTTTATTCTCAAAAACTAAGTTTTAATTTTATTTATGATCAGAATGCATTTAAAACTAATAATCATTTGTAAATAATTATTAATCTTTTTGCTTAGTGTTTAATTTTGTTTCATTCGGTGGAATGACATGCCTGCTTCTCATATATCATTTTTCTCAAAAACTAGTTTTGGGACCTTGAAGTTTTTTCCATAAATTTTTAAGATGATATTAGAGAAGTGAGCGCCGCTATTGTTAATGATCATTTGGGCTCTATTGACTTTTTTTCCATCGATCTGAAGAGAATTTCGTGTGATAAGTTCTCGCACTTTTAACGGGTATTCTTATTGAGAGCCTGCGGCTTGTTCTCATAGACCCGTGACTTTAAAAAATCCCAAAGAAAAAAGTCTAGAGCGTTTAAATCGACAAATCTTGCCGACCAATGCAAATCATTAAAACGAGACATTAGGTGACTCGGAAACACATTCTTCAAAATGTCCATTATCGCGCGAACTATGTGTGCTGTTACACCCTCCTATTCAAACCACATGTCCGCCCCAACTCATCAGTTAGTGGCAATAAAAATTCGCTCACCAGTCACAAAAACCATGTTACCCACGGCGTCTTCTGACGTAAATAGCGGACCATGTAATGACTTTGAGAGGATGTAATGGCTTTTCGTGAATGATACGTGAATTCTCAATCCCCAGAAGCGCTAATTTTGTTTACGTATCCGATCAGACGATAGCTATACATAGCTTGTCAATGTATATTCTGAATCTGTTTACTTCACAAATATTAAAACAAAACTGACAGTTATCGTCATTTGTGATACATTTTGGGACACTTTGTATAAAGATCTGTGAATGGAATTCTGTACATAAATTTTTATTAACCCCACGCTGACCATAAAATAATAATCAGGTCCTTTCCCGGAATTTAAACCGCTTTGCGGAATAGAAATCAAATTATACTTGCTGAAGGGTATTTCATAGTCACAATGTCCGTATTTTATGTTTGTTCTAGTTTTGATTTAAAAGGAGCAATTTCAAATCATAATTCTGGTGATAATAATTTCGTGTAAATATTTTTTGGGCCAATTAAAATATTTTAAATTTCATAAATCAGCAGGTGCGAGGAAAGCAGCGGTTAAATCTGTTAGAAGGGCTTTGTCACTGCCGTTTGTGAAAAAGATCCGTAGTGGCCCTTGGTCTAACCAAAAACCTAAATTTACTCAGACAGCTCAGATCCTAAGAAATTATTTTATATATTTCCTAATAACTCCCCTTCCCAGCACCTCCCACTCCCCCTTGTAGACGCCACAGGTATTTTAAAATATGTATAAATGTATTTTATTTCTGATGTTTTAAGTGCATGCCACTAATTGATCGATTGTCTTTAATCAAGACTTATGTTTTTGTAGTATTTTTATTGTTGCCACATACAATTTACTGGTGCAATATTGCCAACCATCTACCGTTTTTTTTTTTTTGGTTTCTTGTAACTACTCTACTGGTCGCTCAAGCGTGTTACATGAATGAATGTTATGTTAGTTGTTTTTTTTTGTATATATCTTCGATGTTATTTGTGTCCGCTGCTGTCTACTGCTTATTGGTGGCAATTGTGTGGTTTAGTTGTTTTTTATTTCTTCAACATGGACATGTCCATTTACCAGTGTTTACATATACAACTTCCAAACAAACATTAATACAGAGTAGTAGTGTTGACATGATGTTACACCGTTTCTTAGTACGAGTATGGAGTACGGTACCCATCACCACAAATAATAATGAAAATAACAGCAATGAGCCACTTGTGCCATTGCCGTCAACCAAGCGCAACAAATAAATTAGAGCGTTAATATTATTGTTAGTTACTTTACACTCACATTATTAAGTTTGTAAGAAAAATATGGAAAAATTTTAAATTTTTATTAAAATTAATTTTGTTGAAATTAAATTTTTGTGACCAGTAAGTACATAGCGCTATTTACAAACTAAAGGAGGTTAGGGAAATTAAACAAAAATTTTAAATATCTTAAAAAAGGCATTAATTTTTTCGAACACTTTGCATACCGAGGTAATTTTAAAAGCTTTTATGTTAAAATACGGATCAGGCTCGGGTTAGATCCCCATGCAGTTAGTTTGATAACATTTGCACTACAAACAAAATTGTACACTCACAATATATTTTCCGTTACCAACTGTAGTTTATTTAAAAAGTAATACGTTAAGATTGTTTTTAAATGAACTATGAAATTCATAGAAATATATTTTTTAACTAGTCATTCAAAAAACAAACTATAAAAATTTACAGACATTCAGTAGGAGTTGATATTTTCAGTTAAATGTAAAATTGTATGTTTTCTGCTTCAAAAAAAAAGAAATTCATATAATTCCTTTATGTTTTTTTACCAAAATAGTTTGTATATATACAAAATTATTTTAATAAAAATTAAAAGAAATTATTCAAACACATAAATCCAATAAAAACCCTGAAGGAAATGTCGATAGTGAAACTGTACTGATTCAATATTGACTTTGTCACCAGTACTACTGCCTAATTATGCCCCACCACGGTCTCTGCTGTATACAATTAACATGCGCTTGTCATTGTGAATCTACACAAAGATTGACTTGGTGTAGACAGTGGAACCAGACATTCACCAGTACATTTTAGTAATTCTAGTCTAAACTTTTGGAACTTTTTACTACATTTCCGTACTAGGAAGAAAAATAAGTTTAAGCTGGTGCATTTATTTCGGAAAATTAGATATTTTATTTTATAAATTTTTTTAAAGTTATAAGTTTTTCGAGCATACTTAATTTTGGAGTAGACAAATCTTCAAAGGACTATAAAAAATCGTCAATAGGCTCCGTAAAATCTTCAGTATGCTCCATAAAATGTCTAGAGTTTCAACTTTCACTAAAAATTGTTGCCTCTTTCTCGTTATTTTTATTTTTATATCAAATTTAACTTTTTTTCACAAGTCCTTTGCAATTGCTTTTGCTCATTATATAGACACTTTGTTGACAATGTCACCAAAAATAGGAAAGGTAAAACGTGTAAACGCTTTGTTGACTATGTAACCAAGAAGTCAGCCAAAATAATCGACAAAAGTGATGACTTGGAGACACTTGACCCCAGGCTTCCTACAGGGAATATATACATCTGCATGTGTTGTGTTCTGTTTTGTAATTACATACAAATAAAAAAAAACTTTCAATTTGAAAAACAAACCACAAAGGTAGTTTTTTTAACTTTTTGTCAGTAAAAATTTGATGGTTATTTTAAACGACTTTCTATTAGTCTTTTTTTTGATTGTATTTTCGTTTAATTTAATATGTATTTTAAGTATTTTTTAACGAAATAATATTGTGAGTGTAGTTTTATAGATATATTAAATGAAAGTAACAAATTTTTTACTTATAATTAACTAAAGTTTTTGTTACTTTTAACAAAATTATTTGTTAATCGAAAAACAGTCTCTTTTTCCAGAAATGTATGAAGTTTTTAAAATGTTTTTACAAACTTAAAATTTTTGGGTGTAGTTGGTATTTACTGCTGTTGTTTGTGTAAGATGGCCATTAGAGAATTGGTCACTTTTGGAAGTATGTATTGTTTGTATGTAGTGTCGTAATTCAATACTCGTATAACAATATTTTGTAATTAAAAATTCGGTTGCAAAATATTTATTTATGGCTTCATTTTTTATTGTTGAAGGCTGTTTTTAAAACAAAATAATATGAAAGTTTTAAAACAAAAAAAAAAAACATGGAGGACAATATGGTTGCACTTTTAAATTTTGAAACTATGGAGATTGTATAATAATATATAATGTAAAAGCGATTTAAAAGAGGATCTTTTAAATCTCTATCAATATTATTAAAGTTACAATAAAACCAGACATTAAATAAGAAAAAAAAATAATAGTACGATCATACTACGTAGACTTATGTAAATTTTATAAAACTTATGACAGCTACTATTTTAGAAAACGATTAATAAATATTTCTTTCGTTTAATATTTTATAAGTATATATGAATGAACTTAACTTCCAGTACATGTAACATAATATTAAACCAAACAAATCAAACATAATGTAGTAACAGCAAAAAAAATCTATAAATCTATCCAATGAAAATCATAGGGAAAACACATGAAAAAGTTCTGTAGCACAAAAAAACAGGAGACTTCAATTTCATCAAAATCGTGACTTAATGTCACGTTTCGGCAGTCAACACAAAATTGTTGCTGCTGCTGCAGCAACTATATCATAAGCAATAACTATAATAGCATCGTCAGCAGCAGCAGCAGCAGAAGTAATATAACAACACCAACAATTACAAGATCAACAACCAATGAATGAATAGTGAACTTATAAACCAAATTGGTTTTTTTTTTGCGATACAGAAGTGTTTTTAAAAAGTCTAAAATAATTCACTAACAAAATTGAAATTGTATGAAGACAAAAAAAAATCAGTGGAAATTTTGTGGTAGCTTTAACTTTAGTAGACGAAGAAAATTGATCATATACAGTGCGTGAGAAAAAGTGTGCTTACATTTTTTAGGATTTGATTTAAAATAAACTATAATTAAAGGAATCTCTTCCAGACGGTCCTAAGATGTAGCAAAAAAAAAAATAATTTGGTTGTTTTATATCCTTCTATGGAGTTTATTTCTTATTCCCAAAATTTTGAAAATTATTCTAATGTGCTATACTTCTAATAGCGAGCATCCTTAATTAACAAACAGTTAAAAAGTAATTAATTTGCTTCATTGTGACTTTAAATTAAAAATTATTACACCTTTCACCAGAACTAAGTTAGGTCTTAATTAATCGGAAAAAAGGCAGATCAAATTAGATCCCGCAATATACTTAGGGATTAAGTAAGATCCAAATTTATCCTATTTATTCCTGGCCTTCGCTAGGATTTGAACTCGGTCTGCCAGAGTTATAGTGAGTTAGGCAATCAGCAGTGTGTGACTGACTTTATTGACTACATTTTCCGTATAATTGTGTTATACATATATAATTATATAATTAACGGGACATATTATGTATAACTATATATTAGAAAATTTGGGAAAAATGTCAACATGCGAGGGCGGATCAATAAGTCCGTGACTTTTCGAACTTCCCTCGTATGAAATGCAACACTGCTCCCATCAAGTACCAACTTCTAATAGACTATTGTCAAATTTTGAGCAAGTTCCGTCATTTACTTTGCGTTTAACATACAACCTCGTGAATTTTTTTTAAAAATGGGAAAAGTGATTTTCGAGTGCTCATTAAACATTATTTTTTGCGAAAAAAACGTCAATCAAACCAAGGAAAAGCTTGATAAATACTATGGGGAATCCGCACCCTCGATTTCAATGGTAAAAAAGTGGTTTAGTGACTTTCGTTGAGGTCGCACAATTACAAATGACGCTGAACGTTATGGACGGCCAATTGAGGTCAATACACCCGAAAATATCGAAAAAATACACGATATGGTGTTGGCCAATCGAAGAGTAAAAGTGCGTGAGATTGTTAATGCCATAGGCATTTCAAATGGCAGTGTGGTTTCGATTTTAAATGATTAATAGGTTTTAAGAAAGCTGTCTGCAAGATGGGTGCCGCGTTTGATCTCAATTGATCATAAACGTAATCGTGTGACAACTTCAAAGGATTATCAAAATTCCATGAATTGGGCAACGAATTGGTACCTCATTTGCCATATTCTCCGGATTAAGCCCCCAACCTAAAAAAATGGCTCGGTGGAAAGAGATTTAGCTCCAACGATGAAATTATTGATCACACACAAATGTCTATTTTATGGACCTCAAAAATCCAATTTTTGGAAAGGATCAAAAATTTCGAGAAATCTTGGACTAAAAGGAGATTATGTTGAAAAATATTTTTTTTTTTGCAAAAAAACTGTGTTTCGTTCAAAAAGTCACGGACTGATTGATCCGCCCTCGTATCATGCCTGATTTAATGAGACTAAATTGTTCTTTACTTATCTTATTTTATATAATTATATATAACTACATATAATATAATATCTTATTATGTATAATCATAAGATGACTGAGAATAAACGTGGATAAATAGTTATAATATTTAAAACAATAAACATTATAAATTTAAACCACTAAAATTTAAAGTTTTGTAAAATAAATATATATATGTACAAAAAATTAAATCTAATTATATCTTATATCATATTAAAAATACTCTAGATATCTTAAAATTTGTGTGCAAATATTGTACCATATATAATTAACATATACCTTATACCATATCAAAAATATTTCTTATATTGGATTATTTATTGACTCATATACAATTATATCTCATACCACATTGAAAAATATTTTTGATAGTGGACCATATATTATTATATCTCATATATAAAATAGCATATATAATAATATATGGTTCTGTAAAAGTCATATATAAGTGAATGTGGTCCCGTGTAAGCCATATATAATTATATAATGTGTTATATATAATTTTATATGACATAATATATACCATATCTTATCATTTAAATCATATCTAATTTTATAAAGATCAATATATAACTAGATGTGGTTATATATGGCAAAATGTTAAGTAATTAAAAAAAAAATAATTTAATATATAATTATATATGGTCGTGCATACATATGTTAATATATATGATAATGTATTATTAAATAAAGCCACATATTATTATACTCTTTTACACGGGAGTGCAAAAAAAGATGGAAACAGTTTTTCGCGTGTAAATAAGTCTTTAGTGTTTTTCTTTAATAGAAAACCACTTTAGATTTAAGGACTTACTTGGAGTGAACATATGTGTGAACATTTTCTTTTTGGAAAGTCCTCTGATGGCTCTAAAATAAAATTCAATATGTTAAGCCATGTTTCTTTTAAAAATCTCTGGACGAATAATACTGAAAAAACAGTTTATAAACCAATGCTGTCAACATTACCTTATATTTTAAAAAGAAATAGATCTTGTGCTTTTATTGAAAAAAAAAACAAATAATAAGTTATTCTAATAACCGGCCAAAACGAATTTAATCAGATAATTTACAATTTTTTTTTTATTTTGTCTGCTCTGCAGCATATCCAAATTTCATATAAACCAGAATAAACCATTGTAAGAACCCACCAAATTTCATTGTATTTTCCAATTCAAAACCGGGTTAACCTATATATAAATCCACTTTTTTCGACAAATTCCCTAAAAAATGTGTGCTTTATAGTTTCTATTAGGAAAAAGACATTGTCAGGTAAATTTAATAGCATAAACTAAGAAATTAGCTAAGAAGTTATAAATAAAAAAAAATATATTGTCTAGGTAGAGTGAAACTCTATTGTTTAAAATCTATTGTCTAAAATCTTAATATTTTTTACACCCACTGTACTTTAATGTACATGTTATTCATTTCAAAGCGGAAGCTTAAAAGCAGGCACAGAAATACGGAGTGTTGTTATTTTTGTGCAATTTCTAACGCCTTTTATGATCGATAAGCTTAACTAATGTTTAAACATTGGGCTGGGTAGAGGAGATATTGAACTCTCAATCTCCTTGTGAGAGTAAGTATATGTAAGATAAAACCACATGCACCATGTGTTTATACTAAAATTTAAAATTTGATCAATTTACAAAACCAAAATTTAATCATAACATAAGGCTGGTGGCGCAGGCGCTACTTTTAACAGGAATATTGTATTGTATTGTTTTTTTTTTTTTGAGAAAACCATGTAAAATTGTATAAAAAAAGTTTTTCAACAAAAAAATAAATAAAGCATTTTAACTAAATACTAATAAATTGACCTTCATTAATATCAAAGCGTTTAATATAAAAGAACGGCTGTTTTATTATTTAGTCGGCCTTCATAATTTTCTACAATAAGCATTTAAATTTTCGTTACACTAGTTTTATGCGCATGTGCGTAGACTTTTTGTTGGCTGGCTGGGGATGGTAGTGTTTAATATATGATACTCCTATTACTGGCAAGGAGCATGACGAATTAAGTTCCTTTTTTATATCAAATTTTTTGTAAGAATACAATATCCATGTAATATTGGCGTTTAATCGAAGTCTTTTCCTAAACATACATATACATATTTTAAAAACAACAGCGCGCAATATTTTAAAAACATACAAACAAAACATTGATCATCAACTAAACGATTAATACGGCTATGATGATCATCGTCAATGTGTGGTTGGTTGGTGGTATCTCTATTGTATTATGAGAATTTCGCGGTGGTAAATTTTGTAAAACTATATTGATGTTTTTTTCTTTTTTGCTGGTATCAGTTTTAGGCTAGTGGTGGCAATTATAAACGTTTATATACTAAAGAAGATAAAAACTGTTAGTCTTTTACCACAGATGTTCAAGTTTAAAATAAAAATATATGTATATTTATAAATTTTATATTTATTGAGAAAGAAAAAAATTAAATGCAATTATTTTATATCTTTTCAATGGCAAAAGGACATTCACAGGTTTACGAATGTGTGTTTGTATATCCATATGTAATTTAATACATTTGGTGATGACGATGATGACCATTGCGGTTTTATATTAAACTAAAATTTACGTTAATGCAGTTCATCATACATCGATAATGACCAAAGATAATGTGACCAACTAGTTTTTTTTATTTAGTTTTCCCTTATGCATATTCTGTAATGGTAAAATCTGGCATTAGGGGATTTCATTACCTAACACACAAGAGAAAAATGTTTGGTGAAATTCCAACAGTAATTTGATTTCTACAACTAAAATCAGTTGGTACTTGCGGAGAAAAAACATGGTTTGGACAATCATATTCGAAGAGCCTCATATATATTTTGGATTATGATTTTGCCAACTATATTCGTACTATAATATAGTTATCATATTATGATAATAAAATAACCATAATTTGCTCATTATATGGTCCCTACGGTTATATTATGATTCGAAGCTAGGAAAAAGTTTTTTAAATTTAAGAATTAAACATTCATAAAGGAAAAATTTAATATAAAGGACTTTTTCATGAAAATTTCCTTGATTCTATGGACTATTTTAAAGATAAATACTTCAAAAAATTTTTCAGTTCTAAGGATTAAAATAAAAAGAATAGATTCTATGGGCTTTTTTAATAAAAAAATTCTTAGATTCTAAGAAAATTTTTAAGATTTTTTTAAATAGTCCCTAGAGTCTAAGAATATTTCTACTAAAAAAGAATCTAGGCACTCTCTAATAAATTTCTGTTGAAATTTACCCAACTTATAGTAGGAAACTGTACTCCTACTATAAATTGGGTAAATTTACTCTGTGCGTAAACGAAAAAAGTTAACACATTATGCGTAAGTTGGTACACATATTATGGGTAATTATACCCTCCACCATATATGGTGAGGGTATATATCAGTTTGTCATTCCGTTTGTAACATCTCGAAATATAGGTCTAAGACATGTATATATATTCGTGATCCTTATGCAATTTTAAGTCGATTTAGCGATGTCCGTCTGTCTGTTGAAATGGCGATCACGACGCGAATACGCAAGCGGGGGTGCCTATTTTTACCTGGATTGTTGGACATCCTACCGAGCAGTTTGGTATTGAAAATGAGCAAAATCGGTTCAGCGGTTAAAAAGTTATGAGTGAAAATGTGAAAATACCTCTAAATTTTCCATAGAAGCGACAGGTACAAAATATATTTTCTCATATTTTTTCATCAGTCGCTTAGAAATTAAAAATATTTTGTATTCACCCTAAATATTTTTCACCTCAAAAAATTTTTATCACCACTAAAATTTTTTTCACCACAAAAAATTTTTATCACCACTAAAATTTTTTTCACCACCAAAAATTTTTTTCACCTCCATAATTTTAGTTCAAAAGTTTTTTACATTATTTGTATCAAAAACAGTAGATAACATTTTTTTTAGGATATTGGTGGAGGGTATTCAAAGATTCGGCACAGCCGAATGAATTTAAGACTTTTTTTACTTGTTTTACATTGAAAGTGCGTAAAATTTAAATGAAATTTTAAATGTAAATTGAAAATTTACAAAAATTGTGCGTAAAAAACCTATTTGAAGGGTAAATATACGCATTAAATGCCTAAAATTACATTTATATATGCGTAATTATATAAAAAATTGCGTATATTTACCAACGCATGGTTTAAATTAAACTGCAGAAAAATATTTCTTTTTTTAAAAAATAAATTTATTTCATGTATGTATGTTATAATAATAATGAATTAAAAATATAATACATAATATATTCTAAATAGGTATGTGCTGTTATGGTGGTCATATTGAATTTAAATTCACAATATTCACAAATATTATATTTATAAATTTTTGAATAATTAATTTTCGTTTTTAGCTTTTATCATTTTTTCATTTTTTTAATATTTTCCAATTTCCAAATTCCAAAATATTTATTACCATTTAGAGTTAGTATATTAACAAAATTTGTGCGTACAATTTTAATTCAACGAAATAATACTAATTTTAGGCACAAAGTGTTTAATTTTAAGCACATTATGTCTAAAAATACTTCTGGCGTGTATTATTGTATATGTGTGTACAAAACATTTTTAGGCATTTTTTGTTTGTATTTACCGAATTTTCGTAATATTACATAAAACTTTACCCATTTTATTGTAGTACACTTACAAACATTTTTTAAAGTGTAGATTGCATGAGAAAAAGTCTTCAGCATCTAAGAATTTTTATTCAAAGAAAGGCCTTAGAATCTAAGTTTTTTTTAAAGAATATATGAATTTTTATCTAAGAAACAGTGCAGAATCTGAGAGTTTTACTTTAAGAAAAAGTCTATAGAATCTAAAAATGTTTCTATTAGAAAAATTTCTAAATATATATAAATATATTGTATTTTGTATAAGAAACCTTTAATTACAAAACAAATTTTGGGTTCTAACGGCTTTTTCATATAAAAAATAATTTTAATTATACATTATTAATTTGATCAGGCTCGAGACCATAATTTATTGTTACTAATGAATAGTAAACACAATTTTTAGTCGCTCGGGTCGAAAGTGTGCACTCCCTCTAGCGCTGATCCTTTCAATTTTTTCCATTTAATAAAAAAAATAGTGTTTACTAACATTAAATTATGATCTCGAGCTGATAAAATAAAACCCCCCAGTTGAAAAGGATCATATATTTTCATTTTCACTGAACTCATACAATTTTTTTTATAAAAACTGTCATAGTTATGTCTTATTTGATTTATGATTACTCATTTATGGTTGTCAGCATTTAATAGTTCCATAATTATCATATTTTTTCTGTTTTAAAATAGAAAGTTGCAATCATAAAATAATAAAATATTTACTATAATAATGATCGTAGCGATCATATTGATGGTCAGAACCTATTTAATAACTAATAACTTAATTGTAACAATCTTGCCCAAATGCAGCAAGCATAATATAGTAGCAGTAATCATGTTGCATAAACGGGGCATTGCACATGCTACGACCACTTATTTAAAATGAGGATGCTTGGAGGATGATAATTGAGTGGAGCATATACTTGCCAAATGTCCTGTATTTTCTAATCTGAAAATTAATAAATTTTGCTAGATCCGAAATATGGGAGGGGAATACAATGGAAAGGCAGAAAGGAAATGATGGTAAACAGAAGGAGCAAAATATATCAACTTGGTCGTGGTGCAGGAAGACATACGACTCAACCCGGGTTATCGTAAAGGAATAAAAATACGGTAGAAAATTGCTTTTATCCAACATTTTAAAGCATAGAAGTGAGACTAGACCTTAAAAGGAGTACATATAGGTTTTTCTCCCTTTGCCCCTTATATAAAATTCATCCATATCTGAGATTTCTTTCAAAAGTAGTTTCCTTGTTGGTTCTCTAATACTATGACTTTTTGGCGGAAAATAAATATTTTTATAAAAAATTTCACTAAAATAGTGAAGCATTTCTTTTGAGTTGCATTATTATTGTTTGGTCACATTATTATTTCTCCATGTTCACGTTTTGTTCCATGGTAATTCTTTTTTTTTTCATATAAATATGACAGGCGGTCACAATTTATGATGTGTGAAGTTGGGCGAACATTCATTGAACACTTAACTACGTTATGTTGTAAGTAGTCTGTCTGTTGAGAAACGTATGAATGTCCCATGTACCTTGTCCACCATATGTGTTGTTAGTTTTCATATCGTTTAATGTACGAGTATATATCGTAGTAACCCTGCTCGTGCACCAACCAACCATCTTCTTTCTTTTTACAATTTATTCTTCTTGGCTCTTCGGGTTTAATCAAAAATTGCACATAATATTTTTCGATGAAGCGTTGAAATGTTACGCTAATGTTAATTAGATTTTTTTACATACATATTTTGATGACGGTCTTTTACCCTGTTTGAGTTTCGTCGTTCTTCATGTGCATTAGTTGGTGGTTATTAGGTGGCGTTGTGGTTTTCATGTAATTTTTTTTTGTATTTTCTTTTTAGTATTTTTACTTCAAAAATGATGTATGTGGTTTTAATTAGACATAATTGACTTTATTATAAGATAAAATTTATATGTTAAATTAATGTTTTATAACAGGAGTTTAAAATATTTACTGCTAAGTTTAACCTGCATCCTGTATTTGTTAAGAAAAAATTACTTAATTTTATTTTTTATTTTTTTTTTTGTATAAACTAGAAAATAGTCATAGCCTTAAAAATTATCTCACAAGAAATGTCTCATTAAGGTAAAAAGTTTCTGCGTTAACATCCTACGAAACCTCTTGGGATCAGAATTTTTTTACAAACCGATTTGCTAAAATTAGCAAAAATAATTTAATAATTTTCTAAAACTGAAGATTGAAGGAAATGTTATTTCTAATAATTAAAACTTATAGATGCAAACTTAAATTGCTTTAAAATGTTACATAGGTTGAAAAAAGGATCAGGAGTGAAGATACATTTCCCAACCGACTCATGTCCAAAGTTTTAATTTTTTCTTCTAATTTTAGCAGACATGTGATGCAAAGATTAGAAAAAATTACGGTTGGGCTCAAATTAGCAAATTTTCCCGGCAGAGCGACAAACTCTATTGGCTAGAACTTTAAAGTTTAAAAAAAATATATACTTTTGTAATCTCCAATAAAATCATGAAAAAGATGAGATCAAATGGGGAAACAGTGAGCCCATAATCCGCAAATTCCAAACCCAAACCAGAATAGCTAAAATTTTGAAATTTGTAGGTTACTATTTCCGATATAGACTTACACTAAGACGAGGGTTCTGAATTTTTTCCCTGGAAGAAGAAAATAGGTTAACAGTCTCAACTTTAAAGTCCTGCCCAAACCCCTTCTGCAAGAAGTTTGAAGTTCAAAATATGCCGGTACTTTTTAGAATATTCAATAAGAAGGTGAAAAATTTGCGATAAATAGGGGGAAGAAATCTAAAATCGACACATGTCGTGTTTGACCCACTTTGAAAATTTAATGGGTCAGAAAGGGTTTAAAATGTTTTTTTTAATTTTTATTGCGCCAGCACAATAAGCACTACATCTAAATGGACTATAAGGACGAAAACCTTATAAGAAACCCGTATAAGAAGAAAACCGTATAAATCGAAAATCAATCAAAAGCGCCGCCAATAATTTGCCAAAAAAATAAATTTATTAAATTGCGGAACAATGTGGTATTAACGACGTTAGAAAATTTTAAATTTTTTATAAGAAAAAAAAACCAGTTAAAATTTACAAAATTCAGAATTTCCGAAGCCTAATATAATGTCCACAGTCAAGCATGTTGGTGGTTCGGTAAGGGTATAGTCAGTGGTGTTGGTAACTTACACCAGTGTCGAAAAATTAGGATTGGTGTCTTTCAACAAGACAATGATCCTATGCACACCGCAAAAATAATAAAGGAATAGCTGTTTTACCTACTCCCAAACAGCTGAATTATCCCCCAGTCAATCACATTAAACATTTGTGGGAACATGTAGACCGGAAAATAAGAAAAAGTACAATTACTCTGTCAAATTAGTGATGATGGAGGAATGTCAAAAAATCTTGCCAGAAGTAATCAGAAACCTCTCTGAATCGATGTCCAGAACATTGGAAACTGTAATCAAAGCAAATGAAAAGCATACAAAATATTAAACCTTTTTGAATTATTTTGTTATTCTTTTTGTACAATTTCTTTTGACACGGTAAATATACGAGGGCGGATCACTAAATCCGTGACTTTTCGAACTTCCCTCATAAGCGAATTGGTACCTAATCCGCCATATTCTCCGGATTTAGCCCCCAGTGGCTATTTGCTATTTCTAAACCTGTCGAAACCTGTTTCGACGCTCGCAGTATATCAAGCTTTCTCATTTGACTAATATCTCATTTTAATGCAGTTTTCATAAAGCATTTCTAACGTTTTCAAGGTGCTGTTTGTCAAAAAAAAAAAAATATGAAAACCTTATCCTGAAGCATAAGATATATAGTATCACATAAACAGAACCGTGTAATAATATGATTTAACTGTCACAAAAAATATGCTAAAAGCACTTGTTGCTTTTTATATAGATCCGTTAAATTATAAAATTAACCTTTTCATTTTGTTAATAACTCATTTATTTTTTTTAAGGTTCGTTTTTTACAAAAAATATTATTTATTTTTCAATCTTTCGCTACTTCACTCAGAAAAAAAAATTAGTAGAAAAATTTGTAAACGGTTTTCAATCCCACTTTACTATTTTCGTACTGATTTTTAGTAAAAAAGTTATTATTTAGCAAATCTTTTTGCTATTTACATTTTACAAATTACAGAATTTTTACAGAATATTTACAAATTTTCGTTGCTAATTTCAGAAATCATTCTACAAATTTTTGAAAACCGATTCGCTAAAATTAGCAAAAAAAAAATACTAATTTTAAAAAAGTTGATATTGAAGGAAATGTTATTTCTAATTAAAACTTATACATACAAACATAAATTGCCCTAAAATGTTACATAGGATTAAAAAATGGATCGAAAGTGAAGATACCGACTCATGTCTGAAAATAGGACATCCACTTAAAATAGCACTAAAAAGGGTTTTTTAGTTCTAAAAATCAGCCCTAAAAACAATTAAATTTAACATTAAAAGTAAAAAAAAAAAAATTGACTAAAATATTTTTCAAAAAGGAAATTACCAAATTAAAACAAAATAATAAATTCGTTTATGTTTTAACAATTTTTAATATTTTTTAAAAAATATAATCAAAATTTTTGATGCTCGATAAAAAAAAATAATCTAAAACTTTGTACTCATATTATTAGTATTTAGTAATTTTTTTTTGCTGATTTTAGCAAACAGATTTTAAATTCCACTTTACAAAAAGTCTACTAAAATTTAGTAGCGGGTACTAATTTTTCTACTAATTTCATTGTACTACACGTCAGCAGACATGTGTTGCTAAGATTAGCAAAAAATACTGCTGGGCTCAAATTAGCAGAATTTTCCGTAGTAACAGCAAAATTTTCAGTTGCTATTACAGACTTTTTTTGGTGAGTGTTTATTGTGTATCATCTTTAGGAAATAATAATTATGACAAATTATAAACAAAACGAAAGTTTTTTCATTTTATTTATAATTTGTCATAATTATTATTTCCTGGAATGGATTGCAGAAAACGAACTTTAAGCTCCAAAAAAAATAAAGTAGTTATTAATTAGAAAATTACATTAAGTTATTTTTTTTATATTTTCAACTTCTCGATAAGTCACTAAATAGGTTTCTTAAAAAACTTTTGTTCTCTGATTACCCTAACAATTATTTACAAACCCCCAAAAATTTGCATAAAATAATAACGAAAGTCACAGGAAATGAATGAAACTTTAAAGTAAAAAACTTACAAATTGTATTTGTATTATATTTAAAAAAGATCCTAATATTAATAACCGTGACATTACTTAACGCTAAACACCTGCATTTACTATAAAGATGAAATATTAAAAAAAAAAAACAAAGTCAAAAAAGCCATAAAATTGGCGTGACCTTTAATACAAAACAACGTCACAGGCAAAAAAAATGAGCAAGAAACTAACAAAATAAACATGTAAGATGATCAATGATAATATACGAGTATTAACAAAATATACAAAAAGAAGTCACAATTAAAGGTCATTAACAGTTAAAATATCAAAAAGAAAAGAAAATTAAAAATATTTATTTTGTTTATTTACACTTGCCAAGGGACATTATAAGACACAATTTTAACCCTTAGGAGGTTGTCAACCAAACATTGTGTCGTTTTATGAGTAGTTGAGTATAATAACTAAACATTCTTCTTAACTAGCATAGCATGAAATTAAATCCAACTGAAGAATACTATATGATGAATAAAGTCTTTTTGTTTTTATTCTTATTAACCGTGCTTATCTTTGGGTGAAAATCCAAATAAACATGCATACGACGAGTAACTATTAAGTATACGATATCGTCTTTACGAAATAAAGATACTTGTCAGCCCCTACTAATGTAATAAATGTTTTGCCGCAAAATTTCAAGAAAACCAAAAGAAACAAATGTATGACGATTTTTTTATACCAAGTTTTTAACATAAGACGACACTTGTTTGTAATACAGTAAGGCCTGGTAAAGATGAACCTTGAAGGACCAGACAAATAAGTTCATTATTAGCAAATTTTGATTTAAGCGGAGTAAAGTTTATAGCTGACTAACGTTATATAAATATCTATTCAAAAATTAAGTTTCAAAAAGCATGTGTGATATTTTTTCGGTTACTTTAAGTTTAAATAAAAACTTTGTGTAGTATTAACTATAAACAATTGTTTGTGAATTGAATCAAAATTTAAAGAAAGAAGCTGTATGAGAAATAATCCACTTTGATTTATTTAGTTAAGATGAAATTTACTTACTATCTCTGTGTTTTAAATACTCTTCTTTATGTTCAAATAAGTGATTGTTTTTTCGATTCCCTTTTTGTCGTACCATTCGTAGAATCACAAATGTAAGTAAAGGGTGGTTAAATTTTAAGGGCCGATGTTGACATTTCTCAATTTAATTTGACATTTCACAATTTCAGAGTAACTCAGTTTGAACCATGGAAAGATACACAAACGAGCAACGCGTTAAAGTTATTCAGGCCTATTATGAAAATGGGCGTTCAAATCAAAATGCACTTTGTGATTTTTCTGGTCAGCATAATCGACCAAATGTGTCCACAATCGGGAGAATCGTGAGCAAATTTCAGCAAACCGGGTCTGTGAAAACACCTGTGCATGCTCGCCAAGTTCGTTCTGCGGAAAACATTGCTGTTGTCCGCGATAGTGTGTCATGAGGTCGGCCAAGCATTTACCGTGAATGGTGTTCGCTATCGCGAGATGATAACAAACTTATTGCGGCCAGGAATTAAGGATATGACCCTGGACGATATGTGGACGATATGTGGTGCCACTTGCCAAACAGCTAACGAAACAATGGCTCTTTTGCTCGACAAATTCAATGGCCGCGTTATCTCACGTGGTGAAGATGTCAAATGGCCGCCAAGGTGTACGTCGATAAGTCAGCAACAATTCAAGAGCTAAAGAATGAGATAATTCGGCACATTAACGGCTCAGAACCTCAATTATGCCTCAGCGTCATCGAAAATTTGGACCATCGGATGGAGGTGTGCCACCGAGGTCGCGGCGGCCATTTGGCCGATATTTTCTTCCATACATAATTCAACTGTACCATATTATCATAATAAAAAGAAATGACAATAATTTCCTAAATAATTTGTGTTTTATCCAAAATCAACATCAGCCCTTAAAATTTAACCACCCTTTATAAACTTCGAATTGAATATTCCTAGTAAAAAAAGATCTAACCAAATAATGGATTTTAGAACGAATAGTAACTGGTATTTTAACACAGGAATGTCATTGAAGGTAGCTAGTTGCTTCCAAGACTAGTAACTCATTATTTTCACTTTGAACGTAATGCAGTATGCAAGGAGCTGGCATGGAATATAAACACATATTTATAACACATTATTAGTAACTTATTATTTTCACTTTTGAAGTAATGCAGTTTTCCTGCGTATTTTTCTTTAGCAAAGTCTCGACGTCATTTTCTTTCTAGAACTCATTGCTCTATATATTGTGCTGGCGCTAACGTGGACACCCGAGCATTCTGTTGTCGAATATTTTAACAGCACTTTCAGTTGGATTTTATTTCACTTTTCGTACAATAGATAATATTTCAGTCCCATATAGTTTTCTTGGTCTTTCAGATTTGGGACAATTTTTGTAAATTAGAAAATTTTTTAGGCATGGTAGGTCAAATACAGGTGTCTTTTGAAATCATATGTTATTTTGACACTGATAGAATTTTACTGTTCGAAATACTGACTATCAGTCAGCATCATACATCCGCAAAACAAAATGAGTCGCTTTACGCTTGAACAATATTGGGCAATATTGCAAAGTTATTTCCAAATTGAGTGCTGTGTTGCCCGAAATGAAGCACCCACCGCGCGTGCTGTATGCAAATCTCTGCAAAAAGTTTGTAGGACTGGATTACGCGTGGACAATTCATGGTCCTCGTCGTCGATCTTAGCATTTTACGCACCAGCACGATGAGAATTTTGCACAAACACCCACAAAACAGATTCGTGCTGACAACCGAGTTTGTAGCCAATCGAATGGTTCGGTGGGGGTAACCGAATTTTTGGGTTGTGACTACCTAATTGTTATTGAGGCAATTGAAATACTTTTGTCACAATCAAATTAGTCATGTCTCAATTGGTTTTCTTTTGTAACAACCGACAAATTCGGTTTTGGCTACAAATTCGGTTCTCAGCACGAATCTGTTTTCTCTGTGAAGATCTCGGGTTATTCGCTTACAAGGTTCAATTGACTCAGCAATTAAAGGCAATAGACCATTTACTTTGTTACGGCTTCTCAGTTTGGGTCTTACAAAAACTCCAATCGGACATCGAATTTGGCCGAAAAGTTTACGACAAAGTAATTTTTCCTGACGATAAAGTCATCCTTTCTAACGACAACAAACAAAATTGGCGCATCTAGAGATCGGATAAACCGCACGTAATCGTCGAGAAGCCAACACATCCACAGAGAGTGACAGTTTGAAGTGGTGGCATCATTGGCCATTTAAGTCAACGGCGAGAGCTACAGAGTAATGATGAAGGACTTTTAATAGGCTGAAACAAAAGATATGAACTTGGATAGTCGTTGGTTATAGAAGAATGGAGCATCATGCCCCACATCCCATCCAACAATGATCTTTTGGACTCTTCATTCGGTAATCGAGTTATCAGCTGTCTTGGCGATGTCAATTACCCGATTGACTCCTTTTATATTTTTCTTGTCAGAAGCCATTTAAGACCGATAATCAAGAAACGATCCAAACCCTTAAGGCTAATATTGTCCGAGCCATTCGTGAGAAACTATCGACAAGGTATTGAAAATTGGACGGGCAGGATGAGCTACCGAATATGTAGGTCATCCCAAAATCTGACTATTAATCTGATGAGTTTTGGGCTTTGGTCTGTCCTGACATATATAGTAAAATTTTATGGCTAATATTTTTGTATAACATTTCAATCCCGCCCTCCCCCTTTTTAGGGATGCTTTTTTTTAGTTTATTAGAATAGAGCCAAAAACAACCGTTATGTGGGGGAATCAGAGGATAATATGTTCCACATAAATATTTGCGTCAGATGTTAAGAGCACAGAGTTTCATATGTGCTGCACGAACAGACCAAAGGAAGGAAACTATAACACCTCCTAAAATAAAATTCCGAAACACGTATATTTTTTTGTATTTTTTTTCGTGTTGTACTCTGAAATAAAACTTCACAGTTACTACAATTACAGAAATTCCTTCATTGAATTTTTTTAAGTAAACTATTTGCAACAAATTTAAGGAAAAAATTCAGAATTCATATCAAAAACGGAAAATTTTATAAAATTTTGTTTGTTTTGAGGACTGCTGGAAACAGTTCGTTAAAACCGAAGATTCATCTTAAGTGAGTTCGTATTAAAAGATGTTTTTTTTATAGAAATTTTTGGCAAAATGTTTAAACTTTCACATTAGTCATATTTCACGAGAATTCGTCTTATACGTGTTCGTCTTAAATGAGTTTCACTGTAATATTTCCCACCACAGAAGACAAAGTAAGAAAAATAAAAGAAGAAAAGAAAATTGTGATAAATTTTACCAGGGAAGTAGCACTATAGGGGTCTGTGCAAAAATTTGATATTAAATTAGAGCTGTTGCATATAAATTTCTACTTCAGAAAAATTTTTATTCTAAAAATCAAATTAAACTAAAATTTGTTGGCCTAATATAAATTAGTTTACCAGTTTGTTCATATTCCACTTCCTCCTTTCCTCAACGCCTCTGTCAACAACCAACGCATTATTAATGTGGTCACTGCCTTGAAAAGTGCGACGAAATGTGACGTTTAAATATTCATGAGGCTGTTGTTGCAGCTTAAAAATGCATAAGAAGAAACATTTTGGTCATACTAATGCATATATTTGTACATCTATGTTTTCCGTAATATGCTCTCCTTCCAGTGACAATGATCAAGTGTCTTTTTCAGTTTGAAATTACACCGTGCAACGGTGTAGTAAACCTGCATACACAGTATTTGTCAAATGCCATTTTAAAAGCATTTAAATTGATAGCCTTTTACTTTTACGGATTCTATGAAGTTGATATTGAGTATCAAAAGAAGAAAATATCTAAATATTAAACAAGGCTTTTGTTAAATTAGCATATTTTGAAAAAAAAAATATTGTATATTTCAAGGCTTTAAAAAATTAATAAAAAAATCTTTATCCTATTTTGTAAAAAATTGTTATTATAATTAAACTGCTGAAATTCTCCCCTCTTGTTTAATACCCACTTTAGTAAAAACCCTTCAAAAAGGATATCTTAAATCATGAAGAAAACGCAATTTTACTTTTGGAAGTCTATACTTTCACCAGTATATCAACTTTTTCATGAGTAAGAGCAAAAGTTGGAAATTGCAGCACGGTGTTATATGTGGTTTTAAAGTTTTATGTTGTAATGTAAGTCACATAATGCACTTGTCGCTTGAAGAAATGTCTTTGCATGTTTGCATTCATTTATTACTTTAGTTTCTTAAAAGAAAATTGTCGTTGCTTTATTCAAAAAATTTTTTTAAGATGATTTTATTGTTTCAATTCGTTGGTTGGGTGCATAAATTAGTTAAAGATAAAAATATTTTGTATAAAGAATTTTCAAAACTTTGCGGTCACAATCTAGTTTAAATTTATTCAATTTATTAGAACACTCAGGGAAAAAAGTTTCATTATATTACTACAACTGTTTCAAAGTGCATAAAGAATAAAATTTGTAATATGTTTCTATTTATAATTGAAAAGTTTTACTTCTATTATGCAGATATTTGAATTAAACTGCGTTTTAAACATTAAAAAGGTATTGGGTAATTTTTGTCCCCAAGTACATAAAATAGTTAATCTCCATTTTTTTCTTTTTATATATTAATTAACAATTACAGAAAAGAGTTTAGTCCACTTTCACCAAAATATGAAGATACCCCACAATATGTCAATTTCAATTTCAATTTCAGGAAATATTTAAAATTTTATGAAAATTAATCTTTGGCGAGCTTCGATTATACCCAAATTTTTAAAATATAGTGCTTGTAGTTTTTGTTATAAAACTGATGAATAGTATTAAACTTAATAAAATTAGATGAATTTTGTACTCTATTGATCAATTTTCCAATTTAATTGGAATTCGTCGAATTCCCTCGCACTCAATAAATTAAACGAGGGATATATGTTATTTTTAGTATTTTTATTTCTTATGATATACTTAATAAAATCCTAGTGTGCAAAACTTAATTTTATTGGTTTTGTTGAAAAAAATTTAAAAAAAAAAATGCATTTTAATTCATATTCAAAAATTTATTAACCCTACTTAGAGAAACAAAACTTCATATTTGATTATTAATATGTTTGAGTATTAATTTGATCTCTAATTTCCTAAACTAGTGTTTTTTTTTGCCAGATTATTGGTTTGGTCTTCCAAGATTATTGGTCTGGGTTATAATTTGGATGTTTTTAACCGATTTCCATTTGTAATACGTTTTAAGAAATAAAATAAAGCATATATATTTCGATTATTTTATCACTTGGTGTAAAAAGATATCTTTAGTAACAAATTTTTCTAATAAACTAAAAAAAGTGAAATAAGTGTTCCCTTAAGATTGTGCTGAATAAATATTAGGGTACTGTTTGCAATTTTTACTGGGTGGTAAAAATTGGTGTTCAATAAAAAAAAAGGAAAAGTCGCCCGCTTAACGCCCTGGCGAAACCTTTTTGCTTGAAATCTGAAAATTAAAATACGCGATACGAGGGCCGATCAATAAGTCTGTGACTTTTCGAACTTTCCTCGTAGTTATATGAAATGCAACACTGATCCCATCAAGTACCACCTGTTAATAGACTACTGTCAAATTTGAACAGCTGTTCAAAACATACAATCTCGTGGATTTTTTAAAAATGAAAAAAGTGAATTTCGAGTGCTTATTAAACATTTTTTTTTTGCGAAAAAAAAACCTTCAATCAAGCCAAGGAATAGCTTGATTAATACTATGGGGACTCCACACCATCGATTTCAATGGTAAAAAAGTGGTTTACTGACTTTCGTTGTGGTCGCACAAGTACAAATGACGCTGAACGTTCTGGACGGCCAATTGAATGTCGAAAAAATCCACGATATGGTGTTGGCCGATCGAAGAGTAAAAGTGCGTGAGATTGTTGATGCCATAGGCATTTCATATGGCAGTGTTGTTTCGATTTTAAATGATCAGTTGGATTTAAGAAAGCTGTCTGCAAGATGGGTGCCACGTTTGCCCTCGATTGATCATAAAGGTAATCGTGTGACGTGTGTATTCTTAATGGCAAAATTCCATGAATTAGGCTACTAATTGGTACCTCATCCTTCATATTCTCCGTATTTAGCCCTCAGTGACTATTTCCTTTTCTAAAACCTAAAGAAATGGCTCGATGGAAAGAGATTTAGCTCCAACGATGAAATTATTTGAGCAAACAAATACCTATTTTATAGACCTCGAAAAATCCTATTTTTTGGAAGGGATACAAAAATTGGAGAAACGTTGGACTAAGTGTACTGAGCTAAAAGGAGATTATGTTGAAAAATATTTTTTTTTTTATTTGCAAAAAAAAACCGTGTTTTATTCAAAAAGTCACGGACTTATTGATCCTTTTTGGAACTTTCGTCAGAAGTGTAAGTAAAAATTGTATTGGCTAATTCACTGATAATTTATTTATAAAATTTCTTTTAAATTTTTGCGGGGAGAGACAAAAAATATATCCCCCTTAAGGTCGTGCCAAAACCTCTCCGCATAGAATTCTCAAATTAAAAACGTATGTTATCTGGGGTATGTGCTAATTCGCCAAAAAGTAGGTTTTAAGGATTTTTCAACAATGAAATGGTAAGAATGTGGTTAAAAAGTCAAAGTGTGCCCCACGAGTTATAGTTATATGCCAAACCGCGAAAGATAGGGACTTGAAATTAGAGGGAGGCTCCTTCTCTGTTGAAGGATTGCCAAGTAGGGGAAAAGTGCCCATCAAATCGCTTGGACCGAACTGCTGGAGATAGAAACTTGAAATTTGACATAAAGGACTCACATTCAGCGTAGAAATTCACTAATATGTTAGTATGTCATACTGAATCCCAAAATACGTATTTTCATTTTTTTTTTTTTTGTCAAGTTTTCAACTTTCAAATACCATACAAATTTTAAATTGAAAACTTTGAAACAAATACGTATTTCGGTCAGTTTAAATAAGCAGAGAACACAAATTTGTTTGCTTTGCTTTTTCTTGTTTTTCTTCTCTCTTCTCTGATAAAAAGACATAATTTTTGGAAGTTTTTACCAACAATTAAAATGGAAAATGCGGCCCTTTTAATAATCTCACCCCAACTCTTCAAGTTAGAACTCTAAATCTTGAAAAAACAGGGAAATCCTAAAACATATTTTACTCTAAACTTATTCCAATATTTAAAACTACCCATAACAAAGTATCGGATCTTAAATAATTTGATATGAACATTTATAGTGAAACATTAATATCCATAATCAGCCGAGTGTAACTATTTAACAGTATTTATATTCAGTTTTCAAATTAGATTTCACTTTATTTACATTTTTTAAATTATATACCATCTAACAAAAAAAAAAAAACAACTACAACTACAACCTCCAAAGACACGCATCTTCACAACATTAAAGGTAAATGCGTGTGTGCACTTTGAAGGAGCTTGAACATCATCACATTATGAAGACTAAACCTAGTAATTAAATCGTCCACATACGAAAAAAAAATAAATATTATTTACTACTTGCAACAAAATTAACAATTACAGTAGAAATATTTTTTTTTAAATTTGCGCAATAAAATGAATGTATTAAAGTTTAGTTTTTTGTTTATTTTGTTTTTTTTAATAATCACAGAGCAAACAATGCAACAACAAAAGAATTTGCACGAATTTAAGTTATTGTTCATTTTGAGACCTAAAAAAGAAAAGCCCCCTCTTAACATGAAATGGACAACAGTTAAGACTATAAAACCGTAAACAGCTTAGAAATATGTGGCATGCAACCAACCACAGCCATGCAGTAGCATTTCTAACACTTATACTACAACAAAAAACAAACATCCAAAGTCATCGTCATCATGATCATCGTAGTAATCAACATCTCCATGTATTTGTGTGTTTTTCATACATTCACTCACTCACTCACCATTGTAGTTTTGTCCCAAATCCACGCATTGATTTTCCACATTGTCAAGCAGGCAAGAAAGCGAAACGACATAATATAATAATAAATATAAAAAAAAGCTCAGCCAACAATCTTTGAAGCAACCAACCATTAGAGCCATTATTATCATTATTTTGCAAAACAATATAAATTATAAAGATGCCACTGGACGAACGCATACATGTTTTATAAGAAATTGTGAATGGGACGCTTTGATGCACATCAACATGAGTTGAAAGACCATATTGTACCGCCACACGCTAGATGACGTTTAAAAACACAAAAGCTATGGTCAATAAAATGCTTTTAATGTGATAAAAATGAGATACCTAAATATTTGAAAGTCCATAAGAAATCTCGAAAAGATTACAAAAAAAGTTAGATATATAGAAGGTTACCAAATAAATATAACTATAATATATTATAAATTCTCGAAATTTTTATAATTTTGAGAGAGACATGGTTTAGTGAGCATTCATTGTGATAAAAGAATATTTTTTTTTTAAACATGGACCCATTAAAATTTATATTTTTCACCCAAATTCTGTGATATTAACCACAAAAAATTTGTCGGTGGCAGCAACGAAACAATTTAGTTATACAATTAGTTGTCACAGGGAACATGTTTTTTCTGACAAGGAAAGTACTCCAAGCTTAGCTCTCCGAACAATCTGTCTGATATTTTCGGCCACCCTGAGGTCTTATGGACAAAAAATTTAAAAATATATATGCCAAACTTTTAACTTTCCAGCCGGTCAAAAGATAATCTATCATTTAGTTATTGAGTTCTACCTTCCGAATTGGTACTACGTATTTATTCATTTGGCCACTGGCCAAACTTCGACTCGTGTTCATTTTGCCCGGAGTGAGGACCATACGACTCATGAATGTAATTATATAGATCCCGTGCAAAAAATCGCATTAGTTTAATAATTTAATTTAAGCTATGATAGGATCCTTCTATGGCATCTAGTTATGTTCGAGGAAATGATATTGCAGACGGCTTTGAGGCAATTTACTATTTGGGCAAAGGTCTGTGTACTTGGAATCAATCATAACAAAACAGATCTTGTAGTCTTCCATAGGGGGGATTAGGCGGCGACTACTCTATACTCCTGTAGGGGCCATGGGGGACAGCTGGGGGCTTTGTCTCAGAATCGTGCGATGGATATTCGAAGCGATAGTTCGCCCTTTTTTTTGTATGGGATCAATGTTTTTTGGACGGCACTGGATAATGTCACCTATGTTAAATGTTTGTAGATGGTGCGGAAAGTAGGTTTTGTGAGCATCCCGGAGCCAATATTTATTACAGCATCGCATACATTGGATAATAATACTGCATTTTATTCACTTTAATATACTGACGATGACAACGGGTGTGGCCATAGTGTAATATTTGAGAATGTGGATTTCCATCGAAAATGGATCACATAACATCGGTGGCAGGGCATGAACTTTACTTTCTTTACTTTCCATATACCAAAGAGGGACTACCGAGTTGTCCCTGGAGATTTCCAGATCACACTGCAGCGCTTTTCAGGCTGATGTGATGGCAAAAGAAAGTTTTCCACTTTCCTTGAGCGCAATATTATCTTCTCCACAACAAGCGTTTACATCTACTCTAGTAGTCAAGCTACAGCAAAGTTTTTGTGCTCAACGTCAATGACTATGGTGACTGCCAAAAACTGCCGCACATCTTTTAACCATACTGATAAGCAGATTTATATATAATAGTATGGATCCCGGAGCGCAGGGATGAACAGTGGTATTGTACTTGCTGATGTACTTGTACGGCTGGGAATCACCTTACATGTTCCTGTGGAATCTGAGAGGCTCTACTCCGTGAGGGCGACTAATCTCAGGCAGGCTAAAGAAGTGACATGTGTTATTACATGTTATATCTGGCCCGACGTACTTTCGTAACATCAGTGATATTTTGAATGCTAACATCTCGCTCATCTTAAGCTCCGTGCGGAGCTCTAACTAGGTCAAACGGTGGAGTTTGATTGACAGTTATGCATCTGACTCGTGGCATCACGTGGATCTCAGAGTTTCGGTCCGCTAGTTTACATGACGCCGGTTGCCACCAAAAGAACAACCAGGAAATAGTCTTTGCAAATTTTTTTGCAACTGTACCATTTTTGCATATAAATACTTTTGGTGAAATTCCATAAAAAGCAAATATTCGAAAAAAGATCAGATTTTTAACCCTATTAAGCCAACTTAAATATCCGGCATGGCTCACACGCTGCGGCAGGTTGATCTTACAAGGGAGGTTTCCAGATTACATTACAACGTAGTAGATATGCTGTGGAACAGAAAAAATAACTATCACCTGAACTATTTTACCTTCCCACTCTCATATTTAGGGGACCGTTTTTCGTTTTATTCACATTGTTGATGTTGGTTTTCAAAATATGCACACTCGATATGCAAGGAGAGAAAATTTAAAGATGAAACCCGTAGGTAAAAAAGTGTTTGAAAATTTTTCAAACAAAAAATTAAATTGAAATCATTTTTAACCGTTAAAAAAATGGATTGGGCAGCTAAGTTTCTTAACGAATGTTTCTTATTTTTGTGCCCCATATCACATACCAAAGTTTTATTAAAAGTTCGGTGGTACGTCCTGGAAGACTTCCCTTATTAGAATTTTTATTTCTACAATATAACAAAGTTGCATCAAAATCAGAATCCTTAACTTGGAATGCCTTCCTTGTTAATTAAAAGTTTGCTACAATATTGCTGATTTATACTTCTCTCTACATTTGCCCAACTTAATTCCCCTCTTATCTTTATACACTAAAAAAAAAACAATCATTAAAGGAACGTATTCCTTTGTTTATCCTTTTCTATTAAATTACACATCAAATCCTTTAAAATGTATTTAGTCATGGTTTTTGATTATTCATATGTATATAATCCATCTTGAAAGTGCCCAAAAGCATGAATAAAATTTCTTCATTAAATAATTATATTTGTACTTATTTGCTACAAGACATCGATCAATTTGTAACAATCAAAAGGACGATCGATATAAACAATTTTAGGTTCCTTCCCTGTTGAGTATACAATTTATATGTTGCCAAATATTTGCATTATTTAACATACTTTAAACTGCGGCCGAAATATGTTATAATTTAAAATTATGATTGTTAACCTGCGGCTATTGGTAATTTACGAGTTTGACACAGTACATTCTTTTTTTTTTTGGTTTTTTGAAATAAACGTTGCCAAAACAAATAACAAGGAAAAAATATATTGACAAGACCGAACATATAATACTCTACATCATAAGTAATAAAGTCAATGATTATTTGCGTCGATTGTGTTTATTAACCTACCAAATTATAAGCTACAAAATTGTTAGGAAAATAATATTAAAATTAGGGAATTTACAAATAGATGTCTTACACCTTTTAAAAAGAGGTTTACCTAATACAACGCGGTTTTATTTGTTCTAAAATTCAAAGCCTTTTTGGTGCTTGATTTAATCGAAGGAAAGGTATAAAGCAAATAAAATCCGTCCAAAGCCGCTTTGCATGAAACCCGAATATGTAAAGCAGATTCCAAGTCAAATATATATGTTTTTGTGCCACCTCCGATGCTTAGGTAATGACGGTGGTAAAAAAGACAATGTTTGCAACTTTTGTTCGCAGCATATCGGAAACTTTTAAAAATTATACTCGTAAAAAAATTAAAAATTAGGTATTCGTCTCAAAGGAGAATGTTTGGCATGCATATTCACTACATTTTTTCACAGGCTTGCCAAGTTGTTGAAAAAGTATCAAAACGGCTTCGATAAAAAATAATTAAAAACTGACAAATTTCAAATTTCGGAAAAGAAACAAATAGGTGTTCGATGAAATTGAATGAGAAATATTATATAAAAATTTGGCAATCTTTGAAATATAAAGGGTGATTTTTTTCAATTTTGATTTTCAGTATAAATTTTTTGATTGTAAAAAAAGTTTCGAGACATGTGTCAATGCCAAAAAGGTTTGCCATTTTACCGTGACTAGATTACAAACGAACAACGCTTGCAAATCATTGAATTTTATTATCAAAATTCGTGCTGTGTGAGAAATGTGTTTCTATCGAAAAATTTTCTTCAGCATCAGCAATTATTATTAAAGAGCAGCCAATGCCAAGAGCTTCCACACCCTGAGAGATGCACTGTTCGCTGCGGTTTGTGGGCCTGCGTACATCAAGAACGATGAAAATAGCAACGTTACAGTAAATAGAGAAGGGTACAGTTCGATGATTACCATCTTTTTTTTTGCCAAAAATGGAATAATTAGACTTGGTTGACATGTAGTCACGTAGATCTCACGTTTTGGAGAATCCATTGCCCGCCAATATCATGCGATTTCACCCCCACTATACCAATTTTACTGGGGATACGTTTAGTCTGTCGTGTACAGGTACAAGCTAGCCACAATTCCAGCCCTGGTAGGCAACATTACAGCTGCCATTGCTGATATACCATATACCCGCGTCTTGTCGAAATCGAGGTGTAATTTTTGTGTGGATTCAGCTGCAGCGTGAAATACAGCTTAAAAGTCACGCTAATAAAACCATTTATGAAGCATTTGAATGAACACCAAATTTCAAACAAAAAAAAATATTCAAATATATAAACATTGTTGCAAACGATATGACCGGCATTGGTTTTCTTTTTTTGGTTCACCTCTGTACTATTTATATGCAAAATTTCCTTTTCATACTTAAAATTTTTATGATCGTTCATATATTAAGTGTTAAATGGTACTCTCTGATTAAGAAGACCCTTTGAAAAATATTTTTAAAATATTTTACATTTTTGTTTTAAATTACGATCGTATTTATGCATACCGCCACAAATACAGCTGATAATGTGCTACGATCTAAAGTTATTGATTAACAGCTAAAATTTATAACAACCCAGCAAAAAATTTGATTATTAAATAAGCTTTTTACTAATACAGCGTCAGCACTACCCTGTTGTCCACGTCTTTAAGACAACATCGATGATGGGTGCATGACCAAACAAATTCGTAGACGACCAATTGGTGACAGCCCATACAAATCGTCAAGGACATTTTCATACATATGGCCGCTAAATCGTACACGACCAATTGGGCGGCACTATCGCTCATATTGTCGTTGACGATTATGTTTGCGACAATATACTCCAAATTGTAGTCGATGAAACTATAGGGGATTTTCGCTTATATTGTCTTCAATGTACTTGGAGTGACGACAACTTGAAAAGTGTTTCGTTTATAGTTTCATCAACGGAGTTTCATATACGACAAATTCATGATTTCGTGCCTAAACCTGTCGCTTGCGTACTTTGATTGAAGACAATCATATTATTTTGTCGCTCATCACATCGTAAGTTCAGATTTCGCTTACATTGTCCTGAAAGACATTATAAGCGACAAATAGCGTGCACGAAAAATTTTAAAATTTCTTCAAGACATCTTTGAAGACAATTTTGTCAACGAAGATTGGACAACTGGGTAGTTATTTCTGTTAGACTAAGTTATTTTTATATGTTGTCAAGCTAACGCCCAACTACTTATTTAATTACAAAAATAATGAGATCTACTTATTTTAAATAACCTAAAAGTATATGTGAAAGCCTTATTATTCACAAAGTTGTAACCACTTATTTTTTAACTTTAATCAGCATACTAAGATTTTTTATATCTTTACTATGCAGTGGATAAGCAGTTGCACATATTGTATGTATTTTTGCATGCTATTACCTAGAACTTCGAAGATTGAATTCTATTTTGAATGAATTCCCTTAAAATCAATCTCGATTTACTTTTTAATTGAATTCCCTTTTGAATTTTCGTAGAGAGTTCATTCTTTTGAATACATTCGATTGAGATCACGTCTAAGGAATTTATCATTAGGAAATGATCATTTGGAATTCATTCGATTTACAATTTAGGAATTCAATTATATATTCGCTTATTTTTTTCATGTTATGGAGGAATTTGGGAATATTATTCGATTTCCTTCATTCGATTTCAAAAGAAAAATTAAAAAATTAACAATTATGAAATTTTATTACAGTAAATTTAACAATGTCTGACAAATACAAGAAGAAAATAATTAATTATTGAATTCACAATTAAAAATCATTAATTTCCAAAAATTAATAGACAAAAATGAAGATATCTTCAAAATTTAAAAAATCGGCAAAATTTCAAAATATCGCCAAAATAATAAAAAAATAGCCAAAAATTTCAAAATGATAAAATCGCTAAAATTGGAAAAAAGAGCTCAAATTGAAATATCCATTCAAATTAAAAAACCCTAAAGTCGGAAAAACGTTAAAATTAAAAAAGTTGTCAAATTTAATAAAAGCTAAAAACAAAAATCGCTAAAATTTAAAACAAGGCCAGAAATTACAAAATCTTTCAAATTAAAGAAACGCTGTCTCTATGTAAAAAACGCCAAACTCAAAAAATCGTCAAATTAAAAAAACGCCAAAATTTAAAAAAAACGGCAAAATTAAAAAAGATAGACAACATTGAAAAAAATCCCATAAGTTAATAAATTGCAAAAATTAAAAAAAAAAAACTAAAATTATTAAAAGGTTAATATAGCCCTCTCTCTCTCTCTCTCTCTGCAATGTATAGCTCTCGAGATATGTAAACTCGATCTAAAAATCTAGCCAATTATCTCGATTCTTGAGACCTGTGTTGCAAAAAGATTTTCTTTGACGCTTTTTAATTTCGGGATATGGTCGATAAAAATTGTGTTAAAGCGTTTCAATTGGATTAATTTTTTTAATTTTTGCTATTTTTCATTTTATTTTTTTGAATTTTGGCGATTTTTTTAAATTCTAGCGTTTTTTGGTATTGGCGCCTTTTTAAATTTTTGGCATTTTTTTTAATTTTAGCGTTATTCGATTTTCTTTAATTTAAGTGGTTTTCTCCAACTTAGCGGTCTTCCATTTTTATCGATTTTCTATTCATTTTAAAGATTTTTGCAATTTTGATCATTTTTTTCAATTTAAACGATTTTTTCCAATATTAGCATTTTTAATTTTGGGAATCTTTAATTTTGGCGACTTTTGCAATTAAGGCAATTTTTTCGATTTTGGTGATTTTTTTTTAATTTTTGTTTTTAATTTTTGTTTTTCTGTAATTAGAATAAATAAAATTTTTATTTTCTAAATTTTTAAATCGAATGTTATTGTCAAATTACTCATTCGAATGAAACAAAATTGAATGAACAATAAAATCGATTGAATTCCTGAATTAGTAAATCGATTGAGTAAAAATCGATGGAATTCCCCACGATTGAATTCCCAAAAAATGAATCCGAACGATTGAATTCCCTATAATTGAATTCCCAAGGAATTAATTCAGTGATTGGCAAATCGAATGATAAAAACGAATGAAGTCTTTTGAAATTAAATCGATTCATTCCAAATTCAAAAATTGTAATTTCTGTCAGAGAATCCATAGTTAATTGGAATTACAAATCGAATGAAGAACTCTATTTTTTAAAATCTCTGCTCCTACTACTACTTACAAAAATTAACTTGTTGAATAAAATTCAGAAGTTTTGACATTTTGATATTAGTAATGAACATATATCACTGAGATTTTGCTGGGTTTATGATTGTACAAACTCATGAATTTTTTGTTATAATATGTAATTTTATTTTATGCGTAAAATTTTAAATTTATTCAAACTAAATAATGAAATATGTTGTTATATATATTCATACATGTACGTTTACTTTCATTGAATGTATGATAAAATGGCATGAAAAGGGAAAATTTAATAAAAAAAAAAAAAAAATACAGATAATAAAAGAAAGTGTTAATAAGGTGACAAGAGGGTTTATTAAAAATAATTACCAGGCTTTTGATTTAGGTGAGAAATGGTGCGACATGTATTATTAAAAAAGAATTTTTATTTATTTTTTAGTAATTTTACGTTTATTTTTTTTGTTATTCATATGACATTTGACAGTTGAATTACTATAAAATATTGTCTCAAAATACTTAAAGCATTCATTTTACCACAAAAATATAAAAAATTGAAAAAAAGCTGAAACAATTAGTTATGCCGCACTAACTTTTAATCAACTTCTCACTTACATCAGTCTTTTGCCCAAGAAGCAACCAAGCGATCAATATTATTAATAGAAAAAAAAACCAAATGACCGTAAAAATCTTCAAAGTCTTTCCTACTACTAACACTAGACTTGAAAAGTATTTAGAGTTTTCTATTTAAATTTTTCAATTCGACAGTTGGTTGTTATAATTTTTTTTTAATATAAATCGTATACACTAGGAGCATAGTGTATATTTTAAGTTAAGTCAACAAGTCTTTTGGAATACAAAAATTTCAAAACTGATTGCGACATTAAGTTTTGCCTGTTGTAATTTGTACTTCCATTATTTTCCCTACATGAAAACCTCCAACGTTTGTCATAAATTTTCTGCATCATTATGATAGTGCTCTACAACAACGACGTCACCATATCACAAGACAAGACATTGTGGTTAAAATTAAGAGGGGTCTTTTAAAAGTTTTCATTTACTATGTGTTTTTCCATTCCCTATATTTGCTTTATAGTCTTTAATATGATGAGTTTAGTGTCACATTTTAGCCCTTGAGACAATTTTTTTTTTTCATGTGTTACGTTTCAGGTAATTTTTTTTTCTTTTGAGGTTATGGTAGAATACTATGTAATTAACATATGATATATAACGACAATATTATTAACATATTTTCAGTTTTAATTTTTTCCCAAAGATATTTGATTGTAAAGCGGACAAAATAATTTCACTTACAACGAACGTCCAACAGGTGTGCATGCGTAAAAGTGTCTTAATTATATGCGCTTATAATACATATCAAGCGTAAAGTTTATAAAGTAGTGTCTAGTAGTAGTAGAATATGATTGTCTACTGTTTATATTGCAGAAGATAGAGGTCTTGGAATGTGAGATCATTGTATAAAAAAGAAATTGTGAATTTTTTATCATAAGATATAAATCCTCTTGGGGGAATAAAAGATTTAACGGTACAAATTGTACTGAAATTGTAAATCCTAAGGTTGCAAATTCTATATTTAATCTTTAGTTTAGTTTTCTTCAGCAGTTTCCATAGTTGTAGAACAATTTATGATCTACACTCAAAAAAAGACATGAACTAAAAATTAATACAAAATTTTCTTTAAAATGATTTAAAAATTTTCCTCAATTTAAGTAAAATTTTATTAAATCATAGAAAAATTTTCTTAAAATGAATAAAAATTCCTATGTTTGGGTAAAAACGAAATAGTTTATATATGTACTCAGAAATAGTTCATATCTTTCTTAAGTAATATTTATTGATTAAAGGAAAAAAACAAGTATTTTAAATAAAAATGTATCAATTAAAAAAAAAACATCTCAGTTTTAAGAAATTTACATACTTAAATCTTCGAAAAAAAATTTAGAACATAATTTACTCCCATAGAGCTATAACACACGAGAACAATTGTGCTGGCATAGCATGCCCGCTTGTTGGCAAGAGGGGCGAAGAGTATAGTTTTTTGGTGGCGTAAAGTTTCAACCAGCTTCTACCCCGCATTAGCAGCACAAAACCAATACATGCACATTTAAAAAAAAACCCCAAATATTAAATGAATACAAAAAATACTAACACACACAAAGCTATGTATACACTCAGAACATTATGTAGTTCACTGTTTGTAGTTTAATAAAAAAGTTTTCCGTTCCATTCAAAAATAAAGGAACATACATTTATTTTTCAAAGAAATATCTTATTAACTTTTTTATACATTTATTCGAAATAATCTACTATCATTTACCGATTTTTTTCAGTTTCATTTATTTTTTTCATTTATTTAAAATTCAATAAAAATTTACCCACAAAACGGAAACTTGTGGTTTATTTGTGTTCGTAACAGTTATTACAAATTTAAATTTTGTTAGCTGTCTGCTTAAAAAAAAAAAAATATTCAAAAAATTTCAATTTGTTTTTTATTTAAATTGGATGTATATATACAAAATTTTTCGATTCAAATTACAAGAACTTCATACACATACATACACAAACACATTCACACAAAAAGTGTCTATAGCTATGCATACGTACATTTTGTTGATTTAAAAAAAAAAAATTACAAAAAGGGAAACAATTTCAAATAAATGATAAAATCATATATTTTTTAAGGAATTCGTAGGTAAAATTTTGACATTTATTTTAACTGATTATAACATTTGTTTCTTACGGATGTGTCAGTTGAATAATCAACATTTTAAAATAAATAACAAAAGGCATTTAATTTAAAAGAAAATTAAGTAGACCGGGCTTTAAATAAAATATCATTTCTTGTAAATTACATTTTCTGTTATTTTAACTTACAAACTATTTTAAGTGTACGTATACATTTTATGCCAGATAAATATCATTCCCGTGTTTTTTGAAAAGAGCAAAAATTGTGTGTTTAAATATTAGTCTAATGTGTGATAACTCATTTAGTTAAAAAAATGTGTCTAACTTAAAATGAAAATGTACTTGACTTAAGTGTTCTCATTTTTTGTTCGCGAGTAATAAAATTAACTAAATTTTAGAAAGCCTTTTTTAAATTCAGTTTTTGGGTCTACCACTCTCTCATTTTTAAGAATTGTTTTCTAAAAATTAGTTCAGGCAAAAACAAAAAGTAATAAATTTTTTTCTATATAATAATAAAAATTTATTTGGTTTAAAAAACTGATGAACTATTTCTAAGAAAAATTTTCATGCAACTTAGTTCAGATAAATTTTAAAAATTTTAATAAAATTTTGTTTTCAAGTAAAAGTTTTTTAATTTTTGGAAATTAATAAACTTAGGTATACGAGATTTTTGCTGGAAAAAGTTTCAATTCTTTTCAGTATTTTTTTCGAAAAAAAACAATCAATTAAAAACAAACTATGTAGTTAGTTTTCATAATTTTCAAGAAAAAGTATTATTAAAGAAAACAAATTAAAGTAACCATTTAAAAACCTTATGTAATTTTTGGTTCTTGATCGTGCGCGAGACAAAAATTGCTCACGTGTCCACCTCTTATCTTAACAGCCTTATATATTGACCTTAAAATAGCTTAAAATATATATTTAAAATTTTGTTAACAAAAAGTTAAAAATTTCGAATTTGCGCTTTTATGTAATAATTTTGTTTACTGACTACAATCCAAAATATCGGAATCACATTTTATACATTAACAACATTTTATAATTGACGTTGCGTCTATAAAACTTTATATTTATCGAATGCACTAAAACTATTTTTTTTGTTCACTTAATAATAAAAAAAAGTTAAAATTTGTATATGTCAATAAAAGTTTAAGCTAAAATGACATTTTCCATTTGCCAATAATTACAAAAAATGTAACTGTGATATTTTGTATTTTTGCAACTATTTCCTTTAATTAGTTAATTTAAGAAGACAAAGGACCCCCAATGTTCCTTAGCCATAGATGCCGTGTGTCACTTAGGGCGTCTCCTTTTGTAGTTTTCTCAAGCAGAACAATTAATTAACTACGAAAAGGATCTGACTTAGTCACAATTTATTACGATTCAGGATATCCTGCAGTATATTTTTTAATTTGTTTACCTTTTTGCTAATGAAATTGAATTTATATTTTTAATACATGAGTTTAGTATAATTCAATTTAATTTAAAGATAAAAATGTATAGGAATAGGCAGTGTCCCCACAAAGTTTAAGCCCTCCGAAAAATACTTACACAATGAGTGTAAAGTACTTTAAAATATATGACTTTACCCTAGAAACAGTTTCATATTTATAAAAAAAATTTTATCACATTAAAGTATAATTTTCACTTAAAGAAGTGTATTTTTAGGGAGTTAAGTTCTAGTTTTTAGTAAAAAAAAAATATCTAATGAACTTAAATAAAATTAAATTTTTCTTAAAACCAAGAAAATATTTCCTAAGTAACAGTAAAATTTTAAATGATATATTGTATGTTATGAACAAATTAGGAGGAAATTTTACTGTTTTCTAATAAAAATCTAGTTCTCAGTAGTAAAATTTTTCTATAATTTAGAAATTTTTACCCAATTTTAAGTACAATTTTTTATTGCCGAACAGTTTGCTTGGAATTGTCCCGAAAGCATACAGTTCCTTTGCTCCAAACTAAAACTGGTTCTTTTATGAATATAAGTGACAGAGGGCTGTTCGAAATGTGCTTAGCCTAACAATGAAAAACAGGAGTTAAAATTCATAAAAGTATGTTTATTTTTTAACATAATATCCTGAAACTTCAATACACTTACTCCAACACTTCTCTAGCAATTAAAATAATTTTCCTAAAGCTCAAAATAATCGTTTACAGCTGCATGCAATTGCAGCAAAGAACTTTTTTAGCTTTGCGAACAGGTAGTAATCGCAGGGAGCTAAATTGGGAGAATAAGGTGGGTAGTCAAGCAATTCGTACTTCAATTCGTTGATTTTTGCCATTATTAAATCACTCTTGAATCATAGGGAGCTAAATATTTTATTTAGTAGCCTTTTTAACCATATATGGCCTCATGGGCTCGGTTATAAATTTATTGAAATAAAATAAAAAAAATAAATAATATCTTTCAGCTCAAAAAAAATTGGGAGAATAAGGTGGGTAGTCAAGCAATTCGTACTTCAGTTCGTTGATTTTTGCCATTATTAAATCACTCTTGTGTGGTTTTGCGTTGTCTTGATGAAAAATTACTTTTTTGTGTTGTAAACAGGTTCGTTTTTCTTGAATTGCCACATTCAATTGATGATAGTCGATCAATAAAATACCTTTGTTATCGCAGAAAATCGATGTCATAACCTTACCAGCCGATTAAATTGCTCTTGGATTCTTTGGTGCACTTCCACCAGCTTCAGTCCATTGTTTTGAATGTTATTTTGTCTATAGTGTGTAGTGATGGATCCGTGTTTCATCAACAGTTATAAAACAATGCTTCAAATGCATTTTATTTTGCTTAAATTTTCAGTCAAATGCGTTTTTGATCAACTGTTAACAAATGCGGCACCCATCTTGCAAAAAGCCTTTTCCTCTGTAATTTTTGATGCAAAATAAAATGGAATTGATCTCTAGTCGTTGATCGTCTAAAATCATATCATGTACTTTAGCTACGATCCACTTCGTGGATCGTCTTCAATGCTTTTTATTTTATGTTTAAATCAACAGCCCAATTTTTTACTGTTGCATATGAAGGAGAACTTTCACCTAACACATTCGATCTATGATTATGAATTGCTTGTCCGGTAAAACCTTTCTTATGTAAATATTTAATGACATCGCGAATTTTAAATTTTTTCATTATTAAAAAATTACACGAAGTATCTTTTTTAAACAGCTGTTATTAAACAAATGAGTTACCAGATCGAAATGAAATTTAATATGTGCTCATATGACAGATGGAACCTTCTAATCTTTTACTGTTTATACTGCCATCTCTGTGTTGTGCTAAAAATACAATCAGTAATATTTGGATATGAGATTAAGAAAATAAGGTTTTTGGTAGTCGTTCCAGGAATTAAAAGGGGTAGAACATTTGCCATTGTTTATTACATCTCTGTACGCCTAATTTACCAAAATAACTTTAAAGTCATACATTATACTATAATCTATTACATTACAAAAACACCGGCTATAATTAAATGAAAAAAATTTTAAAACATTTTTAAATCTTTGCTACAATGATAATCCTAATCCATCACCAAAATTACCATAATAAATGGTTATAAATTAAATGTGATTAAATGATATTTTCTATATAGCCTACCTGGCTCACAAAAGTCAACGCCCATTTCAAAATGTAATAGAAATAATAACCGAAAAAATAGCAGTATTGTACATAAAAAAATAAGTACTTGAATGTATTTTCCATTATGGTTTACTCCTCCCTCCTTTCTAAATTAATGACATTAAAAATATAAAAATCATAGAAAGACACAGCAACAGTGTATATATTAAGGCCCCTTAGGGTTAGAACTTACATTTTGTCATTAGATTTAATTGTTTGGCAACGGTACAATACACATACTCCAATGAATTTTAAATGATAGATAATATATAACCAACCACATTAAATTGGTTTAAAATTATAAAAACCTTAACAGAAATATAAATATGAAACTATACACGCATGCTTTACTCATTACCTTCACTCGAGGTTTTCAAAATTGTATAAATATGGTTAAAGGCAAAATCATTTAATAGCATTTCAACATTAATTTTTTTTGTTATTTAGTGAAGAAATATACTAATACACTCAGATATCGTCATACACATTTATATATATGTGGCGTAGTTACTTTTAAAAATATTCCCATAACTCAAAATCATTGGAAACTATTTATTGTGATTACTTCTTGTCATTTTTTCACTGCTGCGATTAATCAAAAAAAAAATAAATAAAAAATACACATACATAAAGACGTACCCTGCTATATAGATTAGGGTAGCACATATCAATATATACATTTCGAAGATCCAAAATGGTTTTAAGATGTTTCTACTTTTTATTCCCCATATCTGGTATTCAAAAAATTTTTAAATTTACGAAGGAAACTTTAAGTCTCACAAATGTCAGCGTAAGATTATTAGAATGAACAAGTGAATAATTGCAATATGTATTTAAGATCGCCAGATCTCACCATAGCTATGAAAAATTTAATTTTTATGATGAAGAACCTCATTAATTTTCGTCCAATGTATCACTTTACTATTATGTTCTCTTTTTCACATATAAATATTACATTGCTATGCGCTTTATTTGCACTCAGTAGTCGGTCAATACGATAGTATTGTATGTTTATATGGAGTATTACAAATTTTTCACGTGAAATCTGAACAACTTACAATGCTTTCTGTAAAAAAATTGTTAGTCTGCAACAAATATGGAACACCCTAATATTGATTTATTTGTATATATGGATAATTTGCTGGGTTAAAATAATACAGAGTGATATGATGGTTGTGACCTGTTTGCTTAAAAAAACACAGGCCGTGTTTCAGATTGTCTCCCTCCGACTGTGTGTGACTGTATATTTTTTTTTTTTGTTAAATGCAGTGTTGCCATAAGGAAAATTCAAATTTACTCATGATCATTATTAAAATTACACAAAAAATATGATTCAAAAAACAATAACTTTTATCCTCTCTGAAAACTTCTGAGAATCTGTATGATTTCTTTAAGAAAATTCTTTAGAATGGCAGGACATCAAAATTTAAAATTTTAAGAAAGAAAATTGTAAATATCCAAAGTATTTTCTATAGGAAAAGTTTTTTAGAATCTGAAAATGTTTTCAAATGAAAAACTTCTTAAAATGTGTGGTCCTTCCACACTTCCACACTCTCAAAATTTAATAGACTTTTTGTTTAAAAAGATCTCAAAAATGTGATCAATTTTCCATAGAAAAAGTGTTCACTATTAGGGTGATAATTTTATTGACTTCAACCGTTCTTCAAGTGAAAAAATTCGTTAAACTTTGAAACTTTTACAGACAAAAAGTTCTTTGGATCATATTTATTTAAAGGATTATATAACCGTCCTCAGAATCTTAAAGTTTTCTATAGAAAAAAATCCCCATAATCTTAAATTTATAAAAAGAAAGCATTATGAATTAAAGTAATTGATTGGGTATTTAAACTTGAAATTATAAAAAAATTAAACATGCATTTAATTCCACATTAACTACGCAATTTGTGTAATTCCACAAGAAATGGCAACACTGGTTAAATGAGTGAATTTTATCATTTACTTTATTCTAACTCGTAATTGACTGCGTAGATCAAAGTGTTTCTTTTAGAAATTAGTAAAATGAATGGTTTTCTATAATATCTAAAAAAAAATTTCGAGGTGTTTCGTAGATCAGTTTTGATAGGTTATTTATTTCGCTGTAAAAAAATGTTGTTGTATTTCGTTATTAGTTTTCTTAAGCAAAAATATTAATTAAATAAATGTTAATTTAAATTTTTAATAAATTGAATTATCAATGTAGTAATATATCGACACGTATTATACCATCGTTAATGCTCCAGTTACAGTTGAACCAAAAATATATATATATATTTTTTTAGGCAATTTACTTAAAAAATTTTTAAGTACGAGTATGATTTATTTTAATTTATTTAGATCATTTGTTTTATGATTTAATTCGCTGTGAACTTCATAAACATATACACACATAAGACCATTTACACAACATGTATATATAGACTGTGTGAGTCTACATTTTTCAGGTTATAATAACAACAAACGAAAATACGCAAAACCAAAACAATATCAAATAAATGAATAAACATTAATTTTAACGGAAAAATTTAAAATTTATTTTTATCTGAATAATCATTTGTTTTGACTGATTTTAACAGTTGTTTAAACAACAATAAAATGAAATACAATTTCATTTAAGTGGTATTTTAACTTACAAACTATTTAAAGTGTATATCGCAACGTCCTCCTTCGGTGTTCCCATACCACATATGTAGAATTCAATGCGTAGAAATGCTGAGAAGCAGTTTATTTTTGGAGACTACTGAAATAGTAAAGCTGTATGGTATAGAACCCTAGTTAGCAAGACGGGTAGGACAGCACAAAAATGCATTAATTTTCAAATTCAATATTAAATGTATACATTAGATCTCAGTCAATGTGATAAAAAGAGTTTAACATTTTATTTGTTAATATGTCAAAAAAAATTAGGTTTTGAAATTAGTAGCTTTTAAAAAAAATTTACAAAATATATTAAATAATTGATTTTCAAATTACAGCCAGATCAAAAGGCTTTCGTTCACTTGCAATATTGCATCGTAATTGACATCATGATAATATAATTGCTGAATTTAACAGTTTTATGGGCCTGGATTTATAATTTCATAAAGAAAAAAAATCACAATAATAATATTAAAAAATTATATTCATGTTTTGAAATATTTGTATTTAAATAAAAATATAAATCACACACGACCTATAAACACCAATTCAGAAATATTCAAACAATTAATAATAAAATAGTTAACTGTTACGTCTTTACTAAAAACAGAGAACTCTTAAATTTGCAAAAATTTTTCAATGTATTTTACGTTTATGAAAGTTTTGAATTTCTTATGAATAATTAAAGAGAGTTTAGAAGATGTACTGGGATATATAAGTGTTTTATTGTCCAATTAAAAAAACAGAGTTTTAAAAACGTTTATAACGAATATAAAAAAATATTAAGGTACAAATGTTGTATCGCCCTATCATCCATTATTCCATATTTTGAAATTAAATTTTAACAACAATACCTAGCACGCACTTTGTGAATAAACTAATTCTTTACAGTAAAAAATTTCTAAATTATTTAAATATCATTATTTATTACTAATTGATGATGTTATATAGTTTAAAGCTTAATATGAAATGAAATTTTTTTGAAAAGACTTACCTTACATTATTTTTATTTATGTTCTTTGTTTCCATAGATAAATTATCAATTTTAATTTTATCGATAATAACGCTCACATATTAATCGCGTTTAGTACATAACTAATTTTCCCACATTCTTTAACACTTTTACTGCATTCATTCTGCTAAAGTTACACACACACTAATTAGAGCTTCTTTGACTTTTTCTATAACAACAATAAAGTAATATTCACTGTGCAACAACAGAGAGAGAGAGGGAGAAATATAAATAATTCAATGCAAAAGCACAAACAAAACAGAGAGATAATAAATAAACCGTTTATATATTGATAAATTTACTAAATTGCTTCTTTTTTCTTACATTTTACATTTTATTTAAACAGATTTTTATAAAATTACTTTAAAATAATTAAATTTTATATTTAAATTAATAAAATTTTCACTTTTTTTAAATTATAAGGCACTTCTTCACTAATATATTATAAATCTAACGAGAGCAACGCCCTTTGCGTGGCCGACTTGATAAAAAAGGAAATGATAACTAAGAAGTAAAACACATCAAATGAAGTTGCCGCAAGCATCAAAACTAGATTTATCATATAAATATTTTATATGACGAGCAAAATAATGCCAAAGCAACAGGTTGTTGTCAACGTATAGAAATGATTCATTTTATTTTGAAGACAAAGCAGCATTATCCATTTCTAGCGCCTACTGCTTGCCAAAAGCTTGGTCGTCATATAAAATAAATGGAAATGCTTTACTGCGAGCATCAGCCTCTTTTGATGTGTTCCAGCACTGAAAGGGGGTAACACAAAAACCAAAGGTAGTAGACCAACAAGAAAAACAAATTTGGTTTTATAAAGGCTATATTGCTTTTAACATTCCGTAACGTTTCTGTAACGTGCCGATCCGATAGGAAGTCTGTAAGATGGAATCAGCTACTTTTGTTGACAGTTTCTAGTCATATTTTAATTTGTGTTTAATAAGGTGATTTCCAGGAACTAAAACTATTAGTTTATCGTCTGTCACAAAATGTTTTGTGTTTTTTTGGTAATTTTTCTAAATAATTTTTTAACATTAAAAAAAAAAAATATGTTACCAGTGGTTTACTTTTTTTTTTGTAAGTTAAAGTAGATTCTATCGTGAACTAACTCGTTCAATTAAAAGAAAGATCTAGTTCACTCCCAATCTCTCTTTTAGTTTAGTGGCAACAATTTTATTTATTTTTATTTAGTTTTTCACTAGTTACTCAAGTTTTTTTTTAAACAAATTTACAGTAACATTCGAATTCAAAGTTAAACAAAGTAAATAAAATCCTTAAATTATTTTTTCCCTAAAAGTATTTTGCTTTATAATATTTTTATTTAAATTCTAAAATTAGTTGTTCTTTACAAAAAAATAAACTAGAAAAAACCGGTCATCAAAATAAACTAGTCTAGTGTAAATGAAACCTGCTGTTATTAGCTGTCACTTAACGTAGCCCAAAAAAATCTGATTTTACAGATTCGTCCAGAACGTCACATTATGTTACATCTAAACTAAATAAACCCAAAACAAAAAAGCTGATTCCTCACAGAACGTTACGTTAAACTAAAGGCTCCATTAGTTAAAGCGTTTTGTAAAGTATGTATAACGGGTCATTGCAGCTAGCTCATTTATATAATCTGTTCCGTAACAACGTGTCAGCTGCTTTGGTTAAAAGTTTCTAGTTATTGTTTAATTCAATTTAACGAAAACCATTAACCGCTCTTTAAGTTCAATCGCTCATTTTACTATCTTTCTATGGGAACAATTTTATTACATTACAATTAAGGTTTCAACAATTTATACGATGCAATGGATTACATGCAATTTTTTTAATTCCCTTTTTAAAGTTGCTTCCAAAGATATGTCTATTTATACGGTGATTGTTGTTGCACTAAAACCGAAAGTGAATGCGGTAACAAAAGAAAAATACATATGAGTGCGAAATAACAAAAACGTACACGAAAAGTAAGTAAGTATAAAATTTATTAAGTCTTCTTCTTTTATGATTACACTGATTGTCTTACATACTATGAGAATAATAACATTCTTGAGCTATATGTGTCTTACTCTAATAACTAAGTTAACGTAAAAAGCAACATTGCTAAAGTGAGATAGAATATGTAAAAAAGTACAAACTGAAAAGTTTGACAAGACTTGCTTTTGGCCTTTAAAATAGCTAACTAAAACTAAATAACAAAAGTTCTTTAACAGAAATTGACAAAACATATTCATATAACAGTTCATGTAAAATTAACAAAACTAAATTTAGTAGTTAGTTACGTTACAGACAAACTAACGACACCCACGTCTTTTCATAAACCAAAACTAAATCAGATGATTCCTCACGGAACGTTACGTATAAACTTATTCAGTCTGAAGGAGAAATGTGCAGCTGCTCCTTACCTTTTTCCAATGTAGTTTATATGTAAACTAGCGAATGAGGTGACACTTTTATTTGGCATCTTGGAGCTTAACGTCTTTGACAAAAGCAAAGTTAACATATACTTGCTGACATTAGCTGTGTTTATGAGGAAGTTATCAGTGTTGACTTGTTTCAACAAATTTGATATTAGTAACGTAAAGAGTTAACACTAAACGTTGGCTTATGTCAAATTTATATGGGAATGATATAATCCAACTTTGATAGCTTGCCGCATAAACACTGCTATTGAACTTTACCAATTGCATTTAATTTCAGCAAAGTTAATATATTAGAATACGAAATTGTTTTATTTTACTTGCTTATGAAATATTCTAAATGTGTTAGTTTCGTCAGGAATTATTTGTATGTGCCGTATATGGGATCAATGAATATTTTGGCAGTTATAATTTTTTAGTTAATTGCCATCTTTTGAACCAAAATTAAGTTTGCATTTAAATTAAAGTTGCTTTTACAAAAATTAATACATATATCATAAAGAAAACACGTAAACATATCGAATTAAAACAGCGTTTAAAAGACTTAGATTTTTTAAATAGTTTTTCGTTTAACATTAACTATAACTACAAATAATTATAAAGTCATAGCAATAGTTATTGAATAACTTTCAGTTATTCAAAAACAGCAAATCATTATTTTGAGTTGCTGCCTGATATCCATTAAGTGACAAAAAAAAAGATAATATGAATAAATAAAAAAATAACAAGAATAACTGGCAGTTAAACGCAAAAAGTACCAGCTTACACACAGCAATTTTACAACCTACGATATGATAGTTCAATTAAAAAGAAAACTTTTCTAAATATTCCTTATACATTATTTTATATTATTTAAATATAATAAATATTATATTAAGGAAAATAAACAGTTAAATATCATCAACCTTTATTATTTTCTTTATTAAAATTTTTATATAAAATAAATTTTGTGTTTAATTTGTTGTTCAGGGCAAAAAATGGAGTTTACTAAAACTAGATTTATATAAAAAAAAAAACATTTACAAATCAAAATTTCTTTAAAAAATATCCTGTCGATTTAATTAAAATAGTTATAAAAACGTAACTTTTAATAGCAAAATATGCAAAATTAAACAAAATAAGCTTAAAAAAGCTTTATCAAATATGACTTATGTTTCTTACATTTTTAAGATGAACTTGTACTTGATTTCTATATAAATTGCTCTATCTTTTGAAATAAAATACAACGTGCGACTTCCTTTGGTTGGCTTTTACATCTTCCAATCTAAATTATTTTTTCAAGGCAGCTTTGAAAATTTTTTGCCGGACATAGGGGTAACCTTTTTAAATTTTTCTTTATATCAAGGGGACTTGAAATGAATTGTGTTCAAAATTGATGTATTATCAAAATCAGGATAATGTTTACAATTGTTTTATTCCCTTTTACTTTTGTAACATCAAATTTTTTAAGGAACACTTACATAGAAATATTAGAATCCCTGTTTATACCACATATTAGTCTAAATTAGTATATTTGTCGTACAAAATCATTTTTAGTATAAATTCTTTCCATTTTCTGTTTCCAAATTACAATTTATTTTATTTATTTTCATTGCTAATTTTCGTAATTGGGAGAAAAGTGTTTTTTAAGATTAAATTTATATAATAAATAGAAAAAGTCACAGTATATTAAAAATGAGCTCCAATTAAAAAAATAATATACTAAATATTAGTAACAGAATTGGCAAATCGATATCCATTAAGTGTTTATTAAAATTTGATTGAATTTTAGTTTCTTTCATCTACTAATTTTTAAAGCCACTTTCAACTTATTAAAAATTACTGTCATTTTTTGCAATTATCAATCTCAGTTTTTTTTAACTATTACAGATCTTTTTGTAACTTTTACAAATAGATAAATATATAAGTTAATTTTAATTGAAACCCAGTTAAAATGTGCAAAAGTATAAAATGTTACCCGAAAGTACTATGGTACCTTTTAAAATTATATAGTAACAAAAAAGGTAGGATGCCATCAACTTTGCCAACCCTGCTCCTTTTAGTCATCATGTAAATTTTTCTTAACTCGGTCACGCAATGTAGATTGCTCTCGTTTTATTAATAATTTCTTAGTGAAAAAGTGTTTGATAATTTCTAAAAAGTGTAAAACTCATTAATTTAATTAGTTTGATAAATTTGATAAAAATCTATTGAAAATAAATCTTAAAAGTAATAAAAAAGAATTGCAGTTATAAGCAATTTAGTAAATTTATCATCTATTTGTTTTTTCTGTGTGCTTTTGCATACGAGTATAAGTGTTTTTCTTTCTCCTTCTTTCTCTCTCTCAATTTGTTAATGTTATTTATTGTTGTTATTAAAAAAAATAGTCAAATAAGCTCAAATTTAGTTCGTGTGTGTAATTAGAAAAAATGTGTTTAAGCAAAAAAAAATCTTTCTAGTGTGCGATAATTATGTTATCAATATTATCGATAACAACGATAAAGAGGTTGAATTTCAATTTGATAATATGTATATTGCAAGAAAGGAAATAAAAACAATATAATATTAAGGTAAGTTTTAACAAAATATTAAAAGTTTCAGATTATTATTAAGTTTTAAACTCTATAACGTCATCATTTTGTAACAAATAATTAAATTTAAATAATTGAGGACAACTGTAGATAATCCCAAGATACAATATTTGTAAATAGACTTCGAATATTATGTAGTGTAATAAAAAAGTTTTCCGTTCCATTTAAATATAAAGGAACATACCTTTAATTTTGAAAGAAATATCTATATTAACTTTTTTATACATTTACTAGAAATGATTTACTATAATTTACCGATCAGTTCATTTATTCTTCAGTTTTATTATTATTTTTTTTTTTTTTTTCATTTGTTTGAAATTTAATAAAAATTTACCCACAAAACGGAAATTTGTGGTTTATTTGTGCCCGTAACAGTTAACAGTTATTACAAATTTAAATTTTGTTTGCTGTCTGTTTCAAAAAAAAAAAATATTCAAAAAATTTCAATTGGTTTTTTTATTTTTGAATTGGTTGTATATATACAAAATTATTTCATTACAATTACAAGACTTCATAAACGCACATGGAATTAATAAATGCTAATTGAAATTAATAAAACTCCATTTGGAATTAATAAAATTTCGGTCATTAATAAAATTCCAACTGGAAGTAATAAAATGAATTAAATTACAATTAGAATTAATTCAATTACAATTGGAATTAATTAAATTGCAATGAGAATTAATTCAATTTCAGATAGAATTAAATTCAATTGGAGTTGGAGATAATTTAATTCCAGTTGAAAATTAATTGAATTGATTAAATTTGATCCAATTGGAATTTTACTTCATCCTTAGATTTTTTAAAATTTTTAAAAATACTAACAATTTGAAAAAGGACTACACTAGAAAGTTTAGAAAGAAAAAAATTCTAAAATTATTTTCTAATTTAGATATTTTTTTTAACTTTTTTCTAAATTTTTTACCAATTATTCGTTATATCGTGTATTAAATTTCAAAAAAAAAAACATTCGTTTTATAAGGTAGGTAATTCAAACAATTAGGTCGCACGTTATATCGCGTTTTCGTTATACCGAGTATTCGTTATACCGGGCAACGACTCTATGTATATTATTGTTATTATATACCTCTAACTCCCGCTGGAGCATTTCCAAAAAAAAATAATAGTCGGCTGATTTCTGAAGCGAAGATTTTATTTTCCATTTTTTACTCTAAGAAAAAATTTTAAAATTTTTAATTTTTTAGGCTAAAAATTTTTACCAAAATATTTTGCTTTTGTCAAAACTTTTAAATTTATTTCAATTAACCTTTAAAAGAAAAGAGCAACCATTAAGTGGAAATAAAATATAAAATATAGCAATTTTAAAAATAAAACAAATTAAAATTTAATAAATTACAAAAAATGCAATTGTGCGAATCTCAACTAATTCATTCAAGACAAATGTGGGTGTCGTGTGATTTGGGGCAACCTTAAGTCAACTTTTGTTGACTTTTGAAACAAAGCTTAAGTTACTTAAGCCAATTGTAGTCGCGCCTTTGCAGAATGGTTGAAGTTATTAAATTTTTGTTTGATGAATAGTAAATAGTACCATGTAATCGAAACTAGATTTCGAAGATAATGTAAAGGCCCTTTAAAACAGCTGACACATTGCTTTACAACGCTCAATTTAATTTGGACTTAAGCTTTAACAAATAAATAAATAATTTTTTCTAAATTAGGTATGCAATAATCAAGATAAGTTGTCCATATCAGTCTACGATGACCAATGTTTATCAAACTCAAATGGATAGCCCTACTGCAGCCCTACTGTGAATGGTGACTTCTTATAATTTTGGTCATGTTTTAAATTTCTAACCAATTTTAAAAGTAAAATTTTGTTTTGGTTGCAAAAGATTTTTTCTACTACCATATGTATACCAATTTAACAGATGAATACATTTATGTAATATCAAAAAATGAAAGACAGCATTTGAGCGTAAAATATACCAAAAAGCCCAAAATGAGTAAGTAAGATTTAGTAAAAATATCTAATGTATGAAAGTACAATTATCCGTAGTACAGGAAATGAATAATATAAGGCTTTGCATAACAACTGCCTAGTTAAGAAAAGTATGTCGTATCAACGTGAAACATACAGTATTAATTGTATGTACCTTAGTATAAAAATAAATCTTAAGCAACTTTATAAATTTGTTGAAAGTGTGGGTGAGATAGGTGTGACTTAATACTGACAAGTCGCAGAGAATACAGATTTATCGTGACAACCGAGTTTTTTGTCAACTGAGTATTTTGGTTGGAGCACCCAAATTATTAAGTTGTCGTAAATAAAATTAAAATTTATTAATTTTTGTCAGTATCTCTTGTCAAATACATCAAAAGGTAGAAAATAACTTCTTGGGAAACTCAACCGATAATTATCGTTAGTAAACAAAATCAATAAAATCATTAAGAAAGTTAGAGAATGATTATTTTGTATCGCCAATACTGAATAAAAATCAGGGTTGGCAGGCAATTCCGCTAAAATAAAGTTAACGATTCAAACACCTACCGTACCCATAAAATACCGTTACCGAAATATTCTTAAATAACATCCTAACGAAATTGATATCTGTGGACGAAAGCACTTTAGTTGACTGAAGAAAATTTTCCAATATTTTTTTAGTCAACTAAACGTTGTGCATTTGACTGTATCAGAAAAAAGTTCGCCGTACACCAGCGAATATAAAGTGTTTATGAAAGGCAATTTAAAAAAAAAATATATTTTTTTTGCCGAACGTAGGGGTCGGCTTTTTAAATTTTTCGTTGTATATCCCGTATTTACAGTCCGATATTAAAGTGTGTTATTTCGGTTTTTTTTTTGTCTCGAGGACAACAATATTTGCTTTAAGGTCCATTTACCTCAAGTGTTCCGTTCTAGTACTTACTCCCCAAATCTCGCCTCCTACCCCCCCAATGTCAAAAAATTAAAGCTCGCAAAAAACCATAAACCTTTTGATAAGGAAGTATTTTCATCAATATATCATACTTTAACATCCGATTGTAAATACTGAAGATATTAGGAAACATTTTAAAATTGTGATCCCTACATTCCGCAATAAAAAATATATAAAAAAAACATTTTTAAAATAGTTGTGCTGGAATTATCGAAATATTTCCTTTGCAAACGTTTTATGATTTTTTGCGAGCTTTAATTTTCTGTCATAAGGGTGGGACATTAGGATGGTAGGAAATGAGATTTGGGGGGTAAGTCCTAGAACGGGACACTTGAGGTCAATGGACCTTAGACCAAAAATATTGTTATCCCCGAAACAAAAAAATCAATATATCACACTTTAAGATAGGACTGTAAATATTGAAGATATAACGAAAAATTAAAAATGGCGACCCCTACGTTCGACAAAAAAATATTTTTTTAAATGGCCTTGCAACAATACTTAATATTCGAAGGTGTACGGTGCACATTTTTTTTTTGCCTGCAAGGTGGTACACTCTATTCTGCATATTTCTTTCTGATATAAATATTTTTTTTTCAGATAAATTGCGTTATTTACTACACTAAAAATTCAGAACTAGTAGTTCTGAACTTTTTAATTTTTTTTATATTGCCCATACTCTAAATAAATTTCATTAAAATTCAAATTCCATTAAATTATAATAAATAATATATTTAAAAATCGTAAATTTGGTAATAGTTAATTACGACTCCTTCGCTTACCTTTTGGAAAAATTGAATAGAAAACTATGTTTTGTGTAACATACAGGCTAATAAACACTGTAAATTTATCACTACTATGATTCCCTGCAACTGGTCAGTTGTTATGGAAATGCTCACATATACAATATATTTCTGATATGTAGTGATAGTGGAGTGATTTTGAATTAATTATGATTGTGTGTTATTTTTAAATTTTCAGTTTTGCAATTTAAATTATAATTTCAATCGTGTAAATTTCGAGTGAAATTTTTCCACGGGAAAAACAATATACTTGGCTATACTAATAATCATTTTGTATTCTCAATCATAACATGTTTCTCTTCAAAACTATTTTTGCTCCGCGTGTAGACATTTAGTGCGCTCAATTTTAATTTATTTTTTTTTTTTTTGCAAAAATATCGGTTGTTGGTAAAAACCCATTTTTTTGATTTTGGGTAATTTTTAATTTTATTTTTGGGCATTTTTCGTGTTTTTTTTTTTGCTTTTTGGACAATTTTTCATTCATTTGGGGGAATTTTTTATTTGCGTAATTTTTTTTTATTTTTGGTCCATTTTTAGTGATTTTGCCTACAGCCTTAAGTCGTTAGATAAATCCATCGGCATAAGTTTACTTTTTCGGACCCTCTTTGGAATTAAAAAAGCATTTTTTTTTGATACTTGGTGTTAAGGAGGCCAGCTCAAATTAAATGGAATGTTGTCAAGATTCCAAAGAAGCATTTTGTGTTATCCATAAAGTGTGGCTCCCCTTCATTTAATGCCGCCGGGAGTCTAAAAAATTTTAAAAATAACACTAACGGTCATTTTTAATAAAAAACACTTTTAATATTTTTTCCATGATATCTAGAAGTAAAAATATTTTAATTATTTAAAAAATTTGAATTTCTGAAAATGTATAAATGTGAGAAAAAATTGCAGTTAACTACATTAGCCCATTAACCAAATTACCCTATTTTCCCCTATACCTGAATACAGTGGTATATACCAACAAATATAGAAAATACTAAAGATAGGCTGATATCTGCTTCGTTTCCGTCAATCACATGTAAATTATCGAAAGATTAATCGTTTATTTCGGAAATTTGTGTTTGATGTTTTCTTATGTAGATATTTTTCTTAGCCATCTAATTTTTATGGTCTTAAATACTCTATATTCCGTTAGTTGTAGTGTGTTTTGTTTTAGATTCAAAGTGCTAGAGAGAAAGATATTGTAGGTTTGATGGACTATGATGGTATGAGTTAATAAGTGTGGCCATTTTTTTGACGTTTTTCTTTTAGTAGGTCTTTAAATAAAAATATAAAAATCTGAAAGAAACAACAAAATAAAAAATTCAGTAGGTTTTTGTTTAAACAATCGTGTGGTGCGTTTTGTGGTAACACTTAACTACTACTTGTACAATACAAATGTCAGTTTAACTGCTATTGCCGCTGTTATTCGTAGGTTAGTTATTGTGTAGCAGGAGAATGTTGTCTAATATTTTCCAGTTACTGTTGTTATTGTTTAGTGTGACCATCTATTTAAGCTTTCTATTATGTTTTGCTATGACTTCTGGTTGGCTGTTTAGTTAGTTAGATTATGGGCTGAACCTTACCTATGTTTATGTTTATCATTTACTTTTTCTTGTTCTAGCAAGGGGATGGATTCTTAAAGCGAGAGTTTGTTTTTTGTGCAAAATGTTGGTACTTTGAAATTAGTTTTTATTAACCGAGAATTGATGTTATGCCCAAGGCCACCAAAAAAAAAAAAAACACCAAAAAGCGGGTTGCCTATTTAACAATTTTTTATTAAACCAATTGCATTATAATGATAAAAAAGAATTAGCTAATTTTTTGCCGGTTTTCAGCCCCAAAAAAACCAAAAAAAATTAATTTTTAAAATTTTATTTTGGAAAATCTATTTTTTGATTTTGGTTTTGCCAACACTAGATGTTTTGTTTGCCATTTCTTCTCCGAAACTTTTTGAACAGCCGGCCCTTTTGGCTAATGATGCTATCATTTTGAAATCGGGAAAGCATTTTTTTTCTAGCTTGCACAGAAGTACAATTTTAATAAATAATTAAATACAACTGCGGCAACTTCCCGTGTAAATATTAAATCTTCCTTTATAATTCTTTTATCTATATATTGACCATATGGGTTATAACTTTTGAAGATTTTTGTGTATTTAAAAAAAAAAAACATATAATACAATTTCGCTAAATGGGCATCAAAATTTCCACAACGATTGTTTCAAAAATATTCTATTAATTTTGCTTCATTATTGCACCTTTACTTATTTTTACCCAGCTTAGTGAACATATTCCATAGCAGTTTGATCTTGAAGGGGAAAAAATTGATATACACTCTAATTAATTTCTGTTGAAATTTACCCAACTTATAGTAGGAAACTGTACTCCTACTATAAGTTGGGTAAATTAACTCTGTGTCTGTAATCGAAAAAAAAGTACACACATTATGCGTAAGTTGGTAATTTTACATCTAAAGTGCGTAAAAATTAAATGAAATTTTAATTTATAATTCGCAAATTTACTAAAATTGTGCGTAAAAAAATCAATTTGAAGAGTAATTATGCCTAAATATGCATTTCTAAATGCGTAAAAATAACAAAAAATGCGTATATTTACCAACGAAATGCTTTAAATTAAACCGCACAAAAACATTTGATTTATAAGACAAAACATTTATTTTTATTTCATACATTTATGATTTATAAATTATTAATTAAAAATATAATACAGAATGCATTTAGAAATATTTACATCATTTAGCGCAGCTTTCTAATGGGCATGTGCAATAATGGTCACCTTCAATTTAAATTATGCGGCTTGATTTGTATCCTCTCCTCCATTATAAAGAGCAACCTTTGCAGAGATATAGATTTTATACATCCGTGCACTTACAAAGTTGTCTTGCAAATATGTGGGTCATGTTTTTGAAAATTGTACTTCAGTTTTTTTTTGTATGGATAAATGATTTTGATTTATTATACCGTTTTTGCTTTTTTTAATTTTTTATATTTTCCAATTTTAAAATGTCAAAATTTTTTTACCATTCTAATGTAGTATAATTACAAAATTTGTACGTAAAATTTAAATTTAATAAAATAATACTAATTTTAGGCACAAAGTGTTTAATTGTAAACATATTATGTCTAAAAATACTTTTTGTGTGTATTATTGTATATGAAAGTGTTAACAAAACAGTTTTACGCATTTGGTGTTTGTATTTACCGAATTTTATTGTAGTAAATTTACAAACATTTTTTAGAGTGTAGTGAGTAAAGAATTCTTTAAGTAAAACGTGAGATACGTCTATATTTTCCATAAAAATTGATATATTTTAGTACAATTTTATAGTAGCGTTTGGGGAATAAAATATTTTGTCATATTTTTCCCCGGACTCTGTGAGGTGACTAATGTATTATATTCACCTTAAAAAATATTCTTCACCACAAAAATAGTTTTTCACCTTAATTTTTTTCACATCTGGAAAAAAATTTCACCTCAAAATTAAGTTTTTTACATCCATAATGCTTTTAGTTCTATTTTTAACCAAAACGCTGTGAAGTTGGTACTATAGTACTATTTGTGGTACAATTGTATTAGAACCTTCAAATCACTGTGGTACCTCTGTGACTCATTTCGTACTATTTCCTGTTCCCTATTTTAATTTTAATTTCTTGCAAACACTGTTTTGATAGAAAGTAACTTTTTCGGTGATGATAAAACTGATGCTATTGAACTTTTTGTGATACAGAACCTCATGAATACTTAAAAAATAAAGATTTAAATTTATATAGTTTCTAAAATTGACCCTAAGAGAGCGGTTCAATAAATCTGCGACATTTTGAATATCCAGCCTTTTAACTAAAAGGGCAACACTGCTTCATTTAGCTTGTGTTTGACAGCTTTTGGTAGCAGACTACCGCAATATTTGATTTGAGGATTGAGGAGAAAATGGAAAATGGCAGTTTTCATGACAAAAATCCAAGAATTGCTCCCTCATCCACCGTTCTCTCTGGATTTAACCCCGAGTGACTATTTCTTGTTTCCAAACCTGAAGAAATTGCTCGGCGAAATGAGGGGATAAAAAAATTAAAGGAACGTTGGACAAAGTGTATAGAGCAAAAAGAAGACTACACTCTAAAAAATGTCTGTTGAAATTTACCCAACTTATAGTAGGAAACTAGACTCCTACACTTAAAAAAGTTTGTAAGTTAAAATAACTGAAATTATCATTTAAAAGAAATGATATTTCATTTAAAAACCGGTCTACTTAATTTTCATTTAAATTAAATGCCATTTGTTATTTATTTTTAAATGTTGATTAATCAACTGAAACATCCGTAAGAAACAACTGATATAATCAGTTAAAATAAATGTCAAAATTTTACCCACCAATCCTTAAAAAATAATTTTTTTTTTCATTTATTTGAAATTATTTCCGTTTTTGAATTTTTTTTTTTTTAAATACTCGTACAATACAAAATGTATGTATGCATATGAAGCTATAAACACTTTTTGTGTGAATGTATTTGTATGTGTGTTGTAAATTGTATTGAAAAATTTTGTATATATACAACCAATTTAAATAAAAAAACTAATTGAAATTTTTTGAATTTTTTTTTTGAAACAGACAGCAAACAAAATTTAAATTTGTAATAACTGTTACGGACACAAATAAACTACAAGTTTCCGTTTCGTGGGTAAATTTTTATTAAATTTCAAACAAATGAAAAAAATAAATGAAACTGAAAAAAATCGGTAAATGATAGTAAATTATTTCGAATAAATGTATAAAAAAGTTAATATAGATATTTCTTTGAAAAATAAATGTATCTTCCTTTATTTTTAAATGGAACGGAAAACTTTTTATTAAACTACAAACAGTTAACTACGTAATATTCTGAGTGTACTATAAATGGGGTAAATTTACTCTGTGTGCGTAAACGAAAAAAAGTACACACATTATGCGTAAGTTGGTACACACATTATTGGTAATTTCACATTGAAGGTGCGTAAAAATTAAATGAAATTTTAAAAGTAATTCGAAAATTTACTAAAATTGTGCTTAAAAAACCTATTTGAAGAGTAAATATACACATGAAATGCCTAAAAATGCATTTCTATATGCGTTATTATATACAAATAATGTGTATATTTACCAACGCATGGTTTAAATTAAACTGCAGAAAAATATTTTTTTTTTAAAAATAAATTTATTTTATGTACGAGTATGTATGTTTTAATAATAGTGAATTATAAATATAATACATAATAGATTTCGAATGGGTATTTCCTGTGATGATGGTCATCTTAAATTTAAATTCACAATATTCACAAATATTATATTTATAAACTTTTTAAAAATTAATTTTAATTTTTAGCTTTTTTATTTTTTTAATATTTTCCAATTTCCAAATGTCAAAATATTTATTACCATTCTAAGTTAGTATATTTAGAAATATTGTGCGTAAAATTTTAAAATAATACTAATTTGAGGCATAATGTGTTTAACTTTAAACATATTATGTCTAAAAATACATTTTGTGTGTATTATTGTAAATGAAAGTGTGTACAAAACATTTTTATGCATTTTTTGTTTATATTTACCTAATTTTCGTAATATTACATAAAACTTTACCCATTTTATTGTAGTACATTTACAAACATTTTTTAGAGTGTATGTTAAAAAATTAAATGATTTTTTATGCAAAAGTCGGTGTTTCATTTAAAAAGTCACGGCTAATAAGACCCACCCTCGTATATAGGAGTTATTAAGGGATATATGGATTTTAAAGCAGCTTTCAAACACTATAATACTGTATCATTAAAAATAACCTTTGTTTATCGATATTGGCAAAATGTAACTTTTCATGGTACTAAAATGGAAAAAATTCGGAAAAAAATAGAATCCATTCGACTTCCATTCTCAAATTTACAGGGAATATATTGAAAATATTTTTTTCAGATTTTTCGACTTGTTTGAAGATGGTGGAAAACGGAAATTAAGTAAAGAAACAAATTTTAAAAATAAAAACAATAAATAAAAAAAAATATTTTTAAAAAGGAGGTTAAAATATCTTTAATATAAGCCATTGGTTTTTAAAATCCATCCACAAGTTTTTGCGAAACATTAGTTTAAAAGTTGTCATGTCGGAATATTTTTCACGATTACGACGATTTTCAAATGCACATCTTTTTCAAAAAAAAAAAAATTAATTTTTTTCTGGAAACACGTGTTAAATATTTTTAAATGTTTAATACGTCTGCCTTATTTAAAGTAAATCGGAAGAGATGTTGTAAAAAAGGTGTTCGGTCTGACATGGAATGACTCAGGTGCCTCTTTAAATGTGTTTTATATTTTATTACAATTTTTGGTAAAATTTTTTTAAATGGAAAATGTATAAAAATCTGCTTTTGGTGTTTTGAGCTCGAAAAATTTATATTTTTAACGATGTTTGGAATAGAAATTCTCAATTTACCATTCCTGTTAAAAAGTCTAAAAACTTCGATAAAACCAAATTTGTATTTATTATTCTCAACATAGCATTGCCGATTATGTGGCGAAGTTATAATCCTATTAACCATCTGTATAAATGTGCGTTGCTATGTACGTATTTTGAAAGACATTCTCCACTCTCCAATTGTGAATGAGTGAATGGACACAATTTTTGAATTAATGACTTTTGCTACGCTTGATCTTGCAAGCGATATTGGATTTTATGTACAAAACTTTTTTGTTTGTAGTTGTTGTTATTATCGTTGTCCATTTTTACTAACAATTCCGTCATCATCATCAATCCAAACATAATCTAGAGTTGAAACCCATGTTGTACGGTTAGTTAGGGACATTGAAACTTTCAAAAATATATAGACAGAAAACCACTCAGAACTATATTTTTTTTATAATTTGTAATTTAAGTTTAAGCTGCTATTGCTGCTTCTTCTGTCTTAATATTGTTAAGCGGAGTGCGGCTTTTTCATTTTCTATTCTTTTAGTTAATTTTGAAAAGTAATTTTCCGTAACAGCTTCTTGTTTCCTAAACAATCATTATGTTCGTCATGATCATCATCATAAATATTATGATCATTATTATAGTGATCAGATATTTCTACATACAAAATCTTTTGACTCTTTACAGCTGCTTAAGACTTGTGAATAGTGTTGGGATTTATTAATACCGCTGAATATTTTCATCTTTTTTTTTAATTTTGATGTCATGGGAATTGATGCAAGTGATAAGCTTAAATGCAACAACATCAACCACAAACATCTTCGTCTCTGAATTAAGTGATGGACGAACTGAGCTGCATCATCATAAATGTTGCACTTGTTCACTTTGACTTCTGTTCTATTGTTTTCTTCTTCATCATATTTACTATTCTTTCTTTTCTCCATTTATTTTGTTGTTATTGTTATCTGATCAAATCTCTTCATTTTCTTACCCTTCTTGTTGTAGTAATTGTTATTCTTTATGGCGCCTCCAGGCAGTATTCTTTCTTCTTTTACGTGTACCGTGTATTTTGTCAATAATTTGTCACAATTGTGTCAACGTTTCTGTCGATGTTGCTGCTGCTGCGATCACATGCAGCAAACCAATGTTACTTGTCATGTTGCAATTAAGATCTTTTTATAGATTATTAAAATTGCTTTTAGTAACAAGTGACAACATAATCTGAGAGTCATCCTTGTGTTTTTGATGTGATCTTAAAAAATGAAAGGCAACCGAAATGATTTCAGTGTTTTGAAATTTCTTTGTGGTTTTTCATTTAGAAAACAATAAACTTATGATCGTAATCGGTAGGACACTTTGTTAAATTTGATTTTGTTAATTGAGGATGTATTTAAATCTAGGGAAAATTAAACGAGAATAAAGTTGTAGACTTTTAATAATCTATATTTGAAACCATTATCAACCATTGGATGTGATATAGATATCAAGGGTTGAATTGTGAGGTATACAGTTATCTTATTTTTGGTATTTTTTTTTTTTTAAACCGCTTCGGGAAAAGTCGATCCCTCTACACTTATAAAAATATACTAATTTTGTTTGCTTAAAAGTAATCAAAATTTATTAAAAAGGGCGCTGAACATTTTTGTTTTGAAAAAATTTTGAGATGAATATAAAGTATTATTAGACGTCAGCATAAAAAATATGAACAAATTTACTTTACTAAGAAATTGACGTAAACGCACCAATTTGACTGCAAATTAAAAGTTCATTTTACATTTTTTATAATTTGTTTTAACCTCTGAAATTTTGAACTTCTGTATTTATATTGGTGGCCTTTAAAATTTTATTTTAGTGCATCATCAGAAATATCCATAAAATAGCTTTCATTTGATACCTATTTTTATAAATTCTCTTTCGAACTAACTTAAAAGACGCAAAATACGAAAACTAGGGCCATTTTTGGCTCCTTCAAAGGCTATATTGGGAGTTTAGGGGAAAAGGTGCCCAAATATCTGAACATCTTTTTATATTATCGGAAAATGGGTGCAGAACTCTATATTGTATGCTATAATTTTATGAGGTCTATTAAGCAAACGGTTATATTTGTGATAAGCAGTTTTTAAAATGAGTAATATCTGTTTAGGGGTTAAAACATTATGAGCGAAAAGTTTAACCTAGAAAATTGTTAACTCTAAATACGAGGGTGAATCAATAAGTTCGTTACTTTTTAAATGAAACACAGATTTTTGGATAAAAAACCATTTTATTTCTCAACATAGTCTCTTTTAAGCTCTATACACTCTGGCCAAAGTTTCTCCAATTTTTGTATTCCTTCCAAAAGACAAGATTTGTCGAGGTCATCAAAATTGGTTGGGTTGTGAGATAATTTTATCGTTAGAGTCAAATCTCTTTCTTCAAGTTTGAAAACATGGAATACTCACTCGGGGCTAAATCCGGAGAATAGGGCGGATGAGGGAGCAATTCAGGGATTTTTACCACGGAAACTGCCATTTTCGATTTTTTCCTCAATTTCTCAAATTAAATCACGGGGTAGCTTGCTATCAATGGCCTTCAAACACAAACTTAATGACGTAACTCGTACAAATTTTGACAAGAGTGTTGCCCTTTCAGTTAAGAGGCGGAAAATTCAAAAAGTCACGGACTTATTGCCGCGCCCCTAGTAGTTCTATTTTTTTTGAAGTTTCGCCTACTTGGTATATATTTATAAAGACATTTTATAGATTATTTACTGTTGCTTTGCCATTTAATTGTTCGAAGACAGGTCACTGATGAACATAAATTTAGCTATAAATATTAACACATTTTGACCCGACTGTATTTAATTTTTTTAACGATGTTTAACTTAAAAGTCTTTTCTATATTTTTGTAATATTTGATCATATATAATATTTAATAGTAATTTTTGTGCATATTTGATCAAATACAATAGAATTTGACAGGTCATAACCCCTACAGAACGTTATTTTCATGTTTTAATTTAAAGAATTATGACCGAAAATTTTTGGAAATAATCCACAATTAGAAAGAATAATTAAGACGGCCGTTTGCGAAACGATTATTGTGCCCTATTCAGACATCACCTCCATTTAACAAGCCGGGCAATACGCCGGCTACGCTTAAAAGCTTTATACAGCGATGCCGAAAACCGCATATCCGGATAATGACTGAAAAGTTTTTTGTCATAAAACCCAAATTAGAAATGGGATTATTTTTGTGGGGACTATGACATATCACCGCTTATCCAAAGAGGGGAAAAACGTTTAGCCCAGCCGAGGGTCGCTTTACAGAAAACCTTTCCTCTTTGAAGCCTGCTTTCTTCCTGTGGTACAGTCACCAAAAAAAGTCTGTAATGGCAACTAAAAATTTTGCTGTTATTACGGGAAATTTTGCTAATTTGAGCCCAGCAGTATTTTTTTCTAATCTTAGCAACACATGTCTGCTGACGTGTAGTACAATGAAATTAGTAGAAAAATTAGTAACCGCTACTAAATTTTAGTAAACTTTTTGTAGAGAGGAATTTAAAGCCGGTTTGCTAAAATCAGAAAAAAAAATTCCTAAATATTGTGAATATTAGTACAAAATTTTAAATTTATTTATTTATCGAGCATCAATTTTTTTATTTTATTTATTTTTTCAAAAAATATTTTATACAAAATTAAAAACAAAATCAAAGGCTTAAAAATCTTAAAAATTGTTAAAACATGAACGCATTAATCATTTTGTTTTTATTTGGTAATTTCTGTTTTGAAAAATATTTTAGTCAATATTTTTTTACTTTTAAGGTCAAATTTTAATTGTTTTTAGGGCTGATTTTTAGAACTAAAAAAACTTTTTAGTGCTATTTTAAGTGGATGTCCTATTTTCAGACATGAGTCGGTATATTCACTTCCGATCCCTTTTTTAATCTATTAAACATTTTAAGGCAATTTAAGTTTGTAGGTGTAAGTTTTAATTAGAAATAACATTTCCTTCAATATCTACTTTTTTAAAATTAGTAATTTTTGTTACTAATTTCATCAAATCGGTTTTCAAAAATTTGTAAAATGATTTCTGAAATTAGCAACAAAAATTTCTAAATATTCTGCAAAAATTCTTTAATTTGTAAAATGTAAATAACAAAAAGATTTGCTAAATAATATTTTTCTTACTAAAAATCAGTACAAAAATAGTAGTGAGATTGAAAACCGTTTACAAATTTTTTTACTAACTTTTTTTCTGAGTGTATGTTTCAATACCACAGAGTAGAAAGCCAAATCGCTGCATCTGGCAAGCTTCACAAGAAAATTTTACAGTAATTAGGACTATCTCCACAATGGAGATTATGCGCATGGAGAATATATCTATTTTTATCTGGGGATTATGACCAAAATCTTGTTGGGCATAGCCCCCATTTTAGTTTTTGGGTATTGAGATCTATTTCTCTCATTGAGCAGGTACCAAAATTGTTCTGAAATTTAAAACTTTAAAAGCGTTTTCTGCAAAATAGCCTTTTTTAGTTATGCCTATTTTGAAGTAAATGAGCGAAATGTCCTAGGACTTTATGTCTTTTGAAGATTTTAGGGACTTGCTCTATGCTATAACTGTGACATGTAGAACTACAGGTATCTTTTACTTAAAAGGACGATTCCTGTGGCAGTTCAAATTAGATGTAGGTACGTGACATGAAATTTCGTGATTCACGTGAATCACGTAAGCTAAATTTTAAACTACTCACATGATCTTGCGTGAGCGGAATTTGTGATTGAGTTGACTTTTTGTCGTGATTTTTCGTGAATATTCGTTTTTTTTTATTTTTCGATCATTTTTATTTTTCAATTCTTTTTCTTTGTGTATTAAGTATGGTAACACTTTATTGGGTCGAAATATTCGTATTTCGTGAGCGAAAATTTAAATTACACTCGTGATCGTGAGCATAAGTAGAAAAAACATCTTCGTGTGGAATTGTAATTTTTGGTTCGTGATCATGCGTGAGCATGAATCAAACATCGCTCACGTGTCCATCTCTAGTTCAAATAACATTTCCATTACGTTGTTACCTGTTATAAATCTAAATTTCTCTTTACGTATCATCATTTCGGTCAAACCATATGTGACAATGATGACTTTATAAATTTTCTGTTGTATTTGTACTTTATATTAGTTACAAAAAGATTTCAGAATTTTCCATTTTTATTAATGTTTTACATGGCGCCATAAGGCTGCTAATCTCACAGCAGCACGTACGATATTACAAGTTTGTACAACAAACTAAAAATCTTGATTACTACTGCATCATTGTAGTGTCATATATAAACGTGTAAAATATGATTGAATGATTTGTTAAAGTAGTCAGACTATTGTTACAATTTTATGGGGGAAAAAAAATCTACAAGAAGAAAAGAAAACTAATCACTGTTAAGTTTTAAGAATGCCGCCATGTGACGAATGAGATTTTTGTTGTTAAGTTATTGGTTATTAATTTGGATAATTTGGGTAAGATGAAATATATTTTAAATTTATATTCTTCATAAATATAAATATATGAATAAATATAAAGACCCATGTCATCAATTTTTCATAATATATTTTTTTATAAATATATTGAAGCTTTCTTCCAAAGTATAGCTAAGAAATTTTGTTTAATTACGAGGGCAGATAAATAAGTACGTGACTTTTCGAACTTTCCTCGTAGTTATATGAAATGCAAAACTGCTCCCATCAAGTACCACCTGTTAATAGACTACTGTCAAAATTTGAGCAAGTTCCGTCATTTACCTTGCGTTTAACAGCTGTTCAAAACATACAACCTCGTAGATTTTTCAAAAATGGAAAAAGTAAGTTTCGAATGCTCATTAAACATTTTTTTTTGCGAAAGAAAACTGTCAATCAAACCAAGAAAAAGCTTAATAAATACTATAGGGCCTCTGCACCTTCGATTTCAATGATAAAAAAGGTGGTTTAATGACTTTCGCTGTGGCCTTACAAGCACGGAAGATGCCGAACGTTCTGGTCGCCCAGTTGAGGTCTCTACACCCAAAACAATTGAAAAAATTCACGATATGGTGTTGGCAGATCGGAGATTGAATGTGCTATAGCACAGTGGTTTCAATTTTGAACTATCACTTTGGTGTGAGAAAGCTGTCCGCAAGATGGCTGCCGCGTTTGCTCACAATCGACCACCAACGAAATCGTGTGACAGATTAGTTTCCATGGCAAAAACTCATGAAGTAGTCTACGAATTTCCCCCTCATTCGCTTTATTCTCCGGATTTAACCCCCAGTGACTATTTCCTATTTCCAAACTTAAAGAAATGGCTCGGTGGAAAGAGATTTAGCCTCCAACGATGAAATTATTGATCAAACAAATGCCTATTTTATGGACCCCAAATAATCCTGCTGTTAAACGCAAAGTAAATGACGGAACTCGCTCAAAATTTGACAGTAGTCTGACAGTAGATGGTACTTGATGGGAGCAGTGTTGCATTTCATATAACTACGAGGAAAGCTCGAAAAGTCATGGACTTATTAATCCGCCCTCGTATATCAACTCTTTCAATAAATAAATAAACCCAAAGTCAACTTTTTAAAATTTGTCTTAAAATTTGCAAAACTCTTCCAAAAAAAGATATAATTCATAAATTTATTTTGTTTTCGAATCCTTGTCAAAAAATCAATATTAAATTTCATTAAAAGATTAGAAAAACTATTTGAATTTCTCCAGCAGTTAAAGAAAAAGAATGTCAAGAAAAAGTTACGCGTATTCTGGGAACTGTCTAAAATTTAAATAGAAATGCATTTGTAGTTATTTTACAGCAACCTGTGACCAAACTATACACAGGCTGACTAACACTTAGTGAGCCAAATGTAGTAACTAAAACAAAACTTATGCTTTCAAACACTACATACATCGCTTTTTTCCTTCCAGTATCAATTGTTAGTAATGCACTATATTTTTTTGTGGAAGTTATGTCTGTATATTGCTAAAGGCGACACGTTCGTCCGCTGTTTATGCGCTGTATAGCTATGGACACAATTTATGAAAAAGTTTGTGGCAATTGTAAAACAAAAAAAATAAAATAAAATATGAAATAATGTTGATCTTGTTAGCGTTGCCTAGCTGAGGACTTTAAGCACCTGACAAAAAAGAAATACAACAACAAAAAAAAAAAACTGTTCCAACTGTGTTGTCTGGTGATTTTATTCTTTATTTGCCGTTTATTTTTTTTTCGTTTTCTTGCTTGTGCCATTATGAATTTACAGACATGCTGAAATTGTAAATTTAGAGTACGGATAAGAAACAGTAATATATATTTTAGCATACTTATCAGTACATCAGAAATTGGTGGATTTTTTTTTGTTGGTGTTGTAAATTTTGTTTATGACAAGCGGCAATTGTATGATTTGTGACAACAGGAAGTTTGAGAGATAATAAACTAAAGGTAATTGTTAATGGTGTCCTTTTATTATCAATTGTAAATGGGGCATGAAATTGACTAAAAATTAATGTTAGTCAGTATTGGTAAAGAGCAGTCTTTAATATTAATTTTCATACAATTTATACTCAAATAACTGTGTGATAAAAGGCGGGGCAAAAACCATTATCTGATTTTCTTTCGCTATAACTTTTGTTTAAAGTGAAAAATCATTTGTTTTTTTATCGGCTAGAATGTTGTTCTCTAACTCCTTCAAGGTACGCGGCATGTTCACGTACAATAACGACTTCAAACATCCCTAGAGAAACTGTTTCGGGGCAGCCAAATCACGAAATCTGGCTAACCAAGCCAAATCACTGACACCCAAGATTAGACGTTCTGAAAAGGCATCATACAAAATACGCATTGTGACACGTGCATTATGACAAGTGGCCCCGTCCTGTTGTCCACATGTTCTCCAAATTCAGATCGTAAGCTTTCGGTAAGAAATATTCAGTCAGTATGGCTCGCCATAATAGCGCTAACGTTGGCTTCTTTGAAAAAATTAAGTTAAATTACCTTTTCTGACGTAACTGCACACCACACGGTGACTTTGAGATGGTTTTATGGCGCTTCATGAACTAAGCGTGCATTTTCCGTCCCCCAGAATAGATAATTTTGCTTTTGAGCGGCCTCAGTGAAATTGAGGTTGCATTAACACTACTAAGAATTTATTACGCGCAAACATTGTCACAATTATCGCGCGTTCTTGAGGCGTTTAGCGATTCATTGTTAATCACCATAAATATCACACATACCAACTTCACGGATGTCAAGACCAAACTGCCATGCGATGCTAGTTGCAAAAATGGCATCACTTTCCAATAGGGTATTACTTATTGCCCCACAATCTATTTAGGTATATGGGTTTCTATTGGCCCAGGTACAGACACTATTCCATTTAGTTTGTATCGATCGTATACCAATCTACCTTCCAAAGAAAGGTCCTTTACGAATTACGCTAAATGGTATTTAGACACATAGAACCACAGATATCTTGATAAAATTTCTATTGGTCCAGGGACGAACTCGAATTGGGTGCATATTCCTAAAGCTACCTCCCATAAAAATATATTTTTTAAATTTGGCTTAAATTGTATTTAGAAACACAAAACCATAGATATCTGGTCAGAATTTAGAGTGTAACTGTAATATGGGACCAAACATTATACCTCCAAATTTAAAAAAGCGTACCATATTTAAACCCCATATAAATCCTCCTTTCCGGTATTTGCTTACATGAACTTTTTTCAATTGCAATTATTTGTAAGTGTAAATAAAAATTTTCTATTACACATTACATTATTGAAATCCCTCAGGTCGGCTATAGAGTAATTCCAAAAACTTTCGTCTCAGGCTTTGGATATATGTCTATGGATACCATTTAAAATTAACAAGTGGATATTTTCTATGATATCTGAATGGTCTATACATATAGTTTTTCTAAATTCTGTATAATTTACGATAAGACACGGATCAGAGTTCGATATTTTTAACCAAATTGAAAAAAATACCCGTGTTTTACAAGTCTTAGCTCCCGAAGTCCGAGATTAAATTTTTTGAAATTGCTCTATAGATATAATATGTGCTCGTTAAATTTGTCTCCGCTATTATTTGATCACAAATTTTCAAAATCTGGAAATTTTCAATTATCTATTTATTAAATATACAATTTTTTTGGGCTGATCATGATCACATTTTCTGATACACAAAATTTTTCGTACAATTTACTTAACTTTTGTTTAACATATTTTTTTTTTTGATTTTTTTTAAAGAGACAACCTGCTGTGTTTCAGTTTCTATTGAAAACATTTTTTTCTTTAAACAATAATTACACCGTGCTAAAAACAATAAACACTGATCCATTGCTTATCGAGCTTTTTAGTTCCAGTATCTAAAAATTTCATTAACATTTAATGAAAAAAAGCATTTGTTTATAAAATAAAAGGGAAGTTAATAGTGCTTTACATAGGGTGTCAGTCAGACTTGGCATATTTGTTGAACTTCGATGCATTAAAGATTTTGTCCGTTAAGTGTTATCTCGTTCAGTTATCGATATACTGGCCATTTAAGAAAATGTATTTCGAAAACTAATTGATATAACGCAAAGTGTAAAAAAAAGATTTGCAAACCTGGAATAAAATTACACTCCGCTTTTACTATTGCGGTAGATCTGGGAGTGATTAATTTTTTGAAACAGCCACTGGGTGACTTATTTTTTTTACAATTTTTGTAAAACACACTTTATACATACACGTTACACGTTTCATTCCATTTCGTTGCCTGCGTCTAGTGTTTGAATTTCACTCGTTCCCCGTAGGTTGGTTCGAGAGGGATCAAGAAGGATTAATTGAAACATGCATTTTATGTGATAAAAAAAATTAACTCACTTTGATAATGAAAATTTCTGTTCCCGTTTTATTCCATTTCTTTCCTAGTGTTTGGTGTTCCTATTACACACAGATTGTTAAAAAAATTTTCAAACGTGTTTTATTTTGCAAATATAAAAAGCTGTTTTAGCAAATCGTCCATAAATAAAGCGCCGTTATGCCAGGCACGGATTTACATATTTCCTGGATGTTATTTAAAATATACACATTGTTCTGGTTGCTTTAATATTGTACAATCACATCTTCGACAATTTCCTAACACTTTTAACTGTCCTAAGCTTTTGACTTGTTTTTTATTTTTGTTCTATTCTCTAGCAACCAAAAATTCTATTTTTCGTAGGCCATCTGTTAAATATCATTCCCACTTTGTGTTGTACAATTTTTATTATATATTTTTTTTAATGATCATCTTTAAATTTATAATTTGTATACACTTTGTTGTCTATATAAATGTGATTTGTACATTGTATGCTGTGAATTTTATCTGTAAACAAAAAAAATTAAATTATTTCGAAAAGCACACTCAATTCTAATGCAAATCAACATGAAACTAAAAAGAGTCATTAAAAATTCTAAAAGAAACAAATTTTTAAATGGTTTTTTAACTTTTATTTTATTTTTTAAAGGAATTAGGTTAACATTTTAACTAAATCTATCTGGGGCTGTATTTTTTGAGGCGTTTTTAATTTAAAGAAAACTACACTCTAAACATTTTTTGTTTAAATTTACTCTATTTATAGCAGTAAACTGTATTCCTAAAATAAATTGAGTAAATTTATAAAAAAAAAGAAAAATAGTGCACACAAAATGTATTGGGTGTTTTTTAAGAACTCTCGGATTTGATTAAAAAAAAAAACATTTAGAAAAATGTATGAAATCTTTATTCGAGTTGATAGAACGGTCTATATAATTCAATATTTAAAGATGATTTCATGTGAATGTTGACCGCGGCTGCCCCAAAAATGGTTCTTACGCTGGGTCCAAATTTGGCATACTCTCCAACATATCGGCCGGTGTCTCATGAATAAATTTTTTAACATTGGCTTCCAGTTCGTCAACCGTTGCGGGCTTGCCGCTATAGACATGAGCCTTAACATAGCCACACAAAAAATAATCTAATAGCGTTAAGCCGCACGATCTATGCGGCCAATCGACCGGCCCCAAACGTGAAATAAACTGTTCACCGAACTCGCCTCTCAATTGGGTTTTTGTTTCGCGTGCTGTGTGGTATGTGGCATCGTCTTGTTGGAACCAAATGTTAGCCAAGTCCAGCTCTTCCATTTTGGGCAAAAAAAGTCTGTAATCATCGCACAGTAGCGCCGTATCGATAATTCAAGATCAGCAACAACACTGGCGGATACAGCTGCGATATTTTCCTCTGTCCGCACTCTACGTATGTGTGTCGGTGGCTTAATGTCCAATAATATAAATTTGGTGCGAAATTTAGTCAAAAAATTCCGAATAGCCGCCTCAGAAGGTCGCCCAAGCTGACTATAAACATAAAATTAAAGAATTTCATGATGCGATTTATTAACCGAGCATGAATTTTTATAAAAAAAAAATTCAATGATCTGCAAGCGTTGTTCGTTTGTAAGTCGATTCATGGTTAAAAAATAGAACAAACTGAAAATTTTTGACAGTAAAATTTTACACGAAAATAGCTGAGCTGCAAAAAACTGTATTGACAAAAGAAAGTTGCTAAAAAATCACCCTTTATATACAACTTTTTAGCAACATTTTCTTAAAAAGTTAATAGAAAATATTTATTTTTTTTAGCAATTTGTTTGTGGATTGGGTGGTTCTAAGGAGACTGAAGATGACCTGGTCCCTCAGGTCGAAAATGTGCACTTCCTCTAGCGCTGATCCTCACAATTTTTTCCATTTAATAAAAAAAATTTGTGTTTAAGCTTTATAAAAAATAAAAATATATAATAAATAGATTTGTTTTGGCATAATTACCATCGTGGTGGCGATATTTGTAAAAAAAATTTATTTGTTTTCATTTCATAAGTTTATATAAAGAATCTTTTTGAAATTACAATTTCATTTATAACTACAAAAAATTAAAATCCAACTTTTTCACATTTGTATGTAAATTTTCTTATCAAATGTGTATAACCTTACAAACATGTTTCTCAACATTCTTTGTGTAATTTTGTAAACAAAAGAGCTTAAAAAAGTTTTTTCAGCATAATATGTCTATCTTTACACATTTTTTTGTAATTTTACCTGAAAACTTACATAATTTCTTGAAAAAATTTTATATGAATTTTTTAGAGTGCATATTTTCCTTTTTCAGACCTAAAAAATTAATGTTAAACCAAAAATAAAAAATTAAAACAAAATTCATTAATTTTCATCTCAAAATATTCTTTCAACATTAAAACAACAAATCGTTCAACTCTAACGTATAATTTTCCTAATTTTTGTTAGTTACCCATTACCAGTTATTAATATAACGTTGAATACCGTTTAAACGCATTTTCAAATATAAACATTTAAAGTCAACCATTAAAAAAACCCTTTAACCAACACAACAGCCAGGCAAACAAACCCATACAGATGTTTAAAGTTAATCTTAAACATTTTTTTCTTGTTTTCAATACCATATAGAGGAGTATTTGAAATTATAATAGCCAACCAAAAAACAGCTGCATTTTGTGGTCAAAATCATAGAAACAACTACTCGACTCTAATGAATGAAATGTATTTTAAGTGACTTTTTTTCGTTGCACGTTAATGCTGAGTGGAGTTGAGCGGTGTCGTCGTACAAATGAAAACCTCCTTTTGGACTTTTATCGCTAGATAATTGCCGTCAAAATTACAGGTTTTTACATATAGTACGTGTGTGTTGTGTGCATTTAGAAAATACTAAAACGACTTAAAATTTATTACACGCGGTTAATAAATGGTGATGTGTATGTTTGGTCTAAATGTGTGAGAGAATTTGATGGATACAAAACTATAAGAACTAGAGCTGCAAATTAACGTGGGTTTATTTTTTAGTTATTAGATAACCCCCTTTAAAATAGTCTAGTTAATTAGATGATATTTTCTTATGTTCCAGGAATATCTATTTGCACCAAAATTTGATCTTATGTACAGCCTCATTTTTCCTAAACATTGAGGATCTCAATAAAGTCAATCACCCTACTTGGCACAGATTTCCAAAGGGGGTAGTGTATGTCCACCAAGGAATTGCAGTCTCCTGCCGCGAAGCCTTGGACATATAGAGATTATATGTTCTGATGTTTTAGCGTTCAGTTCGCAGAACCTATAAGTATCCGAATCAGAAGGACTTCTAGTCCTTAAGTGGTACCTGAGATTGCAGTGTCCAGTGAAAAACCACTTAATGTTTCTAAGACCTTTATGTTCAAAGAAAGAAGTCTCTTGGAGTTTCCACCAGATGGAGCGATGGATCTCTGAGCCGGCGCTGGTCAGCGGTAGCATTCTAGCACTCAGTGGCCTTTGATTCCCTCCAAATCCTAAGTTTTTCCCCGGTATACACCACAAAAAGGTCCAGGTCCAAGGAAGTGACAACCGCCCCGCAGTTGGCCAACCTGTCAGCCTGTTCGTTGCCCATATGCCACTCGTGCACAAGAACCCAGCTTAGCATTAATTTATTGCATCCACCGAGTAGTCCAGGATAAGTATAGACAACATGACATAGGACAATAACGTTCTTAGTGCCGCTTGACTTTCTGAAAAAATATAAATAAGTGCTCCCCTGTCTTTTCTAAATCAATCCAATGCATATACGTAGATGGCGAAGATCTCCGCCTGGAATATAAACGGGCACTTCCCCACCGGAAGGCCACATTGAAAATTTGGTCCATAGACGCCCGCACGCGTATCCCCATTGATCTTTTTCGATCCCTCATATTTCCCTCTCAAAGATGAAAACATTGTAATTCCTGGTAAAAATCTGCCTTGGTAATATCTTGTCCGTGTTCCTGGCCAGTGGGCCCCGCAGGTAACCTTATTTGATAGTACTAAACTCCCGGAGCACCCATACACTACATAGTACCCAGTTATGGAGATATGTAGTGATGGTACATTAAGCATTTCACCAATGGCGTTTGTCGGACAAGACTTGTTCGCACCAGTTATGACCAAATAGACCAAGCCATTGATCCTGTTTAGCGGCTTTTTTGCCTGCGTTTGCTCCACCTGGGGCCACCAGACCACAGCAGCATAGGTGACCATTGGTCTCACGATAGTGTTAAAAGACTACTCCAAGTCCTACCGAAAAGCATCTGGCATGCATATAATGCCCTAGTAGCCCTTTTGGTTACAGAAGCCAGAAGTTGGGTCCATGAGAGGGTTCTGTCAAGAGTAACCCCAAGATGTCTAACAACATCAGAAAATCCCACGGTAAAAATAAAATTGTGAACTTAACGTTTCATGAAAAATCTTTCGTAGTTTTTTTTTTTTTTTCGTAGAATATACGAAACTTTCGTATTTATACAAAAATCAGTCAGAAACTGACTAAATTTCTCGTATTTTTATTTTGTTATTTTTGTGTGGACTTACCACACTAAACCGAGTACCCCACTATAGACCTAAGCGACCAGGTCAACGTCAGCCTCATTGTCAACGATCACCCACAAAAACTCATGGTGTGAATAGAATATGTAAATACCAACTAAAAAGCGATAATGCTCATTATACGGGTAATCAATTCCTTTCCAATCTACCCTCGCTAGTAATGAATAGAATATATGTGAAAGACAACTGCAACTGTTTTTCAAATAACACCGCCACCTTTATTTTTTGCTTTTAAAGTTCTTTTCTTGGCCATGATTATATGTTAGCAATAGAAAAGAAATAACAGCAGTATATGAAGAAGATTACCAGTCAATATTAGATATTTTAGTATAATGCGTTGACTAGGAAAGTGTTCCAAGCTAAACTCTCTTCTCGGATTTGAATAAAACTTAAATGTGTGATAGAGAAAATAAACAGTACATCAACCTGTGTCATATGTTTGCTCACCTCTTGGACTAGGTTAGGTTGAAAAAGAGGAATCAGAAGTTAATATACTCTTCACAACTGACTCATGTTCAAGAATATGACATATACTTAAGTTCATAAGTTAGCTTGTTGTGTGCTCTTATGTAGGTTCCAATATTACCTTTAAGGACCTTTAAATCATACGTTCGTCATTTTTCTCGAGCTTAAAACAGGCTAACTTTAGTCAAGAAAGAAATTTCTTAAGAAAAACTTTAGCTAAGTATCAAGCAAATCTCAAACCAGGCAGGTTTACCTCTGAATGGAAGAATATAATTTTTGAAATTTATTATTGTGTTTGGGAGCACGTCAAACATAAATTACTATATGAAAACTTTAGAAAAATAATGTATTCTTCATAAAGGAAGTTTTAAGTATCAAAAAAGGACATCGAACATAAAAATATGTATTCATTTAAATTAATAAGATTAAAAATATGTGAAATCTAAAATCATTTCAGTTAATATTTCATATTTTTTACATTAATAAATTAAAAAACTAATAAGAAAATAGTATTTAAAAATCACTTTCAGAACTCCAAGAATATCATATTTACATATATGTTAGTATCGTTGGATAAATTGCCACAAAATTGGGGAGAAAGATCGATCTTGGAATTTTTATTTGTACAATATATTCAAGTGTCATAAAAATCACAGTGCTTGGCTTAAAGTACCTTCCTTGGAAGTAATTTACCATCGAATAGAGAGGGAGAGATAGAGAAAAAAGAAATAATGAATATATGGGCACAGCACTCTAAAGGAACAATTAAAATAATAGAACATTTGGAATTTAAAAAGCAGTCGTTGTGGTTTTTATGAATCTGACCAAAATTGTACTACGCGGCAGCTGAGTTTTAGTTTACAATTCCTACATGTCTGCCTATTTAAAAGTCTATATTGAATGTCTCGTTGGTTTTTATTTTTTTTTTTGATATTTAAAGCCAACACAAACACATTTCGATAATTGTAGGTTTTCAAATACTACTTTAAGTTTCATATGGTGACTTTGAATGTTATGAATGTATGACTTAAAAGATGGGCGTATGCCTTCCAAAGAATTTATGTGACGACATGCTCTAAGGGTGTGATGTCCTGTATTTTTTTTTTTTTTTGTATAATACGAATCCCAAGGAATGAAGGAAAAACGGCTTTTATATGCTCGATTGCCTAGGGACGTATTTTTGACTTTCTGTCTATCTGTTTTCTGTCGAATAATAATTTTTTGTTTTATTCTATATGTAAAAAGGTATTTTATTTTACTTTTGGCGGGGTGTTAACCACTTTTCAGTCATTTTAATGAAATATTTGATTTTCATGGTTAAACTTCAACGGTTTTAGGCTAAAATTAAGAGAATTTTGTTTTTTTACAAGTATTCAAGCACAAGTGTAATGCATACTCGTCGTATAAATTAATAAATATATATTTCTTTTGTAATTGACCAATTGTGATCAATAAAGTTTGCATATGATTACACACCCATTTTCATATGTGAATGTTAAACTAAGTATAGTTGTTTAAACAGTTTATAATTTTTATATGATTTGTAACTTAATTTTTGTTTAATAAAATACATAATTTAATTTTTGTAATTATATACTTGTTATGGTTAAAAAAATACCCGTAGGTATTTTGGTAATTTGAATGCAAATGATATCTGTGGGATTTTGACAAAACAACTTAAGTCGACTTCAGTTGTTTGTTAAGACATTTTTTTAAGGCCTTTTTCGCTATGATGAACACTTTTGAATTAGTTTTTTTAAGAAGTTTACAATATTAGCTAACTAGATTTTCTAACAAACTTTAAATTCTAACCATGTGGGAAAAACACACGTGACCGGCGAAAACAGTAACGGTCTAAAAAGACACTGCACTATGACTGATGAAATACAACCCATCCGAAAGTGCCTACCCTGTGACCGGCGCAAAGGAGAAAAAACCTACCCCGTTAAAATAGGACATATCCAGCATATATGTATATGTAAAGTGGTACAATTATGTTTAAGAAAACGTCTTTGAAGAAATAAAATGTCAAAATTTAAAAACACTGTTCAGACTTTCAGTTGATTCTTTTTTCTAAAAATTTTAAAAGAAATATTGGAAAATACAAATTTTAAACTTCATCGGGCCCACTAATAAAAACACATTTTTCCTATGTTCGCTTTTATATTTGACATGTCACAATGCGCAATTCACTCCTTTCCCGTGTTGCAGTGATTATGTGCGTAAATAGGCTGATAAGTAGTTTACTTAATGTTTTTGATGGGTTTTTGTCCAAATTCCGAATACTCAGTCGTATATAAGGGCGGATCACTAAATCCGTGACTTTTCGAACTTCCCTCGCAGTTATATGAAATCCAACACTGCTCCCATCAAGTACCAATAGTCTATTAACACTGGTACCAAGTACCATGTTAATAGACTATTGTCAGATTTTGAGCAAGTTCCGTCATTTACCTTGCGTTTAACAGCTGTTCGAAACATACAACCTCGTGGATTTTTTAAAAAATGGAAAAAAGTGAATTTCGATTTTTCATTAAAAATTACAAACCAAGGAAAAGCTTGATAAATGCTGTGGGGACTTTGCACAATCGATTTTAATGGTAAAAATGTGGTTTACTGACTTTCGTTGTGGTCGCACAAGTACAAATGTCGCTGAACGTTCTGGATACCAGAAAATGTCGAAAAAATCCACGATACGGTGTTGACCGGTCGAAGAGTAAAAAGTGCGTATTTCATATGGCAGTGTGGTTTCGATTTTAAATGATCAGTTGGATATAAGAAAGCTGTCTGCAAGATGAGTGCCGCTTTTGCTCTCAATTGACCATAATGCACGGGTGCACATGTGTGTAGTCTCAATGACAAAATTCCATGAATTGGGCTACGAATTGGTACCTCATCCACACTATTTCCTATTTCCAAACCTAAAGAAATGGCTCGGTGGAAAGAGATTTAGCTCCAACGATGAAATTATTGACCAAACAAAGGCCTATTTTATGGACCTCGAAAAATCCTGTTTTCTTGGAAGGGATACAAAAATTGGAGAAACGTTGGACTAAGTGTATTGAGCTAAAAGGAGATTATGTTGAAAAATAATTTTTTTTCTTAGCAAAACAAACTGTGTTTCATTCAAAAAGTTACGGACTTATTGATCCGCCCTCGTACTACTGATATGTCTCCGAGCTGTCCTGTTCCTGCCAGTTACGGTGTAAGTTTTTTAATACCGGTTATGTTTCCACCGGTTAGAGGGTAGGTACCTTCAGACCGCTCATGGGACAGGTGCTTGAACTTCAACTCACCACAAGGTAGTTATAGCTCAAAGCATTTAACACAATTTCATGATTATTTTTTTTTTTTAACATGATTTTCTGACGACTAGAATCCAAATCATCGAAGTGATCTTAGAAAAGTAAAGAATCTTAAAACAGAGCTAAATTTGAACGCCAACAATAATGAAGTTCAAAATCAAAAATGTATTAATGCCCAAAAGTCGATTGTGTCGGTAGCCCCAACCTCGTTAATTTGGTTTTAACTACCATTGTAAAAATGTTGTGGCAAGCGACTCATTATAGTTGGATAAATTCAAACTAATTTTATCATTGCTAAAAACCGTATCATTTTGGTTGTTAATCCTACTTCTAATTCACCACAAGCCTGCCATTTAAACATTCGCAATTATATTTCTTGAAAATATTTTAGAAAGTTTTACATTCTACTAAATATTCTGAATACTTTAATAAACTAACAACTGCAACAATCTATACAACAGTTATAAAAAACACTTAAAATGTTATAAAATTTGTGATTTTAATATGCTTTCAAGAAAAATGTTAATGGAATTTTATGTTTTATCATGGATAATGGCAACATTGTAAATACAATTTTAAATTAGCTTTTGTCCCCTTAAATCTGGTCTTCAACATGTCATATCTGGCCATAATAAACAACCAACAGCAAAAACTGGTTTTATGATTTTTTTAAGACTTTGTCAAAAAAAAAATACAATAAGATGGAAGAGATGATCCTCATTTCAAGCAAACATCGCCGTCATCATTATTGTAGTTCGTATACTACAACCAATCACATCAGGTGAACGTGACACACAGAAAAAAATTACATTTAATGCGTGTCGTCTAAAGTCACAGCAACACTTTAAACGTATACAAAATTTTTAGTTACGTTTTATGTTTGCACTATGGACTGGAATTTAATTTTTGTGAAAAAAATTTTCCTAGTAAGTTTATTAAATTATAAATTTTAGACATCGCCTCAATGACTTCATTGTGATATTTAGGTACGCTATAGCTACAAAAAAAACCTTTAAAAAAATTAGCTCAAATTTTTATTTTAGGGCCCCTTGAAATGTATGTCTGTTTTAATGACATTCACGATACACAGACGGAAGTTAGGATTGGTGTTAGTTTATGTGGCAGCTGGCGTCATGCGAACTAGCACGTTTATACTCTCAGGTCCATTGTTATCCAGTTGGAGCTGCGAACGAAGGTTAAGACGTGTGAGTGATCACCCGGGAGATCAAAAGTACATTTATATCAGTGAAAGCATCCGGAAGAACGAGCCAGATAAAAAAAAATACTGAGTTATCCCACCTGTAAATAGCCGTCCACTCGGAGTACAGCCGCTTGTTCAACTCAAGGACTTGATCACAGACTGACTATCAGAGTAAATGTTACCGCTTTGTGTGGACAGAACATTGATCCCTACCCAAGCGACAACCACTATCATCTCATCTGGAAACACGCTAGAATGATCTGGTTATCTCCGAGCTTACCGGAACAGACGCTAAAGCCAACTTGTTTGCCTAGATTTGATCCGTCTCTATAAGAGTCCAAAGCACGCCCCTCACCGATACTCCACCCGCCCAGAAGTCTCTGGTCGGAATAAAGAGGCATTCATACGCCCACCTTGGCGGCCACAACCAGTGTCAGTCAATTCTGACGTCAGTCGCAGTCTTATTTCCCAGTACATAGTGTCCCCGTGATGTTCACAAAAGTCTCTTTACCTCTGCAACTACTTAAGATAGGTCGGTCACCTTAACCAGTGCCAGCCAACAAACAAACACCCTATAAAAAAAAGCTGAGCGAACTACCGCTGTGTATATCCATCGAACTATTCCGGGACCCAGCGCAAAAAGAATTACAGAGAAATTTCCGACTTTCACCCTTTCCAGAATAACACCAAAATATTTGGCTCTGTCAGGAAGTTGGTTTTTCTCACCATTCGGATTAACATTCGCAAAAGCGGTATCGTTATGCCTCCTGTGTAAAATTACAAGCTCAGTTTTGTGACTGAGGCCAAGACCACTGGACTATGCCCAGACTATCACAGCTGTCTGCATAATATTCCTCAAGGTAGAAGAAAACTTCCCCTTCACTATTATCGTCACGTTATCACACATCCCTATTGACACCTCCAAGGAGAGAAGCACAGCAAGATTTCACAAAAGTAGAGATATACCCCCTGAGGCGTCCATCTGATATTGAATCGAGTCATTTGTGTACTACGCAACTCAGTCGTTATGCGACTATTGGTCAATAACCTTTCGATCAGGGTACTGGCGGCTGGAAATACCCCCCGACTCGGTAACGCTGCAATTATAGCATCAAGTAGAGTTACAAGCGCCACCGTCTCGAAAGACCACACCAGCCGTAATGAGCCAACATTCGGAGAACTAGATCCAACACGACATATTAAGATAACGGATAAGGTCTCGTTATTCTACGTCCAGTATATGATCACCCGAAGTCCCATGTAAGGCGTACAGCAGTGCTGAGTAATCACATAAAAAATGACTTACAGGAATACGTTTTTTCAATACAGCATGATCTCCTTTGACAATCTTGAGCATATAAAACTTTTTCCAACTTCTAACTTTTTTTAGCTTCTAAAATAAAAATACCCGATTTAAGCCACTGAACTAATTGATCTAGAAAAACAGGAAGACACGAGTATTTTAGTGTTCAAGATTTTTTCCTCTAATATATCAGGGATTCTGTCCCATAATGTACTTTTTTTAATTTCGGATCATCTTTTAACATCAAAAATAATACGGGGGATTTAAAAAACAGATCATGTTGATGATGATGTTCAATAGTGAGTTTTTGTTTTGTTGTTAGTGTTTTCATTGATCAAAGCTTGAAAAAGAAAATAAAACAAGAATAAGAACAAGGAAAAAATCAATATTAAAAAATCGTGAAAAAAAACATATTGTAAAGTTAAGACGAAAAAAAATGTTTAAATAAAAAATGCCGCCTTTAAACACAACTATCAAAACAGCCAATGAAAATCACCACATTTAAATCTGTTTCGATACTTTTTTTTTTTAAAGGCCATTTACCAGCTGCTGCTGTTGTTGCCGCCAACACCATTATCTCGCTACGATACAAAACATTCATATATAAGTGGCAAGCTGTTTTTATTTTTCAATATCCGTTGCATTTAAAATGTATATATAAAAATAAAGCTTCAACTGTTTACCTATACCTGGGGATATTTTAATATCTGTCCCGCATTTATTCTACACTACGTAACTTAACTACAACAACAACAACAACAAAAGTGTGTATGAATTTCCTTCTTAACACTTTTATCGAAAAAAAAAAAACGAATTGGAAAAAAGTACATAACCCAACATTTTCAACTGATCATGCCTTACGATCATCACAATCATCCTCATCATGCATGTGTTTTTGGATGATTGTAAGTGTGTACTTAGACTTTTGTTGCACTCCTTCATATCGTTGTTAAAAAATCTTTATGGAAAATTCAATATCTTGCTCGAATTTTGACACATTTGACAAATTGCTTTAATATCCTTATTTTGTTCTGCCACAAACGCATTATGATCACTTTTCAAGGTTTAAAGGTTAGCAAACATTATGTTTGATCATCATCAATAACTCAGTGTGTTCACACTTGCTGTTCAGGGAAATAAAATTGAAATACATATTAAAAAGACAATCAACTTACAAACCAAAAATAAAAACCGCATTATGGCAAGATATCTTTAAGATTATTATTGCTTTTGTCTTCAATAAAATCATAAATTGCTAAAAAGCATCGTGTTATAAAATTTGTATCATAAAGAAAACAAATTGTCAAAAATTAAGATTGTAATATTTCTTTTATGTTTTAATTTTTAATGCAAAATTTTGTTAAGAGTTTTGGGAATAATAAATTGACGTCTTCATTGAGATTACAATAAAAAACACAAAAATAGATTTATTTTAAACATGGGATTGTGCCGACATAAAAAATTTGCTCTAATTTAAAATTAAATTATATATTTCAATTGGGGGAACCCATCATCATAGCTCCTAATAAGGCGACATTTTTTACACTTTTGCGGGAATTGCACAAAAAGGCAAGTCTCCGCCTTACGGTCCTTCCCACAACCATTCTAAACCCCTGAAATTTATAATAAGCTCCTGAGGTATAGACTGATTTCCAATAAGAACGTCGTGAAAATGGGATTTAAAAGGGGAAAAACACCCTCGTATTCACTTAAGGTAAAAAGGTGGAGCAAGAGGCTTGAAACCTGATACGTAGGTTCCTTATGCGGAGTAGACATACCCTAAAAAGGTTTTTTTTAAATTTTTACAGGGAGGTTCAAAAATATTTAAATATAAAATATGTGTTTCCTGAGGTATATTACCAATTTCAATTAAGCAATTTCAATTAACTGACTTTTGATGCCTCTTATTTCTCTAGTGTTTTCAAATCAATGGTTGCCATATTTGGGTACACAATACAGTTGGGCATACCAACTGTATGATACCCTTCACCAAGTATAATTTGGACCATTTTCCGTGAAGCGATTTAAAAAGACATAAGTCTTATTTAATGGTCGGAACACAAAATATAGAGGAAACTCTATATATAACAGGTCAATTGAAAAGTTCTCCATAGTAAACCATAGTAAAACACATTTTTTTTGGCAAAATTACTTTTCTTTTTATTCAACATAGTTCCCTTCAAGGGTGATACACTGATTATAGCGACCCTCCAACTTTTCGATACCATTTTTGTAGTACGATTTGTCCTTTGCTTCAAAATAGGCCTCAGTTTCGGCGATCATGGTGCATTGTCAAGGTAGTCAATGAAAATTATTCCATGCGCATCCCAAAATACAGACGTCATAACCTTGCCAGCCGACTGTTGCGTCTTTCCACGCTTTGGAGTTGGTTCATCACGTGCAGTCCACTCGGATGACTGTCGATTAGACTTCGAAGTGAAATTATGGAGCCATGTTTCATCCATTGTCACATATCAACGCAAAAACTCGGGTTTATTGCACTTGAACATCTCCAAACACTGCACCGAATCATCAACTCGTCGTTGTTTTTGGTCAAAAGTGAGCTCGCGCGGCACCCACTTTGCACAGAGCTTTTTCATACCCAAATATTCGTGAATGATATGATGTACACGTTCAGTTGATATCTTTAGAGTACCTGCCATTTCATTCAATTTCAATTTACGGTCATTCATTTTGTGGATTTTTTTGATGTTTTCGTCCGTAACAACCTCTTTTGGGCGTCCACTGTGCTCACCCTGTTCGGTACTCATTTTACCACGTCTAAACTTAGCATACCAATCCTTGATGGTTGATTTTCCTGGGGCAGTGTCCGAAAACTCGTCATCAAGCCAAGTTTTTGCTTCAACTGTATTGTTTCCCTTCAAAAAGCAATATTTTATCAACACGCGAAATTCCTTTTTATCCATTTTTTTCACAATAACAAAAGTTGTTTCACTCAAAATGCTATAATTCACAAACTAATAATCCGACAACTGTCTTTTGAAGGTTAGGGCTAACTAAAAATCATATCGATTTAAGTCTAGTAGCGCCATCTTTGTGTCAGGCCGGGGACTTCTCAATTGACCTGTTAATAACCTAAAAGTGCACTTAAGTAAATTTTAAGAAGGCGCATTTCAAATAGTTTGTATGTTAAAATAACAGAAATATTAACATTTTACTTACCAATTTCGTATTAAATAACTGATTATTCATTTATTTGAAATTGTCACCGTTTTTTGTATTGTTGTTTGTTTTTTAATCAACAAAATGTATACTCACACAGTCTAATAACTCACACAGTCTAATGACTTAATTATAAGGTTAAATCGAATCAGAAAGTTCTTCTGAGTCGATTGATATACTAAAATGTGGATCTCATTATACCCTGATCAAGTAATGGTGTAAGGTATAAAAATCGGCTGTAGATCCGTCTTGACTCAGAAGCACTTTTCGAGGACTTAACGTTGTCAGTTCATCTGTCCATGTCAATCTTGTAATTAAACTCGCAAATAAAAAGATATTTAGATAGAATTTCGTACATACATAAGTTTCTAGAATCATATGATCAGGGATATTTTAAAATAAATCTCCTACCACAGTAGCCATTTTTTCTTGTTCAGGCATAAGATCGTAACAAGACTATAGAAATGCATATTGGCCTAAACCCCTATGGGTATAGATTATCTTGAAATACTTGAGTGTATAAACAGAATAACAACGTGTCGTATTTTTCCTTGTTGTGAGATAGAATATATTTTATATTCACCACGGTTTTTTTTATTCTCTCAGTTTTTCTTTCTAATTCTCTCAATTTGAACAATTTTTGTAAAGAAATAACATTGGTAAGTAAAGAAAACATACACTCAGGGAATAAGTTAGACGAAATTGTTTCAAATATTCTCTGTAATCAATTCCTTCATAAATGTTTAGGACACATATTTCATAAATTTGGAAAATGTACCATGCCTCGAAAACTAAATGAGAAAGGGCAAAACGGATAATATTTTTATGAAACAGCTTTATCACATTTTAGAAAAGTTGATTTGGACGGAAAATCTTTGGAGCTTTTCGATAGCTCTCATTAGTTCTTACAAGAAAAATTTGTAAATGTGAAAGAAAAAAATCTAAGATCTACGTTTCTTGGCTTATAAGCAAGCTCGAAATTTTAAGCGGTAAGAAGGGTGCAAAGATGAATATTTTTTTTAAATTTTAAACTTTTTTAAGGAATTTAAAGGAATCGTAAGCAAGTGTGGTACACTTAATTGATACACTTAAATTGGTTTGTAAGTTAAAATAACAAAAATACCTTTTATATTTCATTTAAAAACCGGTCTACTTACTTTACATTTAAGTCAAATGGTTTGTGTTATTTATTTTTAAACGGTGTTTAAAAAACTGTTACATCATTAAAAATCAGGGACTGAAACCTTGAAAAAATGGGTTCAGGTTCGAGTTAATCGAAATAAAAAGTTCAGGTTCGGTTCGGTTCAGGGTTCGGATTTAACAATTAAAAAAGTATAAATATTTTATTATTAGGAAATTTATTTATTTTTCAAGGTAATTTTCGTTTAATTTTATGAATAATATATTTTTTATATTTTCTTTTAAATATGTTCTTTGTGGCGACAAAATGAATTTCAAGGCCGAAAATTCCCTCTCATTTGAAGAATTTGATTTAGTAAATCTTTCCTTCTTTTTTTAGAACTTGTTCAGCATATCTTAATCATCTTTTGAAGAACAAGATATTGATTCTCTTATAATTCTCTCTTGCAAATTTTTGAAAATGTTAATTGTTTTTAAAATGTTTTTTTTAGCATTTTCAGCATCTTCGGGACTTAGCATGAACTTAAATATGGTATGTAGATATAATGCTGCAATCAAAACTGTATTATTATAATACTTAAATATAACTCTTCTGAAAATGTTTTTGTTTTGTCATCTTTTGTTAGCTCTAATTTTAAACTAAGCAAGATTCTATGATGATTCTATCGGCTAAAGTCATCTGTTCTTCTTGTAGTTTCAGCGTTAATTTTTAAATAGGTGGAAAAACTTCTACGAATTTTTCACAAATATTCCAAATATTATCATTCATAGTTAATGCAGCATCGAGTAATTCCGAACAAAATCTTCTGTTTTCTGTACTGCTTTTTTTCAATCTTAGCTTTTTAGCTAAGGAAGAAATTTTTAGTGTTCGCAATTTTTTGCAAATAACTCTGCATTGATCAAGTATTTGCTTAAAAGGAATGCAAGAAATGTAATGTTTTTTATGATTGGGTTCAGCGGGTTCGGGTTCAAAGTTTTTATAAACAGCGAATCTGAACCTATTTGGGTTCAGGTTCGGTTTCAGTCCCTGGTAAACACAATTGATTATTCAGTTAAAAATAAATGTTAAAAATTTACCTACCAATTACGTAAAAATAAATGATTATTCAATTATTTTAAAATTTTTTGGTTTTTTGTATTTTTGTTTGTTTTTAATCTACAAAATGTATACTACCTCAGTCTGTGTGAATGCCCATATGTGTGTATGAGTGTGTGCTTATGATATTTTTGTAATTCGAATTTAAATAATTTCGTATGTTAACAAAAAATTTAAATAAAAAATAAAATTGGAATTTTTTAAACAAAATAGTAAACTGCATAATATTCTTTACAGGCACAAACAGAATAAGCATAAGGAAAATTCATAATTTTTTTAAAATTAAAAACTTGTATTGTGTATTTTTCAGCCCTTATGCCTCTTTAAATTTATTGTTCTAAAAATTTAAAAAAAGTGTGTACTTTATATGGAGAAGTAATTATACTTCTGTGGCTGCCAAATTCACAATATTCCTTACTTATTTAATTTTGGTAGACACTGATTTCTAATTCTCATTAAGTTTGCATTTTTATTTACCTATATAATTAAAAAAATAGAAGTAGAAATTAAAAAGACTTCTCCGTACATAAATATAAAGAAACTTCTTCGTAAATATGATTAAAATTCTTCATATATATTGATAAAACTTTTTCATAAATATAAAGAAGTATTTAATAAATCTTACATAATATCTTTATCATATTTATTAAAAGCTTTAAAGTACAAAAATCTCTGCAGTTTTTCATCATATTACATGACGTTATTTTGGGCATATTTTCTCTCGTAGCGACAATCATTCAACGTCACGTTGTTATTCTGGACCCGACATCAAGAACTTGCAAATATTTTACTTTTATCCACAAACACAATATAGCAACAAAATAAATACAAAATGCTCATCTATTCAACACTTTTGCGTTTTCTTGAAAAAATGTATTAAAGCAAACATAAATTGATGACAAGGGTCAATATTTAAGGTCAAATCTTGAGAACGTCATGTGTGCAACTGTAGACATTATTTCTAGCAGTTTAAAAATTGAAAATATTTTGTACACTCTTACAAACAGATGCGGAAGAAATAACTATTCTTTTGGCAAATTAGATGTAGTAGAAAAAAAGAAATACTTACTATTAGATTTTGTGGTTTAATTTAAGTCATTAACTACATAATTCACTATATTTTCGTTTCTTCTCCTTAGTCTTTTTCAATAAGTAATCAGCTGTGGAAAGTATCAGTTAGATTAGTATCTATTACTATTAACCACTAATAATTGATTTGTGACCACACACGCCAATTTTTATATACAAGTACTATTTGTGTATGACCCTGACTCCTAATGGCATTATGTTTGGTGTTGAGTTGGAGGAATTTTTCCATTTCACTTTGTGAGTTTAGTGCATCCCTATAATTATTGTTTATTAAATGTTATTTTTAAAAAATTGGTAACGCCTGTCACATTTAGTTTTTCTTTTTTTTTTTGCTCGCTGTGTGTAAAATTGTTAACAATTTAATACTTAGATGCTTATGTGTCCAGTCAATTTGTTAAAAATTAACCATATGGTCAAAAGGAAATATATTTTCTAAGGATTTTTATGTCATACGAAGGAACAGTATGTTGTTATTTTTTTTCTCTTTTGAATGATGTCCTGCAGAATATTTTGTTTAAAGCATATGGTAAAAGATAAGTTTTTTAAAAAAAATTAAGGAATTCACTTTAAAATCTCCTGAGAATCTGTCAGTCTTAGCAAACTCTTTCTATGATTCTCTTAGGTACTCAACCTGGACCACTTTTTGGTCATGTTTTTTATGAAAGTTTTCTTGTGCGTATTTCTCTTCGGAGATATTTAACAAATATATCAAGAAAACCGTAAGAAGCAAAATCTTTTTCTCTGTCTGGTATTAGATAATCTAAAAACTAGAAGAAAAAATTATATGGGATACTAAAAATTCTGATTTTTTTTAAATCAAATTTTGCAATTTTTTTTTTCTTAATTCACAAATCACCATCATATATAATCGATTTAAGATTATTAAATTTTCCCACCAAAAACAAAACTTCAAAGCAGATAGAAAAAAATTATCACATGGTAAATATCATTGAAAACTTTTTGTTTAAAAATTTTATTTAATTCCTTGAAAGTAACACATAAAAATCAAAATATTTAACTTTGAAATTTCGACCAACAAAATAAAATAAGAAATAATTTAAAGTGTTTTACTTTTTTCTAAGTAAATACAATAAATTTAATTAAAATTATCATGCTACAATTACGAAACACAGAAAATAGTAGTATTTCATGTTTCAAAACAACATTAAAAACACTTGCGAACAGAAAAAAAAGTACCATAAAAATCATAGAGGAACTTTTTTTTTTGTTTTTGGTAACATTTTGGTTTTTGTTTACGTAAAACACCTAAAAATACTAAAAGTATAAAACATTGACGATTTAATTTATTCTAAACAAATCATACTTAGAAATCACAACACAGCATAACAGTGTTGTTATATAAGGTCTAACACAGTACGACAAATTAATTTGGAAATTTTATTTAAAATTTAATAAAACCACCCGATCTTGAGACTAGAAAAAGTGTTTTTAGAAATTATAACTTTAGAAATAGAAAAATCGTTTCTTTTGCAATATAAGAGATTTTAAAAAATCGCAAAAACTTTTTTCTACTTTACTCAGGAAGTATTTCATAAATATGATGAAAAATTTTCACAGATATTTGTCCAATGTATCACCTTATACACATACATGTTGGACCTGTTTCATAGGAATGCAAATTGTTGACATGCTTTTTTCATATTCGTGGAACTTTCGTTAAATATAATGAATAATTTTTAATAAATATTAAGTACGATTTATGATATACTGTTTTAATTTCCTTTGTCCTTTCTTTTAAAATTTGTATGTAAATAAATGTGCGAACTTAATGAGAATTACAAACAGCAGTGTTTTACAACCGAAATAAATAATTTGTAACAGTTTTTTATTATACATTTTTTAAAATTTTTTTTTTCGTGAAATGATAACGATTTGTGAAGCATTTGTCATAAATTTGTATGAAACATTTCATTATATTTATGAAAACTTTTTTAATACACTCAGAATATTATGTAGTTAACTGTTTGTAGTTTAATAAAAAAGTTTTCCGTTCCATTTAAAAATAAAGGAACATACATTTATTTTTCGAAGAAATATCTATATTTACTTTTATTTACATTTATTTGAAATGATTTACTATCATTTACCGATTTTTTTCAGTTTCATTTTTTTTTCCATAAAACAGACATTTGTCGTTTATTTGTGTCCGTAACAGTTATTACAAATTTAAATTTAGTTTGTTGTCTGTTTCAAAAAAAAAAAAAATATTCAAAAAATTTAAATTTGTTTTTTTATTTAAATTAGTTGTATACATACAAAATTTTTCAATTCAAATTACAAGAACTTCATAAACACACATCATATACAAACACATTCACACAAAAAGTGTATATAGATATGCATACATACATTTTGTATTGTACGAGTATTTAAAAAAAATATAAAAAGGGAAATAATTTCAAATAAAAGATAAAAGCATTTATTTTTTAAGGAATTGGTAGGTAAAATTTTCACATTTATTTTAACTGAATATATCATTTGTTTCATACGGATGTGTCAGTTGATTAATCAACATTTAAAAGTAAATAACAAAAAGCATTCAATTTAAATGAAAATATTATTTCTTGTAAATGACATTTTCTGTTATTTTAACATACAAAATATTTTATATATCGACTTATGAAACAGTAAATTACAACAAAAACACAGGGCCAGTATTATAGTCGTCACTTAATACGAAGGTAAGATGAACTTACCTTTAGCTTACCGGTCACTTCGTATAATAACGAAAAGTTAATAATTAGCCCGTTAAAATCCTAATGCACCAAAAACACGGTTTCAACTACTTACCTGCCTGTTTACTCGCTTAATTACTTTTGTTCGCGATGTCCCAAAAGTAATGAGTAGTACCTTATTATCACTTACAAAAAATACAAAGTAATGGGTGGTCATTACCCTGTCCCTTACAAGCAGACAAAAATGGTGGGCAACTACTACTTTTAGGACATCGCGAACAAAAGTAATTATGCGAGTTAATGGGCTGATAAGTAGTTTATACCATGTTTTTGCTGGGAACTTTAGCTATTGGCAAGTTATAATAACGAACCTAAGAGTTAAAATATTTGATAAGCTGCATTTTGGAATTTTCGGTAGGAACGTGTAAAGAAGGGGTTCAAAAGATAAAAAAATCTCACCCTTTACTCCAAACCGCTGGAACTGGGAAGTTGAAGTTTGGTATGTTAATAGGTTTATACTACGGTGCAGACATGCGCTCAGACAGGATTTTTGGAAATTCCTAGGGGAAGGGGCAAAAAGGGGAAATCTTTCCCTTGACAGCCTGCCCAAACCCCTTAGATTAGAAACATAAAATTTAAAATATGCTTTGTAAAATGGTTTAAAAGGTTAAAAGTGCCCCCTGACGGCCTAGGCTAGAAACCTGAAATTTAAAGAACGAGTATAGTTAATTGCAAAACTAAAACTGGAAAACGAAATGAATGAAACGGGGAAGGAGTGAAATTGAAACAATGGACAAGGAGAATTGGTGGAGTTGAAACACTAATCAAGGGGGAACGATATGGAATGGAGAACGTGTGGAACTGAAACACTAAACATACAGGTTGGTTGAAAATTTCCTGCGCTCGAAATGAAAGAATACTGTTTTTGTTACGAAATATATTTTTTTATTCAATATAATCTCCTAGAAGCTCAATACACTTCTTCCAATAATTTTATCCCATCCTTATAATGGTTTTCCGGAAGCTCTGCATAATAACCGTCTACGGCTGCTATGGCCTCTTCATTCGACGAAAAATGCTTTCCACGAAGGAATTGTGTGAGATTTCTGAAGAGATAGTAGTCACTGGGAGCCAAATCTGGTGAATACGGTGGATGTTCAAGCAATTCGTACTTTTATTCTTTGAATTTAGCCATCGTCAAAACACTTTTGTGAGCAGGTGCATTGTCTTGATAAAAATGATTTTTTTCTTCTTTTAACCAGGTCTTTTCTCACGAATTTTTTTATCTAGCTGATCCAAAAGGCTGCAATAATATTCAGAGTTGATTGTTTTACCTTTCTGATGATAACCAATCAACAAAATTCCTTTTGCGTCCTAAAAAACTGATGGCATAACCTTCTTTGCTGATTGTTGTGACTTCACTTGCTGCTTTGGAGCTGAACAACCAGCTTCCGATCACTGTAAACGTTCTTGTTTAAATTTAGGATCATGGTGGTAGATCCAAGTCTCATCCATAGTTATTAAACGACGCAAGAAGTCGGTTTTATTCGGCTTAAAATGCTCCAAATCACGCTGAGAAATTTGTTTTCGATCCAGTTTTTGTTGAATTATTAATGTGTGCGGCACTAACTTTCCAAACAGTTTTTTCATACGTAATTCTTCATGTAAAATATGGAGTACTCGTTCGTCTGAGATGCTTATGGTATTAGCAATTTCACGCTTAGTGAAACTTGGATCTTCACTAACCATATTATGTACCTGCTCAATGATTTCTGCTGTGGTTGCAGTTTTTGGTCGTCCTTCGCGTGGATCGTCTTCAAGGCTGGTACGACCACGTTTAAATTCACCAGCCCAAAATTCAACGGTGCGTTTTGAAGGTGAGGACTCCTTATACACTTCTAATAATTGTTCATAAATTTCCTTTACTTTTAAACCCTTCAAAACAAAGAATCTAATGACTGCACACATATTCAATTTTTTCCATATTAAAAAAAATCAAAAATCAAATGGCTTGTAAACAAAGAAAGAATTTACAGAATGGCTTGCAACTTTGCATGTGTTCTCAGGACAGTTATTCCAACTTGAGAAAAAAAAGTTTGGAGCTAGCAGTGCCATCTCTTGGTGAGCGCAGGAACTTTTCAACCAATCTGTAGGGAACGAAATGCAATGGGGAACAAGTAAAATTAAAACACATGGGTTCAAATCGGCTAGTACAAACCAATTTGACTTGAAATCTGAAATTTAAAATATGTGTCCCTCGGATTCTGAGCTTATTCATTGATATGACCAGGAACGTAATATAAATGGGTGTTAAAAAATGGGAAAGAGTCCCTCTTAGCACCATGTCCAAAACACCTTTGGTAGAAACATGATATTTGAAATACGTTTTCCCTGCAGTATGGGATAATTCACTGATAAGATTCGAAAAATAGGGCTTCAAGCCGCTTTAACTAGAAATTGTAAATTTGAAGAACGAATGAAATTGAAATACTGAAATTTGGAAACAAAATTTAATAGAACTATGAAGCATTGGCATGGCAGCACTGGATAATTACCCAAATGGATTAGAACGGGGAATTTTGGAATTGATAGGTGAAATTGAAAGAAATAAAAGAATAGGAGAACAAGTTAAATAAAAACATTTGACAAAGGGGAACGAAATGGAATAGAACGAGAAACTAGTGGAATTGAAACAATAGACAAGGGGAACGAAATGGAATGTAACGGGAAACGACAGGAATTTAAAAAATAGACAAGGGGCACGAAATAGAACGGAACTATTGGAATTGAAAGGAAATAAAATGGATAGGGGAACGAGTTAAATTAAAACATTTGACAAAGGGGATTAAAACATTAGACAAAGGGGAAGAAATGACAGAAATTGAAACTCTAAACACAGGAAACAAAATGAAATGTATCGAACCTGCATTTTGGTAATTGTCATTTATTTTAGCATATTTTTTTTATTTAAGCGGAATTCCCTCAAATTTCTGAAATTTATCTGTCAGTGGTAATTATTTTTGTTAATTTCCTTTTGACCACACACCTTCCTTGTTGGAAAATTATTTGAATAATATTATTATTTTCATAATATTTTGCAAATAATACAAACATGATTTTGTATAAAGCATGAAAAAATTTAACATAATAATATTTTCGTACTTAAGTTTACAAATTTCGTAAATAATACAAAGTTTAATAAATTAATTTTTATACAAAATAATTTTGCATTTTAACAAAATATTTATTTTTTTTATATATTTTACAAATATGTATTTCTTGTATTTTTATAAAATTTTCTAAAATATAAATTTGTATATAGTACAAAATTTTTCGTAATATTAAATTAATCAAATCTTTCGTAAAATGAACAAAAGGCTTGGTATATTTTACCTATGGATTATTATAATTGTTCAGGGCGCTAGATAATTAATACATTACCAGAAACATTTGCAAAACTATATTTTTCGCCGGCTTTTCTAACAAGTTATATGAGGTCAAATAAGAGCTATACGTTTGACACAATATTTTGTCCAAAGAATACTTAATGCCCACACTCGCAACGTAAGGGTTAAAAATATTGAAATATTTAATTTATTTAACTAACTAAATAATAACCTTAAGGCACCCCACCTGACATTCGAACTAATTCTTAAGAAAACAAATACTTTATTTTGGCCACTTAATTTAACGGCATCTTTATGAAATCTAAAAAAAATCAATTTTTTTTTGTTTAAATATTAAATTTTTTATTATGATATGAATGGTGAGCAAATCAAACAAGCAGAAGTAGATGAGAAATAGAAATTTAATTTTAAATTCCTGAAAAAAATTAACTGTTTGATGATGATCAATGATGGACATAAACATAAAATTGTACACCACATGAGTCCATTCAATGTACTGTGTACAAATATCAAACACTAAAAACTAATTACGCACACACTAACATTCGGAGGCCTTAAGGAAATAAAGCTAACAAACAAATAAGTTCAAAAGATCTCAGCGACACGGACACTAGGTACTTTAGAGCTGATACGTCTAAAATACGCACAATTGCAGTGTCTTGATTAAAATCAACATTATCGACAAAAAAAATCTTTATTATCGTGATGTTGATTAGCATTTAAGCAAATCATAGTTTTCAGTTTAAGTTTAAAAAAAATACCAAATTTAATTTGATTTGTTTTCTTCAAAATAGAATTTTTAAAAATTATACTTCTGGTTCGTATTAAATTTGTTGTTAATGATCGCTAAACAAACAAAACCAAATTATATAACACAAAGTGGCAACAAAGTTTGTTAATAAAAATAATTGGTTTTTCTGCCTGCGTATGTTCATTTTATCTTTTAAATGTTTTACACATTAAATCACAAAAAATAACTTGGTAAATTTTCAGAATTTTTATCTTTTTTTTATCGATGCTCTACTTAATAGTCATTAAGCTACGCTCCTTGATCCCTGATTTAAAAAATACACATAAAAGAGGTCTTGAATGGTCAAATCTAGAGATGTTGCAGGATAGTAAAAAAAATATATATCAAAGGAGGTATCCAGGTGTGGTTCACTCCTATATTTTGTTCAGCGGCTTTAGCGCAAATGCAAATGTTAGCATACTTACCTCAAGTAAGCACGATTGACTCTATAAATCTGAGATTGGGTTCATTAAAAAATACGACAAATTTTTCTGTACTCCGTCATACGATAAAAATGTTTTTTAAACTTTTTTAACCTGGAGATTTTCGTAAATTTCTTCACCCATTTATTTTTTTGCGTACTCACAATTTTATTTGCATCATAAATAAACAACTTTAAACAAGTATTTGTGTGCACTAAATAAATACAATTGTCAGTATTGCTATTGTATTGGCACAAACGCCCATTATTTTCCGGTAGCGTTTTTTACCGCCTTTAAAATTAAAATTTTTATACTCTACACCACAGATGATACGTAATTGAGAATTTTAATTAGTTGATACTCAATCATTAAAAGTATTACATTATTACTTTCTTGACCTCTAAGGTACCAAATATAGATTTTTTACAGTTTCCAAATTTTTCATTTAATAAATGCACAAGATCTGGAAATAATATATAAAACCTATTTAAATTAAATGCTTTAGAAATAATGCACCTTTAAATCGAAAATTTATTAGGCATCAAAGTTCTTTTGGGGTCTAATTGCAGCACAAAATGTACAGGGTTTTTTTATGTTCCGGGACGATATTTTTTGACCGCCACTTATGTTTAGTTTGTATTTTACATTTGCGCAGAGCAGTCGATAACAATTTATTATGGATCAACGTGTCGAAGTTGTTAAAAAATATATAAAAACCGCCAATTTTGGGGAAAAATCAGTATGACTTGGCTGGCTTTGTTAATAAACAGAATAGCCGCTACTGGGGAACTAAAAATCCTCAATTGTTACACCAGAGGCCGTTACACCCTCGTATTTTGCGAGAATTTTTTCACGGCCGCATTATGTAAAAAAGAGGAGATTTCAAATGGCCTCCTCGATCTCCTGATATGACTACCCCCGACTACTTTTTTGGGGTACTTGAAGGGGAAAATCTAGGGCAACAAGCCAGATGCTAAAGAACAACATTTTTGAAGAAATTGGAGCAATAACACCCATAATATGTCAACATGTTATGCAAAATATGGTTGAAATAGCATACATTTGCGCATCGGCCAGAGGCGGCTTTTTAGCCCCTAATGTCAGTTCTGTTTTGACATTTGTGTAGTTAACACATGCGAAATACACGTTAATAAACAATGTTACGCTACACTGCTCCAGAACGCGGAATATTGGTGACTATTTATTTGAGCAATAATGAAGATGATTTTTCATCAGAAATAATCATGAGTGATGAGGCCCATTTCCATCTTAGCGGGTACGTAAATAAGCAAAATTTACGCTTCTGGGGCACTGAAAATCCGCGTGTAACCCACGAAGAGCCATTACACCCGCTCATAGTCACTGTATGGTGTGCTGTTTTCGCTGGAGGAGTCATCGGACCTTTTTTCTTCGAAGACGTCGCGGGCCAAACGGTTACTGTGAATGGTGAGCGCTACAGAGCAATGATCAACGAGTTATTTTTGCCGCAACTTGATGAATTGGGATTGGAAAACATGTGGTTCCAACAGGACGGTGCAACGCCACACACTGCACGTGCCACAACCGATATGCTAAAGGATGCATTTCCCGGGCGCCTAATCTCCCGTTTTGGCGATTTGCACTGGCCAGCAAGATCGCCTGATTTGACCGCTCCAGACTTCTTTTTGTGGGGCTTTTTGAAGTCGCGGCTTTATGTCAACAAGCCTCAGACTCTTGCAGCTCTTAAAGACAATATCCGTCAAGAATGTGAGGACCTATCGCCGGAAGTTTTGGCCAAAGTGATGGAAAATGCCATAAAAAGGGCTCAAATGACAATCAACTGTGGCGGCGGCCATTTACATGACATCACATTCCCGGCTTGATGTAAAAAAAACTAAAAGACGAAATAAAAATAATCCACAAGAAGAATCAAAGTTTTTCATTTTTTTTTTTTAAATTACAGACACAAAACATCGGAAGGTTATTTTTGCGCCACCCTGTAGTTGTTATTAACCAAACTTTCATGCAATTAAATATTATAAAAAAATACTGTACCGTTTATGCTTAAAAAAAAAAAACATCGGCCTGGAACATAAAAACAAACTTTATAGTCCTCGAAAATAGTTCTTTCGATAGTCTTAAAAGTACTATAGTACTAACATTATAATCCTTGCCCTCCACAGTGTTTCTGTTACTAAAAAGTTAGGTTGAAAAAGGAGAATTGGAAGTGAATATACTTTTCATAACCACTTATGTCCAAAAATAGGACATACAACCCAAAAGCCGGCTTGTTGTGCATCCATCCATAATATTTTCAGTCAAAAGAAGATTTCGTAAAATAACCTTTGGCTTACATATGTATCAAGCAAGTTACAAACCAGGCAGGCTATTGCAAATAATATAAAATAATTTGGAGGTAAAAAATATTTTTTTTTGTGTTGAAATTTTTTTTAGTTTTGGATATGACGAGAAGTTTTGTAGTGCAGTGACTTAATGCTTACGTGAGTCTCCACTTAATGCGCCACTTGTGTCTGGTGAAAAAAATATTACAAAATATATTATTTACCAGACGCTATTATTATATAATACTAAAATACACCCATTTGAATGGAAAATTTAAAGGTACCTTTACATTTTCACACATACCTTTTTACCCCTGGACCGATTTTTCACATTCTCAATAACAAATTTTTCAGACGGATGTCCGACCCCGCTTGCGAATTTGGGGCGACAATAATATATATACTTTGCAAGGTATTAGACTTATTTTTCGATGTGTAAAATCGGAATGAAAAACTGATTTATATCCTCATCACATGTGCACCCAGAAAAAGGTTTATGCTGGCAGCCAAAATTATTGTCTATCGAATGGTTCGGTTGATGCAACAGAATTTATAAGTTAGGAATTTCGAATATTTTTTGAGGCAGTTAATATTTTGTTGTCACAATAAAATAATTGTTATCTAAACAGATTTATTGTGGTTGCAACAAAAAAAATCGATTACCACAGCAAAATCAGTCGATTGGCTTTAAATTCGGTTGTCACCACGGAACTGTTGTCTCTGTGGGTGTGTCCCTTAAATTACAATTTGTCGATTTTTATTCATTGTTCGGGTTTGTTTAAAATGGAAGAATTTGATTTTAGGCAATCATTAACCCGTGCCGAATAGCGGCCAAAAATGTTCCTTTTTAAAAAACAAGTATTTTTCTATAAAATTTCCAAAATTAGAATTTTTGAAAAAGTGACTTTATTATTTAATGTTTTCATTCAATATACTTCAAATTGTTCACATTCGTTATTTTGACTTCGTCGGATATCATTAACCCACTTTAACCTGAAACCGAAAATGTTTCATAAATTTGATAGAAATTTCCAAACGTCCCTTAATTGTAAAATTTTAATTGCTTTTTTTGTAATAAAACATATATAAATAAAGAAAAAAAAATTAACTAAACAAATTAAAATGATGACGGATCAACACCTTTCCAGGACATTTTGTAAAAACTGACTATTTTATATAAATTGTGCAAAATTTGCAAGTTTTCAACATATATTGTTAAATTTTCTAAAAAATATCAATTAAATTATATTAGTATATAATTATTGTATATATACTTTTATTTTAAAAATGTTTAACCCTTAGTGCCCCGGATACAAAAAAAACCAATGAAGATTAATTTAAGTTGTGACCACTGGTTAGCTCGTATCAAGTTCTCCACTTGATAAAAATTATCATCTTATATAATTTAATTCATATGGAGTTAATGTTTCGGCTTGTGGGCAAAAATGGCCCAAACAGTCAACAGTAAATTTACAGGATAACTTTTTTAAGCAAACTTGCAGATCTTAATTGAGTTTGGAATTTTATTTGAACTTTTTATTGGGCCAACCACATTTTTATGCTTAAAAAAGGTATGGCCAAAATGACATCAGTTTTTTTTTCTGTTTTTTATAATTTTTCCAAAGAAACTATATAAAAAAATGGTCATTTTAAAATTTTTTAAAAATAGTTTATAAAATATACATTTTTAAATTTTTATCAAAATCATGGGTCATGTTCGCTTCCAGGTAAAAGTGGGTTAATTATATCCATCGAAGTCAAAATTTCGTATCTAAAATTCCGTATCTAAATACTGTTAAGTATATTTATTGAATATATGAAATAAAACAGTAAATTTTTAAAAATTTCGAATTTTAGGAATTTATAATGCAAATGCTTTTTTTGCCATCACGGATTAAACAAATAAAAAACTATCGAGTTCATCCATTTTATAAAAAAAAGTGAGTGTAATAAATAAAAATCGACAAATTGTAATTTTAGTGTCATCTTAATAAAAATGGAATTATCGGATCTTATGAGTATATGTTTTGTAAATTTTACACTAAAAATTCATCTAAATATTTTTTTATTTTAAATTTGGATATATTTTTTAGGAAAAAATTCATAAGCGACCTATCAAAAATTTAAAGGGCCCAGCAAAATTTTGGTAATGGGTGCGATATGCTCATGCATTACCTTGTTGTTATAGCTCGTTACCTTTTGTATTATTTGCAAGCATAATGTAATGAGTTAAGGATTATTAAAAAAGTATTGCATGATTTATTAATGTAAAGAAATAACTAAAATATACTAGAAAATATATTTTTAGACTTATTACTTTGTGTTTTACACGTTACGTGTATACGTTTCAGCATTACGAACGAAAACACGAAGCGCAACTATTATTTTATGTTCAAACCAATGAATTGGGTAGAGTTCACGCGTGGCAACCAGAGTTCTCAGGTTCGATTCTCATCACAACCACGATACATTTAATAACGTTTGAAATATTTTTTATAATTTTTTAATATATTTTTTTATGATATAAGAAACCACTTACTTTACGATTCAAAAGTAATGGGTCCATACATTATCTTGAGGCTCTTCGCCTATAAGGTCCCTATGGCTATATATTACTTCACATATTATTTGGTAATGTGTGGTTTTGCTGGGAAGTAAAAAAATTAGGAGCTTTAGGAATCTTTCCGCTAAAATTGTTGATCAATATACTCTTACAAATACTCTGACAAAAAATTTAAAAGCGGACAAATTAGGTATCAAAATTAAGGTATTTAAGAGACCATTTAGAAAGGTCTCTTTCAAAACATGTCTAAGCATGCACAACTTATTTAATAAAACATCAAAATATCCAAAACGTGTCATTTTGTTAAATTTCACATAATTTAAGAGAATACTCCATATATTTTATAATAGGTCTCTTAAATACCTTTAATTTTCTACCTAATTTGTATTACTATGCACAAAAAGACATTTTTGGAACAAAAGGGCGGAAAAAGGGCAACATATTTTGTGAGAAAAGAAAACGGCATATTGATATAAACACTTCGAATACTCGAGTGGTCGGAAGGTAACTTTGGTCGATTTGTATTTTATTCTCTCAAAAATATGATAACAATTTTAAATAAGTGTATGCTCTCTGTACTCTCAGCAATTTATTGCAATTTAATTAATGTGGCTAAAAAAAATATCGAGATTCACAACAAGAAAACCTGCATGATATTTTCACCTTCATAAAACTTCATCACCTCTTAACGTCGTCATTAAACCAAAAATAAAATAACACAGAAAAAAATTGTTCACATTTCTTTTTAGGTTGGAAGCTTTTGGCACCTACGTAATTAGTGTTTTTTTTTCCTTTTCTTTAAAGATAAACATATCAAGTCGTATTATAAACAAATTAAATTTATATATTATTTTTTTCGGGTAATATTTTCACAATTTTCTCAAGATAGAAGGTACTTGTTATTAATGTGTTCTTTTGAAATAGCTAAAAGTTTAGTATTTTGTTTTCTTTTCTTATTTTTTTTTTTTCTAAAATATGTTGAAAGTATAAATGTGAACACAAAAATTCATGAGGTGATAAAAAGGCGACGAAAAAGAATTAAAATAAATTTATAGCAGTGAGTCATAAAAGTAGGTGATGATTTTTTAATAAATTTGTAACGAACTAAAGTATAAAATATAGTAAAAGTTTAGTTTGTCATAAGAAAAAGGAACCTTAGTTATGATGAACATTATTTTTTCATTAATTTTTATACAAATAATTGAAAAATATTTTGCCATCATAAATTCCTGAAGCATTTTGCAATAGTGCTGTAAAATATAAAAGTTCAATTTTACTAAATTAAACTTTAATAACTAAACGAATTCAAAAGCTTATTTATTTATTTACCATCATAAAGAAATCAAAACTAGATTTCGGTAGAAATTTAAAACTTCCATATAATATATCAAGTCAAATTGTTGCAAAACAAACTTATTTTCTTGGCCAGACAAAATGACAATTTATTATGAAAACATACATGACAGGTGGCAAATATATAATAAACTTAAGATATGAATGAATTGCTCAAGATATGGGATAAACTTACATATAAATAAAATACCAGGAGAAAAAAAGAGAAATATGCTTTCATTATAAATAACTAATTTTGTAGACTTAAACTTGAAAATTAACCTTTTTTTCTTATGAGTTTTTTTTAGTGATTTAAAGGCAGATAAAAAAAAACTTTGAAAACTTTTTGTGTGAATGAATAACGATTTAGCCCTTCATAATTTCATATTAATACATATTTTGCAAAATAATAAAAAAAAAAACATTCATATTATATTCTGTTTGTTCCCATAATATTTCGTTTTATGGCTAAAAGTTACAATGAAGTTGAAAAAAATAAAAAACACGCAGAAAAAGAGTCAAAACTAATTTTCAACAGAAAACATCACAATAAATTTACTAATCAACCAGTATAAACATTGGGATTTGCCATACTTTCATACGTTTATTTTAAGAAAAATAAAACAAATGAGCGGCTCCTGAGGTAGTGATTTGTATTTGTATACGCTACCTCATGCTTAATAATGGAAATATTCTGTTTGTGCTGACATTTGTAACATTGGGAATAACTGAAATAATGAAGGCAGGGAAAGTAGTTTCATTAAATATGCAATGGACGATTTTCTGAAAAATATATCATGAGCGACGAGGCCCATTTTCATCTGCATGGACGCGTAAACAAACAGTATTTGCGCTTCTAGGGTACAGAGAATTCACGAAGAGTCACAACATTCACTAAAAGACCGATACAAATTAAATTCGAACTGGGGGATAAGTAAAGGGTGATTTTTAATCCGTTTAGGTTTTGAAAAAAAAAATTGCAAAAGTGAATAAAATATTTATTTGGGGCAACAAATGGATGCTTACCATTTACTTTTTAAAGATTATTTCATGTAAATGTTGCCGCGGCTATGCTGTTGGCGGTCCATCCATGAGCTCCAATTTTGGCATACTTTTTCCAGCATTTCGGCTGGTGACTCTCTCTCCTAAATGAGATTTTAATTGCTTACGAAACTCTTGAATAAGTACGATCCAATGAAGCTGCCAGCCCACTAACCGAACCAAACAGTGCAACTTTCAGGGTACATTAGCAGCTCTTGAACTGCCTCTGGCGATTCTGTTTGTTGGCGTTCCTATTAAGCAAAAATAAACTTCGTCGCTGAAGACAATTTCACACACAGCACAAATTTTGAAAATAAAATTCGGTGATTTGCAGCAAAGAGCATAAAAAAGGAACTCAGAACTAATCTTCGAGAAATTCAACATGCTGCAGAGTTCAGCGGCAACATGTTTATATATGTAGGCAACATTTTCAAAGTTGCTAATGTATTGAAAACCATTAAATTTGGTTTGTCAGTTTAATTCTTTATCCCAGTTTTTGGAATTCTTAACTGTTTTCCAGTTTTTTTTTTTCATAAAAAACAACTTCGTTTTTAATTCACACATTTTTTATAGTTTTTTTATATGTTGCAACAATTAATAGCATATTTGTTCTCCTTATTATATATTTCTACCAAAGAAACGGGAAATAATGGATATGAATAGACAGAGTTGGTCAATGTGTGTACACACTTTTATACTTTTCATGTCACAATGTTATGTTTGAATTCGTAACTATTTTTTAACAAAAAGAGAATACTATAAAGTTCGTGAGAGAGAACTAGAGTATTCAAAAACCGAAACCGAAAACCGGTCAACCGGTTTCTTTATTTTTAAAAACCGATCGGTTTCGAATATTTTGTAAATTCGAAGAAAACCGAAAACCGGTCTTTTTTGTTCGGTTAACCGGTTTTTTTAATAACATCACCAACTGGGTTACTTGGTCTCTTTTATTTTTTCCGAAGACTTATAATCGTTTGTTTGGTTATGAAGATTTAGACGTAAGTCTGATAGATTCCGATGAAGACTTAACTTTGGATATTCCAAATTAAAATAGTTTAAAAATAACACAACAAACAGTATTCAAAATCCTAAAAAAAAACTGTACAAAATCATTCATCATTATATGATGATTTCATATATCTTGATAAATGCGACAAAAGAACCAAAAAGTTGGAAAATTTATATAATTGTTTCTTGACTATTTGTCCAACATCTACTATTAGTGAAAGAGTATTTTTCACTTCTAGCTTAATCAAAACAAAAAAATCGTCTTAAAACGAAGCATTTAAATTGCATATTATTTCTAAAATATTATTTTAGAAGTGAAAAATCGATTTTCTTTTTACATATTTAAACTTATTTAATGCCAAACGTTTTAAACGTTCTAATTACTAACGTACCTAATTTTACCCAATTTACAAACGTAATGATCTCTATTCATTTGATATGAATATAGTTTAATAATAAATGAAATGTTGAAATGAAATACAATAAAAAAATTTTTCAGAGAATGTATTTTTTTATTTTTATTATTATATATATTAAATTTCTGTTTTTTTTACATAGTTAACAAATTATATAAGCTTTTTATTCAAATTAAAAAAAAAAAACGAAAAAACCGGTTGACCGGTTTTTTCTGCAAAAACCGAAACCGGTTTTTTCTGCAAAAACCGAAACCGGTTTTTTTTAATTCTATTTTTCGAAGAAAACCGAAACCGGTTTTTTCAAAAGGCCGGTTTTTTGAATACTCTAGAGAAACTAAACTCTTGAGAATTAAATATTTTTTGTTTGCGAGCAACAAACGAACAGTCTATTCATGGTGAGATGGCAAACCTTACTCATCATTTTTGGCATTGCCCCATGTCATGTTTTTTTTTATTACGCTGAAAATCCAAATGGAAAAAAATCACCCTTTAGTTTTAAAAGGACGGCAAAACTGTACACAATACTCGCGTGACATTTTGAATGATGCATTTCCGGGTCGCCTAATGCCTCGGTATGGAGATTTTCAGTAGCCAGCAGGTCACGGGTATATGTGAACAGGCCACAGGCGCTGGAAACTCTCGAAGAGAGTTATCATAATATGATATAGTAATATAAAGTATAATGTTATGACTGAAATAAGCATATTATGATCTCACGGAATATAATATGATACTAAGTGATGACAATATTGTCCTCAGTGATCATAATATGATTATTATCATTTGGAACATACCACGATAATATCGAATCCTCAGTCATATTCTCTAAATAGTTCATATTATATTTAATCATATTATCATTCATTTTATATTTGCATAACTATCATTTTATTTGTCGTAGGCAGAATTTTTGTTACTACAGTATGGTTCAAATCAATCATATTATAAAATATAAAGTGGCAATCATGACATAAAAAAATATTTACTATAAATATTATGGTAGCGACCATATTGTTGCTTAGAGCCTATTTACAAACTAATAACTTGATCGGAACAACCATATAAGAAAGCAGTGCACCAAATTATGATAGCAGTGATCATGGTTTACTCTCTGCGTGAAAATAAAAACCCTAAGGAGGTGTAGGGTGTCGTAAAATTGTATTTTATCAACTTAAATTTTCCTGCTTATTTTTGAAAAAAAAAAATATTGAATGTATATGAAAAGTAAAAAACCCATTAAAAAAATCAAAGCTTAATACATAATAAGTTTGTTTTGTTGTTTCACTTATTTGTGTTAAATTAAAGAACAGAAAATCCTTAAAATTTTGGTTTACGATTATACAGAAGACTCCTACAAAATAAAACACTAAAGATCCCATAATACAAAACATGCTTCATTATTATTATTATTTTTTTGTTCAGTTGGTGTCTCCAATGATCGAATACAAATGATAATGATGTGGACGATGATGGCATTTTTTTATATATTTTTTTTTTGTTTCTTTAACGAATTCAATTTTTTTTATGTTATTGTTCTTGTTGTTTGTTGGTCAAAGCACTTTTGCAGAGACAGAGTGGGAGTTGCCCTTTGTAGGCTATAAAAAGTGGTCAACATGCAAACTTTTATATTGTTGAATTCCAAGCATTAATACTTATAATGATTCCAATGGTCGTGGAACAAGACAATAATGTAGTTGGCGACTTTGACTTGCTCTTCTTCTATACAACATGCCATCCATGTTTCTAAAGATGTCGAAGAAGAAAATGGGTGGACACTTTGGCTGCTTCATTATGTTCGCATGTTTTATTAGAGCTTTAGATGAACAACAACTGAAAGAGAAAAAAAGTAAATTTTGAAAGATAATGAAATGAAATCATAAAAATATGTGATATTTTTAAGTCTAATGAATTGCAATAATTTTCGGCTTGGTCTCCAATCAACCACCATCATTATCATCTTAAGAATTTTGCGTGTATATTTTGTATTAACATTTAACGTTTAGGGTGATAATAGATTTTAAAAACGATAAACTACTTTTCAAAAATCTTGAATTTTCTAAGTAAAATTTCCTTAAAATCTTAAGTTTGTGTAATTTTACATCGAAAATGTTTATTTAATTAAAAATTATCTTCGATTACAGGAATCATTGACTTTGGAAGCAAACAATATGACATAAGCATTACTTGATTATAGAAATCTCATAAATTTAACTAAAAAAGTTTCGTAGCAAAGTAAGCAATAGTTATTTCATCTAAAGTCATTACAGAATCTAGTATGTCCTCCAAATAAGTTTGTACAATATTGCATACAATACACTTATTGATTTGTTGCGCACTGTAATTTAAATTCATGGTTTCTATGCTGCATCAATCGATGATGTGTTTTTTTTTTCATTTATGACAAACGGCTCATTACATTCGGTGTACAAAACATGTATTTTTATACATTTTTTTTTTGGCCTCAAGTTGAAGTTAGATTGAAGCTGCTGATGATGTGGGGGACATCAAATTATACAGTACACGCAGCTAGTACATTGCACCATACATTACATGTGTATTGTTTTTGCTGTTGTAGTTGATCCAAAATATAATAATATCCACCAACAACAACAACAACAACCTACATATTTGCTATGACAGTATGACTAGCAGATTTAGAAGAATGAAAACACCGTCAGCAGGAACTATTCGAAATTTCTGTGAAAATTGCTTTAAAATTGTTAACCGTCATATTTCGAAACATTTCATAAATATACTATTCACTTGTAACTTATATACGTATTTGAATTGATAATTAGTTCGCCATAACTATTTATTTAAACTCAGAAATACAAAAAGTTTAGTATTTTCAAAAGAAAATTTTAATATTTCATAAAGGTTTGCTTTAGTATATTTAAATTATTCAGTATATTTAAATTTCAATGCAAAGTTAGCCGTTTAGGGGTTAAAAGCGTTAGAAAAAATGTGCAAATAACACTTCACAACAATTTCAAACTTTTTCCAAAATTACGGGGTTCCCACGATTAATTCTTGTTAAGGAGACCAAAAGAATATACGCGTGTCGGCATTTTGATAGTTCACATCGGAATTTAATTTTAGAGGCGGTTTAAGTTTCCCAGCCCTGTCCTGTTCTTGCAGAATATCGGTATATAATACTATGTTTTCTTTAGATCTGAGGTGTAGGGTATGTTCAGCAACTTTGTAGATAATGGTATTACAAATATTTTTGTAGAACATATTAACCCTCTAACTCCCCCTCATAACGACATTTTTTGGCTTTATTCTAACATATTGTAAAAAGCGTATCGAAAAAGAGGAAGGGCGGGGATGAAATGGTCTACAAAAATGTTGGCCATAAAATTTTACTCCATATGTCAGAACACACTAAAGTCCAAAACTTAACACAAATACCAAAAACCAGACAAATTAAAGATTACTCATCAAATTTCTAGTAAAGTTTTGGGATGACCTAAGTATTGTATAGGTGATCCCAAAATCTGACTAGAAATCTGATGAGCAATCTTGTATTTGATTGGTTTTTGGTGTTTGTGTTAAGTTGGGGGTTTGGTGTGTTCTGACATATATAGTAGACTTTTATGGCCAACATTTTTGTAGAACACTTCATCCCCGCCCTTCCCCTTTTTCGGGGCGCTTTTTACAATTTGTTAGAATAAAGCCAAAAAATTCCGTTATGAGGGGGAATTAGAGGATTAATTTGTTCTACAAAAATATTTTTCATACCGTTATCAACGAAGTTGCTGAATATACCCTACACCTCAGATGTAAAGAAAACATGGTTTTATATACCGATATGCTGCAAGAACAGGCCAGAGATGGGAAACTTAAACCGCCTCTAAAATTAAATTCCGATGTAAACTATCAAAACGCCGACACACGTATAATATTTTTGGTCTTCTTAACAAGAGCCAAACGTCGGAACCCTGTAATTTTTTTGTGTGTTGAACTGTGTAATTTATGATGACGTTAATTGATTTAAATCGATTTATGCCGAATAACAAGAAAAGTTTGAAATGTGGTTTGCTGCGACTTTTATTAATTTTGTTGTAGAGGAGAAAAAAATAACACACATAATATGTTGAATATATTTACAGGCAATTATATAAATGGTGGTGCAATCATAATGCAAGATGTTAATTTAAATAAAACAAAAAGTTTTCAGAGAATTTTTTTATATGATAGAAGGATCTATGAAAATTATGTGTGAAACGAAATATCGGCCAAATGCTCGCCAAAGCTTCGGTGGCATACCTCTATCCGAAGGTCATATTTTCAATGACTCTGAGATATAATTGAGGTTCTATGTCGTTAATGTGCCATATTATCTCATCCTTTAGCTCTTGAATTGTTCTTGGCTTATTGGCGTACACTTTTTCTTTTAAATATCCCCAAAGAAAGAAGTCCAACGGTGTCAAATCACATGACATTAATATCGCCACGACGTGAAATAACACGGCCATTGAATTTCTCGCGCAAAAGAGCCATTGTTTCGTTAGCTGTGTGGTCCTCACACAAGAAGTCCATTATAATCCGATGACGAGTCGAGGTTGACAGCTCTTCTGCCACACTATCGCGAACAACAGCAATGTTTTCTGCAGAACATTTCACATTTCCTACAGACAATTCTCCCTATTGTGGACCAATTTGATCGATTATGCTGACCAAAAAAAAAATCACTAAGTGTATTTTGATTTGAATGCCCATTTTCGTAAAAGGCTTTAACAATCTTAATTGTGTACATCTACATAGTTGAATTTGTCAAACACTGAAACAAAGAATTAAGTTGTAGAAAAGATATACATACACTCAGAAAAAAAAGTTAGTAGAAAAATTTGTAAACGGTTTTCAATCCCACTTTACTATTTTTGTACTGATTTTTAGTAAAAAAATTATTATTTAGCAAATCTTTTTGCTATTTACATATATACATTTTACAAGTTTCAGAATTTTTACAGAATATCTGCAAATTTTTGTTACTAATTTCAGAAATCATTTTACAAATTTTTGAAAACCGATTTGCTAAAATTAGCAAAAAAAATTACTAATTTTAAAAAAGTCGATATTGAAGAAAATGTTATTTCTAATAATTTAAACTTATAAATACAAATTTAAATTGCCCTAAAATCTTACATAGGATTAAAAAAGGGATCGGAAAGGAAGATACCTACTCATGTCTAAAAGGAAGACATCCACTTAAAATAGCACTAAAAAAGGGTTTTTAGAATCAGCCCTAAAAAGATTTAAATTTAACCTTAACAGTAAAAAAAAAAAAAATTTACTAAATATTTTTCAAAACAGAAATTACCAAATTAAAACAAAATGATAAATTCGTTTATGTTTTAACAATTTTTAAGATTTTTAAGCCTTTGATTTTTTTAATTTTGTATAAAACATCTTTTAAAAAATATAATCAAAATTTTTGATGCTCGATAAAAAAAATAAATCTAAAACTTTGTACTAATATTAATAGTATTTAGTATTTTTTTTTTTGCTGATTTTAGCAACCACATTTAAAATTCCACTTTACAAAAAGTCTACTAAAATTTAGTAGCGGCTACTAATTTTTCTACTAATTTCATTGTACTACACGTCAGCAGACATGTGTTGCTAAGATTAGCAAAAAATACCGCTGGGCTCAAATTAGCAGAATATCCCGTAATAACAGAAAAATTTTCAGTTGTCATTACAGACATTTTTTGGTGAGTGTAGAAAAATAGAAAGACCACTTTAAGGCAAAACAAATGAAAAATCAATTTGAAGCTCAAAGATCTCAAGAAAAAGCTACTTTAACGCTCAAAACTGAAAAATCTAAAAACAGCAAAAAAAAAAACAAATTCGTTTTCTCTGTTTCCTCCTTTTGGCCTATTCATACAGCATATCGGCATATAAAATTATGTGTGGTTTTTTTACATCTTAGATGTAGAGTATGTTCAGCAACTTAGTAGAAAATATCAACGCAAATATTTTTGTGGAACATATTAACCCTCTAACTCCACCAAATAACGGTTAGTTTTTGGCTCTATTCTATGTAGGTCAGCCCAAAATCTTACTAGAAATCTGCTGAGCAGTCTTGAATTTGAGAAAATTCGAAAATTAGACAAAACCTTATAAGAACAATTCCTTATGTCTGATATTTAAAATAATTTATTAAATATTTTAATAAATCGGAAAAACCATTAAAATTTTATTTTTTTGGATATTTGTGCTTAAAAAAATTATAAAAAGTTTTAGGTAAGACTGTCATTTGTTTTTCTATTTTGTTTTGTTTAAATATATTTTGTTTGAAATAGAGACTTTTTGTTTTGAATCTTATACCAAGTAAAATTTGGGTAAAATTTCGGGAATCGGTCCAAATTCCGGGAGGGATCAACATAAATCTGGAAAATATAGAGTTTGGTCTGAATATTGACCGAATTTAGCCCAATTCAATAGTGTCTATTAAAACTTATGTACGAATTTACATCCAAATGTCTTTAAATGGACTCAAAAAGTAATTACGAGTGAACTCTATCCTTCTAACTCTAATCGAAATTTTTCAAATTTATAATTTTTTTATAATTTACTTCCCATCTAAAAATCGAAATATATATGAGCATACATGATCATACATGGGCCTATATGATCATACATGGGCATACATGGTCATATACGTCCATACATTGTTCAATATATGACCATACATGATCTCATATATGATCATATATCTTCGGATCCGAAATTTGAGGGTATATGGACGTATATGATCATATACGAGCATACATGAATAATATATGAGCATGTATGATAATATATGCACATACATCACCAAATACCCTCAAATTTCGGATCCGAAGATGTATGATCATATATGAGATCATGTTTGGACGTATATGACCATGTATGTCCATGTATGACCATATACAAGCCCATGTATGATCATGTATGCTCATATATATTTCGAATTTTAGATGGGTAATAAAATTTATCATTTTTCTTACCATTTGAACAATTTAAAAAGATTATATGATCTCAAATCGAACAAAAAATCATTCATTTATCTATTAAAACATCAACTATATTTAAACTTTTTTAATCTAAGTTCACGCTTCTAGAAAATATACTGACCATATTATAGTTGGCGAATTATACAAATGATTGCTCTAAACATAAAATGATTTCAAATACTAATAACATGATCTCTCTCAACTCATTTAATAATTTTAGATAAATTAGAGGAGATAAATGTAATATTCCAGATAAAATATTATTGTAGACGAGAGAAAATTATTCTTTGATTACCAAAAAAGCAGAGATTTTAACAAAAAAAAAAAATGTTACAGGCGGCCATACCATTAGAAAATTGTGATTTATACTATAACAATTTGATTGCAACATCCAACTTTGGGGGTAATTCCAAATGTTCGTGGTCTAGCAACGAAAAATAAGAATTGGATTTTTAAAATTATATTTATATTTTAATATAATCTCCTGAAACTTCAAAACACTTAGTCCTATCCCTTGATTAAAATAATTTTCCTGAAGCTCTGCAAAATAATCATTTACAGCTGCAATTGTATCATAATTGGAGGTAAAATGCTTGCCAACAAGGATGTTTTTTTTTAGGTTTGGGAGTAGATAAAAGTCACAAGGAACTAAATCAAATTCAAAGGAACAAAATTTATAAAAAATTTTCTTATTTATTTTTTTTTTCAAAAAATATTTTAGATCAAATTAAACAAAAAAAAAATCAAAAGCTTAAAAAATAGTTAAAACATAATCGAATTTATAATTTTGTTTTAATTTGCTGATTTTTGTTTTGAAAAATATTTTTAGGATTTTCTTTGGATTTTAAGGTAAAATTATTTTTGGACATGAGTCGCTTGTAAAAAGTATCTTAACTTCCGATCCTTTTTTCAACATATGTAACATTTAAAGGTAATTTAAGATTCTAGGTGTAAGTTTTAATTATTAGAAATAACATTTCCTTCGATATCAATTTTTTTTTAAATTAGTACCTAAATTTTATTGATAGTTTTAACAAATCGGTTTTCAAAAATTTGTAAAATGATTTGTGAAGTTAGCACCGCAAATTTGTGAATATTCTGTAAAAGTTCTGTAATTTGTAAAATATTTGCTTAAAAATATTTTTTTTACTAAGAATAAGTACAAAAATAGTAAAGTGGAATTGAAAACCGTTTACAAATTTTTCTACTAACTTTTTTTTTTGAGTGTACAGAAGGCTTTTTCATCTGTAATTTTTGATGCAATGTGATACGGGCTTGATCATTTGAGATAGTTATGGCATTACCTATTTCACGCACTTGCACTCGTTGATCATCTAATCAAATATTATTTACTTCAGCTATGATTTCTGCTGTTGTTGCAGTTTTTGAAAGTTTCATTTCGTGGGCCATTTTCAATGCTTGTACGACCACAGTTAAATTCAGCAACCCAATTTTTTACTCTTGCATATAAAGGAACACCTAACTCATTCACCATATTATTATGAATTTCTTTTACCGATAAACCTTTCTTATGTTAATATTTAATGACACCACGAATTTTTAATTTTTCCATTAAAAAATCACTGAAGTCTTTTTTGAACAGCTGTTACTATATGAATGAGTTGCCAGATCAAAATGAAATTTAACATGTATGGCAGATGGAAGTTTTCAATACACTTAACATTTTGCTGTTTACATCGCCATTCCTGTCAGGCTAGGAAAATACCGCACGACACGACCTAGGAAAATACCGCAGTAAGGAACAAAGTTTTGTAGGCGAAAATTTTATCTGCCTGTTCTACAGGAACCAACTTTACCAAAGCATTTTTGTAGCAAATTCATATAAAATTATTCTCTACATACTGATATTTTTACCCACGCATCTGCAACACAAGTATAACACAGCAGCAGCATCATCATGGGTGTAGTGTTGTCGCAGATGAAGAATAAATTCTTGATACTGTTTGTTGTTGGTTGTAGTTTAAAGCTTTTAGTCTGTATTCTGTCGTTATTTTTTCAGTTTTCTGGCCTCGAGGCCTATAATTAAGATAGTCAGTCTCCGTGAAACCAATTTTCTGTCCTTTAAATAAAAACGCTTGCAGCTTCAGTAGTATAGAAGAAAAGTACGGAGTAGTAGTAGTTGTTGTGATGGTGGTGGCGTTGGTGAGTGAATCACTTCTTAATTTTAGCTTTTTTTTTGGTATTGTAGGTTGTTATTGTGATTTGAACCATAACGCTTTTAAGCCAAAAGTAGATGAAGACGAAGCAGCAACAGCAGCCGCAGTTAAAGAAGATCATCTCGTAGTTTTTTATGTACGATTTGTGCTACACATGTCCTTCTGTATCAACCAAACACGTCTCATGAAAATATACAGAACGTGTGTGATTATTGCAATTCACCAAGTGATTTTATTTCGATTGGCGGCGGCAGCAGCAATGATGTTCATGATGATCATGATGCTAGTGTTGGTGGTTAAGTTGTCGTCTGAAAACAGCAACAGAGAGATGATCCTTTCAAAGATTTTGTGAAATAATTTCATACAACAATGAAAGGGTCTCATTTTGTCTGTATTTGATTGTGTCTGTCTGTTGGTCCGTCTGTGTATACAAGTTGTTTCATTATGGGTTTTTTGTTTGTTAAGAAGAAAACAACCAGCACAAAACAAAATCATTCTCTTTGATTCGTCTGAACTGTGTGACACATGGGAGGTACCAATTTTAATGGAATTTCTTTTAGATCGGAGGGTCATTTATTTTATAAGTTTCGTGTCGTGTATTATATATATTTTTTTTTATTTATAGTGTCGTATGTTGTTTTTAAAAGGTTTAATGATATTGCAAGTTTTTTCTGTATTTTAGTCTTTTTTTTATGTGAACGGAAACTAATATTTAAAGGTAATTACTTTTAGGTTTTCGTTTTAAAAAAACTGAGATTGAATTTAACAATGGCCTTTATAGGGACTTTTATAAATGATTAAGTGCATAGGATGTCAATTTTTGTTTTCCCTTTCGGGTAGAATTTTTGTGGGTACAAAGAAGAAAATATCAAAAAAAAATTATTTTCCCCCAGTTCCAATAATCGCAAATTTTCAATTTCTTATGATCGCTTTTCAAATATATTAAAACTAATGAAAATGTGTTATATCTTAATTAACATGCAACCAAACGGATGTAATGAATTTTTAAATATATACAGTAAAGAAATTTAGGGTAGAAGGGGCAGCATTCGCCACTTTTTAATAATTTTTTGGAAAAAAAACTCTTTTTATCGTTTTTATCTTGTATTAATTTTTGTTAACACTCGAAATGAGAAAGTTATAGCAAATATTATAAATCTCAAAAAATAACAACACATTTTTATCCACAATTACGTGTGAATTAGAACTGTACAATTAATTTGGAGGCATGTACAATTGATCAGTATCTGCACAAATGATCGATTTCAACAATTTAATAACACTCGTTAATACAGCGAAAATCAAGAGTGACATTTGTTCCCCAGTAAAGAAACCTCCCCCCATCTATCCTATATTCATCATACCTATTTATAGTGTTCCTAACGTTTTATTACAGTCAATACGCAAGTTCTTTATGCATATACACAACATATGACTTCACGATATTAATGAGTTGCAGAAAAAAAGAACATCATAATTTGTAGAAAAAAAAGTTGAACTAACACTCAAGGATAATAAGACAGGGAACAATGTTAATGAAGCGATTATTAACAATGAGAAGTTTTTACTTATCTTTGCAAAACCCATTCACTGGAGCTGTGAATTCTAAAAAATATTTGTTTTAGTTGTAATGTAATTTATGCACGAATTGGTACAACAACTACAATATAATTAAGGAAATACTTAAATATACACACAGAACAAAACTACTAGATAATAAATGTTACGCATATACTACCAGTACACTATGGGTAACAAATCCAAAAAAAAAAAAATCATATTTTGAAACAAAAACTTTTATGCGAATTTCCAAATAATTTATGAATGCTTATGTTGAGATTTTTTTGTTTTGTTTTTGTTACGAAATCTGTTTTTAATTTTCTTATTAGGGAGAAAAAAATGAGGACCATGCAGTTTTTAGAGGCTTGTCTTATGCTTAGGGGTTCAAAATTAACTAGTTTTGTATGAAACCATGTTTAAATTTTACAAAATTTAGAAAGAAAAATTTTGAGAACCATATTGCTTATGGTCCAGGATTGGAATTTATTCGCTGTTAATGAAACTGGGAACTTGTGAACTTGCCTTAACCGCTTTGGTTGGAAATCTTAAATATAAAAAAATGTTCCATGGAGTATAAGATAATTGACTTATCAGGTTTTTTTTGTAATTTTCACCAGGAACGAGGTAAAAAAAGGGAGTTCAAAACTGAAAAACTACTCATAAAAAACTGCCTTACAAAAAGCTTTTGCTTGAAACTTAAAATATAAGAAATGTGTTCCATGGAGTATTGGATTATTCACTAATTCATTCACTTTTTGAAATTTTCCCCACGAAAGTTGTAAAACTGGGAAAGGTATCCTTTAACGACCGGTTTGAGCAGGCTTTGGATAGAAACCTGAAATTAAAAGTATGTATTCCCTGGTGTATTGGCTGATTCCGTGATAAGGTAGTTTGTCTAGAAACTTGTTATTTGTAATGTGTTCTCTAGTTCCCTGCTAATTCACTGATAAGATATTTTTTAGAATTTTAGCCAGTGAAAAATTACCTTTGGCAGTAGACGTTATTGTGATAGAGACCGGTCACCGGCTCTTCACGGCCCTCTGTGACATGTCGCAGGACTGGTCTAAAAGAACATGTCATGGCCTTTAAACCGGTCACGTGTTAGGTACTTTAGGAATCGGTCCTCTTTTCACCTATCACGGGTCAGGTCAGAATTCCCAGGGGTTAAATAGGATTCCAAAACTTGTAAACTGTCCCCCTTAAAGGCCTGCCCAAAATGCTGAATCAAACGCGCAACAGGGGAAAATCAAGAAATGGAGAACGAAATGGTATGGAACGGGGAACGTGGGGAAGCAGGTGGAATTGAAACATTTAAGACATGCAATGAATTGGAATGCAGCAATTTAGAATTTAATGATATATACCCTGCGGGAAAATTACCTATACTAGGACACGTCACGGGACCGGTTTTTTATATGTCACTTTAACATGGGCTTGTCCTAGGGGGGGGGGGGGGCAATTGTCCTCCGTGACATGTTACAGGACGGGTCTAAAAGAACATTTCAGGGTAACTATTTGAACATATTTGTTTTCTATTTCAACTACTGTTTTGCATTCTGCATTTAAAATCATCAAATCAATTGATATGAATGCAGTTCCTTTGTTCACTCATCTTATTAGCCCCATGTATAATGGACATTCACTAAGACGAGATATTTTGAAATTTTACTTATGTGGTAAATATCTTTTCCTTAACATCCTACAAAATCCCCTCAGAAATTTAAAACATATGGACTTTTTCGTCAGGAACATTTTAAAATTTTAGATTGAAAAGGGTAAAGCTAACTCCGTTAACGGCCGGCTTATGTAATTTTATTAATTTTCAGCAGGAAAGTGGTTAAATTGGATGTTCAATCAGGTGAACGGCTCCCCTTAAAGGTCTTCCCCAATTGTTTTGGCTTGAAATGTTAAATTAAAAATATGTGTTCCTTGGGGCATGTGCTAATATACTAAAGATATACTTTCTGAAATTGGAGTATGAGAAATTTTTCGGCTAGAATTCTGTAATTTTAGGTAGGTGTTCCCAGGAGCATGGTCTTATTCACTAAGGAGATATGTTTTGGAACTTACAACTAAAATCTGGTGAAAATAGGATTAAAGAGGCCCTATTTTTTTGACCTGTTCATAACTTAAAACTATAAATCTGAAACTTGAAATTGAAACATCTTCTATAAAAAGTTTAAAAAATTTATTAAAAGAGGATATATTTAAAAATACCTCTAACTAAAAATCGGCTTTCAAGCCAGTAAGACTGAGAAATTTTACTACCAGCCCATAGTGCTGCAGTACCTTCATCTCTGCTCTAAGAAGGAACAAACAAGTTATTAAATGCATAAAACATAAACTAATATTGACATGTGGCTGTGATTTCATTTATTTTTTTAGTACACTTTTCATACACATACATAGATATTTTCTGTTATGGAACATTGGATATTTAGCGCGAAATAATCTCGTTAAAACAATTGAAGTGTATTTGGTGTTTGTGGCTGATACGACGATGGCGGAGAATGATAATGATGGTGTTTCTTTTTCTGCATGTTTTGTTAGCATGAGGCATGCAACATAAACTTTTTGTGAGACATTTAAGATTAGGGAATACATTTGTTTATATCAGCAACATTATCGACGTCTTCATTATTAACATTAAACTTTACTATGACTTCTAGGAATTTCAAATCGATTTCAATGAATTTAAAAAAAAAAAGTGTTAAACTAAAACATACCATCACAATTTTTGTTTTTATGTCCAAGTGTTAAATGTAACATAAAAAAATGTTAAAGGGAAATTAAAGTGTTTTTGTTGATGCAACATAATAAAATCATAAAAAATAACAGGAAAACATAGATACTAAAGAAAACAAAGAATATTTTATAACGGCACAGATGGACAAAATTTGTGTTTTACTACTGAAACTGAAAATACGAACTTGTAAATAATGCTTGGTGTTAAAGTAAACATAAATATCCATTGAATAATTAAAAAAATCTAAAATTCTAAATTTTATTATTTTTTGTCCATTCACATAATTTTTAATTAACCTGTTACAATAAACAAAAATATTTGAAATAAAATATTTATATGTAAGTCAAAGTTAAACTGAATTTTAAAATTCTTATTAAAATATATCTGGAACACGTGCGTCTCTTGAAAGGTTGTATGTCAATAGATATTTCTATATACATAAAAGACCCCTCTTTATTTTATTTTTCTATATAGAGATAATCTAGCCAACAGTTTCCTTTTCATTTGTCAATTATTGAGTCATTTTTTACAAATTTATTTAACAAGCATAATTATTTCAAAATTGTTCTTTAATTTATTTTAAGTGGTTTAATCTGATAAAGTCAATTTGCTCCAGTGACGCATGGTTTTATTTTATTATTTAAGAATATTTTTTTTAAGAAAATACCATTTATACTAATTTGAGTTATTTATTTTGTTAATTTTGCTACTATTGTTTGTTAATTAACTTGATTGCAAAGATTTTGGCATTTAGTTGAATTAAAAACAAAAAATAAGTAAAAAAATAAATAAATTATAGTGAATCAAGCCCGATCATAAGACACCCTACATGGGTCTTACGATCGGCGTAACAAATGAACGAGACAGAAAATATAAAGAATTAAATGAATGAAATTGCGAAAAAAATGTATTTGAGCAAATATCGGTTAAACGGTTTATGTGAGGATTAACTCCAAAAGTGGTGCAATTTTCTATAAAGTTGAAGGTTTTGCATTTACAACCCATGTAACAATGGCACATCAATGATTTTGTGTATTTTAATATTATTTTATCGATTCTAATAGGCCTCTTATGTGGGGATTAGGTCGATTCCGATTCCAAACATTTTAAATATCATTTTCCCTTGGGTCAATACAAACTTACTTAGGTCAGGATAAAACTTTGACCAAAAAACAACGTTTAAAGTACTTAAGCTTTTGAGAAAATTTTAATTTTTTCCAAAAAAGAAAAAAATTTTCCAATATGCAAATTTTTATTTTCAAAATATCCCAAATGGTTAAATTTCTAGAATAAAATATATTAGACTTCTTAATTTCATGTAGCGCAAAGAAAGAACATGGTTAGTAGGGATGTGATAGTACATGCTTTTCAATTTAAATGTGTTGCAAGCTCTTATTTTACGAGATTTTGAGGTGGAATGGGGGCAAATGGCGTTCATGGGTTAAACATCCACAAAAAGCCCAACAACTGCCCCGGTGGCGCTCTTAGAGGGGTAAAATATAAGACCAGCACCCATTACCTTTTGCCCTTAATAATTTTTCTGAATATACCTTCTCCCTATCTGCACTCCCTAAGGTGGCCCCATACAAAAATTACATTTTTGTAAAATTTGCTCCGCCACTCTGTTATAAGGAAGCCCCAAGAGAATTTAAATATATAACCGACCCGCAATATTTTTTCAACCCCAAAGTTTTTGCAGAAAATGGCTACCCCCCTATCTTCAACCCCCGTACAATTTTTTTTATTTTTTAAATTTTTTTATGAAATCAGCTCCTACCGCTACCATGGTTACTTCTAGAGGGGTGAAACGCGAGATCGACCCAATTTTATTTCTCTCTTCCAATATTTTTCCCGAACATACCTACCCCTATCCCCACTGGCTAAGGGGGCTTCTATACAAAAATTAAATTTTTATAAAAATTAGCTCCCACCGCTCTAACTATCTTAAGGGTGTCCCAACAGGAGTCAAATATATGACCGACGTCCAATATTTTTTCAACCCCCAACATTTTTGCAGAAAATACCTGTTCTCTATCTTTAATTCTAAAGGTGGTCCCCAAACAATTCTTTTTATAAAAACGAGATGCTTGATTGTGAGCTCTTTAATTTATAATTTAATTTAAACCTTTATTGAGCGTAAAAAGACATTTTTTTATGCGTTTAATTAGACAATGTTTATAGTTTGAAAATGTGAATCAAATTAATTTATGCGATGGATATTTCTTCCGATTTTCGGCGACAACCTGAAGCAAAAATATTTTGTCCTCCTCGTTACGACACTAAACGTTGCTATAATCCTTACTGCTTAGGGCAATCATATTCGAAGAGCATAATGTATTTTATGTTTATTGCGACAACCATTGTAGTTGTATATATGATTGAAAAACCTTATGATCATATTATGATACTAGTGATCATAATATGATCTTAATTGATGATAAAATCGTCCTCAGTGATCATAATATAATCAGTGAGAATTATATTTATAATCATTACACTCAGAAAAAAATGTTAGTAGAAAAATTTGTGAACGGTTTTCAATTATCAAATTTATCAAATCTTTTTGCTATTTACATTTCACAAATTACAGAATTTTTACACATAATTTAAAAATTTTTCAGTTCAGAAATCATTTTACAAATTTTTAAAAACCGATTTGCTAAAAGTAGCAAAAAAAAACTACTTATTTTAAAAAAGTGGATATTGAATGAAATGTTATTTCTAATTAAAACTTACACCTACAAACTTAAATTGCTTTAAAACGTTAGAGAGATTAAAAAAGGGATCGGAATTGAATATACTGACTCATGTGTAAAAATCGGACATCCACTTAAAATAGCACTGAAAAGTTTTTTTTATTTCTAAAAATCAGCCCTAAAACAATTAAAATTTGACCTTAAAAGTAAAAAAAAATCACTAAAATATTTTTCAAAACATTAATTACCAAATTAAAACTAAATGATAAATTAGTTTATGTTTAACAATTTTTAAGCCTTTGATTTCTTTTTATTTTGTCTAAAATATTTTTTGAAAAAAAAAAATGAAATGAAAAAAATTGTATGCTGGATAAAAAAATAAATTTAAAATTTTGTACTAATATTAAAAATATTTAATAATATTTGCTGATTTTAGCAAACAGATTTCAAATTCCACTTTACAAAAAGTTTAGTAAAATTTTGAAGCAGCTACTAATATCATTGTAATACACGTCAGCAGCCATGCGTTTCTAAGATTACCAAAAAATACCGCTGGGCTCAAATTAGCAAAATTTCCCATAATAACAGCAAAATTTTCAGTTGTCATTACAGACTTTTTTTGGTGAGTGTATGATCCAAATGGTCATACTATGATTTCGAATTCCCAATCGTGTTGAACTATTGTATTTCAACTTTAATGCAGCAAAAATTATTTAGTAGGGGTGATGATGCATCAATCATGATTTTTTAAATCATCTTATCTTGTTATTATATAAGACTCTTAATTTGTTATTATATAAGACTGTAAAAAAAGCAAATTTATTATGCATTTCAAAAATCTTAACTTTTCAAAATGTTTAATAAGGATATGACCGCCAATTCTATTTTTTTATATTTTAATTGTGTACTTAATTTTTCGAGGTATGGTGTAGTTTTTACGTAAAATGTATTTTAGCAAGGATTATCTTTTTTTGTTTCTCTTTTTGGGCGGGGTGGGGGGTATTGAATATTTATACCTCCAAGTTTTAACTTATTAGCCAGGTCAAGTTTTCAAATCAAAGAAATTCTTTCCGAGAAAAATTGCTTTGAAATCCGGGAAATCCGGGAAATTTGTTAACTTTTTCCTATTTTTTTCTCAATGTGGAGGCCCAATACCGAACCCTAGTAATATGCGCAAAATTTTTCTAAAGCACTGATCATGATGGTATCTCTTTAAAATTTTTTTTTGCATTTTCTCTTAGTTTCGTGCTGCTAAAATAACGTATATTTTTCCATCTCATGTAAAAGTCTAAATATATATGAACATACATGGGCATACATGGCCATATACGTCCGTCCACACATGGTTCAATATATGACCATATATGATATCATATATGACCATACATCTTCGGTAAATGGCCGTACATTGTCATCTATTATTAGATATGCTGATATATTTTACATGTATTCCCAATTGAAAGAAATTTGTTTGATTGCATCTGAAAATTGTTGTGTGCTTAAAAGCTGCATAAGAATACGACAAAGATTTAGCAATGCCTCAACAAAAAAAAGATTTCCATTTGAATTTGCTTATGCGAAATATCCAGAATTGATTGTCAAATTATATTTTTTTGCTGATATACCGTGCAATTAGAGAAAGAGCCTCGTACAATTGTTTCAAGTAAAACAAGTAAAAAAGGGCTAAATTCGGCTGTGCCGAATATTTGAATACCCTCCACCATAGGGGCTGAAGATGATATACGTATATACAAAATTTTGCATGAACTGTAATATGAATATGTTTTGTCAATTTATGTAACGAACTTTTGTTATTTAGTTTTAGTAATGTTATTTATTTAGTTTTAGCAATGTTATTTACAGAGGTCTGCTCTGTTATCGACTTTAACATTGTTGATTTTTACGTTAACTTAGTTATCAGAGTAACACACATATAGCTCTAAGAATGTTATTATTCTCATAGTATGTAAGATAATAAATGTAATCGAAAAATAAGAAGACTTAATAACATTTTTACTTACTTAACAGAAAAAAAAATAGATGCAGAAAAATTGTACAAATTTGTATGGAAAATTTAGAGGTACCTTCACATTTTCACTCATAACTTTTGAACCGCTGAACCGATTTTGCTCATTTTTAATACCAAACTGCTCGGGAGAATGTTCAATAATCTGGGTAAAAATAGGCACCCCTGCTTGCGTCTTTGCGTCGTGATCGCCATTTCAACAGACAGACAGACAGACAGTACAGACGGGCAGACAGACAGACGGACATCGCTAAATCGACTTAAAATTGCATAAGGATCACGAATATAAATACTTTATGGGGTCTTAAACCTATATTTCGACATATTACAAACGGAATGACAAACTGATATATACCCTCACCATATATGGTGGAGGGTATAAAAATAGCAGGCTTTACTGTTAAATTAACTGATTTTCAATTTATTTTTACGGTTTAAGTGCTTAGTTTACGTATTTTTTGAGACAATGTGACGGTTTTATTATATTATTGATTAATAAAATTGCCACTTACAATTACATTCTAACAGGATTTCATTGAGTTCTATTATTTGAACCAAAAATTACATACACTGAAACTCATCTTAAGTTAATCACACAAATTACTATAATTATAATAAGCAGCGTCTATAACGGCCCAACATATTCGGTCCCTTCGAGAGCGTTATAAACGTGTTGCAATAAAATTTATTTTCGACTATGTGATTATTATAAAATAAAACAGTTAAAAATTGTGCGTGCCGGATATAAAGAAAGTTTTTTTTTGTTACCCTGCCAATAAGAAAAAAAATACAGCAGACATATAAATACCTTTTTCTAAACCATAACATATCGATTTTGATAATGTGTAATACATAATTAAATATTTTGTACAAAAAAGTTAATAACATTGAAATTAAAGCCAAAAAAGCCACACAATTTGAAATGCAAATTATATAATCACCCTAAATATATAAAACAAAAATTAAGTATTTGAAAAGAAATAGGTGCTTCCTGCAAACACAAATCAAAAAGAAACCACACAATCAAAAATAATTATAAAACTCACTCATTATGGACAAACAACTTAAAAAACGTCTTTTGTGATATTTTTAAAAAAGACACAAAAAAAAAACACCAAAATTTCGATTATAATTTTCCAATTTCCGTTCGTTTTTTTTTTGATCTTAGGCCGCTTTTGTCCAACTAAAAGCAAAATACAAAACAACCAAAAAAAAACGTTAATAAATCCTCTAAATTGCTTTCTTACACAATATGAATCAATATTAAGGTATAAGCCAAAAAAAAACTGAATATGCTTAGAAACAAACATATAAGTATCGTATGTAGAAAAACGACACAATCATCATCGTCGCCATAGTCTAATGTATAGTAAAACATATTGATGATAATGATAATATGGTGGCTGCTGATTGTGGTACCATCATCAACAGCCTCCACCATCACAATCCATTCATAATTATTTATATGAATACAGAATCCAATAATCATCTACATAAGAATAACAACAATATTAAAAAATTAATAAATTAAATTTATGAAAAACGGAAAGAAGCGCCCCTTAAATACAGAAAGATTTCAAACCATTCAAAAATATGTATCATACAAATAAATTTTCAAGTTCCTTAAGAACACAGAAGAGAGAAACAAACTCATTGAAGAAATTCTAAAGTATACGACAATACTAAAGGCCAAGATACAATAAAACATGAGCCGCAAACAATAACAACAAATGCTCTTGATTTTGTTTAAAACCAGACCAAGTGACCAGACAGTCAAAATGGACCATAACTAACCCAGCAAAAACAGACCTTCCAAATAATGAGTCTAGTAATCAAAACCCCAAGGTTTTCACGAATTACTCTTTTTATTATATTTATAACTTTATTATACCCTCCACCATATATGGTGAGGGTATATATCAGTTTGTCATTCCGTTTGTAACATGTGGAAATATAGGTCTAAGACCCCATAAAGTATATATATTTGTGATCCTTAAGTCGATTTAGCGATGTCCGTCTGTCTGTCCGTCTGTCTGTTGAAATGGCGATCACGACGCAAAGACGCTAGCGGGGGTGCCTATTTTTACCCAGATTATTGTAAATCCTTCCGAGCAGTTTGGTATTGATAATGAGCAAAATTGGTCCAGCGGTTAAAAAGTTATGGGTGAAAATGTGAAGATACCTCTAAATTTTCCATATAAATTGGTGTATTTTAGTACAATTTCATAGCTACTGGTGTATAATATATTTTCTCATACTTTTTTCACCAATCGCTTAGAAATTAATAATATTTTGTACACCTCAAAAAATTTTTTTCACCACTAAAAATTTTTTTCACCACAAAAAATTTTGTTCACCTTAAAAATTTGTTTCACCTCAAAATTTTTTTTACGTAAAAAAATTCGTTTCCGCATCCAAAAAAGTTTTTCACCTCAAAAAATTTTTTTCACCTCCATAATTTTACTTCAAGTTTTTTACATTGCTTGTATCAAAAACAATAGAGAACATTGGTGGAGTGTATTCAAAGATTCGCCACAGCCGAATTTAAGCTTTTTTTACTTGTTTTTATATGAGATGTCCCAAAAGGTAAGGTGTTTTGCTGACGTTCAAGCTTACGAAAATATAATGAATAATGGATTACGCGTATGCATATTAATAATTGGTAACTAGTAACCACTTTTTATTTCATTTTCCGTAAGAAATTGAGTAACACATTATTTTTTAATTCCCGGTAACCAATTATAATTTAACTTTGAGTAAGCGACAAGGTAATGCAATGCTGTGATGAATCTTAGTTTCTATCAGCTTTTCTTTCAATTGTATAATATTTGGAACACATTTTCTCGTATCCTATTTTGCAACACATGTGATCGAAATTTTGGTAGGACATAATCCATTTCTTTAATTTTTAGAAACATCGAGATATTTGGAATTGGTTTACTCCATTTCTTTAGGGATACTAATACTATTTGGGACGTGGGTTGTAAAAGGTGAAAAAGAAAAGTTTTTGCTCAGTCTTTGATTCGATTTGATTTTTATAGATATTTCCACTTATTCCAAATTTGGCATCCAAAATTTTCTCTTTACAATTGTTTCTAAAGGATATTTTGGAACTACTGTTAATACTTTTTGTTTGTATATTCGTAATTGAATACCAAAATTTATTTTATAAGATGTGCCAAAACACAAACAAGTTAAATAAATTAAATAATTAGTTTAATTAAACACTTTTAATTCATAAATTATTAAATTATTAAATCATTATTATTTATATTAAAATAATAGAAAAGGTAAGCCATTACAGGTAACTTATTATTATTGAATTCAAAATAATAAAATAAGTAACATATTATAGGTAATGCATTATATATGTTTTGAAAATAATGCTGAATAAAAGGAGTACTCATTAAAATGTAACGTATAATATGTCATTACCATGTTTTTGCTGGGTAACCTGACCAACTATCCCGCATTTGACAGAAATTTCGTGCTCTTTTAAGACTTATATACCTTTTATTGAGTTTTTAATTTTTATCCCTCTTTTTGGACAAAAATCCCGGGTTAACCCGCCATTCATTATTTTTAGTTTTTAATATATTTAATAATTTTTATTTGTTCTTAGCTGCCTTAAGTATAACAATTTGCAAACAATTTTATCTAACATATTCTTTAAATTTTATTTAATTTCAGATTTTTTTCCAAAATCTTAAAATCCATCTTTTTAGGTCAACCGCTTATTGATCGAAAATAGTTGGTCACGTTAGCCATAACTAATTTTAGGGGGTAAGTGAAAATAATATAATTTATAGCGTCACCGTGAAATTTGTTTGGCGGTCATTTTAAATTAGATTTCGTTAACAGAATGTGTGCATTCATATGAGTACACATATTTGTTCATTAGTCCTTAATTTTTAATCATTTTCATTTCTTTTATTACACCATTGTTTTCTAATTTTGTACTTTAATTGGTAATTTGGGGCTATTTATTTAATATTCTAAATCCCCGTGTAAAAAAGATTAAATAGTTTACTGTCAATTACCGATTTTTTCAGTTTCATTTATTTTTTTCATTTGTTTGAAATATAATAATAATGATTTGTTTTGTGTCAGTTACAGTTATTACAAATTTAAATTGTGTTTGCTGACTGTTTCAAAAAAAAAAAAAAAAAAATTCCAATTTGTTTTTTATATAAATATTTTGTTTATACACAAAATAATTTGTTATTATGTCTATAGACATACATACATTTTGTAAATAAAAACTTAAACAAAAAATACAAAAACGGAAACGGAAACAATTTTAAATAAATGAGAAAGTTATTTATTTTTTAAGGAATTGGTAGGTAAAATATTGACATTTATTTTAGCTGATTAATCATTTGTTGCTTAAACAACATCTAAAAATAAGTAACAAAAGCCATTTGATTTAAATAAAAAGTAAGTAGACAGGGTCTTTAAATGAAATATCATTTATTGTAAGTTGCATTTTCTGTTATTTTAACTTACAAACTATTTTAAGTTCACATTTTTATTTTGGTGATTTGAAAAAGGCTAAAAATGGCTAAGATCTGCTTCTAGATCAGATATCACATATGTACAGATCTGGCGCAAGATATGATCCAATGTAACCAGATTATCTCATATCTGACCACAAAAGGCACAATATTTTCCAGATCTCTTTAGACAAGAATATATCTGGGACAAGATCTGAACATATAAATAAATAGTTGAAAATTCTGCCGAAGCCTGTAGAAAAAAATAGTACACTTTTAACTTAAAAAGTAAAAAAATTTAATTTTCCTACATTTTCCGACTGTTTTTATTTAAAAAATTCTAAAAATCTTGAAATAAAATATCAAAGCCAGTTGAGGAGAAACGAGAGCGGATCAATAAGTCCGTGACTTTTCGAACTTCCCTCGTAGTTATATGAAATGCAACACTGCTCCCATCAAGTACCACTTAAAAGACTACTGTCAAATTTTAAGCAAGTTTCGTCATTTACTTTGCGTTTAACAGCTGTTCAAAACATACAACCTCGTGGATTTTTTTAAAAATGGAAAAAAGTGAATTTCGATTGCTCATTAACATTATTTTTTTCGAAAAGAAAACCGTCAATCAAACCAAGGAAAAGCTTGATAAATACTATAGGGACTCTGCACCATCGATTTCAATGGTAAAAAAGTGGTTTACTGACTTTCGTTGAACGTTCTGGTCGGCTAATTGAGGTCAAGACACCCTATAATGTCAAAAAAAACTCACGATATGGTGTTGGCCGATCGAAGAGTAAAAGTGCCTGAGATTGTTGATGCCATAGGCATTTCTTTTGACAGTGTGGTTTCGATTTTAAATGATCAGTTGGATTTATGAAAGCGTTCTGCATGATGGGTGCCGCGTTTGCTCTCAATTGACCATAAACGTAATCGTGTGACGTATGTAGTCTCAAAAAAACCCTGGGTTTCATTCAAAAAGTCACGGACTTATTGAGCCGCCTACGTATAAATTCTGATAAATAAAATTATTTAACCTGGGGTCCATTGCTAACATCGATAAGCAAGGATTTTTATGTGTAGCAATATAGTGGAAATATATAAATATTATCTTCCACTTTAGTCATTGAAAGCTGCTTTTAAACACAGATATCCTTTAATATCCCCGATATCTACCTTTTAATAAAGCGCGTTTTTTTTGCTATTTGGTTTTTCAGTGTTAACTTTTTCAGTGTAGAAAAAATTCGTCACAAAAATGCTTAGTAGGGTTTGCCATTTCACCGTAAATAGACTAACAAACAAACAATGCTTGAAAATCATTTAATTTAATTATAAAAATTCGTGCTGTGTGAGAAATGTGTTTCGTAAATTATATTCATTTTACGCGATACCATGAACCTATTGAGAGGCGAGTTTGGTAACAGGGACAAGCCAGCCACAATTCCAGCCCTGGAAGACAACACCACAGCTGCCTTTGATAAGATACCTTGCCAAAAGCTGGGAAAAGTATGCCAAAATTGGAGCTCACGGATGGACCATCTACGGCGTAGCTGTGGACATTATTTACATGAAATAATCTTTAAAAAGTAAATGGAAGGCATTCATTTATCGCCCCATATATTTTTTTTTGAATTTTTCCAAATTTTCTGTGTTCTTTTAATTTTTTAAAACTCAAACGGTTAAAAAATCACCCTTTAGAAATTAAAGGCTTTAATATTGTATAATATTAGAAATGAAATACCTTAGTTCACAAAAAATTTGTCATAAATAAAAAAATAATGAAAAAAGCAGAACACTTGAATTAAAGAAGTAATAGTGCCACAAAAATTGTTATAGTAACAACCTTGTCATCTCTGCCCGTCAGTGTTTTTGATACAAATAATGTAAATGTGAAAACATTATTGAAGTGAAAACTTTATTTTTAATTAATAAAATTTTTTGGATGTTAATTATCTAAAATTCAAATTCCCCTCATTATTTTCTGGTCCCCAAAATCTTTTTATATAAAATTTATACATATTTTTTTAAGTATGTAAGTTTTGAATTTTTTAAAGTTATTTAAAATAATACGTATTTGTGTAATGTAAATCATTTGCAACGGTTAGTAATACATTTTAATTTATTTTATTTGTAGTTAGTTATAAGAAATTCAAGATAACAAGATCACTTTATTTTAATCTTACACCGACCAGGATATTTTTTATTCGAATGTAATACTGAATATTGGTGAAGAAGGTTGATGAGAAGTCCCAAATATAAATCTACAGAAAAATATTTTTTTGGATTTTTTTTTTTGTGGCAGGAATTGTTTTTTCGCGAGGGAAAAGGTTAAAAAAATTAAAAGGCCTGTCTCCACTTTCGTATGCTGGTGCATAAGCATTACCCATTATTTGCGTAACCCCGTGATAACTTGATAGGAAATGTAATTAGAAAAGTAACTATCCAGTGAGAAGAATAAGATTGGCGTCATCGTGTCAGATTAACAATATTGAGAGTATTGTCCTGTTACCAAATTGATAACAGTGGACAACTCTTGTTGGGGCGTACGTTGACATAATTAATAGCAGTCTGTCATTTTAAATAGTTGATGTCATTGCAAATAAAACTTCAGACAATAAAGGGTTAATAATTCTTAAAATCATAGACAAGCATGAAAAAATTCAGTTTCAAGTTAATTGGCAACATCTCTGCCATCAACAGACCACAATAAATTCATATTGTTTGTATATTTTTATAATTGCAAACAAAGCTGTATTTTCAAAACAATTTTAAATTATTATACAGTTACAATTATTGCAAGTACTGTACACTACTTAAGTTTTACTAACAACATCTCAACGGTTGATAAATTGTTGGCATATAACAAAACAAAATCTAAGCCTTACATTAGTTTCGCTTGGTGACTCTATTAAATTTTCAACAAAATACAAAGAAAAAGTTTAACAAAAATTTATGCACGAAGATTTAAAAAATATGTATTAATAAAACAAAAACCCGAAACACGAGTATCTAACAGATTAAAAACATGTGCCAGGTGCCATGATTAGCCAAGCTAAACAAGTGTCGAGTACGCATTTATAATTACATACAAAAAAAATAACATTAAAGAACTACTTACTTGTATAAAAGAACGAGATGAATTTGACCATTATCAAGCTTAAAGAATGATAAAAATTATAAATTCTAATAAATTTCTTTGAATAGAAAAAGCCATGAAGAAAAAACTAAATCATTATGTTTTAAACTTTAGCTAACCAACCACAAATGCAATGAAAAGAATGGCTACTTATTCGAAACATTAACACTTTTATGAAATTGTAAGAAAGCTAAAAAAAATAATTATAGTCAACCACATGTAAGACAGTATCTAACAGATACCCTACAACTCTATGATATGATCCGTAAAGTTGCTTTGATTTATGAAATATATCTGATTTTATAAAACTCATTTCATTAATCATATCCAGTCCAAAATTGCCAGTGATACAAAAAATCAAGTATAGCCAAACCACTGGGTAACCGAGGAATTAATTTTTACTGGTACAAGGTGAAAAAAACGCCGTGCTGGAAATATAATATGCTGGTAATATACATACATTTGGAAACGCTGTAAATTATATTTTCTGCATTTGTAATACAATATGCTTGCCTGCAAATATAATATGTTTGCTTGTAAACATATATATGTTTGGATCCTTTGAAAAACATCCTCCGGCAAATATAAATATATTTATCACTATTATGTTTGCATCCCACAAGTATAATAATATTAAATAACAATTGCAAATATATTTTTATTTAGGAGGGAAAATAGAAATATTACAATGTTTGCCTGGAAACATATGTATAATAACCACAAATATAAAATAGTTGGAAATCTGCTTCATATATACATATGGTAGTTTCTAAACAAATATATATTTTCCTGTAAACATATTCAAAGATGTCTTTTTCCTGCGTGTGTAGCACTTATTTGAGACCCTTAACCAATGACTGCAAAAACTGTTTTGCCAGTATTTGTATCACAAAAATTTCAGTAGTTTATAAAAAAGAATTCTTCAGAAGGTTTTAAGTTCGATTAATTTTTTTAAATTCGATTAATTTTTTAATATTTATTATGAAATTTTAAATACCAACTTTTTGTTTGTTTTCGCAAGAGCTCTCGTTTGACAATCTGATGGCCTGGAATCGAATCTCAGCATGACTAAAAAATCGAAAATTAACTTTTACATGTTTATTTTCGAAAATCTATTTATAGAACACCCAAGTTTTGTGTTAGCCATCATATTGCCAATACTGGAATTTTTGTTTCCCCTGATCTTTTCTGACACTTTTTCGCCCCTTTGTCTAATGATGTTATACTTTCAGGATTGTACACTCAGAAAAAAAGTTAGTTGAAAAATTTGTAAACGGTTTTCAATCCCACTTTACTATTTTTGTACTGATTTTTAGTAAAAAAAATATTATTTAGCAAATCTTTTTGCAATTTACATTTTACAATTACAGAATTATTACAGAATATTAACAAATTTTTGTTACTTATTTCAGAAATCATTTTACAAATTTTTGAAAATAAGAAAAAAAAATAGAAATTTTAAAAAGGGGATATTGAAGAAAATGTTATTTCTAATTAAAACTTCCACCTACAAACTTAAATTGCCTTAAAATGTTCCATAGATTAAAAAAATGGATCGGAAGTGAATATACCGACTCCACTTCAGATAATTTCATTGTACTATACGTCAGCAGAGATGTGTTGCTAAGATTAGCAAAAAATACCGTTGAGCTCAAATTAGCAAAATTTCCGTAATAACAGCAAAATTTTCAGTTGTCATTACAGTCTTTTTTGGTGGGTATAAAAGCACTTTTTACTAGCCACCTGTTATATGGTCTTGCCAGCGCTTTCCCGTTTGTATTTTTCTGGCTCCTATACTCAAAATAATAAGTCAGAAAAAACTTTAATGTACCATTTTTTAACTTATTTTTATAATTTTAAATACATTTATTAACAAAACTATTTTTTTTTTAAGAATTTCACTTTTTTTATAAACGGTCCAGTTTCAAAAACTAAGGCAGTACTAGAGCAGAAGCTCTAGTACTTTAATTATGAAATTTTGGGCAAATTCGACAAATAGTTAATACATAATGTATATGGAAATATTAATTTAGCAAAAAGTGGATTAACAATTTAATCTAATCGATAAATATTTAATTTAATGTTTAATTGATCATTATGAAATTTTTAGTCAATCTAGCGAGGTCCTTCTGTCTGTCTGTTTAATTTTCAAACGGTATTGCTCATTTTTTCCTAGATTAATGTATATTCTCTTCAGAAGTTTGGTGATAAAAATTATCAAAATCGCTTTAACGATTAAAAAAGTTTTGGGTGAAGATGTGGTGGGTTTTCTAAATTTTGCATACAAATTGGCGTTTTTAGTACAATTTTATAGCCTTTAATTTTCACAAATTATGTGTAAAATTTTTTTTGGATCGCAAAATAATCCAACGAATATTTTTAAAATCTAAAAATAGTCACCTTTTATTTTAATATATTTCTTAATTGTAAAATACGTTCTTAATTGTAAAATACATTATTTAATTTAAAAAATATAATTTTTAATTGGATAAATATTATAAATTTTAATGAGAAACTTGTAAATATGAATAGCAATATGATTATTGAAAAATTCTACATAAAAATGAATAATATTTATTCAGACTTCAATTTATAATTTTATAATCCATTTATAAAAACTTCAATTATGGATCTCCGTTTGTCTTCAAAATTTTCATTACAAAAATTTAAACAAACTAGAAATTTATATTACATTTTAATTAAATTGTAGGGTATGCAAAAATAGCATAATCATGCTTACGGTAATATAATTTAATATCTCTTCACCAGTGGTCACTTTTTTAGTGTTGTGTCCCTATTATTTTTCTTAATAAAGCCTCATTTGAAATCACTTAAGCTTGACTTTGTAAAAAGAACAAAACATAATTTATATAAATCATAACGTTTTTCTGTTTTCATCTCTTTATCTTTACAATAACACAGTGCAACAAGAAATTACAGCCTCAAAGATTACAACGCAAGATATAAAAAATCTCCAAAGGGTTCTGAAAAGTTAGCTCGGCCGAAGCCGCAAGAAAATTTATAAATTTTTGCCAAGATTGTATGTTGTTCTTCTTAACAGTTAAGAGTTAATAATGATCAAAATGGTCATAAAGCGGCATAAAAATTGTGAATGAAAATATGAGGTCCCCATAACCCTTTGAAAGTTTTACTTTAGCAACAGTTTACTTTCATTTTACCATCAAACAATTGAGGCTCACAATGATTACCCAAAATTTGTTGCACAGTGTAATTTTTACACATATGAGTAGATATACTCTGGCAGTTGTAACATTATTACACATAAACTTTAAAGAAAGTTCCTGAGAAATTAAAATTATGGTACGTGTCTATATTTTAAATAGCGGTTTTTTTTTATATATCCCTCCCCATATAAACATAAAGGGTAACCATATACATAAATTTGTTCGAGTATGTATCTAACTACTAGTAGTCATTGCACATTATATATTAACAATAAAAGTTTTTTTCGTACATTTTCTGTTTACGAGTTTTATAAAGTTTAATTATGGTTACATGTACCTAGTAGTCGTATGAATGTTTGTTTTTTTTTCGTTTGATGTGTAAATACCATAGAGCTGTTGCGATCGTCCTCAGTGAACACGCGCATAAAATTGCACTTTAATTAAGACTACACACTCAGTTTTATTCCAAAAAAAAAAAGAAAACTACTGCATTAGTTGTAAAATAATGTAAAAAGTTGTAAGTTTATTAAACCGTTTAAAAATCTGTACTGTAATTTATTTTAAAGAAATTTTACTGTCATTATATCACATTTATATTAAAGATATAATTTTCTTGAACCGAATTTTAATGATATCCTTTAAGAAATTATGATACTTTTAATGAAACTTCTTTATTTTTATAATTTAAATAAAATATTGTATACAATTTTATGAAAATTTGCATTAATTTGTTGGAAAGTTTCAATGGATCAGTTCCAGAGCAATCTAATTTTGTTATGTAAAAAGTCTTAGTTCTGTCAGTGTATTCTAAATAAAAATGACACAAATTTGAGGTATCGGGTGTAGATAATTGTAACGCTAAATAAAAACACGTGCAAAATTAAAGTAACTGTGAAATAAGTTGCGCGTCAAAATGATAAGGTCACTTAATTTTTGTTACTTAAAATAATTGTTGCTCAAATGCTTTCATAAATACATCATTTGCTCTCATTTGTTTTCTATTAATTCTATTTAGAAACCAAGATATCTATAATTTACATTTTGCAATGCGTCAAAATGATAGTGTAGTCAGTTTTTTTTTTAAAAAGCTTAATCCCCAAATATTGATTTTTTATTCTCAAAAATCCCCAAATTGTTATTTTCTGATCCCCAAAAATCCCCGAATTGTTTTTAACCAAGATTAATGTTTTTTAAATTAATTTAAAATAAAACATATTTTTGTAATGTAAATCATTTGCAGCATTAATTTGTACATTTAAATTTATTTTATTTGATAAAGAGAACATATTATTTTAATTCAATACTGGCCAGGACATTTTTTTCGAATCTGATACTAAATTTTGGTGGAGATTTTGATGGTTAATGGGAAGTCCCAAATCAAAATCTGGGGAAAAAAGTTTTATTTTTATTTTGGTTGTGGCAGCATTCTTAAGTCATGTAATACATATATGGTCCATTATCAAAAATATTTTCAATATGGTATAAGATATAATTGTACATTATTTAATATATGGTCCAATATAAGATATATTTTTTTATAATTTAAATATTTTTTAATTTAATATGTTTTTTAATAAACTAATCTGGAACTTATCTGATACAATTCAATCTGCTATTTTTCGGGTCCATTTAGATATTTCTAAATCCCTAAATATATTGCTGGATCTAATTAGATCTTTCATTTTTCAGATCAATTTAGATCCTTCTAAATTCCCAAATATATTGAGGGATCTAATTTGATCTGCCGTTTTTCAGATAAATTTACATCCTTCTAAATCCGAAAATATATTTCTTGATCTAATTAGATCTGCCACTTTTCTGATCAATTCAGATCCTTCTAAGTCCCCAAATATATTGCTGGGTCTAAATTGATCTGTCATTTTTCGGATCAATTGTGATCTAACTTAATCTCAAATATATTGCTGGATCTGAATTTCAATTGATTCTTCATTTTAAAACAAACTCTAAGTATTACTTTTTAAACAAACTACAGTCGCTAGCGGGAAAATGTTTTGTGAGTGTATTGGCGGTCTTCAGCCAATACACTCTCCCACATGTTCTCCATAATATTAAAATCTGGTAAACGTGCCGGCCATTCCATAGCAGATATTTCTTGTTCCTCAAAGCAAGTCTTAGTTGATCTACTAACATAGAATGCAGCGTTGTCTTGCAGGAAAATAAATGCCACAAGTGTGGAATTTCCAAAGAAAAAAAAACAAAAATATTTAACAATTTTTGAGGTTAAACATTTACTTTTGTAATTGGTTTAAAATCGGCAACCAATAGGAAACTTCCAAACAAACCATAAACATAAACATACAAAACATACTAATGTCAACACATTGTCACATTAATTGTCAACCAACCACAAATGACAACTCTACAATAAAGAGAAGCCATAAATAACACGAAAACCATAAAATTTCCATGTATTGGTTGCACACACACACTGGGAACCTCTCTGGGAAATCCAAACAAATAAATGATAATGGGAAATATGCGTGTAGCAGTACAATACAGTGGAACAATATGAATTACATACAATAACTAAATACAAATATTGAGAACAATAAACAGGAACCAACCCATCATTTTTATAAAGTACTGCAGACTATTAGGAGAATTGCACAAAAAAACCTACAACAGCGTCAATTGTTTGTCATCTTAAACAAACAAAAAACGTAACGAATATTTTTTGGGACGTTAAAAGATGAATTTCACATGACAATGACAATAGGATGAATAAAACATCCCTCAAAATTGAAAAAAAAATGTTATCAAGATATTGACAAATATTATGTGAATGTGTTTATGAGTAAAATATCAAAAAAAAAAAAATATGAAGGGTAGGTTTAAGTTGATGTTGTCATATGGTACTTTACCTGTGTAATATAACATAATGTTCATAAGTACAACGATGATGAAGATGGTTTGTAAAACAATAATCAAACAAGGACATACCTACACTTTAGTCAAAAAATATACTGTAATCCTAATTATTTGGATTTTAATGATGGATTATAATGATATTGGACTACAAAATATTTTTATAACCTGCACCACTCCGTGGAACTACCAAAAATACTAAAGGTAGACCCACCTTGCTGAGTCGATTTATCGATGTACGTCCATAAGTCCATTTAAAATGAACGTCCTAGTTTGCTCCAAGGGAAAACGTTATTGAACTTGGTTAAAATCATCCAAATTTAGGCAGAAAGAACTATGTTAACATCGCCTTGTTTCTGTATTTCTCGCATCGATAAAGTTTTCGCAAAAAACATGTAAAATGCAACCTTGTTCTGCTTTCTATAGTGTAAGTCACAGGCAATTAAATTTATATTTATATAAAAAAGATAATAATGCGCTTTATTAATGATATTTTTCTTTTTAATAAGAATTTATAAAAAATTTAATATGCCCACAGCTTTAGGAGTTAAACTCTTTTAAATATTTCCAGTAAAAATGCAAGCAACTTTATCATAAATTAACTCACCCTGTATAAGGTGGAGTGGCCATGAATTTCTCGATACGAAAACTTCTCGCATCAGTTACAGAAACGGGGTGCATGTCTCGATATCAATCATCAGTAACAGTCACTGCGAATAAACTGTCGCCGATAATTTTTTAAAATATTATTTAACAATGAAAAAACTTTGTTCTATCGTGTAAGGATCCAATTTTAATAACCCTAGACTGTCAGCTGTCAAACTTTTTTATTCTTTTGGTTGGCAAAGACAAGAAGGAAAAAGGGTTAGAAAGACAATGAAGAGAATCCCCGAGAGATTCTCGAGACACCGTTACATTCACAAAAACTAACTATTCGATGTGGATCGTAAGGAAACTTATTTAAGAAAAGAAACGGCAAAAACGTTAACACCGCTTTAGAGCAGCCATGATTGCCGTTCGTTTCTCATTATTTTATTTCTATTTAAAATTCTACACATATATTACCAGGTTTGTTCATATCTGAAGGAATCTGGGTGATGTGATTTTTGTGGAGACATATAAGCAGATCTGGCTATATATCTAGTGCAAGATCTGTTCATATCTGAAACGAGATATTAGCCATTGGAGCCGTTTTCAAAGACACCAAATAAATTTGATTTGTGTTCAGATTAAAATAAATCTGAGTATATATGGTGCGCCATAACTGACTGATTAGATCTAATTAGACTGATATGATTAGATCTAATTAGATCTGACATTTTCCCCCAATTTTGAGATCTAATTAGGTCTAGTATAATCAGACCTAATGAGATATGGCCAGATCTGATCTTTTTTACACAGGTATATAGAAAAAAGGTGTTTTATAATTTCTGATTAAATCTGATAGACATAACCGTTTAAAAAAAGATAAGATCTGAAAAGAAATTTATACATCTAATGGCACCAGATCTAATTAGATCTTAAAATTGGGGACAAATTAAATATCTAATTAGATCAAAACTAGATGATGTAGCGCATCATATATAATCAGGTCAAATGTGCCCTGGATCAGGTTTAATAAGAAATCAAAAAACACTTTTTTTGTGTATATTTTTATTTTGCTACAGTCTTTTACTAGATCTGATATAGATATGAACAGATCTGGCACCAGATATGATCTCATATGAGCATATTTGCTCATATTTGGCCACAAATTTTACAGATCCCTTTAGTTATGTAAATATACAATACAAGATCTGTTCAAATCTGTCCATAAAGTGGATCACATATGTACTATCTAAGCATATTTGACATCAGATCTAATTAGATTCAATCATATTTAATTAGATTTAAGCAGATCTAATCAGATCTAAACATTTTTAAACGGGTAAAATTAATATCAATACCAAATCGTATCTGATTATATACGATGCATCAGATTTGCCTAGATTTGATCAGATCTAATTAGATCTCAAAATTTTTCCCAATTATATCTGGCAAAATTAGATATAATAACATTTGCTCAGATCTAATCTCTTATACAAGGGTTGATTAAATTGTCATTAGTATTATGAAAAAAATCTGTTGTTCATTATAATTTCAATCTTCAAACTTCTTAATATAAAAATAATTATAATACTTAAGCAAAATTTGCACAATGTCAGATTTTCTATTCCAAACCAACAATTTTTATATAGTTCCTTTCAATTATCAAATTTTTGCATGGCGGCCCTATTGTTCCTTGCAGAAGTAAAAGGAATATATATCAAATTTCCGTATACTTTTTTGATTATGTAGTCCAATATATAAATAGGAATTCATCATGTAACAAACGCATGTTGTATTATGGAATATTTAGTAAGTAAACAATAACCGCAAACGGCCCAAACAATGCCATTGTATAGTACATGTTGTACATAAACAAGCATAATCATGATTATGATATGATAATAGTAGTTGTATGTACTGCATTCTATTGTATATCGATGATACTTAAATATGATATTTACAAACAAAATGATATTTTCCCAATTGTATATGGTATAAATTTGTGTAGAAGAGTATGTATGTATAAGGGCAATGTTGAGTGCATACTTAACATTTCTGTAGAGTCCTTTATTATTAGAAAAAATAAACTCATGCTTGGATGACACTTAGAACCAAGTGTTTGTAACGATTTTGTTTGTCTCGTTATTGTCTAATTTTCTAAATCCACAATGGCGTTCGATTGTATTGAGTGTATATTTTGGAACAGTTTTGTTTTCTGAGATACAGATGTCTTATAAAAAATAACATTTGCTATAAACAGGGTTACCATCTTACTTTATTTGGAAATAATTTACGAGGCATATATTTTGTCAATTTATATTTCTTTAACGTAGAGCATAGAAAAATTATTTTCATAATAACTTTTCTTAATTAAAATTATATTTAAGGAATTCCCTGACTCAACTTGAATTGGATGAATTTATTTTTTTTATTAGATATATTTTGAAGCAATTCACTTATTATTTTTCAATATTTAGATAATTAATTCACCAAAAAATTACTTCAATATTATTTAATTTAACTCTTGGTCTTGTAATTAATTTCTTAGGGAATTAATTCCTCTTGAATTTATTAAATTTTAGCTTAATTCTCCAAAGGAATTAAAATTTGCGATTAGTTCCCCGATGGAATTAATTCGCTTGATTTTCTAAGGAATTTACTTTTCACTTAATTCTTTCCAAAAAATCAAAGTTTTTTCCAGCATTGCATCCAGCTAAACATGTGTAAGCGTGAAAAGGGTAAAAATGCAGACTTTTGTTAAGGCAGCTGGCGTTCGGTTATCTAAGTCAAATTACACACGTCTCAATTTGTTTTCGGTTGACACAACCGAAAAATTCGCTTACCAGAACAAAATAAGTCGATTTAATATAAATTATATTTTCAGCACAAATCTATTTTTATTTTTTGTGTGCGAGTCAAAAATCACTCACTCCCGCTCTCTTCCTTATTATCTGCACACGTTACTTATTGGTCATATTAAACCGTTTATCGGTTTGATGTGAGAAGTTAGATTAAGACGATGATTCCAAATCGCTCACAACAACCAGGGCTCCCCATAAATCGCATTAAATTTTGAAGGCGAAAAAAGACACATTTTTATAATTTTTGTGGAGGCATGATTGTTTATTTATTTCATTAACACGTTAAAGTATAATATCTGAAGTATCTTTCAAAAAATTTTCAATTAAAAATATCAATAAATAAGTCCGTGAAAGCGAACTTCCACAGCCCCCTCGAAAAAAAGTTATACCGGATCATCTGAAATGCCTTTAAAAGGTGTTATGTTTTCCTAGGTTGTCAGAGGGAGTCTTTAAGATTTTTTTTTATTTGGCAGTATTTTGAAGTGAAAAACACGATTTTTGCTAAAAAAAAATTGGTGATTTTGTTATTTTAAAATGGAAAAAATGGTAAAAAAAAACCTCTCTCTGATTACCTGTTCATTTATGTGTTGAAATACGTGCTTAAAATTTCAAAAGCATCGGTCAAGTAGATTTTGAGTTATAATGTTCACGAAATTTAAAAATGACGTTAGCAAAAAAATCGATTTAAAGCTTTTATTCTCGAACTTCCAAAATTAAGCATCAATAAAATTATATACAAAATATACCAGGTCAGTTTCCATACTTAAAAAACCCCAGAAGAGTAGAAAGTAATTTGGAGATTACGAAGGGACTTGAAGCAGCTTCCAGATAGGTATAAAAATCGAGAATTGGTGCCGGTCGCTTATAACGCTGTATCTCCGTTAGTTTTGCTACGATTTACTTGAAATTTTCACACAATATTCTAGACATGTTGTGCATTCAGTTCAGCAACAGTTTTAAAACCTACTTAATCGAATGGTGCCAAATGTTAATTAAATTCTATTAATGATTGTTCACTTTGCATTTAATTCAATAAATTGAAATTCCTAATTTAAAAATTTCATTAATGAATTAAATGTTCGAAGCTCTGCCAATAACCAGGAATTGCTTAAATGTGTATTTTTACACTTCACCTTGAAAATTTTATTATCCATTTAATATCCTGACTAACCTTTGAGTTGGATTACATTGATACAACAACAACAAAAAAAAATATTTCATCCGGGTGCAGAAAAATTATCTTTCATTAGTTGCTGGTAAGGTTTTCCTAAGTTAATTTTTTTTTGGCTTTCACAGCAGGTTTAAAATTGAAAAAAAAAATGTATTGACAGATTTGAAATCAGTTTGAAATAATTTATTGAAAACAAATAGTTTTTTTTATGGTATACTTACATAACTGATTAAATTAAAAATAATGCAAATTGGCAACCCTTTTAACAGCAATTGCATTTTAAAGATTAAAAACAACTACATACTTTTTGTTTATTTTGTAAGCATCATAAATGAAATAAAAAGGGGGTATGTTTTATAATTTTAAATCTTCCCTTACTAGTTGTTCTAGTTATGATTATGATATTTTTTTTAAATATTTTTAATAAAAATATCAAATAATTATATATCATTAGATAACTGCAAGCTGCATGTCATATTTTCAATTTATGTGTCAATCACTGTGATGGTAAAAACAATGAAAAATTAAAAATAAAAATTAAAACTGTGTTGTAAATAATATGGGCAGAATTTTCTAATGACAAGGCATCTTACTTAGAGAATATAAATATGCGTAACAAAAAAAAAAAAAAAAGAAAAAACACTCCTCTTATAGTGTCCCTCTACAAGCTGCAATTTTGAATTTTCTTAATGGTAGACAATTTTTCTTTACTGATGCATCTGTATGAATTTTCTTGCCCACTTATTAAAAATATGACTTTCTTATTGCCGCGGCGGCCTGATCATGAGTGTGCGTTGATTGTTTAGTCATTAAATTCATTGCACACAATATTTTTTATTTTTTATTCATTGAAGCCGTTGGCTGTGATTTGTCACTAGTTTTTAAAAATTCATTTAACGCTATAATTTATGGCAATTTTTCAATATTACCTGTAATGATGGCCTGTAATTATCATCATCAGCATTCATGTCGTGTTGCATTTTTTTTTTTTGCACATAAATAATAATTTATTGATTATGTGGAGGCAAATAAAAACTATTGAACATCGTATTGGGAAAATTTAATTAAAACCGGACTTTGGTATTGTAAAAAAAAAGGTGGCGCAACAGTAATCCTCCTATCAGAAAATGCTATAAATTTTGCTATTGGCCCCTAATGTCAGTTCTGTTTTGACATTTGTGTAGTAAACACATGCGAAATACACGTTAATAGACAATGTTACGATACACTGCTGCAGAACGCGGAATATTGGTGACTATTTATTTGAGCAATAATGAAGATGATTTTTCATCAAAAATAATCATGAGTGATGAGGCCCATTTCCATCTTAGCGGGTACGTAAATAAGCAAAATTTACGCTTCTGGGGCACTGAAAATCCGCGTGTAACCCACGAAGAGCCATTACACCCGCTCAAAGTCACGGTTACTGTGAATGGTGAGCGCTACAGAGCAATGATCAACGAGTTCTTTTTGCCGCAACTTGATGAATTGGGATTGGAAAACATGTGGTTCCAACAGGACGCTGCAACGCCACACACTGCACGTGCCACAACCGATATGCTGAAGGATGCATTTCCCGGGCGCCTAATTGATCGCCTGATTTGACCGCTCCAGACTTCTTTTTGTGGGGCTTTTTGAAGTCGCGGGTTTATGTCAACAAGCCTCAGACCCTTGCAGCTCTTAAAGACAATATCCGTCAAGAATGTGAGGACCTATCGCCGGAAGTTTTGGCCAAAGTGATGGAAAATGACATAAAAAGGGCTCAAATGACAATCAACTGTGGCGGCGGCCATTTACATGAAATCATATTCTCGACTTGATGTAAAAAAAATTAAAAGACCAAATAAAAATAATCCACAAGAAGAATCAAAGTTTTTCATTTTTTTTTTAATTACAGCCAAAAAAACATCGGAAGGTTATTTTTGCGCCACCCTGTACATACATCTAAATAAAGAATTATGTATATTAAAATGAGAATACACGTGGACAGGTATTTATTATTGTATCTAATATTACTGGTAATGCCGAATTTATCATAATTTAGGTGTATGTGTATATTCTTATTTGAAATACACAGTCAATTACCCATGAACATTAAATAAACATTTTGTAATTTTTTTATTGACAATTTGAATCACTGCTCGATGAAAATGATTTTTATGCCTACTGTGTCTTAGTATTATGCTAACATATTGTTAAAAAAAAATATAAAAAATCGTTGAAGACGAAAGTTCAGTTAAAAATAACTGTTTCTAACAGTTCCACAAACACAATTCCGTTTTTATTTCGAACTTACCAACAAATTTAATGTTTTTCTAATTTTTTGTACTTAACTGAGTAATATGAATTTTTTCTCAAATGTACACAAAAAAAATTATTGCCAAAAAAATTTAATTTTTTTTGTGATTTTTAATGAAAAGTTTAATCATATTAAATAAATTTTTAATTGATAATGAACTTATTTAAAAAAAAAAACGAAAAAAACATGTTCGTTAAAAATATTTTTAATATTACGCGTATTAATAAAAGCGTCATAACTTAATTTTTTTTTAAGAAATAGAATCGCACTCATTGTTTAAATTTACAAAAACAACATAGTCTATGTAGTGTTTGTATTCATCAGTGTTGCCAGATATGGGGATTTGGCATCAGATATGAAAATTTCCTGATAAAAATTTAATTTTTGTAAATTTTTCAAACCGATAACCGAAAGGTATTTCTGCTTAATCGATGACGTATTAGTTTTAATGCAGAGCTTAATAATTTATTTTATTTATTAATCTATGAATAAATTATAATCACTTCATATCAATGGATCAATTTTGACCCGATTGAATAATAATTTTTGTGATTCTGTTCGCGAACGATTTTTGATTATTTGATTTGTTAAGAATTAACCAATTTCATTGATTCTAAATCAACAAAAATCAAATTCATTCTCTGATTTTGATATTAATTGAATAAAGTAGAAAATTATCCAAACAATAAACGGTATTTTGCAAATCGATTTGTTGAAAATTGAATTAGATTAAAAAATCAAATCAAATTTTTAACAAACCAAATCTGCAAACAAAATCTGCGATCATGAGAACAAACACTGCGGATACGCATGCACCAGTTAAGATAAAGTTGGTGCCATAGTATTTTTTGTGGTGCTATTGGAACTCCAAAAGTACTATGGTACTCCTATGAATTATTTGGTACAAAGTATTTACAAATTTTCATCCGTTGATGAATTGAACACAGATATATGTATATTTTATAAGAAAAATATAGAAAATTTTATTAAACTTTCAATTGATTTGAATCTAAAATTTGAATCAAAAATTTTTTTAAAATTTTAATTGATTTGATGCTGAAATTTCAATTAAAAATGTCATTTAAATTTTAATTGATTTATGGTGAAATTTTTAATTAAAGTTTTAATTGCTATAATTAAATGTTAAAGACTTTTGATTAAAAGTTAGACTTTTGATTAAAAATTTAATTGATATAATTAAAAAAATAATTGAAAAATTTCTATTAACTTAAACAAAAAAAAAATAATTGAATTTTTAATTGTATTTACATATTTTATTTAAAACTCGATTTTAGTTTTTTCTGTGATAATATTTCGTTTTTATTTAGAACGTACCAAAAAATTAATTTTTTTTTTAATATTTTGTACTTTAACAAGTTCTAAGCTGAGTAATATGAATTTTTTCTATAAATGTATCGCAAATAGTTTATTTAAAAAACCCAATGAAATGAAATTTAATAAGAAATAATACATGTGAATTTGACAAGGCGCTAAAGCCAAAATAAATTTCATAAAAATCGGAATGTTAAGGATGTTAGGGATAAATTTAGCTTTTGTAAATTTACCAGACCATGATTGTCAATTTCATTCAAATTATCTGTTAGCAGAATTTTCAAATATTTGTACCGGCTGTTTTTGTTTGTGTAATAATGATTTCAATACAAGAATTGAAATTAATATGTATACAGTTAATTACAGCATCTCAATTAAATATTCAGTATATATTAAAATTCTTCGAGTACTAAATAATCAGTGATGTAAATTAATACTTACTTTGAAACAAATAATTAATTGTAAACACAGTTGAATTAGACGGTCACATGCATTTAACATAATATTAACTACAAAATGAATACTTTTAAAAACAATTTACAATAAAACAGCAGCAAATTATGGAGATGAGAAAATGCAACAAAATAAACTATAAAACTTTATGATTATGGGAAAAAAGAGATTTACATTAAAATGACGCAATTTTTTAATTGATTATAAGAAACAACAACATAAAACTTAAGCAAAACAACAATACTGACGACGAGTCATGACGTGACAGTGAGACTACAAAACAATAGTTAGTTCTTATTGTCTCTGTTGGCTTAGACATCTTGTAATGGTTGAGAAGAAGCCTATGCAGGTCTTTAAAAATATAATTCAATTAAATTTCTAAAAAGGAATCAATAAAAATGATTTTTGATTCGTAAATTACGTCTTGATTTTTTTTAGTTCACAGAAATTTTATTTTTATTTCTTTTTATTCGCGAATTAAAATTAAATATGATTTTAACATATAAACTTATTCTAAAATTACTGATATAAATAATAAATATATATTTTTATTTGAAATAAAGATAAATAGTAATTCGCAAAACCAAAAATTTTATTTCAAGAATGAAAAAATAAACAAAAAATTCGAACGAATTATCTTCTTATTTTTTGAAATCGCTGACTTAAAAATCATCTTTTTTGAATCATCTTTGAAAATAATTATTTTTGAATTAATTCTTTAAAGTATGAGCTTTAGAATTATTAACATAAAATAATAATTACATACTTTTTAACAATCTAAAACTCACAAGAGAGAAAAAATCACCATTTTTTCTTTACGCGTTTACAACATAAACGTTTAAAAAAAAAAACAATTGTTATTGCATAAGAATGAAATAATCTTTGCATGTCAACTTTACCAACGCTTCACTACCAGAGAAGCAAATGCGTTAGCAATGAACAACAACAAATTATAATAAGTAGAATAAACTCCCAGCTATGGTAATTGACTTAAGGGGTTACACCTCTGTAAACAGCTAAAGTTGCGACTTGTTGCTGGTATAATTTTAAGTTTACTGAATTATATTTAGATCTTAAATTAATAATGAGCGTTTCACACAAGAGGCTGCCACTATTTTATGAACCAATATTCCAGTTTCTAATGCCTTGCCGCTAAAACCTATTGTAAATGTGAGTCTTTGGCAGCTTGTGTAATTTGGTTAAACGTAAACAACAATACCAAATCTTTCCTTGAACATGTCGAATTTCATACCAGATAAAGTTTTTGCATTAATTTAATATGAAGAAAAGTGCGGCCGAAGGTCTTTGATTCTGGACAGTCTGTCGGAGATGGTTTGGTCGCTTTAAAAGTGGTGATCTTGAGCTCGAAGACAAGGAACGGCCAGGTTAACCCAAAACGTTTTAAAACGAAGAATTGGAATTATTGCTCTATGTGGACATTCGTCCATGGGATTGATTCAAAAGCTAAGAAAATGGGTGCCATACAAGCCGCGCAAAGTCTAAAGGCGATTTTTCGCTTGTGAATGCCAAAAAGCAAGGGTTTTTTGCATCGCATTGTGATTGGCAATGAAAAGTGGATCCACTACGAAAACCTCAAACGCAAAAAGTAATGGGTTTTGCCCGAATATCCATCAGCAATTCCTTGAATTTTATGCTCTGTATTTGGTGGAACCAGCGCAGCGTCATCTAATAGATGCTGCTCAAACCGAATGAAACGATCACGAGGAACACTATCTAACTCATGCGTTTGAGTCGCTTGAACAATAAAAACCAGTGAACATAAAAAAGCTATTTTTTTGGTTGGTACAAGTAGCAGCTAACGCCCTCGGAAGGATCAAATAGAGACATCACCCGTAGAGAGCTCATATTCGGAGATATATTTCCAACCCGAAAAATTAAAATAACTAATAACGTCCCCAATCCTACGTCCAATATCACTGGCAGATCGTCCAGTATATGTTCGCACAAAATTCTATGTCGAAATCCCTGCAGTGCCGGGCAGAGACAAGCTGACACAGCTGTTGCCGTGTGTGCGTATCTGCCAGTGACTGGCTAGCACTGCCGTCAGTCTCGAAACATTTCTTCTACTCCTTCAAAGGAGAGATTTAGTACGCTTCAGATTGTTATCGGGCTACATGAGCCTCGCGGTCCCACAAGTGTCCAGGCTACGCGATCTGACCCTCGTCTTTTGGAGGTAGTGCTCGAATATTCTATTCTGACAAGGGACCCATACAAACTTCTGCAAGCTTCCCTTATATCCAGAATCTCTGCCTGCATGACACTAGCCAGAAGGAGCTTTTCATTTCGCATTCACCGGAGACTACCCCCACAACCACTCATCTTTGAACTGTCTGTGTATAGCCTGAGGCCAAATCCAGCTGTAGGATCCTTCCTGTCCCATTCCTCTCCAAAAGAAAATTTCTATCACGGTCAATCCTAGGAGTAGTCAGATTGAGCTGCGGAGTCGGCAAACATTTTTGGAAATACATACGATATTAATATTTGGGAAAACTGAGAAGCCTTAAATTTTCGCAAAAAATAGCCACTCCAAATCGAAAAGTTTTTAGCTTATCTAAAGAACTATAAGTACTTCTCTGCTTAATTTACTGTAAATTTCATAAAAATGCAAAATGATAAAAAAATAATTTGTTGCACAGCTCAAAAAATAAGCAAATAGACACACATTTTTTACCCAGTGTTTTACATAGGTATGAGTCCTTAAAAAAAGATTCACAGCGGAACATGTCATAAAACTTCTCTTGTGCCAGAAGGGGATAGTTTTATATGTGACGCCATTTGCATTAAGTGGCGGAAAAGAGGAAAAAGCCAAATTGCGAATATTTATGAAACGCATGAGAATGTTTGTACTATTGCTTATGATCTTTTACATGCCAACTTTATATGCGTTTGAACATAATTAAAGCTAAACGAAGAAAAATTACAATACTAACATCATTTGCGACGACAATCAACATGTGAAACATACATGCAACATATTTGCAAAATATTATACATTGAATGTATAATGTTAGCAGGATGGGAAATACTTTAATTCATAGGTGGGCCGTAATATGATTAACAATAAATTTCTTTGTGGGTTCTTTTTTAGAAAAACATTTGTTTTTAAGTTGACTTCCTGTTCAAAATCAAAATAGGAAAAACCAAGGTCAAAAATTATGGATTTTTGGAAAATATCTCAAACAACGATGATATACAATATATTTTGAGACCTGGAGTTGAACTCATGGTTATCGAGTTCAAATCCAGATATTATTCAATGATGCGGTAATAGTGCGGCCCGTTCGTACTTCCATACTGTGAAGACAGGACTTAAAAAATGTTGAAACAACCCTCCACTCTTTACTCACCCTCGACCGAAAACAATGCCCGCTCCATCAAAAAAAAAATATATATATATTTTTCACCGAATTTGGATTCAGGACATTTCAGCTACCTCTTCCATCAAAATTTAGAGCCAAATTCGAAAAAAATGTCCTGGCCGGTATTGGATTAAGGGCTAAAAACCCTAAATATATGAATAACAAGCATTCGAAATGTCATACAACTGGGACAGATTGCGAGGACTTTTTTTTAAAGAGCAGTAACACTCAGGAAATTCTTCCGACTAATTAGTTAACGTGTTGCTTTCTTTAGAAAGCCCATAGAGGAGAGATGTAAGGTGGTGAAAGACGAAGGGCTTTAAATATAGCAACACTGTCAATGAGCGAGATGATAAATCTTAGTATAGTTGTTGTCCGGCTAAATTAATGTTGATGAACCCTGAACCTTCTGTTTAACAGTCCAACATAACTTAACATAAACCCGTATAAAACTGAGATGTGTCTTTTCAGTATCAAAAGTTAATAGAGCCTCCTTTTCTAAGTAGAGCCATTATGGTCTCTGAAATGGTTGGGTATCCAGGAGTAATTGGTTGAAGAAAACAGCACATTGAGAGCAGCATCATTAAGGCCCACTGAGTGCAGGCCTCATATAGAAGATCTGTAGGCTCCAAAATGGGATTTAAACACGAAAATGGCACATTAGATCTACCTCCGCAAGCGTAGTCAGACCTATCTTATGCGGTGGTATTGAGCCAGTTCAGAAAACTTAAGGCCTATTTTTCTTAGGCATCATCGGTCCCATCAGAACCGCATCCACTCAGGTATTGTAGGCAAATTTGTTGATAGAACCTATTGAGATTCGACCGACATATGAGGCCGCTTTGATTTTGCTTTTTGTAGATGGATTTGTGGCGATCGTAAAACCAACCATCTGAAGATCTTAGAAGAAGTATTGGGATGCTACATAGGATAGGATTTCCCAGAGATCGAAAACTGCAAGTTGCAGTACACGTATCCCGAGCAGATAATCCTGGTTGGAAAGTAAAAGGTACTTTCCAACCAGGAGGGACAATCCACACCTACAATTCAATGACGGATTATTCGAAAATGGATGCAAGGAATGTATGTGGCTTCTATAGCTGTGACCTCCCTGTTGAAATTTAGGGAAATCACGAAATGCATTAAATATGTTAGCGTTAAAGAAATCATCTGATATATAAGAACCTTTATGGATCTCCGAGACGTCGATTTTGCTGGTAATCCCTTTAAACTTTGTAAGATTAGCCACTATCCAAAGGAGCAAAAAGGAAATTAACAACTTCTCAACCGGGTGCAATATTAAGACGATATGGGTTCCAGGGCATTGTAACATCGCAGGAAATGAGATGGCTGACGATTTTGACAGATAAGGTTCTTCTCTGAACACCATCAACTTATGCGAAACCATTTCAGGCTTTTAAGGACTGGACCAATATGAGACACATCGGGATTGAGAGGGACTACCAGAATTTTTTAGGAAAGTCCGGATAGGGAAGAAACCAAGTGATTTTTAAAACTCGGTAAAAGGGAACTATGTAAAATAGAAATTATTCGCATCAAGCAACGCTGAGGGCACACCTTTTCCAATAAGCCGTGCGGAATCGGTGACAGGAGGATGATGAACTCTTACAACACTATCTTTGCATCTCACACTTATCTGGCGACAATATTTCATCCTTGGGAGGGCACTGAGGAATTTCGGTCGACAGCGATCCCATATAGCATAATTTTTATACTTGAAACATTTAAGATTGGGCCGATAAGGACAAATACGGGACCGTTAGATTTGTCTCGGACTCAGATTAAAATTTCAGCTTAATCGCAGTTCTCAATTGGGAGAGTTACAGGGAAATATTAATTTTTTGCGAACACCATAACGCAAGCAGAATAGTCTCCATAAAACAAGCAGTGGATCTATAACTACTCAACCCGTTTCTAAGCAACAGTGCTATAGGTTTGCCACACATGCATGTTTTTCTCGAGACCTTTAATGTAACAAGTGCAATTTTTTAAAGCCTAAATTGAATTAAGCTGTGTGTATCTTATATGCCATTGCGTTGAGTAGTAGGTAACATAAATAAGGCACCTTTAAAAGGCACAATTAAAAATTGTACAAAAAATAAACAACTGCAAAAAAAGTATTAAGCACAATGTATGCATTCACATTATTATCATCAACGATATCATGTGATGGGTTTATGAGTGGTTCCCCTTTTACACAATAACTGCGACTAAATTCAATGTTACGTAGAGTGAGAGATTTTGTTGTTTTAACTTTTTTTTTGCCCGCATCATTATCTGTACTTGTAGGTTGTTGATTTTTGTCGCTTTGCGTGTCAAATGTTGTCATTTGCATAACAATGCTGGGGACCTTTTTTGCTTTCTGATATTGTATTGCGGTATTTGTTGTTGCTGTTGTTGTTGGTGTGGTTGCTATTTATTCTACACTTGCTTCAAAAGCTAGAGACCTCGGACAGTTTTTTAATGCTGCTTGCTACTTCGCTTCTCTTTATTATTCCTTAACTTAATCAATTAAAGTTTAACATTACAAATACAGCTTGTACTATGTTTAATAAGTATTTGAAACTGTTTTTGATCAAATTCAAATTTTTCATTACAGAAGGATGGAAAGTTATCGGCATTCCAGATGGATAAAAGCTCTCATACAAACCGGGTTCGCCACAAGAAAATCCCTTAAGAACAGATATATCACAAGTCCAGATATATAAGTCGAAAAAGCTTCAGCTCTGGACTTCGCAGTGTGGAACAAATGATGTAATGACTTCTAACCCGCCGCCCGGCAGCTGCATTAATCCATTCATGAGTAAGCCCATGCCACAGCGATAAAAGGTAATTAATTGATTGATTAAGATCTGCATTTGCAAACATCAATACGAGTTTTCTTTTTTTTTTTGGGATGAAACATCTGCCTAGGGATTCAAGCTGTTCTACAGGTTCTCAGAGAGATTCACACTTTTAAGTTCAAATTATGAACTGTTTAAAAAAAACACGATTGTTTTAGTGAGTTGATCAAAATATAACTGACTTTATTTTTCATTATTTTTGGTTCTTATATACTAATTACAAATATTTTATTGAGTTGTATTTTTATTTAACAAGTAAACAATTCTTTGGAAAAAGTTTAGTTTGCAATTCTTTCTTTTAGTAATTTTTTGTAATTTATTAATTTTGTATTTATTAATTTTGTATTTATTAATTTTATTGCATTATCGTTCATTTATATGGGAACGGAAATGCAAGAAAACAATTCTTAAGAAAAAGTCTGGTTTTAATAATTTGTTACGTTTTAAATAATTTTTAAGAAAACAATTCTTAGGAAAATGAATTGTTAGGTTTGAAGTCGTTTATTAATTTTGCGTAATTGCATTTATTTATTTTATTGCATTTTCGTTTATTTATATGGGAACGGAAATGCGAATTAACTTTAGATTATGTTATTGATATGGTTTAGGGGAGTGATGGGAGATATTATAACACCCCACCGTTAGTCTGAGGCTCCGCCGAGGAAACAATAAGGGTTCTTGTTTTAATTGTTTTTACATAGATTATGATAAAGATAATAATTAAAATAATAGAAATCCCTAAACTACTACCGGTATTTACCAGAGTGTTTTTTAGAAACTTATTATTAACAATTTTTATGGTTTCATTAAAATGTATATCCTTGATATCTAAGTCAGTAAGTTGAACATTGTTTTTATTTATTTTTAATATAAATTTTTCTAAGACAAATATTTCTCTTGTATTTACTTTAAAATTTTCATAAGTCTTAAGTTTTGTCTTAACAATACAATTTTCGAATTTTTTTAAATAAGTTTTAAATTTTTCTAGTTTATATGGATGTTTACAGTTAGTTTCGATTTTATCTTGATAGTGTTTGAATATAAGTAAGCCAGGGTAAATTTCCTTTTCTTCTGAGTTTTTTGTTAATTTCATATTACATTTAGGTTCAAGATTTTTGACAATACTCGTTAGACAATTATCATTTATTTTTTCCAAGTTTTTATATTCTAATGTGTTCGATTTATATACTTCGTTGTTTTGAATAAGAACAGTGTTCCCATTTAGTAATAAGGTTCTATTTTTATTATCCGGAATTGGTTCAAATACTACTTCTGAAAATGATTCGTTCAAAAATCTTGGAACATTCAATGTCAATACTATGAAGTTTTCTTTATATGCTAGCGATACTTTTGTCTGAAGATAAGATTCTATATTTCCTATAAAATTAAATTCTTCCTCTGTTAATATATCCGAAGGGATTATTCCTAATTTTGAATTAAAAATAACGTGTCCAATCTCGTTCACATGGTCCATTAGTAGGTTAATGTCGTTATTAATGCGGAAAACGTTCTGTAAAAATAGGGTTTCGTCCTCTAAGTCGAGAATTTTATTCTGCGTCTCTGTCTTGAATCTGTTTACATAGGTCTGTATTATTTTCTGTTGTCTATTTATGTGGTCCGTAATATTTGATATCCTGTTTGACATAGAAGTGCTCAAATATGAGACTTCGTTTAACGCTGTCATTGTGTCTTCGTTATTTTTTTCGAGGTTTATAATTTTGTCGAAAATTTGTTTTTCGTCGTCGCTGTCCATTGTCCCTACCATAAATTTTAGTCCTTTCCCTATTGCGTTCACTAATCCTCGTCTTTTTCTGAATCTAGGTGTCAAGTTATTTATCTTCGTCTTACATATTTCCATGTTTTTATTTACGCTTTCCAATAGTGGAGTGATGTTTGTGTAGGTATCCGAAAGTTTATGTATATTGTCCTGTAAGAAATTGGCTGTTTCCATATATTGCGTAGTATTGATAGCGTGAATTATTCTAATGTATTTATCGATGATCTTTACATCCTTTATCTTAATTGGTATATAACCATGATTGTCAGATAGGTCTTGAATATCGAGGTATTGTCCGTAGGTAGCCATAAAAATAGTTGTCAGAAAAATCCAAAGTGTCATCTGGAAAAATTGTATATTATATATCTGTATACTCAGGCAAAATATTATTATTTAACTTTTATTCTGGGGTTATCCCTATCTTGAAATTTCTTACTTCGTCTGATATGGGTTTTATAATACTTGTGCCCTGTCTTAACGTTCTCGACGTGGTCGTCATCGATTTTCTTACTATCTATCTTCCTATATTTCCTATGGTTTTTACCTCCTCTAATCTCTTTGATATAATTTGAACCATCCTCTATTGTCACATCTGTCCTGTCTTTATTCAATTTGCCTATGTATTCCTCCTTTTTCTTAGTCATTAAATCATGAATCTCTGTATATTTCTCCTCATTAATTTTTCCATTCAGGAAATCAATAGGTCTGATCTTCGTTGTGCTATGAATTGTGTTGTTGTAGTATCCTATTATCCGCAGAATTTTTTCCTCTGTTGTTTGTTCTTTATTCTTTTCATCGTGCCTTAAAAGCCTTATATGCTCATTTATGGTATTGTGTAGACGTTCTATGTCTGCATTGGAAGTGTGGTTACTGCTTGAGGTAAAGTGTATGTTAATTTTTTCTTCGTTGAGGAATTCGCGCATTGGAATGGCTTTAAAACCCAGCTCATTGTCTACAACTATTTTTTCTATCTTACCAAATGTATTTATGTACTGTAGTAATTTAATTTTAAATTCTGTCCAAGTTCTACTGTTTATCTTGTATGCGACTGCATGTTTTGTAAATTTGTCTATTATTGTCATAAAAAGTTCCTTTTTCAAAGTGTAGAATACGTCTATATGAGCTATCTCTCGTGGTTTGAGTGGGGTTTCACTGACTCTAAATGGTATTTTAGGTGGTCTTCTATCGTATTTTTCAATTGTGCATACTTCACAATTGTTAATGAATTGTGTTATTCTTAATTTTAGGTAGGGGTTGTATATTTTGTTTCCTAGTTCCCCGAAGACAGCCTCTATTCCCCGGTGATTCTTACTTAAATGTTCTTTTTCTATAGCGTTCGTCAGTTCTTCTTCGTCCTTGATGTCTCTAAGCAACTTGGTACATCTTATTATCCTAAATTTCTCATTATCTGAAAAAAGTTCCATATATACGTTCTCCAGAGTGTTAAAAAATTCGTTCTCTATGTAAATTGCATTCAGTTGGTTTGGGTTGAAATGATTCTTCAAAAGAGATATTGAAGTTTCCCTGTCGAGTTTCTTAATTCCTATTACTTTTCTATTATTCCTGAAGACGTTCTCATTCTTTATCCTGGCTGCACCTGAAGAAATTTTCTTAATGATGATTTGGTTCTTAAACATGTTAATAGGGGATTCCGTTTCGTTTATCTTAAGCACTTCTGATTCCAAAGTATTGACGTTAGCGAGTTCGGGTTCTATTCTCGATAATGCGTCAGCGTTGTTATTTTTTATCCCTCTTTTATAAACGATTTTATAATCAAATTCAGAAAGTTTAAGCCTCCATCTTACCAATTTGGAATTTGGCTCCTTAATTGAAAATAGCCATGTGAGAGGTTTGTGGTCTGTTTCTATTTTAAACGGTCTTCCAAAGAGGTATGGGCGGAAATATTTGGTAGCCCAGATGATGGCCAGAAGTTCCTTTTCGATGGTGCTGTAATTGCACTCGTGCTCGTTAAGAGTACGACTCGCGTAACAAATTGGGTGGTTGTCTTGAGAAAGTATTGCCCCTAGTGCAAAATTGCTGGCATCCGTCGTAAGTGTGAATTCTTTTGAGAAGTTTGGATAGGCCAGAATTGGGTCGTGAGTTAGTAATGTTCTAAGGGTATTGAAACTCTCTATGTATTCTGGGTCAGCAATGTTCATTTTAGTGTCCTTCTTCAAGTATTTGGTCATAGGTTTGGCTATCCTGGAATAATCTTTTATAAATTTTCTGTAGTATCCTGTTAGCCCTAGAAACTGTTTTATTTGTTTGGGAGTTTAGGCATTGGGAAATTTTTAACGCAATCTATTTTTTTAGGGTTAGCTTTTATTCCAAGAGGTGTCACTATGTGTCCGAGAAATTCAGTCTCCCGTTTAAAAAACTCTGATTTATCTAATTGTATTTTAAGATTAGCTTCTTGTAAGCGTTGAAAAATTAAATTAATTGAATTAATGTGTTCCTGTAGGGAGGTGGAAAAGATGATTATATCATCTAAATAAACCAAGCAAATTTTGTTAATATAGTCTTTAAGAACATTATTCATTAGCCTTTGGAATGTCGCTGGGGCTGTTTTCAACCCGAACGGCATTCTAATGAATTCGTAGTGTCCTCCTTCCACGGTGAAGGCGGTCTTATGAATATCCTGTTCTCTAACTTCGATCTGATGAAATCCTTTGGCCAAATCTAATGTGGTGAAATACTGGCATCTTCCCAGTTTATCAAGGATTTCATCGATGTTAGGAATTGGGTATTTGTCGTCTATGGTAACTTCATTGAGTTTCCGATAGTCTACGACGAGCCTCCATTTGGTTTTCCCACTTGCATCGGCCTTCTTCGCCACGATCCAAATGGGTGCGGAATAGGGAGAGTTACTGGGTCTAATAATTTTGTTGTCGAGCATTTCTTGTATTTGTGCTTCTACTTCGTTCCTATGTATATAGGGATAGCGGTATGATTTGGTATGTATGGGTATGTTGTTGGTGGTTCTGATCTCATGTTTTATAGCGGATGTGAACGTTAATTGAGTACCGTCCCGATAAAATATGTTTGGGTATCTCCTTATTAATTTCAAAAGTTGTCCCTTTTCTTCAGCATTCATGTGCTCCGTTCGAATTTGTTCTATTGGTGGTTTACTATTTCCACCTTCAAAAGTACTGAAACTATCGTAGTCTACCTTCTGCGTAGTCAAACGATCGTTCTCAGGTAAGTTGATTGTTTCTATTCTGTCTTCTATTCTAAAAATGTCTTCTGCTATAATTTTCTCGTTATCCTCTTCAAGACACATTACATCGTCGTTGAATTTATTATCTTCAAAAATCATTGGCAATGTTTTGTTACCAAAAGTTATACTCTTAGTCTTATAATTTATGTTAGCATTTAATGGTTTTAGGATATCATTGCCTATTAAACCATCATAGAAGTCATGGAATTTTATTATGAAAAATTCAAGTGTGCCTATTGCTCCTAATTCTTCAAAAGTAGGTATTATAGCTTTTTTATTAACAAAAAGTTGGTGTTGTAATGTTTTTATCAATAGAGGGTTTGTTAAGTGAATTCTTTTAGGATGACAAATCCCAGGGTTTAAGATTGAATTCGTTGCTCCTGTATCTATAATTAATCGTATGTGTCCCAACTTAGTCTTAATTACTATAGATGGTAGCCTGCCCCCGAGGCTGGAGCCCGAAAATTTTCTGATATTTCCATTTTACCTATGTCCATAGGTTCCGGTGCGTGTCTGAAGTTCTGCCTGTTTGGAATGAAAGGTGGGTTCGATGGGGTTTGATTGTGTGGATTCCGATGTGGTTGTTGGGGGTGTCTGTATTGTCCCTGAAACGTTCGAGGAAAATTTGTTCGTTGGTCATTAAAAGGTTGTTGGTTATTCAAAGGTTGTTGTTGGTTATGTCTGTATTGTCCCTGAAACGTTCGAGGAAAATTTGTTCGTTGGTCATTAAAAGGTTGTCGGTTATGTCTGAATTGTGTGTTGTTCATGGGTTGGTCCTGGAAATGTCTTCGTTTGTTATTAAAATCTAGACGTTTGTTTGGTTGCGAGTTGTTTCTTTGGTGTAATTTATTATTGTCCGTCGAGTAAGCATACCCGGCTTGGAACAGAATGTCCATTGCTCCTTCTAAATCCGCTGGGTTTCTGCAAAATAGTACTGATTTCATCGGCTCGGGCAGTTTGCTTTTGAAAATATTTAATGCGGTGTGCATGTTATTGATTGCACTTTGTCTGGCGGCTTCATCTTCCCCTAATATGATTTTTATTTTGTTATTTAGCCTCTGTAGTTTATTTTTTATATCTTCATAAAATTCCACTGTGTTTGTTTTAAATGTTACGCTCCTTAACTCATCAAAGAGCTCCTCGCAGGACCGCCTATCCCCAAAGTTGTTTTGCAAAATGTTCTTTATCTCTGGCCAAGAGACGGCGTGGCAGTTGATTTCGATAGTCTGCCTGGCTTTTCCTTTCAGTTTTGACTTGATTATGTCCGAAAATAGTAGTTGTGACATTCCGTCAAACGTGCGCAGATGTGGGTGTACCCTATCTATAAGTGTAGTGAAGATTTGTAGGTCCCTATGGTCCCCATTAAATTCTGGTAAACTGTTCAAGTATTTTAATGGGTTTATTGTTAGACTGTTAGGTTGTTCTACTACTTGGTCTACCATTTTTGTAATTATTGTCTTTCTTACACCCTAATATGTTTTAATTTTCTTTTCTTAACTAAATATTTCTTTCTTGCAATTTTCTTTATTAATGTTATCTGTTGAGAGTATCTTTCCAGGATTTCAATATCCTCTTCTTTTGGAGTATACAAAATAATTCTCTCTATTTCCGATTCTATTGTTAATTTCTCCCTTATATTCATTTAACACTTACAAGATACTAGGTTTTAATTATAATTTGTATTGTATATGTATATGTATATGTATATGTTCTTCTTTACAAAAAAATAAAAATAAATCTTACTCTTAATATTGATTTGGTGTGGACTGGCATCGAGGACTTCTGATTTCTTTAGGTAATGGTTGTTCTTTGGATGTGTTGTCACTTGATGGTTTAATTTTGGTGAAGCAAAAAATTTTCCCTCGTTGAATATTGTTGCTCTTATTATCCAGAGGTTCTTAGTGAGGTAGAAACTTTTCACTTGTTGAATTAAGAATGTTGTTTATTTTTCAAAGGTTCTTAGTGAGACAGAATAAAACTTTTCACTTGCTGAAGAATGTTTTTTTTTTTTTTTTTTTTTTTTTTTTTTTTTTTTTTTACAAAATTTTTCACTTAAGAATAGTGTTATTTTTATTATTCAGAGGTTCTTAGTGAGGCAGAATATTTTTTCACTGAATTAAGAATGTTGTTCTGAGTGAGACAGAATAAAACTTTTCACTTAAAAATATTGTTATTTTTATTACCAAAAAAAAATTTGGAGTGTTTACCAAGGGATTTTCGATATCCTATGTATGTTCATCTACGATCTTTCGTGGGATGAATACAAACTTGGCTTTGTTCACGGGTTTGTGCACAGATACCGCACTAGAAATTGAAATTTCGAGTCCTACCGCGTGGATGAAGAAATCTTTTGGTTTTTCTTATCCTTTAAAAATTTTTTTCACTTTTTGAAACTTTATTTTTATTTACGTTGGGTAGGACTTGCGGTATCCTACCGACTGCGCCACTTTTAAGTTCAAATTATGAACTGTTTAAAAAAAACACGATTGTTTTAGTGAGTTGATCAAAATATAACTGACTTTATTTTTCATTATTTTTGGTTCTTATATACTAATTACAAATATTTTATTGAGTTGTATTTTTATTTAACAAGTAAACAATTCTTTGGAAAAAGTTTAGTTTGCAATTCTTTCTTTTAGTAATTTTTTGTAATTTATTAATTTTGTATTTATTAATTTTGTATTTATTAATTTTATTGCATTATCGTTCATTTATATGGGAACGGAAATGCAAGAAAACAATTCTTAAGAAAAAGTCTGGTTTTAATAATTTGTTACGTTTTAAATAATTTTTAAGAAAACAATTCTTAGGAAAATGAATTGTTAGGTTTGAAGTCGTTTATTAATTTTGCGTAATTGCATTTATTTATTTTATTGCATTTTCGTTTATTTATATGGGAACGGAAATGCGAATTAACTTTAGATTATGTTATTGATATGGTTTAGGGGAGTGATGGGAGATATTATAACAATTCACCTTGTTCCCTAAATCAGATAAGGTCGTGATCCTTTTTAAAATAACTCCACTAAAGAAAACAATACATCCGTTTGTGTCTGACATGTTTGTGTTTGACACATTCCCTGCACATTCGTTAGTCGTTTCTTACTACTTGGCTGGATTGTGCCCTAGGACTAACCACAAATCTCGCTTGAGTGAGGGTTGCGATGCAACCCCACTTTAACTTCAACCATATCGTATTGGCTTTTTGGGCTATGTGTGCACTCTGCTGGATAAATTCTTTCCCACTAGAGCGCTGACAAGGTTCTTGCAAATTTCAACGTAAAAAGAATCGGATAATTATTTCAAAAATTGTTGTTTAATTGCCATATGATCTATTCTCTCGAAGGTAAAAAAGATCATGGTTACACTCAGAAAAGAAGTTAGTAGAACAATTTGTAATCGGTTTTCCATCCCACTTTACGATTTTTTTTTGTTTTACTGATTTGAGGTAAAAAAATTATTATTTAGTAAATTTTTTTGCTCATTCCAAATTAAAGAATTTTTACAGAATATTTACAAATTTTTGTTGCTAACTACAGAAATCATTTTACAAATTTTTGAAAACCGATTTGCTTATTTTATAAAAAGTGTATATTGAAAGAAATGTTATTTCAAATATTTAAAACATAATAAAAAAACTTAAATTGCCTTAAAATGTTACATAGGTTAAAAAAAGGATCGGAAGTGTCCAGAAATAGGACACCCACACTAAAAATCATTCAATTGAAATTTGACCTTAAAATTCCAATTACTAAAAATTAAAAATTAACAAATTAAAACAAAATGATAAATTTGCCAGTTTTTTTTACTTTTTTTAAGCCTTTGATTTTTTTTAATTTTGTCTAAAATGGTTTTTGAAAAAAAATAAATAAAATAAAAAATATATTGCTCGATAAAAAAAAATAAATTTGTATATTCGAATTCGTTAGGCAATTTTAAAAGAAATTATCAGCTTTAAAGTTTAACAAGTGTATTTAAAAATAATTAAGTTAATTTGTGCATTTTATTAATTTTTTTATAATTTAAAATTTTAATATATTTTAAAATTCATTGAGTTTACCAATTTACTAAAATTTAGTATCGCTTACTATTTTTATATACTAATTTGATTGTACTATTATTAATAATATTTAGTAAATTTTTTTTTGCTGATTGTAGCAAACCGATTTAAAAATCCACTTTACAAAAAGTTTACTAAAATTTAGTAGCGGCTACTAATTTTTCTACTAATTTCATTGTACTACACTTCAGCAGAAATGTGATCCAAAGATTAGCTAAAAATACCGTTGGGTTCAACAATTTTAAGTTGCCATTACTGACTTTTTTGGTGAGCATAATGACAGTCTTGTTAATTATCTGAAAACAAACTCGCTCCTTAATTATAAACCTCAGCAAATTTTTCTTTTTTTTATTACCTTCTTTGTCAAAATTTCAAACCTATCATCTCATTTTAAGATGACAGACCTGTCTGTCGGTCTGTAGTAGACGATTAACATCTGCAAAGACTATTTAGGAATTTCTAGCTCATTGGAGCTCTTTAGCCAAGAATTTTTTTAATGAATTTAAAAAAACTCCTCGGGAATATACGTCTAAAAGCCAAACGACTTCGAATATCGAAAAAAACTGGCATCATTGTATGTAAATGTAAACCAATAACATTTTCATATACAAATGTGCCATTAGTAAAATATGTTTTTTATAAAGCTGGACATGTCTTATATATCGGTGGATGTGCCTTCAAGAAATCCATTTATTTGACACCTAATTTGTCCACAGCTTTTTTAAGTTATCAAAAATAAACTAAAAAACAAACAACTTTTTAACCCTTGAAATTGGGCTGCTAAAAAATACATGTTTCCTAATTTTTTCAGAGGGAATCCATTGGAATGCCTTCTTTGCATGTGAACTTAGCTCGGGTTTCTGTTCATACTATGAGCTTGTCAAGTTTTGTGGAAGATTATTGAGTAGATCGCATAACGCATTACCAAGAGATTGTGCCTGCCAGTCGCATAAGCTGTATGTGGAATAAACTTTCTGCGATGGTCTTAGCTAAGAGGCACAAAGTTGATAAAACTTTTTGAAATGTCCACAAACTCTATTTTCCCTTTTCTCCTTCACATTACATCTGTTCCTGATATCCACTGCATTAGTAGGAGAAATCCATTGAGTTTTTGTTCAAAATAAAATTCAAAAGACATATCCTGCGACTCAGTTTTCTCTCTAAAAACTTCAACCTCGAAAGTCTAATGAAGAAGTTTATTATTGCACATGTTACAGATTATAGAAATCTGTTTCCAAAAGTATTCAAGTCACAAATTAATTCACAAATTCCTACAATTTAGTTGGGAGTCAAGTTTTCCTCCAAAAATTCCTTCAACTTTTTGTACATAGTATTTAAAGTTGGCGGCATTTGCCCTTCTACATTTTATTATTTTCATTGATGACATTGTGTTTTAACATAAACAAACTTGTTGCTCTTATTTTTTCATATTTATTTTGCAGGAGTTGCAAACAACATCAATTTGCGTTTAATGAATAATTTATGTTTACACCGTTTTTCCCCGTCTCCCACTTTGGGCGGTCATAATCGTGTTAATTTTTTTTGTAATTTTTTTTAAAAACGCATTTGTTGTTTAACTGCAATGTACAGGTAACTACTTTTAATTAACTGAAAAAATTATATTCAAAATTGTTTTATAAATTTTTTTCATTGTTTTCTTATATTTATTTAATATTCAAGTTTATTCATTTGTTTAACTTGCAACCTTTTTTCCTCCAGTAAGTACTGAAGTTTAAGTATAAGTAGAGTGTATTTTTGAATATATAATGTGGAATTTGTTTGACATCATGCGACAAAATTTTGTATTGTTATTAATATTTTTTTTCGCCGTGACATTACTTAAGGTTGAATTAATTAATTCAAGGTTAAGAGAGAACATATTGCATTTGAAAAATATAAACTTAAGACACGTAAAAACCATGCTTATTAAGAATTAATTTCTAAATTTCAAAGCCCAAAATACAGTGCTTATACCATTTTTTATGTTAGTTTAATACTACTGATGCAGTGCATTGCATTGTCCTATGAATAGTATTAATAGGATTTTAGATCATATTATCATATTCTTTTTTATAAATTGTTTTATTGCAAAGAAACATGAACATTTTATTAATACATTATAGAGAATAAAAATTGAATACTGTGTTTTCGGTTGCCGCAACAAAACCATCCTCAGTATCCACGCCCTGCTCTTGGGTCATTGCTTATTGATGATTGCCTATTTTTATTGAGTGTTTCGAAACAAGTTCACAAACCCGAAAACAACACACAATAAGGCGAACATCAACGAAATTTAACTTTTTATATTTATCCTCCATTTTTACAGTTTTTGTTATGAACTTTAATTTTTATAATAGATAAACAATAACATACATAAAAACTTCTTTACTTTCAACACAAGGATACAGTGCAAGATATAATTCAAAATATTGTCCTATTTTACATTGTCCGTACCTATTTAAGGGAATTGATTTAAATTTTTCTTTATTTTTAATACAGGATGTAGGTCCTCAAGATTTTTATGTACCTGTTTTTCTCCTTACATTACGAGTGCGGACCAATAAGTCCCTGACTTTTTTAATAAAACACACGTTTTGTTTGCAAGAAAAAATTATTTTTCAACATAATCTGCTTTAGCTCAATACACTTAGTCCAACGTTTCTCTAATTTTTGTATCCCTCCAAAAAATAGGAGGTCCATAAAAAAGGCATTTGTTTGATAAATAATTTCATCGTTGGAGCTAAATCTCTTTCCACCGAGCCATTTCTTTAGGCTTGGAAATAGGAAATAGTCACTGGGGGCTAAATCCGGAGAATATGGTGAATGAGGTACCAATTCATAGCCCAATTCATGGAATTTCGCCATTGAGACCACACACGTGTGCACCCGTGCATTATGGTCAACTGAGAGCAAACGCGGCACCCATTTTGCAGACAGCTTTCTTAAATCCAACTGATCATTTAAAATCGAAACCACACTGCCATATGAAATGCCATAGGCATCAACAATCTCACACACTTTTACTCTTCGATCGGCTAACACCATATCGTGGATTTTTTCGACATTTTCGGCTGTATTGACCTCAATTGGCCGTCCAGAACGTGCAGCGTAATTTTTACTTGTGCGACCAGAAGTAAAGTCAGTAAACCACTTTTTTACCATTGAAATCGATGGTGCACAGTCCCCATAGTATTTATCAAGCTTTTCCTTGGTTTGATTGACGGTTATTTTTCGCAAAAATTATGTTCACATTTCTAAAAAATCCACGAGGTTGTATGTTTTGAACAGCTGTTAAACGCAATGTAAATGACGGAAATTGCTCAAAATTTTACAGTAGTCTATTAACAGGTGATGGGAGCCCCCGTACTTTTTATTTTTCATAGGCAGCAATTTTTGGTCACGTATGATAGCAAATTTAGCTGTATTTCGGTAAAGTTCTAGTTGCATTTCGAGTTTTTGTTATACAGGGTGTCCGCCGGAAAGGTATACTACTTTGTTTTGCCGCCATTGTGGTAAACATTAGTCTTGACAGTTCATATTTGGCAGTCGTGAAGTAGACACATGGCAAATTTATTATCGAAAAATATTCGATAAACCAACGTGTTTTAATCGTTAAAACATTTTATCAAAATCAATCATCGATTACTGTGACAATGAGAAAGTTACGTGAAATATTTGGGAGAAACAATGTGCCAACAAAACGCACTATTTATCGTGTAGTGAATGATTTCGAAGAAAGAGGGCCTGTAGGCGATAGGCCCAAGCATGTTACAGCTCGCCCATGACAACCCCGATTTTCATGAAAAAATCATAATGAGTGACGAGGCACATTTTCATTTGAATGGATATGTGAATAACAGAATAGTCGGTTCTGGGCAATGGAAAACCCTCAAATTATTCATCAGTCATTGGATCTTACTTCTTTGAAAATGAAAACGGCGTAACGGTAACTTTTCGACTATATATCTACTACATGATTTCTGGTGATTTTAATACTCACAACTTTCACTAACTTCACATTCATCTTTCGCAGTTGGTGAAGGAGCCAACACAGTTTCACAACCTAGATCTTTCTCTTGCTTTACAGTCTAACAAGTATGAAGTAAAGATATTTGAGCCTCCAGTGCAAAGGGCACACTCTGAACTTTTAAACATTTCACTGGATGCCCAGACTTTATCGTAATATCTGGTTTCGAAATTATGTCCAAAAAACTTTCAGTCATAGTCCTAATAGTGGTCATGATACCAAAGGGTACTCGTATTATCCCAAAAGAGATCATAACCCAAATGTTTTCCGTTATATTGTATTAATATACAGAAAAGCTTTAGTTGTTTTTACGCCAGATAAGAAGCGAAGCTGGTATCCGACATAGCCCAAAGAAAAAACACTTTAGTCCGAATGCCAAGCTCAAAACCTATATAGCAAATTTATCAGTGAATAAAATAAAGAATTTGAAAATTTTATGGGGATTCTGATCCTAATTCTGAACTTTGTGTTAATTTTCTTCTTAGGGTTACAATCAAAAATGTTAGATCATAATCCCAACTTCTATTGTCGGGGTTGTGCCCAAAAAATGATCGATATAATGTACGTTGAGCACATGTCATGCCACCGAAAAGATCACTTATTACTCATTTAAGCGGAAACTTTGTTTTCTCACCAACAATATTGATGAAATAAAGTTTGTTTAGAATGAACTCATTTATTATTTAAAAGCATATTTCGGCTAAACAAAGACCAGGTATGCAAGGATGCAGTCAGATTCCGAGAAAAAGCACTTAGTATGTCCATTGACTATTTTGATAAAGCTACTTGGGAGAATTATTCGCAAAAAATTCGTTCTTGTCGCAAAACAATCAAACACTACCCAATAGCGTCTGATCGAATTCCGACTTTGGTGAAAGTTGTGGATCGATATATAAAATACTTTTAAGCAAAATCGGAATTGATGTTTGAATTGAGTTTTTAAACTTTCCAAAAATACTTTTTTAGTTTATCCACAATTTTCATCCAAAGTCCGAATTTCATCTACCTTAATACCCGACAAGAGAGAGTATCTCTTGCTATACCAAAGATATTCTTTCCAGGTCGTACCATAAAAAGTGTTTTTGCGAATCTCAACGTAAATAAATCAGCGGTTCTGAGACTGAAACTGAGCTCTTCAAATCTATGGCGGCCTTTGGCAACTCTCCTTAGGTCGTCGTATGGTGTTGGAAAGTTGCCGATTTCTAGCCAATTCCCAAAAAGATTGGGGCTAACAACGTAAATAATAACCCCCTATTTACAATCTGTTCTGCGCTCTTGAAGGTTATAAAGAACAGAAGATGCTTGGTAAAAGATGTTCTAGAGAAGTTCCCTTGAATTTTTATTCGAAGAATTAAAGACGGTCCATACATTGATTTGTTGAAAACAAAGTGGTTTCTCTAAATTTTCTAAGCCGTTTGGTCGGCATATTGAAACAAGTGCTTCACGAACTTATTGCTTTTGGTGTCGTTGATGACTTCTCGCAATTAGTGTTATTAAGATTTCTCAGGGATCGCACTTTACCAAATGCGAGGATACCACAAGGTACAAGTACCTTTCTTTTTATCTCTATTAACGACTTTCTCGGTCAAACTTCCAATCCTATTTATTATTTCGCGGATGATGGCAACATTTGTCATTCCTATTTCTTCTGTCATAAACTAAGCCTTGTGGAGCTTGGTGGCAAAAGGTAGATTATAAATGTTAATGCCAATTAGGATCTAGTAATGCAAATAATTTCATTATTTTTGATATTAATGCAGTGCTAAAGAAATCAACAATTAATTAGTTAACTCAATTAAGTAGACCCACGGGTGGTTTATAGAAACAAAAAACATTTGCATATCAAGTTTAAGCAACAAATCAGATACAAATGCATATCACATCATTAATGCTGAAAATACAGTTCAATAATAAATAAAGTTATAAGTTGCAGTGTTTACACAAAATTTAATACTTTTTTTTTTTGGTTTAAAGAATTTGTTTTTCAACAAGATATATTATTACATAATTTTTTGTATATATTTTTGGCACGTTCGTTTTGGGGAAAATATTGTATTTTTCTAGTAATGTATGTGTGTGTGAATAAATGAATGAATATCATGCACCATGGCAACATTAATTCATTCACTGTAAATATTTTGTCTGGCTGGAGATAAAATAAAACAAAATAAAAGAAATGTGTGAATATTTATCTCATTTAATTTCCTGTTTTACACTCATTCGTATATGTTATTTAACATGCGTTACAAATCAATCATACGCTTACAAACAATTCAAATCACTCATTATTCAAATTATTACATTTCTTTTTATTTATTATTATTTTCAGATTCGATTGTACGTTTTTAAAGTTGGTTGGTTGTTTTGTAAATAAAACTTTCAATTCAATTTAAGTTTTTTTTTTTTGTTTGTTACTTCTACGATTGCAACAATTTCGTACGCACTTTTATTATTTACAAAACTGATTGTACAAAGAAAAAAAGCAAAAATCACATGTAATGCCGTGGCATCAACAATGGCAACATTATGATCAGAGTAGCATCTTCTTCCTCTTCAGTAAATTGTAGAAAATGTTTCTTCTTTTTCTTGTCTGCTTCAATCATCCATCCAGCATATACGTTTTTATTTATAAAATAAAATTAAATAAAAAAATAAAAAAAACTAAACATTGATCATCATCGATAGGTCGCATTTGTGTAGCGTGTGGAAATCAATTAAATCTAATTCTCACGACCACAAGTGACACGCCACATAGTCAAGAAATCGTTATACTTTGGCTGCACAATTTAGCGTTGTTTTTCCTCTCTTTTCGCTTTCCTACTTCTTTTGCAGTTTCTGCATTTTCTACTGTATATTTGTACTGCGTTTTTTTTTATTTCTAACCAATATGTTTTTATATTCACGCGCTTTCTTGCCATAACATTCTGTAATTCAAGCCAACAACTCCCCATAACAAAGACAAAGATCAGTTAATGTTTTAGCTTTAACTAGCAGGTTGCTGTTATTTGCAAGACTTTGCATTGTAAAAGATCATAATTTCCAGATGGGATTTTCATTTTGTATCTTCCCCTTTGAAACATGTGTAATAATTTCTATTAAATATTATTGTTTTGAGAAAATACTTGCTATAAATTTTCAATTGTCTGCGAATATCTAATAATTTGTATGGCTATTCTTTGTTTGTTAAAATAATTTTTACGGCATCTTAAATAAGTTTGAACTTGAAATGAAATAAAAAGAAATTAAATTCTGGATAATTCCGGATGGGTTTCTTTTCAGTAAAATATTAAATATTAATTTAAAACTTTATATTTATTTAAAAAACATTAACTATTAAGTAAACTTTATCATTAACCATTTTATTTTGTTTTTATATACATCGAGATTTTTTGTTTGTTATTTTTGTTAAACCATGCTTAAGGTATCCTTTTAAATCTATATTATTTTGGCACTGATAGATTTTTTGAAATATTGCCAATCAGTCGGTATCTTTAAGCTTGAACAACGTTGGGAAATATTTTAAACTTATTTCCAAAATGAGTTGCTGTGTTGCTCAAACTGTGTGTTGAAACGAAGTTTTGCCTGAAATGAGACACCCACTGCGAGTGCTGTACACAAATGAGACACCCACTGCGAGTGCTGTACACAAGTTTGTGCAGTAGGTTCGTGAGACTGGCTTGCTTGTGTATAATGCACGTCATCCGAAAGTGTGCAACTCAATCCATCCATCAATCTCATCCTTACCCACCAGCATTATGAGAATTTGCACAAAGATCTCGTATTAATTGCTTACAAAGTCTAATTTATTCAGCAATTGAAGGCTAACGATCAACCACTTCGTTACGGCTTATCAGTTTGGGTCTTACAGAAGCTCCAATCAGACATCGAATTTAATCGAAAAATCATCTTTTCTGACGAGGCGCATCTTGATTTCGGTGGCTTTGTAAGCTGCCGCATAAGCTGCTGGAAACCCCATTTCAGTCAATGGCAGGCGCTACAGTGCAATGATTACGAACTTTGTATGGTCTCAAATGGGAGATACGAACTTGGATAACTTTTGGTTTCAGCAGGATTGAGCACCACGTCACACAGCTCATCAAATAATCGATCTTTTGCAAACTAAGTTCGTTAGTCGTGTTATCAGCCGTATTGGCTATGTCGATTCACCGCCTCAGAGCTACGATTGAGCCCTGTACCCCTAGTTGCCAATTTTTGGAAATGGTTTCCTAGACCAGCAGATCTCAATGAGCTGTATATATATAATAATGGTAAAACAATCAACAAAATTTACGTCTTTTACTAGCTATCCAATCTAATATTCAGCGCTTAAAATGTGAGTGAAAAATTACACAATTTTTCGTTATATTCGGTTTCTTCGTTCTATTCTTCACGCTACACGCAATCACATTTTGTCTTTGTATGAGTAAGCTTCAGTTCCCTCTTACTCAATGCACTTAGCGAAATAAGAAAATAAGAATAAATATTGAAAATATTATAATGTATTTGATATTAGAAAGCTTAGAAAATTATTAGAATAATAGAAATATTAATAACGTCATTAAAGGAAAAAAAGTTTAGAAAAACTACAGGAATTGTAAATGCGTTTCTTATAACAAAAGTAAATTAAATTTATATATGTATTAATTTGCGCGAAAGTTTATTGAGAAAAGTTTTTGTGATTTTGCAAATATAAAAAATAAGATTATAATAACACAGTACGACAGTGGGTAGTACACATGAGAAATGTTAACAGAATATGAAAATAGGCTTAAAATAAAGAAATACGTGTCTCGGCTTTTTGCTGTAGCACGTCAGAATTGTCCACCATGGTGGTTCACTTGTAATGTAATACTATTATAAAAAGTTCTATAAAAACAGAATGGGTGAACTGATTTTAATGCCAGTTTTGAAAAGGGAATTAAATTTTAATATTTTTTTTTTATTAAAAAATCAATTTTTTTCTCCGATAGATGGCGCTTTAATTTTCATGTAAAGTTAAAAACTACTATTTTGTGTTAAAAATGTTGGTCGTTTATTTTTTCGTGTGTAAGCTTCAGGATTTGTATCACGACATAAATTACAGCAATATTCAGCAAGCATGTGAGTCGTGTCTTTTCCTTTGAAACGATTTTCTATTGTAACAATATCTTCATGGAAACGTTCTTCATGCTCATCACTTAAATCACCCAAATTTGAAGGAAAAAAAGTCTAAATGGTTGTGCAAAAAATGAATTTTTAAAGACATGTTAACTTTCATTTCCGCATACTCTGAAACCATTTCTTTAACAATATCTTTGTAATTATCCGCTTTTTTATTTCCCAAAAAATTTTTTACGATATCAATGAAACCATCCCATGCACGTTTTTCAACAGGATTCAATAAACTCCTAAACACATCATTTTGAATTAGTGTTTTGTCTGTGGACCATTGAATACACCTGCAAGAAAATAAAAATAAAATAACATAATATTCCCTTGGGTTGAGGTGACTTTTTTCGCCTATTATTCAAACAAGTGGTTCAAAATTATTGTTCTCTCAAGTACTTTATTACTGTGTACAAATAAATCTAATTATCGTAAATATCACACATGTTTTAATTTTTTGCCCACAAATGAAAAGATACACTAAAAAAAACATGAACTAAAAATTAATCCAAAATTTTCTTAAAAATAGTTTAAAAATTTTCTTCGATTTAAGTGAAATTGTATTTAAACTAAAATTTTTCTTAAAAAGAATAAAAAGTTCTATGTTTGAGTAAAAATAAAATACTTTATATATTCAGAAATAGTGCATACCTTTTCTAAGTAATATTTCTTGATTTAAAAAAAAAACAAGTATATTAAAGAAAAGAAAAATATCTTAGTTTTAAGAAAATTGCATACTAAAATGTAATAAAACTAAGTTTAGTTAAAAAAAAAAACTAGAACATAATTTACTTGAACTCAATATGTGTTCAATTCTTTATGAGTAGTAAAATTAACTAAATTTTAGAAATCCATTTCAAAATACAGTTTTTAAGTCTACAACTTTCTAATTTTTAAGAATTGTTTTCTAGAAATTAGTTCATTTAGTTCAATTAGTTCAACAACAAAAAGTAATACATTTTTTTCTATGTAATAATAAAAATTTATTTGGTTTTAGAAAATGATGAACTATTTCTGGAACACATTTTCACGCTCAGATAAGTTTTAAAAATTTTAATAAAATATATATATTTTTTTTTCAACTAAGAGTTTTCTAATTTTTGGGAAATATTAAACTCTTAGGTATAGGATTTTTTCCTTAAAAGTTTTTTCAGATCAATTAAAAAAGTTTTTGTGAAAAAAAAGAGTAAATTAAAAACAAATTAGTTAATTTTCATAATTTTAAAGAAAACAAATTATTTCAGAAATAAATTAAAGTATCAATTTAAAAAATTATCGTGCATGATTGTAATTTTTGGTTCGTGATCGTATATGAGCGTGAGTCAATAATCACTCACGGGCCCATCTCTAATCTTAACAGTTTTAAATATTGAACTTAAAGTAGTTTAAAATATATTTTTTAATTTTGTTAGCAAAAGGTAAAAAATTTCGAATTTGCTATTTTATGTACAATAATAATTTTATTTTCTGACTACAATACAAAATATCGCAAGCACATTTTATACATTCCGTCATAATGACTTTCTATTATTGACGTTCCCGCCTATTAAACTTTTTTTTTTTTTTTGTTTGTGGTTAGTAATAAAAATATTAAAAATTTTTATATGTCAATTAAAATTTATGCTAAGAAATGTAACTGTAATATTTTGTATTTTCGCAACAATTTCCTTAATTTAAGAAGACAAAGGGCCCCCAGTGTTTCTTAGCCACAGAAGGCGCATGTAACTTAGCGCGTCCCTTCTTGTAGTTTTGGAACTTGTCCAAAATTGTGCGAAAGAGGAAGAAATGTATTCCAAGCCTTAAGATGAACGAAAATGTATACACCACAAACGCTCAGAAGTCTGATATACTTGCTCAAAAGTTTCTTTTAAATCACTCCATCTCTTCAAACCTGAGCGTTTTGATACGGAACAATTTGTTTCTAATTCCTTGTCAATATTAAGCTCTCAAAGCCCGACAATAGGTAATCAGGATTTTGTAAATATCGGCAATGTTAAGGACATTATTAGGAATTTGAAGAATCGGAAATCTCCAGGTATAGATGGAATTTTCAATAAATGTCTGAAGGCTCTGCCCACTGTAGGCGTAGAGGTTCTTACACGCCTCTATAATGCATGTTTCAAACTTAGTCATTTCCCTACAATCTGGAAGAAATCGAAGATAATTGCCATTCCTAAACCAGGTACCGATCATTCAAGTCCCGACTCATATAGACCAATAAGCCTTCTAAATTCCATGAGCAAAGTATTGGAAAAGGCTATAAAGGAGAGATTTGTTAATTATATTGAGGATAATAATATTCTACCTATTCAGCAATTTGGCTTCCGCGCTGAACATAACACCACACAGCCCTTGGTTAGCACAATTTTAATTATCAGACGTCTACGGCAATGGTCTTGCTCGACATAAAGTCTGCCTTTGATTCGGTATGGCACGACGCACTTATTTATAAATTAATTACTATTGGGTTAGACATTCCAACTATTAAAATTCTTAAAAGCTACTTGACGAATAGGACTTTTAGTGTATTTGTCGGTGAACATTCTTCGATGGAATTTGAAATTTTAGCTGGTTGTCCACAGGGATCATGTCTTTCCCCTATACTTTACAATATTTTTACGTCTGATTTTCCAGAACTAATTGGCTGTGAGTCTTCAATTTTCGCTGATGACACAGCTATTTTGAGCTCAAATGTTTTCGCGGTCGATTTATTAAAAGACCTTCAATGTTCTGTTGACTTAGTAACTGATTATTTTAGGAAATGGAAAATCTTGGTAAACGCATCTAAAACCCAGGCAATTTTTTTCACCAGGAAGAAAAAAATATGTTTTTTTTACCAAAGTGTAACATTAGGGTTAATGATGTAGAAGCTCCATGGGGGGATAACGTGAAATTTCTAGGTATCATACTGGACACGAAAATGTTATTTAATGAACACATTAGCAACATTGTGAACAAAATAAATACAACGACTCGTATAATGTATCCATTTATAAACAGGAAATCAGACCTTAGTATTGAGAATAAACTCTTAATTTTAAAGGTCATATTTCATGCGATATTATTCTATGCTATCCCTGTATGGCATAACACTTCCGACTGTCACCTAAAGCGTTTGCAAGTCTGTCAGAATAAATTACTGAAGATGTTTTATAATTTGCCACCTTTCTTCTCAACTTCACGTCTTCACTCATTATCCAATATCCAACTAGTAAGGGATAGAATAAATGTTATCACTGAAAAATTCTATAATAGATGTTCAAATTCTTCTTATGAACATATCAAGTCTATCTGTTCTTGAACCAGTGCACTTTTAACTACCTAATTTCTTTTATCAAAACTTTTTTTTTTTTCTCCAAATATCAAAGGTTTTTGTAAATTTTTTCCTTAATAATTTAATTTAAAATTTAAGTAATTTATCTTAATTCATATTGTCCAATGTTTAAGTTGAAAAGTCAAAATTAGCTAAACTCTTTATACCGTATTTTTAAAATTATTGTAAACTATCTATAATATATTGAACAATAAATGGAATAAATAAAAAAAAAAGATAAAAAATGTATAGCAAAAAGCTGGTTAAAAGCAGTGTCACAAAGCGGAAGTCCTCCGAAAGTGGGAAAATACTTAGACAATGAGTGTAAAGTTAGCATATGTTATCTTTACCATAGAAACAAATTTAAGGATATTTTGTAAAAGAACTTAAATAAAATTAAATTTTTCTTAAAACCAAGGAAACATTTAAAACTTAATTATGAACTAATAAAGAAGATATTTTTCTATGTTTTCTAATAAAAATTATGTTCTCAATAGTAAAATTTTAAAGTTGGAAATTTTGAGCAAACTTTTAGTTTCTTAATTTCAAGGAAAATTTTATTAAATTTTGGTAAATAGTGTCTTTGGCGCCGTTTTGTTTTCAATCATTTCTCATTTTTTTTCTCCTCTACTACGTATCCAAGGTTCATTAAGATCTGAGGGTCCGCCCTAGAAGTCCTTCCTTATTAGCTATGTGAGGCATTAAAATGCAAAAGCTTGAAGCTTACTTGTCGCAACCGAGTCTAATCGGATACACAGTTAATAGCTTCTTATTAAATATACTACATTGTTGATCTCTTTTCAATGACCTTGGTATAAAAATCAAATATGTATAAGACTGTTTACCAAAAACCAAAGAGCCACCATATGAAATTACTACTCCTCTTGACCGCTATTAAAAAAATTGCTGTTATTTATCTTATTTTTCCATTAAAATATGAGAATGAAACAGATTAAAGTATAAAAACAACTGTTAGATATTACAAGAAAATAAAAAATACGTTCAAGATGCAACAAAAAAACAACGGGATCATCTTACCAAAAATATGATGTAATTTTTTCTTCTTCTTTAAAAAAAAATCAAGATTATATATGATGATCTGTTTTTTGGCATACAACTAGAGTATTCAAAAAACCGGCCTTTTGGAAAACCCGGTTTCGGTTTTCTTCGAAAAATCGAATTTTAAAAAACCGGTTTCGGTTTCGGTTTTTGCAGAAAAAACCGGTCAACCGGTTTTTTTGGTTTTTTTTAACTTGAATAAAAAGCTTATATAATTTGTTAATTGTTTTAATTACAAACAAAAAAAAATAGGAATTTAATATATAAAGTAACAGAAATAAAAAAATACATTCTTTGAAAAAAAAAATATTTTAAAATATTTTTTTATTTGTATTTCATTTCAACATTTTATTTATTGGTTTTAATATTTTTTAATATAATATCTTAAAAATTAATATTATAACACTATATTCATATCCAATGAATAGAGATCATTAAGTTTGTAAATTGGGTAAAATTAGGTACGTTAGTAATTTGAACGTTTATAACGTTTTTTTAATATTACAATTTAAATATGTAAAAAGAAAATCAATTTTTCAGTTCTTAAATAATAATTTAGAAATAATATGCAATTTAAATGTTTCGTTTTAAGACGAATTTTTTGTTTGCTTTTGATAAAGCTAGAAGTGGAAAATACTCTTTCAATAATAGTAGATGTTGGACAAATAGCCAAAAGACAATTATATAAATTTTCCAACTTTTCAGTTCTTTTGTCGCATTTATCAAGATATATGAATCATCATATAATGATGAATGATTTTGTACACTTAAAAAAGTTTGTAAGTTAAAATAACTGAAAATATCCTTTAAAAGAAATGATATTTCATTTAAAAACCGGTCTACTTAATTTTCATTTAAATTAAATGCCATTTGTTATTTATTTTTAAATGTTGATTAATCAACTGACACATCCGTAAGAAACAAATGATATAATCAGTTAAAATAAATGTCAAAATTTAACCTACCAATCCTTAAAAAATAACTGTTTTTTTCATTTATTTGAAATTATTTCCGTTTTTGTATTTTTTGTTTTTTTTAATATACTCGTATAATACAAAATGTATGTATGCATATGAAGCTATTATCACTTTTTGTGTGAATGTTTTTGTGTATGTATGTGTGTTTATGAAGTTCTTGTAATTTGTATTGAAAAATTTTGTATATATACAACCAATTTAAATAAAAAACAAATTGAAATTATTTGAACATTTTTTTTTGAAACAGACAGCAAACAAAATTTAAATTTGTAATAACTGTTACGGACACAAATAAACCACAAGTTTCCGTTTTGTGGGTAAATTTTTATTAAATTTCAAACAAATGAAAAAAATAAATGAAACTGAAAAAAAATGGTAAATGATAGTAAATTATTTCGAATAAATGTATAAAAAAGTTAATATAGATATTTCTTTGAAAAATAAATGTATGTTCCTTTATTTTTAAATGAAACGGAAAACTTTTTTATTAAACTACAAACAGTTAACTACATAATATTCTGAGTGTACAGTCTCTTTTTTATGATTTTAAATACTGTTTATTGTGTTATTTAGATCAGAAATTAAACTATTTGAATTTGGAATATCCAAATTTAAGTCTTCATCTGAATCTATCAAACTTAAATCTAAATCTTTATAACCAAACGATTATAAGAGTGTTCGGAAAAAATAAAAGAGACCAAGTAACCCAATTGGTGATGTAATTAAAAAAACCGGTAAGACCGGTTTTCGGTTTTCTTCGAATTTACAAAATATTCGAAACCGATCGGCTTTTTAAAAAAGAGAAACCGGTCGACCGGTTTCCGGTTTCGGTTTTTGAATACTCTACATACAACGCAAAAAAAAATAAAACTTGTCCTCATACCACATACGAACGAAAGCTTGCAACAGTAAAAGAATTGTGCAGCAATTGATGCAGTCTTTAAAAAATTAAAAAAATACATGCACCTGTGGAGAAAACTCTCAACTGTTGTAACAGCCACTACTATTGGTATAGGATGCCAGATTTTAAACATGAACTGAATCAGTAAAAAAAAAGAATAACTACAACATGTAGTATATTTTCCTCAGATTTATATTGTTGCACTGTTGTTATCGCGCTTGTTAATTAACGAATTAACCAAACCAAACTGATGCAACCGTCCCAAAGTAACCAAACATTATTTCATTTCGGAGTTTCTTTTAAAGTGTTTAGGATGCTGCACAGATGTTTAGTTGACTCTGAAAGGAGATTGTTATTTTAAGATTCTGTTCTTGTTTTTTTTTTTTTCAAAAATATGTGTGTGGCAATTCCTTGTGAACAAAGCTAAAGAAAAACATAATTATTATTTGCCACAATTAAAAATTTAAAACTATGTTTACTGTTGTACTCCAAAGTGATTTTACATCATAAAATGTCACGCAATTTTCAACCAGCCCGCAGTGTTAAATACAGAGACATTTATTTTTGTTGCTGTATCCATTTCAGTTTTATTTGTTTAGGAACAAAGTTGCAACATTGCATGTTTTATCCTGCTGAGATTTTTGTCACTTGATACATTGCACCAGCAGTACCAAGTGCAGACCGAAGAGTATAATAAAATTTAATTAACGTATATTATACAAAGTTCATGGGGTGATTATTTTTTATTTTCAAGTTCTTAGGATTTTGTGTTGTATATATTATATTGTTGTGATATACACAATTTTTCAGTTCTTGCCCTTTAATAAACATGCAATAAAAAAATTATTATTATTTTCATGATATTTTATTGAAATTTTACTTGTACAAATCTCAATTAACAATTAGACTCAACAACGTCATCTTTGGTTATTGATATGCTATTATTTTATTCTCCCGAAACGATTCACCTTGATGTCTGATTGTAGCCAAATACACATGTAAAACAAACTTAAACATAAATCGAAATCAAAATCAAACAAATAAGAGTTTGGCGAAAAACAAAAATACACAAAGTCAAAATAATTCAACACAATTTCGATTACATCTGTTATGGCACCAGAGAAGTGTAGAATCCAACTCAGGCTTAAACAAAAATATAACTTGTCATATACACTCACAAGAAAATGAAGGTTTTAAGTGGATAAGCTTTACGCAGAGAAAAAACATGATTGGGACAATCATATTCGAAGAGCATCATATATTTTTTGGGATTATGATTGTGCCAATTATAGTCGTACTGTAATAAAATTATCATATTATGGTAATAAAATAACCATAATTTTATCATTATATTCTGTAGGGATGATTCAAAACTATAAAAAAGTTCTTTTAATTTAAGAATCTTTCTATAAGAAATATTTTTGTTAAAGAAAAAATTTGATATTAAGGACTTTTTCAAGAAAACTACTTTGATTCTGTGGACTTTAAAAAAAATCAAACATTTTTTTAATTTTTAGGTACTTTTTTAATAAAAAAAAAAAAAAAACTCAGATACCTTTTTCTAATAGAAAATATCTTAGATTCTAAGGACATTTTTAAGGTTTTTTTAAATAGTACTTAGAGTTATTAAGTTTTTCTTTTAGAAAAAGTCCTTAGAATATTTCTAATATAGAAAGTACGTAGAATCTAAGTATTCTTCATGATCTAAGTATTCTTTATGTCCTCAGAATCTGATAATTTTTAGCATTTAAGTTTTTTTAAGAATATATAAATTTTTATTTAAGAAACAGTTTGCAGAATTTGAGAATTTTATTTTAAGAAAAAGTCCATAGAATCTAAAAATGTTGCTATCAGAAAAATTTCTAAAAATCTAGTATTTTGTATCAGAGTTCTTTTCGTACAAAACAACTCTTGGGTTCCACAGACTTTTTCTTATAAAAACATTTTATTAATATTCTGAGTACTTTTGCCACAAGAAAATCTGATAAAATTTTTTATGAAAACAAGACACTATTATTTATGACCGTAAATTCATGTTTTATTTGGTTAATAATTATTTATTGATTATTCTCAGCATTTTGTAACTCCATAATTATCATATTTTTATCATAGTCAGAATTTTTCTTTACCACAGTATGGTAACATACAGTCATGTTATAAAATAAAAAGTCGCAATCATGAAATAATAAAATATTTACTGCAATAATGATGGTTCAACCACATTGATGGTTAGATCCCAGTTATGAACCAATAACTTGATTGTGACACCGTAACCGAATGCGGCAAGCATAATATAGTAGCAGTGATAATGTTGCAAACATGTTTCTTCTCTGTGTGTTCAACAAAAATATGATGGAAACACAGTTTTTTTTTGCAAAAAATAAAAATTATTCTTCAACATAATCTTCTTTTAGCTCAATACACTTAGTCCAATGTTCCTTCAATTTTTGTATCCCTTAAATAGGATTGTTTGAGGTCCATTAAATACGCATTTATTGGATTAATAATTTCATCGTTGGAGCTAAATATCTTTCCATCAAGCCATTTCTTTAGGTTTGGAAATAGTCACTGGGTGCTAAATCCAGAGAGTATGGCGGATGAGGTACCAATTCGTAGCCCAAGTCATGAAATTTTGCCATTGAGACTAGACACGTGTGCACCCATGCATTATCCTGATGAAAAAGAACTTTTTTCTTGGCCTTATGGGGTCGTTTTTTTTAAATCCTCGTTAAATTAGTCCAATAAGTTGGCATAATATTCGCCGTTTATTGTTTTTCCCTTTTGAAGGTAATCGATGTGGATTATCCCGCGTGCATCCCAAAAAACTGTTGCCATCACCTTATTGGACGACAAATTTAGCTTGGCCTTCTTCGGAGCCGGTTCACCCAGAAAAACCCATTGTTTAGACTGCTGCTTGGTCTCCGGAGTGTTAAAATGGATCCATGTTTCATCCACAGTTACAAATCGCCGCAAAAACTCAATCGAATTACGGTTAAACAACTCCAAACAATCCTTTGAAGTTGTCACACGATTATGTTTATGTTCAATTGAGAGCAAACGCGGCACCCATCTTGCAGATAGCTTTCTTTAGTCCAACTGATCATTTAAAATGGAAACCACATTGCCATATGAAATAAATATGGCATCAACAATCTCACGCATTTTTACTTTTCGATCGTCCAACACCATATCGTGGATTTTTTCGACATTTTCGGCTGTATTGACCTCAATTGGCCGTCCAGAACGTGCAGCGTAATTTTTACTTGTGCGACCAGAAGTAAAGTCAGTAAACCACTTTTTTACCATTGAAATCGATAGTGCAGAGTCCCCATAGTATTTATCAAGCTTTTCCTTGGTTTCATTAAAGATTTTTTTTGCGTAAAAAATAATGTTTAATGAGCACTAGAAATTCACTTTTTTCCATTTTTAAAAAAATCCACGAGGTTGTATGTTTAGAACAGCTGTTAAACGCAAAGTAATTTGACAGTAGTCTATTAACAGGTGTTTCTTGATGGGAGCAGGGTTGCATTTCATATAACTACAAGGGAAGTTTGAAAAGTCACGGGCTTTTTGGTCCGCCCTCGTATGTTAAAGTTTATAAAAATACTGTAGTACAAAGATGTATATGATTTCAGTTACCAAATTAATATATTTTTAAATTCCCTCTTTGAATATTCATGTAATTTTGCGGGTGATACCAATTTTTGCAATGACTTTTTCGCCCATTTATCAAATATTTCCAAAAAGTGGCAATAAAGTAAATACTTTTACAAAATATGCTCCTAACAAGAATTTATTTTTTGTATCTAAATTGGACCGTTAAAGGAAACTACAGGTCTGTTTGTTTTGTGTTCTCTATACTGATAAATTTTACATGAATACAAATACGAAAAGTTGTCAAATTAACAAAAACTTTCGTAAAATAAACGAAAATTCATTTATTTTACGAAAGTGTTTGTTGGTTTAATTTTGTATTCTTATGCATGGATTGTAATGAGTGTAGTTTTAGAATAAGCTTTATAAGGATCGAGGTAGAACTTGTTATAGTTTAGAAAAATACTAAACTCTAACACTTTCGAGCGTGAAAATAAACATGACTAACAATTTTGCACAAGTGTAGTCAACTGGTGCACTATGGTTACAATACAAATATCCACAAGTACACTACATCAAAAACCACAACATAAAAAATGTAAATAAAATATATATTTATATCAGCATATACGCAATCGTATAAATACAATTTATAAAAAATACACAGAGATTAAGTACGCGCGATAAATTTTTGTATAAATCTTAACAATAAGTCGCCCGAGGACAATTTTGGGCACAATATACCACACGTCCAAAAAAAAAAAAAAAAAAAACAATATTGCAACAAACAGACAGAAAGCAAAAGCAAGAGTCCAAAACAAAATACAAAATAATATCATAAAGCTATTTTGAATATCAAAGTAATTGTAAATAAATAAGAGGGATCTTTTTACCACTTTGCCACTTTTAACTGTTTGGAAGATTTCTTAAAGTTAGTTTTTTATTACATTTTGTTTTTTTATTTTTATTTTTTATATGTACTTAAAATCATTTTGGGGGAGTTGATTTTGTTTGGTAAAAAAAATAGCATTATGATGTTATTTTGTATGTTTAAGTGAAGGAGTTTAAATAACAACAAACAGGCAGACAGACGGACGGATAAGAAATAAAAAATAGTGTGCTCTGATTGTAAGTTGATATTATTTTGTTTTTTTTTTTTTTTGTTTTGGGGACGGTCAGTCATTCCAGTCACATATAAGTGGATAAAATAATATTAGCAAAAAATAAAACATTCAGAGTTTAATAGCCTCCAGCGTTTGACCACATTTTTTTATGGTGTATGCCTCATAATGTGGTTGTTAAAGAAAACAAAAGTTACCAAACAAAGTGGCGAAAACAATGACTGAATTTAACAAAAATTGTCTTAATAGACTTAATGGTCTCGTTGTCTTTGTTTAAAATAAAAATAATTATAAAAAAATGCCAATGATTAAATTTTGCAATATTATTATTTTGTTTGATTTGTTACAATTTTTAACCTGCTTACTTTTATTATTAAATATCATCTTTGTAAAAATATATTTTAGTTTTTGATGCCGACGTTATACCACTGCTTAAGGCTTGCAAATAAAAACAAACCGCGCCTAATATAAGTTCCATTTAAATTGCACATTATCTTTTTCTATTGTTTTAAATTTAAACTTTGGACATTTTAATTGTTATAAACAGAGAAGACAAAAAAGTTTAATTTTATAAATTTAAAGCAAAAAAGCAAGCAAAAGTAAAAAGTGGGGAAAAATACTTTTTATTTAAAAGAACGAAACTAGCAGGAAGAATATCTTTTCTTAGAAAAAAGCAGTTTGAAGCAAAAAAAATGTGAAAAAAAGCAATTTAAAGGTAAAAAATCTTAAGCAGAACTACTTTAAAGCTAAAAAATCAAATATGAGTAAAAAAAAACAAAAACAGCAAAACAATCAAATTTGTCTTCTCTGGTTGTAAGAATTAATCATTTAAAGTTTAAAAAATCTAGTTTTAATGGTGGCTGAACTTTACTACAACGAATATTAGCCAAATTCGGGTTTGAAATCATGTTCGAAAAACTTTTGGTCATATGTTTGTTACCAATAGGTATTATGACGTCGAAAGGCGATTTTTCCCATGTGAATAGCCATCAACATCCAACTCAACGCTAAAATCGGAAGTCCTGCCAATGACTCTATCAACCAGGATGAACAAAGTACCGAATTTTTAGCCACCCATCATGCCATGATGCCAAATGGTGCGACTACAAAAAAAATCTTAGTCGAGACTACGAAATTCTTAGCCGATTTAAAGAAAAACTTAGCCTCTAGCAAGGGTTGTGCCAATTCAAACATGTATACATTCACATCACAATCACTGTACTTGCGCTACAACCCTTGCTAGAGTCTAAGTTTTTCTGTAAATCGGCTAAGAATTTCGTGGTCTCGACTAAGAATTTTTTTGTAGTCGCACCATTTGGCATCATGGGTGGCTAAAAATTTGGTAGTTTGTTCATTCTGGTTTATAGGGTCCTTGGTCCTACCCCACCAACTTCTTGTCCCGGTTGATGACACATAGCCTGTCCTAGCAGAAGTTCACTTCATATAAACAATGCAAAAAATGGGATTGGATTGTTTCAAAAGACGATTCGTTCTTCCGAGCTGGTACACTCAGAATATTATGTTATGTAGCTTGGTTGGTTGAAAAGTTCCTGCTGTTTTTGTTACGAAATATATTTTTTTATTCAATACAATCTCCTAGAAGCTCAATACACTTGTTCCAATGATCTTCCAATAATTTTATCCTAACCTTATAATGGTTTTCCGGAAGCTCTGCAAAATAACCGTCTACGGCTGCTATGGCCTCTTCATTAGACGAAAAATGCTTCCCACGAAGGAATTTTTTGAGATTTCTGAAGAAATAGTAGTCACTGGGAGCCAAATCTGGTGAATACGGTGGATGTTCAAGCAATTCATACTTTAATTATTTGAATTTAGCCATCGTCAAAACACTTTTGTGAGCAGGTGCATTGTCTTGATGAAAAATGATTTTTTTTCTTCTTTAAACCAGGCCTTTTCTCACGAATTTTTTCATCCAGCTGATCCAAAAGGCTACAATAATATTCAGAGTTGATTGTTTTACCTTTCTGAAGATAATCAATCAACAAAAATCCTTTTGCATCCCAAAAAACTGATGCCATAACCTTCTTTGCTGATCGTTGTGACTTCACCTGCTTTGGAGCTGAACAACCAGCATCAGTCCACTGTAAACGTTCTTGTTTTAATTTAGGATCATGGTGGTAGATCCAAGTCTCATCCATAGTTATAAAACGACGCAAATAGTCGGTTTTATTCGGCTTAAAACGCTCCAAATTACGCTGAGAAATTTGTTTTCGATCCAGTTTTTGTTGAATTGTTAATGTGTGCGGCACTAACTTTCCAAACAGTTTTTTCATACGTAATTCTTCATGTAAAATATGTAGTACTCGTTCGTCTGAGATGCCTATGGCATTAGCAATTTCACGCTTAGTCAAACTTCGATCTTCCCTAACCATATTATGTTCCTGCTCAATGATTTCTGCTGTGGTTGCAGTTTTTGGTCGTCCTTCGCATGGATCGTCTTTAAGGCTGGTACGACCACGTTTAAATTCACCAGCCCAAAATTCAACGGTGCGTTTTGAAGGTGAGGACTCCTTATGCACTTGTAACAATTGTTCATAACTTTTCTTTGCTTTTAAACCCTTCAAAACAAAGAATCTAATGACTGCACGATATTCAATTTTTTCCATATTAAAAAAAATCAATATATATTCCTTATTGAGCTAAAGATCCTATATTTATAAAAAATTTAATTAAATTCTCAATTTCCCCTGAAGAAGTCACCCAATGTGGTGACGAAATATTGGGATAAATAAATATTTATAATTAAATTTTTTATAAATAAAGGATCTTTAGCTCAATAAGGAATATTATATGAATAGAGAAGATTGAAGAAAACTAAAATAATTAAAAAAAAACAATGACACGTCAACTTCAAATAGCTTGTAAACAAAGAAAGAATTGATAGAATGACTTGCAACTTTGCATGTGTTCTCAGGACAGTTATACCAACTTGAGAAAAAAAAAGTTTGGAGCTAGCAGTGCCATCTCTTGGTAAGCGCAGGAACTTTTCAACCAACCTGTAGTTTTCAGTTCAGTTAAAAATAAAGAAACATACACTTACTTTTCAAAGAAATATTTTGTTTGACAGTTTTAAAATATTCGAGGGGACTCTGCACCATCGATTTCAGTGGTAAAAAAAATGATTTGCTGACTTTCGTTGTGGCCTTACAAGCACGGAAGATGGCGAACGTTCTGGATGCCCAGTTGAGGTCTCGAAATCCAAAACAATTAAAAAAATTCACGACATGGTGTTGGTCGATCGGAGATTAAATGTGCGATTGATTGTGGAAGGCATAGGCATCTCACATGGATCAGTGGTTTTAATTTTGAATGATCACTTGGGTATGAGAAAGCTTTCCGCAAGATGGCTGCCGCGTTTGCTCACAATCGACCACCAACGGAATCGTGTGACAGCTTAGTTTCCATGGGAAAAATCCATGAAGTAGACTACGAATTGCCCCCTCATTAGCCCCCAGTGACTATAAAATTATTGATCAAACAAGTGCCTATTTTATGGACCTCGAAAAATCCTGCTGTTAAAGGCAATGTAAATGTCGGAACTTGCTCAAAATTTAACAGTAGTCTATTAATAGGTGGTACTGATGGGAGCTGTGTTGCATTTTATACACTCACTGTAGTTTATTTAAAAAGTAATAAGTAATAAGTTTTTAAATGAAGAATCAATTAAAATTCATAGAAATATATTTTTTAACTATTTGAATCAGTCATTCAAAAAACAAACTATAAAAATTTACAGACATTCAGTAGGAGTTAATATTTTCAGTTGAATTTAAAATTTTATGTTTTCTGTTTTTAAAAATTGAAATTGATATAATTCTTTCTTGTTTTTTTGCCAAAATATTTTGTATATATACAAAATTATTTCAATAGAAATTACAAGAAATTATTCAAATATACATACACACAAGAAAATAAAAAAATATATACATCTGTGTGTGTTGTGTTTTGTAAAATTACATACAAATAAAAAAATTTTCAATTTGAAAAACAAACCACAAAAATCGTTTTTTCCTACTTTTTGTCAGTTAAAAATTGATGGTTATTTTACACAACTTTTGATTGCTTTTACTACCTTTGTCGATTATTAAACAATGATTGAAAATAAACAACAAAATCGGCTGAAAATAATGAAAAATCAGTAGTCCTCTTTTTGATTGTATATTCGATTTATTAAATATGTATTTTAGATTATTTTTAACGAAATAATATTGTGAGTGTATAACTACGAGGGAAGTTCGAATAGTCACGAACTTATTAATCCACCCTCAAACATTTGTTCAAAATTATTTACTATCATTTTTTAGATTCATTTATTTATTTTTTTTTAATTTGATGGAAAATTAATAAAAAAATTTGTTTGTTTCCGTTACAGATATTACAAATTGAAACAGTTTGTTTTTTTTATATAAATTGTTTGTTTTTTATACAAAATTATTTCAATCCATATTAAAAGAACTTCATAAACACACACACACATGTAGTCACTCACACAAAATGTGGCTTTAGACTGTATGAGTATACATATTGTAGAATAAAAAACAAATAAAAATACAAGGAACGGATACAATTTCAAATAAATAAAAGAATTAGTTATTTTGTATTGAATTGGTAGGAAAAATTTTATTATATATTTTTAAATAATTAATCATTTGTTTTTTTTAGCTGATATGTCAGTTGCTTAAACAAAATTTAAAAATAAATAACAAAAGCGATTTGATTTAAATCAAAAGTAAGTAAACCGGATTCTAAATGAAATATCATTTCTTTTAAATGGTATTTTCTGTTATTTTAACTTACAAACTATTTTAAGTGTGCCATTTTGAGCTTATGGTTCCAGATTCATGTTAAGCATGAATATTTTTAAGTAAGAGTTTCGCTTACATCAGATAACACAGAAATGTTTATAAAAATATTTAAATCGCCACATTTGATCCGTCATTTTGAATTAAAATGTTTTCCATATTAGAATTCAGCCAGCCTAAGTGGAGTACAGACTTTAGTGAAGTATACACTTAAGTGGAGTGTCAACTTAAATGTGTAATTGATAAATTTTTTGAAAATCAACCAACCAGAACAATATATTCTAATTGCTTGATTTTTAAAAAATGTATCAGTTTTATTGAAAGTGTGTACTCCACTTTAAGATTCATTATATTTAAATTTTATATTTATGACCGTCATATTGGGTTTACCATTTTTTAATTCTGATTCCTGAAATACAATACTTCTAGAATTTTATTTTCCATATTCCATTTATGACCAAAATGATGGCATGCTGGCCCGCAGTGCAATATAACCAACACTAAATTAACAACAACAGATGGACTAAAAATTTTGTTTCAATAAATGGCCCTTATAATTTGCTTCCAACAGTACCATAATGATATAAAGTTTCTTTGAATGCAATGTTCCCAAAAATAAAAATAGTCTAATAAAATATAAAAGAAAATATTATTTTTGAGCCCCGATTTTAAACGTCTGATTTGTCCCAATATAGCGTATACTCAACTTTCATTAAAATCATAAATTTTAGCCTTAAAAACTTCTAGCGTAAATTTGTTGGTTCATAATCATATTTTTTTTTTATTAATATTCCTCTTTAAAAAATCCTTATAATCTTAGGAGCATGGCGCTTTCCTGTAGTGACAGGTTGTAACAATTTTACATTTTGTATTCGAATATTTTCTTTTGTATTCAAAAACACTAAAATCCAACAAAGATTACCAAGATAAGCAATGACATTTTAGGACATATATAAGATTCCCTTTTGTTGCAAAATCCTAAACCCAATTTAGTAGTCTTTGATGTTTGTTTGTAGGGGTCAAAAGAAAAAAAAGAAAAAGAAAGGATTACAAATTTTTAAAAACAAAATAATTTGATTAAAAACAAAAAAAGGCACGCGTTTAAGAAAAGAAAGATACAAAGCACAACAATGGCCAACAAACAAAATATAATCTAAATATTGATGAAAATATTTGTAAGTTGTTGCCATGAACAATGAAAGAAAAAACAACAGAGCACATCATATTCATGTGTATAAAAATTTCAACTTTAAATATTAAAATATAAAACAAGATTATCTTTCAACTTAACATTTGTGTGTACGATACGTCCTCGTACAGCAAAAAATTTTCAAGTCTTCCTGTACTGTGTTTGAGTTATTAACTCATGAACAGTGTGAAGGCACCTGTATATGTGACAGTGTTGCCACTTTGTGTGTAATTACACAAATTCTGTGAAATTTTGACAGGCTTGTATAGTCCATGTGTAATTGCCTCCATGTGTTATTTCTTTGTAATTTAAAAATTATATACAAAATGCTTACCATGTTTTTTTTAATTTTCGATTCTAATGACCATTTTTAAAAATTTTTTTCATTCTGAAAAATTTTTGTTACAAATATTTTTAATATGAACAATTTCACTTAAAGAATTTTAAGATTTTGAGGATGTTTTCCTAGAAAAAAAATCTTTATATTCTAAGAAGTGTGAGAATCTTTTTCTGTAGAAAACTTCTCACATTTTAAATTCTTATTAAATCACCCGTATTTTTAAAAATTTTCTATCTAAGATTTCTTAGATTCTAAAGACTTAAAAATATTAAAAATTTTTGCTGTATCAAAAGTGTAATTTGGGTAATTTTGTGTAATTTTGACAACCATCAAGTGTAACTTTGAATTTATCTTGTGGCAACACTGATATATGCAAACATCCGTTTATTTGTCTTAACTGCTGATGCTATTTTTGCAATATATTTTTTTTAACAATTGTTGATCCTTTTTTCATCTTTTTATTTTTTTTTATTTTGTCTTTTTGTTTTTAGCAAGAAAGATTATATTTTGTTAATATTTGCTCTTTTTCACAGCGTGTGTTCTTTCTCCTGTCTTTTGTTTTTAAATTATTTGTATTTAAACAAAACAAATTTAATAAATATTTAATGCCAAGAAAAAAAGTAAAATCCAAAGAACAGGTTCCCTTCCCTATTCGTGGAACCAAACTCTAACCCAAAAGTGTAAACACCCAATATATTTTCTTGATTATGTTTTTGAAATGTCTTGGAACAATTTTGTGATAATAACCAAAAATCTTCGATGAGGCATTTTTTAAGAAAATCTATTTTGAAGTTGAACATTTTGTTCAAAATGGGGTGATGAAAAGCGGAAGGAGTTCTCTTTATCGATCTGCCCAAGCCAATTTGACTAGGGATCTTAAATCTCAAAAAGTGGAAAATATCCCCTTTAACAGCCCTCCCCAACCCGATATGGCTAGAATCTTGAAATACAAAATATGTGTTCCTTGGAGTATGAAGTAATTCAGTTTAGAATTTTATTCAGGAACGTGGTAAAAGGGGGTTTCAAAGGGGAAGTCTCCCCCTTAACGCCCCGCCCATACCGCTTGGCTAGGAAAATGTAATTTAAAATATAAGTTCTCTGAAGAATGAACTTATTCACTGTTAAGGTACTTTTTGGGATTTTCGTCAGAAACGCGCTAAATATGGGTGTTCAAAAAGGGAAAAGTCTCCCCATTAACGGCCTGTCCAAAACGATTTAGCTACAAGCCTAATATTTGAGAATGTGTTCACTGGAGTATAGGCTACTGCACTGATATGATACTTTTTGAAATTTTCACCAGAACAGTGGTATAAAAGGGATTCAAAGTAGAAAAAGTGTAGCTTTTGAACAGTCCAAACCTCTTTGGCTAGTAAGTCAAATTTTGAAGGTCGAGTGAAATTGACACACTAAAATTAGAAATCAAAATGAAAAAGAACGAGGAACGAGTGGAATTGAAACACTAGCACAGAGGAACCAAAATGGAATGGAATGGGAAACGAGTGGAATTTAAACATTATACAAGTTCAAGTGTGAAATAGAAACATTAGACAAGGAAAACAAAATGGAGTGGAAAGGGGAACGAGTAAAAATGAAACATTCGACCAAAGAAACGAAATAGAATTGGCAACGTGTGGAATTGAAAAACTATACTAGAGGACTAAAATGGAATGGGGTAGGAGTGGAATTAAAACGCGAAACACCGTCAAGAAATTTAATGGAGCGAGCCTGGATTTTTGTAATATTTTTCTATTATACTGATTTTTCTTTATTTTTACGTTTCTAAAAACGAATCTGTCAATGGTGATTATTTTTGTTAATTGATGCATTATTAATGTTTATGTCATTTATCAATGAAAACATATCCTAAAATACCATTAACTTAAAAAATGGAAATGAAAGTAATTCTATCAGAATTGGTAATAAAATCGTCAATTAAAAAGTCCACGCAATTTATCAGTTCCACGTATGGTAGTTCTTCTTAAAGAAAGGATTCAAAGCAGGAAAAGCTTTACTTAAGTTACTACCCAAACCACTTTGGCTAGAAATCTGAGATATAAAATTTTGATTCTTTACAGTATTGACCAATGCTAAAAAACATCCCCCTTAGCGGCCTATCCAAACCGCTTTAGATATATTTCCGAAGTCAAAAATCACGTACTAAAAAAAAATGAGCTTGAAGGACAACCTCTTAATGGTCTGTTCAAACCTTTTCGTAAATAAATGTGAAATTTAAAGTATGTGTTTCTTAGGGTAACAACTAATTTCTGGAATTTTTATAAAAACATGGTAAAAATGGTGTTAAGAGGGAAAAGTGTCCTTTCATTTATCTAGCACAAATCGAAGCAGCTAGGAAATTGAAACTTTCCACGTAGAGTCCTTCTCCGCCATTGACATCCCCCAAGACGGGGAATCTGAAATTTAAGATATTTCTTTCCTGGAAGGTAAAGATGGCAATTCAGAAAGCAAAAGTCTTTCCTGTAAAAACTTGCACATACCACTTTGTATAGATAGGTAAAATTTTAATTGTGCCTGCTTTGGCGTGTGTAGAATTTTCAATACGAACATGGAAATAAAAAGGGAAAAATTGCATCTTAATCATCTAGCGCAAACCGCTGGAAATTTACCATAAAAGTTCAAAGTCCGATATTTAAAGAAATATTTGGGGGGCAAACTCATTGAGCTAGAAATTTGTAATTTAAAATACATATGTAGTATTTCTCTCATAGATACAGTTTTCGCAAAAAACATGTAAAACGCAACCCTGTTCTGCTTTCTGTAGGGTGAGTCACCGTCAATAAAATATATATCAATCTAAAGAAGATAATAAGGCACTTTATTCTTGATATTTCTCTATGTAATAAGAAATTTTACAAAATTAAATGTGCCACAGCTTTAAAAGTTAGAAGCTGGATAAAAATTTCCAGTAAAAATAGAATCAACTTTATTATCTATGTATTAAGTCACCTTGTATAAAATAGGGTGACTTTAAATTTCTCGATGTGAAAACTTCTTGCATCAGATACAGAAACGGGGTGCTGGTCATTAAAGGAATACATTCTGTAATTTCCAATAAAAACATGAAAAAATAGGGTAAAGTGGGAAAAAGTGCGCCCTTAATTATCCTAACCTTTAGAACAAGAATTTTGAAATTTGTAGGCATCTGTTTTTTTTTATAGGGGCGATCAAATAGAGGAGAAGTCTCCACATTAACGTCCTACCCAAACTCCTTCTGATAAAAATATAAAATTTAAAATAAGTTTTTCCGGAGACATGGGCAAATTTACTGACAAGCTTATTTTTGAAATACCCAATAAGAGAAACATCGTTAATTGTATCCTGCCCAAAAACAATCGGCTAGAAATTTGATATTTTAAATATGTGGACTTGGGTATGGTATTTTTCACTAAGTAGATTTTGTTAAAGTATCCTATTAAGGCATGGTCAAATTTAGGTTAATTAACTCAAAAGGTACTTGTAATTGAAACATCCACTAAGGTAAAACTAATTAATTTCAAAATAAAAATTATTAGAAAAGACTTAAATTTTCTTCTTAGTATATACCGATATTTAAAACTATCGATCACAAAGTCTTGGGCTTTTAAACTTGTTGGAAATAAAGAAATGATAAAGATTGTAAAAAACACAGAGTTAGTAACTAAATTTCATCGTTACGCAAGAAATCAATTTGGACTATTTCTCATATAGCTTTTGCCGTTTAAGTGGTATTTACAATTAACCCTAAAAGACATGCATAATCTTGCGAAGGTCGTAGCTGGCCAGAAAATGTATTCGGTTAGTGTCTTAAAATTTTTTCTGTGTATTCTCCATGATTGCAAAATATTACAATTCTTTATATTAGAAATATTCAAGATTTTGAAAAATCCCCTAAAAAATACGTCTTCGTAATTTTTCCTCCTCACAACAAATCTATAATTCATTAAAATCGGAACGAATCACTCCGCATACCTTCCTTGTTTAAAGAGTTAAAATACGAGGGCGGATCAATAAGTCCGTGAATTTTCGAACTTCCCTCGTAGTTATATGAAATGCAGCACAGCTGCCATCAAGTACCACCTGTTAATAGACTTCTGTCAAATTTTGAGCACGTTCTGTCATTTACTTTGCGTTTAACAGCTGTTCAAAACATACAACCTCGTGGATTTTTAAAAATGGAAAAAAAGTGAATTTCGAGATCTCATTAAACATTATTTTTTGCGAAAAAAAACCGTCAATCAACCCCAAGAAAAGATTGGTAAATACTATGGGGACTCTGCATCATCGATTTCAATGGTAAAAAAAGTGGTTTACTGACTTTCGTTGTGGCGTTACAAGCACGGAAGAAGCCGAACGTTCTTGACGCCCAGTTAAGGTCTCTTCACCCAAAACAATTGAAAAAATCCACGATATGGAGTTGGCCGATCGTAGATTGAATGTGCGATAGATTGGGGAAGACATAAGCATCTCACATGGCCCAGTGGCTTCAATTTTGAACGATAAAGCTTTCCGCAAGATGGCTGCCGCGTTTGCTCACAATCGACCACCACCTTGTGACAGCTTAGTTTTCATGGCAAAAATTCATGAAGTAGACTACGAATTGCCTCCTTCTTCTCCGGATTTAGCCCCCAGTGACTATTTCCTATTTCCAAACCTAATGAAATGGCTCGGTGGAAAGAGATTTAGCTCCAACGATGAAATTATTGATCAAACTAATGTCTATTTTATGGACCTCGAAAAATCCTGCTGTTAAATGCAAAGTAAATGACGGAACTTGCTCAAAATTTAACAGGAGTCTTTTTACAGGTGGTACTTGATGGGAGCAGTGTTGCATTTCATATAAGTACGAGAGAAGTTCGAAAAGTCATGAACTTATTTATCCGCCCTCGTATTCAAAGAAAAAACTCCTTGCAAAATTTTACTTTTATCGTTATAAAGTTTTAAAAAAGATCTGTCTTTTGAATGCAAATACATGAGAATTTATCAATTATTTGTACACCCCCTCCTACCTAATAACTCCATTTCTTGAGTGCACAAATATTTAAATCCGCCTTTGTTGCAATTCACAATTTATGGTTTAGAAATCAATAAACAATATTGTTAAAAATAATGATCATCACACAATATTGACTACACTCACAATATTATTTCGTTAAAAATAATCTAAAATACATATTAAATTAATCGAAAATACAATCAAAAAGAGGACTACTGATTTTTCATTATATTTAGCCCATTTTGTTGTTCATTTTCAATCATTGTTTAATAATCGCCAAAGTAGTAATAACAATAGAAAGTTGTTTAAAATAACCATAAATTTTTAACTTAAAAAAAGTAGAAAAAAACGATTTTTGGGTTTGTTTTTTAAATTGAAAATTTTTTTTATTTGTATGAAATTTTACAAAACAACACACACAGACGTATATATTTTTTTATTTTCTTGTGTGTATCTATATTTGAATAATTTCCTGTAATTTTTATTGAAATAATTTTGTATATATACAAACTATTTTGGTAAAAAAACAAATAAGAATTATATCAATTTGAATTTTTAAAAACAGAAAACATAAAATTTTACATTTAACAGAAAATATCAACTCCTACTGAATGTCTGTAAATTTTTATAGTTTGTTTTTTGAATGACTGATTCAAATAGTTAAAAAATATATTTCTATATATTTCAATTGATTCTTCTTTTAAAAATGAACTTTACGTATTACTTTTTAAATAAACTACAGTCGGTAACGGAAAATATATTGTGAGTGTATAATTAATTTGTAAAGAGATAAAATAATTAAAAATAGATACTTTGCTATTTAAGAAATATAAAAACAAAATAAAAAACTGTTATTGCAAAATTCTTATTACCACATGATGATAATTAATTTAAAATTGAATTAAGCATAAATTATCAATGGTCGTTCAATTTAATAAAAAAAAAACAAAATAATAAATTGACAAGCGTTAATTTTAACCATTTGAAACTGTGAGAGACTACAAAGAAACCTATACATAAAAACACCAAAAGAGTTTTCAAAACAATTAAAAAACTTTAAAGTAAAATTGTGAAGTATGATAAATGTATATACAATAGACTCTTTACTGTGACTGTGGCTTAACTGTCATTTTCAAACAAAAAAGAAGGAGATTTGATCACAAAATAAAATTAATATAAATGATATTTTTAAAATATCGACAAATAATGATGCAAAAGTAGGTGTTGAGTTAGTTTCCTTAATATTTTATATTTACTTTTCTTTTTCTTTGGTTTCAAAAGAAGAACTTTATATAAAAATCATTAATTTTCATGGTTTGAATAAGTGATGGTGTTTTATATTTAAAATTTTCATTATCAGGGTGGTCCTCTTATTGTTTGCTAAATTTTTCTTTTGTTTGCATGACTGAAACAATTTACCAAGACAATCATAGGCATTTAGAACAGGTCCTTTAATGGATTTTAATTTTCTATTATTAATTTTCTATTTCTTGGTTTGGTTGCTTTACTAATCATCAGTTTTTATAAATGATATTTTGATTTAGTTTATGTTCAATAATTATTGAACCCTCTATCGCTTTTGTATACATACAACACACAAAAGCCTGGGAACCTGCCATCATCAACACTCTTGAGTTTGGTTAATTTTAGTGTGGACATTTCTTTATGTTTTATTGTTGTCAGGCGGTAAAAAGATCAAACGTTATAATTATTAGGACACGGCCAATTATAGGATTTCTTATTGTTTAAAAGTCTTTGAACAAAAAAAGAAAGTAAAACTAAAATCATTTACCTTTTAAAGGGACATCTTAGAGATCCTATGCAGTGTATCTGTATGTTTTCGCCCTTATAAAGTTAGTAACACTATTTAGGTTGTGTGATTAAATCTATAGTTTTTTTTTGTATCACACAATTTTCTTTTTTTTATCTGATAATTGCTAGTTTTAAGGGCAAGTTGGTTTATCTAATGAAAAATATCTGTGGTTAAAGCGGTAAAATTTCTTTTGATATATTTTTTTCTTTAATTCTGCCTACATTTTACGATAAGAATCACATTTTGTTGACACCAGATACAATGTAAAGATTTTTATTGGTACCAAACATTAGTTTTATATTCTAAAATTGACCCAAAAAAATTGTTTTCCTGTTTTTCCTCTTCTTCCTGTTTATATATTGTATTTGCATTTGTTGCACTTGAATGTTGTTGTTTTATAAAGAAAGGTCGAAAGCATAAAATATATATTCTATGAATTAGTTGTAAGGCACGCGTCATATGTTTTTATATATTAAGAAGAAAATCATTTTTATTACATTTACAATGTTTGTTGGTATACTCATGTATGCATGCATGTATGTAGTTTTTTAGTTCCTTTATTTGTTAGTACTGGCATCTTGTAGAAAAGTAATGCAATCAAATAATTTTATTTTATTTAAAATATATAAAGCGTTGTAGACATATTTATAAAATATAACCGGTAATTTATTTTATTGATGCTTATTATAACAAGATACAGACATTTATAACTCTGTGGAACAAATTTTCAGTTATCGCCGTTTGTATCAATAGTTTCGACCCAAAGGAAAGTACACTATTGTTTAACAAACTTAACTTAGATTTTTATTTTAAAGTCTCTTAAAATAACCGTCTGTTTTAATGGCAAAGAGAAAAGATAAGTTTTTAATTGCTACCCATATCATTCCAGCGGTTCGGAAGTTATGAGTTAAAATGTAAGGACACTCGAAAAGTTCCAAAATTTTACGTTTTAATAATTTGCTAAACTGTGCCTTTTTGTAGGAAATTTTTCGTGGTGTCCCACAGTAAACTAAAAAAATTTATTATATTGAAGTAGCAACCCGTAGGATTTTTCTTGACAAAATTTGATAGAATGATGTATTAGTTTTCCAATTTTTTTTTGCTTTTTTAAAAACCCAGTAAAACCACACATTACCAAATAATGGGTAAAGTAATGTATAGCCATAGGGGCTGATGGATTACTTTACACCATACTTTATTGATGAATTTTACAGGCGATGAGCATCAAAGTAATGTATATACCCATTACTTTAGAGGTGATAATGTAAGGGGTTACTTATATGGTTACGAGAATGGAAAAAGTAATGTGTCTTAAAATAGATTTTTAAAAATGAGGAATTTTAATTTAAAAAAATTATAACAAATATTTTATTTAAGATATTTGTAATTAAAAATAATGTGGTCAAGATGAGAATCGAACCAGGGAAATCTGGTTGCCAGCCAAGAACTCTACCCACTGAGCTATCGACGCATTTAGTATTTGATTGCTTTAAACTTAAATGAATTGTTGCGCTTCGTTTTTTCGCTAGTGTTATCAAAACAAACATACATTACCCTTTTGCTTACAAAAAACACAAAGTAATGTATCTAAAAATAGATTTTCAAAAATATTTCAATTGCTACTTTATATTTATCAATAATCAGTAACTTATTACTTTATGCTTGCAAATAATGAAAAAGGTAAAGAGCTATCATTACAAAGGTTTGCTGGGTAGTCAAGACTTTAAACTATCTCATGATTTAATTTCTAATTTTATCGGGTCTTAAAAGTAGGTGTTGCTTTGAAGCAACGAAAGTACAAAATGTGTTCAAAAAAGTTGGTTTCATCGGAAATTACTGGCTTTAAAAAGCATACCGTGTAAAAATCGAATATATATGAACATGCATGGTCTTGTATATGAGCTCACATGGTTATGCATGATCATATACATCCATACATATTTCAATATATGATCTCATATATCACAAAATGTCTTCGAATCTGAAATTTGAGGGTATATGACTGTTCATAGTCATATATGTTCGTATATGTATGTGCATGTATTATGTATGCCAGATATGGTCATAGATTATCATATATGGTCATATATGATACTATATATGGCCATATTCAGCGATATATCCTCAAATTTCATACATAATCATGTGTGATCATATACACAGAGGCGAAGCCAGCCCGTGCTTTTAGTTTTTACACTAAAAAGATTTTATTTTTTTTTTTGTAAATCTAACCTTGAACCAGCTGATTTCCAAATCATTTTTACTATTTTCTTTATTTTCGGTAATAAATGTCAATACTAAGTGCACAAAGAAATTCTAACAATATAACAATAATTTTCAAATTAAAATCGCATTTGTAACTAAAAAAATCCAATAAGAAAACATTTTCCTCGAAATTGCAAGTTCTCAAACTAACAGTTTCTTTAGAATTTCACTACTAGATAACAGTAATTGATAAACGCATTCCCAAATCGTAGTCTTATAAAAGCTGCTAATACTGGTACTTAACATTTTAAATAACTAAATTAGTTAAAAAAAAAAAACATTTCACGTCGCAAAGTCTGTGGTGTACACTCTAAAAAATGCTTGTAAAATTGCTACTATAAAATGGGCAAAGTTTTATGTAATAATACAAAAATTCGGTAAATATAAACAAAAAATGCATAAAACTTTTTGTGCACACTTTTATATACAATAATACACACCCTCAGTATTTTTAGACACTATTTGTTTACAATTAAACAAATTATACCTAAAATTAGTATTGTTTTGTTTAATAAAAATTTTACGCACAAAGATTGTAAATATACAAACTTATAGTAGTAAAAAATATATGACATTTTGAAATTGAAAAAGAAAAATCGATAAAATTTTCAAACCTCAAAAATAGATTCATTAGTTTTTTAAATTTCTCAATTATTTAGAATTTCTAAACAATAAATTTATTATTTTTATTCTTGCTGTGAGTTAACAAACAATAAAATTATGTTTTTTTTTTTTGTAAATTACTAAATAATAAATTTATTGATTTTATTACAAAACAAAAACTTTTTGCTTTATAATTTTCAATATCATGGTAGAAAATGTGCGCATTTTTGTAGGATTTTTTCGCATTTTTATGTAAATTTACAGGAACAATTTTTACACGACAAATTTGGTGAATTTACTCTTTGATTTTAAAATTTCATTGAATTTTTAGGCACTTTTAATGTAATTTTACCTATTTTGTGGTTCATCAACTTACGCATAATGTGTGTATTTTATTTATTTACGCACACAGAGTAAATTTACCCAACTTATAGTAGGAGTATAGTTTCCAACTATAACTTGGTAAATTTCAACAGAAATTAATTAGAGTGTATTATATTAATTTTTTTTTAGTGGGGGGTACATCAGCCTCATTGCGCCTGGATCAGCATCTGACGCTTACATATGTATGCCCACATATAGTTCAATGACCACAAATGGTCTCATATATGTTCAGATCCAAATTTTGAGGGTATATGTTGATCTATGTATGAACATATATAATCAGATATACCCATGTATGAGCATATACATTACCACACATTTGCTGTTTTTGCTTTTTCGGCCTATTTTAGTCATGTTTAGTTTTTCCTAAATTTTATTGGATTTTCTAGTTTTGAGCTTTCTTAAGATACTTAAGCTTAAGTTGCTTTTTTCTATTTTTTTCTCAATGCTTTTTTCTAATAAAAAAATACCTTTTCTGTTAAATATGGTATTTTTAAGTGTTTTTTCCCCACATTTTTAATTTTGGTTTTGTCCAATAATTTTTTTTTTTTAAATACATTGAAGTTTGCTTTTTTGGCTGCTCTAATGTTTATTTATGATTCCATTTTCACCTGGATTGATGATTTTTCTTTATTATTAGCTGATATTAAAGCATGTAAAATCTGTTCGCGTTAATGATTTTCCGTAAACGGAGCTAAAAATATGGGGCTTTAAAGTAGAAAATTAGACAAAAATCGTAAAATTATAGCAAATCTTAAATTATGTTATGTACTCAATTGTGTTTTAGTTATTATTTTTTTCTAAAATTTTCTTGCCATTTTTTTTACTGAATGTAACAAAATTAAGAAAAAAGTAATGGAAAAAAATCCACATTAAAATTCTAGCCGTTTAATCGATATATTTAAAACGATTATTCCGGCCGAAACATTATTTGAGTTTTAAATTATTTATTTCGGCATAAGTTAATTAATTACCCGAATTGAGAACACTTGTTAAATAAAACTCGCATTGTAAAAACTAAAACTTATATAGAGTTTTGGTCACTAAAATTGATTTGACTTTTTAAAAACACATTTTATAAAAAAGTGAAGAAAAAACCAATTAAGCTGATTTCTGATAGTTATTGATAGTGTTTTACTTTTTTTTTTTTAATTCAAAAAATACCTTCCTCAAAAAAAAAAATATTTACCGACGGCTAAGCGAAAATCGAAATACTAATAACTAAAAAAATGATACATTTCCTCGTGCAAAATAATATCTGTAAGATATAAATAAAATCAGTACAAAAAAAAAACAAGTTCTCCATTATACACCCCAAGTTAAACAATTGTTGTTGATTTTTTCAGATGTATTTAATTTAATTGTGTCTAAAATACCTAAAGCCAACGGCAAAAACACACACCAAAATATAAAATATAAAAAATCAACTTGGTAATTGCGACAATCAGTTTTTTTTTTACCAAGAGATTTAAGAAAATTCTTAATAAAGAAAAAATTGAGAAAACAATATATATATGAGATTTATTTTCCATAGAAAGAGTATTTTTTTCTAAAAACGCACTCAGTTGAAAAATATGTGAACCGTATTATCGACACTTGGTTTTTGGCAATCAAAAACCGAAACAACTCAATACTCTTTTTATATTACTGCTCTTTAAAAAAACTAATACTCTTATTCTGCTCATATTTATTTAACCCACACACTCACTTATCGTATCCCTCACACACATTTTTTCTCATTGATAAACAGTCACTCACTTACCCACACACAACCAACTCTATCAGTGACATACCGGTTTCCCTCACAAACTGCATGTGTTGCGACATAAAATTTTTTGAGTGTCACACTACCGAGTAAAGAGACCGTAATATACTAACCCTAAGATAATTTACACACACCACCTTACCTTTGTTATGCATAAACAAACTGTCATCTCATACACATACAAGTCCATCGTCATTGTTGTTTATTTTTGTGGTGATATACTTCTAAATACATTTACTACTGTATGTGCAACTCGAAGCTATGCCAACACTCTGTATGCTAGAAAAGTTCCAGATCCAATTTTTTGACTCAATGGTGACTCCCTACTGTAGTAAGAAAGGGAAAGCGTTAGAATATTATGTTAGTTTGATGTCGTCGTCGTCGATATTGTTGGTTTTCCAAAGGTGCGTAAGTATGTGTTTGTCGTACATTTTAAATTCAATAGTTGCGTATGATTGTTATTATATTTTTTTTCATATTGAGTTTGTCTCCTAAAATCAAAAATAAAATATATATGTATATTCAGATGTCTCTATGTGTTTTTGTTGTTTTCTTTTATTCAGTTGATACATATATCCCACTCCTGCTTTAGGATATACTAATACCACATATATACTATACACACATTTTATCGGATATTTACTTGCCTGTATGTATAGCAAAGTGACATAATATAGGAGTGTATGCTATATGGCTACTATACAGTTTTTGTTTCTTTAAATTGTATCCAATTGGTGCTTAATAGATGTTTGTAGGTGTACATTTAAATCTGTATAAAGGGGTGTTTATTCTTAATCTTTAAAACTGTTCGGGATAAGAAAATTAGATAAGAATATGATCGGAATTTTATTTTTATAACAATCCGCGTGTTCAGATAGCTTTTGATCTCGTTGACAAGCGATTAAATAGTCTATAATTTTTTTTAACGAAAAAGTAAATGTAAAAATCGAACTTGGAGACCTCAACAGAAGTGTAGTTTATTATTAGCTCGAAATAGATAAATGGGGAATCGGGCTTGAGGCTCTTTGACCAAACTTTTGATGTGATTTATTAGTTTCTCCAGTTTTTGGATTGTTAATTTTTGTACGTCAAAGCTGAAGGCATATTAGGTTTAGCAATGAATTTCATTCTTTCAACAGACTTGGTGATAACAGTAATCTTAAGTCTTAACTTAAATTAACTTAACTAAAATGAGCGAGATTTCTAAGCATACACCCAAAAACCAATATCAGTTTAAAAATAAATGAAATTTTATTTAAAAACCGTTATACTTACATTTCATTTAAATCTAATGGGTTTTGGCATTTGTTTTTAAATGTTGTTTAAGCAACTGACAAATCAGTAAAAATAAATGATTATTCAGTTAAAAATAATATTTGAATTTTACATACCGATTGAAATTGTTTCGGTTTTTTTAAATTTTCTTTTAGTTTTTTAATCTTTAAAATATAGACACAAAAGCAAACAAATTAAAAAAATCGGCAAATGGCAGTAAATAATTTTAAATAAATGTATATAAAAAATTAAAATAAAAAATAAATGTGTTTGAATTTATGAATTTTGTACTAAACTGAAAACTTTTTTAATTATTATATTAAATCAGTCGAATTCTGGCGTTTATGACAACTGTCTTCATATACAAATTATATTTTTAGTTCTGAAGGCCAATATTCAGTTGTCTAATTTAATATTTATATTCCACAAAAATATTATTACTTTTCACAAAATGTTATTTTGAGAAAATTTATACTTTTTAGATTTGTTCTGCCTTTAGACTCATTGTTTGGAGTACTAGGTTATCTCTTCACCTACTACACCATAAACACTTATAAATGTTGATGACTAAATTTTAAATTGAAATATTTTGTTAGGAAAATAAATATAGTCTAAAATTCGTTTACCAATCAATACCAATCATTACTGGTGTTTATAATTAATGCAATCTACATTCCAGTTGGTTCTTACTTCATTTGTAGTTGCCACTTTTAAATATCGACAATTTTTTAATAAACTTGTTAGATTGCACTAATTTTTTAGTACATTCACTCAATAAATAATTAATTCTACTATACACAATTACTTAAGGAATTTTATTTTTAAAGTTGATTGATAATTGAATAATACACTCACAATATATTTTCCGTTACCGACTGTAGTTTATTTAAAAAGTAATACGTACGTTTTTAAATGAAGAATCAATTGAAATTCATAGAAATATATTTTTTAACTATTTGAATCAGTCATTCAAAAAACAAGCTATAAAAATTTACAGACATTCAGTAAGAGTTGATATTTTCAGTTTAACGTAAAATTTTTTGTTTTCTGTTTCTAAAAATTGAAATTCATATAATTCTTTTTTGTTTTTTTTATCAAAGTAGTTTGTATATATACAAAATTATTTCAATAAGAATTACAAGAAATTATTCAAATATACATACACATAAAGCCAATAAAAATATATACATCTATGTGTGTTGTGTTTTGTAATAACATACAAATAAAAAAACTTTCAATTTGAAAAACAAACCATAAAGTAGTTTTTTCTAACTTTTTGTCAGTAAAAAAATTATGGTTATTTTAAACGAATATAATGAAAAATCAGTAGTTTTCGATTAATTTAATATGTATTTTATATTGTTTTTAACGAAATAATATTTTGAGTGTAGCATTATATTTTAGTTCCTTTTCCCTCTTTTAAAATTCCTATATATTATTTTTGCTTTATTAATGGACTAAAAGTTATTCCAAATAAAAAACATCCTTACATATAAATGTTCACTATTTTGATCGAATTGCAACTAATTTTTTTCTATGGGTGTAAGTATAACAAGAGTTTCGCCGCTCTAGAATTTGATTGAGCTGATGGTTGATAAGCACAATTTATACAACTCTTCTCATTGTTCCGTCACTTGACAGTTGGATTTCATTCTTTGCTAACTAAGTCTGCTTTATGCCCTGGTGTCCTAAGACTATGGTTAAAATTTTTATTGATATGTTAGTTACATTTCAAATTTCTACTCTAAAATTCTGATACACTCACAATATTATTTTGTTAAAAATAATCTGAAATACAATCAAAATACAATCAAAAAGAGGACTACTGATTTTTTCATAATATTCCACCCATTTTGTTGTTTATTTTCAATCATTGTTTAATAATCGACAAAAGTAGTAAAATCAATCTGAAGTCGTTTAAAATAATCAATAATTTTTAACTGACAAAATGTAGAAAAAAACGATTTTTGTGGTTTGTTTTTCAAATTAATTTTTTTTTAATTGTATGTGATTTTAAAAAACACAACTCACACATATGTAACATATATATTTTTATTTTCTGTGTGTATCTATATTTGCATAATTTCTTGTAATTTTTATTGAAATAATTTTGTATATAAACAAACTATTTTGGCAAAAAAAGAAAAAGCAATTATATGAATTTCTATTTTTAAAAACACAAAACATAAAATTTTATATTTAACTGAAAATTTCAACTCCTACTTAATGTCTGTAAATTTTTATAGTTTGTTTTTTGAATGACTGATTCAAATAGTTAAAAATATATTTCTTTGAATTTCAATTGATTTTTCATTTAAAACAAACTCTACGTATTGCTTTTTAAATGAACTACAGTCGGTAACGGAAAATATTTTAATTTTAATATTTTTAAAATTATATTTCAAATTTTAGCTCACAACTTCGGTTTTCACGTGAAAAAACATTATATAAACTGTTCTGTTATGCCTGTTTCATTTCATAAAGATTTTAAGTGAGCCATTCCTACAAAAAATCAGTTTTTATTACTATTAAGGTCAAAAAGTACTATTTTTTAAATATGTTTGGTACCCAACCTGCTCTTCCATTTCCTTAGACCGATTCTTATAAGAATCCATTAAGATTAACTAGACTAAATTTTTTCTCATTACATTGACACCTTGAATATTATCATGCAATAAACGAACTGCTTAAACTGTAATCATTTAAATATTTAATTACCAACACTTAAAGCATGCTTAAGCATGAATTTAAGAAACAAAAACAACACAAAATTTAACTAAAAATCATGATTTAAAGCAAGTGCTAAATGTTAATGATTAGTGGAGTAAAGACAATACCTTAACTACAAAAGGGAGATACTAAATTAAAGAGAGATAGAGATTTTTTGAAAAACGAGTAGGGAGAGAAGAAGGTAATGCTCTCACAGTTATTTTAAAAACATAAAACTAAAAAAACTACTGTAATTTAGAAAAACAAAAATCTTAACATTTATATAAGAGTGGGGGGGTTTCAATATATTTTTTTATTTAAGTTTGGAGAGAAAGAGAATTGGAATTTATTAAAAAAGAGCCAAAAGTAAAATTTGCTCCCTTTTATTTATAATGTACTCATGTTGGTTTTATAATGCTTATGTATATGGGAGAAGTATATTGAATTGTAATGGTTTTTATGCTTTCTGGGGTTTTGGTGGTCGTTTTTGCCATGGTTTCCAATAAAATTTTTTGTTTTTGTATAATTCTGATTCATTTTGGTGAGTGCCTGTAAATGTATCACATATATGGCAGAGGGTATGAAATTTGGATGGCATGGACAAACAGACGCATGAAAGTGGATAGATATGGTCGTTTGGTTGGATTTTTTTTTTTGTGTTTTGTTGGTCTGGTTCTCAACCAACGTTTACAATTTTTTTTCTTACTGCCATACATACAAACAATCAAACATAACAAACACACACATAGTGTTGTCGTTGTTGTCGGTCGTCCATTGCTAACATGCCAGCAGCCACTCCAGTGGCTTGCGACTTGCCTACTATCAAACATCTGAACGTCGCGTATACATTTAACAGAAAACAAAAAATTATATATACGGGACGTGTTAAATGCGTCGCTAAAAACAACATTTTATGGTTTATTAATAAAAAAGGAAAAAAATCATATTAAATGTTTAAGAAAAAATATAGAAAAACGTAAAAAATTTCGAATAAAAACTAATAGTTAAATAAACGTGAGTGTATTTAAAAAAAAAGTGTCTTAATGATTTTTAATAAAAAGTTTTAAAAAAATCATCCCTTTTTATAAGAAAGCAGAAAAAACACCCTAAAAAATAATATATCACTCCCCTGTCTCTTATTTACTTTTAGTTGTCACTGATCCAAAAAAAAAATGTCACCCACCTTACTGTAAAAAAACACACATACACAGATGCATACTTTCCTATTTATTCACACACACTGCCAATCTAAGAAAAAAAAATTTGTTACAATACCAACTACTACAAGAACAAACCCGTAACTACGAGTTTGTCGTTAAAAAAACATTCTCCTCATTTTGTCGTTTAAATTGCTGCTCTGTGTGACTCTTTTTATTTTGCTACATTGCGAAGAATAAAAAACCCAACAACAACAACTACATCGTAGTGTAGTTGCCGTCGCGGTCGATTTTTTTTTGTCGTTTGTATACTTTTTTTTATATCATTCTGTTATTTTCTATCTTTTACCAAATTCTTATTGCTCTCTCGCTCTTGTTACCGGATTATATAGGAAAAAAAATTGTCGTCGTTGTGTCATTGGTTGGTAGCTCAATATCAGCGTCACCCTATACTCTACTATAGAAACAACAGTATAAAAAAATATCAACAACAACACATTAACTCAACCATTTGTATTTGTCTCCATATTATCGGAGACATACAACAAAAATGAAAAAAAAACACACATACAAAAAAAAAAGAGTCGTCACATCGTAATCGTTGTATATTTTGTTGTATGCTTTCGCCCCATTTAGTAGGTGGATGCTTGTGATATATGTGCAAAAATACACTTTATTTTCAATATATAGCCGTCGGCTTCTTTACTTAAAAATAAAATAACGTACAAACTGTTTACTGTAAAATTCTCATGCAATCTATGGCTATGTGTGTGTGTGTGTGTGCATTAGTGTCATAATTTTGTGATAATGATAACGACTAAAAACAAAAAAGTATACATGTAATGGCAAACCTATAGGTGTTAAATTAGTTAGAATTGGAAAACGACATATTTTTTGTTCAAATTTATTAAGCAGTTTATAGTGCAATATAATAAATAATTTTATAATTGTGCAAACAAATGGAAAATTTATTTTCATAAACCATAATTAGATTTTATATATATATATATTTTTCAGATAAGTTGTGGAAAAAAATACTGATAAAATAAATAGTAAAAAAAACTAAATAAAACAAAAATTGAAAAAGATTTATTTAATAACACAAACAAGAATTATTTAATAACACAAATGAAAATCACGAAAATGCTATCTTTCCGGATTATTAAAATATAAAAGGTAAGTGATAATTATAGCAAATTGAATTTTTAAATTTTAGCACCTGATTTCTACAAAATTTAAACATTTTAACCCTTATTTGAGTGACAGGGTAACCTGGAATATTTTTTATTTTCAATTAAATTTTTGCGTGGAGAGATTGTCTGCAGGGCTGAAACTTCTTAAAATTTCGCAACTTATTGATATTTTAAAATTTTTATATTCTTTACTCTACTTGGAAATTTCGGGAACGCATGGCTTATAAATTAACAGGCCAACGCGGTACCTCTCTCTATCATACATATTTAAAATTTTATGAAATAGGGGAATCTATAAAGGGATATAAAATTAAAATGCTATATTTTATATTAATATAATACAGTCGAAGCCCGAATTAACGAATACTCGCTATAATGAAAACGCGATACCACGTACGACCTAATTGTTTGCATTAACTACCTTATACATATAACGAATATTTCAAAAAATTTTTACTCGAAATAACAAACAATTGGTAAATAAATAGTATAGACAAAATTTAAAAAAATCCAAAAAAAATTATTTGAGAATTTTGTGTTTCTGAACTTTATACTTTAAGCGTGTACCATTACTGAAGACCTTTTTTAAAAATCATCTGAAAAATTTTAAAAATGCTAAAGAAGACGTAAAATTCATAAAAAATGTGTTGCGATATATCGAATATTTCTGTATATCGAATGGGCCTTTATTCGTTATACCGGGCTTTGACTGTACCAATTTGTATTACTGTATCGCCCAATAAATGTAAAATTTTCGATAATTTGTATGTCAAAAAGCATTATAATTACTGCCAAAATATCTATCAAGGAAAGTATCTCAATCTGTTCCCTCCGATCTTAAAGAAAATCTTATTAATTATAGAGGAAAAACAAACAAGAGACACGTACACTGGGATTATATTTACAGTAAAGGTTATGTGATTAATATCCAGCAAAAGATTTTATTACCAAATAAGTAATTATAAAATAAAAGTTAAATTTTTTACTGCTTATGAATTGGCAGTACTAGTTTTTATAAGCAGTCAATTAATTGTATTTGATTACAAAAATATTAGTACCTACACTCACAATATATTTTCCGTTACCGACTGTAGTTTAGTTAAAAAGTAATACGTAAAGTTTGTTTTTAAATAAAGAATCAATTGAAATTCAAAGAAATATATTTTTTAACTATTTGAATCAGTCATTCAAAAAACAAACTATAAAAATTTACAGACATTCAGTAGGATTTGATATTTTCAGTTAAATTTAAAATTTTATATTTTCTGCTTCAAAAAATAGAAATTCATATAATTCCTTTTTGTTTTTTTTTACCAAAATAGTTTGTATATATACAAAATTATTTCAATAAAAATTACATGAAATTATTCAAATATAAATACACACAAAGCCAATAAAAATATATACATCTGCATGTGTTGTGTTCTGTTTTGTAATTACATACAAATAAAAAAACTTTCAATTTGATTTATGGTTATTTTCAGTAAAAATTTATGGTTATTTTAAACGACTTTCTATTGTTTTTACTTTTGTCGATTATTAAACAATTATTAAAAATAAACAACAAAATGGGTTGAATATAATAGAAAATCAGTAGTCCTCTATTTGATTTAATATGTATTTTAAGTTGTTTTTAAAGAAATAATATTGTGAGTGTACATACTTAATTTTTTAAATATCAAAAGGTTTATTATTAAGCCTTATAATTTGGAAACTTGTAATCACTTATTTTTTAACTGCTTATCAGCACATAAATAACTGATTATTTTTACTAAATTATTTCTTATATTTTTGTAATGCAAAGGGTAAGCAGGAGCACAAATTGTATGTGTTTTTGTTCCTGCTGCAAGTATTATTTAATTATGTAATCATATCCAATTTTATATTCCTTAATATCTTATTTGATCCGAAAACTGGCAGATAAAATTAGATCCAGCAAATTGATCCAAAAAATGGCAGATCAAATTAGATCCAGCAATATATTTGGGGATCTAGAAGGATCTGAATTGATCCGAAAAATGGCAAATAAAATTATACCCAAATTTATCCGAAAAATGTCAGAAAACTCTGCCGGAGTTTTCGTGATGTAAGCACTCAGTTACACACTGCTATATATAATGGCTGATTTTACTGGACTTTATTTTTCGTATAATTGTGTTATATATGTATATGTAATTGAATCTTCGGGACTTATATAACATAATTATATTTTCGGAAATTTGGAAAATATAATGGCTTAATAAATGATATTAAATTGGCCCTGATTTAAAATAATTATATAACATATATAATATTATATAAACTAATACATAATCTTATCTTATTGGCTAAGAAAAAATTTGGAGAAATATTTATATTTGAAGCAAAAATATATATATATATATATATATATATATATATATATATATATATATATATATATATATATATAAATTGTCACCACTTATATCCTGTCAAAAAATTTTAATTCATGTTATCCCGACAAGGTTTAAAATTTGAAAGATTTATAAAAAATATTAATAAGGAAACAAAAATAAATAAAAAGCACAAAAAATGTATCTCCCTAGCTGGGATTCAAAACCATTGACATGGGGTCACATATAATTATATCAAATTATATATTTTATCGTATCAAAAGTAGTCTAGATATGTAACTATATTTAATAAGATCTCAATTTTGCTTGCACATAATTATATCTTATACCATATCAAAAAATATTTATTATATAGAAACATATATTAAACCATATATAATTATATCTCATACCATATTAAAAAAAGTTTTTGAGAATGGCCCATATATTATTATATCTCAAATATAAGATAACATATATAATTATAAATGGTTCTCTATAAGTCATATATAAATATATACAGTCCCGTGTCATCCAAATATAGTTACATATATCGTTATATACAATTTTATATGGTATAATATATACCATATCTTAAGCATACATAATTTTATAAAGATCAATATATACACAATTATAATTCTGTATTAGTTAAAATTTTCGTTGAAGAACAATCGGTTGCTATATTACGTATACTCATATACTGAGTCTTAAAATATACGGAAAGTCTTTTATTTTGATCGATTTGTGAGTTATTTTATTAACAATTAAAAAGAAATGACATAATTCAATTGTTTTAAAAAAAAGTACGTTAACTCCTTTTTAGCCGAAATTCGATTGTTTTAATGTGCATATTCAGCAGATTTTAAAAAGTTTGGTCAAAAACAATATTTTTTTAATTTTTTAATGCATTTTATATAATTTCAATAAAAAAGTGATTACGCATCTACCGGTATAAAAACATGTCCGAGCATGTCCAATTTTTATTTGTAATTAAATAATATATTTTTTAAATATTTTATTTGTATGAGAAAATGCCGTTATTTTGAATTCAAATTCACATAAATATAAAAATGCGATGGAGTAACAATAAGTTATAAAATTTCCCTGATTCCAAAGCAAATTCTTTTCCTTTCTGCACATATTTGAGCAAGTTTCGTTATGGTGTGATATGCCCGTTTAAGGTGCCGTGTAATAAAGCCATATGACCTTATTTCACACAGCATTGAGAAATAATGCAATGTGGCTTTATTTCCATGGGAGAAGTGAAATAAAGCCATTCTGTGCAATATTTTTTTAGTATATTTGATTTCTTTCAATTATAAAAAAAAAATACAATAAGTTCAGTTAACAAATGAAAATGTGAATCGATTTTTTAAAAATTAACAATATATGAATGTGCGTGCCATCCTTGATAATTGGCACGACAAATTGGGCACAACGCTTGGGAAGAAAAACGTGATCATATAAACTAACGGTTCTTCATGCATAGCCAGTCGAGAAAAAAAAATGCTTCAATATGTTGAAGAGCAGCAATCAAAATGCAATACGGCGCGTAATTACTACTGTTGAGTGTTTTTATCAAAATAACCTATAGCACATTTTTAACATATATTTTTGTTTAAACTTTTTTGCTGGGCATATGGCTCATTTGCGAAAAGACCGGCACAACTCAAAAAATCGATTTCGAGATAATTACATTAAAAGTTTTCAATTTAGCCTAATAGGCTTTTTACACTGAACAACATCTTTGTGAAACGCATGGAAGATGTTGAAAACGTGAAACATAAATTTACATTGGCAACATCTTTCATTTGTCATTTATTGGGCTGTCGAAAAAATAAATGCAAAAGATGCATAATTTTTGTTAAAAATAAAAAATATTAAAAAATGTATTTAAAGAAAGCAATTATCATTGGAGTAGTACATGTGGCGTTAATTTTCCTTTGTTGAATAAATTTGTTTTGTTTATTTTCTGCAATGTGAGTTTGCTAGTGATGACACAAGGAAAATCGATTTTTTACCATTTTTTTTTTAGCGATGATACTTAAAATAACGAAAGATGGAACAAAATGAGAAATTATCATCTTTTGAAGATGTAGAGTTTTTGGTCTGTATAATTCTTATGGGAAGAAGTTAAAATCTTTGCAAATTGATGAAAGATGTAAGCTGTAGGTCAGTGGAAAAAGCAGAGTAAAATACGAAACACTTGATTTAATGAGGAAAAGAGATATCAATACCATTTTTTGATATGAGGGTAAGAGATATAAATACCATTTTTTGATATGTTTTAGATTATGGTGTGACCCACATCATTAACTCAATCGTGTTTTCTGAGTTATGCCGGTCTACTCGCAAATGAGAAAATTTATTTTTAATTATAGATGCCTGTAACTATTTCTACATTTTCGTTTTTTATCACTGCAAAGCTTAAGTCACTTAACTTAATTAGTTCAAGCCTTTAGTCGTGCTGACAACCAAACTTGTTGCCAATCGAATGGTTTAGTTTCAGCAACCGGGTTCTTCGGTTGTGACTACCAAACTACTTATGACTCAACTGGTTTTCTGTTGTCACATCCGAAAAATTCGGTTACCAAAACCGAATCATTCGATTGGCTATAAATTCGGTTGTCAGCACGCGAATCTGTTTTCTCTGTGCAGGTTTTTAAAATTGGAAGCGCCATTTTTGCGGTATTGCCCGCCAATACTGTTAAAAATATTTTTCTTAAAATATCAATTAGCAAAATTTTTCTTTCATCCACCACCTTAGAATGAGACCCCGTAAAATTCAAAATATTGTGAATATTTACAAAACAGATGACAACAATACGAAATATACATAAATATATTGGAAAATATTTTAGGATAATTAAATATACAAACACGTCGCCTAAATGCTTGATTGGCAATTGTACATCCATTGTAGCATGCAACAAATTATTAAACACTCAAACAATGGCAATTGCTGTAACTAGGGCAAGGAAGTTTTTGAATTTATAATTGTGTTTTTGTACAATATTTTCCTTGAAATTTATTGAATATGAACATTACGTTAATAAAATAACTGACAAAACACTCAAACAATATACCTTAAAGAAATGACGTCTAAAAACCTTATAGAAAAATATCTGTAGTGGTTAAGTCTGACAAAATATCTGGCCACGTCACGCGAGACGTGTGTGCAGTTACGCCGTTCAGTTGGAACCACATGTCCTCCAGTCCCAATTCATCAGTTTGAGGCAATAAAAATTCATCTATGATGGTTCTACATCATTCACCAATCACAGAAAACGGGATACCCACGACGTCGTGGAAAGAACACCTCTGGCTTAAATGGCGCACATGCAGTGACTTTGAGTGGATGTAATGGCTCTTCGTTAAAAAATAGGCACAAGTCTTCCAGGTTATTAAGCAATAAATAAATATTTTTGCATATTTTTATATAAATGCAGATTTTAACATATTTAATTTCATTACCACTAAAAATAACTTAGTAAAATGGAAAAACCCAAAGAACAAGTTTCGGAACAGCTTATACACTTAAAATAGTTTGTAGTAATGTAATATAAAATACATGAAAAAGCACTTAAAAACCGGTATACTAACTTTCATTTAAATCAAAAGAATTTTACATTTATTTTACAATATCCGTAAATAATAAATAATTTTAACTGTTAACCAGTAAAAACAAATGAATTTTTCTTTAACTGGTAACTAGCTGACTACAAAATCCGTAAAAGTACTTTTAATTCTTTTTCTTTAACTGTCAACAAATTAACTATTATACAAAATCCGTAAAAATAAATGTTATTTCGTTTTTTTTAAATGTTATAAAAATAAACTAAAAAATCTGAAAAAAAATAAACGACTTTTTATTTATTTTGTTTATTTTAACGATCAGACATAAGCTATTGAAAAATATTTTTTAACAAATCCTTAAATGAAAATATTAACCGTAACAGAAAATCAGTATTTATATAAAAATTATTCTTTAAATGAATCAAAAAAAGTGTCGAAAAATATATTTCTTTGTGTTTTAGCCATTTAAAAACAAATGTACGGATAACATCTTAAATAAACTACAGACAGTTACACTAAAACTATTTTAAGTGTTTGTACTTAAATTGAATAGGTTCCAATTTGTGTTCTACAGGGTGATCCATTTGAATCGGCTATAAAAAAGTACTGATTTTTTTTTCTTTCAAATTTCTGGTTTAATTGGAAAGGTTGAACTTTGTCATTTAAGAATGGAACACAATATCATTCATATGACTACCTCAGCAGCAGTATCTCATCCGATCTACCCAATTTTATAAAAATGTAAGAAATGTTCAGTTTCTGAGAACGATGACTAGTTGATGTTGATCGATGTTCTCGATTGAACGCAATGGATGAGAACGTTCACGGGTTGGTTTGTTCAATAATGATCCATTTTCATTAACTCGCTTCACAAATTGACGCACAAACTGAAGTGAAGGCCGATCTCTTCTCAAAAATTTTCCACGTAAATTTCTTACAGTTTGTGTTAAAGACTCACTACTTTAGAAGTTAGGTTTTAATATTTACCAGTTTTGTTCGAGCGTATAGGGTCCCATTTTGTAAATGTCAAACATAAATGAATGTTATTCTACCTTTTTAAGTCAAAGTAATCGGTAGTTCTAATATATAAAAATTTAAATGGCCCACCCTATATGTATGGAGTTTGACCTAAAGCAATTGGGTATTTTCTTACAAACCAGAACAGCTTGCTGTAAATCTGGTTCTAGAACCGGTTTTGGAACAGTGAAACCTTGCATTTTGACTACCAGGTATCAGTTCCAGAGCCTATTCTAGGGAACCGGCGATAAAAGAAGCTGATGTAGAATCATTTCAGAGATAACCGCTTCTAAAAAATTTGTTGGGACATGTTTCAAAGCATATTTTTGTACCTTACACCAAGTATAAGGTGACCCAGAATATATCGGATACATTTTGGGCAGCAATTGTCAGTTGTGTTTTGATATTTGTACGCAAATATAGAATATATGTCGACAAGCCTTGGAACGCTTAACAGATCAATGAAATTTTCTTTCAAATTTGGTTAAAGTTGTTCTCCAGCTAGTAACAACAAACAAAGATTTACACGAGCTTCCGAACCCTAGGCCAACGGCAAACAACGGACTGATATACAGACCAACCAAGCAACTAATTATGGTTTAACAATTGTACAAAAACAAAACCGCGTGCAAAAATATTTCATTTATTATAATTGTTGGTTGCATATTTGATTAGACTACTGGTATAAAACAAAAGCATATAAAGGAGAAAGATCCTTCCCTTCATTCACATCATTTTAAATACATTCACGAACATATTCTAAACATTAATTGTTTAACAAGTACTTTTTCATCTTTGTTACTTGTTTCTTCTTTCGTTGCGATATGCGAAATAAATAATAAACATTTATATTATTTTATAGTTCTATTCTGGTTATTATAAAACTATTGAAATTTAAAATAGGAAAACTTTACATTTATCCCTCGTACAACTAGATTAATACGCCCATACAAGATAAAGGTGGGATTTTTGTATAATTTTCATTAAAAGTATAATTTTTGTCGCCTATCGTTATAATTCTGTTTATTAATGCTTTCAGTTCTTTTTTAAACAATCATATTAGCAATGTTGTGTGCATATTTTACGCCAAAACCGTTCTAATTGTGTACTCGACTATGAAATATTTTAAAAAAGACTATTCATACATATATACAAAAACAAATCTAAAACGGAAAAATTATTAAATAAATTTTCAATTTTCATAAAATAAAATAACAACCTTTTGAATGCTAAAACGCAACTGACACATATTTATGTATTAATAAAGTTTAAAGTGTACAAAACATGGAACATGGCTCCAATAGGAACAATAATTCTTAAATGTTTACAAACACTTGTCTAACACGTACATTAGGGTGGATCACATTTTGAAATTGCTGAATTTTTTATGGTACCATTTTTAAGGGTTAAAGTTGTCAGATTAATATCACATGGATGAATATAAGAATATGTTATAAGAACTATCTTTACGTGCACTCATGGATAAAAGTTTCATCATATTGAATGTTTCATAAATCGTTGGTCATCAATTATTCATCATATTTATGAAGTTTTAATAAATTTATGACAATTCTTTAATAAATTTTCATTTCATAAAAAACTCTTACAAATTATTTATTTCGGTTGCAAAATACTGCTGTTTGTAATTCTCATTAAGTTTGCATTTTTATTTACCTAATTAAATAAAAAAATAAAAAAATTTCATCAGTTTGATGAAATTTCTTCATAAATATTATTAAAATTTTTTTTAAAAATAAAATAAAGAAGTCTTATATTTTTTAAAAATTATTGATAAAAGTTTCATAAATGTGAAGAAAAATATTATTTTTTAATAAACAACTTCATTATAGTCTTTATAATGTCGCCTTTATACACCCTACTATAGTCATTATGTGGTCATAATTTAACAACATTGTATTGTCGCATTTCGCATGTTAGTTTAATAGGAATAATGTACACAATTTTTTATAAATTAAACAAAATTTTTACATACATAAGTGTGTATTCGTAATTTTCTTAGTTTAAATTTAAATAAAATTATCATTGAAAATGTTTTCATATACTCGTAGCAGCACATTAAAGACCCAGCACAAACCTTGGTGGCCCTATAATTTAGCAATTTTATAAACATAAGTTTATGCATAATTTAAAATATTGTTATGATTTCTTGATTCTTATTCACGCAATCTTTATAAAAATAATAATTGAAAATCTTCAATTATATTTGCCCCCCTCCTTGAATGTGTTGCTGCTCTGTGGGCATTGTGGAATTTTCTTGTTGGTCTTGTGTTGATTTCGTTTTTATTAACTATAAACATTTCTTAGTTTTTATTATTAAGTACTTAATTCTGGTTAAATTAAATTGTTTTGGTATTTTTTCTCTACTTCTTAATTTAATTAGATACTTTTTTATGTATTTATAATCAACGTCTTGTGGTACAATTGTTTATAATTTGAATTTTTTCGCAGATAAATTTAATTTTTATGTTTTGTTCTATTTAGTTTTTGTTTAATAGTTTTATTAATTTAAAAACAAAAAATAAACTATATAGGATTTTTTTTTACTTATATGTTATTTTGTTAATTAAATAAGGCAAGATCCGTATTCACACAGGGAAAGCAGATTCGTCCTGACAACCAATTCTTTAGCCACTTAATTGGTTCGGTTGTGGTAACCGTATATTTTTGGTTGTTACAACAGAAAACCAATTGAGACAAGAGTAATTTGTCTTTGACAGCCCACATAATAAGGACCATTAGCCTTTACGGAATTTTTGCCACTTTGCGAAAGATTTCCTAAGTCTCATGTTCGGTCTTGACCGACTATAATTATTTTACGTGTTTATTACTACACGCTATATCAATTCCTTAGATTTGGTAAGAATTATTTTTATTTTTTCTTTTTCTGCGAGATCTAAGTTTTTGAACTAATCCACTACAAAAAAATCATACTGCCATAGAGATCTTTTTTTTTTAGCATTTTTCTAATTTTTTTTTAACAGATATTTAGCATTTACAGTAGTTTGCTAAAAAATCCATAATCTAAAGCAGTCTAAGGCATATAAACTAAGAAAATGCTGGATAAAAAGATTAAAGTCTGACATGCCGGCTATATGATATCCTGCATCAAGAATACATATATTAGGTAAAATTTCGAGAAGCGGTCCAAATTCTGGGAAGTGTCCTGATCTTTTTTATGATTAGGACGAAAAAAATAGACATAAATTTCAACGAAATTGCCTAAAACACTAATTTATGAAAATAACGGGAAGGCGGGTTTATATAGGAACTACATCTACATATCGTCCAATTTTCTAAAAATGTTAATATATGATTCCATATAATATTCTATAATATTCACATTTTAAATTTCAACCAGATATCTCTTAATTTGTGTGTCTAAATATCATTTAAGCCCAATTCAGAAAGGACTTTTCTGACCACGTAAGTCTGAAAATGCACGACTTTTAACCAAATTCAACAGGGGCTGTTCTTTTGTCAATAGAAACTTATATGTGACATTTAAAGTTTCATAGCGCATTATCACTGAGAACATACCTTCAGTTGGGAGATGCGATTTGGTATGGTTAGTTAAGATTGGATGCCGACATTGGTGACGTCATGCCTATGTGGTGACGTATATTTTTTTCGCTTTTAGTGTGACAATACCTTTGCTATTTCTGCTGCTCTGTTCGTTCTCAGCTATCTGTTCGCTCTCAGCAAAGGGTTGATCTGCGTATACTAATACGAAGAACATTGTAAAAATAACTGTTAAGCTGAAAGTACATACCACGCGTTTTCGCGTCAACGCTTTGTACGCGTCAACGCTTTAAACGCTTTGCTGAAATTCAAGTTGCATACGCTGCTTTTTACGCTTTTGTTTTGATCAGCTTTAGCGTAAATTAGTTGAATAAAATAAATTTAAAATAAAGGACTTCGTGTAGTTTTTAATATAAAAATAACCTATCAAAATCAGCTGATCTGTTCATATGCTGCTTATGACGCTTACAAAAGTAGAAAGTATACCTACTTTACGCGTCATATGCGTCAAGGCATTCCACGCTTTGGTACTATGTAACTTGCAGCATACAATTACACTGTTTATACTTTTTTAACAACCGCGTATCATGCAAAGAAGCGCAGCATGCGTGGTATGGACTTTCAGCTTAAGAAAGGAAAATAATAAAGTGACGCTTTAGTCTTGTGCCAACTGTATAACGAGTGTTATCAATATCTTGAAAAATAAATCTGAACCTGCAAGTAAGAAAAAAAATCGAAGCACCGGATCACGAGAAAAAGAAAGCTGAAGGCAAAGCGCCGAAAAAAGAAAAAAATAAAATTGTCAAACGGAAGAAAAACGAAGTACCAGATCACGAAACACCAAAAAAAAAATCCAAACTCCAAAAAATTCGAAGACTGACGAAAAAAAAAAAAAACAATTTAAAATCAAAAAATCAAAAAAAGTAAAATTTTAATGTTTTTCTCATTTTTATCGATTTTCCCAAGTTCGTTTTGTACGTTTTCATGGGGTAAATAAATTTTTATCAGAAATCTTATTCATTTCATCTTATTCTACACCCTTTTAGGTACCAGAGTCCACTCTTAAGTCCAAACCCGTTTTTTGACACACTAGGTCCCTTTTTTTTTGGAGAAGGTCACATATATAGAATTTAATCTATATTTGCGACCTACAGGTCCAAAGAAGTTCGATTTTCCAATATAACATTTACAACCCAAGTTTCAACCAGATGTATATTATTTTGTGACACTATATACCATTCAAGCCCGATTCAGAAAGGACCTTATGCGACCTATAATAGTTCGATTCTAACCAAATTCAAAATTTTCAAGATCCCTTTAGATTTGAACAGATTTCGCTCTAGATGTGATCAGATCTGGTCACATATGTCATATCTTATCGTATATGGTCAGATCTGGCACCGAATCTAATTATATTCAATTATGCCTAATTATATTTAAGTAGATCTGATCAGATCTAAAACTTTTCACACGGGTGAGCCAATAAAAACTATATTCCCCGGCGGTAAGGCGGGTTTATATTGGGACTAAGTCCAAATATGGTCCGATCTGTTTCAAATTCTCAGACGTGATGTATGATCTCATATAACATTGACAAACTAAATTTCAATTAACAGCAATTGTGCACCTGCTAAACCGCTACATTACAAAAATAAAAAATAAGTAGTTATATGTGTGCTGATAAGTAGTTAAAAATATGTGGTAATAAGGTTTATTCATATACTTTTTAGTAATTAAAAAAATAAGTAGTTACCAATATCACATTATTTTTGTAATGCGAATAACTTGAACGCTAATAATAACGACTTTGTTTAACAAAAATAACTAGAACTGAATTATAAGCAGTAAAAAATTTAGTCCACCATATAACCACTAAGATCTAAAGAAAAATATTTAATCACATTATGTTAATTTTAGTTCAGAAAATTAATTGTTCCTTAAATCGGAACAACTCTGTACTTAATTGATTAATTAGTTAAGTTCTAAAAATGAATTTACATGTTAAAACATAAAATTTATAACATATGATTTAAAATTTATTGTTGTCACGATGAACTTGTAATAACACAAAACAATTTGTTTTTACACATTTTTTTATAAAATTTATTAACATATTTGTGAATATTAAACAAAAGTACAGCAACAACAATTACAACTAACTTGTATAAATTGCGGCAGACTAAAATACAATTACAAGCATCTAATTAATTTATTTACAAATCGACAGAAACAAGTTTTAATTTGTACAATATATAAAACGACTTACAAATGAATCATATATAGATGTTAAAAAAATATGTAAATAAAATATTTTTAAAAATGTTTACTATACGATAGATTGATGATTGTTAACAATTTGTCAATAGCATTGAAAAAAAAAAATAATGTAATTCTAAAGTTTTACCTTAAACTTATTGGTTTTGAAAAACTGCAGTTTCACTTAATTTTAGTTATATAATTTGTCATGGCAAAAGAGTTTTTATTAAGTCAAATCTGTCTACTTTTGTTTCGAAATTAAATTTGAAGTTTAAAGAAAAAATAAACTGTTCCAAAATGCATAAAAATATCACATATTTTATAAGTTTTCTTAAATTTGTTTTTATAATAAAAGTCATATAAAGTTATGAGTTTTAATTATGGGAACTGTAAATAATAATGAACATTTACCACATATTTAAGTTATTATCTTCTCATTCGCTAACAAATTAGTCATCTTATACATATCACAAATTAGCTTTTGTATTTTTTGTTTTTTTTTTATTATTTTTCATAAAAATATTTGTGAGAAATTCCCCAAAATTACTTTTTAGTATAAATATACCCTACACCACTATTTGGAAAGTGAATAAGAAATTGTACTGACGTTTGTAACTACTAAAAATAATAGACCTAGTAAACCAATTCAATCAGAATTACTTTATTAGTCGATTTTGAAATGTCCTCCTGTATTTTTTTTTTTGCTATCTGTCCATGTATATATACGAGGGCGGATCAATAAGTCCATGGCTTTTTGAATTAAACATAGTATTTTTTTGCAACAAATAAGATTTATTTTTCAACATAATCTCCTTTAAGCTTAATACACTTAGTCCAACGTTTCTTAAATTTTTGTATCCCTTCCAAAAAAAAAGGATTTTTCGAGGTCCATAAAATAGGCATTTTTTGATCAATAATTTCATCGTTGGAGCTAAATCTCTTTCCACCGAGCCATTTTTTTTAGGTTTGGAAATAGGAAATAGTCACTGGGGGCTAAATCCGGAGAATAAGGCGAATGAGGGGGCAATTCGTAGTCTACTTCATGGATTTTTGTCATGGAAACTAAGCTGTCACACGATTACGTTGGTGTTCGATTGTGAGAAAACGCGGCAGCCATCTTGCGGAAAGCTTTCTCATACCCAATTGATTGTTCAAAATTGAAACCACTGAGCCATGTTAGATGCCTATGTCTTCCACAATCTATCGCATATTCAATCTCCGATCGGCCAACACCATATCGTGAATTTTTTTAATTGTTTTGGGTGTAGAGTTCTCAACTGGGAGTCCAGAACGTTCGGCATCTTTCGTGCTTGTAAGGCCACAACAAAGTCAGTAAACCACTTTTTTACCATTGAAATCGTTGGTGCAGAGTCCCCATAGTATTTATCAAGCTTTTCCTTAGTTTGATTGACGGGTTTTTCGCAAAAAATAATGTGTATGTTCTAAACAGCTGTTAAACGCAAAGTAAATGACGGAACTTGCTCAAAATTTGACAGTAGTCTATTAAGAGGTAGTACTTAATGGGAGCAGTGTTGCATTTTATATAACTACGAGGGAAGTTCGAAAAATCACGGACTTATTGATCCACCCTTGTATAAAGATATTTGAATAAATTTGCCCATTAGCTTTTCATGGTTCAAGGACAAACCATTTTGACCATTTTTAATCCTGTTTAGGATTGGTCTGTATTCAGATGTATCTTAGAGTGACCCAAATATTTTAAATTTACCCTCGATCCCTGGGCAACCACTATTTTTTGTTTTACTTCAGTTGATATTAGTACAGTGTTAAAATTTCAAGCCCCTAAGGGGAGTAGAAGGCAGTGCTCAACGTCAGTGCTCAACGTGTTCAAAGTTTTAAAAATGTTGGTATTTTTTTACTTTTTAAATAATAATATCTGTACCCCACTACTGACCACTTTCCAACAAGATTTTTGTATTATTAATCAATTTAACACTATAATTTAATTTACTACTTCTCAACCAGATGTACTTAATTAATTAAAATTACCGATTTTTTTAATTTATTATTAATGTTACAACTTTGCCTTAATTCTTTTTTATAATGTTACTAGTAAAAAATAGGTGGTGCTTAGATATGTAACGTAGTTTTGAAATTTTGACTGTAGCTCCCATAGAAAGGTCTTGTCTAAATTGTGCTTAATTGGTATTAAAACACAAAAACGTTATTTATAAACAACATTTCAAAATTTAAAGAAAGTTAAAATACATTTGGACCTAGTCCCCATATAAACCTTTTTTCCATCCCTTTAGAAAGAAGTTTGGTTCGCTTCCTGGAATATGACCCAAATCGTGCTATTATGTAGAGGATCTAATGGTCGGACTTGACCATGAGATATATTTTGTTTTACTTTTTTTTTATAAAAGTGTTACACTTTTAATGACTGTTAAAGATAGAGAGAGAGACATTTGAAAAACAACTTTTTAACTGTCAAAAAATAAAAGAATTAAATGATTTGTCTGTGATTTAATGATAGTTTATATGTATATGAGGTTTAGTTAATGCGTTTTACTTAGTTGAAGCAACTAATTAGTTTTATATATTTTATAGTGGTTGTACAAATATTTCTAAATTTTGTTCACACACAAATTAGTGAAATTTTAAGTGGAGCAATAAAACAACAAAATATATTTCAGTATGGAAATTATTTATAATTATTATGAAAAATATAATACTACAATAAAACTCAGTTAAGATGAACTTCAAAAGACCGAATTATTCGGTTGTCGCCACCAAATGTATTCCTGATCCGATTGAAAAAATATAGTTTTAACGGAAATTTAGTTGTATTAACGGAATTTCGCTCGCAACAAACCAATATGTCGGTGGCTCCAACCAAACCATTTGATCGCCAAGAAATTCGGTTGCCACAATGAATCTGTTTTCTCTGTGTACTATTGCACAGGCTTGGCAAGTTGTTGAAAAAAGTAGCAAAAAGGGGTTCGGTAATAGTTCGTTAAAATCATACAAAAAGAAAAAATATGTGTTCAATGAAAAGCGGGTTTACAGGTCCTTGGGCTATACATTTCTATATACAGTACCAAAAGTTTATTCATCAGTTTGGGAAAAGTAAAGAGGATGCTCTGGATATTTCTAAGGCATCTGACGATTAAGCTTATTGACTTTGGTGTGGGTAATGACGTCTATTGATTTATTTCGAACTTTCTCAGAGATTGCACTATACGTGTTGTTATATATGGGTTTTGATCTAACGAGTTTCAGCTTAATTCAGGAGTACCGCAAGGTTAAGCTCTTTCTCACTCTCTTTTTCTAGTCTTTGTTAATGATCTTCTTGCTAATGAATGCAACATTTGTCACCCATTTTCATAAGGTTGTAGGCCAATCATCTTGAATATGAATAACACACTCCATTATGTGGGTCGATTTCAATACAAATAAGGCCCAATGTTGTATGTTAACCCATAGGGCTCTGGGGTCGTCAATGTTATCAGTAAATATGCGTGGTGTCAATATAGAGAAATCGCATACTCTTGATGTTCTTGGCATGAGAATTCAGAGTGATGTCCGTGGGAATAAGCACGTATTTGAAGTGCCGAAAGAAGCATTCAAGTGTCTTGGTTTCCTAAGACGGTGAAATAAATATTTTACTCCATCCAATCTCTTTATGAAATGCAAATCCCATATATGGGCAAGAGCATAAAAGTCTATTTTGTGGCTTTTGGACGATGTACAAAATAGGTCGTTTGGCACATAGGGTATCCAGCTCTCTTGACTCTATTGAACATCGTCGGAAAGTGAGTTGTATATCATTGTTCTATCGATATTACCACAGATATTGTTATGTCGAGAAAATTGTAATGGAATATTCATTTATCAGTCGTATGTGGAATAAACTCCCTACAGAAGCCATCCCCGTTACCTACAGTATAGGGAAATGTACACAAATACTACTCCCTCTTTCCCCCTTCCCATAACCTAAGTATTTTTCTAATTCTAAGACAATGCACTGCATTAGTAAAGACTGCCCCTGAGTGTTGTCCTTTGGAAAAAAAAGTTAATCTAATAAAATATGAATTAACTGCTTAGGCGACCACAAAACAAGTCAATTAAATTATAATCCAAATTTTATTCTGACTACTATTTCTAACCGACTATGTTTTCATAATTGCTACAGCTCTGTGTTTTGTTATAACAACTACTTAAAATTACGTAGACAAAGTTATGATAAAAATTAACGTTAATACGCTGTCGCAAAAATATTTTTACATAATCTAAAATTGCTTACTATCGCCAATATTTTCCATTTTCACGTTATGCCGGATCGCTATCTACGCTACCTTGAACCGTTAAAAATGTATATGTAAACCATTAAGTATAAAAAGTCGATCAAGTAAATAAATTTCGCAGATTTAAACGGAAAATAAGGAACAAGTGGATGGCTTTTCGACATCTCTTTCCATTAATACTTTCGTTGTTAGGGCTGCTATAACCCCACAATAAATGAAAATTTAAACAAAAAAAAAATCGCTCTAATGTGTGGATCACATTCGTACTTTGGAAGATCACTGTCAAGGTTAGACAAGTTGTGAATAGATGTAAAATATTTTTGAATAGTAATTGAACTTTGACTTTCGGGTTTCCCCTGAAAATCTGAAATTTTCTAACGACTGGAAATATTTTTTTTTAAATCTTTTTTTTTTACGAAAACTATTTCTTTACCCTCTCCTATTAATAATAAAATAATAGAGATTTCGAATCCTAGTTTTAAGTGTTTTATTCTCAATAGAGAGCGTCATACGATGAAAACACACATTTCTTGTCGAAATATTGATGTTCTTAAAAAGTTTTTGTAAAAACATTTTACAGTTTATTTTTTATAAAAATTAATATCAACTGGCTTCTAAGAAAAATTACATTTAATAACAAATCGTTAAATTGTCACCTAATAACGACAACTTTTTCCTTTACCGTTAGATCTGATGAGAAAACCGCGAAAACCTTTTCGATGCCAGAAATACTGAAACGGGGTGAACTTTAAAAACAAAATTCGGTCATTAACTGCGTACGGTAGAGGCGAACATTTATTTAGTGAATGTGGTAGAAAATAGGTATAATTAATCAAAATTATTAAAAAATTATTGATATTTAAAAGTAGTAACTACAGTTCAGTTGGGGAAATTTGAACTTTTTAGTTTGACAACAGAAAACTAATTAAGAACAAAGCAATTTGAGTATGATAATATAATTGCAGTTATATTAATAAAAATTCACTGGTCATAACCGATAAGTTCGAGAGCTGGCAAACAAATTCGGTTATCAGCTTCAAAATCTCGCTTTTTACTGTCTACAGAATAAAATATATTTTAAATTGTTCCGTCATTGACTGCATCACTTAAGAAATCAAAGCATTTTTCATATTCATAAATGAATATAATATAACATTTTTATATACTCTACTGATAGTCTACACATACCCCCTTACATATAAATTTACATATTACGTTAATCCCAGATTATATAGTATAATATCCAACTATTCAACCATCCATATTCAGTTAATCATATTCATATGTAACATATCTGTGACTGATATCAATTCAAATCTGTTCCGCAATTATAAACCAATGTTGTCGCAAAAAAAAAAAAAAAAAAGAAAAATATAAGTATATGCATAACTTAATGCTGTTGCTGCATACTAACAGCAACAACAGAAAATGTGCATATTGTATATGTTTCTTAATGCAAACAACATTTTCTGCAACCAACGACAACGACTGGCTGTTAATGATTGTGTGAAGAAAACTTGATCGTGTTTGAAGATCAAAAAAAAAAAAAAAAGAAGAAAAAAATGTATTTTAGCATAAATATGAAATGATGATGATTTTCAACAAGACGATGACGCTCTGTTAGTATATTCATGTATTTACACATGCATTATGGAAGTGAATGAATAAAGTTGTTGTTTGTTTCGGTTTCGTCTCCAAAAAGTTTACTGGCCACATATGGCCAATGTCCTCTATATGCATGATGTTGGTTTGTATCACTGGCTCTATGCATTGTATGTGATTGTATGGTTTATGTATCGTTTTTGTACATATAAAAGTTTTAAATTTCATTTCGTTTCTTCGTCTTCGTCTTCTTCTTTATCTTTTTCAATTTTTGTCTTCATTTTCTACTGTTGGAGGCCTTTGTAAACGCAGTTGTTTGACAAGCAGGAAATTACATGCAATTACAATTTGTTCGCGTGAATAAATGTAATTGTGTGACACACAAATGTGCCATTGTCCGAGTATGGTCATGTGACCGTATATGAGTAGTATCTATATGAAAGGTATCTTCCAAAGGACTTTTGGCTTTCTTGTCATTTGTTTTATTTAAGTATATTAAAGTCTGGATATTTTTATATTGTCTCTAGTATTTAGTTACATACATGTAGTATACATTTGCTAATTGTCTCATGGTATAAGGTATTTTGTGTCATTTTAATTGGCAAAACAAGTCTAAGTAAATTATAGTTTTATTAATGATTACTTTATATGTCGGTATATTTATTATCGTCCTTGATTTATTTAAATTGTTTTGTTCGAATATGCAGCTAAACGATAATTGAAATGACAAAATAATAGAGCTAAATAAATTATTTACTAAGGTAGTAATTGTTTTTTTTATGGAAGCCAATAAAGTTCTTGATAATGTTAATGAAATAGAACATTGACTTTTGATATACTATGCACATATCGTATTGCAAAAAAAAAAAAAAATATGCCAGAATATATAAAAGTTTTTCTACTGGAAAATTTCTTTAAATCTGATATGTCTTCCATTCCTTAAAATACTTAGAATTATATATTTAATCTATATTATTAACCCGATATTTTGTACCGGTTACTTCAAATATCGCAAAATATAAAATTGTCACTGTTCAACACCATTTTTAGCACGCTTTAATTGCATATTCTAAAACGTATACCTTTAGAAAATACGTCCCTAATCCAGGACAACATATTTTTATTAGCCAGGGCCTCAGTGAATTGGTACGTTGAAGAGGGAACCTACATGCCAAATTTTAAGTTCCTGGATCTAGATGAGTGATAAAGAAGCAATTTTTCCCTTTTTGTGCTTATTTTGCCACTTTTTTTATTATTTATCCAAAAAGTACCTTATCATGCATTAGCTCATATCCCCAGGAAAATATACTTTAAATTTAAGATTTTTAGCAGAAGGGGATTGCGCAGACTATTCACCTATTGGCTGCTTCACGTGAAAATTTTCAGAACCCTCTTCTTAGTGGATGTCCCCTTTTTACACCTCCCGTATAAATTTTAAAAAATTACGTCTGATTAAAGGTATAAAATACATGAGACTAGAGAATTGTTTTTTGGTTTGAAAATCACTAACTTACAAATATTTCAAACAAAAAACTTGTTAAAATGAGGAGGTTGTGGTGTAATGGTTAGCGCGTTAGGCTGTTACACAGATGGTTGTTTGATAACCAGTGACAACTAGATCAATTTAGAAAAATAATATGTACGTATGTATGAGTTTTTATTTCTTATACATATATAAATATGTAAGTGATATTAATCCCACCGAAGTAAAAAAAAACATAACAGGGCTTCAACATTTTCGCCAACTTTACATCTGCTGCAAAAAGTGTTCTTAAATTTTCATCTTGCGCAGTGTTGCCATATTTGAAGCCCTTAATTTTTCGCCACCTTTTAACTCTCTTCTATCCACTTTCCAAGGAAAGCAATACATTTATAATTAGGATGAATTTCCGGAGTGTTGTTTTTCTTTTAAAAAAATGAAGAAAAATCAAAAAATAGAAAAAAATATGTTTACATTGGCAAGTATCACTACAATCCATGCTAGCTCCATATTATTCGCCGTGTTTTGTGTTTCCACTCCACTCATTTTTTTCAGAAAAAAAAGTTAGTAGAAAAATTTGTAAACGGTTTTCAATTCCACTTGACTATTTTGTACTGATTTTTAGTAAAAAAATTAATATTTAACAAATCTTTTTGCTATTTACATTTTACAAATTACAGAATTATTACAGAATAATTACAAATTTTTGTTGCTAATTTAAGAAATCATTTTACAAATTTTTGAAAACCGATTTGCTAAAATTAGAAAAAAATGTACTTATTTTAAAATAAGTGGATGTTGAAGGAAATGTTATTTCTAATTAAAATTCACACCTACGAACTTAAATTGTCTTGAAATGTTACATAGATTGAAAATTAGGATCGGAAGTGAAGATACCGACTCATGTCTCAAAATAGGACATCCACTTAAAATACCACTAAAAACTTTAAAATTTGACCTTAAAAGTAAAAAAAAATTGCGAAAATATTTTTCAAAGTAGAAATTGCCAAATTATAACAAAAAAATTATAAATTAGTTTATGTTTTCAAAATTTTTAAGCGTTTTATTTTTTTTTTAATTTTGATTATATATTTTTAATTTTATCAGGCTCAAGATCATAATTTTTTTAATGATACTAACGAATAGTAAACACAAAATTTCCCGTGAAAATAGCAAAATTTTCAGTTGCCATTACAGACTATTTTGGTGGATGTATCTTCGCTCAGCTTGCAAAAAGTTTGACCGTTTTGTGCTATCACACTTAGTTTTCGAGATACTGCCCATCCCGAAAACTATAGAAGATAGGGAAAAACTAACTAAATTGCGGCAAGCTGGGCAAATATAATTAAGGTAATTTTGGTATATTCCTGTACAGCGTACCAGAATTACTAAAAACGATGTATCACACAATAAAAATTAACTTTTAAAATTTAGGCGATTTTTTGCGACGCGAAAGCTTTGATCGCATACCAAAAACGAAAGACATTAACTAATTTTCAAAATTTTATTTTTACCCGATTTGATTGTATTAAGATTTCTAAAATCTTCGTTTACATTTCAACTAAATATTCTACCTGCCCTTAGTGATTCAGAAATTATGTAAAAGTTGTTAATTTTAATGTTCTTACCTGTTCTAATTCAATGGACTGTATCTTATAACATGTTTCTTTTATAAATGAAATATTCCTTAGAAAACTTTAGATGCAACAGTTAAAATTGTATTATTTTTCTAAATCAACAACTTGATCTTTAAGGCATTATTTTAAATGAAAAATTGTTAATTTTATGAATCTAACTTAACAACACGTAGACAGTTATAGCCTTAAGAATTATGTTTGTAGTTTATTATAATTTTATTAGTTTTAGCGTATTTCATAAATATTTATTACAAGTTTTTTTTTGTTTTGTATTGTCGTGCTTGAATGTGTAACCAAAGACAAAAAAACATTTATAATTAAAAGATTTAATGCATTTTAATTTATTCTTTCTATCGCCCTCTCTCGCTCTCTGTCTTTCCCTTATAAATAATAAATTTTGTATTTTCATACTTTGTGACCTTTATTTTTGTTTTATTCCATTGTACATTTGTGACGCTAATAAGCGACGACATGCAATCTTTACTTGTGCCTACTTCAATCTTTATGTACTTTAGACAACGAGTTAGTTAAAATGACTCCATACTCAAAGCCCAGTTTAAATTTAAACCCTATTTGGAAACAATATTGCTGTAGTGTTAACTGTTGTAGTACGAATTAAACTCTCTAAATCATTTTAATCTTATCTGTGTTTTAGCTACTTGGCGGTGTTAGTTTGAAAAATCACACAATGTTGTTTTTTTCTGCCTCTTTAGCTTTAAGTTTGATTAAAAAAATTGTATTTTTATTCGTTGATTGCTGCATTTTTCATAAAACAAATTTTTCACTTAAAATTGTAAAACGCAACTAAAGATTATAATAAGGAAAACAAATTCTAAAAATAAAATATTTTGCGTTTAAATTCAAAAATATGTTAAAAATTAAAGATGAAAATCATAAATACATGCAATAAATATAACATGCAATTTTAAAAGAAACTATGCGCATATTTTTAATTATAAAGAAAAACTGAACAAATTCTAAGAATTAAAATAATTGTAAATATGTTAAAGTAAAAGTAAATCCAAATTTTTTTTCTTTCAATAAAAAATTCTTTTAAAGCCAAAATTTTGTTTATAATAGAATTTAGTAAAACTTTTCTTTACAAAGTAAATGAAAAATTTCTTAAAATTAATGAAAAGCTTCAAAATTTATATGAAACTAGTTTATTGATGAAATCTATTAATATAGTGTATAAATATTTTAATAAATAAAGCGAAATTTTTACAAAAATTTTTATAAATTCCTGCATTAATTTAATGTAGAAGTTTCAATAGATGAGTTCCAGTCTAACTTCATTGATTTTATGTGCAAAGTTCATTTATATCATGAAGATATTTATGTACAATTTTTAGTTTAGAGGTTAAATGTGACTTTTGTACTGTCATATTGTTGTAATAACTGAAGTGTAATTCTAATTTTATATGATCTTATCTTAATTTTTATTAAATAAACAATCACAGTTTATTACTCTTGTCTCATTTTATGTCATAACCTCTGTCATATTTGTTCTTTTTATTTGATGTTTTTTTATATATATAATATTTCTTATTAATTTACATTTTTTATTTTACTTGTATTAAATTTGTTTATGCACACTCAAAATATGTTTACAGTAACTGGCTGTAGTTTATTTAAAAAGTTATTTGTTTTTAAATGAATTAATAATTAAAGTACAAAGAATTATATCTTTTAAATTTTTTTTACATTTATTTTAAAACTAAATTACATATACACAAAATAAAATTACAAAATTCTGTTTGTAATATTAAACATCATTCATTAAACATTTTTGTAAATACAAATAAAAAATTTTTGAAAAAGGCAGTAACAATTTACAAATATTTCATAGAAAAAATTGTTTGAAATCGAATTTGAATTTTAACAAACATTTTTAATTACTTCAAATTTTGTGATACTTTTTTCTGTATACATAAATACGGATTTTCTGTAACAGTTAATATTTTTATTTAAAATGTTATGTTAAAAAAATCTTTTAAACAAAATAAATGAAAAGTCGTTTTTTACAGATTTTGTAGTTAATTTGTTAACAGTTAAAAAAAAAGAAGTAAAGAAAAAATCATTTATTTTTTACGGATAAAAAGAAAATATCATTTGTTTTTACATAAAAATAGTTACCTTGTGCACAGTTAAAATACGTGAAAAATCATTTATTTTTCACGGATATTGTAACTTAATTTTTATAATATTTAACCCTTTAACCACTGAAGTCGAAATACGAGGTATTTTCGAATGAAATTTTGGTTCTAGTATCATTTTGGACTAAAAAGCACGAATGTGAAGTCCGTCTGTCAAAAAAATGTAACCTGAAAGCGCCAGGTGGAAAAAATTAAAGATCCTCTGAAGACAAATAGCTCGATTCAAACAAAAAAAATTGTTTCAGAAATCAAACACGCAACAAATTATCAAAATACAACTTGAAGCTACTTTCCAAAATAAATTCCGAGCCGATTGAACTGTTGGAAAGTAGGTTTTTTTTTTTAATTTTCATTTTGCACCAAAATCATAAATAATTTTCGTGTCTGTTTTGAATAAAATCTTGACAGAAATGGGTGCATTTGTCAAACTATTCAACTGAGCGCGTTCAAACCGTCACTGTTCGATAGGTAAATTCAAACCGACAAAAATGTCGTTGGCGATTAGTGCACCAAAAATATTGCTTTGGATATAAGTGGACTTTAGTGATGACCTTCTGTAGACGGTCTTAGTGGTTAAAGGGTTAAGATTTAAAACAAATGATAAGGAGCATTTTTTGATTTAAATGAAAGGTGAACAGACCGGTTTTTAAGAGATTTTTCATATATTTTAAATTATTGTACATTTTCAGTTAATTTTAACTACAAACTATTTTGAGTGTATATTAAATCCGTTTTAATTGTTGATTTTATAATTAATTTAATCATGCACAATAAAAGTCATACTCTCAGTTAACTTATGGATGATTTTAAGTCATAAATATGTTAAATAAAAACTAATTTAAATAAATAATTGTAGGGGACAATAAAAATACTAACTGGCATGAGAACAAGAATATTAAAATTACATCAATAAATATTCAAGTAGTACTTAAATTGATTTATAAGATAGCTTGGACAATATTTTAAAAATAATTTATATTGAAAATTTAAACATAAATTAATATTGGCTTGCATAGATCGGTAATCGGGCTTAAACTGTTTCAGTATGAAAGTGTAACTGTTGCCGCAAAATTAAAACAAATGCTAAAAAATTTAATGTTATATTTCTAATCATTTTTTTTTTTAATTTGCGATATATCGTTTCTATATAATTTTGATATGTAACCAGCTTAACAATATTAATTTTTTTAAATTCAATCGTAGAGTTTTAGAGTTGTTAATATGTACATGATTTTTGCTGGAAATAGTAGATATTTCTTACATAATCTATCGATACTTTTTAAAGTTATACAACAATAGAGTCACATTTTCATAACAAAAAGGAAAAAAAAGATGAAAGTCGGGCATGCTGACTATATGATACCCCCAACAATTAACATATAATCCCAGGACATATCTTTCTTCTGAAGGATAATATAATTTTTAATTTTTTCTGAACGATTATTAAATATATAGGAAAAATTAAATAGAAATTGTTAAAATAGAACGGTAGTGAAACTTCTAGAGATGCTGTACATATAAATTTGAATGTGTAAGGTTTAACTTGACGGCTTGATAGGAATGTAGCACGAAAAACAATTTGACAAACATGCTGTAAGGTGTAATTTAAAAATTTTCATTGTTATCTACTGTTTTGATTTTTTCTTTTGTTTGATCGTGTGTTAGGCTAAACACCGGTTTATGGCTGTGCTATATTAGTTCTATTATCCTGTTACAGAAGGCGCTACAAGAATAAATATGTAAATGATGCTACATAAACTACTTATAATAAAAGTATCTCAACCTAAACACATCGATTTTGATGAAATTTATATATGTAATAGAGGAAGGAAATTTAAGAACAATCTTTGGAACCTTAAAAATTCTGTATAAAAACTGTTTTCAAATGAGGAAGTTTGATGTACATAATGCCTAAGTTTTACCAAAAAGTTGCCAAGTTATTTCAAAGAGTATCAAAAAGGGCTCCGCCAAAAATTTCGTTAAAATCCAAAATAGGACGAATAAACAAAATATAGAAAATACGTGTCCGATAAAATTTAATAAGGAATAAAATATGTGAATGTGCCAGCGATAGCAGTGTTACTCTCCATATAAAAAACCCATAAATTTTAAAAATTTCACAAAAGCAAAATAGTTCCCCGAAAAAGGTACCTGCAAGAGGCCTTCAAAAATCCCTCTCAAATAATATCACTCTTGCATATGTTTTCTTTAATTTAAATACCTTTTAAAGCTAAAAATAAAAGTCAAAAGTGGTCGATATAAGATTTTTTTTTGCTAGCACATATCCAAATTATCCCATAATCGAAGTGTTTAGGTTGGCTTACTTCCCTTGTTAGAATTTACGCTATTTCATGTTGGCTAGGTATGTCAATAGGTAGAGAGAAAAGATTAACATGCTGTCGGTTGCAGCATATATTAAGAATACATTTAAAGTATCAGTACATCCCTTCAACAAACTCTGAAACATTGTTCACAATAAATTTAGTGAAGAGTAGACCTAAATCTCTATGTTGAATTACTTTCTGATAAATACACTTAAAGAAGTTTGTAAGTTAAAATAACTGAAAATATCATTCAAAAGAAATGATATTTCATTTAAAAACCGGTCTACTTAATTTTCATTTAAATTAAATGCCATTTGTTATTTATTTTTAAATGTTTATTAATCAACTGACACATCCGTAAGAAACAACTGATATAATCAGTTAAAATAAATGTCAAAATTTTACCTACCAATCGTTAAAAAATAAATGTTTTTTTCATTTATTTGAAATTATTTCCGTTTTTGTATTTTTTGTTTTTTTTTTAATAAACTCGTACAATACAAAATGTATGTATGCATATGAAGCTATAAACACTTTTTGTATGAATGTATTTGTATATGTATGTGTGCTTATGAAGTTCTTGTAATTTGTTTTGAAAAATTTTGTATATATACAACCAATTTAAATAAAAAAACAAATTGAAATTTTATGAATATTTTTTTTGAAACAGACAGAAAACAAAATTTAAATTTGTAATAACTGTTACCGACACAAATAAACCACAAGTTTCCGTTTTGTGGGTAAATTTTTATTAAATTTCAAACAAATGAAAAAAATAAATGAAACTGAAAAAAATGGTAAATGATAGTAAATTATTTCGAATAAATGTAAAAAATAGTTAATATAGATATTTCATTGATAAATAAATGTATGTTCCTTTATTTTTAAATGTAACGGAAAACTTTTTTAATAAACTACAAACAGTTAACTACATAATATTCTGGGTGTATTACAAGAATTTAAATTAAAAAAAAATAAAAAAAGACAAAAAAGTGCAATATGGGGCAATAAGTATTCTAATTTGGAAAGTGGAAAAATAAAAAGTACAAGGTGGTACAATAAGTATTACTCTTTTGGAAAGTGCTGCAATTTTGCAAATGACATCGTAAGACAGTTTGGTTTTGACATTTGTGAAGTAGAAAGTGGGAATATTATAGTGAATAACAATGAATTGCTATACGCCTAGGAACGCACTATAATTGTGACAATGTTTCGGCGCTATAATTCGTCAGTGGTGTTAATGCATGGTGAATTTTTTCGAAAATATTCCAATCGTACAGCACCCAAAGGGCAAACAATTTGATGTCAAACGACCCGATTTGAGAAGACTGGCACAACACGGGACAACCGAAGCCCCTGAATTGCAGTGTTAGAGGAGCCCGAAACATCTATAAGAAAATGTGTTCAACAATTTCACATTTCGCGACGTTGGACTTAAATATGTTCTCTTACAAAATTAAGGTTGTTCAACAGTTGCAAATAATCAACAGCCACCCGTTTAGAATGCAGCCGATAGATTTTGGAATTAAATGATTTTCCAAACAAATTTATCATGACTGACGAGGCTCACTTTTATCTTAGCTGCTACGTCAATAAGCAAAATTCTAGGCCCTGTGGAACGAAAAATGCAGAGATAATTCATGAAACACAATTACACCTTCTTAAAGTAACCGTGTGGTGTTCACACTCGGAAAAAAAGTTAGTACAAAATTTTGTAAGCGATTTTCAATTTCACTTTACAATTTTTGTACTGAGATTTAGTAAAAAAATTATTATTTAGCGGTTTTTTTTGCTATTTACATTTTACAAATTGCAGAGTTTTTTTACCGAATGTTTACAAATTTTTGTTGCTAACTTCAGAAATCATTTTACAAATTTTTGAAAACCAATTTGCTTAAATTAGCAAAAAAAATTACTAATTTTAAAAAAGTGAATATGGAAGGAAGTGTTATTTCTAATTAAAACTTATACCTACAAACTTAAATTGCCTTAAAATGTTACATAGATTAAAAAAGGGATCGGAAGTGAATGTACCGACTCATGTCTGAAAATAGGACATCCACTTAAAATAGCACTAAAAAGTTTTTTTAGTTCTGAAAATCAGCCCTAAAAACTATTAAAAAAATATTGGCTAAAATATTTTTCAAAACAGAAATAACCAAATAAAAACAAAATGATTAATTCGTTTATGTTTTAACAACTTTTTAAGATTTTTGAGCCTTTGATTTTGTTTTGAATTTTGTATAAAATATTTTTTGAAAAAAATAAATAAAATAAAAAAATTTGATGCTCGATAAAAAAAAATAAATTTAAAACTTTGTACTAATATTAATAATATTTAGTAATGTTTTTTTTTGCTGATTTTAGCAAATAGATTTAAATTCCACTTAACAAAAAGTATACTAAAATTTAGTAGCGTCTAAAAATTTTTCTACTAATTTCATTGTACTACACGTCAACAGACATGTGTTGCTAAGATTAGCAAAAAATACCGCTGGGTTCAAATTAGCAAAATTTCCCGTAATACCAAAATTTTCAGTTTGCCATTGAAGATTTTTTTTGTGAGTGCAGTTATGTCGGAAGAGGTGATAGCTATACAGCCATTCTGACTGAATTTTTTCTTTCCGGAAGTTTACAATTTGGATTTTGAGGACGTGTGGTTCTGGACCGGGTCACTTGTCGTACTATATATACGCGATAAAATGCGTGTTTTGTAGGTGTCTTCTTCGCGTTTCGATCATCGATCTGGCTTGGCCAGCCAGATCCCCCGATTAGACTGTCTCCTTTGAGGATATTTGAAGGCGTTGGTATACGCAGAAAAGCCCCGCACCTTGGAGGAGACAAATAACAGCATTCGAGCCAAAATTGGCAATGGGACACTACAAATGTTGCACACATTTATGCAAAATGAAATCGAAAGAGCCCGAATTTGCCAATAAACATAATCAGATAAAAACCAAATAACTTTTTACTCTAAACAAAAGTTATAGCGAAGAAAATCAGATGATAGATTTTGCCCCACCTACAGGGTTACACATAAGAAAAAAATATTTGTTTAATTATTTTTTTTTAATGAAAATGTTTCATAGATTTAAAGCATGTTTCATTAATTCAATAAAATTGTTCTTTGGGAACTTTCCAATAAAAAAAATCACTGGATTAATGAACAAATTCACTAATACTACACCCAAAAATTTATCAGCGTTCTAGGGTCATAGTTTTTAAATTTAAATATCTCTTTTTAAGCGCTAACCCTCATAAAATAGCAAGCACTACTTGATTTAGCTTACTCGTTTAGTAAGGTTGCTCAACTAGCACCGTGTAATGGATAGGTTTTATTAAAATACTACAACACTTAAAAATCGGGTAGACCCTAAACTAAAAAATATAGGCTTAACCTCGGATCTGGATTCCCTATTATATATGCAAACTTTTTTCAAATTGGTGTGTAAGCAGTGGGTGAGTTCCCTTGTTAGTCTCTTATTTGTAATTACAAAATGAAATTTATAATGATTGTAGTGTCTGTAAAAGAAATTATTATGGAGACATTACAATCATGCACAACCAGCCATTTGTGCAAATGATAATTGTACTTGATATTTTGAAACCAATTTAAAGCATGGGAATAAACACGATTGGTTGTCATTTTGTCAACAAATTGCAACAAATGAAATGTTGAAATACTCACGTCCACCTCAGCACCATACTCATACCTATCCACACTAACATGTAATATGTATTCAAGCATGTTCAGGTGGATGAATAAACTTTAAAAAAAGTGACTGAATGTGGGGTGTAGGTAAAAAAAAAAAAACTGATTGTAATCATGGGAACGTAGTTTTTGCAATATAAAAACCAAAAACAACCAAATGGACATATACGCCCGGCAAAAGATAGAGACCTGCTAAGAACCACGTTTATGACTATGACAACACAACGACATACAGAATATATGGTAAGAAGTATGGTTTGAATATGCCTGTCTTAGATGGAGGAGTTTATGTTTTGTGTTACTGCAAAAATCTTAAACATAAATGCCGCAGGTAGTAGAATTTTGTTTTTGAAATGCAAGCAGTGCATTTGTGTTGGAAGAGTAGCCGAACATATGGCATTAGCTGCTAAACACGCATCAAAGTTTACTTGAGCTGTAAGACACCTTACCAACATACTATTTTATGGTATCGAAGTATTCCATGGAGAATTTAAACTCCTTCTTGTTAAGAGAGCAAAAATAAAACTGGAAATAGAAAATGGTGTAAGAAAATATTTAACATCTAACACGTTCACACTGCATCAAATAGAAAAACTTTTTTTTTTTAAATGAGCACACATTTCATAGCTTATGGCCCAGGATGGTATACCAGAACATTACATAAATTCAAATCAACCATGCTAAACTGATGGCCCAGCAAGTAACAACATGAGTCCAGTGTGAACATGATGTAAAGTTTTTCTATACGCCAGTGTAGTATACGATTATGTTCACATTACAACTAACAGGCGAGTCATGTGTCACTTAAGTGTCTTTTATGTGCATTTTTGTTTGAGAATTTTTCGCTAGCAGCAGTATTTTTGTGTAGCTTTTAACTTGATTGGAGTTAAAAAATGACTAGAAAATAAGAACAACAAACTGCACTTCAGAAATGAAGGAAAGCAAAAAAAAAAAAAAAAAAACAAATGGCACAAAAAGGCGTTGAATGTGCGCATTTGATTGAAGTTTAAAGACATGGGGTATAATGTTAAAATAAAAAGGAATGTTGTTGAGGGGTTTTTAGAGAGGAAACCATCTTAATCAATAGCTTACAACTTTATGACAAAAAAAGTGTTGAAACACCTATCAATACTTAAATTAGAAAATATGGCTAGAAAAAAAAAAACAACTAAAACTGGTTTTTATGACCAATTATATATCAACTCACAAATCTAATAAATTCATAAACTCTTTTGCTTGATTTTTGCCTTTTCGCCAATTTCCTTTTGTTATAAGGCTAAGAAAATTTCGTAATTTTTTATAATGGTTTTGTAACTTATGAACACTTTTATTCTTTGGCATCACGACATGTTTTTTAAGGTGTATTCCAATGTTATTATTTTTGAGTGCAGGTTGAATTTCAACAACTACTATTCTGCCGGATTTAGAAGAGTTTGCAAAAAAAAAAAACTAAACAGAAATAATACCAAGTACATCTTGACCTTGTCTGGCCATAAAAAAATCCAAAGTCATATTATATTTTACGTGATTTTAGGAAATTTTACTACCATTTATTTTTCCTGCTGCCAATTATATATTTTAGTTCAATTTTGTTGTTATATTTTATTTTCAAACTAAGAACTTGTTTTAGGCTTTATCTAACATATTATAAATAACTTGACCAACTATATTTTTTTTATCGAAAGGAAGCATAAGCTTTAAGATTTTTACGTTTCGTCTGATATGTACTTGGGAAATGGGCTAAATGGGTCAGAATAATTTGAATTTTCTTTATGTTAGTTCCACAAAATAACTATAATTGGGTATCAAATAAGAAGTGTTGTAATGATTTATCTAATACAGCATTAAACATTTAAAACAGTTTTCAAACAAAAAAGTTTTAAACAAATTTGAAACTTATTTATAATATCTAAATATCGAAATAAAAAATATGTTTAAATGGAAAAAACGCAAAATTCTATTATAAAAAAATACTAGCTATGAAAGCACATTCTTAAGTAAATCAGTTATTTGTCTTAAAGTCCAAAAGCGTTAAAAAGGCCAGTTTGCAATATATTGATGGAAATTCGATTGAATTGACTCTTTTCTGTTTTTGGTTATTCCAGCTTAGTGAAGCCGCAAACTTTTGTTAAATAGTTGCTATTATTAAAAAGCCCATTTTACAAAGAAGTACCTTTTGTTAAAAAGTACCTTTTGTTAAAAAGTACCTTTTATTAAAAAGTATCTTTTATTAAAAAGTACCTTTTAATAAAAAGTACCTTTTATGAAAAAGTACCTTTTGTTTAAAAGTACCTTTTATTAAAAAGTACCTTTTATTAATAAGTACCTTTTTTAAAAAGTACCTTTTATTAAAAAGTACCTTTTATTAAAAAGTACCTTTTATTAAAAAGTACCTTTTATTAAAAAGTACCTTTTATTAAAAATTACCTTTTATTAAAAAGTACCTTTTATTAAAAAGTACCTTTTATTAAAAAGTACCTTTTATTAAAAAGTACCTTTTATTAAAAAGTACCTTTTATTAAAAAGTACCTTTTATTAAAAAGTACCTTTTATTAAAAAGTACCTTTTATTAAAAAGTACCTTTTATTAAAAAGTACCTTTTATTAAAAAGTACCTTTTATTAAAAAGTACCTTTTATTAAAAAGTACCTTTTATTAAAAAGTACCTTTTATTAAAAAGTACCTTTTATTAAAAAGTACCTTTTATTAAAAAGTACCTTTTATTAAAAAGTACCTTTTATTAAAAAGTACCTTTTATTAAAAAGTACCTTTTATTAAAAGGTACCTTTTATTAAAAAGTACCTTTTATTAAAAAGTAACTTTTATTAAAAAGTACCTTTTATTAAAAAGTATCTTTTATTAAAAAGTACCTTTTATTAAGGAGTAACTTTTATTTAAATTTAATATTTATAGAAAATATTTTAAATTTTATTACTGGCCAAGAAAGCGCTTAATGGTCGGTGGTTTGAAGTATTATGGAATTTGGTTGATGTTAGAATGTAGCTGTGAAATCGGCCGAATTTTCGGCGGCCCATCTGTGAACATGTTGCTTAATAACGTCACATAATCTAAATTTTCACAATCACATGTAATCTTCCCACAAAAGATGAAAGAAGAGACCATGTGTTGCACAACTGCTAACTCAAATTTTCATAATTACCTTAGATGATTTTTTTAAAGATTTTAAAGGATGCCTTTTTTTATTTATATATTGATTTCCAATACAACAAGATATAAAATCTTAGAATTAAAGTATCGGATTTTTATAATGAATAGACACAATTTAGTAAAATGCACAAAATGAAAAAGGAACCAATTAAATAAATAATAAAGTAACATAATGAAAACAATTTTTAACAAAACATTCGTACAGAAAATTTAATAAAAGAATAAATTATAAAAAAAAAAATGTTTTTTGTAATTTTACACATTCAATGAGGGTGATATTGGGATCAAGAAAAAGCGTTGTGATTTCAACGTTGATTGTCCTCCACTTTGAAAATTAACATGTATATGAAAACACATTTTTGTGTACTTTGACTTTTATTACAAGTTATAGTTACTCATACGCCCCGGTGTTCACCTTCAGTTTTAAGGTAATACAAGTTTTCTTATAATTTTCAATATAATTTTTTTATAATTGCATGTATTGTATATTGCATTTTATTATTTTCGCTCATTTGTAAAACTGTCAAATTCTTTATATATTACCTAAATCTACCAAATCTTAATTAAAATCACAAATATTTGTGTATTTTTTTTTCAAACGCCCTAACCCTTCTTTAGCAGTTGCCCAAAATACAAAACTATAAAATGATCACTGAAGCGCGTGACTATGCCGCACTTGAAAATAATAAAACGGAGGTGAAGAAAACCCTGCAACACAAAAATGAAATCAAATGCCAAATTGTTGTATGCAGACAGAATTAACAGACAAGACATTGACATTACAGCCTTAAAACAAACACGAAGGACAGTAGTACGAATATTTGTTGTTGAAGTTGAACAAAATGTATTAAAAATCATAACCCGCAACGAATTTTGATGGGTCCACACCATAAACGACAGAAAAAAAGAAAAACGAGAATAAAATCAAATACAGATATAAAAGACGTCATAATGTATAGTTTTTGTCTAAATAAATACAACACGACATCTTTTTATTATGAGTTTTTTTATGGTTACAGGTTGTTGTTTAGTGCTGGTTTTAGAGGTATTTACATAAAGATTAAAGCAGACAGTTGTGAAAATTTTATAGAAAGAAGAATTTATTAGTTTACCTCTCTATAATACCCCTTTCTGTAGTAGTTTTTTTTTTGTTGTTCTTTACTCAACCAAAGAATGTCTCTTGTAGTGATTTGATGCGACACGACATTTTTTTATTGCACTGGCACCAACATTTGACAGATACATACTATTCTCATATAATCTGTTGGTCTTTTAGTCTTAAAAGTATCATGAATATAATAATATTGATGTCATTTGACTTTTTTAAGCCACTGATTTTTTTAAGCGAGTTGAGGTAAATACTGGAAGTGCGTCAAGTCAGTTTGTATAGATGTCAACTTTATGAACAAATGAATAATGATCTAGGGAAAGATAGTAGACAGTAACCCAAATCAGTTTTTATATTTAAAGTGTGGAAGTTTAAAGATTTCTCAACGTTGTTTATTTTTTTGTATAAAAACGAAGATAATTAAAAACAAAGAGGTACACCCAGAAAACTGTATCAGTTGTGGTTACCGAAATTGTTGCCAAATTCATATTAAATTATATTTTTAGGCTGGGTGCGAAATGACTTAAAATCTAAACTAAATTCAGTTTTCAATATTTGTAATTAATTGTAAAATATTTTTTCAACCCTTTTGTCAATTTGTAGTTAGTTTATAATTGATTTTGCCACCTCGCACAGGCTCTTAGCCGTGAATGACAATATTCAGTTGTCTAATTTTTAATTATATTACGTTTCACAAAATTTTATTTTAATATTTTTTTGGTATACGTCTTGGCAATTAACTCATATTCTTCTGAATTATTATTATTATTTTTATTAAGTCAAGATCTGGCCTCACGCCTGGCACTGCGGCCCATATGAATCTTTTGTACCAAGGATCATAAAACTAAACCAAATTCTGTATTATATTCCAAATGAACTTTAATATAAAAGATGGAGAAGAGTTCCTAACATCTTCTGGACCTAAAAATTCCTTATTGAAATTTTTCCTAATTTTCCTATGTAATACAACACACTCACACAAAATGTGGATGGTGGATTCGTCTCCCTCAAGATATAGCCGACACGGAGGCGATTCCAACAGATTCATCTTCCAAAAATGGTGGTTCAATCCGAAGTGTCCGCTGAGAAACCCTGTTAGTAACCTAATGTCGTTCCTAGCAAGTCCAAAATTTTTCCATTGGAAAATGGGTTGACCAATAGTTTCGCCTGTCTCATCCACAAAGAATTGATCCAAAGGTCCTTTGCCATTGGTAGTTCGCGCTCCTTAACTACGGCTATTATTGTGGACCAATTCACCCCACAGTACGGTTCCGGTCCCACTAAAGGAGTGGAAGAATCCATTCTAGCAAGTTCGTCCGCTACCTAGATACAAACAAGTCCACGATGACCTGGTATCCAGTAAAGTGTAACCCTGTTACACGCGGCCAACTGTTGAAGGGTATCAAAACACTCAAAAGCTATTCCTGACAACAAAGCCTGTAGTGCCGCTCGGATGTCAGAGAATATAGAAATATATGCGCCCTTTAGACTCTTACCAATATTCAGCCTAGGGCATATGATTATAGCACTTAGTTCAGCTTACAGTTCAGGAATACAGTTGGCCACTTGCGAATTGGCTCCGATATCCTAGTGTTGAGTCCAATGATCCCTCCCACACCGAAGTCCATTTTCGACCCGTCAGTGTACCAGTTTAGACTGCGAGTGTCCACTACCGGATCACCTGCTGCCCATTCCGACCTGTTTGGGATGACAACCGCGAATTACCTACCGAATCTCCATTCAGTGTTAATACGGTCTGTCGGCATACCTAAGAAATGCTTGTTCCCTAAAGAATTCAAGATGTTCGTATTACCCCTAACATGAAAAGGACCATCATGTTCAAAATTCAATCAACGTGAATTAAGAAATGTGAATTTTTCAACGAGTCTGGCCAAAGTCTTCTGTCCAAATAAGATTTTGCTGGATTATTTATTATCCTCCAACACCCTTTAGCGGAGATTTTTGCAACTAAAGTTGAAACATTGATTGCTGAATTTCTCCAAATGATGTAGATTTTTTTGTAAAATTAAATTTCTAGTTTGTTTACACAATTCTAATTCTTGAACTTGTGTAGTCATAAGATAACGCTAGGATACTATAGGTTAATGATTTTGTTATCGAAAAATAATTTTTTCCGATCATTCTTTGTTTGAAATTTTGTTTTCGACCTTATTCGACACAGTGTATAAAAGTGTCATTACTAGTCGCAAGTCGCCCCGTTCTGTTGGAACAACAAGTCCTCCAAATCCAGATGGTCAAAATTCCGGAAGAAAAATTTTTTCCGACCGTCATAAAGCGGTCGCCATTCACCTTCGTCTTCTTCGAAAAAATTAAGTCTAATCAACTTTTCCTACGTAACTGCACACCAAGCGGACTTTGAAAGGTGCTTAGTGGATTACGCGTGAATTTTACGACCCCCAGAACCGAGAATTTTGCTTATTGTCGTCGCCGCTGAAATAAAACCGAGCTTCGTCGCTCGACGAGTTATTGCGCTCTAACATTGTTACAATTATTGTGTGTTGTTGAGACGTACAGGGTCTCATTTACTATAAATTTCGCACGTGTCTACTTCACGAATTTAAAAATGAGCCTAACATTCGACACCAAGACGTATACCAAAAAATTATTCAATAGGGTGATACTTATTGCCCCACCTTTTGTTTCCAATGTACTTGGTACTCAACACGAAACCCTCACAGCTGACACGCCGATTTGGATGAAACTCGGATATGTAATAGAGAACTCAAATCAAAGGTTAACCTCATATTTTTATAATGCTTTATATTTTTCTAGTGCTACCTCCGATGTTGGATAAATGCATTTTTTGGTACTTTTGTTTTTGGCAGAATGTCAACAATTTTAAAAGTTCAAAAAAAAAAAATAATCAACATAAAAAGTATGTACTTGCCAAAGGAAAAAGTGCGAAAATAAGATAAACCATTGAAAAAGAAAAAAAAATAGTTTTAAAGATGTATACCCCATCTCGATATAAAGTATGAACAGTTTTATCCTTTTAACAAAAAAAATTGGTACGGTCCTTTGAAAACGCCTTCTATTAATACCAGTTTTTTGCACATCATTAAAAAAAAAATTAAATTAAATTATTTAAAAAAACTAAAAACTCCCAAATTTTGGTACCATTTTTTACTGTCTAAACATCAGAGGTGGCACAAAAAAAAAACAGCTTCATTCAAATCGGAGTGTGAGCTGTGAGGGGATTCTCTTGTTAATGCTGAATGAATATTAGTCCTTTGATTTTTTTTACTTTTATTTTGATTTTACTTTTATTTTGATTCAAACCAACACACCTCTCTCCATAGGCCGGCCTATCTACGCCGATAGTTATTAACCTTGATCAATACATTTATACATGTAATAGAAAACCCATTAGCATTTTTTTTATATAATAATGTTAATATATTTTATAGTTTATAGTACATTTTAAAAACAGCGATAAAGTATTTGAGAATTGATTTTTTTGAAAATAAGTGTTAATTTAAATCATTTGACAAATAATCAAATATTGAAATGTTGACATTAATTTTTGTTAATCTACCATAACTCTAATACCACAAAAAATGTGTTAATTATATTGAATAAAAAATCTGTAAAAAGGTGTTTATCGAAAATATATTCAAAACAAAATGATATAAATAAACAAAATCTTGAAAAAATAATGATAATTTTTAGGGGGAGTCTTAGAAATGTATGTTGGAATATAGTGTCAATTAAATGTTAGCAAAACAGTCATAAACATTGATTTTAAATGAACTGGACATTTATTTATTTTTTTTCTTTAAAATTTAGTATTGATTTCGTATATCAGTTTTTATATAATATACGTGAAAAGACTATTAAACAAGGTAATAAAATATTAGTTAACACTTTTAAATATCTTGTTAGCATCATGCTGTGTACGATCTTTTTTTTTGTATTTGTTTTGTTATTTAGAATATCTTTTATATGGAAAAGATATATAATGACATTTTCATGATCATTTTTTATAATACACATACAATGATGTTAACAAACTTTGTTATCGTTCAAACGTATCTTATAAATATGTTTTTTTTTTAAACATTTTAATAATATTTATTTAAATAATTTTCACCAATTTTTATATTGGGTTTTAAGGCACATGTCAACGGAATATTACGTATATTTTTGAAATAAAATAATTATAAGTTGATATATTTACTTTTAAATTTATGAAAAACACAATTTTAATGGCTTTAAATTTAAAATAATTTAAAAGCTTTAAACATCCGGTGAATATTGAATACTACTCTAACCAAAAAGTTACCTGAGCTTGTTTTTTAATTGAAAAGGTGGAACAATTTAAACTGAAAACAAGTTCTGATTCGAAAATAAAAGAATTATTATGTTATATAAGAGTGTTTTTGTAGCTTGTTTTGCAAATATTGACTTATTTTGGCTTTTCTCTTTAAAATAAAAATATACTTACCGTGGCCCGAAAAACCAAGGACACAGCAACATGTTTTTCGGAATGCTTATTTTTTTGTTTAAGAAAAAGAAACATAGAAAAACATCAAGATCGTAAATGTAAATTATAGTAATTCAGTCTAATTTGAAAATTAGGAACTTAATTTCATTAGCGTAGATCAATACAGAAAATATTAGTGCACCGCAAAAGTAAGCAGCGGAACTAAATATATTGTATTTCGATTCGATATTAATCAATGCGCTTGCGTCTGTTTACTTTGTTTATATGTGGGTTACGTTACATTAGCTAAACAACTTCGAACAGAATCGGGTGAAACTTTTGTGTTTTTTGGTAATTTTCGAGGACAAACTTTATATTTAAAATAAATATGGGTTTTGTCTTAACATTTGTTGAAACAAATGCAAATTGGTAATAAAATGCTTTGCTGTTAGTAATTCGGAGTGCTGAATTTTGCTTTTTTCTCATAAAACCGATGTTTTTAAAACTGTTTAATAACGACTTCATTTTTTTTGGAATATAGTTTTGATTTTATAAAATTTTTAGTTTAAAAACCAGCTATTGTTAAAAAAAAACTTTTTCATTTTTCCACCCTGAATTGCATTAAAACAAAGTTCCAAGGAATGTATTGGGACCTTGAATTTAAAATGAGCATTTTTTTTTTTTTTTAAATTAACGGATTTAAAAATGGTTCCAAATATATTATTCAAAGTATTCTCCATTGCTGGCTACAACTTTTTTCCATCTTTCTGGCAATTTTCGGATACCAGCTCGGAATAACGACTCGTCTTTTGACCCATTTTTTGCATTTTTCATATGAAGTAAACTTCTGCTGGGACAGGTCATGTGTCACCGAGCGGAACAAGTAGTAGTCGGAAGGAGTGATGTCTGGAGAATACGGCGGATGGACGGCAGTTGTCATGCTTCAAAATCAAACACACGAGTTGAGTCCGATCACTTTCATCCGTGATCGTTTCAATTGGTTTGAGTAGCTTGTTCTAGATCGCGCTGCGCTGGTCCCACTAAATACAGAGTCATGAATATTCGGCCTTGCGAAGGATGTTGATGGATGTGCGGGCAAAACCCATGACATTATGCGCTTGAGCTTGTCCAAATGGATACACTTTTCATCGCCAGTCACAATGCGATGCAAAAAAAACCCTTCCTTTGTTCGCGTTCGAGGAGCTGTTCACAAGCGAAAACTCGCACACAGTTTCATTGCTTTTGAATCAATGCCATGGTTTTCAGGCATTTGCTGACTGTCATCTGATCCACTCCTAATGATTCTAACAACTCCTGAAACGTTTGTCATTCGTCCACATAGAGCAAAGATTTTAATTCTTCCTTGTCTTCGAGCTCACAATCACCACTTTTAGAGCGGCCAAATCACCGCCGACATGATTGTTCAAATAGAGCATGCTAGCCATAAGCTTTCACTAAGAATCGATGACCCTCGGCCGCATTTTCTTCATATTTAAGTAATGATGACGAATTCCCTGCAAAAACAATTTATCTGGTACGAAATTCGACTTGTTGAAGGCAATATTCAGTATTGGTGTTTACGTTTTAACCAAATGAAAATTTAATAAAATTGAGTAGATTAATAAAAATTTATTAAAAGTAGACAGATTTCAATTATTATTTTATTGTTTTTTCTTCTTTCACTATTATGTTTTTTGCATTGAAATTTTATTTTTAATAACACAATTTCCAAAAAACAGTTTTGTTACTTTAAAATCCTTAATCATATTAGCGTGACGACATACTTTTCAAGAACCGTTATACAAAGAAAATTTAATAAAAAATGTATAATTTAAGTAAGTTTAAAAACCTTTAACATGTTATGAAGTTTTCAAAAAGCTTTGATAATAAGATATACAAAACAAAATCAATCTTATTCATTCAATATGTCCTCATGTCACATGTTATAAGTATAATAATAAAACTCATATACTCATGCATATGTATATATTTTGGTATAAATTGCATTTAATGTAGATGGCAGGCATGGCTCTTGTGTGTGTGTGTGTTTGACGACGATAATATGGATATGAATCTTTGCAATCTGCACCTACTGGTGTCAGTTTGATGCCTGTTATTTGTTCCATATTACAACACTGGCATATAATAAGAGAGTTGCCAACAGTTTTTGTGTGTGTATTTCAATTTCAAAGCAAAAAAGAAAAAAAAAACTTAAGCTGTCCCTCTTGACAAACTGACACAAACTCACTTACAATATATTTATGTATGGAGACTCAAACACAAACCGTCAAAATAAACTGAAATATGTAACACAGGAGAACAGTATACAACAATAAGATGAATTTTTCAATAGATATTGTAAAGTGCTTTTTGAACTTTATAATACATTGGCACAAAAAGTTTGTAATTTCAACTAAAAACTATCACGATTTTAACAGCATAACAGTATAATTCCTACGTTGGGCGCCATAATGTTAGGTGTCCTACAGGCTTGTTAAGGGATTTTAAATAGTTTCTGGAATGGAAAAAACGGATTAAAACATAATTCTCTGCTGAATTTTTGTGTAACCGTTGGGCGCCATATTGGTTAAGTGTCTCAAAAAGTAAAGAGTTTGTACTTGACATAAACACCCCATTATTATTTGTAATCTTTTGGCTTAGAACCACGAAGAATTCCACGTTGGACGCGATATTTTTATGTGTGCCAAAGTGTATGTATTTTTGATAATTTGCTAATTCGCAAGTTCGATTTTGAATAATCATTTTTTGTAACCCTGTGTAACACTGCACATACATAGTATATCAGTCCATAAGTACGAAATCTCTTATTTCTTCAAAAAAAAAAAAAAGTTTAGTTTTAGTTGCCATTTTTTTATATTTTATTATTATTTTTATTTGAATGACTGACGTGCAAAATGATGTCGTGTTGTTTTGTCGTCATTTTGTTGTTGCTGTGGTAGTTGTTGTAATTGCAATTTGTGTATGTTGTTGTTTCGAACAGAATTGCTGTCGTTAGTTGCAATTGTATAATTTTTTTTTTTAAACATGGCATTCATTCATTCATTTTATTTGTTATTTTTTGTTGTTGTATTCTACAATATGACAAAGATGTCGAGGTTGACTTTTTTCCCTCAGCATAATGCCGTTTGCTTTATTATATATTTTCTTAAAAGGAGAAGGTATGCCCAGGGAGAAATATGAGCTTTGATTTAAATAGGACAAATATTTTTATAGAACATTTGAGGGTATTAAATAATTAAAAGATACAAAATGTATGAGACAGCTTTTGTTACTACTTATATCTCCTAAATTTTACAAGAAACAGATGGAGAAATATACTCTTGCGGAAATTCGATTTATTAATTTCCATTTACCAGCATAAACAGAAATTTTCATATTGGCAGTAGGTGTAAATCAGTTCAGCCTGGCAACTCTTCACCAGCAAGATTGACAAAGATCAGGACCTCCACCTTGTTCTGGATATTGCCAGTAACATCTGTTCTGTATAATTATAGTATCTTCATCTTGTCGCTACCACCAGAAATTCCCACACAACTCTAGATAAAGCTGTATAAAACATCTGGATATTTCTACTACTTTCTACAAGATGTCGCTAGCACATATATAAATAAGCACCCAAATATATGCCTTCAGTTTGAGATACATTGTTAAACGGCAACTACTCGGCAAAGGAAAGAGGTTATTTTTTGTAAATTATATTAAAGTTTTATTGCATAAAATTTCTTAGTGTACTTGTGTACAAAAAATTTCAACTGTCGTTTATTATTTGCAATATACCCTGTAGGAAATGTCGATAGTGAAACTGTACTGATTCACTATTGACTTTGTCACCAGTACAACTGACTAATAATGCCCCAGCCAACGCTTTCTGCTGTAGACATTTAACATGTGCGTGCCATTGCGAATCTACACAAGTATTGACTAGGTGTTGACATTGGAACTAGAGATTCACTAAAACATTTTAGTAATTCTAGTCTACACTTTTGGATCTTTTTACTAGATTTCCACACTAGGAAGGAAATAAGATTAAACAGTTGCATTTATTTTGTTAAATTAGATTTTTTATTAATAAATTTTTTTTTATAAATTTCTTTAAACTAAAAAAAATTTTTCGTGCAAATTTAATTGTGGAGTAGTCAAATCTTCAAAGACTACACAAAATCATCCACAGCCTACGTAAAATCTTCATCAGGCTCCACTAAATCTCTAGAGTTGCCACTTTCACTAAAAATTGTTGCCTCTTTCTTGTTGTTTTTATACAAAATTAATTGGTTTTTTTCACAAGTTTTTTGAAATTTCTTTTTCTCATTATATATTTTGTTCAAATTTGTATATTTACCTTTTTAATAAATTTTTCTTTATATTTTTATTAAAAACTTTAATTTGCATGCAGCTATGCACATGTATTTTCAACAAAATAAAACAATAAAAAAATCAAGAACAAGCACAGCTTTGCAGCTGCATAAAAGGAATGTAAAATGTATAGACGCTTTATGGACATGTCACCAAAATAGTCGACAAAAGTGATGACTTGTAGACACTTGACCCCAGTCTTCCTACAGGTTAAAAACCCCAATTTATTTAACAAGGGAAAGGAAATATAAAATTGTAACAATACATACAATTGAGCCGTCTAAGGCGCAACAAATTTATAGTTTTGTTTGCCTTTAAAAAAGGCGATTGCTGCACACCGGGTTCTTTCCTTGGTACTTCAAATTCAGCAGATGCAATGCAAAATTTGTAATTGCTCGATATGGCAAAAAATGTTTAAGTTAGAGTGAACTATTTCACATATACACTTCATATCTATCACTTAGGCAACCTTCTTTACAAGTGTGTACCCGATTTCATTTGCTATTTTTGTCGTATGTTATTTCATGTTCATCACAAAAGTAGTTGTAGTTGTTAAGAGTTTTGAAAAGTCAACTCTTTAACAAAATTGTTGTCGTGTTGGAGAAAATTTATTTTCATGTCAGTTATACTATAAATAAACATCCATATGCAGTCGATATTAAGTTTAACATGGACATACAGTTTGATGTCAAATGTACTAGTTGAAAAGTTTAGTCATTTTTATAATTTCTAACATGAAATTGACGTGAGTACTTAAAACTTAGATTTGTGTACAGACTAATCATTACAAACAAACAAACAAAAAAAAAATAGTTATAAAGTTTCAGGAAGTAATATTGAAAACAATGAAGTTGTAGTATTTATTAAGTTATAAACAAATTATTATTATTATTAAAGGCAGATTCTCAAAAGAAACTAAAAATTATGATTTTATAGATATTCTTATTTACAAGACGTTTATTTTAGTAAACAGAACATTTAAATGTGTTATTAATAAAAATCAGTTCGGGGCTGTCGTCAGCAGTTTAGTGTTCAAAAGCAGAGAAATCAGTATAAAAATTCAAATATTATAAGTAGGGCTAGTAGTTTAGGTAATTGTAATCGTTTTTGATGAACATAAAATATGCATTATTAAAAAACAATGCATTAAAAATATGCATTCAATCATAATTGCAATATTACTAGTTAAATTTTACTGAAATTTTTATTTACGCAAAAAAAAAAAAATATTTTTTTTTATAATTTTTAAATATACTTTTTTTTATTAAATTATGCAAAAACAAAAGTTTTATCCTAAAATTTCACTACGCCCGAAATTTCGTTTGAAATCGAGTTAAATCCAGTTTCAAATTACCCCCGTTTACATTGTGAAATTTGACAGCATTGAACATGTTTCTAAAAAGCTATGAATTTATCGGCGGAATGAAAAGTTTATTAACACAATGAAAGAAACAAGGTTAATATAGCTTAAAATAATAACTTTTTATCAGGCTCAAGATCATAATCTTTAATGTTACCAACGAATAGTAAACACTAATTTATTTTATTAAATGGAAAAAATTGTAAGGATCAGCGCTAGAGAGTGTGCACACTTTCGACCCGAACCACCAGGTCATCTTCAGCCTCCTTCTGAACCACCCAACACAAATAACTCATGGTTTTGAACAGGCATTTATATCACACACTCTAAGGAAAATTTAATTTCACATAGTCATTTTCCTTAGAGTGTGTGATATAAATGCCTGTTCAAAACCATGAGTTATTTGTGTTGGGTGGTTCAGAAGGAGGCTGAAGATGACCTGGTCGTTCGGGTCGAAAGTGTGCACTCCCTCTAGCGCTGATCCTTACAATTTTTTCCATTTAATAAAATAAATTAGTGTTTACTATTCGTTAGTAACATTAAAAATTATGATCTTGAGCCTGATAAAAAAAAAATTATAAATATATAATTAAAACAGATAGATCAAATAATGTACAAAATTTACTTAAAATAATAACACTTAAAAAAGTTGGAAGTTAAAATAACTGAAAATATCATTTAAAAGAAATGATATTTCATTTAAAAACCGGTCTACTTAATTTTTATACAATTAAATGCCATTTGTTATTTATTTTTAAATGTTGATTAATCAACTGACACATCCGAAAGAAACAAATGATATAATCAGTTAAAATAAATGTCAAAATTTTACCTACCAATCCTTAAAAAATAAATGTTTTTTTCATTTATTTGAAATTAAATCCGGTTTTGAATTTTTTGTTTTTATACCCTCCACCATATATGGTGAGGGTATATATCAGTTTGTCATTCCGTTTGTAACATGTCGAAATATAGGTTTAAGACCGCATAAAGTATATATATTCGTGATCCTTATGCAATTTTAAGTCGATTTAGCGATGTCCGTCTGTCTGTCTGTCTGTCTGTCTGTCTGCCTGTCTGTCTGCTGAAATGGCGATCACGACGCGAAGACGCAAGCGGGGGTGACTATTTTTACCCAGATTATTGAACATCCTCCCGAGCAGTTTGGTATTTAAAATGAGCAAAATCGGTTCAAAAGTTATGAGTGAAAATGTAAAGGTACCTCTAAATTTTCCATACAAATTTGTACAATTTTTCTGTATCTATTTTTTTCTGTTAAGTAAGTAAAAATGTTATTAAGTCCTCTAATTGTTCGATTACATTTATTGTCTTACATACTATGAGAATAATAACATTCTTAGAGCTATATGTGTGTTACTCTAATAACTAAGTTAACGTAAAAATCAACAATGTTAAAGTCGCTAACAGAGCAGACCTCTGTAAATAACATTGCTAAAACTAAATAACATTACTAAAACTAAATAACAAAAGTTCGTTACATAAATTGACAAATCATATTCATATTACAGTTCATGAAAAATTTAGTATATACGTATATCATCTTAAGCCCCTATGGTGGAAGGTATTCAAAGATTCGGCACAGCCGAATTTAGCCCTTTTTACTTGTTTTTTTAATATACTCGTTCAATACAAAATGTATGTATGCATATGAAGCTTTAAACACCTTTTGTGTGAATGTGTTTGTGTATGTATGTGTGTTTATAAAGTTCTTGTAATTTGTATTGAAAAATTTTGTATATATACAACCAATTTAAATAAAAAAACAAATTGAAATTTTTTGAATATTTTTTTTTGAAACAGACAGCCAACAAAATTTAAATTTGTAATAACTGTTACGGACACAAATAAATCACAAGTTTCTGTTTTGTGGGTAAATTTTTATAAAATGACAAATGAAAAAAATTAATGAAACTGAAAAAAATGGTTAATAATAGTAAATTATTTCGAATAAATGTATAAAAAAGTTAATATAGATATTTCTTTGAAAAATAAATGTATGTTCCATTATTTTTAAATGGAACGAAAAACTTTTTTATTAAACTACAAACAGTTAACTACATAATATTCTGAGTGAAGAGATGACTATTTGGAAGCAAGATTCTTCACTTTGTTCTGGGTAGGTCTTCGCGGCGCTATTTCAATATTGTGTGCTGCACTAAACTATCAAGTATGGGATTTACAAATCAGTTTTTTTTAAATAATTTTTATTTATAATTTGTTAATAACTAATTTATTCTTTAAGCTTAAGGTTGGTTTTTACCCAGATATTATTTATTATTCAATATTTCGCTACTCCATTGTGTAGCATCTTCAGAAAATAATAATAAATCTAATAATTCTAAAGATGCTGCACAATATTAAGCGAAATATTAAAAAATAAATCATATTTTTGTAAAAACGAACCTTAAGCTCAAAGAACAATTTAGTTATTAATAAAAATAGCAAAAGGTTAAATAAAAAATAAAAACTATTTATTATTTGTTTACTTTTTTTTACGAATATTTTGTAGTATATTAAAACTATATTTTCTTATTGAAAAAGAGACAAAATTGATTTATTTTCCATCGGCCGCAAAAAAAAAAACTATATATGTTCATTTTTGTAATAATCTTTTAAGTCACTTAATATCTCTACTATATAATCGCGACTGTTACACTTTCAAATGATTTAAAATTGAAACTTTTAATTAACATTCCAAAAAATATATGGTGTTGGCGTTATTTTTGTTTTATAATGTTTGTGCTATACATTTTTTTTTTAATAAATAATGACATTGAACTTGAAACTCTTCACTTTCAATTTCATATTAATAAAAAGTATAAAATTGTTTTTATATGTATGTAATTAAATTTTGTTTTAATCATTTGATTTGATTGAAAACATGTTAATAAGACAACACGGAAACAAGAAGATGACTAATGATGCAAAAAACATCTAATTTATATACAATTTATTAATAGAAAAAAAAAGTTTTGAATAAAGTTAAAATTAAAGAACATCTTAACAATATTTGCCACATTATAAAAAAATGTGATTATATTAATTGTTAAATATTATATAGTATTAAAAGATATCTGATAAAGCAGGTATTCCGCATTTGAAATGAAATTTTGATAATTAATAAAGCTTTATTTTTACCCTATCTCACGTTAAAGAGATTAAAATTAGGTTCAAAAATTACCCCGATTTCTTTGATGTTTGTTCTAAGAAAATATTAAAAAAAAGGTTTCAAATAAAAGATATTTAAAAGGTCTATCTAATGGAAAACTAAAAAATTTTCATATAAAAAAATTTTTTACGAATTCGAAACTCATTTTGACTCCCTAAATATCGATTTGGGCCGATATGTTTAATACCGAGAGTTTTAGATTTATGTGCCTTTTATCGCATATTTAAATTTCATGGAATTCCGGGGAACACACAAACAGACTCTCCTTGTTTTACATTTTGTACACAATATAACGACCTCCATTTTATATACATATATTTTGTTTTATTTTAAGTAATAAATTTAATATTAATCGAAGACAAGAACATTTTGTTTATAATAAATTGTGATGAGTGATGTTGAACCCATTTGGATTGTTGGTCAAAATAAAATTGAATAAAAAAAGTCTGTTACTTGACATATAGCATATATGCAGGGGCGCTGTAACGATTTTATAAAAGGGGGTCTGAAATTTATATTTAGCCTAGCAAGGTAGACCCTTTTAGCAGATTGGTCTATTTCTCAGAATCTTTAGAAATATATTTTTTTAAGGCATGTGCCTCCAAATGAACTTATGATCTCGTTTTGGTTCTTAATTCTTTCCACAAAATGGCTAACTCATTAATACATGTTTTTTTACAACACTTTTCAGAGATGCGGTTTTTGAAATATAGTATTTCGTCACAAAAAATTGCTAACATATTTGCCATATAAAATTAATTAAATTGTTGCTTAAATTTTAACGGGCCTAAGCCAAATTAAATTTTTTTTATAAAATTTCATATTCAGAAAAGTTTCAGTTGTATATCCCAGCTTGGTAAAATTTATATTTTGTCTACTCAGAAGTACTTTTTGATCGCACGCTACAGGCCGCAAATGCTAATGCTTTTTATAAAATTTGGTACATTGACTCATGATTTCACAAGAAGGATGTCTATTGAGAATCGGTACATGTTTAGATCTAGTGCTCATATAAGATTCCCCAGAAATTGGCTCTTATGCTTATTCCTACAGGTCGAGAATCTTGAAATATTTTAATGAAATTTGGTACACTAACTCATACCGGCCCTAGCACGATGGTTTTTGATTTTAGTTAGAATCGCTCCATATTTAGGGTTCCCCAAAAATTAACTCTTATGCGTCGTGTGGTCAAGTATATGTGCCAAATATAAATACATTTTAACGAAATTTGGTACACTGACCCACGGATAAAGCCTATTAATTTAATTTAGAATCGGTCCAAAATGAGTTTTTGTACGGCTAAAGCTGACAACCCTTCGTCAGCGTATTGCTCATTTGACCCACCGACTATTTTTGAATAAAAATGAGTCAGGAATGAATTGTTTATAATATAAATATCCTCTTTCTAATTCCGAAACCCGTTTTTCTATATCTGAGATTTTCAGTATCGACTTTATATATTCCTTTATATTCCAATTCACAGTATTTGTACTAATTTTTAGTATACATTATTTTTTTTAGTAAAAAATTTTCCTTTGCTCTATTTAAGAATTAACTAATTTTCGTTGCTGATTTTAGCAAATTATTTTACAAAGCTTTTTACAACCGAGTTGCTAAAGTTGAAAATAGTCATCAATTTTTGACTGGCAAAACGTTGGAAAAAAAAACTATTTTTGTAGTTCGTTTTTTAAATTTAATTTTTTTTTATTTGTATGTAATTACAAAACACAACACACACATGGATTCATATTTTTATTTTCTATGTTTGTATGTATATTTAAACAATTTTTGTAATTTGTATTGAAATAATTTTGTATTTTAAAAAAACTATTTTAATAAAAAAAATCAAAAGAAATTATTTGAATTTATATTTTTAGATACAGAAATTATAAAATTTTACATTTAACTGAAAATATCAACTTCTACCAAAAGTCCGTATTTTTTACAGTTTATTTTTTTAATGACAGATTCAAATAGTTAAAAACTACATTTCTATTATACTCAATTGATTCTTGATTTATAAACAAACCGAAAATATTTTCTGAGTGATTGATTACCCGAACAATGAGTTTTTTTTTATTAGTTTTTGTATTTTTGAAAAATAAAAAAAAAATAACATTATTTTAACGTTATTTAGCATTTTTTCCTTTCGTGAAATTTTTTATTTCGTGCTAAATTTAATTTTTCAAATCATGAGCAAGAAGCAAAATAATCACACACTCGTTAACATGACATTCAGGAGAGGGGTGTGGTAAAAAAATATGATCAGAAATGAAAGAGACACAAGCAAATATTTTTTCTTTCGAGTGCATTGTGAACAGACTGTTGTAATTAAAGTTTTGGAGAAAAACAAAATAAAACTTAAAGTTTCTAAGTAAAAGAATTTTTCCATAGATTTCAGTGCTGTGTGGGGTAAAAATGGAAGGTAAAAAAGTTACTTTTGGGATAATTTTGACTTAATGCTAATTGTTTTTTAGAAAACCGATCACTTCAGATTTCTGTGTCTTCCCAGAAATATAAATTAGGTACGGCAATGGTACAGAAATATATAGTAACAAAAATTGGCAACGAAATAGTTGATCAAGATTTTTTAAAAATTACTATGAGTATAAACAAATACACATGTTTTTTTTTAACAAATTGATATGAGGCTTTCAATACAAACTGTCCAGCTAAAAAATAAGTTCAACTTATCAATGTCAAATTTACAGTATAAATCTGTTGATAAATTTTGAGCTTATTTCTAGTATATTATTTATAATAATGTAATGGACTGTGAAAAGTGCTAGAAATTTAACTATATCAATAGAGTTTCTTTATGGTCTAATTGAAAAAAAATATATATATTTTTTTGATTTTTTGTAGTTATAAAAAAATCTATTGTTTTTCTATCGATTTAGAAAGCTTTAGCCTGTTAGTCAGCTTCGTTTTGACTACCTCAAATATTTAATAAAAATTAAAATATTTGTTCTCAGGACAACAGTAGGTATAATCAATATCGTATTCATCATACGCACTGTAGTACCAATTGATTTAAAAAACATTTGATTTTGAAGGAATATTTGAGATAGTTTATAAAAGGAATATTTTCTCCAAAACGAGACCGAGTAACGCCCAAAAACTTTCTGAGTCGATAGAAAAACAATTGAACTTTTTTTTCTTAAAAAGTAAACCTACACTCAGATTATTATGTAGTTAACTGTTTGTAGTTTAATAAAAAAGTTTTCCGTTCCATTTAAAAATAAAGGAAGATACATTTATTTTTCAAAGAAACATCTATATTAACTTTTTTATACATTTATTCGAAATAATTTACTATCATTTACCGATTTTTTTCAGTTTCATTTATTTTTTTCATTTGTTTGAAATTTAATAAAAATTTACCCACAAAACGGAAACTTGTGGTTTATTTGTGTCCGTAACAGTTATTACAAATCTAAATTTTGTTTGCTGTCTGTTTCAAAAAAAAAAATATTCAAAAAATTTCAATTTATTTTTTTATTTAAATTGGTTGTATATATACAAAATTTTTTAATACAATTTACAAGAACTTCATAAACACACATACATATACAAATACATTCACACAAAAAGTGTTTATAGCTTCATATGCATACATACATTTTGTATTGTACGAGTATATTAAAAAAAAAAAACAAAAAATACAAAAACGGAAATAATTTCAAATAAATGAAAAAAACATTTATTTTTTAAGGATTGGTAGGTAAAATTTTGACATTTATTTTAACTGATTATATCATTTGTTTCTTTCGGATGTGTCAGTTGATTAATCAACATTTAAAAATAAATAACAAATGGCATTTAATTTAAATGAAAATTAAGTAGACCGGTTTTTAAATGAAATATCATTTCTTTTAAATGATATTTTCAGTTATTTTAACTTACAAACTTTTTTAAGTGTATGGCCGATTTTTAGATAAATTCAGCACTAATTCTGATATTTTTAATTTTTTTCTCCAAATTTCTTATAAAAACAGCCATGTTAGAATTTTCTTCGCATTTTCAAATTCCATTAAATAATAATAAATACCAAATCCAAAAATAAGTGCTTAATTGGTCAATATTTGAAAAAGTTGTTCCATTTTGTATTCCTATCACGTATGAAAATAAATCCCATAAGTTTGACATTGAATCGGTATACTTATGCCTATAGGGGGACAGTTGGTATGTAAAGCCACAAATGTATATTTTTATAAGTAATATTTTCTTTTCGTCTTCTAACCTTGAAATTGCCAGTTAAAAAAAAACACATTTTTTATGCATTGTATTTTATTCTTGTCTTAAATTCAAATTGAAGGTTGTCAATTTACTATTAAAAATATATATAATCGAAAATTTTGTGTGACGCAGTTAATATCATAGTGATATTGATTATAATATGTATATAAAAAATTAAATGTATAAAACAGTAAATCAGAAATCGTCAAAGTTAAAAATAAAGTATTAAGTAATATTAAAGTAAAATACAATGAACGGATTTTCATGTTATAAATTCGTAAATAAAACATCTCTATAAATACTTAATACAGCATGAAAATTTATCATTTTAGTAGGAAATTGTTGGTAAAAAAAAATCTCAATATGTTTGTCAATTTTTATGACATTGTGAGGTCATTCAATTAAGCGGCTTAAGATCAAAAGGCCACATTTAAAATGTTTTTATGTTTCTTGTTTTTTTTTTCTTTAACTTCTTTTGTCGTTTTTTGTAGCCGGGAGCATATAAATGTTTTTCTATGATTTCTTGTAATAACCAACATACATGCGATTTCATCAGAGTTAATAATAAAAACAAAAAATAACAATGTTTTCAATTTTTATCATTTAAGACTCAAAAGTCGGTTCTTTTTTTAATGGTTCCAAAAGCGGCTGTTGTTTTGAAAGTTTATTTTTTTTTTTATTATTATTTTCTATTAAACATTGATTCCATCTAATAGTCCCATCTTTATTGTAATTCTATGTTTGTTAAAGTTAGCGATGTTATAAAAGTTGTTAATGTCGATTCAGTTGACAACTATCATTTCTGTAAAACAATTTATAAAATTTAAATATTTTTGAAAATTTTTTTCATACTACCTCCGATATGAAATTTCAACAAATTTTGTTGTATAGTCTGTTTAGTAGTCATCAACCATTTACACAAAAATACAAAAGAATTATGATGTATAAGTTTAATAGTAAAAATTCTTCCTTTAAATAAAAAAATATACTATTTTTAATATTTTATTGTATAACAGTTATAGGCTGTTAAAATTAGTTTTAGTTTTGTTACCAAAACTTTACAATTTATTAGTCAATAAAATTTTTATAATAAATATTTTTAAAAAAAGAATCTGTATTTTATGAAGAAATATTTTTATTAACAATACTTTTTTTTATTTCTTTTTAGGTAAATATTAAAAAAATATATAAAAATGCCTGGAAAAATATGTAATTATTTATTTAGAATGGTAAGCAATAGGTTTAATTTAATATCTTCGAAAGGAAAATTTAAGAGTGCACAGTGGTTCGAAACCAAAAATATATAAAAATTATGAATCATTTAAACAACTAGTGAGTCTGTTGGGAAAAAGTGTTTACAAAAATTAAATAAAAGGTTGTTAAAATTCAGAAAATAATTTTTATAAATACCCTAATCAATACAGTGCACTATCGCGGGTGAGCGCTATCTCAAGGAAAAACTTTTACAAATGTTAACCCATTTGGCGGCCAATAAATATATCATTGTTTGGGGAAAATATTTGGTTTTTTGCGTGTAATTGCTAATGCTGTACTAAACAACACAATGAAATCGATTTATTAATTTGCCTTAAACCGTTTAGAAGCGAATATTTCCTGGATTCTAAAAGTTTACATTTATATTTCCTAAATTCTAAAAGTTTAGAATTTAGGAAATATTCGCATTTTTTATGCCATGATGTTTTTAATCATTTACTTTTTTCACTAACAAGGAAAATACCAAAACACAAACACTTCGATTTTAATTATCTCCAAATATATTATAATAAAGAAAAATCTAAGAACAATCTGTCTTGCTTCTTTGACTATCTCGTGCATCTAGGAGGTAAAATAGGTTTCTTTTTTCCTCGTCAGCAAGTAGAAAATGTTTGAAAGTCTATATAAAAACTTTACTAAAATAATATATTCGTCCAATGAGAAATTTTGATATACATAATGTCTATGTTTTAGGATAGGGTTGTCAAGGTGTTATAAAAAGTACCAAAAACGGGCTTCGCGAATAATTCTTTTAAGTCCAAAATAAAACGAATATAAAAAGAGGAAAAAAAAATGTGTGTATGCTAAATTAAATAAGAAACAAAATACGTGAGTTTGGCCACTTCTTCAAAAAGCAAAACAAAAGCACTGAACAATGATACCAGTAAAAAGCTCTCCTTTTCCAATGATACCACACTTGCATATGGTTCCTTCTAACGACAATTACTTATTTTTAAACCCCTTTTTGATCCCTTAAAATGTCCGTTTGTCACAAAAAAACAAGAGAGATCGATCTGGGTGTCCCAAGAAGAACGCAATTTTTAAATTTTTAATAAATCACAGATATTTAAAAAAAAATCGTGAAACTTTATTATATCGTAAAGAAGAGAGAATGAGGTTATGTATGGAATAATTTATCGCGCAGATGGCCGCCGCGGCTTTGCTGGCATGAACGCGATCTTTTAATGAAATTTTCAATGACCGTTTTGCATGAGTGCTGCGGTATTTCATTAATGCAGCGTCCAATTTCCTCTGTTAAGGCTTGAGTCGTCGTCGGCTTATTCGCGTAAACCATCGACTTCAAAAAACCCCAAAGAAAAAAATCTAATGGTGTTAAATCGCACGATCTAGGCGGCCAATTCTGATCTCCAAAACGCGAAATAACACGACCGGGAAATGACTGATGCAGCAATTGAATTGTTTCTCTGGCTGTATGACATGTGGCGCCGTCTTGTTGGAACCACATGCCCTCCACATTCATTGCTTCAATTCTAGGCAAGAAAAAACTGGTTATCATTTCACGATACCGAACACCATTGACTGTTTGCGCTTGACCTGCCTCATTTTCATAAAAAAAGGTCCAATGATTCCTCCAGCCCAAAAACCACACCACACAGTGACACGTTGAGCATGCATTTGCTTTTCGTGAATCACTCGAGGATTTTCCTCACCCCAAATGCGACAATTCTGCCTATTGACGAAGCCATCAAGATGAAAATGGGCCTCGTCACTGAAGATGATTTTATCGGCAAAATCAGCATTTTCATGTTGTCTCTCCAATACCCAATTAACGAACTCCCTTCGCTGTCCATGGTCAGCTGGCTTAAGTTCCTGAGTCAATTGAACTTTGTATGCATGAAGATGCAAATCTTTCGTCAAAATTCGCTGCAAAGTGGATTTGGAGACACCAATTTGCTGAGCTCGGTGTCGAATTGAGGTGGATGGAGTTTGAGCGACATCATCACGTACAGCTGCGACATTTTCGGTCGATCGACCTGGTCGATGGCGCGTTGTTGTCTTTACATCACTAACAGACCCAGTTTCGGCAAATTTATCCATTAATCTCTTTACAGTTGACTCTTTTGGAACATTATTGTGACCCCAAATTGATCGCAATTTGTGAACTGTAGCCGCAAAACTTTCACCATTTTGGTAAAACAATTTCACAATGAGAATGCGTTGTTCATTCGTGTAGCGCTCCATTTTTACTAACCTCGTACCTTCTACTAGCAAACAATAACAATTGTTCAAATGTCAAACAATGACACTTCGAATGTTGCCAGATTTAAAAATTGCGTTCTTCTTGGGACACCCTTTATATATTATTCAAGATATTATCGAAAAACACAGTTTTGGCAAATTAAAAAATGATATCCTATACCAAAGTAAACGAAAGATCGGAGATTGAAAGTACGTGAGATTGTTTATGATATGTCATATCATATGACTCTGGTTTTTATTTTAAATGACCAATGTGAGACAACTTCAGAGAATTGTTTGACGTTTTTTAATCACAATTCGGATGAGTTTTTGGGTTTCACCTACGAGGCATAATCCACATTGATTATCTTCAAAAGGGAAAAACGAGAAACGCTTTTAAAAAACGAGCGCATTTGACCAAGATGAATGTACCCGTGCATTTTACGGGTATTTGAATATGAACTAGAATTTAGAAAAATTAACTTATCTGGAGGAAAAATTAAAATGACAACGACGGCAGACACTATTTAACAAAATTTAATAAATTTTTTTTTTCAAATTAAGAAACAATTTTTCTTAAAATTTGGTCAGAATTTCTAAACTTTAGAAAAATTTTACTACTGAGAACTAAATTTTTATTAGAAAACAGTAAAAATTCCTCCTAATTACATCATCTTAAATTTTACTGTTAGTTGGAAAATGTTTCCTTGGTTTTAAGAAAATTTTTATTTTTTTTTTATTTAAGTTCATTAGATAATTTCTTTCTCCTAAAACTAGGACTTAACTTCCTAAAAATAAGAAAATATTTTCTAACATCAACTCAAATAGTACTTAATTTAAGTGAAAATTATTCTTAAATTTGATAAAAATTTTCTAATAAATATGAAATTGTTTTTTTGATAAATGTAATATATTTAACCATATATTTTAAAGTATTTTACACTTATTGTGTAAGTATTTTCCCACTTTGGAAGAACTTCCATTTTGTGAAGACACTACTTTTAACAAGATGTTTGCTATACAATTTTTATATTTTAATTAAATTGAATTATACTAAACTTATGTATGTATTTAAAATATAAATATAATTTCATTAGAAAAATGGTAAACAATGTAAAAACATGTACTGCAGGATATCCTGAAACGTAATAAATTGTGACAAAATCAAATCTTTTTCGTAGTTAATTAATTGTTCTCCTTAAGAGAACTACTAAAAGGGACGCCCTAAGTCACAAACAGCATCTATAGCTAAGGAACACTGGGGGTGCTTTGTCTTCTTAAATTAACTAATTTAAAGAAATTTTAAAATGGAAAAATGTCAAAAGTTTGTTTTGTGGCATTTTTAGCTTAAACTTTAATTGACATATACAAATTTTAACTTTTTTTATTATTAAGAGAAAAAAATGTCAGTGCTTTGGATAAATATTAAGTTTAATAGGCTTAACGTCAATTATAGGAAAGCCATTATGACGTAATGTATAAAATGTGATTCCGATACTTTGTATTGTAGTCAGCAAACAAAATTATTACATAAAAGCGCAAATTCGAAATTTTTTACCTTTAGCTAATAAAATTTTAAAATATATTTAAAGCTACTTTAAGTTAAATTTTTAAGACTGTAAGAATTAGAGATGGGCACGTGAGCGAATCAAAAATTACAATCATGCACAATAATTGTTTTTAATGGATACTTTAATTTGTTTCCTGTAATAATATTTTTTCTTTAGAATTAGAAAGATTAACTTGTTTGATTTTAAGTTTTTTTTTGGAAAAAAATATTGAAAATAAGTTAAACGGTTTCCATAAAAACTAAATTTTCCTCGATTTAAACTAACTAGTTTTTTTTTTAATTTATCTGAAGAAATTTTTAGGAAAAACTCCTATATTTATATTTATATTTTCTCAAAAATTAGAAAACTTTTACTTGAAAAAAAAATATTTTATTCAAATTTTTAAAATTTATCTGAACTAAGTTGCTTGAAAATTTTCTTTAGGAATAGTTCATCAGTTTCTAAAATCAAATAAGTTTTTATTTTTACATAGGAAAAAGTTTATTATTTTTTGCCTGAACTAATTTTTAAAAAACAATTCTTAAAAATTAGAAAGGGGTAGACTTAAAACTGAATTAAGAAATGGGTTCCTAAAATTTAGTTAATTTTACTACTCGCGAAAAAAAAGGAACACACATTAAGTTCAGCTACTTTCTCATTTAATGTTAGACACATTTTTGAACTAAATGGGAGTAAATTATGTTTTAATTTTTTTTTTTTTGTAAACTAAACTTAGTTTTATTATATTTTAGTATGCAATTTTCATAATACTAAGATGTTTTTCTTAAAATCAGGAAATATTATTTAGTTTAAATAAAATTTGACTTAAATTTTTAAACTATTTTAAGGAAATTTTGGATTTATTTTTAATTTTTATCTTTTATTTAACCTTTTTCTTTTTAATAACTAATTTATTTTTTTGAGCTTTAGGTTTGTTTTTTTACAAATATTATTAATATATTTTTGTAAAAATAGAACCTTAAGCTCAAAAAATAAATTAGTGATTAATGTTTAGTTCATGTCTTTTTTTTAATAGTTGCACACGTGAGTGGAAAAACTTTTTAAATTGGGCTACCAACCATAAACTTCGGATTTCGTACCTTTTTTTTTTATTTTTTATATCTAAACCTAAAAATGGCTCGGTGAAAAACTTTTAAATTTCAGCGATGAAATTTTTTATCAAACAAAGGTCTATTTTGAGGATCTTGAGAAATTCTTTTAGGAGACAAAATAATTGGAGAAGTAATGGGAGCCATATTTTTTCACGAATTTATAGACTTTCCCTATGCTAATAATATTAAAGTCCTTAATTTCACTAGACACAGATATGTAATATGTTAAATGAACGCATATTTTTTAAAAATTTAAATATATAATTAAATGACTAATAAATTATTAAACAATAACCACAAATAAATCTCATTCAAAAAACACAACAAAATAACTACATCAAAGAACTAAACCTCCTAACTTAACCAAAGTTTTTAAAATTCATACACTTAAAAAAGTTTGTAAGTTAAAATAACTGAAAATATCATTTAAAAGAAATGATATTTCATTTAAAAACCGGTCTACTTAATTTTCATTTAAATTAAATGCCATTTGTTATTTATTTTTAAATGTTGATTAATCAACTGACACATCCGTAAGAAACAACTGATATAATCAGTTAAAATAAATGTCAAAATTTTACCTACCAATCCTTAAAAATCCTTTATTTGAAATTATTTCCGTTTTTGTATTTTTTGTTTTTTTTTAATATACTCGTACAATACAAAATGTATGTATGCATATGAAGCTATAAACACTTTTTGTGTGAATGTATTTGTATATGTATGTGTGTTTATGAAGTTCTTGTAAATTGTATTGAAAAATTTTGTATATATACAACCAATTTAAATAAAAAAGCAAATTGAAATTTTTTGAATATTTTTTTTTGAAACAGACAGCAAACAAAATTTAAATTTGTAATAACTGTTACGGACACAAATAAACCACAAGTTTCCGTTTTGTGGGTAAATTTTTATTAAATTTCAAACAAATGAAAAAAATAAATGAAACTGAAAAAAATCGGTAAATGATAGTGAATTATTTCGAATAAATGTATAAAAAAGTTAATATAGATGTTTCTTTGAAAAATAAATGTATGTTTATTTATTTTTAAATGGAACGGAAAACTTTTTTATTAAACTACAAACAGTTAACTACATAATATTCTGAGTGTAGTTAAAATTTCCTGTTGTTTATCATTAATTTTCAAAATTAAAAAAAAAAATATACTATGAACCCTGTGGTATTTGCAATGCGAAGGCAAGACAACGGAAACAACAGATTTAAAGTCACACAAAACGCACTCACGAAAGTTTTAGTTTTTTTTTCTTAACTGATTTATTAAATGACAGCTCGAGGCTAAAAACGAAAAGTAGTGACTAATTGTATTTACAGAGTTAAAGATAAAAAAGAAGACTTAATTAATATATCTATGGTCATAGATTGCCAACTCTTATGAACAATTTTTGTTTGTTGAATTTGACATCAACCAGCCAAAAAAAATTTTTTCATTATACAGATGTCGTATGTATTTTTTTTTATTTCGAATTGTTAAATTCAAATGCTAAGATCTCAAATTATGACCATCGATATATTAACTATATATGGAACGATGATGTTGAAACAGTTGGGAATTTTAAATTTTTAAAGAAATCATTAAAGATTGAATCTACAAATAAAAGATTAGTTTCACAAGCACATCAAAATGATGGCTTGATGGATTATCAAATAAAGTACAAGAAACTACATATAATTAAGTTTTTGTTTAGCCTAAGGTTTTGGCTAATACCAGTTTTGTTTATATAGATTGGACATATTGTCATTTGTTTTTGAGAGGGAAGTTGCGAATTGGCTAAATAAAGTTTCTATGAAATTTTAAAATATTTTACAAAATCATTTTTAACCTTTTTTTAAGAATTTATTTAGTTTAAAATTATTTAACCTCCCCGCAAAGGGCCTAAATAAACCAATGACAGATTTTTGTTTTTTTTTTTTTTTTTTTAAGTTAAAAAGTTTTTATGGTTTGTGCGCTATAAAATGTTCTAATATAATTAGTTCAAGATAATGTAAATGGTATTTTTCTTTATTCTGTTTTATAGTTTCGGGAATTAGTTCAGTTCTAAGTTTAAGCCAAATCGGAAATGATAAATTGTTTAAGCTTTTTATTTAATAAGGGCATATACTCTACCCTGTATTCCTACTGCATAGTTGACCAATTTTAGGTTTATTTGCCAATTTCTGGTCTATTCTGGACAGATCGCCCGATCCGATGGCGCCAGACTTCTTTCTTTGGGGCTTTTTGTAAATCTCGCAAAAGAATTGAAGAATAAAGCATCAATTTGTAGCCAGATATTTTGTGAGCACAAACTCAAAAGGTGGTCATTAAATCCTTTGACTTATTGCCTTCAATTTTACACCTTAAAAAAAACTTGAACATACATAGAAATATTTTTCTTCAATATCCAACAAGATGGCTGCCAAATTACATTATAACATCTTATTTACCTAATCTTGTGGTATCAATGAAGGTAAAATCAGACAAAACAACGTACAGATAGAGATAGTCATAATTATTAATATTATTTATGAAACGTTTCATAAATAAAAATTCATTATAACAATTTTTAGATGAACTTAATTTCTACAAATCAAATGTTTCACTTTTATTTATAATATTGCTACCTTGGAGAACTGCTAGATATTTTTGTTTTTCGATTGCAGGGTGTTTTGGTTAATCGACTGTGACCATCAATAAATTTTCTGCTCCACTCATTGTTGTTTTTAATTTAAATTTTTATATTTCTAAGTTCACAGATGTCCTATGGTTTAAATGATAAATTTATGTGGCTACTGAAAAACGACTTTAATCTTTTTAATCACTACAAATTAAAACACCCAAAAACAGGCATACATATTCACAAGAAACCGGCACACAATCATAACAGTTATACTAAGCTTAGATTTTGAACTCCAACAGATACAAAGTATCAATTAATTTAAATATTTTGTGTCTTTTTATTTTTATTCGATTTGTTGTAATTCAGGCTTTAATTTCTCATTTAATACATCATTTCAAAATTCAGTGGAACTAATGAAAGTGTTCATCTAACATGATTTTTAACATACATAGTAGTAGTTTATAGGAACATAAACTTGGTTTAATGTGTTGCTGTAGTTATTTTGAGATTAAAAAGAAACAGACCAGACCGCTCGCTCTTATTAACATAATCACACACAAAAAAGACTCCAACATTAGCATTATAGCATTTCTAATTTGATTGTTACCCAAGATTTTAAACAAATTTCGACCACATAACTTTGTATACAAATTGTGTTAAATCTCTACATTAGAGTTGACACTTTTTATGGATTGTTTTCATTTCTTTGTTAAGCCTCTTTTTCCACTTTATTTCTCAAACCAAGTTTTGTATTTATTTTTTTATTTTATTATGAGTCTTAACCATTAAAATAATTCATAATATGTATTCTTTTTTTTTTTTTTTTGACCACCTAAGTGTATTATTTATCACTATCACATTTTTTTTGTGTAGTTTTACTGATCGTAACAAATTGTACATTTTTAATCATTATATTTTTGATTTTATGAGAAATTATTAATAATTTTTAATCACTTTTTTGCTTACTTTGTTTTTAACAAAACAAAGTTTATTCGATTATTGGCTGCTTTATATATGTACGTTGCATGATAAAAAACTAAGATTAATTCGAGGAATTTTGTATTTGTTATAAATGGTCATAAAAAACTTTTGATCTTTGAGCGAAATGATCATAAAATGTTTCTTTTTTTAATAACATCGTCACCTTTCATGTTTAAATTATATGTCAATATAAAAGAGACCTACAAGTTTATACTGGTTTTATTTAACCCTGTATTGCAGGGGGCTGTCTTGTTAACATTTTAGGCTACATTTAAAATAATTGCAATTTTTATTAAAGAAATTAATTTTTTTTCGTGTATAAAGCATGGTTTAGAGTGTGAAAGACTTAAAATCAAAATTTTCGTAAAATTTTAATAAATAATTATTTAAGAATGAAACTAAAATTTAAAAGATTTATAAAAATATTTAGCTCTCTACACAACAGGTTATAATGTCTTTTTTAGAAATATTTTTTTTTTTCGAAGAAATCACGCTTTAAGAACATACCCAATCACAACATCCCATTGCTGTAAAATTAAATATTAATTACTGGCAGAACACTGCTCTGGCTTACAATTGGCTTAGACCGCTATGCGAGTGTTTTCTATATTTTGCAGCACTACCCAGTCAAAACTTGTCAGCGGTACAAGAAGCAATGCATTGACTGAGTGATGAATTTTTAAAAATTATGATGCTTTGTGTAAAAAAAATTGAAGTCGGAAGGTTTAAATTTCGAGTCCGATTAAACGTTAAATCTCAACGTAAACTAATGCCAATTGGATATGGAATTTTCGAACATAATTTACCGTAAAAGCTCAGCCATTTAAAATTTTTTTGTTTGTGTAAAAGCTTTATAAAGACCAACTTCATTTCAACAAGCTTTATGCCAGAGCCGTCATATTAGCGCAACCAATGGCTAGTCAACAGTTATCATTAATCTAAATGTTTAGCTTTCAAGTATTATAAAGGGTGGCCAACATACAAGTATCTTTTTAAAAATTAAATAAAATGAACTAAACAAATATTCCCATTTTTTATGGAACACGATTTCATTAATGTGACTGCCGCAGCTGGCTTCGCAGTATCTCATCAATTCTCCAAGGCTTCTTCTTTGGATATTAGCCTTAAGGGGGTGGGGATCGTTTCTGGATTATAAACATGAAAATGTATAAATAAGTCAAATCTCGGCTGCTTGGCGGCCAATTGTCATCGAAAAGATGGCAGATAACACTTTTACCGAACTTAGTGCGCAAGAGATCGATTGTTTGATGAGCTATGTGTCATAGCTATGCTATGTACGCCATCCCGCTGAGATGAAAATGCGCCTCTTTAGAAAACATGATTTTTCGGCCAAATTAAATGTCCGATTGGAGGGTCTGTAAGGCCCAAGTTGAGAAGCCGTAACGAAGTGGATGAGATCTTTGTGCAAAATTCCTATCATGGTGGTGCGTGAAATGCACATTTTCGCCCATAGCTTTTGTATAAACTTTAGTACAGCACGCGAAGTGGGTGCTTCATTTCGGCCAAAAATTTTTTTCAACAAATGTACTGTTTGGAAATAAGTTTGTAATATTTCCCAACGTTGTTCAATCATAAAGCGACTCAATTTGTTTCGCAGATGTATGATACTGATTGACAGTTAATATTTCGAACAGAAACAAATTTATCAGTGCCAAAATAATATATAATTTAAAAAGATTCCTTTATTTGTACCACCCTATATGTCTCGGTGGCTTAGTGTATAGAGCTCTTTTTCGAATAGCGAAATTTGAATCCCATCATGACTAAATAATTTCAAATTAGTTTTTTTATAATTTTATTTTGAAAAGCTTTTTTTAGATTAATTTTTAGTATTATTAAATTTTAGTATTGCCAGCACTGAAAATTTTAGTTTCACAGTGCTTCTTCGACGTTTCAGGAACAGCCGGCCCTTTTCTCTAATGATGTTATTAATTTGATGTTGGGACAGCATTATTTGCCAACGCTTGTACCACCTGTTAAAGCAGAATGCTTTTATGCTTCTCGTAGGTACTCAACCCGTGCTCTCTATGTTTGGTCTCGTCTTTATACCTTCCACCATATATAGTGAGCGTATATATCAAGTTGTCATTTCATTTGTAACATGTCGAAATATAGGATTAGGAGTATATATATTCGTGATCTTTATGCAATTTTAAGTCGATTAAACGATGTTCGTTTCTCTGTCTGTTGAAACCGCGATCCCGGTGCGAAGACGCAAGCGGGGGTATTGAAAATAAGCGATATCGACCCAGCGGTTAAAAGTTGTTACTGAAAGTTTGAAGTAAACTCTAAATTTTCAATACAAATTGGTTTATTTAGTTCAATTTCGTAGTAGCGACTGGTACACAATATATTTTCTGATATTTTTCACCAGTCGCTTAGAACTGAATAATATTTTATATTCACCTAAAATATTTTTCACCTCCAAAAATTTTGTTTACCCTAAATTGTTTTTTTACCACAAAAAATTTTTTCATTTCAAAAAATTTTTCATTTCAAAATTTTTTTTTCATCTCAAATTTTTTTTCATTTAAAAAAATTTCTTTTATTTAAAAAAATTTTTTTCTATCTACAAAATATGTTTTCACATTCAAAAATGTTTTTCACCTCAAAAAATTTTTTTACACCTACAAAATTTCACTTTTTTGCATTATTTGTATCCAAAACAGTGAGAACATTTGTTTTAAGACATTGGTGGAGGTTATTAAAAGATTCGGCACAGCTGAACTTAAGCTTTTTTTACTTGTTTATGAATAGGTTTAGCAAAAACATTTACGGACTTTTTCTAGAACCCACTTCCAGAAAGTCTTCCTGCAGTTGTAAAATACACTTTTCATCCTCGCTATCTCTTTTCCAGAAAAGCTTAGATTCTAGAATGACATTTTAGGAGACGAAATTCCTTCGTCCAAAAATGTATTCATAATATTAGAATTCAATTCTAAGAATATCATAGTCAGTACAAATTCGAGTTTTATTTTTAATTTATTCAATTTAAACTTAATTTTTGGATTTTCACGATTTAAAACAAAATTGGATTGTTCCATACAATTTTTATATGCAGGACCGAAAGACTTTAAATTGCTCGTTTTCTTTAAATTTTTACCATTTTAATATGCAATTGTTAGACTATCATAATGTGGGATGTTTTTTTTTTGTTTTGAAGGTTTATGAATACAACTACAACAGCATTTTCGTTGATTATTTTGCAATTTAATTTGTAATTAACAATTATAAAATAATTAATGTTGTTTAAAAATGACACTTGTCATTTATTTATATTATTTATACATTTTTTTCTCGACAATTAATGTAACTAGCAATTGTCTAACAAATTACAGACATATACGGATTGACAACAAACAAACCGCAATTATACAAATCAAATACACTTACCCCTCTATAAACACAATTATTTTAATACTACTCAATTGAGGGGATTAAACAATTTTTCTACTTAATTTAAAAATTACATACATTCATATTTGATAAGGCAAATATTTTTTCTAATAAGATTTTTTATTGAAAAAAAAAGAATATGATAATTCTTAATAAACTTTTTTTAGGCAAGGGAGAGCTGCTTACAACTAACTACGTAGAAAAACAACCAATTAATGTTTGGTTACAACTTTATATTGAAAATTAAAATTAAAATGGAAATTATTAAATGAATCATCAAATTAGTTATAACATTGTATTAAACATTAAATAATATAAAATGAAAATTCCATTTAACAGTACAGTAAGTTGTTTGATATTTATATTTCATATAAAAAAATATGATTTTTCACGATAATGATTTTCATTTGAAAAATTAGTACAATTTGTTTTCACGCAAATCTAAGATACGTCAATATTATCATCTTTCTTGTGAAAAGATGATATTTGGGGTTTATTGGTATTGTGGCTTTCTTGTAACATTCAAAAATATTTATTTTTATAATTTAAATTGCGATTTTAGGCCTCTAAAGTTCGAGTAAAATTTTTTTACATGAAAAACAATTTACTATGCTTAAGAATGTATAGTGGAGGGCATAAATGTTAGACAAAACGATCAACTGGACAAACATTTCTTTGTTAATTACTACATATTTGTAGTATATATCACTATTTTTAAAGATCTTTAAAAATTATTTAATATTGATGGCACGAATGTAAGACACTTAAGTTTTTTATTGTGTTACTAAAAAATGTAAAATTCCACTAAACTGCAAGATAAAATGGTATAATTTTCAAAGCAGTAAAAAAGCTAACGTTAAAAGAAAACCATTACTGATTTAACAAAATCCTAATCAAATTGAAATTTTCCGTTTAACAACAAATTTTGTTTATGCGATTCTCTTGACCACATGAGCACTAAAACTCAGGACTACCTCAATAACTAAATATTGTTGACCAAAGAATGGCATTAATGTATGTCATTGTCTTTAGTAAGTGTAATAAGAAGAACAAAAGCAAAGTATTGTCAACATAAGTGTTTTCTCAAAGTAGTTTATAAAGAAAAACATGAAACAATATGGTCCAGAGACCTCACAACATGTAAATGGAGACCAAGAGTATAAAATCGTGCCATAGAAATAAACACTTGTGACTATTACAAGTGCCCATCATCATCATCAACACATACATATAACGTCTAAAAAAGAATTAAAATAATAATAAACATGATGTGACAAATTTTCTTTCAAATGTATAAAAAAATTGTATTTTTTTACCCATTTAAAACAAATAAATAGATACTTTTAAAACTGTTCTTCTCCATTTGTTTGTGCTTGTTTTATTTTAGAATATAAACGAAAAAAACAGATACCTGAAGAAGATTTTTATGGAGACAAAAAAGAAAAAAAAAAAACAAAAGTTGAAGCAAAGAAGTGACATGATTATACAGACAACTTGACTAGTACGACTTAAGGCCACTTGACAGTATCCAGAGCACACAACACACACAATACTTGACAATATTGTTCGATGTTTAAATAAATCTTCCTGGTGTAGTGTTAAGGTAAACATAATGTCTACATACACAGCACTATGGGTTAGAGCATTAATTTTTAAGAAAATTGTATGTCTGCTTGGATATAACCATGTATAATTTACACTCAGAAAAAAAAGTTAGTAGAAAAATTTGTAAACGGTTTTCAATCCCACTTTACTATTTTTGTACTGATTTTTAGTAAAAAAATATTATTTAGCAAATCTTTTTGCTATTTACATTTTACAAATTACAGAATTTTTACAGAATATCTACAAATTTTCGTTGCTAATTTCAGCAATCATTTTACAAATTTTTGAAAACCGATTTGCTAAAATTAGCAAAAAAAATTACTAATTTTAAAAAGTCGATATTGATGGAAATGTTATTTCTAATAATTTAAACTTATACATACAAACTTAAATTGCCCTAAAATGATACATAGGTTTAAAAAAAGGGATCGGAAGTGAAGATACTCATGTATAAAAAGAGGACATCCACTTAATATAGCACTAAAAAGGGTTTTTTAGTTCTAAAAATCAGCCCTAAAAAAATTTACTAAAATATTTTTCAAAACAGAAATTACCAAGTTAAAACAAAATGATAAATTCGTTTATGTTTTAACAATTTTTGAAAATTTTTAAGCCTTTGATTCTTTTTAATTTTGTATAAAACATCTTTTAAAAAATATAATCAAAATTTTTGATGCTCGATAAAAAAAAAAAATCTAAAACTTTGTACTAATATTAATAGTATTTAGTAATTTTTTTGCTGTTTTTAGCAAACAGATTTTAAATTCCACTTTACAAAAAGTCTACTAAAATTTAGTAGCGGCCACTAATTTTTCTACTAATTTCATTCAGCAGACATGTGTTGCTAAGATTAGCAAAAAATACCGCTGGGCTCAAATTAGCAGAATTTCCCGTAATAACAGCAAAATTTTCAGTTGCCATTACAGGCTTTTTTTGGTGAGTGTAGGTGAAATTTTGTGCACGATCCTATTTCTTTTTTTAGAAAAGGGCTGAAAATATAGAAATAAATATGGAGGAATGATATATGGTCCCATATAACATTTTCGACCCAAATTTTAACCAGATATTGTGGGTCTTAACACTATTTAAGACCAATTAAGATCCGACATTTCTGTAGGAGGTAGGTCTAAATTTGGACAGACCAAATTCAGCAAGCTTCGTCTTTTGATCGGATTTCTTCAAATTTGCAGGAGTGAATTATGGTTCCGCATAATATTCAACCCAAGTTTCAATCAGATATCTACGGTTTTGGGAGTCTAAATACCATTTAAGCTCATTTTTGGAGCTTAGAGATGAATATGGATCAAGGTGTAAGGTAGATCTGAATATGGACCGATTCTAATGAAATTACAAAGTTAACATGGACCTTCGGATGTCCATCGGACATCAAAAAATCGACTCGGAATTTAATTTTGAGTCGATTTGGTCCAAGCCTTATATTTTTGTGGTTACAAACATCAGCATTAACTCATTATACGTAGGCCATGTACAGGTGCGGAGCATAAAAAATGTGGTAATTTTTAAACCCTGCAGCTGATAAATTATGTTTTTTTTTTTCATTTTACAAAATTTCTTGAAAATCAGAGTAAACCTCTTGGAGATTATGACTGAGGTATTATTTATTACATTGCATTAAAATTGAAAAGCTTAAGTTAAATATATTCAGCCTTTGAGCGCCCCGGTAGGCTAGTTGGTGCGGGGGTCGTGGGTTCAATTCCCACCAGAGGCTCTGGTCTGTTTTCGCTACAACGAGCCGAAGGCCTTTATTGCTAGTGCTCGGTTAGGGTATTAACATATAATTTGTAATTACATGATTAATAAAAAAAATAAATAAATATTCAGGATTGCGACTGAAAACATCCTTCGGTCATAGCTCCAACCTCCTGTGTGGGGTTTATTTGTAAAACATTTTCGGACATAGTCTCAAAACCGGAATTGGGGACAATGTCCGTTTGGATTCTATCAAGTCACTGGCCCTGTCAACTCATTCCTACTACTTTTCAATTTTGATGATACAAACTATAACATATTTTCCAATACAGTCATCAAAATACAAACGGGAAATCGCTGGCAATCCACTTTAATAGGTGGTGCAAGTGCTGGCAAAAATTGCTTTCACAATCCCAAAAGAGCCGGCTTTTCCAAAAACGTTGGAGAAGCACTGAATAAACAACAGTTGGCAAAACGATGAAAAATCCAAAAATTAGGTGGTCTAAAAAAGATTTTTCAAAATAAAATAAAATTAAATGAAGTTTAGTTTTATATTTTTACTGGATTCGAAACCTTTCATAACCAAAAATATACAAATAAACTTTTTTTAATTTTATTTTGAAAAATCTATTTTTAAACCACGGACGGGAGATTTACCCACTAACATTGCAATTGATGCGAATGTAAGTGAATCACATACAATTTTTGTTTCCCATTTTATGAAGTTCTTAACCCCATAGTGCATCAGAAGTAAATGTTGTCATAGACTCACATTAAGTAGCCTTTTACAGTGTATGGATGGATGAATGTAAACACACTGTGCATGTATGTAGAAGAGCAAGAATTAAGTACAAGTAGTGATGGTGCCAACATTTATGTTTACACGCTTCAAATATTGCTGGCCAATGTCATGCCATATTATCCGCAACACCACACGCTAACACTGTCGTTATACACTCGCGTCTCATACAAGTATTCCAAAGCAGTCAACATTAACGGCGACGAATGGAACAATATAACCATCTTACGACATCTTATACTTGAGTAAACTTTTTAGTTGTTTTCGCCTTATTTTTATGAGAGACAAGAGACAATAGCTCTAAACTGTCACGTTATTGCTAAAAGAACAAATAAAGTAATAAAAGAAACAACAATAATATTTAAATTATTTTGGTATTGGTTAAGAATTCTTAGAATTGCTTTGGTAGTTTTTTTATTTTAATATTTAAAATATGATTTATTTTTTTTTTTTATTCCTTTAAATGTGCTGATGTTTATTCTAATGACAAGGGTTTTTTTTTACTTTTCCTGGCTCTTGACTATGACAGCGAACAATATGGAATGACATAAAACAGTCATGTCCAACATTTTAAAGAAATTGATGTTGCATGTCGAATTTTAATGTTGCAATTAAAGGTGTAAGAAATTTCTAGAAATTAGTGTTTTGTGGTTTAAAACTGTGTTTTTTTTAATAAATTGTTATAGCAAATCAACTGAATTTCTTTTTCTCGGATAATTTTGATTTATTTTAATAACTTGTTGTATCTCAGATACTAAAATTGCATATATGACTAGCAACATTCCACAAAGTTGTTCACTTTGCAGAACATATTTATTATTGGCATTTTTCTGTTTATTTTCTGTTGATCGTAGTGTTTGAAATATTTCAGTTCTGGTAAATCTTGTATGCGTCATGAAAACAAAACTTAAAATATAAGATTGTAAAACTTATTAAAGCAGAAAACACTTTCAGAGAATCGCTAATGGACTCCCTGATTTCTAAAGCAACACTCAGAAAATTCTTCCTATTAACTAATGTGTTGCTTTCTTTGCAAAAGGTTGGCGAAGAGATGAAAGGTGATGAAGGATAAAGAGCTCAAAATATGACAACACTGTAATTGCGCAAGTTGATAATTCTTAGAACAGCTGCTGTTGTCTTGTAACGGAATATGGAGGTAATTATGTTGGAGGCAATATGCTGGCCTGAGTTAAGAAAAGCTTAAACCCGATAAAAGGTGATAGAAGCTGCCTCAAAATTGTTACTTGGGAATTTTATGGTCGCTGAATTTGAATCTTGCATACGATTTTTATAACTCCAACAGAAATAATTCAATATTGCGGATAATTTTTGAATGTTTCGGAATTTACATTTAATTAAATAATTAAATAAATACAAATCAGATATTAGAGTTGAAAAATTTTAAATAGCGATTTCAATATGGTGGATTATTTTATAAATAGTAATCCTACTTCTTATTGCATTATTTATTGCAGAGTTTTGGGGTCGTTGAATACGAATCTGATACTTTATTTTAAAAATTCAAAAAAATTATTAACATGAAAATTGTTGATAATCTCTAAATGTGAATGGCGGAATACAACATGGTGAATAATTTTAAAATGTTTTGGAACTTTGATTAAATTGACTATTTTTAGTTTTTGGAACAGCTAAATACGAATCTGATATTCAATTTTAAAAATTCAAAATGGCGAATACAATATGAAGAATGTTTTTAGAAATATATTTCTAAAAACATTCTTCATAGTAATCCTGCATCTTCTTAAATTATTTATCGCAGATTTTTGGGGTCGCTGAATACGAATACTATATTTTAAAAATACTACATTTTAAAAATTCAAAATGACGGATCCAATACGGCAAATTAATTTCTTGAAAAATGTTATCGGCTTCTTTGTGATTTATTTATCTGAAAGTTTTGTTGGTTGCTGAATACAAATCTGATATCAATTTATTTAAAATAAAAAATGGCGGACGCAATATGACGGATGATAATCGCTGAATACGAATCTGATATTAGGTATTTAAAATCTAAAATACTGGTTCCAATATGGCGCATATTTTTTTATTTGATCGATTTCTTTCTTAACTATTTATAATGCAAAAAATTAAGAATGGTACATACGAATTGCTCAAAAAATTTTCAAAATGAAAAATTACAGATTTTGTGAAAAAACAAAATATTAGTTGATTCTTAATTAACGACCTCCAAATAACCAAAATTAAATAATTCTAAAAGAAATCGATCACTTAGGGCATGTCCGATAACACAGTACAACAGCCAATCTGGGGGGTGAGAAATTCCAAGTCAGGGTGATGGTACTAGGTCAGTATAGTAAAACCCTCAAAGGGTTTGGCGTTCGTATGTGTCAGTTTTTTTTATGACCTTTTAAATTTTTTCCTTATCTTGATGTTTTTTCGCTTAGTTGTAACATTTTGGCAAAAACGTAGTTTAAAATAACTCGAGAACCACTTTTCCGATTTTGATGAAACAAATTTAGAAAAATTAAGAATACAATTTCTCTAATCTGTTTCTATACCGTTTTCCTATATGTGCAACACTTTCGAAGTTAAAAATGAATGTATGAAGGGAAAAAAGTATTTTTTGCCTAAAAATTTAAATATTTTTTTTTTTAAATTCATTCATTCCAAAATGGAAAAAAGTGCCAAAAAAAGTCACATAACTCATGAGCAAAAAAAGGCATAGATCATGAAAATCGATGCACGCGTTTCTCATTTATTCACAATTAGGCACAACATTATTTGGAGAAAACATTGACACTCACAAGCGGAACTCTCTCATATTTTTCTACTGTACTAAAAGAGAAATATTGATGTGGCAACACTGGTTCTGTAATGTTCACATAAAACATGCATGTCATTATACTTCTTCTCTTTCTCACACTGGTTCTGTGATTTTTGTCATTCAACAAGTGCCGACGAACGCGAACAGTAAAAGTGATTTTTCTCCAGTTTTTTAAAAGTGAACAAAACTGAACAGAATATGGAACTGTGCAAGCCAGATATAAATAGCTTTTGCTACTGCTGTGGTCAATATGTCTCAACACATAAAAAAAGGGGAAATTTCAGTACTGATTTTGTTCAAACATACGAGATGTACTTCAACCAAAATGTTATAGTGAACGAAAATTGGGTACCAAATATAGTGTGTAAAAGCTGCTACAACCGTCTAATGGATTGAAAAAATAAAAGACGTGAAAGTATGCCATTCGGTATCCCAATGTCTTGGACTAATCCTGGCGAAGGTCACAATCCATTGAATTGCTATGCATGTGCGAATAAAGGAGCCGCAAAAAGGATAAGAAAATCGTATAATTACGTTGGTGTTGCAAGTGCCGCAACACCATTGCCTCATTCGGACCACATTCCTGTGCCAAAAGCTTCTAGCCCAGATATTTTCTCTTCTACGACTGCTCCGACATATCATGCACGTGATGATCCCCCATATGAGCCATCAGTATCCAATGAGCCAATTTTAATAAATCAAAATAAGGCGATAAATGACACTTTTTTGAATAAAAACAAATATCAATATTCTTGTCAAAATCAGATACCTTCACTTAATTGTAAATAAAAGCAGAACGCGTTAATCGATTTCTATGATCTATGTCGCATTTTGTTTATAGGTTATGTGACTTTACATGAAACTAATAACACTTGATCCCTTTTTCCGTTTTGGATTTTTTATGAATTTAAAAAAAAAAAATTAATTTTTAGACAAAAAAATATTTTTTTTTTCCACAAATTTATTTTTACCGGCAAAACTGTTGATTATAAAGAAAAACGTTATATGAACGGATTAAAGAAATTGTAATTCTAAATTTTTTTCAGTTTGTTTTAGCAAAATCGGACAAGTGGTTCTCGAGTTATGTTAAACTACGTTTTTGCCAAAATGTTACAACTAAGCGAAAAAACATCAAGATAAGGAAAAAATTTAAAAGGTCATAAAAAAAACTGACACATACGAACGCCAAACCCTTTGAGGTTTTACTATACTGACCTAGTACCATCACCCTGACTTGGAATTTCTCACCCCCCATACAATAATCCCAAAAATGTTCCATAGTGTAATTTATGTTTAAGAAACTTATGCAATGTTCGAAGCCAGAGATCCCAAAAACCCCCGAGTTACAAGTTTCAAACAGATTTCGTTACTCCATAACATATTTTAAGCCTCTCAAAAAGTAATATCCCAACTCACGCCTTCATATTGGCTCCACCATCGTAACATCCATACGCAGCAAACCGACTTTTAAAAGTAGAGATGCTTATCTACATTTTTAAGCCATGATATGAATCTTCACTTTTAGTTCCATTTTAAAAGGCAAACGGTATCCAGTTGGCATGAATTGTTCCAGATACAAGTATCGAATTTATTTTTAAATACATAATTTGTATTATTTTATTTATACTTTCTAATTGAAATGGGCACCCCAATCATGTACATCTCTGTTTTTTTACTTCAACCATTTAAAATGTCCCTAAACAAGTGACACAAAAGAAAAACTAAATAATAAAGAGTCATAGTGATTCCAATGAAATGAATTAACAGCAGAACAACATTTAAAATAACTCCTTAACTGAATAACTCCTTAACTGAAACCTACATAATCTTTGATTCTTTTAAATTGTATGTATACAACCAATCAAATCGAATCAAACAATACCGCTTAAAATGTATAATTTACTTGTATTTTCTTTATAATTTTGCATCACCTGAAACCACTTTATGCGACGTAATAAAAAATGTCATTTTGACACTTTTGACATGCCATAAATAGTGACAGCAATTTAATTGTCAGTCACTCCAATAAAATATGAATCTTAAAAAAATATATGTATATGCATTTGCGTCATAGCAGAGCGGTCAAGATATTTTATATTTTAATGACAAACAATACATATGAACAAATATACACACATAAAGTATTCACATACTACATTGCTGTTATTCATATATTGATTGTCATAAATATTGACAGAGTATCTCAGTCATCATATCTCGACACTCATTTAAATCTCACTTGTACTTAATAATATTTTGTAAAAAAAAAAATCGCTTTGAGTCAAGTTTATATAGCCAAACAAGCTTAATGCGATTAAAGATATTACTTTGTACAACAACAACTACATATATACATACAATATAAAACTCGTAAATTTCGTATTCAACAAATATTAAGTTTTATGCAAATGGCAATTTAAACAATATTGTAAAGAAAAATGTCATGACTTTGCTACATACAACAAGATAGACGTAAACCCTTTTGTTATTTAGAAAAGTGACATTCAGACTCGAAAAGCTTTAAAATTATATGGTCAGATTATAAATGGTTTAATATAATTTTGTTTGTAAAATTATAAAGATGTTTTTTGTACATCTGGATTTAACTTGAAATACAGTAAACTCTCGACAATTTACATTAACGATTGTAGAACGTATATGAACCCAATAACGGCTAGTAATTTTTATTTCGAATTTGTTGCTGAACTTTGGTGGAGGAGGTTGATGGAAAGTCCCAAAAAATACAATTTTTTGATACGGTGTAAAGAAGGAAAGGGGAGAGTGTTGGTTACACTTTTTTTTAATCTGGTCCTGGAAACGGATCATGATCGCCTGTGTTCATATCACGCGGCTGAACTAAAATGTTCAAGGAATCTGCGTGATAGCATAAGGCATCATTGGCCTTATTTAATTTTTATTCCCAGTTTCTCTCCATTCTTTGTTATTGTTCCGAAAATTCCGAAAGTATAATAACGCAGGGTATTTCTGAAACTTCTAAAGGATCTTCTGAATTTTATCTAATAAGATTAAAACTAAATATTTTTTTATATTAACATTAAAAACTACACTCATACTCAATTTGAAATATAATTATGAAAATAACGTTCAGGTTAATAGCACTTGAATTATCGAGCGTTTACTTTGTAAGAAACTGTTGCAGATATTTTAATGTGTATCAACATCTGATAAACGTGTTACAGTAATCAATATTATCAAAAAAGTGGTTTCAGGATTTCATATTTTATCATTTCCGTTAATTAAATACCCAAACATTAAATTAACGCATTAAAATACAGATCATAAAATAAACGTATTTACTTATTTCAGTACAAATAAAAAAATAAGCAGACATTTGAATTTTTTATTTGATCTCGGGAATTCTGAGTACTAGTACCCTATAAATTTTGACGGCTGATTTTGAATTTAAATAACTTGTTAGGAAAACAAATGTAGTAAAATATTCGTTGAGCAATACCAATCATTAGTGGCGTCTACAATCAATACAAACCTTCTAGTGAAACCATAATTTAATAATACATTTAATCAGGATAACAGTATCTCTATCACATATCCGATTTTCATCCAAATCGGCTTTTAAGTGTTAAGTGACTTACATTTTTAGACGACATGACAAAACTTTAACACAACCTATCATTTTACACAGTAAACTTTTTATAAATTGTTGTACTGTAAATTGCTTTGACTCAATATGATTAAATCGGATCTTTCGATGATACATCTTATAAAAAAAGTGCTTAAATATTTTAATACTTTACTAATAATTCCTTTTCCCTTTTTTTTTGTATTTCAGAACATTTACCCTCTCAAAAATAATCCCTTTTGAAGACGAACAAAATGCTGAATATTGAACAATACAACAGATCACAATTCAAAGTAATAGAAAATACAGCTCAATATCTACAACAGAAACATAAACAACAACATCGAATATTTCTAGTCTTTAATAAAATAGCTAACAGCAAACAGCATATTAATGAATATTAATCAGGAGAAGCAACATCATCAACAGCATCAACATCATCAACACAACCAACACACAAACGGATTCCAGCAGCGACATACAACAACTGCAACCACTACCGCAGCAACAGCACAACATCAACAACATTTACCATCGTTACAAAACCCTAAAAGTTTACCTTTACCACCACCCTTGCACACATTGCCTGATTTGGAATTGGAATATTTGAAAAAAGCACATGCTCATGCACAAGCAACATTTGCCTACAGCTACGAACGTCAGCAGCAGCAGCAACAACAATTAGCTAGACGCACGAACTTAGAGCACGAATATATTGGCAAGTGTAGTAGTAACGCCTACAATATACCCGTTACCAACTCTACCCTAGCATCTATGGTAATGTCACCAAGTAGGCGACCATCGCCACCACGAGCAGCTGCACATCCCATGAATATGCATTTAAGTGCTATGGCTCATGCTCAAATGCAATTTCAATTGCAACAGAAACTATCGGCAGCCGCCGCAGCTGCTGGTGGCACAACAACAGGTCATTCAACGCATGCTGGTCTGGGGCCACCGGGACATTTGAGTAATTATTTTCGCAATCCTAATTCACCGGCCGGCGGAGGAGGTATAGGATCTACTTCGTCTGGTCTTACAGCTTCAATTACAACACTCAGTTCTAGTGCTTCCAATAACTCCTCTGCCTCCACTACACAAACTTCACCTGCTTTACAATCTGCTCACAATCCCTTAAGTCATTTACAAAATATGCAACCATTTGATTTTCGTAAGATCAATTCGGCTGCATTAGGGGCATTTCCTGGTCTTCCACCACCACCGGCACGTTTAAGTCCTAATGAATTGGCACATCATCAACATTTACATCAGCAAGCAGCTCATCAGGCTGCTATGTTGGCTCAAGCTAGGCGGAGAATAAATGAAGCTACCACACCCTCAGAAAAAAATGCTGCAGTAGCAGCCGCCGCTGCTGCAGCAGCTCAAAGTAATCAATTCTTTAATGCTATGGCTATGTCGGGTCATCCACTACCCTTTCACTTACCACCACCACCTCCAATGCCTCATTTGCACACACCTTCTCCCGCATCTGCTGGAAACACAGGATCTAACAGTGGATTACCAGCTGGCCTAACTAGTAATCAGGTAGCAGCTATAGCAGCTGCTGCAGCAGCTTCCGGTAATCCAATGCCACATGGTCTTTTAACATCCCACTTTCCTGGTCTAAATCCTGCCTTAGCTATGGGAAAACCATCATCAATACGTTCGAAATCTCCCGAAATCGATAAACCAAAAAGTTCAGATATGAACCATTTACGAGAATCTTCGGGCTCTAGACGTACACCACCATCACGCAGTGTTTCACAATCTTCCATGTCTACAACATCAGCCACACAATCATCTTCCTCAATTACAAATTCCTCAAGCAATTACCAAAGTCAGCGAGATCTTAGAGATACAAGTAGTAGTCAAAGAAATTCCTTGCAACATGATTCTCCTTCCAGTCAGACACAAAGACTTTCCAGAATATCTACTAATACGGGTTTAAGATCAAGTCGAAAGACTCATTCACCCGGCAAACGACAATGGGGCTCATTACCTGCTAATTTGGGTACTCAGTTTATTAATCCCGTTACAGGTAAGAAGAGAGTACAGTGTAATGTTTGTTTAAAGACATTTTGCGATAAGGGAGCCTTAAAGATTCACTTTTCTGCGGTACATTTAAGAGAAATGCATAAATGTACCGTAGATGGTTGTAATATGATGTTTAGCTCACGCCGATCTCGTAATCGTCATAGTGCTAATCCAAATCCTAAATTACACTCACCTCATCTAAGGCGTAAAATATCACCACATGATGGTCGTAGTGCCCAGCCACATCCATTGCTGTTACAACCTCCAAATGGCTTAATGGCAGGCCTTAATCCATTTGGTAGTTTCCCCATGCTAACACCACCTCCGGATATGAGACATCACCCTATGGGTGCTATGGGAGATCCAAAGCATAATCCCGATTATATGCAAAGAGCCTATATGGATAATGCCTTAATGCATCGTTATGAGGGAAGACAAATGTCTGGAGCCGAAATTATGGGCGACGACGATGAAGATGACGACGTTATGGATGGTGGTATTCACATCGGTGATATGGACGATGATGATGATGACGAAGATGGTGAGGGTATTGTTGTTGTGGGTGATGAAGGCGACAGTATGTTGGATAAAACCAATTCCGAAGATTTTAGTATTGATGATAATGGCGCCGAGGAGACCTCATCCACTATAGGAGATAATAGTCGTGATCATTTTGATAGATCTTTAGGTACCAAAACTCCTCCTACAGATTATTATAAAACCAAAGATAAACCATTGGATTCATTGAAAAAGGAAGATGTAGAAGAAGATGGTCGTAGTACGGCTGAAAGACATAGTACCGAAAGCAATGATGATACTGTTAGTGTTACCGATTCTTGTAGTTTAAGAGAGGATTATGAAAGTTCTTCCAATACGTTATCACTGCAAACCTCAGCAAATGGTAATTCTCATGCAATGAGTTCATCTAGCAAACGCAAGCGCAAAAATCAAAATCCTGTACGTTGTGCTATACAATCAAATGAAAATTCCTGTGATAATTCCAATGATTATGATATGGCTAATGATTTATCTGTCAAATGTAAAGCAAGAGATCAAGACAGCATTAAAGGAGAACCAAATGAAGAAACTATGTCTTTAGATTTAACAAAAAGGACCAGAAAATCTGAAGAAACTACAAATGAAGGAGCTAAAGTGTTACCATCACCACCCCTTACACCATCGACTAATACCAGTGAAATAGCTAGACATTCTTTAGTAGCTAGTGCTTCAGTAAAACAAGAGCCTAGAGAAAATCAAGAAGAAGAACAACAAAAACTTAAAGAATCATCTGAAGAGGGAATTAATTATTTACACGAAATAGATCAACAAGAACGTTCTTTAGATTTGTCATCTTCTCAAAAGAGCAGAAACTATGAAAAGAGATCACTTAAAGAAAATGGTTTAGCTATGGGTCTTTTAATGCCCGTTATTAAAGAAGAACCCAAAGAAGACTTATATTCATCACCCCCACCCACCTTAAATAGTTTGATGGAGGAACCTGAAGAAGAAAATCGTTATTTAAGAATTAAGAAAGAATTAATGGAAGATAATTTTAAAATTAACATATCAACAGAAGACAACAATAATCTGCCAGAAAATTTAACCACCAAAAATTATAATCAAGAAGAAAAACCAAAAATTGTAAACAATCCCACCACTGAAGAACACAATGGTGTAGAATGTATAGCCGAGGAATCGGAGGTACCCATAGACAAAGATAATCCTTTGAAATGTACGGCCTGTGGTGAAGTATTTCAAAATCATTTTCATCTCAAGACTCACTATCAAAATGAACATTTAAAATTACATCATAAATGTAATATTGATGGATGCAACGCAGCCTTTCCCTCTAAGAGAAGTCGTGATAGGCATAGTTCAAATTTAAATCTACATCGAAAATTATTGTCGACCAGTGATAATCATAATTTAGATCCTATGCCAGAGCCCTTAAGCTTAAATAATAATAAAAATTACCAAACCTCACCTGCACAAAATATATCAACCTCGCTGCAAGCAGAATTTTTAGCACGACTCTATGCCGGTGCTCATGGATTGCCTCCTCTAAACTTTGAGGCCTTAAAACAACATTTTCCTGCCTCTAATGCTACACTACCAGGATTTCCTGATGCTACTGCTGCTGCATTTATGAGTGATCCTCGTTTCTTAATGCAACATGGTGGTAATCCTTTATTATTCCCAGGTTTACCTGGTCTACCGGGATTTCCTCATTTATCACCCCATCTATTGGCTGCCTCTTCATTTAATGGTCTCAATCCCTTTTGCCGAAGACCATCTTCAGATTCACACTCACCTCAATCGGTTACACCTCCAGTAGTTCCTCCACGTTCTCCTCTAATTGGTAATCAAAAATCTTCCACATTATTTGCATCGAACGACATGGATTTAAGAAATAGTTCTTCTTCACCTATAAATGAATCTTCCTCTCATCCACCTTACCAGCCTCATCATCATCATCATCATTTGTATGGTATCTCTGGTGGTAACAGTAATAATAATAGTAGTAGTTCCTCTCAGCAACAACATCATCCATCCCATACTCCAGATCGTATATCATGACCCTCTTTACAACAATATGCACCCCATATGCATTATTCGGAAATGATGGCATATAGACAGTAAGTTTTTAATTAAACAAAATTTGTAATATTTTGATATATTAAAATAAAAATTAGGTGCAATAATTACATACATTATAGAAAAAATAAATTCTATAGAAGAGTACATACAAATCAATGAAATTTTTAATCAGTATTCAAAAGTAACATGTACTCAATAGAACAACATGTACATCTAGGTTCCGTTAAAGTCCGAGAGACTCTTCATTGTGCAACTTCCTTGTTTGACGACAAAAAACTGTAGTTTGGAGATACAATGAGAATGAAAACATTTATTTATTCAATGATGTAAATTGTATTTTGATAAAATTTAGTATATGATTGGCAGTTTCAGGGCAAAAGGATCAATTAAATAAACGGATTGGAATTCATATTAAAATCGGAGTCAATTAAAAGAAGAAAAGTAACATTTTTTAATAAAAATACTAAAAACTATAAAAGAAGAAATATACTTCATAAATGAACAATTTCGTTCGTTTTCGAATTCCTTAAAACCCAGAAAACAGTATCAGCTGTGGCCACCGAATTTATTGTCAATCAAATTCTGGCGGTTAAGACAACTGACTTTATATTAAATTATATTTTTAGTTGTCAAAGCCAGTATTCAGTTATCTTAGTTAATACTTATATTCCACATAAATATTATTACGTCCCGGAAAATTTTATTTTTGGAAAATTTTTATTTTCCGGTATCGAACTTGGAAATCAATTTCGAATAAAATTGCTTTGCGAAGAGATACATAATTTATTATTTTCTCTTCTCAGGTATTTTTCACTTCATGTTTTATTTTGAGCAATTCCCATTCTCGTTATGAAAAAAAAACATTTTGTTATGAAGACTATCTGTCATTTTTGTTTCATTCCACTCGTTCCGTGAGTTTTAACGGCAGTATAAAAAGCTATCCTAGTTTAAAATTTTCTCAAAAAAGCAAAATTTTATTAAAAAACTTCAATTAATATCTTTTATTCAATAAAAATTAACATTTAATATTAATAAATGTCAGGTTTTTTTGTTTTTATATTTTTTTTAGTGTTGTAAACATGAATTTTTCAAATGCGATTTGAGCGTTTTTTTTTGTTTTTATAATAAAAATGTAATTATTGTTTTTATAAATTCTCTAATGTTTTTGAAAATTATGATAAAATTTTGACAGATAGTTTTTGCAAAAGTTAATTCAAGAATCGCATAATTTGCGAAGTAGTGAAAATGTTTATCACTTCCCAGCTTTGGGAATTGGGCCCCTGGGAATTCAGTTCCATAATTCACATCCATATAGTATAAAATTCCTTTACCAATACCAATCGTATGTTGACCTATATTCAACAAGATCCACAATTCGTTTGGTTCCACTGAAACTATAATTTAATGATATATTTGCTCAGGATAATCGTGTTGTAGTTACCACATTTGAATATCTATTTTTTAATAAATTTGTATCGATTATACTATTACTTAGTACATTCACTAACTAAATGATTGATTCTACTGCACCCAGAGAAAAGATTGGCTGCAATTCGATCAAAACCGAATTACGAATTTATTTGTAAGAATTTTAATTTATTTAGAATCTCCATTAATGTTGTATTGAGAATTGATGTTGTATTGGAAATTAAAAAGAGGAAAAATAAAATAGAAATAAAATTCAATCCTATTATCCAATTCTAAGTATTAAAAATAAAACTCGTTTTGTATTTATGTGCAGTGGAAGTAACCATTTATTTAGTGAATATATTAGATAATTGGTACTACAATCTATCAAATTTATTAAAAAAAATTTCGATATTCAAAAGTGATAACTACAAATACGGTTATCCTGATCAAATATATCATTTAAGTAGGCTTTTAGTAGGAGCAACCGAATTGTGGATTGTATTGATAATAGACACCTTTAATGGTTGGTATTGTTAACAAAATGTTTATACTATATTTGTTTTCCTAAAAAATTATTTAAATTCAAAATTAGTTATCAAAATTTATAAGTGTTTGTGGTGTATTGGGTAGAGAGGTAGCACAGTACTCGGAATATCCAAATTCAATGTCAAAGAAAATTAAAATTAGTTGTGGTGCAGTAAACAAGTGTGTGAACTATGATTCTGAACGCCCAAGTTCGATACCGGAAAAATCTAAAAATAAAATTTTTCTTAAAATAAAATTTTGTGGAACGTAATAATATTTCAGTGGACTATAAAATTTTAAATTAGACAATTGAATATTGGTTTTTACAACTAAAAATACACTTTAATATGAAGACAGTTGTCGTAACCGCCAGAATTCGATTGGCAAGAAATTCGGTGGCCACAACTAATACTATTTTCTGGGTGTGCACACAATTACAAATAAAATAACATCCTTACAAAAAAATGTTTATGGTTTTTGAAAGAATTGTAAACAAACTTTTGTCTGAGTGTATTGCCCAGAAGAGAAAACCACTAAGTCCGGATGAATGCCGGCCACCCTAAAGCCTCTATTTGTCAAACATAATCCAAAAATCTGAAATTGGGTGAAGGTTCTTTGTGGTTATCATGACCAGAGTAGACAAAGAAAGCCAAACTCAATGTGTTTAACGGAAAAATATATCAAAAAAAAAAAAAAAAAAAAAACTAAAAAAAAATCAGAATCAATTATTGAAAAAGCACTTAAGAGAAAAAATGTTAAAAAGCAAGAAGTCCCGGTTTACACACAGAAATTTTTCTTTAAGCAATTTTCTTAAATTCTTTTTTTAACTTGCATTCATGTCCACATTGCAAAACTCTCTTTTTGTATATAAAAAAGTACACTCAGAATATTATGTAGTTAACTGTTTGTAGTTTAATAAAAAAGTTTTCCGTTCCATTTAAAAATAAAGGAAGATACAAAGAAACATCTATATTAACTTTTTTATACGTTTATTTGAAATAATTTACTATCATTTACCGATTTTTTTCAGTTTCATTTATTTTTTTCATTTGTTTGAAATTTAATAAAAATTTACCCACAAAACGGAAACTTGTGGTTTATTTGTGTCCGTAACAGTTATTACAAATTTAAATTTTGTTTGCTGTCGTTTCAAAAAAAAATATTCAAATAATTTCAATTTGTTTTTTTATTTAAATTGGTTGTATATATACAAAATTTTTCAATACAAATTACAAGAACTTCATAAACACACATACATATACAAATACATTCACACAAAAAGTGTTTATAGCTTCATATGCATACATACATTTTGTATTGTACGAGTATATTAAAAAAAAAATACAAAAACGGAAATAATTTCAAATAAATGAAAAAAACATTTATTTTTTAAGGATTGGTGGGTAAAATTTTGACATTTATTTTAACTGATTATATCAGTTGTTTCATACGGATGTGTCAGTTGATTAATCAACATTTGAAAATAAATAACAAATGGCATTTAATTCAAATGAAAATTAAGTAGACCGGTTTTTAAATGAAATATCATTTATTTTAAATGATATTTTCAGTTATTTTAACTTACAAACTTTTTTAAGTGTACGAATTAGAAAACACAAGAGAGTTGAGTGTACATTCAAGTCTGTACCCCTTTTCGATGTTCTTTCCTCCCTCTCCTATTACCATCGAATTGTTGCAATTAAAATTGCAGTGTGTAAACCGGGACTTAGAAGCTCAACAATTTTAAGAAAAAGCTACTTAAAGCTCAAAACTGGAAAATCCAAAAAAGCAGAAAAAGTAAAAATGATTAAAAAAGTAAAAACAAAATAGGCAACTGTGTCTCTTCTGGTGATGACAACCAAATTTTTTGCCAACCGAGTGGTTGGGTTGGATCTTCTATTATATTTGTTTGTGGCAACAAAAATTTTGGTAACAATAATTTATTTTTTTTATACATTTTATTACAGCAGCCAAATTATTCGTTTGCTGCAACCATATCAATCAAGTCAATATAATAAAAAGTTGACTTAATTGATACATAGAGACAAATCAACCACTACTAGCAATAGGGTGGGTAAACGTGATTCTCAAATATGTTTAGTTTTTGCTACTAAACTTTAGCTGTATTAACAAAATTCTCTTTGTAAAAATCAATATTCAACCGATTTAAGTAGAAGTAGCCGATTTTCAGTGGAAACTACCAAAAATTTTCTATATATGTAAGTTTGAAACAGAGAAAAATTTTGTCGCTTTCCAACTTAAAGTCTGTTACTGTGACTAAAATCGGTTGATACAACTGAAGATTAGTTTCAGCAACAACATTCGGTTAGAGCAACTGAGTTTTGGTTGCAACACTCAAAATAGTCAGCAATCACATTTGAATATGTTTGTGCTAACCTAATTTATTGAGTGTCGCAACCAAAGTTCACTTCTCATTTCGGTTGGCCATATTTTCGAAGCTTCAACAACTAAATAAATTAATAGGTTATCCTAATTACTCCTTTAATTTGTTTATACTAGAATGTCAAAGCGTATATTCAAATAAAAAATGACGAAAATACTTTTGAAAAATTTGGACTTACAAAACTCAATTAAAAATTTCATTGATTAGATAGTATAGTGAACTGATATCTATTAATTTTTTGTTTAAAATAAGAGACAAATATCAACAAAAAAAAAAAATCAGTTTATATTATAAATTAAATACTTATAAAAAAGTATTAAAATAATTATAAACAAAAAGTAAAACATATGGATAAAATTCATAAACAATATAGTTAATATATTAATCATTAAAAATCATAAATCAAAAAAATATTAGAAAAAAGAAATACTCAAAAAAAAAAAATTGTTAAAACTAAAAAAAAATAATGAAACATACTCTATCAATCAAATTGAATCTTAAACACAGATCCTAGTTTACTAATCATTGAACCAAGTTTTTTTTTTAACTCATTTCGTTATGAAATTGAAAACTCAGAACAGTAAATCAAAAAACAACGATCTATATAATATTCACAAAAATATTTCACAAATTTTATTTAAAGAAAATTGACCTCAATTAATTTTTAAAATAATTAATTTATGTTTTTTTTTAATTCATAATTATTTATTTTATTTTTCTTGCTATTTTATTGCTAGTTGCCGCAATAAAAGGTGTATTATTTATAAGTTTTTGAATCATATTAATTGTTTTCTTTTGTGTGTGTATGTGTAATAAATATTATATTTAATTAGTTTTTCTTTAAAGAAAATTAAGATTTTAATTTAGTAGAATCTTAAAAAAAGGAAACAATAACAGAGCATGATTCTCTTTTTTTTTTGTTTATTTTCATAATTTATTATGAAAATATTTTAAATAAATAAGATGAAACTTAGCTAAAATATTGAATACATATAAATAATATATACAAAACATTTTACTATTATTATTGTAATAGCATGTAGTTGTTTTTAAGTGTAATAAATTAAATAATTAGTGAATATAAATAATATAAATAAAAAAGAAATACATAAATAGTTTTAAAATGTTTATCAAATAAATAAAAAAAAAAATTGAAATTATTATTCAAATATTAAAAATCTTAAATGGAGTTTATTTCTAAAATGATGAAGAAATTTGTATTTTGGTAAGTACTAAAAAATTAAAATAGGACATTGATTTATTTTTCTCAATGTCAAGACACAAAAAAGCAAGTTAATATACAATATTTTATATACAATAAGAATGCATATTCCAGCGAAATTTAAGTTATTGTATTATCTAAATAATAGGTAAAATTGGTTTTGAAATTTATGAACGAATTGCATAATGTATAGAAGCTTTAACTCTTCCCATTTTTAATACAATTTTTAGTAAATAAAACTGGTGTTTGTTTAAAAAATCTTTAAAATTAGTTATTTTTTGATAATTCGGAGTCTTATTATTTAGTTGGTAAGCACTACCAGTAAAATAAGGTAATCGATTCAAACCCCTTTCAGCTGACTCTCATTACCCTTAAAATACCGTTAACGAAATAATTGAAATGCCGTTACTGAAATAACTAAATAACCGATACCGAAATAAACGAAATATCGATACCCTAGAAATAGCGTTACTGAAATAAATGAAATACAGTTATTATTACCAAAATACTTTTATCCTATTATCAATCGTTATCCTAAAAATATTAATAAAAAATTATATTTATGATGATCGTTCAGCGTGTTGGGTGATGAGGTGAGCACTTTTTTCACAGTTTCACTCGGACCTGGCCAAATCGTTATAAAAATGTGTTTTTGTTACACTACACTAAAATATGTTTCAGTTTTGCCCAACCTAAAAATAAATATTGATCAAATATCATTATGAATTTAAATTTGTTGAAATGTTTTATGACATTTATGTAGACTTCACAAATATGAGAAAAATTAATGACAAACGAATCATGAAACAGAAAAAGATGACTCTTTTCCCTGAGTGTACTTCTGGGAATACATATTTTAAATTTCAGATTTTTAGCCGAAGGCACTTTGAAGGAAATTTCAGGAAGGTGTTTTTCATTTTTCCCCTCCCCGTAAAAAATTCGTAAAATCATGTCTTGGTGGATGCCTACGCCGGAGTAGGCATCACTAAGGAAGAAATTTTCCCGTTAAGAGGAGGCATTGCCCTGTTAAGAAGTACCTTAAAAGTAAGTGAGCCCATACATCAGGGCACACATATTTAAATTTTTAGGTTTTAAATCAAAATTGATTTGTATAGGCCGTTAAGAAGACGCTTTTTATTTCTCCCCATAAAAATTTCATACAATTCCAACTTGGTGGATGTCAAAATTTATAGGCCAAATTTTAAGTTCCCAAGTCCTGTGGTTGGAGATATGTGATTACAGTTACCGAAATAATTAAAAAACCGATATCGAAATAAACGGAATATCGTTACTGAAATAACAAAAATACTGTTTATGATGATCGTTTAGCGTGATGGGTGATGAAGTGAGCACTTTTTTCAATTGAAAAGCATTTTTCCCACGTTTTTATTTGCAACTGAAAATGTATCCCTTTAGCCAATAGAATCAGAAAAAGCTTCCAAATTTCAAAAAATAAATATGTAATAATCCTTTTAAATTTTATTGCCAATTGAAAAAAAAAAAAAACAAGAAAAAAATGCTTAAATTCGACTGTGCCGAATCTTTGAATACCCTCCAACAATATCCTAAAAAAATTCTCAACTGTTTTTAATACTTTAGAAGTAAAATAATGGTGAAAAAATTAGGCGAAAAACTTTAAGATGAAAAAAGTTGATATTTTCAGTTAAATGTAAAATTTTATGTTTTCTGCTTCAAAAAATACAAATTCATATAATTCCTTTTTGTTTTTTTTTATCAAAATAGTTTGTATATATACTTTTTGTCAGTAAAAATTTGATGGTTATTTTAAACGACTTTCTATTGTTTTTACTTTTGTCGATTATTAAACAATGATTAAAAATAAACAACAAAATGGGTTAAATATAATGGAAAATCAGTAGTCCTCTTTTTGATTGTATTTTCGATTAATTTAATATGTATTTTAAGTTGTTTTTAACGAAATAATATTGTGAGTGTAAGCGACTGGTAAAAAAATAAGTGAAATTGTACTATGAAATTCTTCTAAAATACACCCCATTTGTATGGAAAATTTAGAGGTACCTTCACATTTTCACTCACAACTTTTTCACCGCTGGACCGATTTTGCTCATTTACAGTACCAAACTTCTCGGAGGATGTCTATTAATCTAGCTAAAACTGAGTATCGCCGCTGGCGTCAGACTGACAGACAGACGGATATCGCTAGATTGGCTTAAAATTTCATAAGGATCACGAATATATATATACTTTATGGGGTTTTAGATCTGTATTTTTAATACCCTTCACCAAAGATGGTGAAGGGGATAATAATATTTACCATTGTATAAGATTTTCTTAAAACGGAACGAATGAGAAAAATAGTTAAAATAAAAAAAAATATTTTTTCCAATAGATAAATATCACTAATATGCAGGATAGCTGCACTACATTTCATTCATTATATTAATTGCATTTCGTTGCCCGTTCCAAATCTGGTTTGATTGTCCTTTTCATTAAGAGCCATGATTTATTATCCATTCACGGCGCAAATTTCAGCCAATACCTAAGATAGGACCTTTCTATGGGAGGAAGGTCTAAATCATTCAATTCGGATTCGTCCTTGTATCAAGTTTTAACCAGATATCTTTATATTTGCGGACTGTAGTTTGATTACAAATTTTACATGACGGAAGGACTGACACATTATATGAAATAAGAAGGTGATTCCGCTGAGTCCATTGGTATACTATAAGTGGTGGGTTAAAGCCCGCAAGCTCATAATACCGTGGCGACGTACTGTATAAACGAGTAGTGTTACATCCGTGTAGTAGAAAAATAAGAAGATATACAACAAATTAGGGGTATAACTTTTTTAGGCAAATCAAATGATAAATGCTACCAAGATGTGAGATTTATTGTTAGGTGGTACTTTCAGATCACGATTTGCTTTAGACGAACAAAAATTTAATAACAAAATACATGCAACACAAAAACAAAATACACACAGTCACTCATTTTTCTAGTGGCGAATGTCTTATGGAAACACCATGTTGTTTTCGTTAAAAAATAACCGTTCCACACTGAGACCAATTTCTATATTTCACATTTTTAGCGATTTATTAAAATATTTTCAATATATTCTTGAGCAAATATGTACATACTGAAATGAAAGGTACAGTCGTGGTCACACATTTAAGTCATTCGATCTCATGTAACTTCTATGAAGAATAAATATTATATTTTTGAGCCATAAAAAAAAATAATTTTTATTAATTTGTCTAAAACATTATAAAGTAAATTAAACAAAAAAAACATTTCACGAGTACTTAACTGACTTTTTCAACTTTTTAAATACACTTTAAACGTTTTGTGAACAAATAATTATGTCATTGATAAATATTATTTGAATTAATTGAAATTAAAATTATTTTAATTAATGGTATATTGCATCTTTTAGTATATGGTAGGAAATCCTTTTTGACGTATTAAGTCGGCACATCTCGTTGTCATTGTTTTGATAATTTCACAACACTGATCAGGGGTGTTATTATACTACTTTTTTAAATAATCTCCCACAGATCCTTTACAATTGTAGGTTTTCTTGCTGAAACAACCCGATTTATGATTCCCCATATGTTCCCTATTGGAATAGCCATGCTAGTGACAAATCGTCAGCACAATCACTATATACATTATTTTCTAAGATATTCTTATGCATGTCATTTGTCATTTTGCCGTCTTTTTTCCCCCATCAGACCAAGTCCAGATGAGGTAAAGCATCCTGATACCATCACCGACGACCCACAGTGCTTCACTTTTGTTTACACTTCGGATTAAATTGAGCATTTTGTGGACATCTTATATTCCGTCTGCCATCATTACCAAAATCATTAAACTGAGTTTTATTGCTCCAGCTTCAAAATATTTTGGCCACAGTGGAGATATCCTTTTGTAAACTTTAGACTCTGCTTAATGTTTTTTTTTTTTTAACATTCAACTTTCGTCCATATAAATTATTTTTAACCAAACGTCTTCTTACAGTTCTTGCTGATATTTAAACATTGTATTTTGACTCCATGCTAGACTTTATTTGCGTAGATGTTAAGAAAGTGTAATTTTTACTAATTCTGGTCATTAACATATCTGCGAAAGTAGACGTTTTTCGGTGGTTTTTTCTTGAAAAATTGTTGAAAGTTTTGTATTTTTTATAATATATAATTGCATTGACTATTTTAACATTATATGTCCACTTAACACTCAATATTCTAAGATTTGCTGATTGTTAGTTCGAACATTTCAACATTAAATCGCTCAATTCTTTTTGTTTAAAATGAAAGGTAACAGGAATATATATTTGATATGTTTGGAATGAACAAAAGGTTAAGGAGCCGCTAATATATACTATGTTAGTACAATGATTTAATTGTGGTAGCACAACTATAAATTTATGAAGCTATTAAAACCATTCAACAATTTTAAGAATAAAAAGTTGAATTTCCAAAAATTGAGCGACACTGTTAAATATCTAAATATTAAAAAAAAAAATATAAGTCAGTACAATTTGAAAACTGTTCGACTTTGTTAAAAGTATTTTCCCAACTTGGGTTCAGCATAATATTAATTAATAGTGATATACATATTTCATTAGGATTGATTGCAAAAAAAACATGTTAAATTGAAAAAAAAAAATGTCTTCCAAACTTCACCGAATTTATTACGGGAACTATAATTTTCAAGGCCATGATTTATATGCCAGGTAAATTTTTATATTTTCAAAAATGCAAGAAATAATAATAATAATACTAATAATAAAAGTTTATCCGCTAATCTGTCAGATTATAAAACATAATTTTTTTATAGGTGATTGCTCTAAATTTAATACTTGATTATTGCCATAAACTGGTTTAAAGAGGACTATGTTTGCAGCCTAAAAATGGGCTTGAAAGTAGAGTAATATAAAATTATCAGTAAATTTGTACGATTGTGTGCAATTATGGGTTAAACAAACTTTTACACAACTTTTCACAGACGATTATAATGTTTAATAACTAGTAGTAGGTATTATGTTGTTAATGTATAAAAATACTAATAAAAACATTAACTACAAATTACTGATTATCTGCATATTCGTTTTGTCGACCTTTTAGCCTCTTTGTGTTGAATGCAAAAAACCAAAAGAGAGAGAGAGAAATATGTAGGTGCATGCTATCAAAAGAACCGCTTGAAATACAATCAAATTCGAAACTTTCAACACATTTGTCAAGAAAAAAAAAAATAAATGAATTCAATATAATTTTGTTTTTGCACCAATCGACAACATAGTTAAAGATTTAAAGTTTTATTTTTAATGGTAAATTTCAACAGATCAAAGGCTAAATTTGAGTGTTTTTTTATTTCAATTTGTATATATAATATTGTTGTTATATTTATTTGTATGATTATTAAATATATGTTTTTATGTAGTTTTTTTTTCTAAAGTGTATATATATTTCATTTAAAATGACCTTTGTAGTTAGTTTTTCATATTGTACATTTTGCTAATCAATCGTACATCAATAAATTTGAAAAAATATATAAATATATATATTTGCGAGTCAGGTGACCAGATGAAAAATTGCAAAATTTGTCTTAATTAAACTTATAAGGAAGGTATCCCCGGTGTCATCCACTGATTTCCTAAAAATTTGTATATATGATAGAGGAAAGAAAATTAATCTAAAAATTATGAAATTAATCAAAAAATTAATAAAAATTAATCTAAAAATTAATATTTATTTGTATGAGAACATGTCTGAAGTTAGGGAACTCAAATTAATTTGAACATTAAATTAAAATACTCCATAAAATAAAAACTTTAATACCCATACCACCTATCGTTTGGAAACACAGCTCAAACCTATTTGAAAAATTAGATAAATTAACACAGAAAATAATTTTGTGAGAATTATATCGCAACCACCAACAATTCAATAATTTTAATTATAAATACTTAAAATCCTTTAACAGAATGTTTAAATTTTAATATGAAGAGAAAAAGAGAAAATTTTTAAAAGTAATTAAAACACTGTCACATCATTCGAAATATTGGCTTGTCTAACCTATATTAAAATAATATTATTCTACATCACTTTTAATACCCACAATCAACAACTTATTGAAGATTTTGTAATTGAAATGAAATATTGCCAGCAAAAACTTTATATTATTTTTGTGTCAATAAAAACTATAACTCCATCTAAAATATTCTAAAATATTTGATTTTCCAACCAATATTAATGGAATGTAAAATTTTGTTAATTTCCACAAATTTGAAAATTATAATAGTATATTGAGATTAGAAAAACAGAATTTTTAATTATTAAGAAGACAAAGGACCTCCAGAAATAAGAAAATTTTGATCACATTTAAGGATAATCACTTCAAAGAAGTGCTATTTAACTTGATGTTAAAAAATATTTTCTTATTTTAAGGGAGACATTTTTATAAAAATTTATTTCTCTACTACAGTTCTTAGAAATTTTGAACAAATTTTAACTAAAATTTTTTTCTTAATTTTAAGAAAAATTTTGTTATATATTGGGAAAAAGTGTCTTTGGGGACGTTTCCATTATATTGTTTCCTCCAAATAAGTTAAATTCTAGCTCATTTTTTTCAGTGTAGCGATAGTCAATATTTCGAACAGAAAAAGTCTATCAGTGTCAAAATACCATATGATTTAAAAAGATGTCTGTATTTGTACCATACATATTTGTATTAAAATTAAACAACAACCGTGATTTACAACCACACAAAACATTATCATTTTTTTAAATAAATTTTTTTTGTCAACAAAAGACACAATCTTTTTTTGTTGTAGCTGCAATGTTATTTTCAAATACCAAAAATGTTCAAAATTCAATTCTGAAAAATTTTTAATTTTGAAATTAGACCAAAAAAAAATTATTTGAGTTTAGCTTAGAGGACAAACGGAATGTCACCGATTCTAGCTTAGTTCGCTGCATAAAAAATATTTTGTTTTTAAAAATAAATTTTATAGAATAGAAAACTAATAGCCTGTTCCTCGATCTCGAACGAAAAACTAGTCGAACGATAGCAAGTCACTCGAATTCGAGTCAATTTGGGTTTCTCTATTTCGAATGGCTTCGATCGACTTGACTAACGTGTGTCAATTTTTGTTTCTTACGCATTTACAAATCACAGAGATGCCAGATCATATATTTTGAGCATTTGTTAAAATTTTCTTTAAAAGTAGCAAAAATACTACTAAACTGCTTAAAGACAAAAACAACCCTGTTTAACTGTGATCAGCTGTATATGACAAATGAAATAAAAAAAAAATAACAATAAACAAATCAATTTTTATTTGGAAAGTCTGTTTATTTGTGAAAATTTTTGTTATCGATTGGTTGTGGGTGAAATTGTTGTTTGAAGAGCTTTTCTGTTGCCTGTTGTCTGTTCGGTGCGGTCACTGCTAAAGTCCTTGTAAAATAAAAGATGTAAAATAAAAAATGTAAATATGAGTTTCTTGGGCAAACGTAAGCCACAAACAACACACACATACCTTTTCCACTCAGCAACAGCGTAATAGGGGGTGAAACGTAGTTTAGTTTTCTGGTCAAATTTTCCTCCTCTGCGGAAAATTTGTTTGCTCCGAACATCAGGCAAAATCAGGCCTTTCTTCCATATAAAATACAAGCGTCTTCGGATGGTCCATTGTTGATTTTTTTTTAACTAAAATTTAAAATTTTAATAAACTATAAATATTTGTATTATTTTGTACTTACTTTTTGTTATCCATTGCTTTTTTACTTCATTTTGTTTTAAAAATATCAAATATATATTTACTCGACAAAAAAATAGCAAGTGACTGATTTTGACATTTGCGTTCGAGCTGTTCGAAATAGAGAAACCAAATTTTGTATGAAAACAGTTACGTTTTCATTCGACTTGTCGTTCGAGTCATCGTTCGCATAGAAATAGAGTTAGAGAAACCCAAATCAGTTTTCTTTCGACTAGAAAGCGAACGAACGTGTTCTTTCGAAATAGAGGAACAGGCTATGAATGAATTCCCAGGCGAAAATGTTCATATATGTTCCATATATGCTCGGATCCGTAATTTGAGGGTATATGGCCGTATATGCTCATATATGGACATATGTGAATTTCAATATATGGGCACATATGAAATTAATTCTTTGGAAAAACCCGTTACGATAAATTAAAAAAAAAATGTAAAAATGATATAAAAAATATTTAAGATTTCAGTCCATAAGAAGAAAGAACTATGGTCTGAAAACTTTTAGTAGAGAAACTTATCTTTGTTAAAAAACCCTCGACATTGAAAGCTTTTTCTCACAGCAAAAATCAGCTGAAAAAACTCTGGTTTTCCCATATGAAAAACCTTAGAATCTTGAGAGTTTCTATGCATTTTTTAGGATATTTTCTTTACGGCTTATATTACTTATTCGCTGTTTTCCAATTTCGTCAAGTGAAGAGAGCGCATTGCATCTATATTAATTTGTTACGAGTGTTAAAAGTTTTCATCTACATTGAAAATTAATATTTGGTTAAAAATAATGAATTAACAGATTATCTTTTTTCTTATATTACCTTTAATTTGTTTTTTTTGCAAACTGCATTACACATTACATATCGCACTCATTTGTAAGTATCTATAAACGCGACAATTCTTTTGTATATTTTTGAATTTCTGTTTATATTTTGTTTTAGAATTTTTATTTTGATTTAATTTTTATGTTTATTTTGACATTTAACTCGAACTGATATTAAAACAATTTAAAAGTCAATTGTTTTAATATCAATTCGAGTTAGTTATGTTAGTGTTTTCGTGGTGGTGGTGACCAAAATTATTATAAAACATATTTCTTTTTTTTTTATTTTGTACCACAACTGAAAATCTGTCACACAACTTTTTTCAAATCAGTATACATAACCATACATTATTATTAACTATATTTATTATTAACAAAAAAACATTTTTTATTTAGCGATCGCGGCGTTTTTAGAGCCTTTTTAACTCGCCAAATTTTTTGTCTGAGGGCTCTATTTATACTGTAGGTACTCTGTTGTACACATCCCCTTTTTTATGGCCATATTGGCGCGCTTGACCTTGGGATATCAAAGTTTTAATTTTGGTTACGTAGGAAAAAAATTCCTAAAAGTCTTATGTTTACTCCGATTTTCGCTTAAGAATTTAAAATGGATCTTAATTCGGTAAAACAAGGGTTTAAATTGAGAAAATCTTTGCCTTAAAACATGGTCATATCTGCCAAAAAGAAAACATATTACCCATATATGGAATAATATATGCATTGATATCTGAACATATATGGCATATATTAACCAATACATATATGGAAAAATATATGCAATATATTATTATATATTGCCATATATTTTATCATATATAATCATATATGAACTTTTTCTTTGAATGTATTTGCCCATATATGCTTACATACATGACATATATGTTCATATATGCTAATACATGAAAAAATATATGCTCATACATGAAACCATATATGACGATATATGAACATATATCAACATTTTAACCTGTGTTGTTACAATAAAAATTCGAAATTTGTAAAAAATAAGAATTGAACTGACCGTAGCTGGAACCACAAAAATTTGTTTGACAAAAAATTCGTTTATAACTACGAATATGTTTACTGTGTGTAGGTGAAAATTGGGCTAGAATCTAAGTTATCAGGTTTATTTGAAGCCATTAAATTTTTACCACCTTTCAACTCTTCTATATCTCCTTTCCAAAGAAAGCAACGTATTAATTAGTAGAAAGATTTTGCTAAGAGTTGCTTCTCTTTAAAAAACTAAATATTGGAAAATACGCCCACTTATATTGGATGTCATCCAGAACATAATGTAGTTTACTGTTTGTAGATTAATAAAAAAGTTTTCATTTCTGTTAAAAATAAAACAACAAAGAAATATATATTTTAACTTTTTTATATATTTTTTCAAAATGATTTACTGTCATTTACAGATTTTTTACAGTTTCACTTGTTTGAAATTTAATAAAAATTTACACACAAATCAGAAATTTTTGGTTTAATTGTTTCCGTTACAGTTATTACAAATTAAAATTTTGTTTGCTGTCTGTTTCAAAAAAAAATATTCAAAAAATTCCAATTTGTTTTTTTATTTAAATTGTTTGTTTATATAGAAAATTATTTCCATACAAATTACAAGAACATCATAAACACACATGCGCACGCACATATATGGTAATTCACACAAAATGTGTCTATAGACTGAGTGAATATATATTTTGCATATTAAAAAACAAACAAAAATAAAAAAACGCAAACAATTTCAAATAAATGAATAATCTGTTAAAACTGACACTTACGTGTCAGTTGTTAAAACAACATTTAAAAAAAAAATAACGGAAACCCTTCAATTTAAATGAAATGAAATGTCATTTGTTTTAAATTGTATTTTCTGTTATTTTGACTTACAAAATCTCCTTAAATTTATTCATTTTAATAACATCAACAATTAAGCATGGTTGTGCATGCCATATTTAACACAATTCATTTGATATCCAAATTTATTTAAAAAATAATTAATACTTGTAATCTCCAATATTTTTAAGATCTGGTCACCTTAATCGGCACCACAAACAAAACTATCAACAAATCACTAGTTGAGCTTATAATTTTTTGTTTGGTTTTTATTTGCTATAAAGCCATAAAATTGTTGTATATACAAAAACAAATTGGCAATTGAAACAAACAGCAACAACTACAACAAACAAATTATAACAACAACATCAAACAAAAAATACTACTTGTAATCAAATATTGCATAATAATGGTAACATCACATTGTTGTATTCGCATTAAGAGTACAAGTACTACATAGTATTAGTTTGTATATATATACACACACACATATATATGTTGACTCTTATTGTGGTCTCTAATGTGGTTATTGGTGTTCAGGTGTGGCAATTGTACAAATATAAAAAAAATATATATATGTAATAATATCATTTTATTTATTCCTTTTTCCGCCCGTCCTCACGTCTGACTGTGTTTTTTATACATTTTTTTCTAATAACAATATTTGTTACAAATAATAAATGAACGAGTACAAAAAACAAAATACAACTGAAAAGTTAAATCCTACCGCAAGGCATAACAAGGCGTTACCACCACAAAATTTAATTTAGTTTAGCTATTTTATTGTTTTAACAAATACAAATTCATTTGAATTTAATTTCATTATTGGTTGATTTTGTTTTACATTTTTTGTACGTTTTCTCAACTAATGACTCTTAATAGACTTTATGATCAAGGGAGGTAATAATTGAGGTAAAGACTGTGCGATTATCAATCTATTCAAATCAATTTTTATAAAAAGCTTCACCATATATACTGAATCTCACCTGTTATTATATAATTTGAAGCTATGTTTCTTACCAATTATTTATTTCTTTCTGAAGCATTTTTATTGAAATCTGAAGATTTTCCACAGGAAACCTCTCTTGTGAGTAGGGAATTCATTCTGGGATTTTCCGTCTGTAGATTGCCAGATAATACACAATTTTTCTTTTCAGTATTCCCGTAAATTTGGACGGAAAATTCTGTGATTTAAAATAATACGATTTTAGAGTGTAAAAGCTAATAATTTTTAATGAAAATTTGGAGTTAGTAAGATTTGTTTAAAAGCTTGGAAACTTTATCGAATTTTTTAAGTTTTTTTTAGTGTCTATTTTAAGCAAAACAATTCAAAGAAAAAATTTAAAAATTTTTAAGAAAACCACCTTCACTTGCTTTATGTATTAATTGATTTCATCAATTTTAAAAAATCATTCAATTTTAGTAAAATTGGTTTCAAAATGTTGTTTAGTTTTCTTCAATCTTCTTGATTAATATTTTTGTTTAAAAAATAATAATTATTAATCCCACATTTTTATACAATTTGAATAATTTTTTTAATCAATTTATATAAAATGAGATTTAAACAAAAATATAAATTTGTTTTCTATATTTTTTTTAACGGATGCCTTTTTTCCAATAGATTGTTCATTTTATCATCTGCTGAAAAGATCAGAACGAAATGTATGAAAACCCTCTTGATTTTTTACGAGAAACATAACAAAGCAGTAGATCGTGTTTGTCGGCTCTTAATGATCTTATTTTCAAGATCGAAAAGGGGTCTTATACTTCCAATGCTAATGAGAGTTACTCTCCAATTGTCTATAGAGGTTTAATTTATAGCGCGAATTTAGATAATCATCAGATGTGGACAGGGAATGTCCACAATGGTAAAAGGTTGCGCGTATGATCCCCGGCGACCACTATCAATTTAGAAATTAAATATGTATGAGTCCTTCTTCGGTGTTCCCATAGCACTTAACCGCACCATATTAAAATAACCTAATATGGCTATGAGCTAAAACGCCTCAACAATTTCGCCAACTCTCCATCATCTCGCGCAATTACAGTATGGCATATTTTAAGCCCTTAATCTTTCACCACCTTTCAACTCCTCTCTATCCACTTTCCAAAGAAAGCAGCAAATTATGTTAATTAGTAGGAAGACTTTCCTGAGTGCTTCTCTTTTCTAAAAAAAGACACGTTGAAATGAATTCAGAGACAGCGGATTTTCTTGTAGTCTCGGAGAGCTTTTACGAAGACCAGGGGTATGAAACACGCAGGTGTACACTGGATCTACCTTGCAGTTATCAGACACATCGTGACATATATGTCGGTAGTATGATGGCCTAGAATAATGGTAAAAACCATTCAAGCTAAGCTCAACTGATTACAACGAACTGCTGCTCTGGTAATTACGAGTACTATGAGTACCTTACCTGGGGATGCTAAACAGTACAAGGCTGTGAAATCGATATGCAGACTTCGAAAAAATTTAACATGACATATGAAAAACAACACAGGTCATGGTCTTAGCGTTGAGACGTAGAAAGTATGAAGTAATCATTCGAAGTACAATAGGAAGCACTAAGGCAACTCAATTGATTGTGGATTATTTTGATACTCTCCGTACTGATGGATCGTAGTTCTTCTAATGGTTCTGCATAAGGTTGGTTTCTAAACGATTTGACCATAGGCACAATGACAACGCTTTTTCAGATTAAGATTTTTGCTATCATCATCAAAATATTTTTAACATTTGGCGAAACGAATTGCTAAAATAATTATTTTGTTATTTAAATTAATGTATGTTTATCAAATAAAAAAATTGTATTAAAATGCACATTATTATCGCGGCTCAAATATTTTACGAAGCAATTGACGTTTTGATAAATTTAATTTTTCTTGAAATAACAAAATTATGAATTTATGAATTTGACAAAGTTTTGTAAAAGAAGTGAAGTTTATTTAAAAAAAAAATTATTTTCAATTTAAAAAAGTATTGTAGCTGTAGAATGCTATAAAAATGTGTAAAATTTTAAATGTCGATTTTTCTAAAACGTCTCTTTGAAAAGATTTTTATTGTCATATTGGCATTTAGCATAGGTACACCCAAAAAAATTAACTTGAATTTAGAAAAATTAAGTTATTTGGAGGAAAAAAAATGGAAATGAAATAAAAACGGAGCCAGACACTTTTTACCAAAATATAACAATATTTACCTTGAAGTTAAGAAACAAATTTTACTTAAAATTTGGTAACAATTTCTAAATTAACATATAGAAAAATTTTACTATTGAGAACTAAATTTTTATTAGAAAACAGTAAAATTTCCTCCTAATTATTTAGTTCATATATCATCTTAAATTTTACTGTTAGTTTCGAAATGTTTTCTTGGTTTTAAGAAAAATTTTATTTTTATTCATTAGATATTTTTTTTTACTAAAAACTAGCACTTAACTTCCTAAAAATAAGAAAACATTTTCTAACACCAAGTTAAGTAGCACTTCTTTTAAGTGAAAATTATCCTTAAATTTAATAAAAATTTTCTAATATGATAAAGGTAATACATTGTAACATATATTTTAAAGCACCTTACACTAATTTCTAAGTATTTTCCCAGTTTCGAAGGAGTTCCGCTTTGTGAGGACACTGCTTTTAACAAACTTTTTGCTATACATTTTTATATTTTAATTAAATTGAATTATATTAAACTCATGTTTTTTAAAATATAAATTAAATTTAGCATTTATCATAAAGAAAAACAAATTAAAAATGTAATAAATTGTGACAAAGTCAGATCCTTTTCGTAGTTAGTTAATCGTTCTCCTTGAGAGAACTACAAAAACGGACGCCCTGAGCATCTATGGCTAAGAAACAAAGGGGGTCCTTTGTCTTCTTAAATTAACTAATTTAAGGTAATTGTTGCAAAAATACAAAATATCACAGTTATATTTCTTGGTATTATTGGAAAATGGAAGAATGTCATAAGTTTATTTTATGACATTTTTAGCTTAAACTTTTATTGACATATACAAATTTTAACTTTTTTTATTATTTAGTTAAAAAAAAATAGTTTTAGTGCCTTCGATAAATATAAAGTTTAATAGGCGCAACGTCATTTATAGGAAAGCCATTATGCTGTAATGTATATAATGTAATTGCGATATTTTGTAGTCAGCAAACAAAATTATTACATAAAAGCGCAAATTCGAAAATTTTACCTTTAGCTAACAAAATTTTAATATATTTTAAGCTTCTTTATGTTCAATATTTAAGACTGTTAAAGAGACACGTTAGCAATTTTTTTGACTCAAGCTCAAGCATGATCAAGAACCAAAAATTACAATCATGCACGATAATTTTTTTTAATGGTTACCTTTGTTTGATTCCTGAAATGATAATTTTTTCTTTAAAATTAGGAAAATTAACTAGTTTGTTTTTAATTTATTTTTTTTTTTTTTGGAAAAAAACTGAAAATCAGTTAAACGTTTTCGAACAAAAAATATCCTATACCTAAGTTTATTATTTCTCAAAAATTAAAAAAACTTTTACTTTTATTAATTTTAAGAAATTTTTTCAAAGTTTTAAAAAAATTTGACTTAAATTAAGGAAAAATTTTAAACTATTAAAGGAAATTTTGAATTAATTTTTAGGTTATGCCCTCTTTTGAGTGTACTTTAGTTATAGGAATACATACTATATTAGAATATTCTGAATACAGCAAGCAGTGTGCGAAGTAGATGGATTATTGAAATTGTATGATATGTTTTCTCAAAAAGTTATACTAAAATACTAAACTCGTATTTAAATTTCATTATAAAAATTACTATTATGAATCTTGACCATTTACCTTTGCTTTTGCCATTTCCCTGTCACTTTTTTTCCATATTTAAATTTCTTTCAAGTGTAGAAAAATGACCACATACTGGAAAACAATAGCGATACATTAAAATATAACATACAATTTTAGTGTTTCCTTCCGGTGGTTTCCTTTGAATGTCCTTCCTGCAAACAAAAAGAAGAGAGACTGGTTAAAAAAATAAGAAAAAATATGTACATACAGCAAATTACTTTTATGTGGTAGATGAAAAAATAACAACAAAATAAAACAAAAGTACACAATATTGGCAAAATAATACCACAAATTATGTACAACAATACAGACAACCGCAACCAACTCTTACTTCTTCTTTACCGAACACACTAGTACTGCTCGCAAATTCCATACACATGCAAAGAGTACATTGTACATTTATTGTTGTTGATATTTCCAATGTGTGTAATGTTTTTCTTTTAACTAATGCAGGATCAATAGACACCTATGGCGTTAGTCACAACAACAACAGCAGCAGCAGCAACCATATCTAAAAACAAGATAACAATACCAGCAACAACCAGTAGATGTATAAATAACAACAACAAAAAAATGTACAAAATAACACAATACACAATGAAACACACTGCAACATTTGTTATTGTACACGTATTGTTTGTATGTATGTGTTTTTGTTTGTTAGTGTTTTTTTCTGTTATAGTGAATTACAAAAACGGATGTGGCCCCCGAGGGTTACAAATGTTTGTTGCATACAACAAGGCGCTTAGATGCAACTTGAAAAATGTAATTCTGTTCAGACATACCAAGGGCACGAGTTATCTAAAATTGATTCTGAGAATTGACCTTAGATTCATTACTGATATTACACTTATATTAGGAAATTAATTTTTTAAGCGTTAAAAAGGGTCCGAAAATTAAAGTTTTTTAGCTACATTTTTCGAAGAATCATTTCGTCTGTCCATGTAAACTTTTTAATCAAACTAATGATCGCAAAGATATTTACATGATTGTCATGGTCTAAGAATGAACGCTAAATTGATTCAAATTGATTCAAATCGGTTCATATTCCGTTTTACTTTCCATAGAAAGCTCCTATCTGAAGTGGGATATAATGGTATTAATAATCCAGCAAAAATAAATGGAAGTGATTTTTAAGGAATTAATTTTTCATGGATTAAGTATCATTTAGTTCTGATTTTCCTCTTCCAAGGCAGTTCTTTTTCACAACATTTTCCTAATCTATGACGTGTAACTTCTTTTAAAAACAACCAAAGTTAAACATTTATCATAGATATTTCTATATAAATTTAACATTTATAACTATGGTTTAACTTTAAGTTATTTGTTTCAATCTTTAACTTACAATTTACCAGATTTCAAATTATTAAAATCGTAGTTATTATTGTTACAAAAAGTAAAAAATTTATTGTTGTAAAAATTGCAAGAAGAAAGTCATTTAATAAATAATCCCCGATGACTGAATGTCCCGTTAAAATTTAACCAACAGTAAAAATCAAACTTTATATGGGAAACAACAATAAATGTATCAGTTAAATTCCCAGGTAGAAGCTAACGGGAGATTGTGACTAATGCCCTGATAAAATCTAAATTAAAAATTCAAAATTGATTTGGGAACATCAAAAGACATCATTTTTTCACTAAACCATAGGAAGGGCTTTAGATGCAATGAAAAAGGAACATAAAAGAAAACTTCCACCCTATGACACCCCCATGTAAAAATCATTGGTTACGATCCAAATTTTCACAACACCGGAATCAAAATCACTGCTTCTTTTACTCTTATTTTGCTGGGAAAGGGTGGTCAAAATACAAGTATATTTTAAAAAATAAATAAAATAAAGTAATCGTCGGCTTAATGTGCAAACCTGATAAGTCCACTTTTTAAGTAAATTGAGATTTTGATGCTGTGTGGTAGAGAAAGATATAACTTTAATTTAAAAAACACAAAAATTAAAAAAATGCAAATATAAAATATAAGAAGTTTTTGTCTCTCCTGTAAAATGTGCTGAAAGGGAGTTAGCAGATTTGCATATTAAGCCGACAAAATCTCAATTTATTTTGATATGTTATGAATTTATTAGAAGTAACCAATATTCCTATTTGTTTTTGATCACGACTTCATTTATTTCCTTGCCACGGCTGACTTCGCAGTAGCTCATGATGTCAGTCACGAATGGCTTGGACTATATTAGCCTTAAGGGTGTATATCGTTTCTAGATTATTCACATACTAGTAGCATCGGTCTTCAACGGCACCCTACAAGAAAAAGTCAAAAGGACTCAAATCGCATCTTCGAGGCGGCCAACACAGGTCATCAAACACCACCATTCTAAAATCCACACCAAAATGTCAATCTCTGTGTATGCATTGGTTTCTGCGGCAATTTTGTTTGTTGAAATAGACGTCGTGGTGAAAATGCGCATCGTCTGAAAAGATGATTTTTCGGCCAAATTCGATGTCCTGTTGGAGCATCTGTAAGTCCAAATTTAAAAAGCCGTAATGATGTGGATGGTCGTTTGCCCTTAATTTCTGAGTCAATTGGATCCTGTAAACAAGTGAGATCGATGCCGAGTCAATGTTTTTGCACTGAGTTGTACACTTTCAGCCACATCCGCCACATTCTCATCGATACGCACCGTATGACTAGCAAGCCAGTCTCACAAACTTTTTTTTCAAGAAAAGCAACACTCAGGAAATTCTTCCTATTATTTAATGTGTTGATTTCTTTGAATAGCAAGGGGATAGAGAAGAGATAAAAGGTGCTGAAATATGAAAGGCTTTAAATATGACAACACCGAAATTGCGAGAGTTGGTGATTCCTTGAACAGTTGTTGCCGTGCAGACCATCTGATGAAGAGTTGGAGGAATTGTTGATCTTTTTGGAAAAACTTGAGTAGAGCACGTAGGGTGGGTGCCTCATTTCGACCAAAACTTCTCTTTAAGAAACGCACAGTTTGGTCAACATAGCACTTACTTTGGATATATGTTTCCATTTTGGTCAGTGGAGGTATGATACTGACTGATAGTCAATATTTCGAAGAGAAAGAATCTGTCTGTGTCAAAATAACATATGATTAAAAAAGATCATATAAAACCGTAGATATATGGTTATTTTTGTTTTAAAGGTCATATTGAACCATTAATCCTACTTCCACCTAATACCACCTTCGCGGTATTTTCTAAATGAATTTTTTAACAGCCACATACAGTCAAAATAAATCACTCTATTTATCATATTATTTTTTGTGGCGGCAAGGTGGCTAGGAGCCTAGGTGATTGGCACAATGCCATCCAGTATATTTGTAAAGTCCTTGTATATTTAACACCCTTTTTCGAATTTTTATTTTATTGGGATATAAATATCCCAATTTTAGTTCATTTATATCACAATAATACAATACATATTTTTTAATAAATTAAGTTGATTTAATCAATTTCAAATATAGGTTTTTCAATTATAACACATAAAACCCCAAGATTTGTCATCTCTGCTATAAATATATAGACAACAAACACTGGTATATTCAAACATGTTTTATTGTTGCCATACATAGAATTAAACGTCAGGAACGGAACTCATTGTCTTATGTTTTGAATTTATGGTCTTTTATTTGGCGTCCGGGAGACATTGTTTTTATACCAACACACATTCATCTATAGGTAATTTATACATAGATATTGTTATATACTCGTACATATTTATTTATGGATGTATCCATGTGGATATTTCAAACTAACAAACTCTATATATACATTAAGGTGAAACATATGTTTCTGTTTTCTGTAAATTTGTAAGTTCATCTCATCCTAAATCAGCTCCTAATAAATATAAATTATAATTCTATTCTTAAAATTAAAGTCATATTACACCAGTTGGTGATGTTTAAGGTCTTTGGATTTATAGAAATAAAGGCTACATTAATTTAAATATATAACAGGGTAAATACTATGTATAGTGGAATGTAGTCATATGAACTCTACTAAAGTATGGGTTGGATATGTTAGGTTTGATTATATTGGTTTTAACTGTACATACACTTATGTTGGTGTTTTAGATTTTTTTTTTTTTTTTGTATTGCAATTACATATTACCACAAGAAAAAACTTGTAATACCAACAGCAATAAGAATGGTATCAGTACTAAAACAAAAAAAAAAGTAGTGAAAAATTTGTAACATACGTGTTTATATCTATGGACTTGGTATTATTTAGTTTCGTGATACGTGCTTTGGTGGGTTTGTAGCTAGTATATTCATACTAGATAGTTGTACTCCTGTTTCGATTTTTAGTTTGACTTTGTATATGACTACCAGTAGAGTTAAAGTACACAATATAACGTCAAACCACATTTGTTGCTAAACTTGGCACTAAGCAAATAAATTACTCTATTTTCGCTTCTATTTTTTCTCATTTTTTTTTTAATATTGTTGTTTTAACAACAACTGTAGTAACGGTGTGTGTTTCAAACTTATTTTCATTTTGGCTTTATAACGTTTGCAATTGTTGATGGTCGATTGCACTTTGCCTTTATCTAATATCAATGTGAATTCATAGACAATCTACTCATTCAAATCCATACTCATACTCTTTTGTTTTCGTTCTTGTATGCCCTACACTATGGTAGTATCGAATACCATATGGATTTTTCTGATTTAATAAATATTTAAAAGTTTTTCTAGGATATATTAAAATCAAAGAATCTTTATGAAAAAATAGATATGTTTTATTAAGGCAGTCCAAAAAAAATTTTCGAATTCACGCGCTCCACAATATGGTCTGCAAAATAAATTTAAAACAAAACAGTTTTATTTAGAGGTAACACATAGCCATTGAAGTTTCAAAGTAGTACTTGTTCCATTATTTTAAATAAATTAAAAATTTACAAAAAAAAAATTAATATAATCATTAGGATTGCGACTCATCAAATTTAATATATTTTTATGTGTACATTGCGAATGTAAAACCAAATTTAATTTAAAGTTGCTAATTTCGCGAAAATTTCATACAAAAAAATGTTCGATTTTTATAAATAGATTTTCTCGTCTTGTATGCGACAGGATTTTTGTTAACAATTTAATTTAATAAAAAAAGTAAAATTTTACATTCAGTTGTAAGGATAACTATTATCCTTGGTAATTTGGATTTTTCGATGACAACGTTTTGAATAATTTTTTGTAATTTTTATTGAAATAATTTGGTATATAAACAAACTATATTGGTAAAAAAACAAAATGGAATTATATGAATTTCTATTTTTAGAAACAGAAAATTTTACATTTAACATTAAATATCAACTCTTACTGAATGTTAGTAAATTTTTATAGTTTGTATCTTTGAATAACTGATTCAAATAGTTAAAAAATATATTTCTATGAAAAAAAAATCTACGTATTAATTTTTAAATAAACTACAGTTGGTAACTAAAAATATATTGTGAGTGTAGGCAAATACGATAGAAAAATAAAATTTTGTTGAATTTTGAAAAATCGCGGGTAATTTAGAAACCACAAATTTGTTTTGAATTCTAATTAGAGACTCGTAATCTTTATAAAAATTAAGATTAAATTAAATTTGTACATACATATTTTCAGAAAATTTTGTTATTTTGACATGTATTTTTATGTATAAATTAAAAAAAAATTGCGAACTAATTTTCTCAAATTTGGGCTCATATTCTTTTTATGAACATTAATAACCCAGCAAAAAATGGTAATGACATATCATTACTTTATACATTACTTTGTAATGAGTACTTCTTACATCCAGCATTATTTTCAAAACAAAAATAATGTATTACCTTTAATATTATACATATTTTATTATTTTGAATTAAATAATAATAAGTTACCTGTAATGGCTTACCTTTTCTATTATTTTAATATGAATAATAAGGACTCATTGTTAATAATTTAAATAACTTTATTTATTAATGTGTTTTTAAATTAAAAGAGATAAATTAAAAATTAACATGTAACCGGCAAAAGCCTACAATTTAGTTTAGAGTAGTGTTGAATTAATTTATTTTAATTTGTTTGTGTTATGATACATCTTATAATTAATTAATTTTGGTTTTCACATCACGAATATGACAAAAAATTTTAAATAAATTGGGGTTAAAATTGAGTTTTAAATTTAGTTCCGAATTATCCTTTATATATAATTTTTCATAATTCTAAAGAGATAAAAATTTTGGAAACCAAATTTGGAATCAGAGGAAAAATCTATAAAAATCGAATCATTTAAAAATTACTTGGTTTTCATTGGGAACAAAAAGTGTTTAAAACTCAGCAAAACTTCCTCTATTTGACCTTTGACGACCCATGGGATACACATGTCCCAAATTGTATCAGTATCTTGTATGAAATGGAGTGAACCAATTGCAAATATTTGAATCCTACTAAAATTGTGATCCTCTGTGTTGTCCAATAGTATATGAGAAAATGTTTTCCAAAAATTATGCAAAAGTTAATATTTATTTATGAATTTGGTGGTCATCCTATTGGTCCAAATGGTTAGTATTGTGTGAAAGCTACAACTATACTCTGTCGATACAAGCCACATTTAATAAAATTGGTTAAAAATGGGCCGAATATGATACAAAATTAAAAATGGGACATTTATCAACCATTGGCCGTCAAAGGGTTAATTTATATTTATTTCAGTCTATGGGTACATATTATCCTTACAGACTAGCATCTTAAAAACTAATTTAAAATATATTATTTATATATTTGGAAGAAAAGCGGATTAGAAATTGGGACTTACAACACTGCATCACATAAACTTGTCGCTTACTAAAAATTAAATTATAATTGGTTATCAGGAGTTAAAAAATAATGTGTTACTTAACTTCTTACAGAAAAACATATAATAATTGGTTATTCCTAACCAATTATTAATATGCATATGCGTAACCCATTATTCTTTATTTTTATGTAAGATTGCACGTAAGTATAACACTTTACCTTTTGGGACATCCTATATTAAAAAAATTTGGAATTATAGTATAAAGGGTAATCCGTGAAGACCTTGGAGTTTAGATTACTAGACTCATTATTTAATAAGGTCTGTTTTGTTGGGTAAGACTGAATTAATAAATTTTGTAAAATAACAGCGTATAGTTTTGTATAAATTACTCTAACAACATATTACTACTTTTAAAAGTTAACTTTTTGTCCTACCTTTAATAAAAATTGAGAAATTCCACTGAGCCAGCAGGATAGAATACTTAGTATTTTCGGTTGGCGCTACCCAACCTTGTCAATATCCATGCTCTTCTTCTCCCTAAGTATTCTATCCTGCTGGCTCAGTGGAATTTCTCAATTTTTATTCTCTATAACTAACTAATAAAAATGTTCATGTTTCTTTACAATAAAAATAATTAAAAAGAATATGATATGATCTTAAAATCCTACTATACTATACTATACTATACTATTCACTTACAAAATAACAGATCAACAATTCATAAAAATTACATTATTTTTAAAATTTTATATTTTTATTTAAAGAACATTGTATTGTGGTGTTTAAGAAAAAATGTTAGCTTTAAGTATCGTCAACCACAATATTCAGTGTTGTCTCTCAATTATAGGTTTTTTTTAAATGGAATAATCGGTTGCCAAAATGCCAGTTGGTTTTTTAAGAGAAGCAACACCCAGGAAATTCTTCCTACTAATTAATTCGTAATGTGTTGCTTTCTTTAGAAAGGGAATAAAGAAAAGATGCAAATTGGTGAAAGATGAAAGACTTTCAATAGGGCAACACTACAATTGCGCAAGATGATAAATTTTAGAACAGTTGTTGCCCGCCATCTTAGGGAGAGTTGGCGAAATTGTTGAATTTTTTTTAAAAATAACCCTGTTATGTTATTTTACTTTGGTGGGGTTTAGTGCTACACTCAGAATATTATGTAGTTAACTGTTTGTAGTTTAATAAAAAAAGTTTTCCCGTTACATTTAAAAATAAAGGAACACACATTTATTTTTCAAAGAAATATCTATATTAACTTTTTTATACATTTATTCGAAATAATTTACTACATTTACCATTTTTTTTCAGTTTAATTTTTTTTTTTTCCTTTGTTTGAAATTTAATAAAAATAAACCCACAAAACGGAAACTTCTGGTTTATTTGTGTCCGTAACAGTTATTACAAATTTAAATTTTGTTTGCTGTCTGTTTTAAAAAAAAAAATATTCAAAAAATTTCAATTTGTTTTTTTCTTTAAATTGGTTGTATACACATATACAAAATTTTTCAATACAAATTACAAGAACTTCATAAACACACATACATACATATACAAAGCCGTTCATACAAAAAGTGTTTATAGCTTCATATGCATACATAGACCGGTTTTTAAATGAAATATCATTTCTTTTAAATGATATTTTCAGTTATTTTAACTTACAAACTTCTCTAAGTGTATGGAAACACATAAGGAGGACGTTGCGATATGTAGGAGGAAGAGCCAATTTACACGGTGACTTTTTTGCATGCAATTATTGCGTGCAATTCTTTTTTGCGGGCGAACGGTGTAGAAAAGCAAGCGGGGAAACAAAAAAAGCACGGTGTTCGTTTTTAGTGCAGGTTTTGTTATTTCTCTTTCACACTTACATGTATTTTTCTTTTGTTGCTTCATTCACATTCGGTTTTAGAGCAAAAAAAAAGCACCGTTTAAAAAGACATAACTTTGGAAACAACTTTAAAAAGGGAATTGAGAAAACTCCCTAATATTATTTTTCTAAATTGATCTTGACGTAACAAGGAATTGAACCTACAATCTTCTCTGTAACAGTACAACACGCTAACCATTACAACACAATGAAAAATAAAAAGGAAAGCATATACTAAGGTTTTATATACATATAGTAAAGATTGAAAAAACGATTTTATTGTGCATCACTTATTGGTACATATATTCTAGTAGTCACACAAAATGTCTTGCCAATCCGGAGAATATTCTCGAAGTTACACCCACTTTTGCTAGTTACTTGGCAGCGTAAAGTAAAGTGCTTTTGAAACTTTAAACGTGTTTTTTTTAAACTGCGTTTTTACAGAATTGCTCGGAAACGGCTGAAAACGATCAGTCTAAAATTATAACACAAGCTTTCTTACTTACTTTAGTTAAGTTACTTTTTTCTTACTGATAAATATTTTCCATTTTATAAACAATTGAAAACCTTATTTTTTTTTTACAAAAATCTATAAAATCAAGATGCCTTTTTTGAATGTACAAAATACTGGAAATATCGATTTTTTGTGCCTCCTGACTGTATACAAAATATTACGAAAAATTTAAAATTCTTAAAATAGAATTTTTAGAATTAAAATTTGTTTTAAAAATATTCAAAAAAGTGCCACAACAAGCAGTAGATTGGTAAGTCGGTTACTAAATAAGTAAAAAATGCGTCAAATAAATTAGGGCTTCTTGACTGTGCAGTTGAGGTCGATTTTAAACTCACAGTTGTGAGAGAGTTTAAAGTATCATTGCTAAAATGACAAGAATGAAGCTTAAGCTCTCCCTTTTTCTGGAGGCTTTCGCTTTTCTAAATCTCCTGGTTCTGGAGACAATGACAATGTATATGAAAACAAAAGAAAACTGTAAAAAATTTTATTTGAGGCAGAGTATAACTACAATTTTGTATATCCAGCAAAAATAAATGGAAGAGATTCTTAAGAAATGAATTTTTCATTGATTCCATCACAACTTCAAAGAATGTGATTTTGAATGAAATTAACACTTTTTAAATCTATGACGGGCAACTTATTTTAAAAACAACCAAGGTTCAACAATAACCACAGATATTTTTATATAAATTTTTAACTTGGTTAAGTAATAAACTTTGGTTAAGTACTAAACTTTGAAACATGTTATCATTGTCAAATACAAGAAGAACGTCTTCCGTTTTTTTCTTTCTACATTGGATTTTAACGAGATAACTTTGTAAGCTCTTAATAATATATAAAAAAAATCAAAATTAACAAAATTTAAATCGTTTTTAATCTTCTTGGTAAAAAGTGTCAATATTTTGAGTTTAAATATAAATTAATCGGGTTTTTGCTTAAACTCCTAGTATTTCGAATATTTATTTTGCTAAAAACTTAATTCAGAAGTTATAATTTGGAAGTCTGGCGTACCCACAAATCGGCGCAAGATAAATCATCATCTATCACTATTCGATGTAATATACGTATTCCACATGTTTTACACCAATAGACTTCTTCGGCCATACGCTTCATATATTTCATACATACTGTACTTTACTTTGAAATTAAGGTGCCTGAACATTCTTTTGATAATTGGCTGAATCTTATAAACATCATAGAGGAACATTAAGATTTTTGGTTGAAATAACAAGTTAAATATCTAAATAAACGTTATACAAATACTTCAATGTAATTTAAGTATTATTAAAAGACTCCTGATGTTAAAATAAGTTTCATCAAACGTCATCAAATATTACACTTATCTTCGCAAAAATAATCATTAGCGATTAGTCGGTGATATTTTTATGAACCTTAGTGTAATTTCATTCATGAAAGAAATTACAAGAACAACGAAGTACTTGTTTGGAATTTTAAACACCTGTGACGTCATCAATATTAAATAACAATTTTTGCGTATTTGCTAAGTATATAAAAACAAAAAGAAACAAAACTACATATTAATACTATTTTTTATTTCTTTTAACATTTTAAAATAACATTCTCTTTGTTGAAAATATGTAATTTTTTATAACACTATACTAGTGTTAATATCAACAAAGAAAGTTGTAAATTTTTTTTGTTTTATTGATTTCTTATAATCGATCTGTTTTATGCATACATATCACAATAGGTCTGTTCATGAAATTAATTGAATTCTGATTATTGTCTGATTATATGTGTATGAATAGATCGGATCAATTATAAAAAGAATTTTCAACAGATCTATAACTTTATTATTAATTTGATTATTAATTGATAAGTAATGGCATGTTAGAAATCATACACTTAAAAAAGTTTGTAAGTTAAAATAACTAAAAATATCATTTAAAAGAAATTATATTTCATTTAAAAACCGGTCTACTTAATTTTCATTTAAATTAAATGCCATTTGTTATTTATTTTTAAATGTTGATTAATCAACTGACATATCCGTAAGAAACAAATGATATAATCAGTCAAAATAAATGTTAAAATTTTACCTACCAATCCTTAAAAAAATAAATGTTTTTTTCATTTATTTGAAATAATTTCCGTTTTTGTTTTTTTTTTTTTTTAATATACTCGTGCACTAGAAAATGTATTTATGCATAAGAAACTATAAACACTTTTTGTATGAATGTGTTTGTATGTATATGTATATGTGCTTATGAAGTTCTTGTAATTTGTATTGAAAAATATTTGAAAGCATATAATTAAATATCAGTTACTAGAATTTTTTTAATAAGGAATCGAAATATAAGTAAACTGAATTTGTTAAATAAAAACCAATATTAAAAATAGAAATGTATAAATTTTAGTAAAATATTTTATTGGAAACGTTGGAAAACACGGACAATTAGATAAATTTTTTTTTTTAATAATGTTTGGGGAAAATATAAAAATTATATATTTTTCGAACACTAAAATAATTTAAGTGAAAGATTTGGGTGGGATTTCTAATGAAAAGTTTCCAAGAGTGAAAATAACATCAGTCACTGGTACACATTCTTAAGTAGCAAAACTATTCTAATTTTATTTTTACAATAGCCCAGTTATAAATTAAATTTGAATTGTAGTCGCAAGTCAAGTCTTGGAAAGAGAAAGTTCTTAATCTTTTGTGTTGTAGCGTAGGTCAGGAATGGTCAAGTACCCTCCCCATTCCGACGAGCGTAGCCGTTCAAGCTTTCTAAGCACCGACCATTGCTAAGCCAAAAAGACACTTGTTTGATAAATGCTAACAAGCTTCAAAAATTTGCAACATCTTCGAGTAATACGACTAGCTAAAAACGAGAATAAACAACAGGTCTCATGTTCAAAGAATACGACTAGCTAAAAACGAGAATTAACATCGGTTCTCGTTTTAAGATAATACGACTAACTACATACAACGAGAATTCTCGTGTAGGTGTTGGCCCAGAAGAACAACGTGATGTATTTTTTTTATACAAATTGTCAATTCAAGGCTGGATTAGCGAGACGTAAACGTAACTCATTCGTAAACGTAACGTATGACTATGTGTCATATGTTTTGACATTCGTAAACAAACATTTAAATATTTTAGTTGTGTGTTTGTAAACATACAATTTTACAAAGTTTTTTGTAAGCTTAAAAACAAATAAAAATAATAAATAGTTTGTATATTATATTGAGTTTTTTGCAGTTATGCTTACTGTATAAAAAAACTAAAAGCAAAAAAAAGGCGAGTAAGAAGGTGGGAAGTACGGCCAATTAATAAGGATTGCGTAAAAGTCAGTTACCACAGAAAAGTGTGTGTTAAAATTAAAAAATTGGACGACGATCATTTTGTAAGCCGAATTTCGCTTATTGGAAAGCAAATTAAAGCTTTGTACTAGTGCTTTTTTTTCTTTTGTTGATTTATTTATATTTATAAATTATATAATTTTTTTTTATTTTTTAAATTTATTTTTATTTTGTGAGTTTTTTTTTTATTACGTTTTTTTTTTGCACAAAATCAAACGGCTGTTTCCAGCTGTCACGTAAACGTACAAAAAAATCTATTTTCAATAGAATGTTCCGCAACGTACGTTTACGTTTACGTATAAATAATCATTTTTATATACCATTGCTTGTGTTTTCGGAACAGCTGATCCGCAACGTTTACGTCTTGCTAATCCAGCCTTAAAACGCGCCGAGCGTTGCAGTTGTGAAATAGAATCTCTTTTATTCTCAAGCCGTTTTTTCTTATTCTCTTGTTTTTTGTTTCTAATTCTCTTAACAGAGTTCCCGCCAGCGGTGGCAACTTTTTGAAAGCAAAAAGCGTCGGCCGAGCAGTTTAAAAGGCCTAAATTTAAAAATTGACCAGTTTTTGTGTTTTTCAGTTTATTTTATTTAAAAATTTGTACTTTTAAGAGATCGATCTTACGATTTAATGTATAAAATACATGTTTAAAAAAATATTATTGAAATTTTTAAATTAAAAATTTAGAATTTAAAAGAAACCGCTAAAATGTTCGTTTTCCAACAACATAAAAATGTCTTCTTCATCTTCGGGACATAAAATTGTCTTTATAAAAACTTGCACTTTTCGTAAGGTTGGTTTGAATTAATTTTTGCAGAAATAATTAACTGTATTTTGTAGTTTGAGCAACGAGTATTGTTTCTTTTTAAGCATATTTTATATGGATTAAACAATTTGATGTATTTAATGCAAGCCATACACGTTACAACTGTTGGTACAACTCGCTTGGTAAGCGAGTTGGGCGTTTTGCACACAAACAATACAATTTTTTGTACAACCTCAATGTTTCGTCGGTATTATAAACCATCTTATTATGTTCGTTTTATAAATTTTATGTAAATAATTATTTCGTTTTATTGTTTTTATATTTAAAAACCAAAAAAAAAAAAAATTCGGTCGTAAATAATGAAAGGAGACACTCGATAAATCTATCTAAGATTAATCTATCAAATATGCTTGTGCAGTCACCGTCGCACGTTACTATTTTAGGGGCGTTTTCACTCACAGCAACAATCGTTGCACGTCGCGTTTTTATTCTGGGCCGACACGTCGTCGTTATTTTGGGCGCGTTTTCACTCACAGCAACAATCGTTGCATGTCACGTTCTTATTCTGGGCCGGCACTAGGAAAGCAGGAATTGGTAGATAAATCGGTTAGTAGTTTGTTTATGGGTCGAAGTTTTACACAATCCATAATACTGGGTATAAGAATAAGTAGATTTGTTACAAGTTACAAATTTACCAAATTTGAAATTTGTAAAATCGTAGCTATAAATATCGTAAGAATTTCTAATAAAGTAACTTAATAAATAATTCCCGAATAATAAATGTCCCATATTAAGTTAACCAGCAGTCAAATTCAAAACAACAACAAATGTGTCAGTTAAATTTCCAGTTAGGGAGACGTTGTGAAAATGAGTCTAAGGCCCGATTACAAATGTCCTGTAAAAAATTTAAATTAAAAATTCAAAATTTACTTAGGAACATCAAAAAATCTTATTTTTCACTAAACCATAAGAACTGCTTTAGATGCAATGAAAAAGAAAAGGTGTAAAACTCATAGGTTCTGATCCACATTTTCATAACATGGGCATCAAAATCACTGATTTTTTTTTCTTCCTGTGGAATTTAGTTTTGCTGGGTATAAATAGAACATTTTTAGTATTTTCCAATGTTAGTATCATCATTGTGTCAGTAGGAAATCAACTTAACCACGTGTTTGATTGTTAAGAAGACAAAAATGCAGCAGAAATATACATTTTAATAGGTTTTTTCAAGCTCTGCATTCTTGTCTAAAACTCCGGGTTCTAAATATATTTTATTTTTGTTTTCAACATTTTCGTGGTTATATGTAAAATTTGATTGAGTGGCCTACATCGTTAATAATTTGTATGAAATTGACATTAAAATCATACAGTATGGACTATAATGCCAAATTGACTATATCGAAGTTGACTATAACTGCAAAGTACTGTACCAAATTTTTTAATTGTTAATATTATGTATACTGTACTGGAGCAGATGTCGAAGATTTGTTACAGGTATTTAAAAAGTTTTAAGAAATCTACTTTTTATATTTTTTTTCTTTGGAAATATTGGATTTAAGTAATTTTTTGTTTGCTGTAATAAATTTCTGGGATTTGGGGTAATTTTTAAATTTGGTTTTTTTTATTTTTGGTAATTAAATGCATTTTTAACAAAAAAACATGAATTAATTTTCTTACAAATATTTATTAATTAATTTTCTTAAAAATATCTACAATATTTATAAATAATTATCTCTTAACTACTTACAATGTCTTAATCAGTACGTTTTACGCATATAAATCATGTCAAGCATTTATGATTCACTCTGTGATTTTAATTCTCAACACAATTTTACTTAGCGATACCACCTTGTTGTATACCGTATTGTTGATAACAGTTATAATGTTGATTTGGAAGTGGGTGACGCTGTAGCTGTTGTTGCTGTTGCTGTTGAAAATTATACCATTGTATTAACGCAGAATATTGAGCATAAGTTTCTTCTGGAGTTGGGAAATATACAGCAGTTGGTGTATAGTTTTGAGAATAATAAGGATGATTACGCATAAAAGGTTTTGATGAATGAATTGCACCAGCACCCAAATAATTTTTGCAACGTCTCAAGCGACCAGTTGTTTCCCCTATGGTTGCATCACTCTCCGAAGGGTTTAAAGACCAGTAATGACCACGTCCAGGATCATCCAAATCACGTGGTATTTTCACAAAGTATGAGTTTAGACTAAGATTGTGGCGTATAGAATTTTGCCATACATTTTTGTTTTTTTGATAATAAATAAAATTGTCTGATATCCACTGACAAATCCCACTAAGAGTTAAACGCTTCTCTGGGCTACTTTTAATGGCCATTACAATTAACGAGCTATATGTGTAGGGAGGTTTTATATCTGTTGATTTGTTACTGCTAGAGGAAGAAGTGGAAGCTAGCGACTCTGAAGGGCTAACAGCCCTATTATCCAAATTTATTGTAGTATCCGCTAATAATGAGCGAATAGAAAAATTTGAGTGAAATACAGGAGCCATATTTTATTATATTTTAAATTATGTTTTTTTTTTTGTCAAATATTTTAAAATTTATTTGTTAATTGTTTATGTTTCTATACGATTGCCGATATATTACTGATGCCTTAGTCAATGTTTTCACTGCGATTGCTGAGATACGACTGATGCCTTTTCACTTGCTAATTTTGCTTTATATAGTCCATGTCCTTATGGTTTTTACAGATCCCTATGAACAAATCCTTAAAATTTACAAATTTCCTTAATTCGTATAGAAGAAAATAACATTACCGCTGTACTAATTAATTTGCTTAACCCTTGCTAAGCCGAGCTTAAACAAATTTATTTAGCCATATATCTCAAGAATCAATGACAAACGTAGGATTATATATGTTTGATCCATTTTGAAAAATTTTTCTATTTTTAAATGTTATACATATATGTTATTCATCTAACGCTTGGCGTTGTGTGTTTAAGGTGGCTTTTTTGCAAGACATTTGTTAGTCTTAAGTGTAACATGATCTGGAATTACCACCTTAAATTTATTTTCTATATTCTATTGTTTGTTAAAGTATGATTTAGTTAAATTATTTAATCCGCTGCCTTGAATAATATTTATAGTGTATTTTTCTGCCTTAATCTTTCTCAACGCAAACACATTTTCTACTAATTTTCTTGCTTAATGCGATTTAATCCGGATTAGGAAATTTTCTCAAATATAATCTGTTGAAATGTTGTCGAAAGGGTTAAGTGTGTATTAAGTCTTAAGCAATTAGTTTCTTATTTTTAAAAACAAAAGAATAAAATGGAAATATTTTCTATATTCTCTAAGCTCAATTTTGTGCAAATCTCCTAAAAAAAATAATATATAAATTGTTAGCTTCATCAAGAGAGTAGAAATAATGTGTGTTAATTTAAGTGCTTTGCTTAAAAATTATAAGCTATTGTTTGACATTTTATAGAAGTTTAAGGTCCGATAATTTTTGATAAGAATGCAATATTACAACGCAGTAAATAATATTTATAAGCTAAAAATCTTGGCTACGCCAAAAAAAAAAATGTTGACATTTTCTTTAGTAACTTTTTGAAAAATTATTTAATAGGTTTCAGGTTATGATAAGATAATGATATAAAATCATAACTTCTTTTCCCAAGAAATCTATATTAGATAACTTGTAGTTAAATATAATTATTATATGGTAGACGTTTTGGCATTCTTTCCTATAAACACATCTTACTGTTGTTTATTATTTTACAGCTTAGAACTTGAATTTGTTTCTATGCATTACCTCGATTTTTACTACTATTTTCAAAAAATAATTTGTTTAAAAAATATTCTTGTTCTGTCATTTACATTTTTTCTGTTTTTTTTTTGGTTTAGCTTAACTAGAGATCATATACTACACATGTCTAAGATTATATGGTTTATGATTTTTTTGCATGGCTTCCAACTCTAATTTTATTTTTTACAAAAACAAACGTCTCAAGTTTATCTTATACAAGTAGTTTATTATGGTTTTTGTTAACTTAAGAAAAGTATTCTTATTTTTTTTTCCATTGAAAGACATTTTATATTTGATAGATCATTAAGTTGCATCCAACAACGGGCATATAGTGCTTTTACTCTTATATAATACAACTCTGCAATTTTTTCAGTTGCCTATGGGAAGATTTAAGTTTTTTTTATTCTTTTGCCCATTATTGTATGTAAGCGAGAAGATGATATATAAAAGAATCCATAAGAATAAGATTGAACAATGTTGATATGAGAATTGGATAAATTTGTCCTTCAATTTTTATGGTATATAATCAGAATATACTGAAAGAAAAACATTGTGCCCGTTAGGAAAACAACTTAACCACATGTGTGATTGCTAAGAAGACAGATATGTAGCAAAAAAATTAATTTTTAATAGGTTTTTTGTTCAGGCTCTGCCTTCTTTTAGAGGCTCTAGCTTGTCTAAAACTTTGGGTTCTGAAGAGATATTTTGCCAGATGGAAATACATGTATTAACCTAGCTAAAAATCGTTAACTTGCTTTGTTTTTGTAAATATACGGAAGTTGCGAGCTCGCTATTAACTAGAAATAATAAATGAAAATACGTCGTCGATATAAAAACTACAAAACAAAAAAACTAATAATTATTACTTGAGCCCGAGTATAACCAAAAAATATTTTTCTTTTTTTTTGATAAATTTAACATTTTTGGTCTTTTTTAATTTAAGTATCAACCTTGTGCCCGTTAGGAGAAAAAATTTTAATCACATGTGTGATTGCTAAGAAGACAAAAATGTAGCAAAATATTATTTTTTAATTGGTTTTTTGTTCAGGCTCTGCCTTCTTTTAGAAGCTCTAGCTTGTCTAAAACTTTGGGTTCTGAAGAGATCTTTTACTGGATCGAAATACATGTATAAATCTAGCTAAAAATCGTTAATTTGTTTTGTTTTTGTAAATATAAGTAGGTTGAAAGCTCGCTATAAACTAGAATATAAAAACCTAAGCCCTTTTCATGATGTAGCCAAAATATAAATTCGCCTCTTTTTAAAGGGAAGAAATACTCAGCAAATTCTTCCTATTAATTTAATAGGTGGTGATAGATGAAAGGCTTCAAATATGGCAACACTGTAATTACGCGATATGATAAATCAGCAGCGATTTCCACTAATTTTTACTTTAAGCACCCCTTGAGAAATTTTAACTGGCTGACGGATTTGTTTTTTAATAGAATTTACAGAATTTAAGAGATTTACCAGATACAAATTTTGGAAGAATCTTTCAATTAAATTACCCTTGAAGAACTTCAAAACTCTAGGATATTGAGGTGTTTTCTATAAAAAAAAAACTTTTAAGTATCTGTTACTTTTAATAGGAAAATTGGTTATCAAACATACTGTGATGATTTTTTCGAATCTGAGAACATTTTCTATAGGAGAAATAAAAAAAAAATGTATACTCAAAAATTTGTCTGAGTCTGAAGAGTCATTAGAATTGAAATGCCCCAACTTTTTATCAGAGTTTCTTTTTAAGCTACACATGATTCGTATTTCCTTTAAAAGGATAAGCAAAGTGCTGGTATAAACTCTGACCACGACAGGAGGGGTAAATCTGTATTAACTAGGGATGCCAATCCCGAAATTTGAGATTGATTCCAGAATTTTAGAATCATTTCAGACAATTTTTTTTATGATTTTTAAAACACCCTAGTTGACGTAACATCGAGCTTAGGTTTGTACGTTGGATATCACAGACTGCCGGGAGCGTCAATATGAACCACAAAAGTATATTACATTTTACAAAAATATTTTTGTGTGCTCGCTAATTTTTTTGTTTCTTATCGGATTAAGTGAGTGGGTTCTCTTACAGTTTCCGAAATATTTCCATTTGAATACAGAGAAAACAGATTCATAGTTTCTTTATTTTTTGAAAAAAAAAACAACCTTATTTATAGCTGTTATTTTGTTACAACTGCAACTAGTTACTTAAAGCTAACGAGCAATTTTATTATGTTTTGTACACAGAGAAAACAGATTCGTTGTGACAACCGAATTTCTTGCCAACTAAATAATTTGGTTGATTGTGGTAATCAAATAAATATATCCTGACGCAATTGAAATATTTTCCTTTAACAGAAATTCCGTTGTAAAAACCGAATTTAATTTTGTTTTTCGTTTACATTTTGAATTAAAAATGTGGAACGTTGAGTGGGAAGAATTATTTTTATTATCTTTAAATATATTAAATGAGGCCGAGTGCCTTGTATGCAATCAAAATATTATTATTATTATAAATTATTTTTATTTTTTATAATAGAGAAAACAAAAACATTAAATATTTTAATTGTTTTAATTCAATGAATACGGATATTCTCTTAACGATTAACTCATTTAAAATAATTTCTTACGGTGTAAAACATCAATACATTCTCTCAATATATTCTCTCTTTCTGTCGACCACTGGTTAATGGTATATACTTCCCCCATTAACCAACAACAGTCTTTTGCCTTCAGATAAATATTTTCATTGTAAACGTTTAAAGTGTTAATACTTTGAATTGTATAAACTTCTCCCCCCCATGCATAAGCCCCTTTTAATCCCCGTTTTAACATTCCGTTAGTTGCAATCATTTTCAATCGAGATTAGTCGCAATGTATCAAATTGATACAAATAACGAATTATAAAGAAAAAGTACCTTTGAAAATAACCTCTTCACTTTTTATTTCATAAACATAAAAACAATATTAATTCAAAGTATTAAAAAAGTCATACAAATATTTTGGTATTAAAAAATTGCTTAAAATTTTAGTTAAAAAAAGTGGGAATATTAAAGAAAAAGGCTTGTCGATTTCTGATAATTGTAGCACAATGATCACAAAAAATTTTTATATGCTGTAAACAAATAGGCTTTTTCATATATGTACAAAATGGACAATTTATTAAAGTTTCAAAATGAAACAGAGACGCTCGCAATGTATCAAATTAAACAAGTCTGCTACCACCCGCTCTTAGCAAAAGTTAATTAAATACTAAACACATAAATAAGTGAATGAAGCAAAAATATTAAAATAGATGAAGTTTCACAAAAATGTCATCTAACGGGAAAAATTTACAATAAAAAAATTGTTGCTTGTATCAACCAGATCAGTTGCGATTAACGGTAGGTTAAATGAGATATGGCAGCAAAAAATGTAAAAATTCCATTTTGGAAATTAGGTTATTACTTACGCCAAGTATTAAATTTGACATCATTTTTGAATTTGTGACCGCAAAGCCTATTTAAATCAAAAAATCACTATAATATTTATAACATTTTTTGTCACTGGCCTTTTATTTTTAGTGTACCCCTTTATTCTATATTATTCTCAGTGTTTTTGAACACTTGCAGTTTGTATTTGAAAATTTGCTCTATAAACGCCTTCTCCACAAGAGCTTTAGTTTTAAAGTCACCAAATACAACATCAACAACAGCCATAACTTCAACAAAACAGCAACAACAAGCATAACAACCCAGGCAGAAATTATCAACAGTTCAATACAAATAGTACTGGCTTGTAAAACCCACTCTGTAACAAATAACCTCACAAAAATTCTGTTAGTTTTCAACTGAAATTCCATTCCTACTACAAAAATTCGGTTAATACAACGAAATTTTGGTTATGCTTCCCAAAATTTTCAGCAATAACATTTAAATTTGATTGTGCTACCCTTATTTATTGGTTGTCGCAATCAAAATACAACTTTCAATTCGATTGGCTCTTTCTATTTCTGTGTGCAGGTACAACTAATACTTTAGTAGAATAACACTAAACTGGTTTGAAAATTTAGTAATTTGTTAGTAGCTTCCGGAAAGTTCTTTGCCAGTACTATTTGCATCAACAGCACAACTATTCAGTAATATTAGATTATTTTTAAAATATATTGTTAGATTTCAAACATTTAAACAAGATTTATTAATGTATAAGACTAAGGCCGAAAAGGATTACTGTTTTTTAATTGTAAAGTTTTAATAAAAATTTTACAGAGCTGACTGAATTTTTGGTATTTCTAATGCATAAAATGTTTAGAGTTACAGACCTTATGCCAAAGATGGCAAGTTAGTTCAAAAAATGGTTGGCTGACAGGATACTGCTGTCGAGATTTTTAATCCCACATTATTTCAACACATTACCAACCATGGCTGACATTCTTCTATTATTTATTTATTCTCGATAATCCTAATGTTACAAGATTTACTATGCCAATCATATTTTTCTGCCTGGGAACATTCACATAATCATCATCGCCCTCATCTTTTTATAGTATGTTCGTCAACCAGAATATGCTTGTAAAACATATATACTTAAAATTGCGTTTCTATCGTGAATGAGTCTCCAAAAAGAAAAGAAACTGAAAATATAATTTGCTTGCTAGCGGTCAATTGACGATATACATTGCAATCAATTGCAACAACCAACATTCTTTCGAGTTGAATAATGAACAACAACAACAACAAAAATAAAAAAGAGCAATGAAAACAACATTTTAATCTGATAACAATGGATCGAAAGGGGCGTTTAAGACACGACTTTTGTGGCTTTAACAGAAACAAAAATTGACTTAAATGTGGTGGTATATGTGGTAGTATGATGTGGCATAAAACTACAAAAATTGCTGTTGGTGCTGCCAATGATGCTGACGACGATTATAATGACGAGGACTACTACGACGACGACAAAGAATGTTTACAGAGGACATGCGACATACCATTGGGTTCTGCCTTAAAGTAACAAACTTACCAAATCAAGGCAGAGTCCGTTCCAAATATGTAGAGACTATTGCTTTGCTTTATCGATACTCGGATTAGATCTATTGACGGGGCTTAATGATATTTTCTCGATTTGTCGGGAGATTATCAAGATCCAGTAAAATATAAATATTTTGATGTTCGGAAGCTTGGCTCACTACTTCTTAATATAACTTATGTATGTGGCTGAAATTGTAGTTCATACACTGGTAGTGATAACTTTTGGTATATCTATTCATAGATATGTGGATAGTTTTAGCGGATTTTTAATAAAAGCTACATGTACGGCAAATTATTACGAAAAATAATGAACGTACATTACTTGTAGGATACAATGAAGTTTAAAATGATTTAAAAATTCGTATTTTGTTTTATAGAAACAACCGAATTATAAATGTTGTTACAACGTTTTCATGTCGGCTTAGTCTCTATTTCTGCTGACTGACTGATTTGCTCCTATACAAAACTCCTATGAACACCTGCTGACATTTTTATACAAATGTAAAAATATCAGCAAGATAATTCAGCAGAATAATAATGATAAGAATATTCAATGACATATCTTTAGGAAGTCATCACTGACATTTCCAACATGGACCTAAACAATAATAAAAATAGTTTCCATTTTTCAATTTCAAATATTTAAATTTAGAATTTTCCTCTATTAAAATTTTAAATTATATTTCACCATAATACACTCACCGAAAAAAAAGTCTGTAATGGCAACTAAAAATTTTACTGTTATTACGGGAAATTTTCTAATTTGAGCCCAGAGGTATTTTTTTTTGCTAATCTTAGCAACACGTGTCTGCTGACGTGTAGTACAATGAAATTTGTAGAAAAAATTAGCTGCCGCTACTAAATTTTAGAAAACATTTTGTAAAATGAAATTTAAAATCTGTTTGCTAAAATCAACAAAAAAAATTTACTAACATTATTTACATTAGTACAAAATTTCAAATTTATTTTTTTTATCGAGCATCAAAATTTTTTATTTTTATTTTTAAAAATATTTTAGACAAAATTAAAAAAATCAAAGGCTTAAAAATTTTAAAAACAAACGAATTTTAATTTGGTCATTTCTGTTTTGAAAAACATTTTTAGTAAATTTTAATTGTTTTAGAGCTGATTTTTAGGACTAAAAAAACTTTTTAGTTCTATTTTAAGTGGATAAAGTAATTTAAGTTTGTAGGTGTAAGTTTTAATTGAAATATCATTTACTTCAATATCCACTTTCTTAAAATTAGTAATTTTTTTTCTAATTTTAGCAAATCGGTTTTCAAAAATTTGTAAATATTTTGTAAAAATTCTGTAATTTGTAAAATGTAAATAGCAAAAAATTGGCTAAATAATAATTTTTTATTAAAAATCAGTACAAAAATAATAAAGTGGGATTGAAAACTGTTGTTCAAATTTGTCTACTAACTTTATTTTCTAAGTTTACCAGTGAAAGCTGGGGCTCCTCAGAAAAGTCCTCTCAGACCAGTTTTTTTTATCTCTTGCTTAGATCCGAAACACTCATTTTTATGTTTTTAGACAATTTTATTTGTCAGTAGGAAATACTTTTTTTTTTTAATTGGGTTATCATTTATAGTGATGATATGGAAAACAGTTGTTATAAATTGTGAAATTTAAAACTAGCATATGATTAAAAAGGCATTAATAAGAAAAAATTCTCCCTATGATCATCCAGTCAAAAATGAATCTATCAAAATATATTTTCTCGAAATTTTTACAGGGAGGAGCAAAAGTGGAAAAACATTTCCATTAACGGCCTTCCCAAGCCCTTTGGCTTAAAATCTAAAATTTAAAATATGTGTTCCCAGGGATATTGGCTAAATAACTGAAAGGGTACCTTTTGGGGTTCAGAATGTGAAAACACCTTCCGCTGTCCATACCGCTTTGATTAAAAGATTTTTTAAATATGTGCCAGGAGCGTGGTAAAAAGCGAAGAAAATAATCTCCGTGAATAAAGATTTAAAAATAATTAATACGCAACTTATTCATATTTTAATTTTCTAAACTTTTTTTTTTTTTTAAATCGACATTGAGATTATTATATAAATATGTTGCAAAACTGGACTGATAATTTAAATAATTTCTATTTGTAGTCTTAGCCAAACTTTATTATGCTTTTTACTGCGAGTAGGGCCGTTACATAACGACGCTAGGATAAAAAGTGTTGAAATGTATTTTATAAGATCAGGAGTAACTTTTTTAAAAGTTAAATTTCCATTAAATTTTGTTAAACAAAATATTTGCTTTAAATATTTTCAACTTTTCGTCTTAAAAAACAATCAGTTAAAAATAAAATAAATGATACAATAATCACTTGAGGCAAATATTTAGCTAAAATGTCAGTTATCCTTTAGGTATCAAGTCAATTATTTAACGAATTAGTAATCACATCAGTCTTTGCCATATAAACAGAATAAAGGAAAGCTAAAAATAAACCTGCCCAATATAAGTATTACAATATACAGTGGGGAAAATTCATAATACTTTGGAAGTAATTTAGCCATGTGGCTCTGGCTGGTAAGATTGTCATAAAATTTCGCATTGTCATAGCTAATTAATTTTGATACACATTTTTCACCATCGAAACTACACACATAACAGAAGCTTTGCCATTAGGATCCCAATTAGGGCATCTCTGGTTTAATTTTATTAATTTTTTATTTGAGTACTAATCTTCAATGCTTTAGCATAATCTTCTAGCCAAGTTGTACATATAAAAGAGTAAAAGTAATGAAAATTAAAATTTTGTATATTCGCAATAATCTGATCCATTTGTTTTTGTCAATGACGAAGTCAAATGAAGGACAATTTTTTTTTTGAAAGTATGACTTATGTTTGTAACAAATTATTCTATCAAATAGTCAATTTTTGAATCAATATATTTTTCAGACTTAAATTTGCGTGCTTTCAAATTCGAAAATTATAAAAAACGGCATTTTTACCACTTTTCCACGTTAAGTTTTTTTATGAACACATATCGTAGATAAGTTTAATAAAGAAACCAATTCTCTTTTCTTCAGATTCCACAAACTTGTTCAACAATGCTGCTTTTAGAGTCTCATATTTATTTTCTGCTGAAGGCTCTTCAACAATCTGACTCACGTGATTCAGGATGTTACTTTCGATAGAACCCACCAATATGTGGTATTTGGTTGTATCCGAAGTTATACCGCACGTTACAAACTTCGACTCTAATTGCCGGAACCGTAACTTGGGATTTTGACGCCAAAAGGGAGGAACACGAACCCTAATACGACATATTTCAGACGATGAAACAGAATGAAAATCTTCCAAACTCTTAACCGACATTCTATTTAAGAATCACAATTGCTTTCAAATTTATTTTTTCTAAAAAACTAAATTTTAAAAATTGAAAATTATGGAACTAACAAATATGAAAAGTTGATAATTTATAAAATTATTTTCAAAGTGGAAATATGCAAGGTATCCCCACGTCTATGTGAAATTTCTTGGTAGGAAATGGCTGAATTATTCCCAAAATATTTTGAATCTACCCCACTGTATAATAGTAATAATAAATCTATGGAATACAAAATCAATTTGCTACTGAAACTTGCAAACAATGTACATATTGCCAAAAAAAATCACCACAAATGCAGGGGTTGCCAATTAATATTTTTTTTTTAATTTTTTGTTTAGAGAATTTTATTTTCAAATTATTCGCTGTCGTCGTTTACTTCTGCTTCTCCTGCGCTCTTTAATCAGCTGAAAAAAAAAATAACGATATAGTTTTGGGATTGGAAAATCACCTTTTGGCGGCACTTGTACACACAACAACGAAAAAAATTTTAAAATTTTTGAAATAATATTTAGAAACAAATAAATAGTAGATAATTAAAATTTGTTAAAAAAAATTTTTTTCCCGTCTGGTCCCTAGGAGCTCACAGTAAACGGGTTTTACTGTATATCTACGTATAATTTTAAGACTACGTGCATGGTGGGACAATAAGTATCACCCTATTGGAAAGTGCTCCCATTTCTGCAAATGGCGTTGTATGACAGTATGATTTTGACATTCGTGAAGTAGGCGCGTGCCAAATTTATACTAAATAACATTGATTCGCTTTACGCTTAAGCAGTGAGATTTTGGAACTCAACGATGAAGTGGATGATTTTACAACAAAATTGATCACCTTAGCGGCCACATCAATAAGTAAAATTCTCGGTTCCACGCATAATTTATGAAGTACTAATACACGCACTCAAAGTCACCATGTGCAGTTATGTCGGAAATTTTGATTGAAACTCATTTTTTCGGAATAGCTGACAATAACGCTATTACGGTGAACGGCGACCGCTATAGAGCCAGGGTGACTGGCTTTTGGATTTGAAGGACATGTAGTTCTAAAAGAATGTGTCCAATTTTCATCCCGATTTGACTGTGCCGGACTTCTTCCTCTGGGGGTATTTAAAGTCAACGTCGTCGGCGGCTATTTGGCGGACATAATTTTACACAGTTAATTGAAACAAAATTTACAAGTGTGAATTAGAAAAATTTGTTAAAAACTAAATGAATTTATACTTTAAACAAAAGTTTTAGCAAAAGAAAATCAGATGATGGTTTTTGACTCACCCTGTATGTTTTTGGATGATCAAAGTTTTAAGTGTTTTGGAATAAGTTAAAAAAAATAAATAAATGCATTAAGAAAAGAGGCCCTTACTGTAATTTTGTATTGCATACAAGCGGCAACTGCAATGCCAGTTAAAGTCAGTTGTAATTTGAAACGTTAATTGTTCTTACTAAAATTTATAATAAACAGCATTCCAAGCTAAATTCATACAAAATGCTTAACTTTTAATCACTTCTTGTTCTTTAAGTAAACAATATGTCAAAATTTGTCTAATATAATAAAATTAATGTTGGCAATCCTATACCTCCCATTTTACTTAAAAAATAAAGCTGGACCAATGATTTTTTTTTATTTTGTTCTGTACGATTTTGTTTTCTTTATACAACAGCACTTTTTATACAATGATTATTTGTTCGATAAACCTAAAGTGCAATTGAATGTTATTATTTCAGTTAGTACATGTTGTTGTTGTTATTATTGGAGCTGGGATTTTGTTGTTGTTGTTATACGCTTGTGTGTGTCTTATATATCGAGATTTGCCATCAATAATAAAATGTAAACCACAATTCACCTAAAGCCACCAGAAAATATAAAACAAAATCAACAAAACGTACATAATAAACCAACCAAAGATCTATAAGAAAAAAGCTAAGAAAAAAATATAACAAAAATCAAATATACCATAGACTCTTTTTAGCCATTCGACAAAAGAATGGACATTATGAAAGATTGAAAATGAAATCAAAGCCAGTCAAAAGTTAACATAACCCAAACCACCTGCTCCGCCTTTTAACAATGAGCTTAGCTATGTTGTAGTTAGTCATGTAGTCCATAGTAAATACAACATGTATGGTACCTGCTTTATTTGGTTTTATGGTAAGAAGAAGGAGAAGAAAAAAAAACAACTACAAAACAGTGTGTTTTTACACACCCACTGAACCTGTTTTTTGTATTATTTTTTTTTAAGTTGTTTTAACAAATTGGAGACACTTCAAATGAAAACGAAATCTAAAATTTGTATTTAATTTTAAAATTCAGAAATGTCTTGGATGTAATTCAGAAATATTTTGGCTGAATTTCGGTATACGTTATTTTTGATGTTATTCACATACAGTGAACGAAATAATTATAAATTCAATTATGAAATTGGAGATTTGTTCAAAAGAATTGTCATAAAGGTATATAATAGTCAGTAAAGGTATATAATAGTCGGAGATATTATAATTATTCTTGCACTAAAAAGAAAAACATTGCAAGTAAAATATGCGCTTACAGTGAGCAGCAAAAAACATAGTACCCTAGTCAAAATGAAAAATCTCCCCAATTATCTCAAAAATTACGTAATTAAACATGTGACACTTATTTTTATTTTGTGTATTCACTTTTATACAACCGAAAATCCAAAAAATATTTCACTTGTTTAACTAAATAAAACTTATAGAAATTGTATATAACTACATATTTAAGCATAGCATAAATCGTGGTACCAATAGTCATAAACGGTTTTATATTTGATTTACCCTATAAAATTTTATTGCAAAACTGTTGGCATCCCTTAGACATTTGTTGATTCTCTTTTTTAAAACGTAACGGTACTTTCCAAATTTCCAAGAAGCAATTTTTTTATGACAAGAATTGAAGTCAAAAAATTTTTTAAAATTTCGAGAAAGGAGTTAGCAGTAAAAGAACGAAAAATAATACTTAATAGTCTAGAAACAGGTAAATCATACAACGAAACTGCTAAAATTATAAATAGGAACAAAATACACGGTGCATAGAGTTATAAATATTGAAAAAGAATTTAAAATAAGTCCACCGGAGCTCAATTATTAAGATGGACGAAAAATTTAAGCCATTATTAAAAAAGACCCTAAAATATTTTCGAAGTTAAAGAAATCATTGGAGAAGCTGTTTCTGCAGCCACGGTACGTGAGTGCATTCTGTATGCCGGTTAAAATTCTCATACTGCTCAAAAGAAGTTCCACTTTAGCGAAACAAACAGAAAAAAGCTTATGGATTCACAACGAAATATAAATTTAATATTTTTGGATCGAATGGACGTGAATTGGTGTGGTTCAAAAAGTGCGACAAGCTTAATACAAAGAATATTATTGAGGTATGTAGAGAGTGGAGTAATGGTATGGGGTTGCATGTCAGCAGCCGGTGTTGGCAATTTAGTGATCATTGAGGAGACAATGAACAAAACAGTTTACCAAAAAGTCTTAATCAGAGTGCTGAACATTCGGGATAGTTATTATTTTGAACAGGCATACACCAGCTGACGTTAATATGTGGATCGCAAATAACACACCACATATGCTAACAATCTCTCCCCAAAGTCCCGATTTGAAAATATGCAACTGCGATACGATTTTGTTGCCAATACTGACTACAAATATATCATTTATTTGCATGAGATTGACGAAACACTTTTTCAAACCAGTCAATAAAATTAATGTAATTGATATAATTTTTTACATTTTATCTTTAAGTTTTAAGCAAAATATTATTTAATAGGTTTTTTTTGGAAATAACTTTTAAACAGGGTTTCAAACTCTCGGTATATGAGACCGCTCACGGGTATACCTGTTGCCAAAATAAAGACGGGTATATATCTCTTTAGCAAGCAAATGAGTTTTGCAAATTTGTCTACTACTTTTTTTTTAAATACAAGTTTTCTCAAAACATTTACATATTTATTCGGTAATAAAAACAGTGGTTTTAATTATCTTATAAAAATTTCTTTAAAATAGAAGATTTTAAAATTTGTCAAAGATTTTAAATATTTGACATTTGTTATTAAAAATTCCCTATTTTAAAAAGATGTATTTTTAATAAAATACAATTTTTTCCAATAATTTTTATTAAATAAATAATGCATTTTTGGTAAATGATTCCATGGCCGGCAATTTTAGAAAAGATGTAAGCTTTTAAGAACCAAACCCATTTTTAGGAGATGATTCATAAGAAATGTAAATAAATTAAGGAAATCCTTATATTATTTAGTATCACTTTGACGTATTTTCTATGAAAAAATTCAATCATAATCTAGACCAAATTAGGGTCTGGTATGTCCTCCCAGTGTCTACCAAATATTTCTGATAAATTATTATTGAGTTTATGTTAGCATTCAAACTTAAACTTTGAATTTTGTCAATAAGTTATAATTGACAAATTTTTAGCAAAATATTATTGTAAGAATTATTTACAGAAAACATAGCGATTTCTTATGATAAAAATCATAATATTTAGAAGTTGGTTTTAAAAGTAAGTTGTTATGTAACACGTTACCTTAGGGGTAAGGGAATATATTTTGGTTGAGAAATAATGAAAAAGTGAAGGCTTTTTGCATTACCAAATAATCCATAATGCCAACAAATATTTTTGTTTTTTTGGGATGAATGACTTTTTCGTTGCAATGTCCTGTTCAGTGTATAGTTGTTAATTTACTATCTCTTCTCAATCTTTGTGTACAATAAAAAGGATCAAAACAAGGTCTGAAATGCAATTATTGTATGACGAAACCATAAAAACATTTTTTACAACTTTTTTTGATGGGGTAAATTAATGCAAAATAAGAAAAAAATAACAAAAACTAAAATACCAAACAACTAACAAGCAACGATTTGTGCGAGGTCATGTCAAAAAGCGGAAAAAAACGGAAGTTAAAACAACGCCATATTGCAATTGCTTTTACACTAAAAAAGAAAAACTAAAAAAAAAATAAAGAAGGCTCCTTAGCAATTCACAATACAAGCAATAGTTTTGGCAAACAAACTGTATGGATAATAAAACAACACAAAAAGAGATAGTTTGGCAAAAAAAAAAGGTTGTAACGGAACTAAAAACTTTGTACACCATTTAAATGGTGTTTAAAGTGCAAAAGTCGCATATTTTTAGTTTAATCCTTTGGTATGCAAGCACGAGGATGATGTGGTAAGTAATTTAAAAAATCCTAACTTTTTGTCCATATGCAAGAATTTTAAAAATCTTACAGTAAGTAAAAATTATGTTATTATAAACTCCAAAAGTGGTACTGAGATAGTTATAAAACAAGTTCTAGAGTGACTTTGGCACCAGTACTAGCCCGCTAATTTCCACCTCAATTCAATGAACAATAGGTAATAGTACAAAAAAGTCGGGCATGCCGATTATATGATACTTTGGTAATGAGTTATACATGCAATACCTTGTAATGAGTGCTCGTCACCTTTTACAATGTTTGCAAGCATAAATCAGAAAAATTCCTTGTCAAACAGATTATATATAAAAAATTTATATTTTTTAATTCTGTGCAATAAAAACAATAAAAATTAAAAAAATATGCTTATTAATTTATTTCTTCTAAAAAACGACTTTTGTCTGAAAATATATTGATAAAGTACTTTTTAATTAGAAAAAGACTTAACACCCAAAGAGTTGTTTTGTGCAAAAAGTTTCTTATACAAAATACTAGATTTAAAAAAAAGCGTTTTTAGATTGTATGAACTTTTCTGAGATAAAAATTCATATATTCTTAAAAATCTTAGAGTTTCATTGAATAAAAAATTCTTACACAGAGAAAACAGATTCATTGTGACAACCGAATTTCTTGACAACCGAATGGATTGGTTGGAGGCACCGACGTATTTATTTGTATTGACCGAAATTCGATTACTACAAAAGAATTTCGATTGACACCAAATATTTTAATCGGATCAGGAATACATTTGGTTGCGAAAGTCGGGAAGAGATTTGGTTGTCACAATTAATCTGGTTTCTCTGCGTAGATTCTAATGACTTTTTCTAGTAGAAATATTCTTAGATTCTAAGGACTTTTTCTAAAAGAACAATTATATGTCTTTAAGGTCTATCTAAAAAAATCTTAAAAATGTTCCTAGAATCTAAGAATTTTTCTATTAGAAAAAGTCTATAGAATTTATGTTTTTTTTTTTATTAAATAAATGTCCATAAAATCAAAAAAATTTTCTTGGAAAAGTCCTTAATATCAATTTCTTTCTTTAGTCAAAACAGTTCTTAAAGAAATATTTTTAAATTAAAAAAAAATTTTTTTCACAGTGTTTAATCATAATATAACTGCAGGCACCATATTATGATAGAATTATAGTTATTTTGTAATTATAATATGATAACGAAGTTTATATTTTTTAGTTGATCTTTTATATACTTATATGTATGAAAATGTATTTTTAGTCTGATTCGAGATCAAAGAAATTTTTTTTAGTCTGGTTCGAGATCAAAACAAAAAATTATATATAAAATATATGTCCCAAATTTTCTCTTAATATCTTTATTCGAGGGCAGATCCATAAGTACATGACTTTTTGTACTTCCCTGTCAAATTGACTACTGTCAAATTTTAAGCAAGTTCCGTAATTTACTTTGCGTTTAACAGCTGTTCAAAACATACAACTTCGAGGCTTTATTTAAAAGTGGAAAGAAGTGAATTTCGAGTGCTCATTAAACATTATTTTTTGCGAAAAAACAGTCAATCAAACCAAGGAAAAGATTGATAAATACTATGGGGACTCTGCACCATCGATTTTAATCGTAAAAAAGTGGTTTACTGACTTTCGTTGTGGACTTACAAGCACGGAAGATGCCGAACGTTTGAAAAAATTCACGATATGGCGTTGGCCGATCAAAGATTGAATGTGCGATAGATTGTGGAAGACATTGGCATCTCACTTGGCTCACGATCACTTGGGTATGAGAAAGCTTTTCGCAAAATGGCTGCCGCGTTTTCTCACAATCGACCACCAACGGAATCGTGTGACAGCTTAGTTTCCATGGCAAAAATCCATGAAGTAGACTACGAATTGCCCCTTCATTCGCCTTATTCTTCGGACTTAGCCCCCAGTGACTATTTCCTATTTCCAAACCTAAAGAATTAGCTCGGTGGAAAGAGATTTAGCTCCAACGATAAAATTATTGATCAAACAAATGCCTATTTTATGGACCTCAAAAAATTCCCGTTGTTAAACGCAAAGTAAATTACGGAACTTGCTCAAAATTTGACAGTAATCTAATAACTGGTGGTACTTGATGAGAGCAGTGTTGCATTTCATATAACTACGAGGGAAGTTGGAAAAGTCACGATCTTATTGATCGTCCCTCCTATTTACGATATATAGTTTGATTGCAAGATTTTTCTGGAAATAAGAATGGATGGACATCGTTAAAAAGTGATTTTAAGTCGATTAGTACACATTTATTTCCATATATTTGAAAATTATAACAAAATATTGAGATTAGCAAACGATATGTATTTTAATTATTATATTTAAATTTTAAAATGTGTTATATTTTTATTTTAATTTTAGATTCAGAAATATACAACTAAATAAAAGAGTCTGTGATGAATGCAGTTGGTAGAGACACTGCCTGATATTTTTAGGCTCAGGATTCTCAGAAATATTGCTTTTTTTTAATTTTTAAAATAAATTTGTTACAGCTAAACAAAATGGGTAAACACAACAGTATTCAAAATAAGTAAAATTAGTCATAGCTGGAACTACAATAGCAAGCACTGATAGATACTTATCAATTAAGCCTCGTTCAAATACAATAAAATTAGTTTGTATCTCTAACAGGGATGTAATGTAATTTAAAATTTTGTACTCTACTTACATATTCTAATGTAAACTGTTTTTTGTCTTTGCTGTTGTTGTTGTTTTTTAACCAACAATATAAAATGTGCTAATACTAAAAAACGGAAGTTGGCCATGTTTAAGACACATTTGTTCCGAAAACAAAAATATCAGCGTGTCTTTTGTATGAAAATATTGTTTCCTTATTTCATTGTATTTTTGTTTCAAATAACAAAAAAAAAATAAAGTTTTTAATACGTGAATCCATTTGAGAATGTTATACGAAATGTGTGATATTACATCAACAATCTATAGACAAAAAGTCCTTGTTTGTTAGTATGTTATGTACGATATATTATTTTATGTGGTTGGTTAGTGCATAGTAAGTTAGTTGGCTTGGCTTCAATTGTTATTGGTGTTGTTGCATATAATTACCATGCAACTTGTTAACAAGCAAACAGCTGTAATTGTTGCCTTCTTACCAACAATTTGATATTTCGTTATATACATTCAATACATACAGGTATGTAGATATGAGTTCATATCTATTTGTAAGTCTCTTTTTCCGTCCGTCTGTCTGTCTATGTATGCAATTGTTTGCTTCTGTTACAAAACAATTTATCAACTAATTATCTGATTCGATTTTTCGAAGGAAGTTTGGCAATTTATTTCTAAAGTTTCATATTCAGGGTGAATATAATATGCATGAATACGATATATTGTACTTAATTGCACAATAAAACACAATATAAAATTTAAATTTAAATGCATTTTAGTTTAATTTATTTTAAAGATTTTTTTTTTATTATTTGTTTATATAGGTGCTATTTTTTGCCAAATCATTTATTAATGTAAATATTTATTGATTAAAGGATTATGGCGTTAGATGTTATAAAAATTTGCAAAATATTGTATTTTTTTTGCTAACATCAAAACGTGTACAATAATATTGTAATTCTTTTAAAAGTGCAAAACAGTGTTCATTATTTGCATTCGATATTTATGCAAAACAAAAAAAAATTTTCTCATTGAAAGAATATTTAATAGCAATTCATTATTTTAAAAATTATATCTCATCATTAAAATTTATTCTCTTGTATGGAGCAATTTATGGTAAAAATTCTTATGTTTTTTTAGACGTTTGTTATACGATTAAGCTGCCACATGAAAGTAATTCTTTTTATGCTCTGTATTATCTGAAAAATCATCACAAAAAGGTTATTTTGATTTATATTTTTGTTTAAATGAGTTTAAGATCTTTTTTTATATAAAAAATTTTATAAATTATTTATTATATTAATTTAAAAAATTTCCCCTGAAGATGTCACCCAATATGGTGACGAAATATTCGGATAAATACATTTTTAGAATTTCCCCTTAAGAAGTTATTTATTTTTTGTATTAATTTTAAAAAATTCCCCTGAATAAGTTACCCAGTGAGATGATGAAATATTGGGATAAATAAATAATTATAATGAATTTTTTATAAAAAAAAAGATCTTAAGCTGATTTTAAACAAAAATGATAGAAGAAACTAAATTTTTGATTGTCACAATTAGACGAATATGAAATTGAAGATTGGTCCCTCGAATGTTCAGAGTTGTTCTTAATAAGCATATCATTTCTTAAGTCTGTACACTCAGAATATTATGTAGTTTACTGTTTGTAGTTTAATAAAAAAGTTTTCCGTTCCATTTAAAAATAAAGGAACATACATTTATTTTAACTTTTTTATATTTACCGATTTTTTCAGTTTCCTTTATTTATTTTATTTGTTTGAAATTTAATAAAAATTTTCCCACAAAAAGGAAATTTGTATCCCTAACAGTTATTACAAATTTAAATTTTGTTTGCTGTCTGTTAAAAAAAAAAAAAAAATATTCAAAAAATTTCGATTTTTTTTTATTTGAATTGGTTGCATATATACAAAATTATTTTAATTCAAATCACAAGAACTTCATAAACACACATAAATACACGAACACATTTCTACAAAAAGTGTAAAAATAAACAAAAAATACAAAAAGGGAAACAATTTCAAATAAATTATAAAATCATTTATTTTTTAGGGTAGGTAAAATTTTGAAATTTTTTTAACTGATTATATCATTTGTGTGTGAGTTGTTTAATCAATATTTAAAAACAAATAACAAATGGCATTTAATTTAAATGAAAATTAAGTAGACCAGTTTTTAAATGAAATATTATTTACTATAAATGACATTTTCTGTAATTTTAACCTACAAACTATTTGAAATGTATATGTTTTATTTAAATAAAAGCTTTAAATAAAACTCCCTGAGTTTTTGAAAATTCCTATAAACAAATTTTTAAAATTTACAAATATTTTTAATTCTTATAGAAGAACATTGTCTCTGGATTTATTAGCCCGTTGAGGACTTACTTGAGAAATGCGCCTACATATAAAGAGAGAAAACGCAGTTCTTTTATTAAATACACGAGCTCTTTCGACAATCCGCCTTCTAAAACAATGTACGAGTGAGTACCTGCTTGTGGTTTGTTAGCTTGTCGCAATTTTGTAGTCAAATAATTCATGTATTCTTTTAGGGTCAAAATAAGCCGATGGATTTAATATATAATCCTACACTTAAAATAATTTGTTAGGTAAAAATAACAGAAAATACAATTTAAAAGAAATGATATTTCATTTAAAAAGCGGCCTACGTACTTTTCATTTTAATCATGTGGTTTTTGTTATTTATTTTTGAACATTATTTTAACAACTGACACAACAGTTAAAAATCAAATGATTACTCAGTTCAAAAGTAAATGTTATAATTTTACCTACGAATTCCGTAACAAATAACTGATTATTCATTTATATGAAATTGTTTTTGCTTTTTGTATTTGTGTTTCTTTTTTAATCAACAAAATGTATATGCACACAGTCTATAGACACATTTTGTATGAATTACCATATGTGTGTGTTTTTATGAAGTTCTAGTAATTTGCATGTATATAAACAAACAATTAAAAAAAAAAACAAATTGGAATTTTTCGTTACTGTCTATAAACAATTTAAAAATAAACTAGAAATTTCCGTTTTGTGGCTAAATTGTTATTAAATTTTAAACAAATGAAAGAAATAAATGAGGTTAAAAAAAATCGGTAAAGACAGTTAATCATTTTGAACAAATATTTTAAAAGTTAAAATAAATATTTGTTTTAAAAATAAATGTACGAAGGCGGATCAATAAGTCCGTGACTTTTTGAACTTCCCTAGTAGTAATGTAAAATGCAACACTGTTGCCATCAAGTACCACCTGTTAATAGACTACTGTCGAATTTTGAGCAAGTCATTTACTTTGCGTTGAACAGCTGTTCAAAACATACAACGTCGTGGCTTTTTTTAAAAATGGAAAAAAGTGAATTTTTTTAGTGCCCATTAAACATTATTTTTTGCGAATCAATCAAACCAAGGAAAAGCTTGATAAATACTATGAGGACTCTGCACCATCGATTTCAATGGTAAAAAAGTGGTTTACTGACTTTCGTTGTGGCATTACAATCACGGAAGATGTCGAACGTTCTGGACACCCAGTTGAGGTCTCTACACCCAAAACAATTGAAAATATTCTCAATATGGTGTGGGCCGATCGGAGATTGAGTGTGCGATAGATTGTGGAAGACAGGCATCTCAAATGGCTCACGATTACTTGGGTATGAGAAAGCTTTCCGCAAGATGCCTGCCGCGTTTGCTCACAATCGACCACCAACGGTATCGTGTGACAGCTTAGTTTCAAAATTGCTCAAAATTTGACAGTAGTCTGTTAACAGGTGGTACTTGATGGTAGCAGTGTTTCATTTCATATAACTACGAGGGAAGTTCGAAAAGTCACGGACTTATTGACCCGGCCTCGTATTTTTTACTTAACTGAAAAAAATTTTTATTAAACAACAAACAATAAACATAATATTCTGAGTGTATAAATGTGATATTTTATCTACCGCCTGCAGTTTTGTGTTTAAAATGGCGTTTCCACTAGACATTCGCCGTGAGACGAATGAATGACTGCATATATTTTGTTTTTGTTTTTTCGTTAGTCTTAAGTAAAACGTGATCTGGAATTACCACCAAATATTTATAGCCAATGTTCTTCTATTGTTTGTTAAAACACAATTTTGTTAAATTATTAAATCCGCTGTCTTAAATCATATTTTTAGTGTCTTTATCTGTTTTAAAATTTCCCAACGCAAACACGTTTCTTGCTAAATAGTATATAATCTGGAATAGAAAAATTTCCAAAATATAATCTGTTTAAATGTCGTCGAAAGGGTTAAGTGGCTGTTAAGCCTTTAGTAATTAGTTTCTTGTTTTTAAAAACGAAAGGGTTTAATCGGTTTTAACTGGAAATTGTTTTCTATCTCAAAATTCGATATGCAAATGTTGTGGAAATATCCTGGCGATTTTGTCAAAACAATAGCTGTTCGCTTCACAAAAACAATAGAAATTAAGGAGTTTTGCTTCAAGATTATTTTGTTTTCTTACACATATAGAATTATATAGAAGTTCCATTGTGTTGAGCATGGATCATACAAATCTTAGAACACTTTAAACGGGTTGAATGAAGGTAAAATTTATTGAAATTCTTCCTTTAATACATGCTGTGAAGATTAGTGTACTAGAAAAATTATATTTGTCAGTACATATTAAATTCATAATATTTATCCACTTTTAAATAAAAAAATCCCATGCACCTAAAGTAGTTTCCTTCAATTTTACGAACACATAAAGAAATTACACTTTTTTTAAAGAAGCAGTAATCAGGAAATTCATCGAATGAAATAAAAGGCGAAAGATGAAAGGCTTTAAGTATGGCAACACTGTAATTGTGCGAGATGGTTAATCTTAGAACAGTTTTTGTCCGCCATCTAATGGAGAGTTGGCGAAATTTTCGAAGCTTTTCGGTTTCCCAGCAAAATAAGAGCTGAGGAAGAAGTAGTTAAACACTACATCTACTGAAGCCGAAGTTGTAAAAATTTCGGTGAATCATTAATGATTTTAACATTTGCGTGTCATTAGGAGGAAGTAGTTTGTTTCGGTGCTATGAAAAATCGATGATCAGATGTATTTTTCATTAGTTTACGAAAAATGTTGGGAGTGGCTTTGTTTTAAAGATAAAAATGTGATTTTGAACACGCTAAGAATTATTTTTTCGATTGGACAAGGTGGATATCACTGGTAACATATTTTTGCAATAAGGCATTAAATGACTGCAAGAATTAACCATTTATTGCCTAAATAATTGTTTTTTTACTATAAAAATAAATTGTTATACATAAATATTAAAATTAAAAAATCTTTTTGCTTTTCAATGAAATTATTACAAAAAAATTTATTCTTATAACTTCAAAAGTAGAGGTTAAATCAACATTTTGGAAGTTTTTTAAAATGACTTCTTACAAATCGAAGAATTTGCACTATTAATTTCTTTGGATGTTCTGAAAAAATGATTCGTAAAGAATAACATGAATTTTATTTTGTTGGGTTATAGAGTTAAGTGCTATGAGAACACCGAAGGAAGACTGGCGATCAAGCCCGCAACCTTCTGTGTAACAGTTTAAAGCGCTAACCATTTCACCACAACACTCACTGCTTTAATATTAGAATCGTACTCTTTACAATATATACCATGGTTGGCATTTAATTTCTTTTCATAATAACGGTAGTTGGCTACCACAGCTACTTTAAGACCGATATAAAAATTTTGAAATGGCAATTCCATTAAAGGCAAGTGTCATTTTGTATAACTGGGTTCGTTCCGCTATTTTACCGGTTCAATTTTGAAATATCTTAAACTACCGTTATAATAACGCTAAACTTCCGAAACACCTATTTATAACGGTATTTTGCAGATATAGCAAAATTTAACAGGTATTATTATGAAATAAACCCCGTAATATTAAAAGACACATATCACTATTGCAATCGCAGTTTTAAAATTTTCGTATGGGTATTAATCAGAGCTTAATAGACAACTACCGTTATAATGAAAAGTTTTTGCTTGCGTACATCAAAATGTTAAAAAAAATATATTCCGTCATCATCTCATATTCGGGATGATTTTGCTTTCCGGCTCAATTATTCCGTTAAGGTTTCAGTGGGTTTAATTAAAAAAATTTGGGATATCAAAGATACATATTAAACAAATAATTTATGAAATTTTTATTTAAAAATTTAGAAATTCAGCCTCTCGTAAAAAATTTCGTAAAGCTCGTAAAGGAAAAAAAAATTAATTTGAAGTTTTGGCGGTACAATTTTCACTACGTGTTGTCTTATAAATTAAGCTTTGATAAATAAAATCCTTCATTCAAGCACTAGACAATATTATTTTCAAGATGTGTGCTAGATATTAATATGTTTGGTTCATAACTTTTTGAAAAATCATGACTACCGAATTTAAAAATAGAGTTTCGAGAAAAACGCGATTGGATTTCTGTCACACTCACTTATTAATCGATATTACTCCTTATTAAACACAGAAAAAAACTTTAGTTTAATCTTTAACTTTAACTGGCTTTTCTCGACACAATATATTACAACAACATAAAAATAATTTAAAAATAATGATAATTTAAAAATAAAAATAATAATTTAAGAATAATTTTTCACGCTGTAAGACAACATTTTGGGAAACCGTGGTCCTTCTAAGTAGTATCTGATAAAATTTAATAAGGTCGGGCCAATAATTTACACAAAAAAGATTATTGTGTCTCAGATTGATACTTTCTCCCACTTCGCTTGGTCGCCACTAAAATAATATTTCAAGAGCCCATTTTTCAATTCATTTTGGGAGTTTTGCATAACTAATTAAATACTTTGATATCGATTTCCATCTATTGTGGCTAAATTTTCTTGATGCGCTGTGTTAAAATTGAGTAATATTAAGCTCGAAGTGTTTCTTAAAAAATATGCCATTTGACTTAACAAATTTACCCAAGCTAGTGATTTCTATTAGAACTGTCTTATAAAATAATACAATTCGACAGGTTACGTCGATATTTACATATAAATAATCTCATCACATACCGTATGTATAAAGTTGCTTATATAAATTATAGTTACGAGTATCACCTGCATATAATTACTTTTATAGTTAAAAGGTGTAATATAAAATCATTGAAAGAAATAAGCGCAATGAATGAAAAAGGAATTCAACTATAATTGCAAATTTGTTTGGTTCCAATACATCAAAAAAAGAAACAAAAATAACTGACATGTGTAATAAAATTTTCACAAAATTTTTATGTGTATCCAATAACAGCAAAAACAAAAAAGTTTTTTTTCTGTTGCACTTTTATTGTCTTATACGCTTTAATACAAGGAAATCTTCAGATCTTAAGCGAAATTATTGAACGGTGCCTTAATTTTCATGTAAAGCTAGTAATTGTTTCTTAACGCTACTTTACTCAATATCTGGCTTCCTCTGTGTAAAAGTACAGGCAGAAAGAAAAGGCCTAAATAAGTATCTTTGGCTGCATATGACTTGCATATTTAACTTGATGATCCTGTCGTTCATACATATGGATTAGTTAGCTGATCCCATCTATAGTAAGAATGCTTACGAAAAAAAGTTTACATATTCATTTCATAATCACACAAATTCAGCACAGAATTCTGTAGATTTAACGTTTTGAATATGCAAAACTAATTCGCTTTTTAAAGAATCCCAATTAGTTTTGAACACTTTATTTTTCCAATTTTTTTATACCCTACTTGATGTTTGTAAATACCAAACATATCGGACTGAGACCTACCTTATGGTATATTAATCGACTTACAATCGCTTTATGGGTGGATTTAACGATGTCCGTCCTTCTGTGTTTTCATACAAACCTCTTAATCAAACTACAGGACGCAAATATTAAGACATTAAGCTGGTAGCTATGATTCAATCGGCCTAGGGATGAACACTGTAAAGTTTGGGCTTTAATGGTATTTAGGTACACAGCACCATAAATATTTGGTTGTGTTATGGATGTTATGTGATACCATAAATCACGCCGTCAAATTTAAAGACAATCGGACCATATTTGAAACCAGCCCCTATATAAATACACCTTCCCGGTATCTGCTTAAAAAATTTAAATCACACTACAGGTCGGATATATGGAAATATTAATTAAAAAGTAGAAATCTCGTGAAAATGTGGGTTGTGAAAATTACAAGGGATCGTAAATAATGCCTCCAAATTTAAAGCAATCGCACGATAGCAAATGTTGAAACTTTTGATACTTTTTAAAGATACTTTTTGGACTCACAATTTTAGATGGGAAGATTTTGATTTTTCTCTCTTTTTGAACTAGATTAGTTTGAGCTGTCTAGTGTTATTGAATAGGTCCTACTGATGTAATTGCTCCCAGGGTACCCTAGAACCTATTAACAGAAGCCGGGAGTCTTAGATTCTGATTCTACAGACTTTAACCAGTTTACAGAATAGAAAATTTACCAAGCAACTTGTCCAGGAGCACGAAAGTGCCAGAAACTGGCATATGATATGCTCCACCGTCTCGATATCTCCCGGTACCCCACAAAACCTACAATCATCCCTCGCCAGGGTTCTCGCTCTTTTGACAAGCTGTCAGTACACCCACTTGAGTTTTACAATCGCTTATAGTTAAAGATATCAAAAGTTCTGTCGCATTGGGACCGTATGATCTCCACATAATTTTCGACGATTTAAATAGGAGTATTTCAGTATACCTTAACATCGCCTCAGCCTTTGCCATTATAGTTGAGTCTATGTTGTGCTTTAAAAACTGGAGTGGCACGACAATGTCCCTTGCCCTTTCGGAAGGCTAGAAAGATTTTTAGATTCTATGGAATTTTCCTTAGAGTAAAATTTCCAGATTCTGCAAACTGTTTCTTAGATAAAAATTAATATATTATTTAAATCATGAAAAATACTTTGATTCTAAGAATTTTTTCTAGTACAAATATTCTTCGATTCTAAGGACTTTTTCTAAAAAAAAAATTCTGAGACTGTTAAGACTATATAAAAAAGCTTAAAAATATTCTTAGAAGCTATGTTTTTTTTAAAAGTTCTTATATTTTAAAAATTTTCTTCATATATTTTTCTTTAAAAGAGTCCATAGAATTTTTGTTGAAAAAAATCCTTAATATCAAATTTTTTTTTCTTTAGGAAAAACATTTCTCAAAATTTAAAAAAATTTTTAATATTTTCGAATCTGTAGGGACAATATTATGGTAAAATTATTGTTGTTTTATTATCATAATATGATAACTATGTTATATTATAGTACGACTATGGTTGGCACAATCATAATCCCAAAAATATATGATGCTCTTCGAATATAATTGACTCAACCATGATTTTTCTCTACGTGTTCTGCGCGCATCCCACAGCCGCTTGCAGTAGACTCTCCTGCACACTGCAGTCCACCAAAAAAGCTCTCTAAAAAGTAAAGTAGGCCTAGGAACTGCTGTGAAAATCTTATGCGTAAGATTAGGTGAAAGACCGCAAGTTTTTCCTAGCATTTCCTTGCATGCACAGAGCGTATTTCTGATTTTTTAACGCTCTTCTCAGAATTAAGTTTGCAAGACAACATACAGGTATTTTGCATGGTGTTTCAGAACAAGGTTCTTTCTTGATATTGTTAGTAAAGAGTATCATATCCGTATTCGCAGAATTAACACCTAAACCCACTCAGGCCGCACACCTGTTTTTATCATTTGCTTTGATTTATAACGTTTGTTAATAAATATGATCTAAACTCTCATTTTTTCATTTAAGTTTTAAGGAGTTTTTATTGATACAATAATTTTTATTAAAGTATTATCCACCGAAGTGATCGGTTTTGATTTTTGCTTGGTTTCTATAACTAAGACTTCCTATGAATTTATACCGTCTAGAGGTCGCAGTTTCTAAAAAGTAGTCGCTTTTTGTTCTAGTGATTACCAGAGTCCCTAGTATTTAAGTTTAATTTTGTAAAAAAAGTTTCGTAAGCATTCTTTATATGATTTTATCGCATCGTGTACACATTTTTGTCATTATCTTCTTGTTGTTATTCTTATTATTATTGCGGTGTACTATATTAAAAAATAATTGTTTTTGTTTGGTAAATTAAATGTTTTTGGTTATTTTGTTTCGCTGCAAAAAAAAAAATAAATAAACATGTTTCTGCAACATTTCAAAATTATTGGTTATTTCCCACTTGAAGTTTTTGCATAAACATGGATAGAAGTCAATATAATTAAGAAAACTGTAAAAGCTTATTTCTTAATACATAAACACACGAATCCTTTCGATATTAAATCAAAAAAAAAAAAACTGTTCTTTAGAAAGTAATTGTGGGCGATGTTGTGTTATGGTAGTTTTACAGTTGTGGTGCTCTCACTGTATTTACGACTTTCCAAAAAGCATAATAACATAACAATATGTTTATTTTAAGTGTAGCAAGTTTTAAAGAATAATTTCCTTTTTATTGCTGTTATGGATAATCTTGAAATATTTGATACCAACATTTTGAAACTGAAATCACGTACGGAACTTTCAAAAACAATATTAATATCCTTCGAGTACTACCTAAAGACTTCAAAAGACATTTTCTTACACCAGCCGATCTTTGGAGCAAATTCAAAATGTACAAATATTATTTTGCTGTTTTTTTAATTATCTTAAGATAAGTGGAGATATTTACAACCAAAGTCGACACGTTTGGTTGAAATTCTTCAATGGGTTCAGATATTCAAAATTAAATTTTTTATTTGTTCTGTAAATTCTAATCTCTGTGACTAATCAAGATATTTTTAAAAATTTTTAGAATATGATTTTCAGGACTTTTTTAATTTTTTTCTGTAGTTTTTTAGGTTATTAAAAAAAAAAATTTTGAGAACGGAATTTTTAAAATAAATTTGTGGAAACGCTTGAATGATATTTTAAAATTTTTTGAATTTGTTGTTTGCTTCATAATTTTGAACATTTGCTGTTAAAACCGAACAAATATTTGCCATCGCATATGTTTAATATGATAACACTCAGGTCTCGTTTTATGCGGATTCAAATTTATGCGATTTTTAAATTAACATTTTTTTTCAGAATTTTAACAGATTTTGAAATTTCAGATGTTTTTTAAGCTTTTTTACCGTTTTTAAATTAAACCAAGTTTCATTTTTAACAAACTTGAAAAGGAATCACGTAAAATGAAGTTTGGAAAAAATTTACAATTTTGGATTGCATTATTCTGGCAGCATCAGCGATCTCTAAACTGCGACCGCAAACATTAAATGCATGCTGGAAATCGTGTTGCTAGAGTACTGGTGAGGAAATATCGACACTGACTAATGGAATTATAGATTAAATGAAATTTTTATGTATTGTTGATCTGTTATTTTGTAAATTAATAGTATTAATAAGATTTCAGATCATATAATCATATTCTTTTTTATAAATTGTTTTATTACAAAGAAAGCTAGATTTAGCTCTTCAAATTAGAGGAAATGGATTTTACTCGCTCAACCACGATGATTTAGAAGAACTTTTCGCTGAAGAACTGATAAAAACGTTATTAGTTCAGTTATTGGAACTGAGAAAAACGTGGATAGTGAAGACAGTGATTCCGAAGAAATTGTTAAACACTTCACTTCAAAAAAAATTGGTGATTTCCTCAGCACAGTTAATTCTTTACAAAATCAAATTCTTAATATGGATTCAGATAAGAAAATAACATTAAAGACTCAACGCGGACTGACTGATACATTTTCCGGAGTTCTATCTATTTTCAAGAGTTGCATAAGCAACTTAAAAATACGAAATCGCAAAATTTGATGACAAATTATTTTGCAAGAAAAGAAACAATTGTCTCCTATTCACGAGATAAATTCCAGTGATGAAAATGATATTTTACCATATGATGACAATATGATTATATCATCTAGTGATGAAAATGACGTTGAACCAATTCCAAAACGATGCAGACAATTATTCAGTAATTCAGATTAATCATACATATTTACAGAATTTCCTTTAAAAAATGTTTAGCTTATTTTTTGGATGATTTTCTGTTTTTTTTTTTTTGTAATTAATGAATTAATATTATATTTTTCTTTATTTTTTTTAAGTGTTTTGTTTTTATTATGATTTTTTTATGCGATTTTGTTTTGATTTTTTAAATAAAAATTTGAATTCATGCGCCTTTTCAGAATTTTGGAACGAATTGTTAGTTTTTATATGAAGCTAGAGTATCGTATTATGCGATACTATCGCATAAAACGAGACCTAAGTGTATATGGTTTTAGTCTAAGCTGGGCCTTGTTTCTGTATTTCTCGTATCGATAAAGTGTTCGCAAATTATATGTAAAATTAAATCTTGTTCTGCTTTCTATAGAGTAAGTCAAAGGCAATTAAAATAAAAGTTTGTAGACGAATTTGTAAACGGTTTTCAATTCCACTTTACAATTTTTGTACTAATTTTTAGTAAAAAATTATTATTTACCAAATCTTTTTGCTATTTACATTTTGAAAATTACGGAATTTTTATATAATATTTCCAAATTTTTGTGGCTAATTTCAAAAATAATTTTACAAATTTTTGAAAACCGATTTGCTAAAATTAGCAATAAAGTTTACTAAAAAAGTGGATATTAAAGGAAATGTTTTTTCTAATTAAAACTTACACCTACAAACTTAAATTGCATTAAAATGCTTCAAAAGGGATCGGAAGTGAAGATACCTACTCATGTCTACAAATAGGACATCCACTTAAAATAACACTTAAAAGTTTTTTTTAGTACTAAAAAGCAGCCCAAAAAACAATTAAAATTTGACTTTAAAAGTAAAAAAAAAATTGACTAAAATACTTTTCATAACATAAATTACCAAATTAATACAAAATGATAAAATCGTTTATATTTTACAATTTTTAAACCTTTGATTTTTTTTTTTAATTTTTTCTAAAATATTTTTTGATAATAATAAATAAAATAAAAACAATTTTAAGCTTGATAAAAAAAAAATTAAATTTTTTATTTATATTAGTAATATTTAGTGAATATTTTTGCTGATTTTAGCAAACAGATTTTAAATTCCATTTTACAGATAGTTTACTAAAATTTAGTAGCAGCAACAAACATGAGTTGCTAAGACTAGCAAAAAATTCCGCCATTACAGACTTTTTTTGGTGAGTGTATATATTAATCTAAAGAAGATAACAATGCGCTTTATTTATGTCATTTCTCTATGTAATAAGAAATTTTACAAAATTAAAAATGACCAGTAAAAATGCGAATAACTTTATCATCTATTAAGCCACCCTGTATAAAGTATGGTGACCATGAATTTCTCGATGCGAAAACTTCTCTCAAAAGATACAGAAGGGGGAGCTGATCAATATAACTTTTTAATGTCGAAAATTTGGGTAATAATTTACTTTCGACTTCAAAATATTACCCAATTTTTATTTTTTTTTGGACAATTTTAAGAATTTTAAAAATATTTATTTTTAAATTTATATTTGACATCTCTACATTCAGGGAAAAAGCTTTGAGTGTATTTTAAACTTAGGAAGCTTTCAAATTTGCAGTCACAAGTGCATACCAGTGTTAATTCACCCACTAAATATTTCAAGTATAAAAATGGGCGAAAACGTAGAAATCCAATCTAAAACTAAAGTTATTCAGCAATGCACGACAAATCTTTGACGATGATGTTGACGTTAAAACGCATTGTCAAAACTATAAGTTTTTGTTTGCAGTATTTCTCATAAATTGCTAATGGCATATTTATACATAATCTCAAACATCTATCAACTGGCTTGCATAAATATGGCGTTGGGTTTTTTTTTTCATATCTAGCTTATAGCAATATATACAACACCAACTGTTGTTAGGTGGTGGTTAGCTGCAACTTATTTTTACTGTTGCTGCTAATATTGTTATATACAATTTTTATTCCTCTATGTATATTTTAACATCAGAAGCTGTGTAGCATTAGCGCGCGCGCGGCTTACAAAAAGACTAACAATAAGTCTAAGACTTAAGTAAAATTATTGGTCCGTCTTGCCGTCTAGTTGTCTTACTTTGGGTAAATTGTTGGGTTTTCAGTACAAGGAGTGTGTTGTATTAAAAGTAGTGATTTTCCACAGAAAATTTCTTTGGGTGTTTACTAGTGTTTTCAATTATCCGACCCTGCCGGTTAGGGCATTATTTGAAAAATGGATAAAATTGATTAATCGGTTATTCGGGTCGATTAATCGGCAAAATTGGCGACAAGTTGAACAACTTGTTGCCCTTTATAATCTGCTTTTCTTTCAGTTTTAATACCGATAATTTTGGTGGAAATAATTTAAAAAGTAACCTAGTATTCCTAGAACCACTTCTTAAGGTAAACGGGTTCAGGTTCCAAGGAATTTGTTCTAACAGAACATGTAGAATAGATTTGGTTGGGTACCGATTTCAAAAGAATTTTCTTGACAGAATTCCTACAGAGTTAATATACAATAATTACATTAATTAGAATTTTTAAAAAAATTAGAACAAAATTTATATTTGCTTTCAATTAATTAAAAAAGTTATCTGATTTTTAAAAGTCTCCTTCACTTGATTTTCAAAGAATTTGATTATATTTTAATTAATATACCATTTAAGGTTTTCTTGATATATTTTAAGCCATAGTTAAAGAAATTAGGAAGATTTTAGAAATAATATAAAAAAAAACATACAAAAAATTTTACCGGTTAAATCGACCTATTTTAACTGATTATTCGGATGGAATAAATAATTGAGTTTTAAATTATTTAAATTAACCGAAATAAAGGCGATTAATCGAGAAACCGGTTAATCGATTAACCGAAATGGAAACACTAGTTTTGAGTAGAGATTTTCCACAGAAATTTTCTTTGGGTGTTTACTGAAAGTCATTTGTTTCCCAGAAGGTGGATGTTTAATATATATGGTTGACGACGTAGTGACTGACTGGCTACACATTTGGTAAATATTTCTATATATACTTGTAGTTATTGCATGCATGCTGATTTTGTTAAATTTTTCGTAGTTTTAAATTAAAAAACCACCGTACATATGATAAGTATTTAATGTTATAATAGCCTTGAAAGGAATTTTTCTTTTAGTTTAAGTATTGATTGTTATTAACCATTTAAAATTTATCATTTTGTCTACACTCAGAAAAAAAAGTTAGTAGAAAAATTTGTAAACGGTTTTCAATCCCACTTTACTATTTTTGTACTGATTTTTAGTAAAAAAATTATTATTTAGCAAATCTTTTTACTATTTACATTTTACAAATTACAGAATTTTTACAGAATATCTACAAACTTTCGTTGCTAATTTTAGAAATCATTTTACAAATTTTTGAAAACCGATTTGCTAAAATTAGCAAAAAAAAAATTACTAATTTTAAAAAAGTCGATATTGAAGAAAATGTTATTTCTTATAATTTAAACTTATACATACAAACTTTAATTGCAATAAAATGTTACATAGGATTAAAAAAGGGATCGGAAGTGAAGATACCGACTCATGTCTAAATAGAGGATATCCACTTAAAAAAGCACTAAGAAGGTTTTTTAGTTCTAAAAATCAGCCCTAAAAACAATTAAATTTAACCTTAAAAGTAAAAAAAAATTGACTTAAATATTTTTCAAAACAGAAATTACCATATTAAAACAAAATGATAAATTCGTTTATGTTTTAACAATTTTTAACATTTTTAAGCCTTTGATTTTTTTCATTTTGTATAAAACATCTTTTAAAAAATATCAAAATTGTTGATGCTCGATAAAAAAAATAAATCTAAAACTTTGTACTAATTTTTTTGCTGATTTTAGCAAACAGATTTTAAATTCCACTTTACAAAAAGTGTACTAAAATTTAGTAGCGGCTACTAATTTTTCTACTAATTTCATTGTACTACACGTCAGCAGACATGTGTTGCTAAGATTAGCAAAAAATACCGCTGGGCTCAAATTAGCAGAATTTCCCGTAATAACAGCCAAATTTTCAGTTGCCATTACAGACTTTTTTTGGTGAGTGTACTATAAAAATAAATCGAATTGATGATTAGTAAAAATAACTAAATTAAACTTTTATATGCCCAGTAAGGTGCCCCTTAAATTATGAATTGTTAAATTTTAATGCCAACATTTCCCAGTTTTTTTTTGATTTGCATCTCAAACGCATGTATAAAAATATTTTTTTGCAAACATTAACCAGAGCCGAATCTCGTCCAAAGTTCCCGAACTTTTTAAAATTTCTAAAAAGTTAAGTTGATTGTTTTATTGAAGAAATATAATTTATAGTAACAATTAAATCATTGGCACAATAATAAATTGACATGTAATTAAATATATAACATGGAGAGAAAAATTATACCTTATGGGATTTTTTCTATTTTATTTAAAAATTATCGCTATTCGGATATGATAAGTTCTTGATACCTTAAACAACACGATATAAATTTATATAAGAGCATGTAATTTTCGCCGTTAAATAATCTAAAAACTTCATCACTCGTGAGGAATCTCTTCCCGAAGAAAGTGAACGGATAGCCAGAAAAAATTGGGCATCTGCCTATTAAATGATATACGTTTTCATTTTCATTATAATTGCACAACGAACATAAATTGAATGCCCCTTCATAGAAGAAACGTGTATTTAAGTTTAATAAGCCACCCCCAGCTTTCAGAATCAAACTCACTAGGAAAGTCGAATTATTGTCGCGGAAGTACGATGAAATATCATATTCCAACACATGATACATATCATGGAGATCCAAACGCGGGTTTTTAGCATAAGCTACAAAATTATCGTACTCCAAAGATCTCAATCTATTTGGTGTACGATCGTGAAGATCCGTATGTGGTTTCTACAAATTACCATGTCCAAAGTAAACCCACATTCGGAGTATAAAGATGTGAAAACCAGAAAATATTCTGCCGAATAGTTTCGTCAGCTAACAAACGAGACAATCTAAACATGGAAAGGTTCAAAATTTTTCTAATATAAATAAAATGCAATCATAAGGTTTCCAAATATAATGAAGGTTTTCCCTTTTCAATATGTAACATGTAGTTGGGAGTATTCATCGGGAGGTATAACATTTTTTTCAGAAAATATCTTAACAATTTCTCCACTTCATCAAATCTAAGAAAACCCCACAACTGAGCACCATAAAACATAATGTATTTTGCAGCCGCATGAAGAAAAAACTTTTTTGATCTTTGGACAGTGAATATAGCTTAACCAAGTGGCATCAATAGCAATTTTGGTCAGGCAGGTCAAAGTTAAGTAATTTGTATATATCTAGCGACATATCGTTTCTACCCAGCAAAAACATGGTATCAACTACTTACCAGCCTATTTATGCGTATGATTACTTTTGTCGGCGATGTCCAAAAAGTAAAGGGTGCTCATTATTTTTTGGCCGTTCGTAAGCGAGAGGGTAATAACCATATATTACTTTGTGTTCTTTGTAAGTGAGAAGGTAATGACCACTCATTATTCTTGGGACATCGCGAATAAAAGTAATAAAGCGAGCAAATAGGCTGATAAATAGTTGAAACCATGTTTTTGCTGGGTATATAATTTGGTACGCTGATCACGTAAATAGTAAATTTTTAAGATCGGCAAACGGTTTCCACATTTTCTTCCTACATTCAGAAAAATTTCTAAATAAAAGCTTAATTTTTTCATTTAAAATTTTTTTATTACAGTTATTACTGAATAAAATGTCAGCAAAACATTAATTAATAAGTAATTTCAGAACTTTCAAATAAGTAATGATATATCTCAATATTTGTAACGTAACTATTACTTTAGCATTCAAAGTAAAGCAAAGGCCAAAGGATGCCCTTTACCAGCTAATACGTGAAATAGATCCAACCCTTTGCCAAGATTTTGTTGTGATGTTATACCCCATTATAAATATTGAAAAAGTGAATCAAAATATATTTATTTTTTTATAATAACTTACATTTTAATGAGAATTTTTTTAGATTTTTTATCATTCCGTTTGTAACATGTCGAAATATAGGTCTAAGACCGCATTAAGAATGTATCTTACCCCTAAATTTAAAGTCGATTTAGCGATGTCCGTCTGTCTGTTGAAATGGCGCGAGGCCTCGAGTAAGGGTGGTCATTTTTAACTAGATTAATGGACATCCTCCCGAGCAGTTTGGTATTGAAAAGGAGCAAAATCGGTGCAGAGGTTAAAAAGTTATGAATGAAAATTTTCCATACAAATTGGTTTATTTAGTTTAATTTCATAGTAACGACTGATACATAATATATTTTCTCCTATATGTTCACTAGTCGCTTAGAAGTGAATAATATCTTGTGTTATTTACCTCAAGAAAATTTTTAACCACCACATTTTTTTCACCATGAACATTTTTTTTCACCCTTAAAAAATTTGTTCACCTTAAAAATTTTTTTCCACCACAAAACTTTATTTTAAGTTCCAAAAAAGTTTTTCAAAAAATATTTTTCACCTTTATATTTTTACTTCTAAAGTTTTTTTATTTATTTGTATCAAAAAAAGCAGAGAACATTTTTTAGGATATCAGGAGAGTATTCAAAGATTCGGCACAGCTGAATTTACAATAAGCCTCTTTTTATTAAATGTTTTGGCTTTTTGTTTGCACATAAATACATTCATTTTTTAAACACAATTTGTTGACCTAAAATATATTTTTGGTCACAGAATTCATCTATTATTTAAAATTAACAAAGTATTGTCTTTAAAACCATTTCTAACCTTTTTTAAAGAAAAATAGAAATAAAATAAAAAACCCCAAAATTTTAACTTTAACAGTGCACAGATTGGAGTTAACCGATTTGACCCTAGTTTTTACGATATCAGTTTAAGGGGTATCAGCGAAAATCCAATGAAATGTTTTCATTGCCACACCAATGTTCATAAAACAAATTAATTTATTGTGACAAAGAATGCAATTTATCCATTTAGTATTCTATATTTCTGGGAATTCAAGAAAAAAAGGGCATTTCTCTAAAAAATATATGGCCCCTTCAATCTTAACTGACAAGTGGGCGTTAACACTCAAGCTGATTATAAATTAGTAGAATTTTAAATTGTTTTATTATAACAAAACTAAAAGTTAATTTGAAATTAAAAAAAAAAATGTATAAAAAATCATTGACACCGTCTTCGGTTACAGTCACAGAATTAAACACAAGTCCCCCTTAAATGGATGAAATAAAACAGATAAAAGAAAATGAAATAAATTACTTAAAAATTTGTTTGGAACACAACAATCTCCACGAATGTGTATCTTGCCATTTTTGCTAAGAATAAATACAACATGCCACACATATCAAGTTCAGAACGAAGAAACCAACAACAAATTTATGTTCAGCGACATTTGACGATGATTTTTTTCTTTCAGATTGAGTCTTTTCTGTTTTGGTTGTGGTAGGCAGACAGACGATTATAGTCGTGGTCAATATACATATGTATATTTGTATCTAAAACAATTTAAATGGATGAGGATGATCGTGATGAGGACTTTGAGATTGTTTATATTTATACTACATGTGTATTTTGCACTACAACAAAAACAGATTTCATTTAAAATTCTTGTATCAACGCAATTTTATGTTCAACTATAATTGGTTAAAATAAAATTACGTGTATATATGTATATGTGTATAAATATTGCTTCCAAACAACGACAATTTAAGTTTTGAATTGTTGTTGTACGATGTTGTTTATTTGAATGTCCCTCTAAACGTAAAATGGTTTATGGTAGTGATGATAACGTGACACAATTTTCTAAAAAATATTAGTAAAACAAAATCTATATCGGTACCGTGACATTACTGTGGTAAGAACAAAATTTGTACTTATATCATTTTTTTATGGAAGGTGGTGGAAAGATTTTTTGCTTTAGCAACAGACAAGTGGAATTAAAAAATTAAGTTTGGTTGGGACAACCAATAAATTGGGTTAGCATAACCAAATTCAAATTTGATTGCTGAATATTTTGGGTGTTACAACCAAAATTCAGTTGTACTAACTGAATTTTGTTGCGGAAACCAATATTCAGTGGCATCAACCCATATTTTTTGTAGGAACCAAATTTCAGTTGGAAACTGAAAAAAATTTCCTAGATGTCCTTTAACAAATCAACATACCACTTTTATAAGACTTCTTTCTTTCTTTCTTTTTTTCTTTTTTCTTTTTTTCTTTCTTTCTTCCTATCTTTCTTTCTGTATTTAAGGGTGGGTTCGAACTGGCTCAATAAAACCAAAACTAAATTGAGGTTTCTAAATTTCTTTGAAATTTAAAAATATTTTCAAATATTTTTCAAAACATTTTTAAACTCTTTTGTCAATTTCTATTTAGTTTAGGGCCTAAATAATTTTTCAGCTCTGAACAATAATTTTTATAAATTTGAATTTGTATAGCGAAGACTTCAAAGTTTTATGGCTAAAAACTTATCTCCACAACAAAAACTTATAATGAAATATTTTGCAAAACACAAAATTGTTCCAAAAACTGAAATAATTTTATACACTCAGAATATTATGTAGTTAACTGTTTGTAGTTTAATAAAAAAGTTTTCCGTTCCATTTAAAAATAAGGGAACATACATTTATTTTTCTAAGAAATATCTATTTTAACTTTTTTTATACATTTATTCATTATTTTTTCAGTTTCATTTATTTTTTTCATTTGTTTGAAATTTAATAAAAATTTGCCCACAAAACTGAAACTTGTGGTTTATTTGTGTCCGTAACAGTTATTACAAATTTATATTTTGTTTGCTGTCTGTTTCAAAAAAAAATATTCGAAAAATTTAAGTGTACTAAAACTTAAATTTTAATGCAAAAATATCCTTTAAGGGGGAAAGCGATCAATTGTTTTTGATATTATGCACAGTGGGGAATTTGGAGAAAAATAGATTGCAATAAATACTGAACCGATCGGTATGAATCAAATTAAAAACTAAAAATTGAGTCACCCTGCTGTAGTACGGGAGGTAATCATAGGGGCGTATCACTATGGCAAATGCTAAAAAATTTCCAAAATTGGTTTGTGGTAATGTTTGTTCTACGACAAAAATAAACCATGCGTACTGTGATGGTTTATCGGCTCTATTAAAAAAGTTTCAGTATTTCCTATACCTTTAGGAACAAAATTGCTGTATTTTTAATTAGCTTTAATAGTTTAGTTGTGAAAAATCCTTAAAGTTGAAAATTTTAAAAAATTACATGCATTTTGCAAATTGACTTTGGAAGTATTTATTTATGATTTACTAAATGGTTGCATAGATTGTGAATATTTATTAAATTTAATACATTTTAATGTTCCATGTTATATGTTAAAATCAAATGATTTATGGCTTATAAATGGAAATAGGATCGGAAATTTTGTAAAAAAAAATTTATTTGATCGTACACTCACAATATAGTTAAAAAATATATTTCATTCAAAAAACAAACTATAAAAATTTATAGACATTCAGTAGGAGTTGATATTTTCTGTTAAATGTAAAATGTTATGTTTTCTGATTTTAAAAATTGAAATTAATATAATTCTTTCTTGTTTTTTTACCAAAATAGTTTGTATATATAGAAAATTATTTCAATAAAAATTACAAGAAATTATTCAAATATACATCTGTGTTGTGTTTTGTAAAATTTCATACAAATAAAAAAATTTCAATTTGAAAAACAAACTACAAAAATCGTTTTTTCTACTTTTTGTCAGTTAAAAATTGATGGTTATTTTAAACTACTTGCGGTTACTTTTACTACTTATGTCGATTACTAAACAATGATTGAAAATAAACAACAAAATGGGCTGAATATAATGAAAAATCAGAAGTCCTCTTTTTGATTGTATTTTCGATTAATTTAATATGCATTTTAGATTATTTTTAACTAAATAATATTGTGTATTGCCATATTCTAATTACTCTCCAAGATTAGTATACACATTTGTAAAAGCTATACGCCCTTAAAGATTTATTATATACGAGATAGGCAATTTTGACACTCTGTAAGTGCAGCCTGTACAAATTTGATTACAATATTTAGAAAGTTTAACAGTTCATTTACAGTTTCCAATTAGATACATGCCGATTGGAAACGTAGTTTAGAAGTTTTATATGTATTACCAAATTTTTTTTCTTTAAATACTTCACTGTGCTACGTTCATAGTAAACTTTAAAATTCGCATTTTGGTTTTATACAAGTTCTGAATAATAAAATTTATATGGAGTTTAAATGTCTGGTAGCAGAAAGTGTAAAAATAAATTTTGCTTAAAAAAATCGTTTAAAGCATTTTTCGCATTTATGCAATATTTTTATAAATGCCTTGTTAAATATTCATCCAAATTTTCTGATAAATGATTCCCTGTTTATATGTACTTAAAATATTTGTCATACATAATTCAGATTCGATTTCTATAAATTTTTTGTTTGGAATGTTTGCAAATTTTTAAAAATTAAAACGAAAGTTAAAAAAAATATAACAAAAAGTTGCTTCGCATTTACAAATTACTTCGTTGGTGCCCAACTATTCAATATTTTTTTGTTTTGATTTACAAACAGTACAGGAGAAGACTTTTTCTCATTAAAATTTCGAAGTCTGAAGAATATTCTGAACATCATCGTTCAAATGAGATTGGTGGAAAAATATATATATTTTTTTCAATTCGAAATAGTATGTCACTCACCTGCGCATCTCTAGTTGATGGTAGTACGACAGCAACATCAGTTGCTATAGTGATATGTGACTTAAAGTTTGACCGTTCTTGGCATTATAATAACTTAACCATAGTACACTGACCAAACTATAAACGACGGCCACATCAGAAATTGCTATAAAAAGATATAGAAAACGAAAACGAAGGAAAGATTTGTGTTGACGTCACCTAAAGGTAATTTAAATGTCTCAGCAGTAGAACAACGAGCTAAACACACAACATATCACAAAGGCTGACATTTTTCTTTTTTATAAAAACCTACTATTAATGTAAGCGTTTGACACTCATGAAGATACCAAAAAATTATAATTTCGTGGTGTTATTGAGAAAAACTATAATTTTTTATAAGTAAACTTAAGTTTTTCCTTAAAGTAAATAAAATTGCATTAATATAGTGCAAATTTGTTTAAGGAAAAAAATGTTATAACTAGAACAAAAACTTGCAAGCGCCTGTTTTATCAGCTATTATTTCTATAAAAACTTGGTAAATTTTTCATATATAATTTTTGGGTAATTTTTCATAATGAAAAATAACCCAATTTTTATTTGAGCAATCAAACCTTAAAATCGGAAATTATTGACAAAAAAAAATTGGGGTTGTAAAGTTGTAAAAATTCCTAAGTTTGTGTAAAGACGAAATAGTTTATACACTCAGAAAAACTTCATATCCTTCCTAAGTAATATTTCTTGCTATTAGAAAAACAAAAAAAAAAAGAATATCAAATAAAAATGTATCAATTTTTAAGAAAAACATTTAAGTTTTAATAAATTTGGATACTAAAATATAATAAAACTAAGTTAAGTTAAAACAAGTAAAAAAGAGCTAAATTCGGCTATGCCGAATCTTTAAATACCCTCCACCAATATCCTAAAAAGATGTTCTCTACTGTTTTTGATACACTTAAAAAAGTTTATAAGTTAAAATAACTGAAAATCTCATTTAAAAGAAATGATATTTCATTTAAAAACCGGTCTACTTAATTTTCATTTAAATTAAATGCCATTTGTTATTTATTTTTAAATGTTGATTAATCAACTGACACATCCGTAAGAAACAACTGATATAATCAGTTAAAATAAATGTCAAAATTCTACCCACCAATCCTTAAAAAATAAATGTTTTTTTCATTTATTTGAAATTATTTCCGTTTTTAGATTTTTTTTCTAAATACTCGTACAATACAAAATGTATGTATGCATATGAAGCTATAAACACTTTTTGTGTGAATGTATTTGTATATGTATGTGTGTTTATGAAGTTCTTGTAAATTGTATTAAAAAATTTTGTATATATACAACCAATTTAAATAAAAAAACAAATTGAAATTTTTTGAATATTTTTCTTTTGAAACAGACAGCAAACAAAATTTAAATTTGTAATAACTGTTACGGACACAAATAAACCACAAGTTTCCGTTTTGTGGGTAAATTTTTATTAAATTTCAAACAAATGAAAAAAATAAATGAAACTGAAAAAAATCGGTAAATGATAGTAAATTATTTCGAATAAATGTATAAAAAAGTTAATATAGATGTTTCTTTGAAAAATAAATGTATCTTCCTTTATTTTTAAATGGAACGGAAAACTTTTTTATAAAACTACAAACAGTTAACTACATAATATTCTGAGTGTACAAATAATATAAGAAAACTTTTGAAGTAAAATTATGTAGGTGAACAAATTTTTTGAGGTGAAAAACTTTTTAATTGTGAAAAGAACTTTTTTGGAAGAAAAAAATTTAGAGGTGAAAAAAAAATTTTTGAGGTGAAAAAATTTTTTGTTGTGAAAAAAAGTTTTAGTGGTGAAAAAATGTTTGAGGTGAATACAAAATATTTACTGCTAAGCGACTGGTGAAAAGATATGAGAAAATATGTTATGTACCAGTCGCTACTATGAAATTGTACTTAATTTGTATGGGCAACTTAGAGGCACCTTTACATTTTCACTAGTTTTTTTAACCATGGACTGCACAAAAAAAACATTTTAAAGCATAGTTTTTGTCAAATACTCAATTTTGTTCCGGCTGATGGGGACTAGCTCTGCAGCTGAATATGCGTGATGGAGATAATGTACTTTCTGATGCGCCACGCAATGGTAAATAATTGCAACGAATATTCTTTCTTTAAAAAATTGAAGTGTGTTTGTTTAATGGAGAGAATATAGCAAAGAAATTAATTTGTTAAAGAAAGAACATGAGTTGTAACTATTTGTCAATAGATGGCCCATCAGAAGGTGCATTCTCTCCATTAAGCATATTTTGCTGCAGAGCTAGTCTCCATTAGCCATATTGTGCCACAATATTATTGATTTTCTATTATTGATTTTCTATTTTCTTAGTAACATAAATGAATATTTGCCAAAAACTATGAAAAATATATGTTTTATGTGCATATTATATAATTTTTTAAATCAATATTCATTTAGATGTTTAAGAGCACAATATTGCACTTTATTCATGTGTATTTTTTTATAAAAGAAAACATTAACATAAATATACATTTGCAAATCCCTCAATTCTCAAAAATACAAATGGAATAAAAAAACTATTTTATTACGTCAAACATTTAAAAATTTGACTTTAAAATTATGTAATAAGTCCACTAGTAACATCTTAATGCATTAGAATTTGACGTTTGTAGTTAATTTAATATTTTTGGTAAATAAATTAATTGAAAGCCTAATCCAAGGCTATATCGCCATGAGGTGCTACCTATTCAAAAGTAGCGGCACTAAAGCAATTATGCATTTTGCTCTTTCTTTATATATCAGTTTCTTTGGACCTAGCCATGGGGCAGGGTATTGTTTTAGTTAATTCAGCGCTATCTATTCAAAAGTAGCGGCAGTAAAGCAATTATGTATTTTGCTCTTTCTTTAGATATAAATGTCTTTGGTTACAAAAACAAAAAAGAAACATTTTATGGAATGAAACGAAAAACCAACAAAGCTTAACAGAAAAACCCAATCGGGTTTACTATATTTCCTATAGTAGCCACAGAATTGGAGATATTTTAAATGGAAAATCCTAAGAAAATGCATCGGAAAAAATTACGAAAATTTCATAAAACGATTTTTAAATAGTTACGTCTATAAAAATGCCGATGTTCTACCCTTCTGTAGGTACGCCATGTCGTTGCAAGCCAGATTTGTTGAGAAACTTGAGCTACACGATAATTTGCTTGTCAGCCAAATATACGAAAACGAGAAAAACACCATCAATAGACGTATTAACGACAATCCAGCTTCTCTGAACCTTACCTCATTCTATATGAGCCCAGCCTCCAGCAATCATAGGGGCTGAATATGATGTACGTATATACTAAATTTTGGATGAACAGTAATATGAATATGTTTTGTCAATTTATGTAACAGAACTTTTGTTATTTAGTTTTAGTAATGTTATTTATTTAGTTTTAGTAATGTTATTTACAGAGGTCTGCTCTGTTAGCGACTTTAACAATGTTGCTTTTTACGTTAATTTAGTTTTTACAGTAACACACACATAGCTCTAAGAATGTTATTATTCTCATAGTATGTAAGACAATAAATGTAATCGAACAAGAAGAAGACTTAATAACATTTTTACTTACTTACAGAAAATAAAAATAGATACAGAAAAATTGTACCAATTTGTATGGAAAATTTAGAGGTACCTTTACATTTTCACTCATAACTTTTGAACCGCTAAACCGATTTCGCTCATTTTAAATACCAAACTGATCGGGAGGATGTTCAATAATCTGGGTAAAAATAGGCACCCCCGCTTGCGTCTTGGCGTCGTGATCGCCATTTCAACAGACAGACAGACGGACATCGCTAAATCGACTTAAAATTGCATAAGGATCACGAATATATATACTTTATGGGGTTTTAAACCTATATTTCGACATATTACAAACGGAATGACAAACTGATATATACCCTCACCATATATGGTGGAGGGTATAAAAAATAAAACACAATTTAATACCATTTAGTTCACAAAATGTATCTAACCTAAAATGAGAAAAGTACTTGAACTTAATGTGTGTTAATTTTTTTTCACGAGTGGTAAAATTAAATAAATTTTAGAGAGCCATTTCAAAATTCAGTTTTAAGTCTACCACTATCTAATTTTTAAGAATTGTTTTCTAAAAATTAGTTCAGGCGATTAAAAACAAAAAGTAATAAATTTTTTCCTATGTAATAATAAAAAATTTATTTGATTTAAAAAACTGATGAACTTTTTCTAGAGAAAATTTTCATGCAACTTAGTTCAGATAGATTTTAAAAATTTTAATAAAATGTTTTTTTTTTTTTCTTTTTTAAGTAAAAGCTTTCCAATATTTGAGAAATAATAACCTAATAAAATTTTTTTCCTTAAAATTTCTTCAAATAAATTACAAAAAAAAAAATTAAGTTATTTTTTTCTTAAATCGAGGAAAAATTTAGTTTTTGTTGTAGATCGTTTAACTTATTTTCAATATTTTTTTCCAAAAAAATAAAAAATAAATGAATTAAAAACAAACTGATTAATTTTCCAAATTATAAAGAAAAAATATTATTAAATGAAACAAATTTAATTATCCATTAAAAGGAATTATCGTGCATGATTGTAATGTTTGATTCTTGAGTCAAAAATCGCTCAAGTGCGTAGCTTAAAATATATTCTTTAAAATATTTGTTAGCAAAAGGTAAAAAATGTCTAATTTACGCTTTTATGTTATGATTTTGTTTGACTACAATACAAAATGTCACAAATTCATTTACATTACGGCATAATGGCTTTCCTATAATTGACGTTGCGCTCATTAAACTTTATATTTATCGAACTATTTTTCACCTAATAATAACAAAGTTTAAATATCTATACATATGTATGTCAATTTAAGTTTAAGCTAAAAATGTCATAAAATAAACTTATGTCATTTTTCCATTTTCCAATAATTACAAGAAATGTAATTGTGGTATTTCGTATTTTTGCAACAATTTCCTGAAATTAGTTAATTTAAGAAGACAAAGGATCCCCAGCGTTCGTTAGCCATTGGTAGCGTGTGTTACTTAGAGCGTCCCAATTTGTAGTTATTTTAAGGACAACCATTTATTCATTACGAAAAGGATCTGAATTTTTCATAATTTATCACGTTTCAGGATATCTTGCAGTACATTTTTTAATTTGCTTACCTTTTCGCTAATGCAAATTAATTTATATTTTAAATACAAGAGTTTAATATAATTCAATTTAATTTAAAGGCAAACATGTATAGCAAAAACCTTAGTAAAAAGTGCCTTCGACGCCGTTTTCATTTCAAATTTTACTCCAAATAAGTTAATTTTTCTAAACTTTAGTTAATTTTTTTGGGTGAGAAGTATTTGTTGTATATGATGTTTGACTGTTTTCTAATCTTGTTTTATGAGCGAATCAAAAAACTAGATTCAATTTTAAAATTTTGTATATTCAAAAACCGGTTAGCGACATGTGTTTCAAATTTTTTTCCTATATTCTATTATTTTTGAAAGTATTCAATCCGCTGTCTTAACTAACATTTTAATATCTTTTTCTGCTTTAGTCTTCCCCAATACAAATGCAGTCTCTACTTTTACCCTGTTTTAATCAGGTACTAAGAAATATTGCTCATCATAATCTGTTTATATATTGTCGGAAGGGTTAACGGTGTAATAAGTAAAACGAAGTAAACGGAAATTTATACTAATTTAAGAGATTTCCTTGAAAATTGTTATATTTTCCACACACCGTATTCTATGGAAGTTCCCTTTGTGTTAAGAGAAATTAATCGAAAATGCAATCAAAAAGAGGACTACTGATTTTTCATTATATTCAACCCATTTTGTTGTTTATTTTTAATCATTGTTTAATAATCGACATAAGTAGTAAAAACAATAGAAAGTTGTTTAAAATAACCATCAATTTTTAACTGACAAAAAGTAGAAAAAAACGATTTTTGGGTTGTTTTTCAAATTGAAATGTTTTTTTATTTGTATGAAATTTTACAAAACACAATACAATATTTGAACAATTTCTTGTAATTTTTATTGAAATAATTTTGTATATATACAAACTATTTTGGTAAAAAAAAACAAAAAAGAATTATATCAATTTCAATTTTTAAAAACAGAAAACATGAAATTTTACATTTAACAGAAAATATCAACTCCTACTGAATGTCTATAAATTTTTATAGTTTTTTTTTTGAATGACTAATTCAAATAGTTAAAAAAATATATTTCTATGAATTTCAATTGATTCTTCTTTTAAAAACAAACTTTACGTATTACTTTTTAAATAAACTACAGTCGATAATGGAAAGTATATTGTGAGTGTATAAATTTTATTGAAATTTTTTATTTATCACAATATATAGGTGCGATTAGTGTTATAAAAATGATAATGTAATATTAAATTTATCTCATTACCAAATATTTTGTTAGCGTAAATTTTTACATTATTTTAATTGTTTTCAATAAGAAACAAAAGTAATTTAAAAAAAAATATGTTTATTAATCAATTTTTTGTAAAATCACGATTTTTGTTAAAAAGTCCTCAGAATTTTAATAAAAAAAGTGTCCATAAGAAAAAGTCTGTAAAAGCCAAGAGTTGTTTTGTACGAAAAGGTTTATTATACAAAATACTAGATTTATAGAAATTGTTCTGATAGAAACATAATTAGATGTTATAAACCTTTCCTTAAAGTAAAATTCTTATTCTTCAAACTCCCTCTTAGATAAAAATTCATATTTTCTTTAAAAAATTCGTAGAATCTGAGGACTTTTTATCATGAAAAATACTTAGATTCTATGAATTTTTTGAACAATTGTAGAAATTTTCTTAGCTTCTAAGGACTTTTTCTAAAAGAAAAATTCTGAAACTCTAAGGACTATCTAAAAAAAACTTAAAAATTACCTTAAAATCTAAGAAACTTCTAATAGAAAAATTCGATAGAATCAGTTTTTTATTAAAAAGTCCTTAGCATTTAAATTTTTTTTACGTACTCGTAATTTTTTTTAAAAAGTCCATAAAACCAAAGATGTTTTCTTGAAAATGTCCTTAATATCAAATTTTTTCTTTAGGAAAAACTTTTCTTAATAAAATATTCTTAAATTAATATAACTTTTTCATAGTTTCGAATCATAATAAAACTATACGGACCATATTATAATTAATTTTGGTTAATTTATGATCATAACATGTCTTCATATTAAATTATATTTTTAGTTGTGAAAGCCAATATTTATTTGTCTAATTTAATATATATTTATATTCCAAAAAATATTATTACGTTCCCCAAAATTTTTTTTATGAAAAGTTTTATTTTTATATTTTTCCAGTATCGAACCTGGGCATTCAGATGTTGCTTACAACACCACAACTAATTTTAATTTTCTTTGATATACTTGATATTTAAACATTAGAATATTTTATTTTATTTAAAAAAATATATTTTTTTGTAAATGTTTGCCTATTTCGGGATTTGAACTGGGAAATTCGGAGTACTGAGCTACTTCTCTACCCACCACACCACAAATACTTAAAAATGTTTATGGCTTATTTTTAAGTAATTTGTTAGGAAAACAATTATAGTACAAAATTCGCTTGGTAATGCGCCAATAAGCAAAATAATCCACAATTATGTTGGATCTACTGAAACCCTAATTTAATGGTGTATTTGATCAGGATAAACGTGTTACTTTGGTAACCTTATTTATTATTTTTATTTAAAAAGATTATTTATATATTTTAACTTCGGCTGTGCCGAAACAAAATGTTCGCACTGTTTTTGGTATAAATAATGTTAAAAACTTTAGAAGTGAAATTATGGAGGTGAAAAAAAATTGTTGACGTAAAAACTTCGCCATTTCTCAGAAAAAAAAGTTTGTAAAAAAAATTTGTAAACGGTTTAAAATCTCACTTTACTATTTTTGTACTGATTTTTAGTAAAAAATTATTATTTAGCAAATCTTTTTGCTATTAACATTTCACAAATTACATAGTTCTTACAGAATAGTTACAAATTTTTGTTGCTAATTTCAAAAATCATTTTACAAATTTTTGAGAACCGATTTGCTAAAATTAGCAAAAAAAAAATACACTTATTTTAAAAAAGAGGATATTGAAGGAAATGTTATTTCTAATTAAAACTTACACCTATAAACTTAAATTGCCTTAAAATGTTGCATCGATTAAAAAAAGGGATCGGAAGTGAATATACCGACTAATGTCTGAAAATAGGAAATCCACTTAAAATAGCACTAAAAAGTTTTTTTAGTTCTAAAAATCAGCCCTAAAAACGATTAAAATTTGAACTTAAAAGTAAAAAAATATTGACTAAAATATTTTTCAAAACAGAAATTACGAAATATAAAAAAATTATTAATTCGTTTATGTTTTAACAGTTTTTAAGATTTATAAGCTATTGATTTTGTTTTTAATTTTGTATAAAATATTTTTTTAAAAAATAAAAAAAATAAAAAAATTGATGCTCGATAAAGAATAAATTTAAAATTTTTTACTTATATTCACAATATTTAGTAATTTTTTTTGCTGATTTTAGCAAACCGGTTTTAAATTCCGCTTTACAAAAAGTTTACTAAAATTTAGTAGCGGCTACTAATTGCTCTACTAATTTCATTATACTATACGTCAGCAGACATGTATTGCTAAGATTAGCAAAAAATACCGCTGGGCTCAAATAAGCAAAATTTCCCGTAATAACAGCTAAATTTTCAGTTGCCATTACAGACTTTTTTTGGTGAGTGTACAGATGGATATCGCTAGATCGGCTTAAAATTTCACAAGGATCACGAATATATATACTTTATAGGGTCTTAAAACTATATTTCGACATGTAACAAACGGAAAGACAAACTGATATATACCCTCACCATATATGGTGAAGGGTATAAAAAATAATTTATTTAAAATTTGAATATAATATCCATTTCACAGGATATCACCCGGCCAAGTAACTTAAAAATTTTAAAATTGCTTGCACATGCACTCTGTGGAGTCGTTTAAGTGCTTTCGCTTATTATTAAGAAACCAAAAAATGTGAACTTTTTCATATTTTCTATTTCGCGAGGTTTTTAGTTTTAACCGAATTTAAAACGACTTAGAACATGTCCGTCTTATCAAAATTTACGATGTGCTAAAACTTGAGATTTGATTTAATGCATGTGTAAATATAATACTAAAATATATTAACAAATTGTTAAGAATTTTATTGGTGAGACAAAATCAGATAAATATTTTGACAAATGTATAAATTGATTGTTTAAGACTACAAAATCGTGAAACAGACACAACGGCAGAACGACAGCAGCAATAAAATAACTACAAATACTGGCAATAAGTTAAAACCGGCTGCATCAGATAAATTATAGTTATTGCTCCCACTGATCAAACCAATGATGTTGTTGCCCATTTCATTACCGTAGGTTATTTTAGACCAGACTTGCCAAGTTTAGTTTTTAGTCCTCAATTTTGGGAATTATTTGTACCGTCTTGGACAAAGTTACCAGGGAAATTTTAAAAAGTACCTACAATATGAATACAATAAGGTGGTTCACGATAGGCTGGTTATCAGGTTATGCGATTAAATGTTTATATCAACAACAATAAAATATATTAAAATAAAATAACTAACTTTGCGCAACCTATACCCTTGTGCTTTTTTGTACACTCTAATTAATTTCTGTTGAAATTTACCCAACTTATAGTAGGAAACTGTACTCCTACTATAAGTTGGGTAAATTTTCTCTGTGTGCGTAAATAAAAAAAAGTACACACATTATGCGTAAATTGATGAACACAAAATAGGTAAAATAACATTAAAAGTGCCTAAAATTTAAATCAAATTTTAAAATTGAAGAGTAATTTTACCAAATTAGTGCGTAAAGAAACACGATTTTCCTGTAAATGTACACATATAATTCGTAAAAGTCCTAAAAAATGCGCATTTTTTCTACTACGATGTTTGTTTTGTAATAAAAACAATAAATTTATTTCTTAGTAATTCACAATTAAAATAAAAAAAAAATAAATTTATTGTTTAGAAACTCACAAAAGGAATAAAAACAATAATTTTTTTGATTAGTAATTCCAAATAATTGATGAATTTAAAAAAAAACTTATAAAATTTTCTTTTTAAATTTTGAAAATGTTTTAGATTTTTTTTTTTTTCAATTTCAATATGTCATAATTTTTTTTTATAGTATAGTATATTTACAAACTTTGAGGGTAAAATTTTTATTCAACAAAATTATACTAATTTTAGGCATAATGTGTCTAAAAACACTTCGTGTTTGTATTATAGTATATGAAAGTGTGCGCAAAAAAGTTTTACGCATTTGGTGTTTATATTTACCGAATTATCGTAATATTACATAAAACTTTACCCATTTTATAGTAGTAAATTTACATGCATTTTTTAGAGTGTAGTGTTAAAAATAGTACAAATTAAACTAACTGGCAGCACAAAAAAAAACTACTTTCCAGTAAATGGCAACTCAAATCTTTTATTGAATGTTAGTAGCATTGGCATTCACATCTGGTCTTTATTTATAAAGAACAATAAAAATGAGCACAAGTAATTACACTCATAATAATCCATAGTTAAAATACACAGGAACTGTGGTTAATTTTTGCAAAGATTTAGTTATTTTGGCATTACGAAAAATTTTGTAATATATACAAATGACATCGTAAATAGAAGCAAATTTTTATTTTTATATTTACAAAATTTCATAAAAATACTAAACATATTTATAAAAATGCAAATATTTTGTTAAAATGCAAAATAATTTTTGCAAAAACAAAACTTCGTTTGTAGTATTTACGAAATTTGTAAACTTAAGAAAGTTAGTACGAAAATTTTGTGATGTTACAATTTTATGCTAAAAATAATTTACGAAATCATTGTATTATTTACAAAATTTCTAAATTTATGAAATTTGTAATATACGAAAATTTTGTAATATTTATTTACAAAATTTTTGTATATTGTACGAAAAATATATTTGTATTTTTAAGCATGGATTATTATGAGTGTAAGCACAGCTGATTGAAAAACACAAGTAGATAACCAACATTAAAGGGTGTACGCGGTGCCCAGAGGTTATTTTTAATTTTATAACTAAATAAGCTGATAACCAACCTATCGTGACCAACCTTCAGTTTTCTCCTTTACAAAAAACCATGAATCTTAAAAGATGTTTCATAAAATCCATCAAAGTATACAGATAAAAAATAAAATTTCTGACTTTTGGTTTTTATATTTTCTTTATATTGAGCCTTTGAAATTTTTTATATAAAATCTGGATAGGGACCAGCCTAAAACAAATTTTTTACACAATTTTTAAAAAATATTTTTGTGGGATTTTAGCAATTAATGTTTTTCTAGATAAATAAAAAAATTAAATAGCATTCATCCAATTTTCGCTTTTTTTTAAAATACCTTATTTTTTATTTTCATAAAAAATTGTATATTTTAAAATTGTTATATTTCTCGCAGATTTTAAAATAGTTTTGAATTTAGAAACTGTCCTTATGAAACAAAAACACAAAGTATTTTTTACATTTTTGATGTAAATGCATTTTGCAAATTCTTCCCTTTCCCAAAAATTGTTTAAACTTTCCCTGACTCTTTCACTACCTGATATAAGCTTTAGAGTTAAAGAGGTTATCTATTTGAAAAGATATAAAAATCACGCATGTTCCTGGCAAGTCATCACCGATTTTTCTGTGTTTGTGCAATTAGGAATTCAAATAAGCGAATTCTTAAATATTTTTGATTAAACAACTTAATTCTACTGAATGAAGTTCCTACTTAATCAATATTTGTTGATAAATCGTATTAGAAACAAATTTCCATGTTATTTTTATTTATTATAAATTTTTTCATAGAATTTTAAACGAAACTGTTTTCTAGAAAATACAGTTTTCGAATTGAAAGCAATTTTATTATTCTTTAAGTTTTCTTCGATCTTCTCGATTTGACTTCTTCAGGAGAAATTGCTTTTTATTGTTTATGTTTTTTATAACTTGCCCTGAAGAAGTCACCCAATGTGGTGACGAAATATTGGGATAAATAAATATTTATAATTAATTTTTATAAATAAAAAGATGTTAAGCTCAATTTAAAATAATACGCAATTTTATAACATTATTTTATAACATATGTAACGACACAGTGCTTGTTAGGAATATAGGAGAAAAATATATATTTTAATATGTTTTTTGTTAAAGCTCTGCTTAGTGGCTCTAGCTTTTCTAAAACTTCGCAGTGTGATGAGATCTATTTCAATTTTTTGGTCATGAAAATATAATTTTATATTATTTAAAATTTATGTTTTAAAAGGAATTGAAACAAAATTAAAAACTGTCTATCATATTTCCCAAAGCCTATATAATATTTTCTTTGATTCAGACGATATGAAAAGAATTTGATTGTATTTTAGTTAATGTTTTTTCTACGGTTTTCTTGCCAAAGTTTAGGAAATAACAGAAAAATTCATATTAAAAATTATACCGGTTAATCGACCTATTTTAATCGGTTACTCAGCTCGAATAATTATTTGTGTTTTAAATTATTTGTTTTGACATTAACCGAAATAGAGGCGATTAATCGAGGAATTGGTTAATCAATTAACCGGATTGGAAACACTAGGCATCGTACATTGTACACCCGCAAGTTTCGAAACATCTTTCCTATTTACAACTATCAAACATCTTTTCTATTTCTAGATTTAGTATGCTCCAGATCTTTTAAGTACAAATTAGAAGTCAAACACGCTCTCTCAAATCAATCTTTACTATTTATTTTATTTGGTTCAAAAGTTGGACCAATTTGTTGTATAATTTTGAAACTACTAAACTAAAAGTTGTAATTTTGACTTCTCCATGTATTTATTTAATTGTCTTGTTTGAGTGTAGTTTTACTAAGTCCAAGGTTTTGAGGGGTCGATAAAACACCCAAATAATACGGAATTATATATAAAATTCAAATCCATAAAAATTAAAGAAGATTTTGAAATATTTCTCCGCAATTTTTTCCCTCATACAACTAAAAAAAAAATCGTCTTGATTTTATGAAACCTTGTATACAGTAGTAGTGTTATCGTCGATTTAAAAATATTTAAAAGTCAAAAATGTATAGAGTTTAAATGGATTTTGGAAAACAGTAAGAAAAATATAGGGGTTTTCTCTATAAAAGGATCTGGCAGCCTGACTCATAAACTATACACAAACGACATTTGTTTACAAAATGGTGATTGTATTGTCTGGTAATTAAAGTTATTTGTAGTTGTTGTCGTTCTTTAGTTGTTTTTTATTTTTATTTTTTTCTGATTTAGGAGGCTTGACATTAAGGCGGTATTTATAAACTTCATATTGGATTTTAAAATTGTATTTTCTTTGGAAGCCATACAATAACAACAGAAGCGTATATGCCAGCAATAAAAGAGGATTTCTAAATGAACAATCTGAGGGAAATTTATAAGTTACTGGAAAACCTTTATGAATTAGTGGTTACAAAACAATAAAAAATCAGAGTGGATGGATGGCTGTTATATTTGAGATTTCTATGTCATTCCTACTTCGGTGTTTCCATACACACAAAAAATAAATTGTTTGGAATTCTATCGCAATTACCAAAATTGTATACATAGTTATTTAAAAGTTTTAATTGTATGTACTACAAATAGTTAAAATTAATTATTAACAGAAAATATATCAAATTAACCGAAACAATGTAACATCATCCAAAATATTGGTTTTTCTAAACAATATTGAAAAAATATTATTTTCTACATTAACAATTTATCGAAGATTTTGTCATTTGAATAGAATATTTGCAGCAAAAATCTAATATTAATTCTGTTTCAAAAAAATTATTGCTCTATCAAAAATATTCGTTTTTCCAATTAATTTAATATAATGTCAAATTATTAATCAACATTAGTGCAATCAAACATTAGTTTCCAAAATTTTGGAAATTATAATAAAATATTAAGATTAGCAACCGAAATTATTATTATAACAAAATTTTGAAATGTATTATATTTTTGCTCTTTATTCATATTCATATTTATATTCAAAATTCAATGGGTAGAAACACAGCCTGCAAGGGTTGTGAGATTAAACCATAAGAAATAAAACAATTTTTGTTTTTTATTTTTTTTTTTATTGAATAAAAAAAAACCCACAATTTTAAAAAATAAATTTCAAACCTGAAAAATATTCAAGTTTGAAATTTGACTATAAGAAATTTAATACAGTTTAGCCTAGAGAAAAAGCAATGGCCTGGCAAATAGAAGGTTGCCGGTTCTAGCGCAGTACGCAGCATAAACAATTTTTATTTTTAAAATAAATTATGTGGAGCGGGTTTCTATTAGTAGAAGTTCAGCAAAATAAAGTTCAGCAATTACAACAATATTAAAAATATATAAAAGTGATGGTAGATGGAACTACAAAAATTTAATTGCAACTACAAATCTGTTTTTGTGTGTAGTACTTAATCCCACCGAAGTAAAATAGAATAACGGAGCTATGAACTAAAAAGCTTAAACAGGTTCGCCAACTCCCCATCAGATGACGCCCAACAACTGTTCTAAGATTTTATAATCTCAATTTGAAGGCCATTATTTTTCATCTCTCCTTTATCCCCTTACCAAAGAAAGCAAAACATTAATTTAGAAGATTATCGTGAGCGTTAGTTCTCTTATAAAAAAAACTCAATTACACAAAATTGCTTTTCATAGTTGTCCCCATTACAATCATAGTTGTCCCCATTGATTTTACTTAGCTACGCCGTTATTTTTTCATATTTTTTTACAAAAAAAGCACATTAATTTTTTTTTCATACTCCTTCGTCTTCCATCAGGTTTTAATAGCGTTTCAATAGCAATTAATAATCGAAATGTCATCTTTGACCTTTACAACTGTCAATTGTTTGCCATTATTGTTGTATTGTATGCAATCATAACGTCAATATGGGAGTTTATATTATATTCCTATAGGTGCACTACAACAATTGATGATTGTAAATGCCGCTTATAAAAAATGGTTCACTTAAAATGTGAATAAAATCAAGCAGGCAACATGGAATTTTTTCAGAGCTTTACATATATTTTGTATATTTTTAAGAATAATCGTTTGAAGATATAATGAAAAGTGAGTTATAAACGTCCTAAAATAAAAATGTATATGGAATTTTCTTCATCAGCTATGTTGTTGTTCGGTCCTTAACTCAGAAAAAAAAGTTAGTGGAAAAATTTGTAAACGGTTTTCAACCCCACTTTACAATTTTTGTACTGACTTTTAGTAAAAAAATTATTATTTATCAAATCTTTTTGCTATTTACATTTTGCAAATTACAGAATGTTTACAGAATATATGCAAATTGTTGTTGCTAATTTCAAAAATCATTTTACAAATTTTTGAAAACCGATTTGTTAAAATTAGCAAAAAAAATTTACTGATTTAAAAAAGTGGATATTAAAGGAAATGTTATTTCTAATTAAAACTTACACCTTCAAATTTAAGTTAAATTAAAATGTTACATAGATTAAAAAAAGGAATAGCACTAAAAAGTTTTTTTAGTTCTAAAAATCAACAATTAAAATTTTACATTAAAAGTAAAAAAAAATTTACTAAAATATTTTACAAAACAGAAACTTTCAAATTAAAATAAAATGATAACTTCGTTTCTGTTTTTACTATTTTTAAGCCTTTGACTTTTTTAATGTTGTCTAAAATATTTTTTGAAAAAACTAATTAAAATAAAAAATTTTAATGCTCGATAAAAAAAATAAATTTGAAATTTTTTACTAATATTTATAATATTTAGTAATTTTTTTTTTGCTGATTTTAGCAAACAGATTTTAAAATCCACTTTACAAAAGTTTTTCTAAAATTAAGTAGCGGCAGCTAGTTTTTCTACAAATTTTATTGTACTACACGTCAGCAGTCATGTGTTGCTAAGATTAGGAAAAACTACCTAGCAGCAAAATTATCAGTTGCCATTACATACTTTTTTTTAGTGAGTGTAGATAAAGTTATAGTTGGTGTTTTTATTATTAGTATTATTGTTGTTATATATTAAAAAAAAAGAGTTTTCGAAAGAATTCATTCGATTTCGAATGTCGAAATTCGGCCCCAGATTTAAAGTGGACCATTTTTTATTGTCTCCATTTTTTTTTTATTCGCCATAATAGCAAGGTTATGGTGGTAATGTTGTTGTATTTGAATTCAAGTCTCATATTCAAATCACGACTCAACTGTATATATAAAAAAATAATTTGAATAACTTAAGGGAAACTTGTCATAACTGTCATAAACTTTGATACCACACGCGTGATGTTGTGGTTCGGTCGGTGTTGCATGGCAAGGGTTTTGTGGAACAAAAACAATATCTATTTTTATTTTGTTATTTCATACAATTTTTTAATCCAATATCTTTTAAAATATGTCCCAAAAAAAATTAGCAATAAAATTTAAAAATCAAGAAATCCCCTATAGGTTCACTACACAAATTGACATTTTTAAAACCTTAACGTTATTAATTATAATGTAATATTGATTCTTAAATTGTGTTTATCAATAACAAAATAAAATATTAACAAATATTTTTATATATTAAGAATACAAAAATTGATTATGCCAAACAAAATGTTCATTTTCTTGTTTGTATTTTAGAGGGAATTCTCCCTCTAAAAGGATTTTACAAATGTTCATTGCCTTTCGACCAAAAAAAAAAAAATATATATAATAAAGCAATAATTTCGAATATACTACACGACTTATATTATTATGACTCTTTTTTTTAACCACCTGACCATTTTAAATTATTACATCATTAGGATCGTTCGCGTACTTTACTTATTGAAATTCAGTAAGAAAATTTACAAATTTACCGGCAATAAAAAAAATGTTCTCAAAAAGTACGCGAACGGAAAATTTGCAAGTATATAGCCACATCTAATTGTAACACCCTGTTAAAGTTGTACAGAGTGGGACAAAAGTTATCACCCTATTGGAAAGTGCTGACAGTTTTGGAGCTAGCATCGTATGTCAGGTCGGTTTTGACATACGTGAAGTAGACACGTGTGAAATTTATAGTGAATAACAATGAATCGCTAACGCCTAAGCGTATAGCAAATTCTTGGTTTTGGGGGACAGAAAATCCACGCATAGTTCATGAAGCACCATTAGAACCTCTCAAAGTAACCATGTTGTGTTTCTTCGGAAAGGTGATTTGACCTAATTTTTCGAAGGAGCCGACGGTAAAGCTATTAGACTGAAAGGCGACCTTTATAAAGCCATGATGACAAAATTTGTCCTACCATGTGTCGGACATAATTGTTCAAAATTAACTCAAATAAAAGTTATAAGTGCAAATAAACATTATCTGTTAAAAACTACATGACTTTTCACATTGAACAAAAGTTATAGCGAAAGAAAATCAGATGATGTTTTTTGCCCCACCCTGTATATTAAAAAGTAACAACGGTAAAAAATTTCGAATGAATTGGCTAAGTTATTATTTTGGTAAATAAAAACATTTTTTTCACCATAAATTTTTACATAAAAATTGTTGTTCATCTCAAAAATTCTTTTTACCCTCAAAAATGTTTTTACATCAAAAAAAACGTACGCATTAAAGTTTTTCCTTGCACTTCCATAACATTTTCATATCTACATTTTTTGTATTATTTGTCACAAAAATGTTCACCTCAAGTTTTTTTCACCTCCATAATGTTTTCTCATCTACAATTTTTTACATTATTTGTAATAAAAACACCGCACGCAGAGAAAAAACATGGTACAAAAGCAAAAAATATTACAACAAAATATTATATTCAAACAATCAAAAATTTACCTTAATATGGTCCCTACAGTTATATTATGTTTCGAAGTTTTGAAAAAGTTTTTTTAAATTTAAGAATATTTCTTTGAGAAATGTTTTTCCTGAACAAAAGTTTGAAATTAATGACATTTTTAAGAAAACTTCTTTGATTCTATGGTCTTTTTAAAGAAAAATACTTAAATTTCTTTTTTTTTAATTCTAACGACTTTTTTATTAAAAAACATAGATTATATGGAATTTTTCTAATACAAATACATATTCTCAAACTCCAAGGACATTCTTCCTTTAGAAAAAGTCCTTCGAATCTAAGAATAATTCTACTTGATAAAGTCTTTTGAATCTAAGTATTTTTCATGATGAAAAGTCCTCAGAGTCTAAGAATTTTCAGAATCTATTTCTTTTTAAGATTATATGAATTTTTATCTAAGAAATAGTTTGCAGAATCTTAGAATTTTATTTTAAGGAAAAATTCATAAAATCTAAAAATGTCTCTATCAGAAAAATTTCTAAAAATCTATTATGTTCTGCAAAACAACTCTTGGGTTCTACAAACTTTTTCTTATAAAAAAATATTTTCACTACAATAAACTGCGTAAAGTTTTATGTAAAATTCGGTTAATATAGACGCCAAATGCGTAAAACTTTTTTGCACACACTTTTATCACAATAAAACACACACGCGAAGTACTTCCACACACTATGTGTTTACAATTAATCATATTATGCCAAAAATTAGTTTTATTTTGTTGAATAAACATTTTACAAACAAAGTGTCGCAAAAAACTACAACATTTTTAAATTAAAAAAAAAAAAAATAAAAATTAGAAAAGAGCTTTATTAGTTTTTTAGATTTATCAAATATTGTGAATTACTAAACAATAAATTTATTTTTGTATATTTTTCACAGAGTAAATTTACCAAATTTAGAATTACAGTTTCCTACTATAAGTTGGGTTAATTTCAACAGAAATATATTTTTGATTAATTAGGTTTTCGAAAATTATAATATATTATCATTTTTACATGGGTGAACTCATACAATTTTTTTTATGAAAACAAGACAGTATTGACTGTTAATGTCAAAGTCATGTTAATGTCAAAGTCATGTTTTATTTGACTTATAATTATTTATTGATTGTTGTCAGCATTTTATAGTTCCATAATTATCATATTTTTTTATACTCAAAAGTTTTGTAGTATAGTTACAGCCAATCATGTTTTAAAATAGTTTGCAGGATCTGAGAATTTTATTTTAAGGAAAAGTTCATAGAATCTAAAAATATTTCGATCAGAAAAATTGCTAAAAATCTTGTGGATACTATGTGTTTACAATTAAACACATTACGCCTAAAATTAATACTATTTTATTGAATAAAAATATTACAAAGTTTGTAAATATACTAACTTATAATGGTAAAAACCTACGACATTTTTCAATTGAAAAAAAAAAAAACAAAAAAAGTTTATAAGTTTTTTTTTAATTTATCAATTATTGTATTATTTATGTTCTACAATCTAATTTATGTTCTACATTATAATTCTATATACATATAATTCTAATTTATGTTCTACAATCAGTTCTTTTTGCATGGAGTTTGTTTAACCCATTATCAATAGGTTTGATTCATCTAAACTAGAATAGGTTGGTTTATAATCGGTTCCACAACGAGATTGTGAAAACTACTTAAACTTGAAATTTGAAAAAGGCATACAATATTGAAATTTTTGGCCGAAGAAATATTTTTCTTTTTTTTTTAATTTTCTTGAAACTTTGTTAAAAAAACTATATACCATTTACCTTTTCTGAAAGATAAGGCATTGGTTAAGGTTTTATAAGTAATTTTTAGACAAACACCCTACTTTAGGCATTGGTCGAAAATTAGCAATTTTTAAGAAAAAAAAAGACTGATTTCAGATTTGTTTTTTTTTTTTTAGATTATAAAACGAAAGGGTCTAAATATCTAGGATGTATATCTTAACATATGGCTTATAATTGGGATCAGCAAATGAAAGTTTGCCAAAAAATATTAATTTTAAAAATAAAATTTTTCAATCCTAAAATGAGTCATATTCATATTATTTTTTTTTTTTAACTGATATCAGATTTTACATTTAGCAGTTTGAAAACCGCCGGTCAGGCAAGAATGTCTTTTGTTGGATCATACAATCGAAATCGGGTTTTCGTTGCTTAGAAAAAGTACTATAACTTTGTCAATTTTTAACCGATTTACACGAATAAAAGCTTGTTTTACTCAGAAGGACACTGACTTTAAGAAGATTCGCAAAAAACCCTTGTAGAAAATGAAAAAGTTTAAAAAAAATGAAAAATTTTTATATTATTGAAAAAATCTCTACACATTTATATAAATAGTATACCGGAAGTATATATATTTCGAAAGAGCGCGTTCATTTCTAACTAATGCCGTTGACCGTTCGAAATCGGTTAAAAAATGACTGAGTTAGCAAAGTTTAAGTGCGCCAGTCCAAAAAAATACTCTTTTCCCTATATCTCGAAATTTTGAGGGTATATTGCAACTTATAAAACCGGTTATATAATACTCAGCTAGACCTACAACCTATACTGGGTCATTTCCCAAGTTCTTTTTCAGTGTAGCACCGTGTTATCATATTTTTTTCATAGTAAAAAATTTTGTTACCAAAGTATGGTTACAGCCAATCATGTTATAAAAGAGAAAGTAGCAATCGTGAAATAATAAAATATTTACTATAATGATGGTAGCTGGTAGATAGAAAACAGTGATCACGTTGAAACCATGTTTTTTTATGTATGTGTGTGTATGTTTGGGTGGATAAAAGGGAAAATTTGGTGGTTAAGAAGTAATCTTTTTAAATAATTTAGTATTTATTATTCACAGATGTGCCCTTTTAAGCAGAATTTCTTATAAACGCTGTCTAGGTAGAAAGTAACTATTTTCGGGATGATAATGTTGGTACTATAGTACACTTGTGCAAAAATTAAAGCCTTAAAAGGATTATGTAAAGTTTTTAAATGAAAAAATTCCAAAAATGTTCAAAAAGTTAATTTTTGGTTCTTCTAAGATCGAAAAGTTTTTTTTTTTTTGATAATTCTTAAACATATATATTTCAATTACTGGAGATATTCATGTTTTCAGTTTCTGAAAACGTAAATTTCAAGATGGCAGATTATTTTGCAAAATAACTTGTATAACATTTACAAATATACTGAAACTACCTGCATTGCCTTTCGCATGACGCCTAAGCCTTAGGGTTTTGTTTTTCCTCGCATATATTAGAAACTCCTTTCACCTTGAATATTCAAAAATGAACCCGCCATATATATAATAATCACACATATACACTTTTCGTTAAAACTCAAGGTTTATTACCATAAATTCGTAACAATAGCGGACCTAAAATAGTGCCTTGCGGCTTACCATGTGCAACAATGCCAATAAAATATCGACTATTATTCCGTTCAACGACTTTCCATTTATTACATACATTGTTAAGAGATTTAAGTCCTAACTATACCATTTCCCAGCAAAAAAAAAAGTATCAAAAGAAGAGAAAAAGACGCAGTGATTTTGATTCCGGTGTTGTGAAAATTTACATCGGTAAAATGATTTTTACATAGGTTTATCATAGAGTGGAAGTTTTCTATTATGATCCTTTTTCATTGCATCTAAAGCCCTTCTAATGGTTTAGTGAAATATGAGATTTTTGATTTTCCCAAATAAATTTTGAATTTTTAATTTAGATTTTAACAGCACATCAGTAATTAGGCCTTAAACTCATTTTCACACTGTCCCGTTAGCTTCTACCTGGGAATTTATCTAATACATTTATTGTTGTTTCCCATATAAAGTTTGAGTTTTACTGTTGGTTAAATTTTAACGGGACATTCAGTAATCGGGCTTTATTTATTAATTTAATTTATTAGAAATTCTTGCAATTTTTACTACAATATTTTGATACTTTTTGCAACATAATAACTACGATTTTAAGAATTTTAAATCTGGTAAATTGTAAGTTAAAGATTGAAACAAATCACTTAAACTTAAACCATAGTTACAAGTGTCAAATTTATATAGAAATGTCTATGATTAATGTTTAACTTTGGTTGTTTTTAAAAGAAGTTACCCGTCATAGATTTGTAAAATGTTAAATATCATTAAAAATCACATTTTTGGAAATTGTGAAAAAGAACTGCCTTAGAAGATTATTATCAGAACTAAACGATACTTTGGAATTGATGAAAAATTAATTTCTTAAGAATCACTTCCATTTATTTTTGCTGGGTTACTACAAAGGTTTACGTTAATCCATGAATTTGTTTGTATAAGAAATAAAAAACAATTTTGCAGACTGCAAAGATCTCATTATTTAAATTTAGGTAATCAAGATCGTAAACTTTCTACTTATGTGTTAAGAATGTACACAAGTAACTACCTACTCAGAAATTGCCAACCTTAAAAATAGTGCTGGCAAATTTTTTTTTTGTAAAATCCACCCTGCAAGTAATTAGCAATATTGCAGTTAATACTGTACTAGCAAACCCATTTTTGTTTGTAAAACTACAATTTAAGGTATTTTGAAAGCACTAAATTTCTTGTCACATTCGCTACAACCAATGGGTGGCTGCTGTTACCAACCGTATAACAGCACAACACTGTGAAGATTGTTACTTTCACATTATGCCAACTACAGTATTCAAAAACCGAAACCGAAAACCGGTCAACCGGTTTCTTTATTTTTAAAAACCGATCGGTTTCAAATATTTTGTAAATTCGAAGAAAACCGAAAACCGGTCTTTTTTGTTCGGTAGGTCTCTTTCATTTTTTCCGAACACTCTTATAATCGTTTGGTTATGAAGATTTAGATGTAAGTCTGGTAGATTCCGATGAAGACTTAACATTGGATATTCCAAATTCAAATAGTTTAATTTCTGATCTAAATAACACAATAAACAGTATTCAAAATCCTAAAAAAGAGACTGTACAAAATCATTCATCATCATATGATGATTTCACATATTTTGATAAATGCGACAAAAGAACTAAAAAGTTGGAAAAATGTATATAATTGTCTTTTGACTATTTGTCAAAAGACAATAAAAAAATGAACAAAAAAATCGAAATCAAACAAAAAAATCATCTTAAAACGAAACATTTAAATTGCATATTATTTCTAAAATATTATTTTAGAACTGAAAAATAGATTTTCTTTTTACATATTTAAAATGTAATATTAAAAAAACTTATTTAATGCCAAACGTTTTAAACGTTCAAATTACTAACGTACCTAATTTTACCAATTTACAAACTGAATGATCTCTATTCATTTGATATGAAAATAGTTTTATAATATTAATTTTTAAGATATTATATTAAAAAATATTAAAACCAATAAATAAAATGTTGAAATAAAATACAAATAAAAAATATTATAAAATAATTTTTTTTTCAAAGAATGTATTTTTTTATTTTTTTTTTGTTTGTAATTAAAACAATTAACAAATTATATAAGATTTTTATTCAAGTTAAAAAAACCGAAAAAACCGGTTGACCGGTTTTTCTGCAAAAAACGAAACCGAAACCGGTTTTTTTAAAATTCGATTTTTCGAAGAAACCCGAAACCGGTTTTTCCAAAAGGCCGTTTTTTTGAATACTCTAATGCCAACGTTGATTCTTTTCTATATAAGATCGTATTTTTTTGCCTGTGAATCAATTGAAAAGTCCCCGGCCTACCATTCAAAGTCAAAATTCTTTTTTTTTTCATGGATTTTCGCCTTCGTTTTCACTGACTTATTTTTGGTCAAAAGTGAGCTCGCGCGGCACCCACTTTGCACAGTTTCTCATACCCAAATATTCGTGAATGATATGATGTACAGTAGACCGTACCACCTTATAGGCAAAAAAAAAAAAGTTCACCGTACACCCTCAAATATAAAGTATTTTAACAAGAAAATTTCGAATCTTCTGTATTTACAGTCGGATCTTAATGGGTTATATATCAATGTTTTTGTCGCAATGATACCAATTTGTTACATCAAAAATCATTGACCTCAAGCACCCTTTTATACTACTTAAGGGGTAACACCTATGTAAAAAGCCTATATATAAAAACTTCCTTTCTTTTATTTTCTATATTTACGGAGATGTGTTAACAAAGATTGGTTTTCACAAGATTTATGAAGGAGTACAAAAAAATATTTGTTTAACACAAAGTTTTACAAAATGATAGTATATTTACAATAGAGGTCCACGGCATGCAGCAATTTTTGGTGAATTCCTCTGAAATTTATAATGCATATAGAAAACTAAATTATTTATGGATGCGCGTAGGAGTATTTGATAGGTCAAATTTTTGACTTAGAGCTGTTTCTGTACGAGTATAAAAAATAGATATTTTGACTTTAACACTTCGCTGTTTTGTCAAAAATTAATATACCCAAAAACTCGTATGTGTATGTTTTAGAGCGATCCACCTAAAATTGGTTAAATTATGCTGAGTGCTGTGGATCACTTATAAAATAACGCAAATTTTAATCGATCATATTTTGACGTGTTGTTGGCTGTATTTTTGGCGGCTGTCAAGTTTAGAAAAAATGTGCCCCATTCGTTGCTCATCGGTGACCGCCATAGAAGATTCATGTTCTACATGAACAAAACGCTCGGTGTCCATAGATAATTTAGTTTTCCATATGCATTACAAATTTCAGAGAAATCCACCAAAAATTTATTAAGAAATGCTGCGTGCCGTGGACCTCTGTTGTAAATATACTATCATTTTGTAAAACTTTGTGTAAAACAAATATTTTTTTGTACTGTTCATAAATCTTGTGAAAACCAATCTTTGTTAACAGATCTCCGTAAATAAATAAAATAAAGAAAAGAAGTTTTTATATAGGCTTTTTACATAGGTGTTACCCCTTAAGTAGTATAAAAGGGTGCTTAAGGTCAATGATTTTTGATGTAACAAATTGGTATCATTGCGACAAAAACACTGATATATAACCCTTTAAGATCCCACTGTAAATACAGAAGATATGACAAAAAAAAAATAAAAATGCCCTACATTCGGCAACAAAAAAAATTAAAAAAAAAATAAAATAATAGTTCCGCTGGAATTATTGGAATACTTTACTAGCAAAAGTTTAGTGCTTTTTTGCGAGCTTTCATTCTAAAATATTAGGCTAGTACATTAAGGTGGTAGCAACTGAGGTGGGTTAATACTAGAACGGGTTACTTAAGGTCAATGGCTCCTTTGAGGAAAACATCGGTCTCCGCGACAAAAAACATTGATATATAATACTTTAAGATCCGACGGTAAATGGCGAAGATATAAGGAAAAATATTAAATGGCGACCCCTACGTTCGGCAAAAAAAAAAACATTTTCGAAATTTTCTTGTTAAAATACTTTATATTTGAGGGTGTACGGTGAACTTTTTTTTTGAGGTACGGTCTAATGTACACGTTCAGTTGATATCTTTAGAGTACTTGCTATTTCATTCAGTTTCAATTTACGGTCATTCGAAATCATCTTTTTTGATGTTTTCGTCCGTAACAACCTCTTTTGGGCGTCCACTGCGTTCACCGTCTTCGGTGCTCATTTCACCACGTCTAAACTTAGCATACCAATCCTTGAGGGTTGATCTTACAGGGGCAGTGTCCGGAAACTTGTCATCAAGCGAAGTTTTTGCTTCAACTGTATTTGTTCCCTTTAAAAAGCAATATTTTATCAACACGCGAAATTCCTTTTCATCCATTTTTTTCACAATAACAAAAGTTGCTTCACTCAAATTGCTATAACTCACAAACTAGTGATCCGACAGCTGTCAAATTTTGAAGGTTAGGGCTAACTAAAAATCATATCGATTTAAGTCTAGTAGCGCCATCTATGTGTCGGGCCGGGGACTTCTCAATTGACCTGATAGGTTTTTTTTAAATCTTCATTTACATAACCGAGCCATTAGGGCCTTATGTGGTTAATTAAAGCTACTATCTAAATAACAAACTTCTAGATAAATCATATAATTACAAATTATATCCTAAATCCCTAACCGAGCACTAGCAACAAAGGCTATCGGCTCGTTGTGGCGAAGACGAACCAGAGCGTCTGGTGGGAATCGGACCCACGACCCCCGCACTGATAAGCTAGCACGCTACCAACTAGCCTACCGGGTCGTATTAATATAGTTTGGGGATTATCTTCTGAAAAGGTGAGATTTTATTTATTAAAAGATTAGGGAAATTAATGGTCATTTTGTTTACACATAGAAAAAAAGATTCTATAAATCGTTATCTTTAGAAACTGTTTATTTAAATTTCATGATACTTGGAAAATTTTTTTTAATAAACCAATAATACCAACTTTGAAGCTTAAGAACAATAATTTCTCTGTTGTACATTTATTTGAATAGCAAATTGCCAAGGCAGGTTGGAACAATTGTAATAACGGTTTTATAGAAACACTTATGAAATTTAAATATTTTGGCTTATTTTTTTTAATTTTTTTATAAGTATTTTTATAGTTTTTTTAATAAATAAATAATATTAACCATTTCGCTAATTCTATGCACAAAATTCATCATGTAGAGAACATGTTGAACATGATTGGGGATTTGAAATTATCATAGTATGATCTTAATAATCAGATATATGATTCCATCACATTACATTATGATCACTGTGTACGATTGTGTCATCACTTAGAATCACATGATGATTATTAATTTCAATAATAATATGATGAAATATATGTATGATTCTCTTCGAATATGCTGTTTTTTCTTTGAGGGCTCATAGTTTTAATAGGTTTTAGAATGTTGATTGAAACCATATATTTCAATTCTATAAGGAAAACATTTGGCTAATTTGGTTGCTGGTATCAAACAATTCGGTCAAATTAAGTGTCACACACTTTTCAAGTAAACTGTGAAAATTTAATTTAAATTTCAAAAAAGTAGCAGAAACATTTTTCTAATTTCAGATACAATCACTTTTACTCATTTCAAATACATTTGTAATTACAGAAATTTATTTACAAATTCCGAATTTTTGCTTTTCTATAAATAGACATTCTTCTAATAGACACACGTTCCTTTAAATTTAATTTTAACTAATATTTTTTTAAAATTATATTTATTCCTTTTCCTGTGATTTGAACTTATGATTCTACCCACTGCACCTTATTCAAAGTTTTATTTTGTTCTTTTAGTAAAGACCACAGCTTACTTAATTTATACCAAAAATCCTATAATTTAATTGTCTTAATTTCAAGAAAAAGTTAACTTTAACTGAAAATAATTGATCTTTTTTTAAACCTCAAAAATAAAAAGTCCGTGACAAAAGTATATTAATAATATTAAGTAAAATACTTTCAAATATCTAAAATACATATTTTCTATTTAACGCCAATAAAGTTTTTGTTAATTAAACTGCAAAATCCTAAAAAAATAACGATTTTAAAATCTGCATGTTGAAAAATTTACTTTGTTTTTTTTTCACCATAGTATAAATTCATGCAAAATAAATTTAAGACAAAAAATGTTATTTAGTTTGTATTTCAAAGTGAATTTTCTGAAAATTTGATAAAAATGAATTAAGAGGTATGTAAACTAGGAAATTTACAAATCCGCTTAAGCCTTGCGAGATTTCGACTAAAATCGGGATTTCAGTGAAAATCTCGTGTAAAATCTCCAGATTTTCCATACAAATTAAATCTCACAAATTCAGGAGATTTGTAAGAAATTTCATGAATGTCTCACAAATGTCTAGACTTTTGCTTATTTTGTAGACTTTTTGCATGAAAAAGTGGCGATGCTGGACAACATATGAAAAAAAAAGTAAAAAGGCTTAAATTCGGATGTACCGAATCTTTGAATATCCTCCACCAAAGTCATTGATTTTGCTACAAATAATGTAAAAATCTTTAGGAGTGAAATTATGGAGGTAAAAAAGTTTTTTGAGGTAAAAATAATTTTTTGAGGTGAAAAAAATTTTCTTATGGTGAAAAGAATTTTTTTATGGTGAAAAAAATTTTTTGATGTGAAAATATTTAAGGTATATATAAATATTATTCAATTCTTAGGGACTGGTTAAAAACCAAAAGAAAATTTTTTACCTTCCAGTTCCTACTGTGAAATTGTATTTAAATTCACCACATATGAATGGAAAATTTAGAGGTACACCCAGAGAAAAGATTGGTTGTGATTCTATCAAAAACATTAACATTTATTTGTAAGCACTTTTTTTTATTTGAAATTACCTATAACCCATCATTATAGGAAAAATGTGGCATTGGGGATTAAAAAAAGCAAAAGAAAAAGGTATTTCCAATCAACTTTACGAATAAAATTCGTTTAGAAATTGTGTACAGTAGTGAATGTAAAATCTATCAAATTTCTTAATAAATTGTCGATATTCGAAAGTGGTAACTACAAATACGGTTATCCTGATCAACTATATCATTAAATTAAGATTTCGAGCGCCCCGGTAGGCTAGTTGGTAGCGTGCTATCTTATCAGTGCGGGGGTCGTGGGTTCGATTCCCACCAGAGGCTCTGGTCTGTTTTCGCTACAACGAGCCGAAGGCCTTCGTTGCTAGTGCTCGGTTAGGGAATTAAGATATAATTTGTAATTATATGTTTAATAAAATAAATAAATAAATAAGATTTCAATTCAAACAACCGAAATTTCTGTGTAATATAAATATAAAATTGTACAACTGAATATTGGCTTTCACAAATACAAATATAATTTAAAATGATACTGTTTTTTGGGTGTACCTTCACATTTTTACTCATAACTTTTTAACCGCTCGACCAATTTTGCTCATTTCAATACCATACTGCTAGGGAGGATGTACATTAATAAATGAGCACCTGTGCTTTCGTCTTCGCGCCGTCATCGAAATTTCAACAGACAGATTTATATCGCTCGTTCTGCTTAAAATTTCATAAGGATCACGAATATATATACTTTATGGGGTCTTATACATATATTTTGACTTGTTACAAACGGAATGAGAATGAGAAACTGATATAAAAATCACAAAATTATGAAAATAATAAAATAAATTATTCAGTTTGATTTCTTTGACCTTTTTAATATAAATTCCAGGTAATAATTAGTCAAGCTCAAGATCTATTTTATACAAAATTATTTGCTTTTTATACAATATTTCGCCATCTCAATGGATAGCTTCTTCAGGAATTTTTTGTTTTTTCAATTTTAAACAAATTTTTTAAAAAATAAATAATTTTGTATAAAATAGACCTTGAACATGACCACTTATCAAGGTCTATTTTATACAAAATTATTTGCTTTCTATCCAATATTTCGCCATCTCAATGGATAGCTTCTACAGGAATTTTTTGTTTTTTAAATTTTAAACAAATTTTTTAAAAAATAAATAATTTTGTATAAAATAGACCTTGAGCTTGACCACTTATTACCTGAAAATAATAAAATAATTATTTAAAACGTAATAGAAATAAATTTAAATCCAATAAAAATGTGTTACTTTTGTTTGCGAAGCAGCTTTAAGGGATTTTATAAGACTTGCAAATTAGAAAAATTAATCGAAATAAACCATTATAACGGTAGTTGTCCATTACACTCTGATCAATACCGATACGAAAATTGTAAAACTGCGGTTGCAATAGTGACATGTGTCTTCAAATATCACGAGGTTTATTTCATAATATTACCTGTTAAATTTAGATATATTTGCAAAACACCGTTATAAATCGGTAGTTTGGCGTTATTATAACGGTGGTTTAAGATATTTCAAAATTAAACCGGTAAAAAAGCGCAATAAGCCCGGTTATACAAAAAGGCACTTGCCTTTAGTGAAATGACCATTTTAAAATTTTCATATCGGTCTTAAAGTAGCTGTGGAAGCCAACTACCGTTATTATGAAAAGGTATTGAATGCCAACCATGAAATAAATAAACTGATATGGGTTTTAAGGCTTAAATTCCATACTTTAAAACTATATTAAAAATGATCTGTAGTTTCTTCAGGTATATGAGTTAATTAGAAATGTTAATGAAAATAACTTGTTTTTTAGGTTAAAGTTAAATTTGCCAATATTTTAAGCAGTGGACATGATTTTTAAGTTTGCTGTTCACATTCGTAATCGATATCCTAAAATATACCAGAGGCGTTTTAAGTGTTTAATTGCGTTATTATTTAGCTTACCAATAACCTTCCGAAATTATCGTCTGATTACACTTACCTAAAAGAAAGAAAAAAAAAAACAGAAATTATGGTTAAATGAAATTTAAATTGAAAATAAAAAAATTAAAAACTATATATAGAGAACAGATGGTTGCAACCCAATTTTTTGGAGCTTCAGGTACAATCACTTTTATTAATTTTTAAAACTGTTGTAATTACCCAAATTAACAAATTAGTAATTTGCATTTAAAAAAGTATACCCAGGAAAAAGACATCTTTAAATATATTTACAGGCAAATATATATTTGTTTAGAAACTACCATATGTATATTTGAAGTAGATTTCCAAGTATTTTATATTTATGGTTATTATACATATGTTTCCAGGCAAAAATTGTAATATTTGTATTTTCCCACCTAAATAAACATATATTTGCAATTGTAATTTTATCATTATTATACTTGTGGGATGCAAACATAATAATGATAAACATAAATATATTTGCAGGCACACATATATGTTTGCGGGAGGATGCATTTCAAAGGATCCAAACATATATATGTTTACAAGCAAACATATTATATTTGCAGGCAAGCATATTGTGTTATAAATGCGGCAAATATAACTTACAGCGTTTCCAAATATATGTTTATTACCAGCATATTATATTTCCAGCACATGGTTTTTTTTAGCGTGTAACATTTTTTTAAAGTGATTTTAAGATCCCCACCAGCGTTTAAATTTGGTGGCATTAATTTACATATATTATGCATGGAAGACATAGTTCATTTTAAGTTCCTTACTTTTTTTGCGTTTTAAAGGTAAATATGGAACATAATTCTTTCATAGAGAAACGTTCAAAATTCCTCTGATAAAACCGCAAATGTGGAGTAAAGTTACTCCATTGAAGTTTTTAAAACACCGTTCTTATAACAAGCTTGACATTACTCAACTTTTGATACCAGTTTTTCCAAATCTGCAATCGGAACTAAAGATCGCCTCTAAAATATGTTTCTTTATTTCATTTCCGTCATCAGCTAATTAATACCTATTGTTTGAGTGCAATTACTTTAACTAATTCACAAGGAAACTATTTATAGGGAATTCCTATTGTGTAAGTACACAATCAGTCTATACACTGGTCAACTGGCAATAACTACTTGCATAGTTTATTGGCCGTATTAAGTATAAATTTTAAATAAAAATCAACCACTAAAACTTTAACTACACACAAACACTTGCAAACAGTTTAAAATTTGAATGAACTAATTTAAATAATCTTTTCAACAACATTCCTTTTTAATGACCATTATAATCATGTGGTAACATACAAAAGCAATTTGTTTTTTTTTTTTTGTTTTTTTACTAAAACGTCACCTTTAAAAGATTAACGAATTTCATTTAAACATTAAGGTGGTGTTTCCACATGACCTACGCCGTTAGACGAATAAGTGCTTGCATGTATTTTGTTTTTGTGTTGCATATATATTGTTATTGTATTTCGGTTAGTCTAGAAAAACCACATAACTTTAAAAATTACACTAGTCAAAAATTTAAAATTTTATGCAGAACCTGTCTTTGAATACATTTTTTTTCTAAAATTTTGCATAAACCAGGTATACTAATAAAAAAAAACTGTTTTGTATTAAAATTGAAAATCCATTAAAAATGTCGCGAAATATTTACCCCCGTTGTCATATGCAAGTAATTACTTGCAAGTAGTGTATACAATATTTTTTTTTGAGTGGCAACAGGAGAAGTGCTATCCAAAATGGCTGTCTTAAAGGAATTACAGTATTTACAAGTGCTTAACACTTTGCGATACGTAGGGATATATATCATGTTATTATATTTCTTTTATAAAAACGTAAAATTAGTATTTAAACTTTCCTTCAAAAGGCGACTTTATATCCTTTCTCATTATCCTTCTTGTGCACAAAATCAACTATTATATTAACTCCTATTGCAACAAACAAATAAATTAATATAAAACTCAGTACTCGGCAACTCTGTTTTTCGTTTTGTCATTCTACTTTCATCAACTGTCAAAATTCACTTGCTTCAATATTTCATTGCAAGCTGAGTCGCAAGTAGCATAAGTGTGAATGTGGTAGTAAAAAACTATGAGTGTATTGAGTTTTTGGCACTTGCACTTGCATGTGGCAACGGGGGGTTAGAAAAGAACTTAAAATGCATAAAATAACACAGAGACGACATAAATTGACGATAATACGAAAGTTAAACTCAGATTCTATTTGAAATACAAGGTAGCCCAAACTGTATCAGCGTATCGCAAAATGCTATAAATTTTAATATCGTATTTGTTAACACAGAATACAAGTCGAAAAGCCATGGAATGCGGATTATACTCAAGAATGCGGAATTCTTGTGAATATTTTGCAATGGATGATTTTCGGTCCAAATTCATCATAAGCGACTAAGCCAATTTTCATCTGAACGGATACATAAGCAAACAGAATGGACATTTTTAAACATGCCTTTCTGGGACACCTAATGTCTCGTTTTAGTGGCCAGATTTGTTTCTTTGGTTTTTTAAAGTCACAGCTCTATGTGATCAAGCGGAAGCCCTCAAAGTACCCTCTAGAACGATGCAAATGCGATAAAAAGAGCACACACAAAAAAAAGAAAAAAATTAACTAGAATTTAGAAAAACTAAGTTATTTGGAAAAAAAAAAATTTAAATAAAAACGGCGCAGACAATTTTTACCAATATTTTATAAAATTTTCCTTGAAATAAAGAAACAAATTTTACTTAAAATTTGGTCAAAACTTTTAAATTATAGAAAAATATTACTACTGAGAACTACATTTTTATTAGAAAACAGTAAAATTTCCCCCTAATTAGTTCATATACTAACTTAAATTTTACAGTTAATTAGGAAATGTTTTATTGGTTTTAAGAAAAATTGTATTTAAGTTCATTAGTTCATTGTTTTTTTTAACTTCAAGTTAAGTACTACTTCTTTTAAGAGAAAATTATCCTTTAATTTTATAGAAATTTTGTAATAAATCTGAAACTGTTTCTATGATAAAGGTAATATATAATATGAATGTAAAGATTTTTCCACTTTCGGAGGACTTCCGCTTTGTGAGGACACTCCTCTTAACAAGCTTTTTGCTTTACATTTTTTCCTTTAAATTAAATTGAATTATACTAAACTCTTATATTTAAAATATAAATTAAATTGCATTAGCAAAAAGGTAAACAAATAAAAAAAAATTTACTGCAGGACATCCTGAAACGTAATAAATTGTGACAAAGTCAGATCCTTTTCCTTATTAATTAAAGGTTCTCCTTGAGAGATTTACAAAAAGAGACCCTCTAACTGATACGCGGCATCTATGGATAAGGAACACTGGGGGTCCTTGGTCTTCTTAAATTAACTAATTTAAGGAAATTGTTGCAAAAATACAAAATATCACAGTTACATTTCTTGTAATAATTTCTTGGATAATGGAAAAATGTCATAAGTTTATTTTATGAAATTTTTAGCTTAAACTTAAATTGACATATACAAATTGTATCTTTTTTTTATTATTAAGTAAAAAAAACGAAATTTTTTATCTTTTGCTAAGAAAATTTTAAAATATATTTTAAGCTATTTTAAGTTCAATATTTAAGACTGTTAAGATGAGAGATGGGCACGTGAGCAATTATTCTCACGCTCATGCACGATCACGAACCAAAAATTTCAAAAATGTTTACCTTATTTTGTTACCTTTAATAATATTTTTTCTTGAAAATTAGGAAAACTAGCTAGTTTGTTTTTACTTGATTGTTTTTTTTTTTTGGAAATGAATATTAAAAATAAATTTAGCGTTTCCCAACCAAAAAAATCCTATACTTAAGTTAATTATTTTTGACAAATTAGAAAAGTCTTACTTGAAAAAAAATATATTTTATTAAAATGTTTAAAATTTATTTGAAGTTGCATGAAAATTTGAAAACTTTTACTTGAAAAAAAAAAATAATATATTTTATTTAAATTTTTAAAACTTATTTGAATTTGCATAAAAATTTTCCTTAAAATTGTTTATCAGTTTCTTAAATCAAATATATTGTTAATATCACATAGGAAAAAATTATTACTTTTTGTTTTTGATTGCCTTATTTTTAGAAAACAATTACTTAAAATTAGAAATTTAAAAACTGAATTTAGAAAAGGCTTTCTAAAATTTAGTTAATTTTACTACTCGCGAAAAAAATTAACACACATTAAGTTCAAGTACTTTCTGATTTTAAGTTAGACACATTTTTTGAACTAAATGGGAGTACATTATGTTCTAATTTTTTTTTTTAACTTAACTTTGTTTTATTACATTTAAGTATACAATTTTCTTAAAACTGAGATATTAATAAATTTTTATTTAATATACTGTTTTTTCCTAAAATCAAGAAAAATAACTTAAGAAACTATTTCTGAAAAATTTTGAAAAATTTTCTTAAAAAAAATAAAAATTATATAAACTATTTCGTTTTTACCCAAACATAGGAATTTTTATTAATTTTAAGAAAATTTTTCTAAGTTTTAATAAAATTTTACTTAAATTGAGGAAAATTTTTAAACTATTTTAAAGGAAATTTTGGATTAATTTCTAGTTCATGTTTTTTTGTTTGAGTGTAGGATTATCAACAATGGCGGCGCCTCTTGGCAGATATATTTATCAAAAATTAATGGAAAAACCTTGAAGTTGCAAATATACATTTTAACAATATTTTAAATATATCGTTTGATTTTAAACATACTGGCTGAATGTTTTTGGGTTACCGTGTTTATTTCATAACATTTTGCATAACTGTGAACAGCGTTTGTTTTATCACGTTGTCAGTTTCGACTAGGAAGATGTTCTTTAAATCTTCCAGGGTGAGGGGCTTGATCGCGTGACACCAACCACTTCAAATATTCCAAGAGAAATAAGTTAAGTAGAAAGATCGGGCTGTTCAATCCAAATCGCCAAAACGCGAGTTTCTATGTGCTGAGAAGGCATCCTTTAAAATACGCAATATGTCGCGAGCAGAATGACAAATTGCCCAGTCCTGTTGAAGCCACATATTCTCCAAATCCACATCGTCAACTTTCGGTAACAGCGGTACCGTTGGCTACTTTGAAAAAAATTCAATCATATCACCATTTCAGACGTAACTGCACACAACACTGTGACTTTGAAAAAGTGTAATAGTGCTTCATGAATTATTGGAACAACGAATTTTGCTTATTGACGTGGCTACTGATAAAATTAAGCCTCGTGCTTTATGATCAATTTTGATGAAAAAAATTCAAATTGTATATAATAATATATGATGAAATATAGTGCCTTTGTCGTCTGGCAGCTTTATCATTCATTATTTCAGCAAGTCATTTATATTTTTATCTATCTTATATAATCTGTTTAGATAGCTCAAAGGATAAAGCTGTCGACTAGCAATCTAGAGTTCCAGATTCGATTCCCGGTACGACCATACTTAATTTAAAAAAGTTAATAAAAAAATTCTTTTCTTTTTTGGAAACCCTATTTTTTAGAATCATTATTTTTGTCAATACTGGTAAGCATAAAGGTAACCATCAGCATAATTCATTATTTTGCTCGACATCCCCATATAAAGGTAATAAGAAATGTAATAGTCATTTATTTTCTACACTGGAAATATGAATATAAAAATTACTTGAACGTTTTTCAATTAAATTTTAAACTTTATTCTTTTTAAATAAACCATAATAAACGAAAGAAGAAAAAAACTAATGATATCTTTAATTTACCACCACTTCCCATGATGATGTGAAGAAAAAAAAAACTCTAGACAACAAGACATCATTGATAATCACAAGTTCGTCAACAGCATCAAGCAAAATATATGAGCACAAAATCAAAAATAATGGTTTTATGAAAATATGTGGCATAGTTTTGTATCATATGTGGATCTCCATGTATCGCAGTATAGTTTTGGTTGTGGCCTCAAGCTAAATTATGATCGTTTGTCATGCGCCGCAGAGACTTGATCTTATTTATGTGTAAAACAACGATTTACGTGTTAAGGAGGGATTTATGATTTAACTGCATTATAGTAGAGATGGAGTACTAACACAAGCAAAAAAATGTGAAAATGACTGTGTGTCTGAGACTTTTGAAGCTTAATTAACGTGTCGCCGAAATTTTTGTTTTGGGAGTTGCGTGCGCTAAAGGCAAATTCATTTATTTCTTGGTTCCATAAATATTATTCATCAACAATGTTGACTTAATGATTGAGTTAAAGAAAAAAATTCGTTTTTGTTTTGGCTTTAACAGAAAACACGACAAATAATTAAAATGACATTATGGCTTGAGGCATTAAAATATGTTTCCACAAAAAAAATTTTTCTCTCTTTTCCCAACAAAAAAAAAAAACCACGTGCTAATGCATTTTTTTAAACTTCTTTTCCGTTTCCAGTTTCAATTATTACAAAATGTTTGAAATTTTTTTTTATTGTTTTTAATTTAATTTAAAATTTTATAGTTTTTTCTAAATGACATTATCTCATGGTTGTAATCACATAAATCATTATTTCATAAAACAATATTTTATATCTTTTTCTCTCTCCCTATTTTATATAAAAATTAATTACTATTTAAGGCAAATTGCCTTCAATCGTTGTATTGTCTACAAAATTTAAAGTGAAGGTTGTTAGTAGTAAATTTGTGGCGTACAACCAGCAGGGCTACTCATCATAATCGCAATTTGCCAATAGTGTTTGTTGGATTATTTTGTTTTTACAATTGTTAACGTTTTATGTTTTTTGCTGTTTCTAATTTTTTTTTTTCAAGTAGTTAAACACTTAGAAATCTGGCATTATCATGCTTACTGCCTCGTGTATTTTTATACCTTGTGGTAGTTAGTTTTTTTTCTTAAAACAATGGAGTTTAAGTCTACTAGTCATTTAAAGTCTTTGGGACTTTAAGTAGTAAAAACTGGAAAAAAAAAAAAAAAGATTAGAAAATTAGACATAATTCGTGTTTTAGATTAACACAATTTGAGAAAGTGCAAAAACATCAAGTGTTCGTAATTGAAACCATGCAACCAACCCGCAACCAGTCAACAACGGTTTTAAATCATGCATTAAGGGTATTTTATTTACAAAATTTAATAAAAGTGTGATAAAGTCACAGTTCATTTTTTTGATTGAATAATGTTTGATGAATGTTTATGAAATAAAATCATACGGTTGCCAAGATTTATGTAGATTTCTTTAAATTATTTCTGCCTTCATTTTTCACCTCGATGAGGCTCATGTTAACATTGCCCGGGTTCTTATTCTTTTGAAAAAATTTTCACCACTTAAACCCTCTTGAACATGAAAAGTGTCTTAATAAAGAGTCATCTGCATATAATTAAAAATTAATGTTTGACATTTGTTTTTAGTGTCCTACCCATAAATGGCAATTTATTATGTATTTTAACATTGAATGCAATTTTAATTTTTAAGCAAAATTCACAACCTATACTTCGTCTCTTTTTTTGAATTCGCCACTAGAAATCTCTTTCACTTTACAATACAAACATTTTTTCATTTAAAAATACCGAATTCCGACCAATAAAAGTGCTTTAAAAGGAAAAACATATATTACTGGGTTTATTGATGTCAACCATAGTCATATATTGAGTTATCATATTGTGATAATAAAATTACCATTATTTTATCTTCATATGATATGAATATGTGGAGTAACATGCTATGGTTGAAATTAATAATGATCATATTATAATGCAATTGATAATAATATGATCCTGTGATGACAAAATTGGCCTTTGTGATCATTATATGATCAGTATGAATCACATATTTATGAGTTTTAGATTGTTATATATTTTTTCTATGCTTGATAAATGTTATACATCGAATTAGAGTAATAATTTATATTTAATATAATTCATACGTTGTAAACCTTTATATTTATCTGTCAGATATTTGTCAAGTTTTTGGGTAAAATAATTTTTTTATCAACACTGTAGTAAACAAAAAACTGTCTGAAACTGTTGCAAAATAATCTTTTTTACTGGTTGGTTGTTATTTACTGTTGCCATAATTTCATAAGGAATATCGATTTTGGAAATTTCTATGTTGAGGTGCGTGAGGGCGTTTTGACTTATACTTTTTTTTTGCTATAATTGAATTGTTTTAATAATTTAGTATAAACATTTTGTTACGAGTGTATAGAAACAACTCTTAAGGCAGTTATACACTTCATTTTTTTCTGGTAGTTTAAACCGCACGGGTAAAATTGTACGGTTTAACGCGATCAACGACCATATCCACACACTAGATGTTAACGAAAGTTTAAGTCAAAAAAAAACAAAAAACAAAAATTAGAGCAAAAATTATTAACTGGAGTTCTGATATTACCTAGTATTCGACTCTGACAAAAACCGTCCTTTTTAAAAGCGTAAACACACGAACACGTTTGAAAACGGACGGTTAAAATCAAGTTACGACAGATATTTTTGAATTCGTGAAGAAAGAGTCCCCCTTAACGGCCTCCCCGAACCGCTTAGGCTAAAAACTTAAGGCTTAAATATGGTCTAACTTATTGATAAGGTACGTTTTAGAATTTTCGCCAGGAGCGAGGAGATTTGGCCTGCCCAAACGGCAAAAACTAGGAAGTTAAAATTTAGTATGAAAGATCCGTTAACGGTGTATACATGAGGCTGGGAAGTTTAAAATCGCTCTAATTGTTTCTACTCCAGAGTAGACATCACCTAAGATGGCATCTTGCCAATTCGTACGTAAAGGGCAAATTCTCCCCCTTAGCGACCTGTCAAAACCGTTGGAACTCGGAAATTAAAATTTGGTATGTAGGTTCCACTTCCTGCGTAGTTATCTGCTTAGACAGTATTTTTGAAAATTTCTAGGGGGAGGGAACAAAAGGGGAAGTCTCTCAGTGGAACTTCTGAAAATGGAATTTTCAGACTTCCCTGAAAAGGGACGATTTCCACTTTGATGGCCTGCACAAACCCCTATGGCTATACCTCATATACCTCTTTCTTGGAGTATAAGCTGACTACTGATAAGAGCGGATTTTTAGAAATTTCTATGAGAAGGGGAAGTCTCCCCTTGACGGCCTGTGGAAATATCTCTTGGCTAGAAGTCTGAAACTTAAAATATGCGTTAATATTAGAGAATGTTTATTCTCTTTTAATGTGCTTTTTGAATTTTTCATCAGAGAAGTGATACAAATTACTTAGCGACCTGCCAAAGCCGCTTTGGATAGAAGCCTGAAATTAAAAATGTGTTTCCACGAAGTTTAGGAACCCAACGCCGTTCACGCACCGTTTTCTGGATCCGTATTTAGACGATAAAACGGATTTTAAGGAACATCGAAATTGATTCGAATCCGTTGAAATACCATCTATGACAGACCGATTACGTACAGTTATATCGGGTGAAAAACGGAATTGTCCGTTAAAAGTCCGTCAATGACGGACCGTATTTTGTCCGTATTCGTACCGGCTTTTCTACAAAAAACGAATTTGTGTTAATGCCTATTTATTAAGTTTTAATAGAAAATTTTATTTTTGGTTTCTTTAAATTACAAAGATATTTAGAATAAAATAACAAAACTTTTACAAACAACAAATACCAAAAAAATACCATATTTATCTCCAGCACAATCAGCATCCATCAATAACTGCGGCACATTCAAAATCATGGAAAAATAAAGCAAAAATTTAATTTAGGTTTTTGATACGATATGATGTAGCACATAATGCGAATTTGCAAAGTTTTTCACAAAATCTATTAAAAACTATCAGGCAATATTTTTATTTGCAAATCTGAATAAATTTACACACATCATCGTTAAACCTGCTTTAAATTTTAAAAGCCTCTACATCAAGGATATTTAAGTAATCGTTTTTGATAACAAAACAAATTCAAAAGCAACGGAAGAAAAACTGATGAAAAACGGTGCTCCGTATTTGACGGTACAGAAACGGATACACCAAAATGTATTGTTTTCGAAAATTCAATTGCACGGTCCGTTTATGTACAAGCTTTGACAGAAACGTATTTTCGGATCGTAAAAATGTTTCTTGGGAGATTGAATAGACGCAAAAATTCATTTATATCATGCAGATAATTCTCTCGGTAAATTGGATAATAAAGTTGGGAAAAGTTTGAGTGAAAATTCAAATCATATCATATGAGTAATATTTTCATGAAACGACTTGAGTAGATTCAAATATTTAATTAAAAATGTAATTGAAACAATTAAAGAATTCTTAATACTAAAAATTAGTGAATTAGTTAAAGTCTAATCAAACAATTGTTTTATGAAATGGTGGGGTTTCCTATTTTCTAACTTGAAAATTTATTTCTGCACCAATTTGCAACATTGAATATATGTTTGGTAATAAATTTTTTTTTGTATTTCTTTTTCTGGAATTAACCATGTAGATCATAACAATATTGCGTCTACTTTCCTTTCCATCAAACACAACAATTTTAATAATGTTTATAACTACAACAACATTTTTTTTTTATTTTTGCCAACATTCCCAGGCAAAAGGTTAATGAATATTATGTTCCGCTGTCTACCAAAAATGACTCCCATTACAGCTTCCGACAGAGAATCTGTTTAAGCTGCAATTGGTTGGTGGAAGCCTTTAAACAATAAGTTCACATACTCATGTAATTTTTTCTCCACAGATAGTAGGGTTGGCATCATGCTGAAACCAGGCATAGTGTTGTAGTGCAAATAAAAAATTAAAACTTAAAAAAAAAACAACAACAAAATATTACTGTTGAGTGTAGGCGTAATTGTTTTTACGATTATGTTACCGCATTAAACAAATAATAGCATAAGACTGTATATTTCTTCTACCGTTGTACTGTGGGGACTTTGTGCGAAATAAGAGGTAGAAATAAAAAAATTAACACCAGAATTTGTTGAAATGAATTAAGAAATGAATTTTTAGAATTCAAAATTGTAATCGGATAAAAATTATGACCGGTAGTGCCGCTCAGAGTTGGCGGTTTTTTAATCTGTAGGAGAAGACGAAAATTAAAAAAATCTATTCTCTTTGCCATAAATTATTCATCAGAAAAATTTACTACAAATGTTTTATAAATTATCACCATTTCCTTAAAAACTTACAAATTATTTTTTTTAGGTTGCAAAACACTGCTGTTTATAATTCTCATTACATTTGCATTTCAACTTATGACTAATTAAAAAAAATAACAGACCCAGCAAAACTTTGGTAATGGGTGCGATGTTCTCATGCATTGCCTTGTAATGATAGCTCGTTGCCTTTTTCATTATTTGCAAGCACAAAGTAAAAAATTACTGATTATTGATTACGTAATATATGATTTATAAATGTAAAGTAATAATTGAAATATTTTTGAAAATCTATTTTTAGATACATTACTTTGTGTTTTTTTTGTAAGCAAAAGGGTAATCTATGATTGTTTTGATAACACTAGCGAAAAACGAAGCGCAAAAACTCATTTAAGTTTAAAGCAATCAAATACTATATGTATGCGTCGATAGCTCTGAAGAAATTTCTTTATAAATATAATGAAACTTCCATCATAAATATGAAGAAAATTCTTCATAAATATAAAGAAGAATTTCATAAATCTTAATATTTTATATAAAATTATTCATTACATTTTAGATACGTTTAATAATTATAAGGAAACTAGCGGATTCCGGCGTGCTTCGCTACGCAAGAATATTAACAATCAAATTCATTGGTTTCTCGATCCGCGAGTTCGATGAAAAAGAACCTTAAAATGATCACTCACCGACAGCTGTCAATGTTTATGCGTGTATGCGCTACAACTTGTATTTACCGTGTGTATGAAGTCAGCACACAGTATACATACTGCACACGCTCATGGGCGCCTACGTATTTGTTATTGTTTTTTTGTATATGGACAAAATCACATGTTGACATGAAAAGTCATAACTCACGAACGCGTCGACCGATTTCGTGCAAACCATCTACACGACCATTCGAACAAACCCTTAAAATTTAATCGAATTCGGTTCACAACACACTTGCAACAATTTTTTGTATATATAGATATGTCATCAATATGCATATTTATTAAACAGCTTCACCATATTTTCGAAATGTTTTATCATTCACATTTAGAAATGTTTCGCATAAATATGATGAAACTTTTTCCTTTTGTGAACAATGAAATAAATATGACAGGTGTTTAAGAGAATAACGGATTTTATTTATTTTATACAGTTTTCACATTCCCATGTGTAGAGAAGTGCTTTAAAAATCCCGTTACCTTTTTCGTAAAATAATTCATGCATTTGTAGTTTTTTTTTTTTAAAATAAAAAAAATTTGTGATTTGAATTAATTCTATTTATATAATTACCTGAGAGATGAAGTGTGATAATCTCTTTACAAAATTGAGAAATGCTTTGAAATTCTCGTTACTTTTTTTTGTAAAATAATTTATGCATTTGTAGTAATTTTTTTAGAAAAATTTAACAGAATTTTACTGTAAATTTTACTTCACTTGTATGCTGATTTGTAACAATTTGAAATACATATTACATTTGATTTAAATGGAAATATACTGTGCAAATTTTTAAATACAATACAAATTCTGTAATTTTAAAATTTGAATTAATGCTAACCAATAATTTCCTGAGTGATGAAGTGCGATAATGTCTTTACAAAATTTAAAATTGTTTGAGTTATTCGAAAAACAAGAGAAAATGGCATAAAGAATAACTTCATGAGAAATAATTCAGACTGGGTAAATAATATCACAAATAGAATTAGAAGCAAAATCCATGAAATAGTGTTGCCGTACACAACAAAACTTCCTGATGCTACAAAAGCAATATAATAATATTGAAATAATATTTGCACCACTGTGCGCTGTAACAACCAGCAGAGAGCTTAACATGGTTCATACATATTTGCCAAAGAAGCAGTTTTGGCATACTTCTTCAGTAGTAGTTGTAGTAGTAGTAAACCAAGTAAAGACGCACCCTTTGAAACCTACACCACACATATTTATATCCAGCCAACCATTTATTCATTCACAAACTTTTTTACAGTCAGTGCTGTTTTGCTTTTTGCAAGATGATATTGGCTTATATGCAATGAGCCCATTTTTCAATTTTATGCTAATTAGCATGGAATCAAACGGAGGATCTGTTGTAGTGTATGTATGTTTGTAGTACAGAGAATGAGGTGAACATAAAATCATTATACTGCTGAGTATCAACAAACGACAGCGCCGTTCAAAAAATTATGGTTATGACGACAACGATCACTTTTTATTTTGTTTGCCTGCTTAGTTTCAGTTTGTGTATTTTACTAAGCGCAATAAGTTTTTAACTTTTATAGCTCATAATATTTGCAGGCTTTTCATGCACATTTTAACTATTAATGTAACTAAAATGGTACCTAAGAATATAATAGGATGACTTTTATTTTAGAAAACGAGGATTTTTTGTGTAAAAGAAACAATGGTCTAAAATCTTAATAAGATATTTTGATAACGAAACAGTTTGCAAATATTGTGAGGACAATTTTCATTATAATAATATTAATTATAATTTATATTCCAGAAGTAAGTGTCAACCTTATTTTTCCTAAGCTCTCTAAAGCAATAACAATATTATTATCAGGTGTAGACAATTGACGAATGCTTGTATGTACGACAGAGAGACATGAAACAACCACAAAACTGTATTTTTTGTTTACAATCTAAAGTTAAATTATCGCATTAAAATTTCAAAACTGTGCTGAGTAGTTATTTGATGCTGCTGTAAAAAATATTTTTATGATTACATTTAAGAAAAATTCCATGTACAATGATTTTAACACCTTTAGAATAGTTTAGTTAATGATTGAATGTCGATGTTATTTCCAGAACTTATTGTTCAACTAATTTAAGAAAACATTGCGGGATTAAAATGATTCTTGACCTTTTTAAAAAACTTATTGATTTAATGTGAAAGTTTGCATTTTTCTATATATGACTTAATAATATTTTATTTTTAATTGTATCTTCTTTTTTAGAGGTAGAAAAGATGTGAAATTGTAAAAGGAAGTGCTCCACAAACATTTTTTTATATAATAACTGATCACATCTTTATATATCGACTCATCACATCTGATCACAATTGTATAGTTCTACACCTCTAAAAAAAATTTTAGACTAGAATTAACGTAAAAAATATTTTACATGCCCCGCTAAAAGTAAAAAAAACCTTATAATATTGGACTAACAGGTCTTAGAAAATTGGACGGACAGGATATGCGAAGGCAATCGTGTCAGCCACTTGAATAATATGGTGGTCCATAAATAATGGAAATATTTGATAATTCCAATAAAGCCATAATACACCAAAATATATTTATTTTAGTTTATTTTGTTTAATTTTTAAGAAGATACTTGTATTAATAGCATAATATACATAGAAAAAATATGGCGATATCTTTAATAAAAAGAGCTTCTCACAGACAAAGTTAAGGCAAATCCAATTTTCTGTTGTTTATAATTACTTGATTTACCATTAACTATTTATTTGCAAAAACCTTAAAAATAATACTTGTCTCAACCCACAGTTGGCCAGTGATGCCATATGTCATCACGCAGATACCGTGCAATTTTTATTTCTGCTCCGTGCTATGAACACAAGCCAACATGTCCGAACCCGGTCTCATGTTTATATTCAGCATAACCAAAATTTATCCGACTTTCCGCCCTTTATTCCACGCAACCCAAAAAAAAAAAAAATCAACAAATTTTATATTTCCTCGAATTTGGGTTTGAAAATTTCCATCAATTTCCTCAATGTTTTTTTATTTAAATTGGTTGTATATATACAAAATTTTTCAATACAATTTACAAGAACTTCATAAACACACATACATATATAAATACATTCACACAAAAAGTGTTTATAGCTTCATATGCATACATACATTTTGTATTGTACGAGTATATTAAAAAAAAAACAAAAAATACAAAGACGGAAATAATTTCAAATAAATGAAAAAAAAACATTTATTTTTTAACGATTGGTAGGTAAAATTTTGACATTTATTTTAACTGATTATATCATTTGTTTCTTACGGATGTGTCAGTTGATTAATCAACATTTAAAAATAAATAACAAATGGCATTTAATTTAAATGAAAATTAAGTAGACCGGCTTTTAAATGAAATATCATTTCTTTTAAATGATATTTTCAGTTATTTTAACTTAAAAACTTTTTTAAGTGTACATATGTTTGGAAACTCTGCAAATTATTGTTGGTGTGTTTCTAATACTATATGTGTGCTTGTAAATATAATATGTGTGCTGCTAAATATATATATGTTTGGATCGAATAAAACATATCCACCGGCAAACATATATCTATTTGCTGAATGTTAACGTTAACTGGTTCCTCTAAAGGGAGTTAACTCAAAATTTTTCAACTTTTACTTTTTGCAAGAAAACGATAAACTCGTACAGTGGTCATATATACCCACTGTAAAAATCTCACATCATTTCCTCTGCTCTTTCGTAAATAAATACAGTTGTATCCCATTTTTTGATATAAGAGCAGCTGCTTTTCAACTAAAGAGAAATATTTTGAGTTGTCGCAAAATTTAAGCTCAATTCATATCAGTTTTGTTTCAACTAAAGGGAAATATTTTGTGCCTGTAGTTATGTCATAACGGTTTACATTAAATAAATAAACAAAGTTCAGGTACAAAATGCAAAAACAACTACCGTTGTTCGTATGATAAAATGATAAAATTGTTTTTAAATGATAAAATTGTTTTTAAATTTTATAGTAATTTATAATTTAATTTTATTGCAACAGGCTGAAAACTACTTTGAAGGATTGATAGGTAGCATGGTCTTCTGATAGGTGGTGAACGAAATAGCAATGAGCCGTTACAAGCCTTTACGGTATATTCCACATTATGAAAAGAACCCCTTATTTTTATCTCAACGACAGGGAACACCCTTAATCTTTTTTAATGATTATCATATAAAGGTGGCCATACACATCGTTCTTAACCACACGTGTAAAACTGTGGGTGTAGTTAAAACTGCCAGAAAATTGCGCAGTATATGGCCGCCTTTACAGTAGGTAATATTATGTTGCAACCAAAGAGAAAAATATATAAAATGTGGCAACAAAAAAAGAAATCGAAATTAAAATTGACAAATTGATTCTTTTTATGTTTACTACTTTGGACTTCAGAAAAGTTCAAGAGAAAACAGGAAATTATCAAAAACCGACTCTGGTTTAAATTAAAATTTTTAGGTGAAGGGGGTTGTACCCACAGCCTAAGGGTAAAACAAATAATTAAATCGTATATAAAAATCATTGCGTAAGGTTAGTGTTCGAAAATGGCAGAAAAAGCACGAGTAAAACAAATTGATCTGGCGCAATATTAATTCATATCTAATTTGGTATTCTTTAATATCTGCTGCAATATCTAGCAGATCTTGTTTGATCCGAAAAATGGCAGATCACATTAAATCCAGCAACATACTTGGGGATTAAGATAGATCTTAAATGATCCGAAAAATGGCAGATCAAATAACATCCAGTGATTAAGTTAGATCCAGATTTATCCGAAAAATTACAGATCGAATTGAATCAGATAAAAACCAACAATATGATGTTTACGGGATCTAGTTTATTATATAGCTGACTTTATTACACTACATTTTTCGTATAATTATGTTATATATAATTATATCTTCTAAAATTATATATTCTGGAATTTGGGAAAAATTTTTACATATCATGGCTGAATAAATGAGACTTAATTGGTTCTGTACTTATCTTATTTTATATAATTATATATAACTATGTATATATTATACATACACTCACAATATATTTTCTGTTACCGACTGTAGTTTATTTAGAAAGTAATACGTAAAGTTTGTTTTTAAATGAAGAATCAATTGAAATTCATAGAAATATATTTTTTAACTATTTGAATCAGTCATTCAAAAACATACTATTAAAATTTACAGACAGTAGGAGTTCAGTAGGAGTTGATATTTTCTGTTAAATGTAAAATTTTATGTTTTATGTTTCTAAAAATTGAAATTCATATAATTCTTTTTTGTTTTTTTTTACCAAAATAGTTTGTATATATACAAAATTATTTCAATAAAAATTACAAGAAATTATTCAAATATAAAAACACATAAAGCCAATAAAAATATATACATACATCTGTATGTGTTGTGTTTTGTAATTACATACAAATAAAAAAAACTTTCAATTTGAAAAACAAACCTCAAAAGTATTTTTTTCTAACTTTTTGTCAGTGAAAAATTTATGTTTATTTTAAACGACTTTCTATTGTTTTTACTACTTTTGTTGGTTATTAAACAATGATTGAAAATAAACAACAAAATGGGTTGAATAAAATGAAAAATCAGTAGTCCTCTTTTTGACTGTATTTTCGATTAATTTTATATTTATTTTAAGTTGTTTTTAACGAAATAATATTGTGAGTGTATTAATGTGAAAATTGTGTTTTTATAACAAAATCACTGATTGGAAAACAAAACAAATTCTTCTTCTTTTTACAAATAAAATGGTAGATTCAGCTGTAAGCAAAAAAGGCACAATTCTCGTCCTGCGTTTAAATAGAGGGCAAAAGATGTAACACTTTTTCCCTTTTTTTAGGGCAACATATTTAGAAAAGAGGCAACATTTTTGCCAGAAAAGAAAACGCCATTAGATACTTACAATAGATACTTTGATACTTACCACACGGTAGATATCTAAGCACTTGTAGATATCTATTAGTTGAAATTACGGGCATTAGACACTAGCTGAATGGAATACATTTTCTGGTCTGCTACGATCCAATAAAAAATTTATTGGTTTTTGGAAGTTACATTCATCATTACCTTTTAATTATTTCTATAAAAAGCAAGATCTTCATATTTTACCTTACAAAGATGTTCTTACCAGGATACAGGTTGTACTGCAAATTATATAATTGCAAATTATATCATATATCAAATTATATCATTGATTTTAAACGATCTATACGAGTTTAACCCAGTAAACACCGATCGCTTTTGGTGTTCTTGATTGTGTAGTAAAAAATTATTAGTAATGTAATTTATTGTAAAGAGTAAGAATGCGTTGCGGTAAGAAAATGTGAATGTAAATAATAAAATAAATATATAAATGAATTTAATGCATTACGGGTACAACTATTACGAGACATGAAAAATGCCCTTACTGTAAACCATAAAATTGTAGCTTTTAATAAGTGCTAAAACTCGCGAGTTCGCCATATATAAATCATAGCATATGCAAGAAGGTTTGTAAAGGATTACAATAATTTTTTCCTTGTGTTTAAAGTAATGGAGTTTTATGAATTGTTGATTTCTTGTTTTGTAAGTGAATAGTAGGTAGGATTTGAGATCATATAATCATATTCTTCATATAAATTATTTTATTTTAAAGAAACAAGAAAATTTTATTAGTAACCTGTAGAGAATTAAAATTCAGATATTCCACAGAGCCAGCAGGATAGAATACTTAGTATTTTCGGTTCTTCTCCCTTTTAGTCATAATTTATAAAAAGAATATGATTATATGATCTAGAATCCTACTATACTATTCACTTAATATTTTTTTTCATTACATACAATTCACCTACCTAAATGTAGCAGTCATTGTGTACAAAATTTGGTCGAGACTGCGACCAAATCTCCCCTAAATATTGTGCTCCTTTCTACCTCCATTTAATCCGATTAAGGTTTCTTAAAAATTCTATAGAATTCTATTGATTTACTAAGTTGACATACGATATAATTTTCAAGTAAAACACTTAATTCAAAATAGAATCGTTCTGTTGTTTCACTAGAAAATTTGCACCAAATTTGCATATCGAGAGATAATATAAACATACTTCCATTTAAAATCGTTTAAGCTCTTTCGTTTTTGGTAATTTAGAAATTACTTACCTAACACTCAGATAACCCTTTTGACAACATACACCCAAGTAAAATATTGGTTGTAATTCCCTCAAAAGCATTAACATTTATTTGTAAGGATGTGATTTTATTTTGAATAATCTTCATTAATCTTTTTTCTGGATTTTTATTGGGTATACAAGTTAATTATGTCGATTTGGACAAAAGATGGCATCACATATGTCATTATAATTTACTATTCGATAGACGCCAAACTGTAAACACACATTTTTTTAAAACGCTTTAATAACGTCAAATTTTGTGCCCAAAAAAGATGTTTTGCGGGGAAAACGGCTACTGAAAGTTATCGATTGTTAGTAGAAGCTTACGATCAACATGCACCAACTCAAAAAACTTGTGAACGATGAGTTGCGCGATTCAAAAGTGGTGATTTTGACACAGAAGACAAGTAGAGGCCTGGTCAGCCGAAACAGTTTGAAGATAAGAAATTGGAAGCATTAATCGACGAAGATTGTTGTCAAACGCAAGAAGAACTTGCATTATCATTGGAAGTCACACATCAAGCCAATTCTCTATGTTTAAAAACATTGGGATTCATTCAAAAGCAAGGAAATTTGGTCCCATACGAATTGAAGCCGAGTGACGTTGAAAGGGGATTTTGCATGTCGGACGGAAATGCTGCTTGAACGCTACAAAAAGAAGTAATTTTTGCATCGTATTGTTACAAATGGATGCATTACGATAACCCCAAGCGCAAAAGGTCATATGTAAAACCCGGCCAAACAGTCAAATTAACTCCGAAGCAGAATATTCATGTCGCCAAGGTAATGCTCTGTATTTGGTGGTATCAGAAGGGTGTTTTGTATTATGAGCTGTTAAAATCAGGTCAGACGATCACAGGGGACCTGTACCGAACACAATTGATTTGTTTAAAGAGAGAAATGAAGGAAAAACGACCAGAATATTTGACCAGACACGAGGCTATAATCTTCCATCATGACAACGCTCGGCCACATGTTGCAAGACCAGTCAAAAACTATTTTGAAAACAGTTTTGGCTCACGCGCCTTTTAGCCCAGACCTTGCCCCTTCTGACCACCATTTGTTTCGATCGATGCAGAAGCCCTTTCTGGAATACGCTTCACTTCAGAACAGGGTATCAGAAATTGGCTTGATTCATTCTTTACCTCAAAACCGGAGCAATTCTTTTGGTGCGGAATCCACATTCTACCAGGAAGATGGGAAAAAGTAGTGGCTGACGATGGGCAATACTTTGAATAATGTATTAATTCATTTTTTTATTCCAATAATTGTCTTTTTCAAGCAAAAATATTTACATCTTTAAGTTGTATACATTTAAAAAATGGCAATCTTTACTAATCCTGTTGATAAATCCTATAATACCAAATTAACTCCACCTAATAAATAACTGGCAGGTAAAATATTTTAAACTACACTCAAAAAAGTAAGTTAGTAGAAAAATTAGTAAAATGTCTTGTATATAAGTGTATTAGTTTTCAGGATATTTTTTTAATAAAATTGTGTTTCAGCAAAAATTTTTTTGAACTAATGTTTTTTTTAAATTTCTTTTGCTACCAAACAATAAATTTATAGTGAGGGCAACTAAAATTTAAATAAAAAAGGGTGATCCAAATACAAAATTGAAAAAATAAACTAATTTTTTTCCTATGGTATTTATGGCTTTATTAGTTATAATAAATATTCCCATTATTTATGGAAGATAATTTCGTTCGTGTGGCTGCCGCGGCGGGCTTCAAGTAGCCCATTCTGTCATTCCAATTTTCCAAGACAGTGTTGACGGTTTCTGCGCAAAAGAATGATTGTTTGATGAGCTACTGAAACCAAAGATTAGCCAAGTTCATATTATCTATTTCAACCCATAAAAAGTCCGTAATCATGAATCTGTAGCGCTCGTCGTTGATTGAATGTCAATTGGTATTCAAAGTACGACGACGCAGACAATGAGTGTTGTCCATTAGCTAGCACAAGCTTGCAAATAAATATAATTTTTCTACAAATTTTTGTGGTTTTTTTAGTCTACTAATGTTCAAGAAAAAATTGTATTGAGTTTAGCAAGAATTTTATTCCTAAATATCAACTCGCTGATTTTCACCAAACTGATTTAGCTGCTATTAACAATTTTACTAAAATTTTGCATTTTTTGCTGACTTTATTAATTTTTTTTTTGAGTGTATTTATTCCTTCTGCAAATCGTGTTTATAAAAATTTTCAAAAATCATAAATGGAAGAAAGAAAGTAAATTCGCTCAGTTGTATTTTAAAAATCGTAGTGAAAACATCTAACAAATAAACAAACAAATAATTTTTAATTTTTAAAGAAATATAATAAAAATTATAATAAAATATGGCTTTTGAATCTAATTTTTCGATCCACTCATTGTTAGCGGATACTAATATATGCCTAGAAAATAGTGAAACAGATGCTGCTGATAGTTCTTCTCGTTCACAAGCTTCACAAGCTTCAAAAGATGCCAAACCTGCCTACACGTATAGCTCCCTAATTGTAATGGCCATTAGAAGTAGCCCAAAAAAACGTTTAACCCTTAGTGGTATTTGTCAGTGGATAAGTGAAAATTTTAGTTACTATAAAAATAACAAAGCTTTATGGCAAAATTCTATACGACACAATCTTAGCATAAGCTCATACTTAATGAAAGTAAAACGTGATTTGGATGATCCTGGACGTGGTCACTACTGGACTTTAAGTTCTTCTGGCGAAGATGCAATAATAGGAGAATCTACTGGTCGTTTAAGACGTCGCAAAAAATCGATTGATGCTGGTGCAGTTCATTCCTCAACATTTTTAGCTGGTCATCATTGTCCTCACTGTGTACAAAATTATACACCAACTGCTGTATATTTCCCAACTCCCGAAGTAATGCAGGCTCAACAATCTGCACAATGGTCTTATTCTCAACAACAGCAGCTACAGCGTCAACAATACGATGTACAACAAGGTGGCGACCCTATTTAAAATTGTGTTGAGAAGGAAAATAACATAGCGATCATGTAATGTTTGACATAGAGTTTTAATTGCACTCTAGGGCTCAGTAATGAAACCAAAGTATTTTGCTTTGTGTGCGTAAAACGCACTAATTAAGTTAAGAGAAAAAAATTTTAGTTTCTAAAATATTTATTTAATGAATATTTTTTAAGAAAATTTATTAAATTTTTAGCTTTTATTTAACCTTTTTCTTCTGTTAATAACTTATTTATTTTTTTGTGTTTAAGGTTTGTTATGTTATAAAAAGTGTTATTTATTTTTCAATATTTCGCTACTCTTTTGAGTAGCACCAGGAAAAGTAATTGTAATGACAAACTAGAAACAAAATTAATGTTTTGAATTTTTTTTTTATATTAGTTTATTTAATATTAGTTGTATTATAATATATTATAAATATAAATTTTAAAAACGAATTAAAAAAACAAAAACACATTTTAAAAGTTTTTCCAAAACTTTCATTTTGTTTACAATTTGTCATTACAATTATTTTTTCCGAAGATACTACACAATGGAGTAGGGAAATATTGAAAAAGAAATATAACTTTTTATAAGAAAAAAACCAACCTTAAGCTCAAAAAAATAAATTATAAATTAATTAAATAAATATTTTTTTTTTTTTTTTTTTAATTGGTAATTTTTAAATTATTTTGTCAAAATAAAATTAACAAAAGCAGTTTTATTTGTTATACTTATCACAGTATGTTATTCCTGTTACAAATTATACCAAAAAAAAATTAACTGAGAAACCATTATAGAGGATTATAGAGGAAAAACCAGGTATCAGAATTTGGGAATGAAAAAGAAAATAAAATTTGGATTTTCTTCAAAAAAGAGAAAAAATAAATTGATTAAAATTGAATTTTGCCCGCCCTCGTAGCACTGCTACGAGGGCGGGCAATATGTCAGTGACTTTTTGAATTTACCGTCTCTTAACTTTGCTCCTGTCGGCAGCTACCTATCAGTTGACTCCTGTCAAAATTTAAATAATATGTGTTTGTATTTGACAGCCATTGATAACAGACTACCACGTGATTTGATTTTAGGATTGAGGAGAAAATGGATGATGGCAAAAATCCATGAATCCACTTCTTATCCACCCTATTCTTTGAACATAGCCCCGAGTGACTTTTTCTTGTTTCCAAACCAGAAGAAATGGCACGGCAAAAAGATATATGACTCTAACGATAAAATCATCTTCATCAACATATTTAGATGACCTCGATAAATCTTATACTTTGGAAGGGATAAAAAAATTGAAGGTACGTTGGACAAAGTGTATAGAGCTCAAAGGAGACTATGTTTAAAAATTAAATAATTTTTTTATTCAAAAATCTGTGTTTCATTCAAATGGTCACGGACTTACTGACCCACCCTTGTAAATAAAGTAATTCGTAGATGGATTAGATGGAAGGCTTTTAACGGTTTCACACATAGAAAAATAAATTGCCAACCATAAAAAAAACTTTTACGGTGGGTGATAAAAATAATATATTTAAAAACGGATCATATTTTCATATAAGTTTTTAATAACAAAGTTTAAAATTTTAACAAAGTTTTCAATTAACTATAAGTTATTAAAGAAACCTCCACTGATATAAGAGTTTTATTGTCCAAAAACAGAGTTATTAAAACGCTCATTTCTTTTTAACGGGCAAAAAACATCTGCAGGTTCAAATGTTGTATAGTCTGCCTTCTGTTGTTATAAATTTTAACAACACTGTTTTACATAGGACAATACTTAACATTTCCCTTGTGAACAACCTAATTGTTTACAGTAACAGTATCTTTAATTATTTAAAAAAAATTATTTATTATCAAGTGATGTCTGTTAATAGTATGGATTTTTTATAAAACTTACCTTAATATTACATTGCTTTTATTTCGATTGTTTTAATATCAATTTTATGCATTAAACACATAGACGACTGCGGCTACACGACTACAGCCTGTCAAAAATAAAATACTAGAGTTTATATGAAAATGAATATTTTGGCACCAACACAGCTACACGCCTACACGACGACTATTTGCCGCTGTACTAAACCTCTAGAAAGCCTGGGGTCCAGTGTCTACAAGTCACCACTTTTGTCGAATATTTTGGATGACATGTCCACAAAGCGTCTGTACTTTTAACATTCCATTTTTGCAGCTGCAAAGCTGTGCTTGTTCTTGATTTTTTTTTGTTTTATATTATTGAAATTACATGTCCATAGCTGCATGCGAAATTGAAGTTTTTAATAAAAATATAAAGAAAAATTTATTTAAAAGTTATATATACAAATTAGAACAAAATATATAATGAGCAAAAGAAATTACAAAAAACTTGTGAAGAAACAATCAATTTTGTACTAAAATAAAAATAACAAGAAAGAGGCAACAATTTTTAGTGAAAATAGCAACTCGACAGAGCCTGATGAAGATTTTTCGGAGCCTGTGGATAATTTTGTGCAGTCTTTTAAAGATTTTTCTACTCCAAAATTAAATTTGCACGAACATTATTTTTACTTTAATGAAATTTAAAAAAAAAAAATTATTAATAAAATATCTTATTTAACAAAATAAATGCACCTGCTTAATCTTATTTCCTTCCTAGTGTGGAAATCAAGAAAAAAGTTCCAAAAGTGTAGACTAGAATTACTAAAATGTACTAATGAATCTCTGGTTCCAATGTCAACACCTAGTCAATAGTTGTGTAGATTCGCAATGACAAGCACATGTTAAATGTCTACAGCAGAAAGCGTTGGCTGGGGCATAATTAGTCAGTAGTACCGGTGACAAAGTCAATAGTGAATCAGTACAGTTTCACTATTGACATTTCCTACAGGGAAGTTCACTATTTTTGTTGGATACAAATCAAAAATAGTGTTGACAATATAAAAAAATATGTAAAACAAATTAGTGCTCTGAAATATTTTTTGTTAAACAAAAAAAAAAAAAACACATCGCAAAATTAAATGCTATAATTTCATTAATAATCAAAATGGGTTAGATACATTCATTTTTTTTTTGCATTATTATAATGTATTATAAATAATTGTATTTTTAAGTTAAGTTTTTGTACGAGTACAACCATGCACTTTGTTCTATTTTAATAAGTAAAAAACTATGTAAGTGGCACCACTGAAATAAAAATGCATTTGTCTAAGAAACAGCTGTTATTTTACATTTCTTTGGTGGTTTCTTCAGTTGCTGTCGTTTTTAAAAAAAATTTAGTAGTTGACTACACAACTACAATTGTAGCCGTGTAGCCGCAGTTGTCTATGTGTTTAATGCATTAAATTTAATCGTTTATAGATGTTATCGATAATGATAACATAATAATCGCAGCTGACACACATCACATTTTACGACACTATTAAAATCGTTTTATTGCTTTATTTGTTTACACCAGCGATCGGCACACTAATACAACCATATTGTTGCCATTGTATGGGTGAGTTGCGCTCTCCCTCCCTTAATGCACTGAAAGAAATGTGTATGTAACTTTCCTAAAGTTATGTATAAACAAAAAATTAACAAAATCAAATAAAAAAGCAACAAAACACAAGAAAACGAAAAACATTTGGGCAATTCACTGCCGGTATTGTATGTTGTATTGAAATACATTATACAAATATTTTGTTGTGAACAGTCAGTTGTATTTTCATGTTGTAAAGCGTCAAATAGTGAAGAAGAAAAATAAAAATATTTATAAATTTATAGAAACAAGAAGAAAAAATAAAAATAAAATGCAAAATAAAGGTGAACGTGAAAAAAGTGGCATTCACTTGAGACTGATATGTTATGATACACAATACAACATTTAATAAACACAGCAAATGAAGTTGTAAAGTTGTATCAGATTTGTAGGTGTAAATTACCAACAACAAATTTACACTATTGTAAAGTAATACACGATACAACGGATACAATGATACAATACCCGTTGTGAATTAAACAATTGTTTTTATTAAATTATTTAAAAAGGCAATAAAATTTTTTTCCATTACTTCAATTGTTTCCTTTGTTTCGTCCATTTATTTTAATTTTCATTTATTTTGTGAGAAGGGGGAGGAGTTCTAATTAAAACCTTCAAAGATCAAAGGAGTTTCCAAGTTAAAGCCTGGCAAAATCAAACCCTTACCTATTTTTATAAGAATTTTAAAAACTAAATAAACATATAAATAAATATATGAATAATAAATAAATTAATCCAAAAATAGATTAAAAAATAATAATAAATTTATAAATAGGTTTGTCGAAAAAATTTTCGACAAATTATTACTCAAACAAACATACTCCCATTATTCTTAACATTTTGTTCAATGTAATGTTCGCAGTATGCGTCGACACCACCTCACTGTACGAAAGCTCAATCGAGAATGATTTATTATTTTTATGCTATCTGTGTAAGTATGTTAGTATGAGTGAGTCGCCCATGGGCGAGCATTCTTAAGCCTTGGAACAAGAATCCGAATATCTTCTCGTACACTCACAATATTATTTCGTTAAAAACAATCAAAAATACATATTAAATTAATCGAAAATACAATCAAAAAGAGGACTACTGATTTTCCATTATATTCAACCAATTTTGTTGTTTATTTTAAATCATTGTTTAATAATCGACAAAAGTAAAAACAATAGAAAGTCGTTAAAAATAACCATCAAATTTTTACCGACAAAAAGTTAGAAAAAACTACTTTTGTGGTTTGTTCTTCAGATTGAAAGTTTTTTTTATTTGTATGTAATTACAAAACAGAACCCAACATAAGCAGATGTATATATTTTTATCGGCTTTGTGTGTATGTATATTTGAATAATTTCTTGTAATTTTTATTGAAATAATTTTGTATATAAACAAACTATTTTATTAAAAAACAAGAAGGAATTATATGAATTTCTATTTTTTGAAACAGAAAACATAAAATTTTACATTTAACTGAAAATATCAACTCCTACTGAATGTCTGTAAATTTTTATAGTTTGTTTTTTTAATGACTGATTCAAATAGTTGAAAAAATATATTTCTATGAATATCAATTGATTCTTCATTTAAAAACAAACTTTACGTATTACTTTTAAAATAAACTACAGTCGGTAACGGAAAATATATTGTGAGTGTATTTTTATAGCACGCGGTCGCACTAAAATACGTTACGGGTTAACTAACACAACCTCGTATCTCAAAAACTACTACTTTTCAGGAGAGACAAAAACGTTTTATAATATACTCTGTGACATTTATTAATCGTCTTTTTAATTTAAAAATTTTATTATAAAACGTTTTATTTTTGTGTCTCCAGAAAAGAAATAGTTTTTGAGATACGAGGTTGCGTTAGTAAACCCTCGATGTGTACAACACAAATTTGTCTAACTTGTAACTATTCACAGCTATAAAGTTGGAACAGTACTGAGTATGTAAGTACTTAATACTTAAAAAAATTCAATCAATACTTTCAGAGATGTGTTTTTCTCTATAAAAGTGTAATTAGGTCTGAAAAACATTGAATGTTAATGAAAAAGTATTGAGTAGTATCGAATTAATACTTAAATGTATTGAGCAGTATCGAATATTCAAAAGTGGGCACATTTTACAACTCTACACTGTTATCACCAATTCTAAAAATATTATCAGGGTTGAAAAAAAAATTAATATAAAAAGAGATGAAAATATTGTTAATATTTTATCCACAAAAATCCCCTTAAATTTTGTTGTCATCCCCAACAAATCCTCGGAAAATTGAAAATTTTTATCTTCATTCAAGAAATAAAATCCCTAATATGGGGATGAATCCCCTAAACTGACAGCACTGACTTACATGCAAAAACACAAACAAAAACCAGATAAATACTGAACAAAACTTTTATATTGACAAATTTACTAAATTGTTTATAAGTGCAATTCTTTTTTATTACTTTTTGCACTTTATTTCAATAGATTTTTATACAATAACTTCAAAATAATTAAATTTTATATTTATATAATTTACCCATTTAATTAATTATGAAACACTTTTTCACTATTAAATTATTAATTAAACGCGAGGAAGCTATTTTGCGTGACCGACTAGAAGAACTGATAATTAAGTGATTAAACACAACAACTGAAGTTGCCGCCAGCAGCTAAACAAGTTAATTCCATATATTTTATATGACGATCAAAATGCTGCCAATGGAATAAGCAGAAACGGTTCTATTTAATTTTCCACAGCTAATTTTAGCTGCCTACAGCTTGTCAGTATTTTGCAGCCAATAGCGATTAATGGTTAATCGCACTCACTATAATACAAAATAATACAAAAATAAATGATTAAAAAATGGCAAAGTATACTTATGCAAGGTTGCCAAAAATATTAGCCTCACTGGGTGATTTGCAATTTTGGGTAATATGTCAATTTTGTTTTAATAAAGGGTGGTTAAATTATAAGGGCCGATGTTAAATGTGAACCACACCTAAACGTCTAGCTTTTTTCTGCATTTCATTTGACATTTCTCAATTTCAGATTAACTCAATTTGAACGATAGAAAGATACATAATCGAGCAACGCGTTGATGTTATTCAGGCTTATTATGGAAAATGGTGTTCAAATCAAAATGCATTTCGTGCACTTCGTGATTTTTTTGGTCAGCATCATCGACCAAATGTGTCCACAATCGGGAGAATTCTGGGCAAACTTCAGCAAACCGGGTCTGTGAAAACACCTGTGCATGCTCGCCCAGTTCGTTTTGTGAAAAACATTGCTGTTGTTTATGATAGTGTGCCATGAGGTCGTCTAAGCATATATCATGAATGGTGTTCGCTTTCGCGAGATGATAACGAACTTATTGTGGCCAGGAATTGAGGATATGACCCTAGACGATATGTGGTTTCAATGGCTCTTTTGCGCGACAAATTCAATGGCCGTGTTTTCTCAAGTGGTGGCGATGTCAATTGGCCGCCAAGATCATGTGATTTGATACCGTTGGACTTTTTTCTTTGGGGTTATTTGAAAGAAAAGGTTTACGTCGATAAGCCAGCAACAATTTAAGAGCTAAAGGATGAGATAATTCGGCACATTAACGGCATAGAAACTCAATTATGCCTCAGCGTCATCGAAAATTTGGACCTTCGGATGGAGGTGTGCCGCCAAAGTCGCGGCGGACATTTGGCCGATATTTGGTTCCATACATAATTGAACTATACCATATTATCATAATATAAAGATATGACAATAATTTCCTAAATAATTTGTGTTTTATTCAAAATCAACATCGTTCTTTTTTTATAAATAAAAGATTTTAAACTCAACAAAAAAATAATACACAAATCAGGAAGATCGAAGAAAACTAAAAGAATTTTCAATATTATATTTATTACAAAGAAGTTTAAATATATTTTAAAGAAACCACAAAAAGAAGGGGATAAATAAATAACATATTTTCTATTAAATTGCATAAGTAAAACTGATTATAGTCAGAGCTGCCAGAATTTGCAAAATGACGAGTTCGAGTTTTTTGATTGAAAAATGCTGAAATTGTTAAAACCCAAAATAATAACAAATAAATAATATTAAATAATAATATAAATAATAACAAATAAGATTATTTTATCAATGAATCTGAAAAGTAAGTTTTAGATTCTAGGTACAGAAACCCCTTGAAAAATCGTGAAATTAATTACTAGTAAATTTTGGCATACGATACTTTTTAATGATTCAAATTAATGTCTCGCTCAAATAAGGGCATAAAATCAAACTTTTCGTAAATGCTTTTTATGTTTTAAAAATACATACAAAAAAATTATGACCGCAAATTTTTCACAAAATATAATATTTGTTTTTGATATCGCATCAATATAAATACACTTAAAAAAGTTTGTAAGTTAAAATAACTGAAAATATCATTTAAAAGAAATGATATTTCATTTAAAAACCGGTCCATTTAATTTTCATTTAAATTAAATGCCATTTGTTATTTATTTTTAAATGTTGATTAATAAACTGACACATCCGTAAGAAACAAATGATATAATCAGTTAAAATAAATGTTAAAATTTTACCTACCAATCCTTAAAAAATAAATGTTTTTTTTTCATTTATTTGAAATTATTTTCGTTTTTGTATTTTTTTTAATATACTCGTACAATACAAAATGTATGTATGCATAGCTATAGGCACTTTTTGTGTGAATGTGTTTGTGTATGGATGTTTGTTTATAAAGTTCTTGTAATTTGTATTGAAAAATTTTGTATATATACAACCAATTCAAATAAAAAAACAAATTGGAATTTTTGAATATTTTTTTGAAACAGACAGCAAACAAAATTTAAATTTGTAATAACTGTTACGGACACAAATAAACCACAAGTTTCCGATTTGTGGGTAAATTTTTATTAAATTTCAAACAAATGAAAAAAATAAATGAAACTAAAAAAATGGTAAATGATAGTAAATTATTTCGAATAAATGTATAAAAAAGTTAATATAGATATTTCTTTAAAAAATAAATGTATGTTCCTTTATTTTTAAATGGAACGGACAACTTTTTTATTAAACTACAAACAGTAAACTACATAATATTCTTAGTGTATGTATGTCACAAAAATTAAACTATTCAAATATTCCAATTAAAAACTCAAATTTTCAATTATTCTCGGTAATTTATCATTATTATTATTATTCTCTATAAAAGGGGAGCCATAACCCTGGAAGGAATTCTTTCTTTTAAAATTTTTGGCAAAAATTATAAAAACTGAATAAATCAAATTGATAGATGTTGATATTAAACACTATTTAATCAAAATTGCGTTACTGATAGACGGACTCATTCAACATCGCCCAGAACAACTGCTGCAGCTTTGAAGCTGAGATTTGCTTCTCCTTTTTGGGAATTCCTATAGGGATGGCAAAAGGGGAAAGTCTTCCCCTTGATGACCTTCCCAAAATTCCTTTGGCTAAATACCTGAAATTTAATATATGTGTTCCCTGTACCTCGTTTCAGTATTTCTCGCATCCATAAACATGTAAACGCAACTTTGTTCTGCTTTATATAGGGTGGTGATACATAGCCAATTGAATATATATTAATATTATTCTTGTTATTTTTCTATCTAATAAGAAATTTTACAAAATTAAATGTGACACAGCCATAAAAGTTAGAAGCTCGAAAAAAATTTCCAGTAAAAATGCAATCGGCTTTATTATCTATTAAGTCACCATGCATAAAATAGGGTGACTATAAATTTCTCGATGCGAAAACTTCTCGCATCAGATACTGAAACGGGGTGCTAGAGTAAAGACTAAGGTATATTTTAGAAATTTCGCCTGGGTAGTGGTAAAAACGGGAGTTCAAAGGACGAGAAGTATCCCCCTAAAGCCTTTGATAGAGTAAACCATGATTTATTACTATATAAGTTAGACCGTATTGGTTTTAGTTTGACGCTTCTTAAATGGATTGGTTTCTACCTAAAAAGCCGTAAACAGTGTGTTAAATTTCGTACTATACAATCGAATGTTATCAATGTCACAGCTGACGTTCCTCAAGGTAGTCATTTAGGTCCGCTTTTGTTTATACTCTTTATTAATTATCTTCCATCGGTTTTACAATATTCTAAATGCTTGATGTATGCAGATGATGTCAAAATACTTCTTCCCTTTAATAATTGTACTGACCAAGCGTTATTGCAAATGGATATTAATAATTTTACTACATGGTGTAATTTGAACCTAATGGACCTTAACCTAAAGAAATGTAAATACATGGTGTTTTCTAGATTTCTTCCTGTAAATGGTTTGTACATGATGAAATGGTATGCGGCTAGAGATGGTTGAAACATTTAATGATGTTGGTGTTTTATTGGATAGACGTTTGGATTTCCGAAATCATATTACTAAGACAATTAATAAGGCAGTTGGTGTATTGGGGCTTATCAAACGCTGGGCAAAAGAATTTTCTGATCCTTACATTACAAAAAAACTGTTTACTTCTCTAGTGAGATCAATTCACGCAAAGAAAAAACATGGTTGAGAGAATCATATTCGAAGAGCATCATATATTTTTCGGTTTATGATTGTGCCAACCATAGTCGTACTATATTATGGTTATCATATTATGATAATAAAATATTCATAATTTTACCATAATATTGACCCTACAGTTATATTATGATCCAAAAATTAGCACATTATGATTCTAAATAAACATATTATGATGTTAAATTTATCATAATATGATTGCATGTATTCATAGTATTCTCAAAATGTTATTACATTATGGTCCCCATAACTAAATTATGATTTCTGGATTATCATAATATGATCCATATAAAATCTTCATATAGAATCTTTTTCACAATGAATTGATTATTTTAAATAATATTACATGTATAAAGAATTTTCGAAAAAAAACACTCAAAAAATCTTCTAAAGTTTAAAAAAAAAAATAAACTGGATCTTAATAGGTCAATTGATGAAATGTTTTAATGCCACATGAAAGGTATTTTCTACCCATCTGATATTTGTCCAGTTTTAGTAAACAATATATGATTGCTTTTTTAAGACATTTTGGTTTTTATGAAAACAAGACAATACTCGTATTAGGACAAAGTCATGTTTTATTTGATGATAATTATTCACTGATTGTTGCCAAAATTTTATGGTTGCATAATTATCATATTTTTTTGATAGTCAGAATTTTTGTTACCACAGTATGGTTACAGCCAATCATGTTTTAAAATAGAAGGTGGCAATCATAAAATAATGAAATATTTACTATAATAATGATGGTAACGACCATGTTGATGGTTAGACAACCAATAATATGGTTGTGACAACCATACCCGATTGCAGCAAGCACAATATAGTAGCAGTGATCATGTTGCAACCATGTTTTTTCTCTGCGTGTTCTTGATTATGGTTCTGTTGTCTGGGATCCTTTCTACAACGTACACTCTAATTCTATTGAATTCGTTCAGAAACAATTCCTTATATTTTGCCTCCGTGGACTTGGTTGGAATCCTTCTACGCATTTACCTCCCTACAAAAGCCGTCTTGCCGTTTTGATAAAGCTTCCTACACTTTATAGTCGCCGTAAAATGTTAAATGTAACTTTTTTAATAAACTTGATTAATGGAGATTTACATTCAGATTTCCTAATTAGCAAACTCAACATAAATGTTCCACATCGCTTATCAAGATACTATCTATTTCTAAGTGTTAAATACTTTTCTACAAATTATGCTAACTCTGATCCTTTTCGCCGTATTTGTATCGAATTTAATAAATTTTATCATATCTTTGATTTTTATAAGAGCTTAGATACTATTAAAAGAGACATTTTTCTTTATCTTAATAATTAAATAATATTTTTATCAATTTCTAGTTAATTTAAAATGTTATTACTATCTCATATGTTTTTATTTTTATCATTATTTTTTTATTGTTATCATAATAGTCTGTAAAGATGTTATTTTCCATAGACTAAAGAAATAAATAAAATAAAAATAAAAATGAAATAAAATAAAGGGACAACCCAAACCGCTGAAAATATGAAGTTTAAATTTGGTATGAAGCTTCCTACTCCGGTGTAGACATTAGTTAATAATTATTTTATATTCTTAAACGAATGGCACGAAGGAAAACGAAAACTTACAAAAACCATAACCTTCATTTTACCCGTTCAAAGTGTCGTAAATTTTTTATGATCAACACCTTAGAAAACTTCAATAGAATTCTCTATTGTTTTACCAAGTTGACATACAAAATAATTTTCAAACAAAACTGCAATATTAGAATACAATAGTTCTATTGTCTCGGTGAAGCTAACAGTCATTGTTTTGGCAAAACTCACCAGGAAATCTGCATATTAAGAGAAAAAATATCCCTTTAAAACCGTTTTAGCTCTTTCCTTTTTCAAACAAGAAACTGCTTAAGAAAAACTTAACCCACAGTTAACCCTTTCGACAACAGAAAAACAGATTATGGTAAGAAATAATTCTTAGTACCTGATTAAAAGAGGATAAAAGTACAGAAATTTTAAAACAGAAAAATACAATAAAAAGTGATTGAAAACAGCGGATTTAATACTTTAACAAACAATAGAATTAAGAGCAAATTTTTAAAAACGGATCACGCATGGGATTTAACAGTGAAACTTTTATTGATCCTGTGTATAAACGGATAAATAAACATGCTGAATTTCAAATTGGGGCAAGCCAACGGACAACAAGCAGGTAAATTACATAGAGGACAGATTGTGGAAGGCGTTCGTGTATTTGATAAAGGAACTGCATTTTCGTCTCTTCATGTGTATGCGCATTTCTTAATTTATGCTTAGCATTGAAGAGTATTTAAGGGTTAAACAGCGACAATGTTCTTCAATGCCAATTATAAACATTTGTAAATTTTTAGAATATGTTCATAAGGATTTACAAAGACCACAAGGACAAGGAATATATAAAGTTAGCAAGAAATTGAAATGGTATCAGTCACAAATAAATTTTCATTATTAAAAAATAATTTAAATTATAATAAAATATGGTTTTTGGATCTAGTTTTTCAATTTGCTCATTGTTAGCAGACACAAATGTTCCTACTGGTCCTTCGTACACTTCAGACTTCGCAACTTTAGATGAATATACTATTTTTATTTGCTTAAAACCATTTCGCTAATTTAAAGACATATGCGGTTTTCTAGATATTAACAAGTTTTCTAAGCACCCTTCTGACTAAAAATTTGCTGGCTCGCAAATATTTTTTGGCGATTTTACTAACTTTTTTTGAGTGTACATAAATACCAGAAAATACATAATATAATATTATTAGGCAGTTTCTTATTATTATAAAATATATGTGGATTGGACAGAAAAATTTATTAATTAAACAAATTTTATTCCGGTGATTTGTCTTAGAACCGAGTTTATTCATTTTAACGCAATTTTTGTTAAATTCAACAAAAAAATTAGTAAAGCTTGTTTGTTAAAATATACTGAGGAGAAAATTTTATTCTCTACCAATGGGGTCGGTCCTGTACCATATCAATAAAGGTCATGGATGGAGAATATGTTTTGTCCGTTTCACTCTAACTAATCTCATTTTTGGATATATAGGCCATTTTATAAAATATCGTAGTTTTAAGGCCCCACAGGTCTGTTTTTGCTAGACGTAATCCATTTTGCTATATTTCATTGATTTTTTTGATATTTGGTCATTTTAAAATTTCGAATATGCGGGTAGCCGCATCTACCGGGTAAAAGCAGACATAAAAACTTTTTACAACTAATTATGTTTAATAAAGGGTGGTTAAATTTAAAGGGCGTTCACATTCAAGTGAACCACATCTAAACGTCAAGTTTTTTTTTTGCATTTCATTTGACATTTCTCAATTTCAGACTAACTCAATTTGAACCATGGAAAGATACACAATCGAGCAACGCGTTAAATTTATTCAGGCTTATTATGAAAATGGGCGTTCAAATCAAAATGCATTTCGTGCACTTCGTGATTTTTTTTTGTCAGCATAATCGACCAAATGTGTCCACAATCGGCAGAATTGTAGGCAAATTTCAGCAAACCGGGTCTGTGTAAACACCTGTCCATGCTCGCCCAATTCGTTCTGCAGAAAACATTGCTGTTGTTCACGATAGTGTGTCATGAGGTCGGCCAAGCTTTTACCGTGAATGGTGTTCGCTATCCCGAGATGATTACGAACTTATTGTGGCCAGGAATTGAGGATATGACCCTGGACGATATGTGGTTTCAACAGGACGGTCCATGCTCGCCCAATTCGTTCTGCAGAAAACATTGCTGTTGTTCACGATAGTGTGTCATGAGGTCGGCCAAGCTTTTACCGTGAATGGTGTTCGCTATCCCGAGATGATTACGAACTTATTGTGGCCAGGAATTGAGGATATGACCCTGGACGATATGTGGTTTCAACAGGACGGTGCCACTTGCCACACAGCTAACGAAAAAATGGCTCTTTTGCGCGACAAATTCAATGGCCGTGTTATCTCACGTGGTGGCGATGTCAATTGGTCGCCAAGATCATGTGATTTGATACCGTTGGACTTCTTTTTTTGAGGTTATTTGAAAGCAAGTACGTCGATAAGCCAGCAACAATTTAAGAGCTAAAGGATGAGATAATTCGGCACATTAACGGCATATAACGTCAATTATGCCTCAGCGTCATCGAAAATTTGAACCATCGGATGGAGGTGTGCCGCCTAGGTCGCGGCGGCCATTTGGCCGATATTTTGTTCCATACATAATTAAACGATACCATATTATCATAATAAAAAAAAAATGACAATAATTTCCTAAATAATTTGTTTTATTCAATATCAACATCGGCCCTTAAAATTTAACCACCCTTTATAAAAAATTATATTTTTGGCAATTAACTATTTCTTGTTTATAGGGAGCTTTCAACCTCCTTATATTTACAAAAACAAAGCAAATTAACAATTTTTTTGTAGGCTGATACATGTATTTCGATTTGGCAAAAGTTTTAGACAAGCTAGAGCCTCTAAAAGAAGGCAGACTCTGAACCAAAAACCTATTAAAAAGGAATATTTTGCTACATTTCTGTCTTCTTAGCAATCACGCATGTAGTTTAAAACTATTTAATCATTGAAGATTTTTAGTACTGCATAACTAAATTCTTAGTTGAGTCCGTGGTTTTTAAATACTTTTAGTCATAAACGAAAACCTTTTAGTGGCTCCTTTAAGTTTTTATGACCCATGGTCGGAATATGCTATTTTTAGGTCGATCTTGCATGGTATGGCCCATATACGAATTTATTTTTATTTTCACATTTACTTTTGAAGTTTAATTTAAACCATTCTAATTTTTGCACATATGACTGTTACTAATTAAACTAAGTTTTCCTGTTTAATTAAAAAATTTATAAACTTTCATAAATGCTTTCTACAACAAATTTTAATTTAACCATACAAAAAACTAAAAAAAAATATTTAAATCTTATAAAAAAAAAACAACCTACCAATCACACGCACTATCACAATGCGTAGCAGTCAAATGAACTAGTGACGAGTCATTCTAAAATAATTATCCATCATATCAAAAATTGAATACACAGATACAAAACAAAGTTTAAATAGACCTATGAAATATTACGAAAGTAATTTATCACACTGAGCGCCTGCTGCTTATCATCATCATAATGGAACAGCAACTTCGTCATCATCATGTTAGGTATTGGCTGGTCGTGATCGTCGCCAACTTGAAGTGGTTGCCAAAGACACAACAACATAAAGAAATCAACAAAAAAACAAAAATCCAACATACATACATTGTCGATAACAAAACTTAATCAAAGATCATGCTAAGATCAGCAGAAAAAGGGCCAACTGTAAGAGGGTAAACACTTACACATACAACATAAATGACGAACCGCCATGTAAAAGATTGACGCTCAATCACTAATAATGACCAAATGTCTGTATCGTAACATTCCATTTTATATTTTTGTATCTCACGTAATGGAACGTTTGTCAAAAAGCCAATCAAAGTAACATACTGGGATTTGTATGAAGAATAAAACATAAAAAAAAAACTTACGCACACTCTTACAAAAAAAAAAAGACTTAAAGCTGTGACGAATTACATTATGATGGTCCAACACCACAAGGTGGCAATCTTTCTCCAAATGGTTGGTTCACTCAATAGTTTGGTAGGCCTGCATTCAATAAATGAAATAACCAATTTATATTTTAACCCTTTATCGAGCTTGGCTGTTAATAATGGACTATGGAGAAAGAAATTTCATTAATATATTTTAGTCATCTACAAAATAAGCGGCGTTCAGCACTTATATCCATTGAACCCAGACCAATAGGTGATAGTATTTAGTGATAGCGATAATACAAGGTGAAGCAAAATGTATCATCCGATCGGAAGATGCTATAACTTTTGCAAATAATAGCAATTGTCAGTTTTATTTTAATATTTGTGAAGTAAACAGACACAAAATACACGTCGACAAGCCATGGAAGGCTAGACTCCTTAAGAACGTGGAATACTTGTGACTAATTTATCATGAGTGAACGGATACATTAACAAACAAAAAGAGGCGGTTCTGGAGTACCGACAATACATGTAGCACTCACGAAGAGTCATTACATTCACTCAAATTCACTGCATAAAGAGCTATTTACGGCAAAGTTGGGCGTTATTTTTCAAGGACGTCATGAATAACAAGGTTACTGTTACTGAATAACAAGGTTACTGTTACTGAATATAGCAGGACGGCACAACTGCACATACAGCTCACTCGGCAATAGACATTTTGAAGGATGCGCTAAGCATGACACTATATATATAGGTTCCGCCAAATAACTTTTTTTTTTTTTGAAAATGCTATAAAAAAACTACTGAATATTTTCTCAAACTTCTTTTTTTATTTGAAAGTACAATCCTTCCGGTTAATAATGGAAAATAATTTCATTCAAATGGCTGCCTCGGCTGGCCATGCAGTAGCCTACACGATCGGTCCAATTTTTAAGCACATTATCGATTGTGTGCAGCTGTATTTCACCAATGGCTTCACGAATATTGTCCTTTAAAGCGTAAATTGTCTCTGGCTTGTCGGCGTAACACTTATCTTTGACGGCACCCCACAAATAATAGTCCAACGGTGTCAAATCGCAGCTCCGAGGTGGCCAAACGACATCAGCTCTGCGGCTGATAATGCGATATTCAAAAACAGGGCGCAAAACATCGAGTGTAGCTTCGGCTGTGTGGCACGTAGCGCCGTCCTGTTGAAACCAAATGTTGCCAACATCATCCTCTTCAATTTTTGTGAACAAAAATTCGTTCAACATGGCCCGATAACGATCGCCATTGACTGTAACGGCCACTCCTTGCTCATTTTCGAAGAAAAATGACCCAATTATGCCTCTGGACCAAAATCCGCACAAAACAGTGACTCGTTTTGGGTGCATTGGCTTTTCAATGTATGCGTGCGGGTTTTTTGTGCCCCAAATGCGACAATTTTGCTTGTTTACATACCCACCAAGATCAAAATGAGCTTCATCTGAAAAGATGACATTCTGCAACATTACCATGATTTTCAAAGTAATGTCGCAATATTTCCCAGCATTGTTCAAGCGTATACAAAACCATATTCGTTCAGCGGAAGGATAAAACTAATTATCTGTCAAATCAGACATGAGCTAAGTGTTACCATTCACGAAATAAGCACTAGTTGAAAAAAAAAACGTTAGATGGCGGACCCTATATATCTAAAATATTTTCTATCTTATTTTGAATGTAAAATTAAGATTTAGATAAAAAGAGCGCACACAAAAGACCGCCAAGTAATTGGTAGTATGTAAACCAATATTTTTTGCATATATTATACAAAAACATTATAACATTTTCCAAAATTTTTACTTGATAAACAAATTTATTGATTAATAAAGTTGTTTAGAACTGTTCATTTATAGAACATCCAAGGAAGTTAGCTGTTGGGCACCTGATCCATTCGTTAAGTCTCCCCGAGGACTATAATAGTCGCCAAAAATCTCAGGAATTCCTATTTACAGAATCCCCGTGTGATGAAGTCCTTGGATTTTTTTTGGCAGCTTATCTCCCCAGAATATCGCCAGTTTTCGCTTTCTTTCCTTCAAAACTGTAACCGTAGGAGACAACCCTTGGAAACTGGGTCCAACGGTAAGTCTCTCTGAGAACTATAATCGTGGTCAAAAATGTTGGCAGTACCAACAGAATTGTTCCTAGGAGAACCGGCAAGATAGGGTATTTTTTCGTTTACAGGACACCCATGGGTGGTAACCCTTAGGGACCTGGTCCATGCTACTAATTATTTGCCAATGGTTTGTTTTGTGTACAGGGATGTTACCAAAATTTGCGAATGGTACCACAAATCTACTAGTTTTTAAGAGTCGTCGTGTTTATAAGAAATTTTATTGAATATAACAGAAAATTATATTTTTATGCGTATAAATGTATGTAACGATTTTAAAATACGAGGGCGGATCAATAAGTCCGTTACTTTTGGAAATTCCCTCGTAGTTATATGAAATGTAACACTGCTCCCATAAAGTACAACCTGTTAATAGCCTACTATCAAATTTTGAACAAGTTCCGTCATTTACTTTGCGGTTATCAGCAGATATTTGTTTGATCAGTAATTTTATCGTTGGAGCTAAACCCCTTTTTACCAAGCCATTTCTTTTGGTTTGGAAATAGGAAGTAGTCACTGGGGGCTAAATCCGGAGAATAAGTGAGGGGACAATTCCTAGTCTACTTCATGAATTTTTGCCATAGAATCTAAGCTGTCACACGATTCCGTTGGTGGTCGATTGTAAGCAAACGTGACAGCCATCTTGCGGAAAGCTTTCTCATACCTAAGTGATCGTTCAAAATTGAAACCACTGAGCCATGTGGCATGCCACTCAATCTCCGATCGGCCAACACCATATCGTGAATTTTTTCAATTTTTTTAGGTGTAGAGACCTCAACTGGGCGACCAGAACGTTCGGCATCTTCCGTGCTTGTAAGGCCGCAACGAAAGTCAGTAAACCACTTTTTAACCATTAAAATCGATGCTGCAAAGTCTCCATAGTATTTATCAAGCTTTTCCTTGGTTTGATTGATTTATTCGCAAAAAATAATGTTTAATAAGCACCCGAAATTCACTTTTTTCCATTTAAGTAAATGACGGAATTTGCTCAAAACTTGACAGTAATCTATTAATAGGTGGTACTTGATGGAAGCAGTGTTGCATTTCATACAACTACGAGGGAAGTTCTAAAAGTCACGCACTTATTGATCCGCCCTCGTATGTTACCAATCTCTATCGAATTTGGCCAGCTAAAGTAAAATTAGCCACGTCCCGAGTCCCAGTTGAATGCCCTTTTTTGTGTGTATTCTATCTAGAGAAAAAAATTTATCGCGGATATGATCATATTCTTATAGCAAGCTTTATATTGCTCTATATATTTTCTTTACTTGTGAATCTTATGAACTGGTCATTGATTCAATCGACTTTGTAAGATTATCTCGCCTATTAGCCTTTTTCTAATGAGTCTTTCATCAATTTGAAAAGATGTTAACATCTTCCCATAAGAATTATACAGGCCAAAAATTCTACATCTTTCTACATTTACAAAAGATGATCCTTTCTCATTTTGTTCCATCTTTCATATTTCTTTATTTTAAGTGTCATCACTAAAAAAATGACAAAAAAAAATCGATTTTCTTTCGTGCTATCACTAGCAAACTGACATTGCAGAAAATAAACAGAAAAATAATTTATTTAACAAAGGAAAATGAGCGGCAGATGTAAGAATTTAATACTTTTGTCTACCAAAAATTCTTCTTCATCAGCATCTTCTTCAAGAATGGCATTTAATATTTCAATGTATTGCATTAAAATTCCGGTTTGTTCTTGCAAAGCAACAACTACTCCAATAAATAAGCTTTCTCTAAATCCATTTTTTATTTTTTAACAAAAATGATGCTTCTTTTTCATTTATTTTTTTGACAGCTGAATATATAACAGATGAAAGATGTTGCCAATGTAAACACTTGTTTCACATTTTCACCATCTTCCATGCGTTTCACAAAGATGTTGTTCAGTGGTTGAATTACCAGGCATAAGTGGTACGGGGGTAACGAAAGGGCCCGGAATGTTAGAGATTGGCTTAGTATATTGAGGCAGCCCGAATTTTCTAGATAAAAAAGGAGGAACAGAAAGTGAATATACTCTTCATAACTTACTCATGTTTAAAAAATAACAGACATACACTTAAATCCAAAAGTCGTCTTTATGTGTGATGTCATGTTCGTTGAAATTTTTACTGAAGATCGAGTCACTCCTTAACCTAAAACTCTCTCCATTTGTTCCCGGATTTGCGACCGGCTGACTTCAATCATGACAAGATTTCTTAAGAAAATCTTTTGTGCCAAGCAGGTTAGTCACATTGAGAAAACCAAAACGGGACATCCACACAATTGGACACTAATATTTGTAGATTTTGTATGATAAAATCTGAAAGGTCGGAGCATGTTCTGTGCGAGTAGCTTTGTGACGGCTTCATGTTGCTTACGGTGCTTGTGCTAATAAGGTTTTATAAATTGAATTTAAATGGCTTTTTGAAAAGAATATGCCCATAATTTTGTCAATTTCCTTAAGGTATTTCACAAAAAATTAAAGAGACATGGGAGAGTTAAATGAGTGTACGAATAATAACAAAAAGTCATCAGTATTGATCATGGGTAATGCACAGTCGGAGTGCGAATGACGTTACAGCTATGAAGCTGATGCCGATGATATTGAAGATGACTGTTATTGTGATATAAAAAAATTACAAAGTTACAATCAATATTAATATGAAAAAAAGTCTTCAAATAAATGATGATGGTTTCTTCATTTGTTTATTACAAATTTGTTGTATTATTTATTTACCTGAATAGTATTTTTTTTCCAAATAATATTAATCGTTAGATTTTTTTTATACCCCGCTAAGATTTCAAATCTAACGAAATTTATTTTGCTCCCAAAAAAATAAAATACACCATAACAATTTGTTTTACACTATTCAATATATTTACAACTAAAATAACAACCATAAATTGTTACAAATTACCCATGGTGTTCTCATATATGACCGTAAAAAATACCAACATGAACAATATGTACAATATCGAAGGACACCTTTAATGTTACAAGTACATCAGATTTCTATTCAATACAATAGAAATTTATTTTCTTTATTAAATATTTGTTGTAATCACACTATTTCTACACTATAATTTTCAATCAATTCGTTATTATTATTGAATGTGAAAAACCATGCAAACCCATCGTATACTGGACTGGTTTATCATTTTGATGATAATACTCTTTCGTACATTGTTTCATTGCTTTGATTAAGAACTATTTTATTGCCTTTTTTTTATTATGTGGTTTTTTTAATCCATCATAATGCTGCCATCAATTGTTTTTATTTTCCTTTTTCATTTTATGATGTCTTGATTTATGTATTGCTTTTTATTTTGTGGCTTAATAACCTGAATTGTCAAAAATCGTGCGTAAATATCAAAATCGTAAACAAGAATATAACAATTGAAATTTGAGTATATTAAATAGGAATATGATTTTATAAGTTTAATCTTAAGCAGAAATAAATAGAATTTTTTAATTTTATTGCCCAAAGACAACAGCGGCATTGAAGTTCTAAAAATAATAGAATTAACTACCGAGGTCTTTAATAAATAAATATTGCTTTTTAAAATTTGCAGATCCCCCACCTTAGCAACTACACCAACAGCACTTTGCACACAATTTTGAAGAATTAAAACTTGTTTCAAATGTATTCAATTCGATTTTAAGCGATCAATATTATGACAGCCTTACACTGACTGAAATAAACCTTAATAATAACAGAAAAAATTAGTAAAAAAGGCTGCATGTAAAACAGATGAAATTAGCAGTTTTTTGGCTAAATATTGGTAAGGTAAGAACATAAAAAAGAAATCAGTTAAATATACAAAATGTTAGTTTGAGTAAAATTTTAGTTAATTGAAAATAACACTACCTTGCTGAAATGAGCAAAAATATCTGCTGAATATTAGTAGACATAAAACATAAAGACAAACCTGTTATACCAACCAATTTTCAGTTATATTTAAGATAAGTTTAATTTAATGGAAATAACAATATATTCGGCTCAAATCAACAAGAAATAATTTGCTAAAATACTGTAAACTGCTGATTACAAAAGATTTAAAATTTCTTGGTGATTGTTTTACACTCCGAAAAAAGTTAGTAGAAAAATTTGTAAACGGTTTTCAATCCCACTTTACTATTTTTGTACAGATTTTTAGTAAAAAAATTATAAATTAGTAAATTTTTTTGCTATTTATATTTTACAAGTTTCGAAATATTTACAAATTTTTGAAAACCAATTTGCTAAAATTAGCAAAAAAAAAGTATTATTTAAAAAAAAGTGGACATTGAAGTAAGTTTTATTTCTAACTAGTGGATCCCGGCGTGCTTCGCTGCACATGAATATTAACATTGAATCAAAATCATTGTTTTTTTATTTATTTTTTATTTGGACCGCACACGCTCATGGGCGCCTACGTATTTGTTGTTTTTTTTTATATGGACAAAATCACATGTTGACATGTAAAGTCATAACACACGAACGCGTCGACCGATTTCATGCAAACCATCTACACGACAAACCATCTACACGGCCATACGAACAAACCCTAAAAATTTAATCGAATTCGGTTTGCCGTTCGTGAGTTATAAAGTCACAGCACACAACACAACAGTTTTTTAAATATATAGAGAAAAATTTTTTTTATTCCCAGGTGAAAATGTTCATATATTGTCATATATGGTCATGTATGGTTGCATATATGGGTTCATATACTATTCAATATATGCTGGGATCCGAAATCTGAGGGTATATGGCCGTATATGGTCATATATGAACATATATGAGAGTTCATATATGTTCATATATAAGTACTTTTTCTATATGCCGGTATATTAACAATGTTTAAACAAAATATTGCCTTTTTTATTAAAATTAAATGAAGTAACATTAAATCAACATTAAATTCAATGGAAAAAGGAATATTTACATGCAATAAATTTAAGGTAAAAAAACACACATAAATTTTGGGAAAAGAGTACCAATACTATTTTTAGATTATAGTATCTTCATTTTATATAACAATTCTAACTTTCTTGTTATTATTAAAAAACAGTATTAAAAATAAAATAAATAAATAATTAAAAATAAAGAACAAAGTATGAATTGTTACATTAAATGAAGAGTTGCTGTACTATTTTTCCCAAAATTTATGTGTTTTTTTACTTTAAATTTGTTGCATGTAAATATCCCTTTTTTCGCACATAGCTGTATGTTTAAAACAGTATACAGATATAAAAAGGAACACTGGAACATGGCTTAAGTGACTTAAGCTTTGTTTTGGTATCAAACAAAATTCGGTTGACACAACTGATACTGTTTTCTGGGTGTGTAAATGTTTCTCCTAGATGATCTGCAAAGGCATCGGCTTGTTGTTGCCTGTGGGTTTGACAGAAGGAAGAGCTGCTTCATGTATTACATTTGTAAACATATCCACAGCATCTCTCCAAACTTAATAGAGATTCTTAAGTCAAAATTTTTGTCAATCCAATTTCCAAACATCCTCCAATTAGCAAATAAATATTTATACTTACAAACTTAAATTGCCTTAAAATGATACATAAGCTGAAAAAAGGGATCGGAAGTGAAAATACTTTTCACAACCGACTCATGTCCAAAAATAGGATATCCACTTAAAATAGCACTTAAAACCTTTTTAGTTCTAAAAATCAGCCCAATTAAAATTTGAGCTTAAAATCAAAAAAATTTGCTAAAATATATTTCAAAACAAAACTTGGCAAATTAAAACAAAATGATAAATTCGTTTATATTTTAACTATTTTTTAAGCCTTTGGTTTTTTTTAATTTTGTCTGAAATAATATTTGAAAAAAATAAATAAAAAATGTTGCTCGATAAAAAAAATATATATTTGTATATTGGAATTCGTAAGGCAATTTCAAAAGAAATTAGCAGTTTTAAAGTGCAAAAGTGTATCTAAGAATAATGTAGATAATTTGTGCATTTTAATAATATTTGTTTATAAATAAAATTTTTTTCTATATTTTACAATTCACTGATTTTACAGCAATTTACTAAAATTTAGTAGCGCTTACTAATTTTTTACACTAATTTGGTTGTACTTATATTAATAATATTTAGTATTGCTTTTTGGTGATTTTAGCAAACCGATTTGAAATTTCACTTTACAAAAAGTTTACTAAAATTTAGTAGCGGCTACTAACATTTATACTCATTTTATTGTACTACACGTCAGCAGACATGTGTTGCTAAGATTAGCAAAAAAAAAAAATAGGGCTGAGCTCAAATTAGCAACATTTCCCGTAAGAACAGCAACATTTTCTGTTTCCAAATGTTTTCGCTGATTTTAGCAGGCTAAATTTTCATTTTCAATTTATTAAATTTAAACACAAGTCCAACAAAAAATTTTTAAATTTAACAGTTAAATTTTTGAAAATTTTTGTTTACTAATAGCTACCAAAAAATCAGCTTATTTCAACAGCAATTCCGCAGGATCCTTATGAACTAATTTTTAGTTATCTTTGGTAAAATATTTTACCGACTTTTTTCATTTAGTGTGGCTGTCTTTCTACGGGAGACCTATTGGCTTTTCTTTTGGAGCACGTTCATTCACCAGTTTGGGGAAAGTAAAGTGGTTATTCTAGATATGTGCAAGGCATTCAGTTGTGTGTGGCACGTCACGCTGGTATAAAAGCATTTTGGTTTTGGTGTCTGTATTGATTTAATTTCTCGAGATTTGCACCCAGTTGTTAAAAAGTTATTCCGCTAGAAGAATTGTGTGTATTTTGTAATTTTAACAAAAACCAAAAACAAGCATTCTCAGGGATCTCACAATACATGTTGTTATGGATAGGATCTCATCTAAAGAGTACAGGGATACTGCAAGTTTCGGATATTTCTTTCTTTTTTCTAAATGAAAATCTAGCTTTAAAATTGTAAATGTATAAAATTTTCCCCTTTTTTTTAGCAAATACTGTTTAAAATAGTTTTTTTTTTTTTGAAAATGGATCACTTTTAAAATAAACGGTTAAATTCTTTGAATTAAAAGTAATAACAGCTATGAGATTACAATCTAACTGTCTCACTATGTGCTTTAAATGAAAAAAAAAAAACTTAAAAATTACACTACAAATAAATTTATTAAAAACATTTTAACAATTTTCATTTTCATTCAACAATTATTTTATTTGCACCCCATTGAAAACCATTCATTATCAGCCCAATATACCATGTTATAGCATATGAAACCCCACTTTAATGAGATTTCATGCAATTTAAGTCAAAACAATTTTAGCACTGTTGGATATCAGAAATATGCAGTAAATGAAATGAAAAAAAAAACACAGAGACAATAAGATACATTTATTCAATTTCAATTTTTTTTTCTGAATTCTATAACATGAACGACAACAACGGGCAAATCAACAAACAGAAAATAATATTATTGTATAAATTGCAATAAAAAATGTATGAGAAAAATAAGAAGTTAAGAACGAAACACGTACCAACTGAAGAATATCAAAAAACGGAATTATTATGTACATATGGTTGAGAGATGGTTTAAGAAGTAAAATATATATGTACCCAATAACAGCAACAACAACAACAACCATAAGGATGATCATGATCATCGGCGGCTTTGTGGCGTCTCCAACACAGTACGCGTTAATAACAACACAACGTGAGAGCATGTTGCGCAAACTCGTCGCCAACTTTACAAAGTCACAAAGTTTTTGTAAGTTGTTTTCCCTTACCGAACAAACGAACACACAAACATACAAACACATCTCTGGATATTGTTGAAGAAGCAATATTCACAATATATATTTCAATGTTCTGGTCTCAAGTATACATTTGATAGTGACCATGATGTTGATGATGACAACAACATTGAAGTTGTTAAAAATGTCTTTGAAAATATTGTCGGTTGCTCGATTTGTTTGTTTTTATTTTATATTTGGTTGCAATGTTGCAACAACTTTTGTGCAAAAAAATTAATAATTTCTTGTCATTTTGGTTGTTGGTAGAGGCAACAACATAAAATACAACATTTGCAAACAACAGCAACCACAGATGAAAGAAGAAACATCTAAATATTTGTTTGTTGCATTTTAAATTTCACAAACAATATGTAAAATCCATACATTTTTAATCAACAACATTATAACGTCATAACGATATTTAATACGTATGCATAAAACTAATGGAGTTGCCAGATGTATACACTCACCAAAAAAAGTTTGTATTAATTTGAGCCCGGCAGTATTTTTTGCTAATCATAGCAACATATGTCTGCTGACGTGTAGTACAATGAAATTATTAGAAAAAAATTAGTAACCACTACTAACTTTTAGTATACTTATTGTAAAGTGAAATTTAAAATCGGTTTGCTAAAATCAACAAAAATTTTACGAAATATTATTTATATTCCCAGCAAAAATGAAGCTGCCAAAGAAGCAATAAAAGCATCACTACTATGGCAAAGGCATCGCTTCTTTTCTGATGGTTTCATCGATGAATTTAACATTAGCGTGTCATAGGATGGAAGTATTCAAATGTAGCTACTAGCATTACTCATACTTTACTCTAAGGAAGCAATGATAATACAATGATTAGATATTCTGATGCATGAGTGGAAAATGTTCATATACTTTGTGGTATTTAAGCTATGATGAAAATTTAATTCATAAGAATGCAGAAAAAAGTTTAAAGAAGCGAAATTTATGCATTGATATACAAATACTATTTATTAAAACAAATAAATAATTCTGCATTAGTGAAAAAGCATTTTTGAAACATTTTTTAAAAATTTTAATGAATTTTTAGACAAATTTTAAAATATTTTTGGATAATTTAAAAACTGGTTGTACAATTTTGAAACATTTTTAGACAATTTTAAAATATTTTTGAACAATTTTAAATAATTTTTGCACAATTTTAAAACATTTTTGGGCAATTTGAAATAATTTTTACACAATTTTAAAATTATTTTGATAAATTCTGAATTAAAACTGGAAATGGTGTAGTGTTAATTAATAAACATAAAGCAAAAATGCACAGATTGCGTAGTCATAAATATTTAAGGCTGAAAAAATTCAAATGACATGGCCTTTCAATTAAAGTTTTAAAAAAATCAGTTTTTCTTGATGTTTCAAAACTTTTATGAAAATTGCAAAACTGTAAAAATTCTAACCCTCATGAAATTTTAAACTAAAATATAAAAAATTAATAAAATTCATGAGACTTATTTTTTCAATTTGAATAAATGCTTTAGATTCAAAAAATATACGATATACTATTACATATGCTTTAGAAGTAATGAAGAGTGATTTTTAAATATGAAATTTGAAATATGAACACATGAATTCTTTTGGAAGTGCCTTAGAATAACAGCAAAAAATCATAAAAGAATGTCAACTGAAGTTTAGGAAGCAATGAAAGAAGTTATAGTCACATAATGACTACCATTTTTTTTGCTGGGTTATTACAACCAAATTTGTACAAAAAATTAATAAGCGCTATTAAATTTTAGTAAATTGTTGTAAACTCAATAAATTGTAAAATATATCAAAATTTTCATTTATAAAAAAATATAATTAAAATGCACAAATTAACTCAATTATTTTTAGATACACTTGTTGCACTTTAAAGCTGCTAACTTATTTTGAAATTTCCTTACTAATTCGAATATTAAAATTTATATTTTTTTTATCCAGCAAATTTTTTTTTATTTTGTTATTTTTTTTTTTTAATATTTTACACAAAATTAAAAATAAAAAAATTTAAGGGCCTAAAAAATAGTTAAAGCATAAACGAGTCTATAATTTTTCTTTAAATTGCTAATGTTTGCTTTGAAAAATATTTTTAGTAAATTTTATGGTTTTTAAGGACAAATTTTAATCGTTTTAAGGGCTGATTTTTAGAACAAAAAAGTTTTTAGTGCTATTTTAAGTGGATGCCCTATTTTTGGACATGAGTCGGTTGTGAAAAGTATTTTTCTTCATTTCCGATCCCTTTTTTGGAACCTATGCAACATTTTAACGCAATAAAAGTTTGTAGGTATAAGTTTTGTTCATAAAAAATATCAGGACCCTTCTCAGAATTTTATTTGGTGGAAATATTTTGACTTTTTTAAAGAGAAGCAATACTCAGGAAATTCTTCCTATTAATCAATGCGTTGCATTCCTTGAAAAATATAATTCTGATAATCTATATTTAAAGGCGGCCACTCACGTACAGTTTTAACTGTCAGTTTCAACTGTTCAGTTATAACTGCTAGACTTAACTGTGAACTGAGATCTACACACACGTGCAGTTCAATACTACAGTTTTTAACATCTATTCAAACAAGCAGGACGGTTTGACCGCTCTCGGTGTACTTTTTAAATTTCTCAGTTAAACTGAACAGTTCAGTTGAACTGTCAGTTATTACCCACATACGTACAGTTTTAACTGAACAGTTGAAACTGACAGTTAAAACTGTACGTGAGTGGCCGGCTTAAAACTAATATCATTGGATATTCTCCAGTTAAGAAAGGACTAAGACCATACTGACTCCAAATATTTACTAATAAAAACATTGGCGCCCAAGCCTTAAATCTGGCATCATTATAATAAACCCAAGTATGTTAAATGGCATACAAAAAAAATAAACTCTTTAAATCAGGAGCGACTCAAAATTGGTGAAAAGAAAAAAAAATAATAATATGAAAACATTACAAACATGTATGTGACCCTGTTTAGGAGAAGGCCACAAGTAAAAGACACTAAAGGGTCTACTGAAGTGGTTAGTTGGTTTGTTTGTTTGGTTGGTGATAATGTTTTATTTCCTTCTGGCTACAAATAAACCATAAAGGAAAAAAACATGCAACTTGTACATGTGAGTGTATGTAAATTATGGATTTTTATTTATTATTGAACTGTTACTGTTACCAAAATGATGTTCTATCCTACACTCGTATGGACTTTGGCAGACATAGTTTCATATTTGTTCAATTGTAACGACTTCTTTTAGCATGTCTTGTATGCTATATTTTAATATATATTTCAAAGAAAATGTTGTAATATTCAAATTATTTTTTTAGTGTTTTATTTATGCCGACTCTAGGCTGATTTTACTTTCAAGTTTTTTCTTTTGCATTTTTTATGGCCATTAAATTGTTTTAGTTTCTGTTTTTAATTTTTGGTGGATAAATGCATTTGAAAACTTTGTTGTATGTCATTTTGTATAAAGTTAGTTTGTGAAAAGTTTGACAAATGTTGTTGAAGTTTTTATTTTGTTTTTGTAGTGTGCACAAATTATTTTAAATCACGCGATTTCTATTAAGGAGTTAACACTAACACTTTTGAATTTAATTTGGTTGTTTTCAAAATATATATTTTATGAATATTTCAAGAAATTGTATAATATTTGTCAACAGATCAAATGTTGGCAAATGTTGGAGTTTTTTTTTAGAGCACTATATTATTTCTTTTAAGATATATCTCTAAACTAAAGTTTTTAGCAAAATTGCAACTAAATCGGTTCCTTTATATAAAAAGAACCTGTCACTAATATGACACTGTCATTGGAGGTGGAAATTGAGGCCTGGTGACATTATTTTAAAAATCCTTTTTTGTGTCCTTTACGGGAAAAAAGGATGTATTATAGACTTTTTATAAACAAAATTTATAAAATGCCGATAAAGAAATAAATGAAATAGTGTTACACTCAGAAAAAAATGTTAGTAGAAAAATTTATAAACGGTAAAAATATTATTATTTAGTAAAATTTTTCGCTTTTACAAATTACAGAATTTTTACAGAATGTTTACAAATTTTTCAAAAACCTATTTTGAATTTTAAAAAATTTAATCTTATACATACAAACCTTAAGTGCTTTAAAATGGTACATAGGTTGAAAAAAGGTATTGGAAGTGAAGATACTTTTCACAACCGACCCATGTCCAAACGAAAAAAAAAAATTTTTTTTGCTCGATAAAGAAATATATAAATTTGTATATTTGAATTCGTAAGGCAATTTCAAAAGAAATTTGCAATATATATTTTCCACAAACTGCTTTTCTGTACTTTAACTATAAAATTTAATCTTGTTGTACAGGATATGTGAATATAAATAAATAAATAAATAAATAAATAAATAAATAAATAAATAAATAAATAAATAAATAAATAAATAAATAAATAAATAAATGAATAAATAAATAAATAAATAAATAAATAAATAAATAAATAAATTAATAAATAAATAAATAAATAAATAAATTAATTAATTAATAATTTGTGCATTTGAATAATTTTTCCTTCTTAATTAAAATGTTGCTATATTTTACAATTTTACAGCAATTTAATAAGATTTAGTAGCGTTTACTAATTTATTATACTAATTTGATTGTACTAATATTAATATTATAGTATTGTCAGCAGACAAGCTTTTCTATGATTAGTAAAGAATACCGCTGGGCTCAAATTAGCAAAATTTCCCGTAATACTAACAAAATTTTTAGTTGCCATTACAAATTTTTTTTGGTGAGTGTATCCTTAAAATACCGTAACCGAAATAACCTCAAATAACGTTAACTGAATGGTTTCGGCTACTAACTATTAAAAGTCGTAATTAATTTTTATTTTTTTGTTAAACTCGAATAAATAAATTCGAGATTTTTGATCTCAAGATTTTTGATTAAATGATAGTGTTTTTTAGCAAAAAAAACCTTTTTATTTCTCAAAGCTTTCTCTTGTTTTGATAGCATGAGAGAGAACAACTAGCCAACTTTCGGGCTTAAGTGCATGTCCTATTTTTGGACCCCTGTCGGTTGTGGAGAATATCTTCCTCATTTTCAATCTAACCTATTCTCCTTTTAGCTCAAAACACTTTTTCCAATGCTTATCCAATTTGTTTATCTTTTTCAAATAAGAGGATTTCTTAAGATTTGTTTGCTCAATGATGTCATCATTGAAGCTAAATCTCTTCCCGCCATGCCATTTATTTAGGTTTGGAAATAGAAAATAATCACTAATGCTAAATCCAAAGATTATGTGAATAAGGAAGTAAATCGTACACCAATTCATTGAGTCTTGCTATGGCAACTATGCGTTTATGGTCTATTGTGAGCAAAAGCAGCACACATTGTTTTAAAATCCAACTAATCATATAAAATCGAAATCACTGAGCGAAGTAGTGATGGAATTGTTCACCCAAAACATTCAGCATCACTACAAAGTGCTTTAAATACATAGGAATCAAAAATAGGGTGCATATCCATTTTCTTGGGATAAGTATTCAGCCAAATTCACATATTTTATCCCTTTTTAAATATCAGCGGACTGGTATATATTTTTTATTTTTTTTTTTGATATTCGTGTTTTTTAGATTCTAAAAACTTTTTTGGAAAGCAACCCAAATAGGCATTATGTATATAAAACTTTTGATTTGACGAATATTATATTTCAATGCAGTTTTTACACAGAATTTCAAACCTTTTTTGACATGCTGCCGAACAAAAAAATATCAAAAAATGCAGACATCTTTCCCCTAGATCCCCGAGTAAACCAGATATTTATCATTATAATTGAAAATGCAGTCCCCTTAGTACTTATTAAGCTTGTCATTTGCTGGAACGGTATTTTCTTTCCGCAAATAGTTATATTTTATGAGGTCTTATCTTGAAATTTGTTCGTTTTTTTAAATAAATGTTACATTCGTTAAAAAACGAATATTTCCTCAGATTATAAATAATAATGCTTTAATTGTTTTAATGCAAATCTTATATAAGAAAAAATATATTAAAAACGAAATCTCCCAGCTGAAAAAAAAAATAACTTAAGCCACACCAGAAAGTACTTACATTAATAGAGAAGCTCCCAGGAAAACATGTTATTATTTACTCGCTTAATTTAGTTTGTTTGCGAGAGGGTAAGTTATTAATTTAATTACATTTTTACTTTTACCGCATTCCAGCGCTTTTTAAGCGGTCTGACGACGCTTTTTAATTCAAAAATATTCCCATCACTGCCAACGAATATCATTGTACAAACAAACGGTTTTCATTTGCTTCATGAACAAATAAAAAGAGAGTGGTTTAAACGAGACGAAGAAGGGTAAGAAACCTTCTGGTGACACTACCAATATCATTACAAAGTTTTTTTAATGCCGCAAAGCAATTTACTATAATTATGGGTAGCTGAACGAATAAATTGCATGAAAATGGCGTGTTTCCTAAGAAAAAAAAAACAGTCCTCCAACATAAAAAAACACACAAACAAAATTTAGAGAGGGTTAAATAAAAGTTTTGTGACAATAATTACATTAAACTTTTCGAGGTGGAAAAAAAAAACTTTATTTTAAAACTATTAAATGGTAGACGAAAATTATAGGGTTTGTTTTACTTTTTTTTTTATTTGTAAATAATTTCTAAAGGGGTAGTCTATAAATAAGTGGATACTTGAAAATGTCAGCCATATAAATAAACAATTTTGAGATTTTTATTAACTTTTTCCAAGAATTTTTTTTGTATAGCCAAAACCAATTAGAGTAGAGAAGCTTAACAAATCCTGAAACAACTCATAAACATAATTTGTTTTAAAATATTAACATTACAATTGTCATGTTTACAAATTTTACATTCATTACATAAATGAATAAACTGTCAGCATGACATTGTGAGGGAATTGGTGTCTGTGTGTGCTTAAGCAGAAACCTGGACAGACCAATAAACAGACGAACCCCGATGTGCGACATACCAAAATAAAACCCCGAGGCAGAAATTTGAAAACGTTATTGTAAGCTAATACTTTTTTTCTTTCGAGGAGGATTATTTCCTCGCGATAAATATCTCTTTATCAAAATCAAGCTAAAAATTTTAAGTTGGGCATGCCGACTATATGATATCCTACACCACAGTACAATTTGGGTCGCATTTCAGGTAAAGGATCAAATTTTGGAATGAAGTTTCAATTAGCAGTTTTTATAATTATAGTGAAATTTGTAATAGGTGAAATAAATAATTGGAAGAGTCAAATATTTTTTCTTGTAACAAACTTCAGTACAAAGTCATTATACCTTATAGAGCGTGGGGGAAAATCATAGCTGAAAAAATACCTATTTTTTGAATCAATTCCCCTTTAAATTAATTAATTTTGTAAATCAGTGAGTAATCTATAATCAGTTGAAATCAGTGATTTGATATTGAATACAATTAGATTGACGGGTGAAAATGCGGCCGTTTTTTATTTTGGAATGAGAACTATTTGCTTGATAAATAAAATTATATCGATCCCGTACAAAAAATTGCTTAAAATCAATTTGGTTTGGTTCAGTTCATATTTTAACCTACTTCCATAAGTTTCATCCTTTGGAAAATTCAATACAGTCATTTTGATCAAATTATCTTTAGGATTATAGTTTGATTACAAGGCTTGTTCATTTTACATGGATAGACGGAAGGACGGTTGGACGGACATCGCTGAATCGATTCAGCAACTAATTCTTGGTTGATTGGTTGGTAACTACAAACATCATCACAAAGCCAACACATCCTGTTCCACATAGTGGTGCTGGGTATAGAAATATTTTCGCTCAAAATAAATTTTTGAATTTCGCCTAAAAATAATTCCTTCCGCGTAAAAAGTTTTTAATATTTTTCTAATTACACTCTCTTATTACTCGTATCTAAAAAAATCGTTTCCTTTGAAAATTTCACAAAAATATTTTTTTTTGTGAAAATAAAAATTTGTTTAACCCTTTAACTGTCTTGTGCATTATGTGGACAGGCAAATGGTTAAAAACATCTTCCAAAAGAAAAAAAATCCTTTCATATGACAAATTAAACATAATAATAATTTACAAAAAAAAATCCCTTTTAAGCAATGAAATTCATTAAATAAAAACCTTGATCTTTATAATCGTTGTAAACCTCCCCCGATTTTCGATGTCCCATAAAGGCGCGTAAATTGGGGTTTGACTGTAATGTTAAATGAGAAAATTTATTGTGTGTGTGTGGATATTTTTCAAAATGTCATTTTACAACATTTCGTTGAATGCAAATACTCGCTGACAAACAAATGTGTAGTGAGGATTGCCAGGTGGTAAAGAGTTTATTTTTTTGTAATATCATGGAATATTCCTATGATTTATTTGAAATCTGCTGTTTCTAATGGTAAACAGACAATTTAAGAGAAATTTCTTAAAATTTTTGTCTTAAAGAATAATTTAAAATGTATACTATTGTTCATTAAAATTGTATTTAAATTTTGAACTGTTTAAACTTAAGCTAGAATTAGCCATACACAATGTACTTCTATATGGTTGTCTCTTTTTAACTTATTCATTTCGATTGAATCATTCATTTCGATTGAATAAGTCACGTTACGTATAAGTAATCCTTGCTTTAAATTAGGAAATATTTATTAAATTGTTGGCAACTCTATCTGTCATGGGCGTTAATAGAGAAGATAAGTAAACTAGTTTTCTGCACTGATTTATTTCATTATTTTTCTGGTTCTTTCCTCATCTTAATATTCCCTTGTCAGGTTACTTTTAGAGAATCCATCATATTTTCAGAGTAAGTTAATTTGTGAAGACCACACAAATATTATGAAAATTTTACGCAATGCCTTGTGTTGTTGCAAAGATTTATATTACTACACATGAGTCGAGGAGACAGACATTTAAGTAAGGAGATATTCAAGAATCATTTCAACATTTTTACTGTCCCTATATTGAATGTGTCATTAAGTTTAGCAAAAAAGAAAAATCACCCAGTTTTTTGTAACCTTTAAAAAACGACACAATTAAAACTGGTATTTAAAACATCAAGTTTATGCTTAAGTCAAAAGATTGTTTTCAACCAAACAATTAGGAAGTTCAGGTCAAACTCAACACAGAAATACTCGTACACCTATAGGTGTAGTGGTGGTATTGGTGATTATTATCAACTTCATGGTTAATTTTCAAGTCTATCAAAAACCGTCATTGGTATTTTAACATGGTTTATTGACAAACATTTATCAAATCAAACTAACAAAAATATATAATTTTGTTGATAATTGTCTATTTATTTTATTGACAAACATTTATCAAATCAAACTAACAAAAATATATAATTTTGTTGATAATTGTTTATTTTTATTAAAAATTGTATAATACTTATTTATTGTTAATGTTTTGAATGTATAAAAAAAATTAAATTGTATTTCTAAATTATGTTGTATTGTTGTGTGAATATTTGTATTCCTTTTGATGGTCCGTCCATGTGTCCGTCTATGGTTTTGAATATAGCTCTGAGCATATTTTTGAACCAATCCAAACACCAAACAAATACATTGAAATTGATTTAAAAAATGTCTTCTAATTTATCATTTGGTTTGTGTTGTTTAGTCGTGTAGTTAGTTGTAGGGTATTTGATTTGTTTCGATTTGTGGCCGTCATTTTAATAAATGTCTTTCTTTCTGTTGTTTTTTTTTTGTATTATTTTTTAAATATTTTTTTTTAACTTCATAATTTAAAACCCAGTCGTTTTTGTGTATGTTTATGATGCTTAAGGTTTTTTAAGGCTGACATGTTATTTTGGCCCTTAATTGTTTGTTTATTTAAAGGCCAAATGTACATTTATATACAAAAGATGGCAATATTGCACCCAAACTTATGTTTTTATATTGATATTAGTGTTTTTTAATTTTCAAGTTTTTAATTAAAATTTAAAATGGTAGAGTTGCATAAGGAATGAGATGTAGAAATAATCATGCCATTCGATTTTCATTTGGGTTTGCATATAAAATTGAATCTGTTTATCTCGCCAACTACACAAAATGCAAGGTGGGGCAATAAGTATCACCCTATTGGAAAGTGCTGCCATTTTTGCAAAAGACATCGACTGTCAATTTGATTTTAAAATTCATAAAGTAGAGACGTGTCAAATTTATTGAGAATAAAAATGAATCGCAACACGCCGATTTTGCAACTTAACGGCTGAGTGGATGTCTTTACATCAAAATTAATAATGAGCAACGAGGCTTATTTATATGAAGCACCTTCTCAAATTTACCGTATGAGGTGCAGTTACTTCGGAAAAGGTGACTGGACTTTATTTTTTCAAAGGAGTCCACAGTAACGCTATTAAGGTGAACAGCAAGTTTACGATCTGGATTTGGAGGACATGTGGTTGCCACAAAAAGGGACCACTTGTCATATTGCATGCGATACAATGCGTATCGCCTTCCTAGTACGTACATTCAGAAAATAAAGTTAGTAGAAAAATTTGTAAACGGTTTTTAATCCCATTTTACTATTTTTGTACTGAGTTTTTAGTAAAAAAATTAATATCTAGCAAATCTTTTTGCTATTTACATTTTACAACTTACAGAATTTTCACAGAATATTTACAAATTTTTATTGTTAATTTTAGAAATCATTTTAATAAATGTTTAAAAACCAATTTGCTGAAAGTAGCAAAAACAAGTAAAAAAGGGCTAAATTCGGCTGTGCCAAATCTTTGAATACCCTCCACCAATATCCTAAAAAGATGTTCTCTACTGTTTTTGATACAAATAAACTTTTGAAGTAAAATTATGTAGGCGAAAATATTTTTTGAGGTGAAAAACTTTTTTAGATGTGAAAAGAACTTTTTTGGAAGAAAAAAAAATTTAGAAGTGAAAAAAAATTTTTGAGGTGAAATAATTTTTTGTTGTGAAAAAAAAATTTAGTGGTGAAAAAATGTTTGAGGTGAATACAAAATATTTACTGCTAAGCGACTGGTGAAAAAAATATAAGAAAATATGTTATATACCAGTCGCTACTATGAAATTGTACTAAATTTGTATGTGCAACTTAGAGGCACCTTTACACTTTCACTAGTTTTTTTAACCATGTACTGCACAAAAAAAAAACATTTTAAAGCATAGTTTTTGTCAAATACTCAATTTTGTTCCGGCTAATGGGGACTAGCTCTGCAGCTGAATATGCCTAATGGAGAGAATGTACTTTCTGATGCGCCACGCATTGATAAATAGTTGCAACGAATATTATTTTTTAAAAAATTAAAGTGTGTTTGTCTAATGGAGAAAATACAGCAAAGCAATTAATTTGTTAAAGAAAGAACATGAGTTGTAACTATTTGTCAATAGATGGCCCATCAGAAGGTGCATATTTTGCTGCAGAGCTAGTCTCCATTAGCCATATTGTGCTACAATATGCAGTAGAGTATTATTGATTTTCTATTTTCTTCGTAACATAAATGAATATTTGCCAAAAACTATGAAAAATATATGTTTATGTGCATATTATACCTTAATTTTTTAAATCAATATTCATTTAGATGTTTAAGAGCACAATATTGCACTTTATTCATGTGTATTTTTTTATGAAAGAAAACATTAACATAAATATACATTTGCCAGTCCCTCAACCAAGGACCCTTGAAACCAGGATGAACAAACTACCAAATATTTAGCCACCCATGATGCCATGATGCCACGAAGCCATGATGGCATGATGATAAATGATGCGACTACAAAAATTCTTAGCCGAGACCACAACATTCTTAGCCGATTTTCAGAAAAACTAAGCCGCTAGCAAGGGTTTGTAGTCGCATCATTTGGCATCATGGGTGGCTAAAAATTTTGTAGTTTGTTCATCCTGGTTTCAAGGTTCCTTGCCTCAACTCTCAAAAATACAAATGGAACAAAAAAAATACTATTTTATTACGTCAAACATTTGAAAATTTGACTTTAAAATTATGTAATAAGTCCACCAGTAACATCTTAATGCATTAGAATTTGACGTTTGTAGTTAATTTAATATTTTTGGTAAATAAATTAATTGAAAGCCTAATCCAAGGCTATATCGCCATGGGGTGCCACCTATTCAAAAGTAGCAGCACTAAAGTAATTATGCATTTTGCTTTTTCTTTATATATCAATTTCTTTGGGCCTAGCCATGGGGCAGGGTATTGTTTTAGTTATTTCAGCGATACCTATTCAAAAGTAGGGGCACTAAAGCAATTATGTATTTTGCTCTTTCTTTAGATATAAATGTCTTTGGTAACAAAAACAAAAAATACATTTTATGGAATGAAACGAAAAACCAACAAAGCTTAACAGAAAAAACCCAATCAGGTTTACTATATCTCCTATAGTAGCCAAAGAATTGGAGATATTTTAAGTGGAAAATCCTAAGAAAATGCATGCGGAAAAATTATGAAAATTTCATAAAACGATTTTTAAATAGTTACGTATATGAAAATGCCGATGTTCTACCCTTCTGTAGGTACACCATGAAGTTGCAAGTCAGATTTGTTGAGAAACTTGAGCTACACGATAATTTGCTTGTCAGCCAAATATACGAAAACGAGAAAAACACCATCAATGGACGTATTAACGACAATCCAGCTCCTCTGGACCTTACCTCATTCTATATGAGCCCAGCCTCCAGCAATCATAGGGGCTGAATATGATATACGATGAACTGTTTATGAATATGTTTTGTCAATTTATGTAACAGAACTTTTGTTATTTAGGTTTAGTAATGTTATTTGTTTAGTTTAAGTAATGTTATTTACAGAGGTCTGCTCTGTTAGCGACTTTAACAATGTTGCTTTTTACGTTAACTTAGTTATTACAGTAACACGTATATAGGTTAAGAATGTTATTATTCTCATAGTATGAAAGACAATAAATGTAGTCGAACAAGAAGAAGACTTAATAACATTTTTACTTACTTAACAGAAAATTAAAATAGATACAGAAAAATTGTAAAAATTTGTATGGTAAGTTTAGAGGTACCTTCACATTTTCACATAACTTTTGAACCGCTAAACCGATTTCGCTCATTTTAAATACCAAACTGCCCGGGAGGAGACAGACAGACGGACATCGCTAAATCGTTTTAAAATTGCATAAGGATGACGAATATATATACTTTATGGGGTCTTAAACCTATATTTCGACATATTACAAACGGAATGACAAACTGATATATACCCTCACCATATATGGTGGAGGGTATAAAAATTTACTAATTTTAAACTTAAATTGCCTTAACAGATTAAAAAAATGGATCGGAAGTGAATATAACGACTCATGTCTAAAAATAGGACATCCACTTAAAATAGCATTAAAAACTTTTTTTAATTCTAAAAATCAGCCCTAAAAACAATTAAAATTTTACCTTAAAAGTAAAAAAAATTGTCTAAAATATTTTTCAAAACAGAAATTAATAAATTAAAACAAAACGATAAATTCATTTGTTTTTACAATTTTTAAACCTTTGATTTTTTTTTTTTAATTTTGTATAAAATATTTTTTGAAAAAAATAAATAAAATTAAAAAGTTTTGATGCTCGATAAAAAAAATAAATTTGCAATTTTGTACTAATATTAATAATATTTAGTAAATTTTTTTACTGATCTTTTTAGGATCACTTAACAAAAAGTTTACTCAAATTTAGTAGCGTCAGCTATTTTTTTTTTTTACAAATTTCATTGTAACTACTACACGTCAGCAGACATGTGTTGCTAAAATTAGCAAAATTTCCCGTTATAACAGCATAATTTTTAGTTGTCATTACAGACTTTTTTTGGTTTCTTCGATTCCTTTCTCTGGAAATATTTGAAGACATTGGTGTACGCGAACAAGCCAAGCAAAATTTAAGCTGAAATTGCCAACAAGACACCACAAATCCTGCGCACAGTTATGCAAAATTTAATTAAAATATCCTTAATTTGCTTCAATAATAATTATTATTAATAGTTATTATTTAATATTGTATTAAAAATAATTTATATGCGTAATTACCCAGCAAAAAATAAATGGAAGTGATTCTTAAGGAATTAATCTTTCATTAATTAAAAAATATAAATTACGAGGACAGATCAATAAGTATGTGACTTTTCGAACTTCCCTCGTAGTTATATGAAATACAACACTCCTCCCATCAAGTACCACCTTTTAATAGACTACTGCCAAATTTGAGCAAATTCCGTCATTTACTTTCCGTTTAACAGCTGTTCAAAACATAAAATATCGTGGGTTTTTTTAAAAATGGAATAAAGTGAATTTCGAGTGCTCATTAAACATTATTTTTTGCGAAAATAAACCGTCAATCAAACCAAGGAAAAGCTTGATAAATACTAGGGGACCCTGCACCATCGATTTCAATGGTAAAAAAAGTGGTTTACTGACTTTTGTAATTATATATGGAAAATAACAACATATGTGTCAGTTGAATTCCCAGGTAGAAGCTAAATGTTCTAAATGTTGGAATCTAAATTACAAATTCAAAATTTACTTATTTGCATCAAAAGATCTCATTTTCACTAAACCATAAGAAGGGCATTAGATGCAATGAAAAAGCATAATTAAAGAAAACTTCCACCCTATGACAACACCCCTATGTAAAAATAATTAGTTCCGATGCAAATTTTCACAACATCGGAAAATCACTGCTTCTATTTCTCTTTTTATGGTACTTTTTTTTGCTGTGTCGTTTTAAGCTGTGCTAAAATTAATTTTATTTTGTAGTCAGTTTTTGCCCTGTAAAAAGGTTTTTTTTTATTAAATAAATTAAAATATAAATAATTATAAATTATTCAGTTTAATTTCTTCGACCTTTTTAACAGAAATTCCAGGTAATAAGTATTCAAGCTCAAGGTCTATTTTGTACAAAATTATTTATTTTTCATCCTGATGAATTATTATAAATTCCAGGTAATAAGTATTCAAGCTCAAGGTCTATTTTGTATAAAATTAAAAAATAGACTTTGAGCTTGAATACTTATTACCTGGAATTTATAAATAATTATATTATAAAATTGTTTGGCTTTAGGTAATCAATTTTTAAAAAATAAATGTAATTATTATTGTGGATAAATTGTTGTGTTTATTATTAATTAATTTGTTTTACCAACAAAATTATTAAAATTATATTTTTATGTATCTTTGTCAGATCCCTTGAAGATGATTTGTGATGCAAATCGAAATATCGGAAAAATAAAATATTAAAATTAAAACACAAAATATTTGAATTTTTATTTTTTAAAAATTTATTACCTAAAGCTTAACAATTAATTTCATAATATAACAACACCAAGGGTCAACAATATTAAATATAATATAAATAATTTTCAACAATTAATTAAAACAAAAGTTGTAAGTTCGTACAAATATAATCATATAAAAACTGAAAGAATTTTCACTTTAAACAAAAGTTATAAAGAAAGAAAATCAGATGATTATTTTTGCCCAACCTTGTATTTCGTAAAGTTTCATTCAATGGAAGTTTTATTTATTTATTGAAATTTTATAATTTCAAAATTTAAAAACAAAACTTTTTTATTTCAGCTTTCTCACAAAAAATATTTAAAATTTTTATTAAACTAAAATGAAGTTTTATGAAAAAATATATTGTATTTCATAAGAAACATTGGTTTTAAAAAAATACATATATTTAAAATAATATGTCAGTAGCAAATCTGCCAATTGTGCTTGAAATAGATTTGACTAAAAAAACTAATTTTGTTAAAAAAAACAAATTTTTACAAAAATTTTAGTTATCTACTTATAACACAATACTAAAAATATATAAATAATTTTAAACAGTAATTTTCTAAATTGCTCGGTACAACAAGAAATTTTAGCCTGAATGTTGCCAACTGCAAAAGGAAGTATTTTATCTATTATATAAAACCCCCAACAGGTTTTGCAAGGTCAATTAATGATAATCACCTTTTTTAACCCCCTTTCTTAGTTTTTTTCTTACACGCAGGAAAAAGACACCTTTGAATAAGTCTACAGGTAAATATATATTTGTTCAGGAACTACCATATGTATATTTGAAGTAGATTTCCAAGTATTTTATATTAATGGTTATTATACATATGTTTCCAGGCAAACATTGTAATATTTATATTTTCCCACCTAAATAAATATATATTTGCAATTATTATACTTGTGGGATGGAAACATAATAATAATAAACATATATTTATTTACAGGCAAATATATATATGGTTGCCGGTGTATGCATCGCAAAGAATTCAAACATATATATGTTTACAAGCAAACATATTATATTTGCAGGCAAGCATATTGTATAATAAATACGGCAAATATAACTTACAGCGTTTCCAATTATATGAATATGACCAGCATATTATATTTCCAGCAAGGCGTTTTTTTTTCAGCGTGTATCAATATCGGGTTAGCGGTTGAGATGACCATAGAAAATGCTATTGGGATGGGTCGGACCTATGTGGTTTTTTATCAGCTGTCACCCTGCTTCATTACAAATCTAATTTGTTGAAGTAAATGGACAATTTCAGTAGAATTAATAGCTCACTCCTCCTTTAATAATATTTTGTACATATTTTTAAAAAATATTCAATAATAAATCATTTGACTTTTGAATCTTCATTACTTTTAGTCAATTGTTCTCAATATGACAACAACAAAACTAAATTAATGATTTTATACCAAAACAATTTATTAAACATCACCAAGTCACATACAATGTATGATGTTATGAGATGAGATGGATAGAAAATTCATCGGTTTCAAAATGTATAAAAAAAAAGGATGAACCAACAAAATAACAAATCATCAATTGACAAAACGATGGTCATCACTAAAACGTCATTATCCCAACAACAGGACATCACAATTGGCACACACTCTACATCATCAAAGGTAAGGGAACAGAACAAAATGTTACAAATTCATGAAATCTTTATACACTTGGTCACATGTAGAGAAAGATAATTTAAGAGCAACGTGAAAATACATGATCTGTTTGAAATGATTAATTTTCATTTTGAAAATATTACACACATATTTTATGATAATATTGAAAAGATAATCATTAGATTTTATGTGATAAAATTTCTTGAAAATTGTATTTTTATAATAAACAGGTGATAATATTTTATATTCACTTCTCTTTCTAAAATTACCTGGAGTACAGAAAATGTACGAATCTTTATTTATAAATTGTATAAAAACTGATCTGTGTTAATCTGCTGATTTAAATAATATTAAATTTAATTTACCCCCATATTTCTTACATGCAAATACATATTTTGTGCAAATTTGTTTTAAAACACATGCTCTACATTCATGATGGTATAAACTAATAACCTTTTACTAATACCTACACTATAATTATAATTTAAGTTCTTGTTAGAGAATAATTATTTAAAACCCTGTCATTATCGCATTTATGTTTATCTCGCAGTATATATATTTTTTTAAAGTTATGCTTAAATAATCTTAGAGGGAAAGTCTCCCACCGCGGGATCAATTGATATCGATGATATTGAAGAACGTGATTGAGGAAAACAAATTAATGCAAACTTAGTGCACTGCTGCACAGAAGGGCCCCAGCGACAGCAACATCAATTCAGAAAAATAATATGTATAATTTTTTTCTTCCTCATTCGGTGTTCCCATAGAACTTAACCCTGCCGAAGTAAAATAATATAAAAGGGCTAAGAACAAGTTTGCCATTTCTTCATCAAATGGCGAGCAACAGCCGTTCTAATATTAAACATCTCGCCATATTTGAAGGCTTTCATCTTTCAACACCTTTCATGTCTCCCCTATCGTCTTTACAAAGAAAGCAACGCATTAATTAGTAACAGGTGGAGCAAAAGTAATCCTCCTATCAAAAAATGCTATACATTTTGCGATTGGCCCCTAATGTCAGTTCTGTTTTGACATTTGTGTAGTAAACACATGCGAAATACACGTTAATAAACAATGTTACGCTACACTGCTCCAGAACGCGGAATATTGGTGACTATTTATTTGAGCAATAATGAAGATGATTTTTCATCAAAAATAATCATGAGTGATGAGGCCCATTTTCATCTTAGCGGGTACGTAAATAAGCAAAGTTTACGCTTCTGGGGCACTGAAAATCCGCGTGTAACCCACGAAGAGCCATTACACCCGCTCAAAGTCACTGTATGATGTGCTGTTTTCGCTGGAGGAGTCATCAGACCTTTTTTCTTCGAAGACGTCGCGGGCCAAACGGTAACTGTGAATGGTGAGCGCTACAGAGAAATGATCAACGAGTTCTTTTTGCCGCAACATGATGAATTGGGATTGAGAAACATGTGGTTCCAACAGGACGGTGCAACGCCACACACTGCACGTGCCACAACCGATATGCTGAAGGATGCATTTCCCGGGCGCCTAATCTCCCGTTTTGGTGATTTGCACTGGCCAGCAAAATCGCCTGATTTGACCGCTCCAGACTTCTTTTTGTGGGGCTTTTTGAAGTCGCGGGTTTATGTCAACAAGCCTCAGACTCTTTCAGCTCTTAAAGACAATATTCGTCAAGAATGTGAGGACCTATCGCCGGAAGTTTTGGCCAAAGTGATGGAAAATGCCATAAAAAGGGCTCAAATGACAATCAACTGTGGCGGCGGCCATTTACATGACATCATATTCTCGACTTGATGTAAAAAAAAATTAAAAGACCAAATAAAAATAATCCACAAGAAGAATCAAAGTTTTTCATTTTTTTTAAATTACAGCCAAAAAACATCGGAAGGTTATTTTTGCGCCACCCTGTAGGAAGAATTTCCAAATTGTTGCTTTTCTATAAAAGAAATAAAAAATATGGAGTTTTTTTGCTAGAAAGTGCTCCGCAAATATATTTCGATGAGTAGGAAAAAGTGTTAATGGACACTTAAAGAATAATAATAAGGAATCAAAAATAATATAAAATTAGTAAATAGATTAAGGTCGGGTATGCTGACTATATGATTCCCTACATCAAGTATAATTTGGTTCAAATTTCGGGAAATGGTCCAAATTCCGCGAGGATTCCTCATTATTTTTTTTATAAACAGATCAGAAAATAATGAAATTATTATTAGAATGAAATTACCCGAAATGCTCAGTTAAGCAAATACAGGAATGGGGGGTTTATATTGGAACTAGAGCCAAATATGGTCCAATAATCTCTTAAATTTTAAGGCGTGAAACTTATATTTGCGACCTGTACTTTAATCAAAGTTCATTTATAAAAGTACCGAGAAGGCGGGTTTATATTGGGACAATGTCTAAATGTTGTCCGATTTGCTTTAAATTCAGAGACGTGATTTGTGATCGCATATAACATTTTAGACAGATGTCTATGTTTTTGTGTGTTTAAATGTCATTTACTCCAAATTCAGAAAGGCGTTTCTTTATAAAAATTAGGTCTTAATGTGGATCGATTCTGACCAAATTCAATAGTGTTCGTCCATGTGCCAATACAAACATATATACCAAATCTATTCCAGTTATCTTTCTATTTGCAAGATGTAGTTTGATCACAAGATTTACTTGGAAACAAGGACTTGTACATATGGACTGACATGGTTAAATCGAATAAATAGATAATTCTCAGTTGATTAGTATGTATAGTTTTTTTCTGCACTTCATTTGACATTTCTCAATTTCAGACTAACTCAATTTGAACCATGGAGAGATACACAATCGAGCAACGCTTTAACGCTTATTCGGGCTTATTATAAAAATTGGCGTTCAAATCAAAATGCACTTTGTGATTTTTTTGGTCAGCATAATCGACCAAATGTGTCCACAAACCGGATAATTGTGCACATATTTCTGCAAATCGGGTCTGTTGGAAATGAGAAAACATCTGTGCATGCTCGCCAAGTTCGTTCTGCGGAAAACATTGCTGTTATTCGCGATAGTGTGGCAGAATAGTTGTCAACCTCGTCTCGCCGTCGGTGTTCGCTATCGCGAGATCATAACGGAATTCTTGAAGCCAGAAATTGAGGATATGGATGTGTACGATATGTGGTTTCAACAGGACGGTGCCACTTGCCACACAGCTAACGAAACAATGGCTCTTTTGCGCGACAAATTCAATGGCCGTGTTATCTCACGTGGTGGCGATGTCTATTGGCCGCCAAGATCATGTGAGTTGACACCGTTGGACTTCTTTCTTTGGGATTATTTAAAAGAAAAGGTGTACGTTGATAAGCCAGCAACAATTGAAGAGCTTAAGAATGAGATAATTCGGCACATTAACGGCATAGAACCTCAATTATGCCTCAGCGTCATCGAAAATTTGGATCATCGGATGGAGGTGGACCGCCGAGGTAGCGGCGGCCATTTGACCGATATTTTGTTCCATACACAATTGAACCATACCATGTTATCATAATAAAAAGAAATAACAATAATTTCCTAAATAATTTGTGTTTTATTCAAAATCAATATCGGCCCTTAAAATTAAACCACCCTTTATAAGGTGGGTCTCAGACCGATATTTTTGTAAGTTACAAACATCAGCACAGACTCATTATGCCCTGGACAAGAAGTGGCGTTGGATATAAAAATTTATGGTATCTTCCATAATAACAGACATTAATTAAATGGTTAGAACCGTAACAAAATACAGCGAAATGCACAATAGAGCAGATTAATCTTATATTCTCTACTTTTTACTAGTTGATCGGACCTTAACAAGATTCATAGTCAATTTACACTGCAGAGTTAAACTGGTAAAATGTGAGTTAATCCACTAATTGTTGCACTGAAATCAAGCAGTGAATAACTTTTTTACTAGATCAGCTTTCCAGTCTAAATGCAGCATAAATTTCAAAGATGGACTCAATTGTTTAAAAAAAAGCTAAGTTAAGGAGATGCTTTTGAGCAACCTCCATTTGAAATATCGCCAATACTATCGCCAATACTATAATAATAGACGTCATTAATGATTGGTATTGATAAACAAATTTTATACTAATATTTGTTTTTTTAACAAATTGTTTAAATTAAAAATTAGCCGTCAAAATGTATAAGTGTTTGTGGTGCAGTGAGTAGAGGTAACTCGGTACTCCGAATTTCTGCGTTCAAATCCCGGAAAAGGCAAACATTTAAAAAATATTTTTTTTTATTAAAATAAAATATAAAAATGTTTAAATGGCAAATATATCAAAGAAAATTTAAATTAGTTGTGGTGCAGTAAGCAAGAGCGTGAATGCACAGGTTCGATACCGGAAAAATCTAAAAATAATTTTTTTTAAATAAAATTTTGTGGAACGTAATAATTTTCATGTGGATTATAAGTATTAAATTAGATAACTGAATATTGGCTTTCACAACTAAAAATATAATTTAATATGAAAACAGTTGTCGTAACCGCCAAAATTCAATTGGCAACAAATTCGGTGGCCACATCTGATACTGGGTGTATATAAAATATACAATATATCATTATCGGAATTTCAATGTATTGAATAGGAAAACGAATGTAACGCGAGCGAAATTGGTGAAAAAATAAGTCACTCTGTGGCTGTTTCATAAAAATGAATATCTGTCCGATGCGCTATTTCGCTTAGTTTTCAAGATACAGGCCTTTTTTTCATAATGTTTTTCAGACCAAATTACAGAAAAACACAACTCCGGAAGTATGAGTAGGGACTTCGCATCAACTTTCTAGGGATAATGCTATCTTTTTAAAGCTCTTTTATTATTTGCTTTTGAGCCAGCTTATAAAGTGAGCAGCTCATTTTATTAAGGCTCCGACCGTTTTGAATAAAATGAGGAGCTCGCTCAAAAACATATTCTGAATACTGCTGTAAAACAAAACTCTATTTATTTTTTCTATATCAGCTTCGGTAAATATTTTTTTTTTCTATTTCGATGAAGGTAACGTAAGTCAAATAAAGCATCAACCTTATGTAAGCTCAGCTATATTCCAATAATCCCCTATAATGTCTACTATTATAATATTTTCAAGGAAACTAACGAAAGCACCAGATATTATACAAACAGATTTTATCATTAAAGCCGATTATCGATATCACAAAAATCCATTACACAAAAAATATCTAAATATCTTAAAAAAATTATATGCACTTAAATAAAAAAAGTTATAGAAGAAACTGTAATTGTTACAGAAAAATTTGCTAATTTTAGGCTAGCAAACCATTTGGAATATTTTAGCAAATCGAGTCCGTAATTATTAGTAAAGTGAAAATAGTAGAAAATGTTAGTCAAATTTTAGTGAACGTTACTAAAACTTTGTAAAACCCTTAATGAAAATTTATTTGTTAATCTAGCTAAATTTTTTAATAAATAATAGTATATTAGTTGTTTCAAATTAAAATTTATATTTGATATATTTTGACTTTTTATACATATATTAAGTTTTCTTTATAAAGGGTGGTTAAATTTTAAGGGCCGATGTTGATTTTGAATAAAACACAAATTATTTAGGAAATTATTGTCATTTATCGCGAACGAAAACAATGTTTTCCGCAGAACGAACTTGGCGAGCATGCACAGGTGTTTTCTCATTTCCTACAGACCTGATTTGCAGAAATATGTGCACAATTATACCGATTGTGGACACATTTGGTCGAAATCACAAAGTGCATTTTAATTTGTACGCCCATTTTCATAATAAGCCTGAATAACTTTAACGCGTTGCTCGATTGTGTATCTTTCCATAGTTTAAATTGAGTTAGTCTGAAATTGAGAAATGTCAAATGAAATGCAGAAAAAAACTTAGGTGTGATTCACATTCAACATCGGCTCTTAAAATTTAACCACCCTTTATATAAGATTATAAAAATTTTCGACACAAAAAAAAAATTGCTTTCAATTGTGAAAAAAATTAATAAAAATTTTTACAAGTTTTTGCAACTTGGTTATAAAACATTAGTAAAATATTTTGATGAAAATCTGCAACCAAAATTAACAAAACATTTTTTAATTTGTTAATAAAGGATCGGAGTAATTTTTACAAAAATACGAAATTGTGCAAAAACTGGAATATGTGTTAAAATATGTACTTTTTACTAATTTTCCCACTAATTTTTTTATTTAAGTGTATAAATCTTATTAAAAATCATCCCAGTGATAATCTGCTTAAAATACTAAGCAGCTTCCGAATACAAAACATATCAAAGCGAACATGAGAACACATACCAAGGCAAATGAAGCAGAATGATCATAAACATTAAATCGAATTTAAAATATCATCAATCAAAATTATTTGTCACTTATAAGTTTGTTTTTATGGTATGAAACAAGCATTCTGGTAGTAAAGTGTTATGACAAAATGCTTGCCGGTCAAAAAATGTTACACAAAAGGCCAAAGATAACCGACCTTTTTAAAATAACAATATCATCAACAGAAAAAAGTCATTTATAATAATAAAAAAAAAATAAATGACAAAAAGTAAAGTCTAAAATTTTTGTATGGCTTTTTAGATAGAACGAATACTTGACAACTAAACAAACCATGACAAAAGTTATACAGAAGAATGGTATTTGAAGAAAAAACTAAACACATTAAAAGGAGTTTGACACTGACAACAAATAAAATATAAAATAATTACAGACAAGTACTATTTGGTCTAATGAGAGTTGGAAGCAAACACACCATTAAATGAAATTCAAATCATCACATTGATATTTAATTGTTTGGTTAGTTTTAATTTATTTTATACAATAATTTTACAAGGGGTCAGAAATTTGTAACTTTCTTTCACCAAATTTTATGAAAAAATACAAGTAAAAAAGGCTTCGGCTGTGCGAATCTTTGAATACCCTCAACCAATGTTCTCTATTGTTTTTGATACAAACAATGTAAAAAACTTTAGAAGTAAAATTATGGAGGTGAAAAAAAATTTTTGAGGTAAAAAACTTTTTTGGATGCGGAAACGAATTTTTTTACGTGAAAAAAATTTTGAGGTGAAAAAATTTTTTTAGGTGAAAAAAATTTTTTGTGGTGAAAAAAAATTATAGTGGTGAAACAAATTTTTTGAGGTGAAAAAAATTTTTTGAGGTGAAAAATATTTGAGGTGTACAAAATATTATTAATTTCTAAGCGATTGGTGAAAAAATATGATAAAATATATTATATACCAGTGCTACTATGAAATTGTACTAAAATACACCAACTTGTATGGAAAATTTAGAGGTATCTTCACATTTTCACCCATAACTTTTTAACCGCTGGACCGATATTGCTCATTTTCAATACCAAACTGCTCGGGAGGATGTTCAATAATCTGGGTAAAAAAAGGTAACCCCGCTTGCGTCGTGATCGCCATTTCAACAGACAGACGGACATCGCTAAATCGACTTAAAATTACATAAGGATCACGAATATATATACTTTATGGGGTCTTAGACCTATATTTCGACATGTTACAAACGGAATGATAAACTGATATATATCCATATATATGGTGGAGGGTATAATAAACTGAAAATGATAAAAGCTTTTAAATGTTTGCTATTAGAATAGCCACAGTAATTTTTTGCTTCTATATAGGATTTTAAATTTCTGAAAATTGATTTTAGAGTTAAATTGTCTGAAAAATATAAATATTTACACTCTAAGAAACGTTTGTAAAATTACTACTATAAAATAGGTAAAGTTTTATGTAATATTACAAAAATTTGGTAAGTATAAACACCAAATGCGTAAAACAGTTCTGTACAAATTTTCATATACAATAATACTAACACAAAGTGTTTTTAAACATATGTGCTTACAATTAAGCACTTTATGCCTAAAATTAGTTTTCTTTTGTTGTATTAAAATTTTACGCACAAAATTTGTAAATATACAAACCTAGAATGGTAATATTTTCTTTGAAAAGGTTTTTTGTGCAGTTGAATTTTTTTTTAAATTTTCAAGAATTCAGAAATGAATTTTAGGTATATTTTCTCTTAAAACAAACTTTTTTACACACAATTTTAGAAAAATTACAAATTAATTTTAAAATTTCCTTAAATATTTACGCAATTTTAGTGTAAATTTACACATAATGTGTGCATAATATTACGCATAATGTGTGTATTTTTTCGTTTACGCACACAGAGTAAATTTACCCAATTTATAGTAGGAGTACAGTTTCCTACTATAAGTTGGGTAAAATTCAACAGAAATTAATTAGAGTGTACACAAATATTAAAATTCAATTTTAGTAATGTAAAATGCCAAACCCAATATGGCGCCCAACTTTTGTTCATTAAATAAAATTATTTTCAAACGTGTTTTTTGTAACTTCTGACCCAGTGTACAAAGAGTTTGATTTTTTTTTTTGTTTGTCGTTTGGTTGTAAAGAATTATTAAAGCTTTAATTTTATGACCACCTAAGTATTATTTCATATGGTGGTCCGTTATATTGAATTTTTCAGGTAATTGAATACTCATTTTGTATCACAATCATAACAATATGATATGTATTCATAAATGTATGATTTTTTTTTCTTCAAATTTGATTTATTATTTCATCATGTCAAACTATTTTCTTTGAGTGTATGTATGTAAGATTTTATATGTATTGTTTTGCAAAAGTATATGTAGTTTTTAATCTTTTTTGTGATTTTTTTAATGTTGCTTCTATAGTTTTGCTAGATTTGTATTAAAAATATTTATTTAAGTGTGAAAAGAACATTAATCATTTATTGATGTTGTAATGATTTATTTATTTTTTTATACACTTTTCTTGTACACTTTTGAAGTGAGAATGTCAATGAATTTTCAACGGTCTTTTCAGTGATGGAAAATATTAAATGATATTATTTAACAATGTGTCAACATGAATATTTAATGATTATCAATAGAGAAATTAATGATTAGAAATAAATAATAATTATGGTACTTTTCTATATATTTTATTCAAAAATTTTTTTGGAAAAGCTATAACTTTTTTAAAAAAGTGCCTTTTAAAAAAATGCCTTTTGCATAATGAAGTATTACACGTTTTCATTGTTGAACAATTTTGCAAAAATTATTAACCTTAGCTCTGGCACCATTTTTTTTTTTCTACGAAAGGTGGCACTATTTACATTTGTAAATACGTTTGATTTCATACGCTTTTCGTTTGTAATTTTGCAAATTGTTTTATTTTTTATACTTTGTGTATCAAAATTCCGTTACATTTAATGGTGTTACATTTCGTTACCTAAAATACAAAAGGACGTAACTATCATTTTTTTAATTTTTTACGGGAGAAATAAATCTGACAGTTTTGATCACAGAACGATGGAATTTTGTGAAGGGATGTAGTTTAATATAGCACTTCATAATCACTTAACCCCATTATAAATTTTGACAGGGCAACAAAAGCACTCGGATAATAAAAAACAATTGGGATTCAAGTTTTGTTATTAAAACCACTGTTTTTGATTCTAGAAGTCTGAAATTTTCTGTAAGCATGTATTCAAGTCAAATCATCATAATGGAAAATAATAAAAATTAGTTAAAATTTTGACCGCATCTTCCTTAGACCGGTAAGAATATTATGAAATTGCTGTAGTCAGACTTTTATGTTCCAAATATCTGAGGCCTCCTTATGATATGAATACAAGGTATTTTTAAAACCTTGTTAGCAACATTGACTATGATGATGAGCAATTAATAGCAGATTAATCTGCGAGTATTTCAACCGATTTAGATCGTACGTACATATCATTTCATGAAATGGATGGTGGTGCTTCTGACATTGAAATCTCTGAATATCCAGCAGAGTTAGGACATGGAAGTGTCTCAGCAAACGATTAAGAGATAGATGATGAAAAAGATAAAGACGTTTCCCGCAGTGAGATAGAAGATGAAGTAGAAATAGAAGTTCCCCTCAGTGAGGATAAAAACTATTTTCTTGCCAAAAATGGAACAAAATGGAGCAAAATTCCGCCAAGATTGTGACGGATACGACAATAAAACATATTTAGTGAAAGCCGTTTTATTGCTCCTAATCCAAATAACAAGAATTTCAGCATTATTAAAACATTTTTTGTTCTAACGAACTAAACAATCCAATCAATAGTTTGTAGGAATACTAACACTGAGTATAAAAACTGGAAAGTTGCAGAACAGCAAACCAAAATACAATGTCGGTGAATATCATATTTATGTTAAGGAGTGCGCTAAAAATCCCCAGAAAATATATTTGGGAGGATATTACAGAAGAGGATATTACAGAAATTGAAACGCTTTGGCAAAACAATGCTTTTCCGGTACCGACTAACTATTTTATTCTGTATCACTTAGCGACTAATAAAAATCTTATAAAATAAAATGAAAAATATATTTAAAAAAACGCATTATGTAAACAAATGTAAATAGTGCCATATAATAAAGAAAAAATAACAAAATCCCAAAAAAATACCGGTAACGGAAATTTTTTATAGTCTTTTGTAGCTACACGTGGGACATAAAAAAATAGTCAATGAATCCAAACCATATCCAAATCGGACCTCAACTATATAAATTATAGCCTTTTTGAAACTGATATATTAACATTTGTAAAGAGTGCCAAAGTTAGGGTTAAAGTTAAGCGACATGATAACAGAGTTATTTCTGATTAAATTGGATAATGTTGATGTGGACGACATGTGGCTTCAACAGGACTGTGCCACTTGCAGTGGGGTGCACAGGGGGCCCCCGAAATTATTATTATTATTTTGCAAACCCAATTGGTTTTTTTGCAAGTCCAATTGGGTTTACAAGGTTTTGCTGAAATTTGTGCAGATATGAGAAAAATCTGCTTTGAAATCACGGAAATTTTCTCAATTTTTCTCCAAGTCAGGTAACCTTGTAATATGTACAAAATTTTATTTGGCAGCTTCTTTCAATGAAATCTCTATACTTAGCCTTCCTCTATTATTAATTATTACCACACTCGTAATATTATTTGGGTAAAAAACCCAAAAGCCTATCAATTGCCTTTTTTTATTTACTTTAACACCTTTTATCTTTTTTTGAGCGTTTTCTAAAAAAAGGAGTAATTAAAGTTGATTTACACGTCTAAAACAACTAAATAATAAAAACGTTAAAAAAAATATATGTAGTTTATTATTTCTAATTGTTGTGTAGGTGTGAGCTGGCTAAATACCATCTAAATTCAGGTAACCAAATTTCTATGAAATTTTAAAAATTGTTCAAATATTTTGTCAAAGAAATTTTAAAATCTTTTAGTTTTAGTTTAGAATTTATTTAGCTACCTCGCCCAGGTACTAAGTGGAATTATTAAATTTGTATATTTTCTTTTAAAACAAAAAAAGAATCGTGTTTCCAATTGAATTACTTTTTTAATTCATAATCTGAGATTCAAATACCACATTAAGTCTTAACTGGAATCTCCAAAATTTCAGATTTATGAGTTAATTTTTATATCAAACCATTTGTATTTAAAATTGAAAATATTTAATTAACTACACTTATATAGACTTTCAAAGTAGTTACAGTACTTAAAAGGTAAGATTTTATAAAAATGCTACCAAGTCTTGGCAATTCTTGGCTTTTATCTTTTGAATTTAAGCAAAAATATTTGTCATACAAATATTTGAATTTTTTCTATTTGTAATTTGATAAAATATCAAAAGCAACAAAAGCTAACAAATAAATTATGTGTTTGTTAGTAAATGTAGAGCAGGACATACAATATAATTGCTATATCTCGTGTTCCGTTGAAGTCCATGTATGAAAATAAGCAGTTTTAGATATAGAGATATCAAAATAAAGCTTTTTATAAAAAAAAAATAGACAAAATTGCCAAAATTTAAAAAAAAAATCTGAAATGAAAGAATACAATTTAAATTCAAAAAATTAAAAATAAAATTCGCAAACGATACTTAAAAAGATCAGTTAAAATTAGAAAATACCAAACGCATTTAGACAAAACTATTGAAATTCAACAAATATTTATTTTAATTAATATGGTGTTTTTGAATTTCAATTGAAACAATCTAATCGTTTTTTAAATGGTCTTTGAATTTGAGATAAAATTTGTACGTTGCTATTCCATGTTCCCATGATATCTGTGCTTTTTTTATTTTTAAAAATTCGATGTAGTTCACAGTGGCGTTGTGCAAAATGGCCCCAAGATATATGACCCCAATCTTAAAATGTAATTATTTTGGGGCAAAATTTTATAATGAAAATGAACACCAAAAATATTATGAAAATGGCCCCAACCAAATGAAAATTTGCTCCAAAATTAAGCATATTTTCAATTATTAGATTGACGCTTTTATTCATAATGCAAAATATTCCTAATGTAGGGTCCGCCAAATAACTTTTTTTTGAAAATGCTATAAAAAAAAACTACTGAATATTTTCTCAAATTTCTTTTTTTATTTGAAAGTAAAATCCTTCCGGTTAATAATGGAAAATAATTTCATTCAAACGGCTGCCTCGGCTGGCCATGCAGTAGCCTACACGATCGGTCCAATTTTTAAGCACATTATCGATTGTGTGCAGCTGTATTTCACCAATGGCTTCACGAATATTGTCCTTTAAAGCGTCAATTGTCTCTGGCTTGTCGGCGTAACACTTATCTTTGACTGCACCCCACAAATAATAGTCGAACGGTGTCAAATCGCAGCTCGGAGGTGGCCAAACGACATCAGCTCTGCGGCTGATAATGCGATCTTCAAAAACAGGGCACAAAACATCGAGTGTAGCTTCGGCTGTGTGGCACGTAGCGCCGTCCTGTTTAAACCAAATTGTTGCCAGTATCCTCCTCTTCAATTTTTGTGAACAAAAATTCGTTCAACATGGCCGATAACGATCGCCATTGACTGTAATGGCCAGCCGAGGCAGCCATTTCAATGAAATTATTTTCCATTATTAACCGGAAGGATTGTACTTTCAAATAAAAAAAGAAATTTGAGAAAATGTTCTGAAGTTTTTTTTATAGCATTTTCAAAAAAAAAAGGTTATTTGGCAGACCCTATATGAAGAAATTAAAAATAATGCCAAAATATGCAAAGCAAAGAAATGTTGCTTATGTACAGCATTATACAGATTTATCACAGACTTCACAGACAGGAAACAGCGGATTGAGTCATAATGGCGACTAGAGAATGAGTAAAAGGAAATGTCAAAATTGCGGTGATACACAGAAAGGGATAGATATAGAAGAAAATATGTACAATACAAGTTATATGGAGTTTATTTGTTCTATCTCATTTTGCAAATCACTGCAATGTCAAAATAACCATACGGTTAGAGAATTCTTATTTGACATAAGTCATTGGTAACCTGTCTGTGTTGTCTGAGTCATTTATATTGCATTGAATTAATAACATCCGAATTTACTCCTTAGAAACATTAAAGATACTTGGGCCAACATAAACTAAAATATTTTAAAGAATTAGAATAAAAATGATTTTATATAAATCAAATATTTTCGTGATGCGCAACGACTGCCTTCCAAAATAGTTAAAAAATTAAGTTAATGTTTGCTCTCCGTCCATGAGTGTGTCCTCCCAGTCAGTTCTTATTAAATTTGCTGGTGACAATAGAAAAGCCATCAATTTCCAATATGCGGTTTTTGTAGCATCCAACAATCTTATAAAATTTTAGAGCGAATGGTTTTATATGTTATTGTGTCTTAGAGCTTGGCAATTTTAAAACTTGTTAAGAATTATAATTGTTCTTAATGTATGCCTGCGACGCCAACTTCTTCAACTATTAATATACGAAATTAAAAATTTTTTAACAAAATTCATGTGATTTTTAGTAAAAATTTTCGCCTGACAAATAGATTTTCGGTCACGATAATGTGTATTTATAATTTAGTGCATAATAGATTTTTATCAAAATGATCTAAAAGCGAAGAGAAGCTTTATAACACAAAAACAATCAAAATGTACTTAATATTGAACGTACACATTAGATCTTAGTCAATGTAATAAATAAGTTTTAAATAAAAATTGTTTAAGAATTTAAATTTTGTTTTAAATGCTTCAAAAACGGCAAAAAAAATTTAGGCTTAGAAATTGCCAGATTTAAAAAAAAAAATTTAAAAAATATATTTTAAAATATATATTTCGACAAAAGATTGCGGGTTTGCCAGCAAAGCTGTGGAAGCCATTTTTCCAATATGCTATTCCATACATAACCCTTCTTCGCATGATACAGGTGGAAAATACTAGGATATTTTAATGAAATTTGGTACAGTTACCATGTAAATATCCCCCAAAAATGATCTCTTATGCTTGTTTGTACCCTGCAGAAACACTGACAAGCTTCTCACAGCTTCTCTCTACTGCTGTTGGTGGAAATCGGTCCATATTTAGACTGGTACACATACAATTGTTATCGAAATTTGTTAAATAATATCCGAAAAATTATAACGCAGCATAAGAAAAGTATTGGTCTGTCTTTGTACCTAGTACCTATATGGAGCATATTTAAGATTTTTTTAACATTACACAAAATTGAACATTTTTAACAGATTTTTCAATTTTGATCTTATTTCTAGACAAATATTGACCCAAGTCTGCTTTCACCCTTTAACATTTCTTTAGTAAATAGTTTCGATTATTTAAAAGTAAAGACATTACAACTCTACAAATGCCATCAAAATATTATTGTAGTTTACTGTTTGTGGTTTAATCAAAAAGTTTTAAGTTCAGTTAAAAATAAATAAACATTAATTTTTTTTTTTTAAATGAAATATTTATTTTTAATATTTAAATAATTTACTGTCATTTACCGATCTTTTTTAGTTACATTTATTTTTTTCATTTGTTTGAAATTTAATACAAGAACGTCATAAACACATACGCACAAAACATGTGTTTATAGAGCAGAGATCCTCAAAACAATCATAGTTGATAAACCAATTTCATTTGAATTTTTTTTTTTTTTTTTTTGATTTATATGAATCAAATCATTTCAAACATAATTCTTTTTTTGATTCGCGATTTAATTGATTTGCGAATTAAAACAAATTAAAAAAGGCATTAAAATACTCCGATAATAAAAATAGGCCAGGTCCGGAAGACATTCCGAGGAGGCTGTCTTATAAAAATTCCATGAAACCCTTCGGTTTTAAAATTAAATTAATCGTGATTTAAAAAAAAAATAATATTTTAATTCGCGAATCAAATCATATTAGAAAATCAAAATAATTCTTTTTTGATACGGGAATCAAATCAAAATCGATTTGATTCCTTAATTTAAAATTTAATTTTTCAAATTTATTTATGTCCTTTGATGTAGAATTATTAAAATCAACTTAATTGTTATAATAATATAAATATAGATAGAAAGGCATTGTCGCTTACGAGTATGAAAAATTATCAAATTATTATTTTACATTAAGTGTTTCTTTGAATAAAATAATGTTATTTTTATTATATTTATATCACACATGGCGATTGTGTGGGTTTTTTCGAATTTGTTCGGGGACAGCGACAAATATATCTTGGCAACCCTGGCAGAGTGAGAAAAAATAAATTACGCTCAAAAACAAACAACCGACACACACATAAATGTGAATGCATGTGTGTGGGGATCACTGTTATAGAGTGTGTGAGTCAGGGATGGAAAATATGTTTTCTGTTATTGTACCAACCAGACAAACAAATTGTACTTTTTCGATCCTCACGGTACCAAAATTTTTTCGCTTTTTTTTTTAACAATTTTATCGTATTGAGTCAGATTTGCTTAGACACTAAAAAGATTTAAAAAAAAATTAATTTGACCGAGTGAAAGAAAATTTATCGTTAATTTTATGTAGTCGTATAATTCCCACAAAACTTTGCAAAATTTTACTTTAATTTTTATGTCAAACCTTTTTTTCTGGTTGTCCGCCTCCCTTGGAGGGCAATTTAAACTTTTCAGGATTTGCTATTAAAAAAATTAAAGGCATTTAATAGCTTTTTAACAATAATACACTTTTTTCTTAAAATCAGCTGTTCAACGTTGCCTCTTCCGAGTATTTTAGTACAATATGTATGGAAACATTTGGTACATTTGATGCGACACCAATTTAGAGCCGGTTCAACTTAAAACTGACTTTATTTTTTACTATAGTAGCTGAATAAATAATTACAGGTTTTTATAAAGTTATAAATTGAAAATTTTAAAAAATTTCAAATTGTACTAAATAAGCCGAGGTAGTACCACGGTACCAACCAAGGTAAAAATGTACCAAAAAAAGTACAATTGTACCATGTTTTCCATCCCTGGTGTGAGTCTACATTTTGCAAATTGAAAAAATAAAACAAAATGCAAAAAAAACGAAACAATTTAAAATAAATGAATCATCAATTATTTTTTAAGAAATTGGAAGGTAGAATTTTGACATTTAGTTTTAACTGATTAATCATTTGTTTTTACTGATAAAACATATAACAATAATCATTTGATTTAAATAGAAAGTAAGTAGACCGGGTTTTAAATGAAATATAATTTCTTTTAAATGGTATTTTCTGTAATTTTAACTTACAAACTATTTTAAGTATATAAAAAGAAGTACGGAGTAAGGAGATCTCCACTATGACGGGAATTTTGTATATTGCAAAAAAAAAATCGCATCCTTAGTGATTTTTGGTGTATGGGATTTAGGAGAAAATTAGTAGATAAATAGTATATATTTAATATGCACAAAATTATATATAATTTCTTCATTTCACTAATTCCGCCTGCATAAAGTTCTATGAATACAAAAGAATGGTACGAGGTTAAAGGAAAAAATACAAAAACCATAAACTTTATTTAACCCTTTTATTGTGCCTTGAAATTTTTATGATCCATACTCGCAAACACAAAGGAAAATTCAATGGAATTCTATTGTTGTCCTAAGTTGACATACAAAATAATTTTCAACCAAAACTCTTAAATTAGAATACAATAGTTCTATTGTCTTAGTGAAGCAAACAGCTATTGTTTTGACAAAACTCACCAGAAGATTTGCACAAAATTTGCATATCCCGAGAAAATAGAAAAAAATTCCATTTAAAACCGTTTAAACTCTTTCGTTTTTCACAAAAGAAACTACATACGAAAGACTATCTTAACCCACCGTTAACCCTTTTAACAACATATAAACAGATTATGGTGAAAAATACTCCTTAGTACCTGATTAAAACTGGGTAAAAGTAGAGAATGTGTTTGCCTTGGAGAAAGATTAAAGCAGAAAATTACACTAAAATGTGATTAAAGACAGCGGATTTAATATTTTAACAAACAATATAATATAGGACTCAAATTTAAAACACATGATCCTAGACGGTATATGAATATGGGCATTTCCATGCTCACATATGTGACTGAGACGTACGTTTCAGTGAGATGAAAAACAAGGAAAAACTTAATATATTCTTTAACTTCTTTTTATTTTTGTGTAAAACGTAAGATTCTCTAGGAAGTGAGCAGGTTCAGAGCAATAAATTTGCTTTTGTCTGAAAATATGTAATAATTTTTAAATTTTCCGTGTTCTTTTTTATCGGAAGCAGTAAACCTCGAACTTATTGTGATTGAGTTTATCACTTATCATTACCCAGAAACAATTTATTAATAGCAGCACATTGAGTTTTGCATTAACAATAATGACCTCATTCTGCTCACTGCATTACTTTCAAAGCTACTAGTAATGTGTTTTAATTACTTACTTGGAAGTTAAAATATCTTTTTGGTTTTATTATTTATTAAAAAATATTTGAATAAAAATCAGTTTTTATTATATGAATTTTAAACAGTTATTTTTACCTTCCCTATAACAAGTTACTTTAACCTTACCATTAACTAGTTATTTTACTACCTACTCGTAAGTTTGGAGGCCTCCTACTTCAATCAGTTACTGATCGTTCTAAGCCCTAATATTTGGTAAGGTCTTTTTTTCCTGGGTAACAATTTTTTGTAACATATATTTTGTGATAAGAGTGCACTGGCATAATCGCTCTTAATGAAGTTAATATTTAAAAGAAAATGTTATTAAAAATGAAAAAAGGTAACCAGCACCACAACGAAACATTGCAATCCGTTTGATCATCGTGGCAACTGAATTAAGATAAACTTTGGACTCTTTAATTTAATAAAATTTAAGTATTTTAGTCAAAAAATAAATTTTGTCAACTTTTTATTTTTCAATCTGTGGAAATGCCCATATAAACATTTTAAAATTAACAAACTGTTAAATGGCAAAATTTTCATTGATATTGTTGAGAAACCGACAAATAAATCCTCTAACAATAGATAGGTAAATTATTTAGAAGGCGGATTGTGGGAGGGGCTTGTGTATTTGAGGAAGGATTTGCTTATTCTTCTTCTGTTCCTGCATGTACGCATTTCTTGAGATAGGCTTTTAACATAGAAGGGTTAAACGCGGATTAATTAGTCCAGCGACAATGTTATTCTATGCGAATTAAGAACATTGTAAATTGTATGTATATGTTCAAAGGGATTTGCAAAACCGTAAGGACACCGACTATATAAAGCAATGTAAGGTAGAGAAAGGCATCAGTCATATCTCAACATAGGTACAATTCACACATTAAATAAATAAAATTTAAAAAAAAATGTCTCCTGTTTTTGAATCTAATTTTTCGATTCGGTCATTGTTGGCGGATAGTAAAGTTAGTCCTTCGGATTCGCAAACTTCACAAGATGCTAAACCTCCCTACACATACAGCTCTTTAATTGTAATGGCTATTAGAAGTAGCCCCGAAAAACGTCTAACCCTTAGCGGGATTTGCCAGTGGATAAGTGATAATTTTAAATATTATCAAAAAAATAAAAATGTATGGCAAAATTCTATACGCCACAACCTAAGCCTTAACTCATACTTTGTGAGAGTACCACGTGCTTTGGATGATCCTGGACGTGGTAGTTACTGGGCTTTAAACTCTTCTGGCGAAGATGCAACAATAGGAGAGACGACTGGTCGATTAAGACGTAGCAAAAATTATATAGGTGCTGGTGCCGTTCCCTCATCAAATATTTTGTTTGGTTATAGTCCTGCCTACGGTGGTCATCATCATCATCATCATCATCCTTATTATGTTCAAAATTATACACCAAATGCTGTATATTTCCCAACTCCAGAAGAAATTCGGGCTCAACAATGGTTTAATTATCAACAACAGCAGCAACAGCGTCATCAACATCAAAATCAACATTACCACATTTATCAACAACATGGTGTACAACAAGGTGGCAGCCTCAAGTAAAATTGTTTTGAGAAGCAATATCACATACTGAGAAGATGTTAATGTTTGACATGGAGTTTTCCTTGGCCTCAAGGGGGCCAATACAAAATACTTTGCTGTGTTAGCGTAAAACGCGCAATGATAAGATAAGAAAATTGTAAATAGTTTATAGAAAATTAATTATACAAATATTTTTAAGACATTGAAATACATAAATATTTTAAAGAAATTTAAAAAAAATATATATTTTTTGCACTAAAAATGGTCAATTTTTTTTTCCTTTTGTCAAAAAGAAAATCATTACGTTCGGTTCTACCGAGTTTTTTTTATACCCCCCACAGTATTTCTCTTAGAAATTATAAAAGAAGCTAAATGAGAAAACATTATAGAGCAGGGTTAATAAGGTTGGTACTATAGTACTTTTTGTATTACTATTAGAACCTTAAAAGTACTATGATACTAACAATACTCATAGAATAGTACTATTCATTTAATTTCATTTTATAGTACTATTGAGAAATTTTACTATTTTTAAAATTAGGTGAAGTTAAGGAAAAGTCAATAAAATAACAAAATTTCTTATTTTGAACATTTTAAAATTGCATTCACGAAATCGGGTAACAAACCTAAATTCTTCAATCGAATGAAACAAGATTGAATTAAAAACAAATATAAATTCCAAATTCATCGATTGAATGAATTTTTCATAAATGAATTTAATGACTGAATAAATCAAATGAGATAAATTCGACGAAGTGAATTCGATTTGTTAATTTATAGAGAACTGTAATTTTGGAACAGTTTTGATCAGACCCAAAAAAACGCCTATGGACGTTTTTAATTATTTTCGAGTATATATTCCATAGATTATTTCGTGTTTTAACTTTCTGTCTTATTAGTTGACAAAAATTGGTTTCTCTTTTTGTTAGATTTTTGGTGGTTCTTTGAAATAGGAAATTTTTGTTTTGAGATATTTAAGGCGCAGGTAAAAAATATATATTTAATATTTAAATTTATTTAAAAATAAACACAAACATAATCTGAAAAATATATTGTCACCTACAATATAGAATTACTTGAAAATGTTTTCCTTTTCTTTAAAATACTATTAAGTTGTTTAAACAATAGTTGTCTGCAAATGTTTTATTAAAAAAAATCGGAAGCGATTTTGATTAAAAAATATATTTTTTGCCTGTCATCTGGATTTCATAAAGAACATCTAACAACTTAAATTAAAATAAAATTTACCTGTTATTTAAACCAAACAACATGAATAATTAATGAATTCGACAAACAGGCAATGACTTCGAACAAAAACTTGGAAACGGCAATTGTAAATTGCAAATTTTCATATTTCTTTTTTGGTTGATTTATTTAAAACCCAAAAAAATTTGTGGTAAAAACAAAATTTGGAGTAAAAAACTATTTTTATGGTCAAAAAACTAAAGGCAAATAAAATAAATTGTATTCTCTATAGATGTCTGGTGAAAGATATGACAATTTTTTATTTACAGATTCATTGTGACAACCGAATTTCTAGCCAGCCGAATAATTTGGTTGGATCCACCAATGTATTTATGCGAACAATTTATTAAAATCACTTTGGCTTGGTAATATCATTTAAGTTCAATTCATTCAAGCTCAAATAGGACCATTCCATAGCTAATTCAAGCGATTTTAACAATTTTCAACGGAGTTCGTTCTTGTAACAAATTTCATTCAATTATCTTCAGAATAGCAACCTGTAGTTTGAGTACAAGGGTCGTTTATTTTTGACCACGGCTGCGCCTGACGAATAAATTCTTCAATATTAGCTTCAGGTGCGTCAACCTTTGCGGGTTTTTCTCTATGGAAATGAGCCGTAACATATCGCACGATCTAGGCGGCCAACTGAACGGCCCCAAAGGTGAACTATAATGTTCAGTGAACTCGCCGCCTCTCAATTGGGCCATTGTTTCACGTGCTGTGTTGCATGTGACACCGTCTTGTAGAAACTACATGTCAGCCAAGTCCAGCTGTTCCATTTTGGGCTAACTGGTACATTTTAGAATTTTGGCCAGCGATGTGGTAAAAATGGGGATTTAAAGGGCGAAAAGTCTTTCCTTTAGGAAGTTAAAACTTGGTATGCAGGCTCCTTCTCCCCCTTGAGGACTTGCCAAGACCGCTAGAGCTGGGGAGTTAAAATTTGGTATATAGGTTCCCACTCCAGCGTAGACGTGCAACCAAATTGGATTTTCGGAAATTCCTACAGGGAGGTGCAATAAGGGAAAAGTCTCCCCCCGAACGGCCTGCCCAAACCGCTGAAACTAAAAAGTTAAAATTTGGTATGCAGGTTCCTTCTTCAATGTAGATAACAGATAAGACTTGACTTTTGGAAAATCTAACGCGGAGGGGCAAAAAAGCGAAAATTCTCCCCTAGACAGCCTGCCAAAACCGCTTGAGCTGAGAAGTTCAAATTTGGTACATAGAGTCCTCTTCCAATGTAAATGTGCAAATTTGCAAATGTTTGTAATCATCGCACGGTTTCGCTCTCCATTCACAGTAACGTCCAATGATGCCACCGGCCTATTATCCACACAAAATAGTGCATTTTTCGGGATGCATTGGCAGTTTTTGCAATGCTTCTGGCTGCTCTTCACACTGATTTCGGTTTTTCTGTTTGTTGACGTACCTATTGAGTCAAAAATTAGCTTCGTCACTTAAGACAATTTTTCGGTAGAAACACATTTTTCACACATCACGAATTTTGATAATAAAATTCAATGATTTGCAAGCGTTGTTAGTTTGTAAGTCGATTCATTTTAAGTTATAGACCAAACTGAACATGTTTGACAGTAACGTGTTACACGAAAACAGCGCTGCCAAAAAGAGTGAAAAAAAATCACCCTTTATAACGAAGATACTATTTTTTGGAATAACTCAAATTTTTTGTTGGAAATGGTGAAATTTTTTGTAAAATCGACAACGACTATTAAAAAAAATATTTTTTTTCTTGAGTCCTTAGTTATAAGAAACATTAAAATATTTCACATTATCCGTAAAGATAATAAATTAAAATGGATGCCAAGAATTTTTATCACCAAAATAATTTCAGAGAAAATATATATTTTACAGCCTTTCATCATATTGCTAATTTTTTCCGAAATTTTTTTAATTATTAATATTTATCGAATTAAAACTACTATACCCAGCAAAACTTTGGTAATGGTTGCGATATTTTCATGCGTTACCTTGTAATGATAGCTCGTTTCCTTTTTCATTATTTGCAAGCATAAAGTAATAAGTTAATCATTATTGATTACGTAATATATGATTTATAAATGTAAAGTGATAATTTAAATATTTTTGAAAATCTATTTTTAGATACATTACTTTGTGTTTTTTTGTAAGCAAAAGGGTAATCTATGTTTGTTTGGATAACACTAGCGACAAAACGTAGCGCAACAATTCATTTAAGTTTAAAGCAATCAAATACTATATGCGTCGATAGCTCAGTGGGTAGAGTTCTTGGCTGGCAACCAGATTTCCCTGGTTCGATTCCCATCTTGACTACATTATTTTTAATTACAAATATTTTAAATAAAATATTTGTAATAATTTTTTTTAATAAAAATTCCTCTTTTTTAAAAATCTATTTTAAGACACATTAGTTTTTCCATTCTCGTAACCATATAAGTAACACCTTACATTATCACCTCTAAAGTAATGGGTACATACATTACTTTGAGGCTCATCGCCTGTAAAATTCATCAATGAAGTAAGGTGTAGAGTAATCCATCGGCCCCTATGGCTATACATTACTTTACTCGTTATTTGGTAATGTGTGGTTTTGCTGGGTAGTCAATATAGAATTAGGAACAACATCTTTTAAAAGATATTACAAAAATATTTATATATGTGAGCCGTGTTCACTCAATGGCCTTTACTATCTTCGTTATAAAGGAGGATTTTTTAGCTGTAAACTATATTTTATCTGACATTCTTTTGGCGATAAAAATTAATTTCAAACGACAAATTTAAGTAATTAAAAAAATTTTAACTTTGTTATATCAAATCAGATGTTTTGTCACTTCACTCTTAGAATATTTATTTCGCCACATATTTAAAATATACGGAATGTAAAAAAAAATAACAATAATAGGATTGTAATCAACTGATATACCATAACATCATATGAGTATGGTTTTTAGTTTTTCAACTACACTCAAAGAAATAAACATCGTATTTCTGTTGAGTTTGTTTTGGCCGACACTGTATATACCAATTTTTTAAAAATTAATGTTGTTAGTTTTTTCTTTAAACTTAATTTCACGTGATGTATTCAATTGCGGTTTATAGAAAAACCATGATTGGCATTCAATACCTCTTTATAATAACGTAAGATGGCTACCACAGCCACTTTAAGACCGATATGAAAATTTCATTAAAGACATATGTCTTTTTGTATAACACGGTATATTGCGCCATTTTACCGGTTAAATTTTAAAATATATTAAACTACCGTTATAATAACGCTAAATTACCAAAAGACCGATTTTTAAAAGTATTATGCAGATATAAAATATATTTTTAAATAAACCCCGTTATAATAGAAGACCCGTATCACTATTGAAAGCGCAGTTTCAAAATTTCGTATTGGTCAGAGTGTGGTAGCCAACTACCGTTAAAAAAAGGTTTTGCATGCCAAAAAAAACTCAAGCTCACTAATAAAAAATTGGCAAATTTTTGGTTTCAGCCCTTTTAAAGCAGGTATAAAACTAGATTTTTTGTGTTTTTTTTTATTTTTACTTTTTAAAAAGAGAACGATTATATTCTAATGAGAAATTGAAAATTTCTTTTTTCAAAAATTTTATGTTCCAAAAATTAAAGATTTAATGCAAATGGGTTAATTTTTACATTTTACACTTCCAATAAAATTTCAAAATTATAACTGTTATAGTTTTAGCTAAAGGAGTTTTATAACATTTTGTTTGACAATTTATGATATATGAACGTATCAAATAACATTTAATAAATAAAGTCAACAACAAGAACAAAAAAATATATGAAAAGAAAAAAAGTTAACATAAAATTGTATTGCGTTGTTTGGGTGTCAAAAAGTTGTCGAAATTTTTCAACAAACATATTTTATGATCATGTTTCATATTATTTTAACAGGCTGTAATAAAGGAAGATGCTTTAAAATCAGCCAACAAACTGACTGACCAAAATAAACAAATACACAACAAACGTACGGTACGCACGTACCTTTTACAAGTAGGCGGACATTTAAGTATAGAAGAAAGGTATCCTGTAGTTTTAATATATTGTATCTTTTTGGTTTGTTTCTTAAATATTACAAAAAAAAAGTGTGTTATTGAATCGCGAAACGACCTACCTCATGTAGAGTCCAGTTCAAAATTAACAACCACAAAAAAAAGATAGCAACATTACAACAGTTGGTACATTGTACGCATTAAATGTACAAATATTTTAATTGTTAACATTAATTGATTTAAAAATTGTAGAAGATTTATGTATAACTTGTGTACCAATACGTAAAGGATTTATTTCACATGATTGGTTGTCTAGTTGCACATACATACATACATATATACATACTGGCATAGAAAACATGTTTAGTTGTGTTCAACAAAAAAGTTATGTTTTACTTAATTGATTAGTGTTTTTGAAATATGTCATACAAGTTTTTGGGGAATTAGATACTAACCTGAAAGAACAGCTTTAAACAAAACAAATCTACAATGTATTTATTGTATTATTCTTAAAGGAACAGGCGACGTAATATTTTTTTGCTAATGTACGAAGTCCATTCTGGTAGACGAAGTCCATGCTTGAGGTCTTGCTAAAGTTCTGTGAATATCCTTAATGTTCTTAAATTTAATTTCTCAATTTCTTACGAAGGTCCTTGAATAAAATTTCGCTAAGGAAGTTTGCTGACCTAGGTGACATCTTTTGGTAGATCCTTACTGTCAAATGTTTATATCCTCCTGCCGTCAAAGGTTTCTATCCTCCTGTCAAATGTTTCTATCCTTCTAAGATCCTGCAAACATAAAGTTGGAAAAATGATTTGGCAAGGAAGTGTGCTGTTAATGCTTACTATGCTTAGAAATTTTCCAAAGAAGTAAACATTCAAACTCAAAGGAAGTGCTCCAGACTCTCATCATTCTCTATCCTTATGTTGGTCAGTTAACTCTTCCACAGCCTTAATATTGTCCTTGTCTTGCCAACATCCGTGTCACCGCACAGGACCTTTGTTATTGCACCAACTTTATTCCCATTGGAGATCTCTTTGTGCATGTTGATGGGCCATTGTCTTGGATTTTGGAGGTTTACAGAGACTAGCTTGGATCTATCACTGGAAACTTCGTAAACCCTCTCAGTTCTCTCCACTCCACAGTATCCAGATACCCATATTAACTTCAGACGTTCCCTTTCTGAATAAGCGTTCATCACCCTCTTGCATTTCAAAACCGTCTTCGATTTCACAAATTCCACTAACAGAGCCCCAACAGCAGCCAGAATATCAGTTATGATTGTTCCACCACTCTCTGAGCCTCATACCTGAGCATCTATCGGTCTGACAAAGAGTATCGTCTACATTGCTCTTGTAGATCTTATTCTATTCTCGATATGATGGATATATATGTTACATTGAGAGAGGGCACGGTAACATTTTTTTTATGTATCAAAAGTACATCAATCAACCGCACGATGAATATTAAAAGCCATCAAGATTTGTTTTATAAAGTCTGGCATAGAAAAAAATTTTAAAAAATTATTTTCTCTAAAAAAAATTACAATCTTGAAAGGACTCAAAAATTTCAGCAGACGAAAGGAGGAAAAATGTATCGCATGTGCCCCTATCAACCCTAGATGGATACAACAATCAAACAAAATTTGGCTTGTTAAAATTGATGTATAAAACATTTTTTTTAATCCTCTGCCACTATTCTTCAAAGATCCTCCATGGGCTTGTTGTATTACTGATCTCAATTAATTTTATTCATTCTATTAATTTTTTAGGATGAATAAGAGTGATTATTGTGATATTCTGCTCAAATCTTTGTAGGTGATTCGACGAAGAAGTCTGCCATATTTGGTCGCTGCTTCGAACTTCCTTGACTAAGTTTCAGTAATCCCCGAATCATATCCTAAGGTGATCCTGCAAAAAACCTTACACAAGCTTTTGATAAGAAAGTGTGCTGTGCAAGGTCACATCTTTTCGACATTCGACGAATATCTCTGAGGGTTTCTAGACCTTTTAATCAAAAATAATTGATGTAACTATACACGTTACGACAAGATCATGTAGACTCGTCCGTTAGACGACTCTCTCTTAATGACCCTCTCTTTTTCGAGATTTCCTCGGGAAATAAGTTTTATTAGAATTTCCTTAAACTCCTATTTTATGAAATCGAAAGCGATCCTTGCCCGAGAGACCTTCCTTTTCCTTCGGGTATAATCCAAAAATATATCGACAGTACCGTAAGAAATAAAATCCTCCTCTAAAATACATTATCTTTGATGATATAATGTTATACACAAACAGCTTCCTTGTGCTGGTTCTTGTTTTTGCTGATCATAAGGTAGTAAGACATTTTTTTTCTTTATTCTCCATAATAAAAAAGTTCTTCTACTTCCTCTATCCCATCTTATATAAGCCGAAAGGTTATTTTCACTGATCTAGTTGAAATTCGTTCTTGACATAAAGCAATCCGCAAAATGAGAGGGTATCCCATCCTATGTATATCTTAATGCAATTGCAACTATTGCAATATTTGATTATTTTTCCACTGCGGTGGAAGTCTAAAAAAAATTTAGGTTAGCTCCTAAAAACTATGAGGAAGATATGAGGAAGTTCCTTTCGTTGCCGATATATTCACAAATATAGGTTAAAATAGGTTCGTGCGTCTAATTATTTCTTAATTAAATGATCCTCCAATTATAGTGTTTTGAAGCATAAGTTGAATAAACAATTTCAAAGTAGGATAGCCATGAATGGGCATGGGCATTGTAACATTACTGTTTTGGGCATGATAATTTAATAGTAAGGAGGTTCCTAGCCTTAAGGACTTCTATAGTGAGTCATAAACAATGTTTTACTATCTTTCTTTTACAAGTTTTAGTTTCTAAAATTTTCAATCGTTAAAAGGCAAACAAACATTAACGTTCAACGAACTGAATTGACATGGTAATCTGGAACAAAACATGTGTAAGCTTTGTGCACAACAGTCATATGTCAGTTAAGCTTAGAAACTCAGCTATAAACACAACATCAATAATAACAACAAAAATAACAACAATTGGAACAAGGAGTCCACCGGTTTAAGGTTGAACATACACATTCATATTTTCCACTTGATCTCCGCCAAAAATTAAAAGAGTTGTGTTCATAGGAAAAACTTCAAAACAAAATTGATAAGAAGATTTGGTAACAATGTTTGTAATCGTACGGAGCAAACTGATGTTAGAAAATTGGGTGGATATTGTAAACGTTAACGTATAAATTGCTCGCATTTTATTTAGAAAATTACAACCCTTTTGGCTAATGTATCGGTTGCGTACACAATTTCACACATGAATATTAAGGAAGCACTTAATTCTTGGTGTTGTTGTCATTAAGGCTTGGTAACTTATCGTAAAATGGTGAGATTACATAACCGCAATTTCCGGTTTTGGAATTCCAGACATAACCCCTTAAATGGAAGTTGGACACATTTCTTGCCAACAAATGAACTTAAAGTCCAGAATCAGACAAGTCAATACGTCTTTACAAAATCACGTAAGGAGCACTTAAAATTCAAAACAAAGTGTGTTTTTGAAAAATGTCAAGTGGAAAAAGACGACTGGGAAATTTTTAGGAAAAGTATGTCATTCAGTATTTTAAATCATTTTTGTCGTGAAAATGCATGGAAGCATGGATTCTCCACTATACACCAAAATTAAAACAAGAGTGCCAAGTGAATCCGCCTCGAAAAAAGCGAAGGCAGTGAAATCTGCTGCTAAGGTTATGGCAACGGTTTTATGCTGAAATTACTTGGAAAAAGAAAAAAAAAAACAAATAGGGAATATTTTTCATCATTCCTTGGCCAATTAAGCGAAGAAATCAAGAAAGAACGCCCTCAATTAGAGAAAAAAGTGATCTTCCATGAAGATAATGCTCACGTGCACACTTGTGCAGTTTCGAAGGCAAAAATGCAAGAGTTGGGGTAAAATTGCTGCCACATTAGCCTTATTCCCCAGATTTGAATCCCAGCGACTTTTTCCTGTTTCCAAATTTTTGGAAGAACTTCGGCGGAAAAATATTTGAGTCAAATAAGAAAATCATCCCTGCAACAGATATTTTATTGTTGAGTTGTGGTGGATTGGACAAGCATTGAAGCTTCTTCTTTTATTGTACTTTGCGGAGAGCTTACACAAGTTGGAGATTAGATGGATAAAGAGTATCGAGCTGAGAAAACTATGCTGGAAAGCAAACAAGTCGAGCCCAAAAAATATGTTTTCACATGCTTTTGTAAAGACTTATTTACTTGCCCCCGTGTTTTATTCAGCGAATACTTTGGTTAACAGAAGTTTTGTGAATGGCCGTCCTTCAGCAAAAATTAGGAGTTTTTTTCTCCTTAGGGGAATGTAGGCATCGCTGATGAAAAGTTTTTGTGTAGCCGGCCTTCGACAGGACTTGAAGATTTTCTTCTCTTGCATATGTTGAACTCCGGGTTAACGAACCCGTTTATCTATATATATAAAGGGTGTCCCAAGAAGAACGCAATTTTTAAATTTTAAATAAAACACAGATATTTAAAAAAAAAATCGTGAAACTTTATTATATCGTAAAGTAGACAGAATGAGGTTATGTATGGAACAATATATTGTGCAGATGGCCGCCGCGGCTTTGCTGGCATGCACGCGATCTTTTAATGAAATTTTCAATGACCGTTTTGCATAAATGCTGCAGTATTTCATTGATGCAGCGTCCAATTTCCTCTTTTAAGGCTTGAGTCGTCGTCGGCTTATTCGCGTAAACCATCGACTTCAAAAAACCCCAAAGAAAAAAATCTAATGGTGTTAAATCGCACGATCTAGGCGGCCAATTCTGATCTCCAAAACGCGAAATAACACGACCGGGAAATGACTGATGCAGCAATTGAATTGTTTCTCTGGCTGTATGACATGTGGCGCCGTCTTGTTGGAACCACATGCCCTCCACATTCATTTCTTCAATTCTAGGCAAGAAAAAACTGGTTATCATTTCACGATACCGAACACCATTGACTGTTTGCGCTTGACCTGCCTCATTTTCATAAAAAAAAGGTCCAATGATTCCTCCAGCCCAAAAACCACACCACACAGTGACACGTTGAGGATGCATTTGCTTCTCGTGAATCACTCGAGGATTTTCCTCACCCCAAATGCGACAATTCTGCCTATTGACGAAGCCATCAAGATGAAAATGGGCCTCGTCACTGAAGATGATTTTATCGGCAAAATCAGTATTTTCATGTTGTCTCTCCAATACCCAATTAACGAACTCCCTTCGCTGTCCATGGTCAGCTGGCTTCAGTTCCTGAGTCAATTGAACTTTGTATGCATGAAGATGCAAATCTTTCGTCAAAATTCGCTGCAAAGTGGATTTGGAGACACCAATTTGCTGAGCTCGGTGTCGAATTGAGGTGAATGGAGTTTGAGCGACATCATCACGTACAGCTGCGACATTTTCGGTCGATCGCCCTGGTCGATGGCGCGTTGTTGTCTTTACATCACTAACAGACCCAGTTTCGGCAAATTCATCCATTAATCTCTTTACAGTTGACTCTTTTGGAGCATTTTTGTGACCCCAAATTGATCGCAATTTGCGAACTGTAGCCGTCAAACTTTCACCATTTTGGTAAAACAAATTCACAATGAGAATACGTTGTATATTCGTGTAGCGTTCCATTTTTACTAACCTCGTACCTTCTACTAGCAAACAATAACAATTGTCCAAATGTCAAACAATGACATTTCGAATGTTGCCAGATTTAAAAATTGCGTTTTTATTATCATAATATAAATAGTTATAATCCCTATTGGCATTATGACCATTGTAAAAACGGTCATAACCCCCATTTTCATTTTCGGAATTGTCACCAAAAGTTTTTCGGATAAAATCCTAAAACCGGATATGGCGTAATGTCGGGACACCTCTTAACCAGTAGTTATATAATATAAATTTCGAATTTGTATGAAAATAACTGAGGTTAGTATTTATGTTATGTTCTCAAAACCTTATTAAATTTGAATGCGTAAGCACCACCCTAATATTCATGCTTTTGATATTTGTAAGGTCTATTAGATTTCGATTTAGGCTTATAAAACTTTCACAAAAAAAAAACAACAACATATTGCATATGTGGCAACACAAGTAGTTTTTTACGCCTGTCAATTTAAATATCCTTTGACCAAAAGGATTTCTTGGTTTATATATTTCTTTTTAAGAATTTTCAAAACAAAACTTGAATTTTTAAAGATTTTTATGTTGCAAAACTTTTTGACATTATGGTTTTAACGCTTCAGAAAATTTCTTAGAAGTTTGACTTTTAAAGATTGCCAAACGTACAAGTCCTTTCTGTGTGACCTTTCGTCATTGTATTGGAATACGCAGTATTGAAAAAAGATTACTAAGCATTTGTCTCTTAGAAAAAGGTTTATATGCATACTTTATTTATATGAAATGGACATTTGAGATGGATTGTTTGTACTTGTGTTAAAGGTGCAAACCATTTATTATGGTAAAGTAGACAACCTGTAAAGGGTGAACTTTTCACTATGTACTGGTCCACTTAAAGACGGTTATTTTTTTTTTCTCTTTATTTTGTAATATGTTAGTATTCAAATGGGACATTTGGTTTATCCCTCATTTGATAAATTACCTTCTAATAAATGTTGAAATGTTTACCAATACATCACTTTCTTTTGGCATTGAACAAAGTAGATAAGTTTGCAAAAAAAAATATATATATATACAAAATTGTTTTTGAATGAACATAAATTTTATTGGGAGAACTAGCATTTGTATTTGAATAAAATATTGTAGAAATTTGAGACAAATAAATTTAAGTAAAATTTGTGAATGGATTAAAATAACAGAAGAGTCAGCCAAATCAAAACTCATTTTCAGGATTCGCATAATGTTGGCGCGAAACACGCATTAGTTAGCATTAGTTTAAAAAAATCAATTATCAGGAACTTATTTTTATAAAGTCTTTAAATTGTTGCCAAAATTCTCAAAATTTCTAACACCTGATCAGGGAAGTATTAAATTTTTTAGATCGGTTAAAATTTTTTTAAATAAAAATTTGGCTTCTGGCAACAAAAAGAGAGAAAAAATTTGTCTTTAATATAAAACAAAAACAATTTCTATAAAAAAACACTACGTAGGCCAACTTCAAATGCGAGTAGCGAACTATAAGTACACTCACAATATATTTTCCATTACCGACTGTAGTTTATTTAAAAAGTAATACGTAAAGTTTGTTTTTAAATAAAGAATCAATTGAAATTCATAGAAATATATTTTTTAACTATTTGAATCAGTCATTCAAAAAACAAACTATAAAAATCTACAGACATTCAGTAGGAGTTGATATTTTCAGTTAAATGTAAATTTATTTAATTCCTTTTTGTTTTTTTACCAAAATAGTTTGTTTATATACAAAATTATTTCAATAAAAATTACAAGAAATTATTCAAATATACATACACACAAAGCCAATAAAAATATATACATCTGCTTGTGTTGAGTTCTGTTTTGTAATTACATACAAATAAAAAAACTTTCAATTTGAAAAACAAACCACAAACGTAGTTTTTTCTAACTTTTTGTCGGTAAAAATATGATGGTTATTTTAAACGACTTTCTATTGTTTTTACTTTTATCGATTATTAAACAATGATTGAATATAAACAACAAAATGGGTTAAATATTAAGGAAAATCAGTAGTCCTCTTTTTAATTGTATTTTCGATTAATTTAATATGTATAATAAGTTGTTTTTAACGAAATAATATTGTGAGTGTACCCTCGAAAAATTGTTTTCTTTAATACGCTTAATTTTAACGCTATTACGCCAGGAAATTCGAAAATAAATTAAGTTGGGGAGAGAATATCGATAGCCATTTATGTATATGTAAGTCGAAAATAAAAAAAAATGGCTTGAATATTTTCATTCCGATTATAATATGGCGAATTATTGTTCATAATCCTTATGAAATTCTAAGTCGATGTAGTGACGTTATTTTTTCCATCTGTTGCAATGGCAATTACGGTGTGGATATGCAACCTGGGTATCAAATTTTAATCCAGATTAATAGACTTCCTTCTGAGCAGTTTGGTGTAAATGAGCAAAATCCGTTCATTAGCTAAAAAATTAAGCATGGAAATATGGAATTTTATAGTAGCGTCTGGTAAAAAAAAATTATTATAGTTTTCCACAAGACTCCTAAAGGTTAATAAAATTTATTTTAAAGGGTGTCCCAAGAAGAACGCAATTTTTAAATCTGGCAATATTCGAAGTGTCATTGTTTGACATTTGAACAATTGTTATTGTTTGCTAGTAGAAGGTACGAGGTTAGTAAAAATGGAGCGCTACACGAATGAACAATGCATTCTCATTGTGAAATTGTTTTACCAAAATGGTGAAAGTTTTGCGGCTACTGTTCGCAAATTGCGATCAATTTGGGGCTCCAAAAGAGTCAACTGTAAAGAGATTAATGGATAAATTTGCCGAAACTGGGTCTGTTAGTGATGTAAAGACAACAACGCGCCATCGACCAGGTCGATCGACCGAAAATGTCGCAGCTGTACGTGATGATGTCGCTCAAACTCCATCCACCTCAATTCGACACCGAGCTCAGCAAATTGGTGTCTCCAAATCCACTTTGCAGCGAATTTTGACGAAAGATTTGCATCTTCATGCATACAAAGTTCAATTGACTCAGGAACTGAAGCCAGCTGACCATGGACAGCGAAGGGAGTTCGTTAATTGGGTATTGGAGAGACAACATGAAAATGCTGATTTTGCCGATAAAATCATCTTCAGTGACGAGGCCCATTTTCATCTTGATGGCTTCGTCAATAGGCAGAATTGTCGCATTTGGAGTGAGGAAAATCCTCGAGTGATTCACGAGAAGCAAATGCATCCTCAACGTGTCACTGTGTGGTGTGGTTTTTGGGCTGGAGGAATCATTGTACCTCTTTTTTATGAAAATGAGGCAGGTCAAGCGCAAACAGTCAATGGTGTTCGGTATCGTGAAATGATAACCAGTTTTTTCTTGCCTAGAATTGAAGAAATGAATGTGGAGGGCATGTGGTTCCAACAAGACGGCGCCACATGTCATACAGCCAGAGAAACAATTCAATTGCTGCATCAGTCATTTCCCGGTCGTGTTATTTCGCGTTTTGTAGATCAGAATTGGCCGCCTAGATCGTGCGATTTAACACAATTAGATTTTTTTCTTTGGGGTTTTTTGAACTTGATGGTTTACGCGAATAAGCCGACGACGACTCAAGCCTTAAAAGAGGAAATTGGACGCTGCATTAATAAAATACCGCAGCATTCATGCAAAACGGTCATTGAAAATTTCATTAAAAGATCGCGTGCATGCCAGCAAAGCCGCGGCGGCCATCTGCACGATATATTGTTCCATACATAACCTCATTCTGTCTACTTTACGATATAATAAAGTTTCACGATTTTTTTTTAATATCTGTGTTTTATTTAAAATTTAAAAATTGCGTTCTTCTTGGGACACCCTTTATATGCCTTAAATTATTTTTCTACTTAAAAAATTTTTTTCACCAACAAAATTCTTTTTCAGTTCAAAAAATGTTTTTCACTTCAAGATAATCTGCACCAAACAGTTCATTTTTGAGAATGCATTGGCATTTCTTGCAATACTTCTGGCTGCTCTTCACACCAAATTCGGCAATTCTGTTTGTTGATGTATCCATTGAGTCAAAAATGAGCTTCGTCGCAAAAGATAATTTTTCGATGGAAACACATTTCTCACACAGCACGAATTTTTAATATAAAATTCAACAATCTGCAAGCGTTGTCCGTTTGTAAGTCGATTCATGATTAAATTATAGACCAAACTAAACATAATTGACAGTAACATGTAACACGAAAACAGCTGAGCTGCCAAATGAAAGTTGCTAAAAAACGACCCTTTAAGGTTAAACATTAACCACAGATATTTACATATAAATTTGTCATTTATAACTATGGTTAAGTACTATGTTAAGTTTTAGTTATTTTGAAACAAATTATTTGTATCAATTTTAACTTACAATTTATCATATTGTTACAAGAAATTTCTAGAATTAGAAATTTCTTCACACTAATTTTGACAGCTGGAAAAATCTAGTGTCGTAATAAACTGGAAATAATTAGAATACCTGACTACTCATATAAATACTGGTACTCGGTGACGCAGTAGTTCAGTTGATAAGTAAAACGCAGAGTGTGAAGAACTAAAGTGTGGCTAACGTTTAGTCTATTTATACCGTGTATATAAAGTGTTTTTGTGTAATAGTTTTAAGATTGTATTTAAATAAAGAGTCACTATAAAAGAATTTCGACGGTGTTTATTATTTGCAATAATAAAAAGAACAAGATTTATTTAAAGGAGGGTAAAATCGTAACAATATTTTAAATTCTTAAAATCGTATAACTATAAAAAGTTTATTATAGTAAAAAATTTCATGAATTTCGAAGAAAGTAATTTAATAAATAAGGATCGATTGCTGAATGTCCCATTATAATTTAACCAACAGTCAAACTCAAACTTTATATGGGAAAAAAACAACAAATGTGTCGCAATGTGTTCCCAGGTAGCAGCTACCGGGACATTGTGAAGAAAGGCTAAGGCCCGATTATTAATGTTCTGCCAAAATTTAAACTCAAAACTGAAAATTTATTTGGTAACGTCAAAAGATCTCATTTTTCACTAAACCCTAAGAAATGATTTAGATACAATGAAAGAGGATCGTTGATACTTTTTTTGCTGGGCTCATGGCTCTATAGAGTTTATCTGGGTGAAACTATCGGCCACATTTTGGACGATATTTTTCTAAGAACGGGTGCAACCTCCGTAGGAACAAATATTTTGTCTGTTTACTCTATTTTCCATAGATTTCGAGATATGGGTTATTTTCTTAAATGGAACTTTTTTATAAACAAATTTAAGAGGGTAAAAGTCGTCACTACCAGAGTCCATTTTTGGATAGAAACAATGTTTTTACGGGGTTGAGGTTAAGCTAGATGCAGTTGAAATTTTGCTATATCTGCCTTAATTGAGAGCGGAAGAAATAACACAATTTTAAAAAACAACAGATACATTAATTTTCAAATTTAACACACAAACTTAGTAAAGTCACTCTAAATTTTTAATATTGCGCTAAATGAAGACAACCAAAATCTTTGTTTAAAACAGTGTTTCAAGAAAAATTTGTTAAAAATTTATTAAAATCAATTTCAAACACGTTTCTCAAATTTTTTACTGGCGTGTTATTTTAAGTGTGGTATTAGTTTCTAGTTTGGAGAAAAATATTCGTTTACTCTTGGGATAATTTCACATAAACATGAACGTTAATTGGCCCGATAGAACAGATTCGAAAGCAAAATAATTTGTAATACAATTCAAATGTTTTAATTGAACTTACCCTCTAATGATGTTATTTTAAAAAAATCCTTTCATATTGTCAACCATTAATAATTCTATAAGAAAGAAAAGAAAAACATAACAAATCAATATAATAATTACAATTATCATGTGTTTTTAGTTAAGCTAACACAAATATTCCCTATGAATACGTTTTTGATCAAAAATCCTCCAAAAAAGGATCAAAAGAGTAACTCTTTTTTGACTATACAATGCAGATGTAATTTGAAGTTCTTTAACACATGGACATATGCAGTCAACAGTTAACATTATTCGCAACAGTAAAAAAAAAACGTTAAACTAAAAAACCCCTGTGGTGTAGAAGACATTGGCGCCTCAGGCTATTGGCAACGGTTCATGGTCTTAAACTTAACACATACGGATGGTAAATGGTTAGTGGACTTAAGGACAGTGCGTTTTTTTATTTGTATGCCCTGCGTGAAATGTAATCATTTTTTGCTGTTGCTGTTTTTTTTTTACCGAATTTTAAATGCAACACTTTTTTTAGTATGTTTTGTGCGTAAGAAAAAAAAAAACTTTTATACTCTTCCAGTTTAAATGAATCTGACGACAGGATATACACAAATGATCAATGCTCAACATTTGTTTATGGAGACTCAATTATAAATTAAGCTCACAACAAGAGTTACAAATATTAAATTTATTTTTATATTCTTAGGATGTTCAATATGAAAAGGAATAACATAAGTACAGTGAAACTTCTGGATAAGGCACAGATATGGTAACACTTAATCTGAAAATGTGTTGCATTAAAATATTTTTTTCGAAGGGAGATATGTAGATGTCTTTTTGAATGAGTATCCCTTAATATAAGTTATGACTGTTTTTTATTTTGTATTTTGTGTTTCAAGTTGCAAGTGTGCACAGTTTTTTTCTGGTCATGGATTTGTGCGTTTTGTTTGTTGTTCAATGCGACAAAATATTTTATAAACATAAATTTTGTGTAAATATTATTAAAACGGCCACTGCTGTGCTTTAAATGAGGTTATAAAGAAAAATCAATCATATGACTATTTTTTTCTGTGTGCATAAAGGTGTGAATATTTTTTGTTTAATTCCAATTTAAAAGAAAAAGACTCCATAGTAACTCAATACGAAATAATGCAATTTTTAGATTAACAAAAAATTTCTTACACTACAAGAGTTCTTCGATAACTCTACTTTCGACAAACTTTTGCACAGGCTTTTTTTTTTAACTGTTTTGAAGTGCTTGTGTCTGCTAAACCCGAATCAATACTCCAAAATGTGTTTTTGTTTTTAGACCTTGATCCAGGAATATATATTTTTTGGTATAATATTGTGCGGACGAGGAAATAAAATCTTTTTTTTAATGGATTTGAATTCCACATAAAGTTACCTTTCTTCCATTTGAGTATTAACAACTAAGTAATTATTCAAAAAATTGCTTAAAAAAATAATTGGATACATTAAAACAACGTTTAAAAAGGAGGCATAAATCCATTTAGTAAATTTAAAATTGTTCTTAAAATTGGTAAATATTTTTTAGTAAAGAAGCCCCGCATTTCGAAAGATGGACTTGACAGAGCTTCTTTTACTTCAGATTCTTATTTAAGAGGTCAAAATAGTTTCAAAAAGGTTTATTATAAGTAAGTGCAGAATATTTGCATATTACAAGGCGGGGCAATAAGGATCACTCTATGTATCGTAAAAGTCTGTCATTTTTGCAAATGGCATCGCATGTCAGCTTAGTTTTGACATTCGTGACGTAGACACGTGCCAAATTTATTGTGAAAAACAATGAATCGCTGTACGACTTCAGAACGCTTGATAATTATGTCAATGTTTGCGCGAATTTCGGTGGCTATATTCCAATCGTGCAGCGCCCACAGCGCAAACAATACACAGAAGGTTCCCGTTCGGCTGAAAACATCGAAACAGAGCATGAAATTGTGTATCAGGAGCCCAAATAATCAACAAGAAAACATGCTTAACGATTCCAAATTTCGCGACGTGCTATGCGCCATTTTTATCTCAGCGGCCACATCAATAAGCAAAATTTTTGGTTCTGAGGGACGGAAAATCCACTTATAATTCATAAATCAACATTACGCTCTCTTAAAGTTACGATGTGGTGTGCAGTTACGTCGAAAAAGTTGATTGGACCTTTTTTCGAAGCAAAAGATCTATGCTGACTGAATTTTTCTTACTGGAAGTTGACAACCTGGATTTGGAGGACAAGTTCTATCATACTGCTTGCGAAATAATGCGTATTTAAAGAATGCTTCCCAGCGTCTGAAAAATCGCGTTTAGATGCTTGGCTTGGCCAGCAGGATTTTCCAATTTGTCTGTCCCAGACTTCTTCCTCTGGGGAAGTAGAAATCTCGTTGGAATCATAAATCACGTCTGCCAATTTAAACAAACCCAATAAACTCATCTTCTCGGAATTTGATAAAATTTACTTTTTTTTGCTGGATCGCTTAAACGTTTTTCTATTTTCCCCCCCGAATTTTGAACGCTTTCAGAAATTTCACCCAAATTATACGTGGTGTAGGGTATAATAATACGTCGTGTAAGGTATCTGTTTACAAGTTAATAATTTGAATTTTAGTTTTTTATTAATTATTTCTATTTTTATAGTCTAATAAAAATATTTTTTTGAAAGTATCACGGGTTGCGCAATAAAATACACTATAAGCCAAGAACAAGAAAGAAGTTTTGTTGTTGGATCGTTCGATAAGGCTTTAATCACCAGACAGACAAAGAGTTTCACAATTCTTCATCTTGCCCAAACCTGTCTCTTTTTATTTGTTCATGAACTTGGTCAGGAGCAAATGAAAATCATTTGCTTGTTTAAAGACATTCGTCGGCTGTGATGGAAACATTTTGGAATTAAATGCACCACAATGCAAATTTAGATGCTTTAAAAAGCGGTACAAGTAAGCATTAAATTATGAACTTTTTTTTAGCTAATCTTAAATTTAATTTCACTATATTTTTTCCCTTACAACCACACCATATGATCTTTTGTTACGACAAGCAAATGGTTTTCATTTCATGGTCCGAGTCTTAGAAAAATTCAAGAGAGCTATAAAAATGTTAGCTTCGCTATAAAGGAAGTACTCTCTGATACAGGTCATTCCAATAGCTCACATGGTAAGGCTGTAGCTATAGAGTAGAGCTGTTGACTAGCAACATGGAATCATAGGTTCGTTTCCCGGTTCGAGAACATTTTATTAAAAAAAAACAATAAAAAATATTTTATTATCAAATTTTGGTTCTATTTGAAAATCTATTTCAAGAATAATTATTTTTGTCATTAGTGGTAAGCGTATTAGTAAACCATTACTTTGCGAAACATTTTCCTAATAGTAAAAGAAAAAAAAATAATAAGAATAGTAAGTGTACACTCAGAAAAAAAAGTTAGTAGAAAAATTTGTAAACTTTCCTTTTTGTACTGATTTTTAGTAAAAAAAAATTATTTAGCAGACCTTTTTGCTATTAACATTTTGCAAAAACAGAATTTGTACATATTATTTACAAATTTTTGTTGCTAATTTCAGGAATCATTTTACAAATTTTTGAAAACCGATATGCTAAAATTAGCAAAAAAAATTTACTTATTTTAAAAAAAGTGGATATTGAAGGAAATCTTATTTCTAATTAAAACTTTCACCTGCAAACTTAAATTGCATTAAAATATTACGATACACAGATTAAAAAAATGGGATTGAATGTGAAGATACCGACGTACGAGTATGTCTTAAAATAGGACATCCACTTAAAATAGAACTAAAAAGTTTTTTTTAGTTCTAAAAATCAGCAATAAAAACAATTAAAATTTGACCTTAATAGTAAAAAAAATTGACTAAAATATTTTTCAAAACAGAAATTACCAAATTAAAATAAAAAATGGTAAATTCGCTTTTGTTATTTTTAAACCTTTGATTTTGTTTTTTTATTTTGTCTAAAATATTTCTTGAAAAAATAAATAAAATAAAATAAAAAAAATTTTGACACACGATAAAAAAAATAAAATTGAAATTTTGTACTAATATTAATAATATTTAGTATTTTTATTTTTTGCTGATTGTAGCAAACAGATTTTAAGTTCCACTTTACAAAAAGTTTACTAAAATGTAGTAGCGGTAGTTAATTTTTTCTACAAGTTTTATTGTACTACACGTCAGCAGACATTTGTTGCTAAGATTAGCAAAAAAACCGCTGGGCTCAAATTAGTAAAATTTCCGGTAATAACAGCAAAAATTTTCAGTTGCCATTACAGACATTTTTTGGTGAGTGTAATGTGTTAAATAACACAATATAAATTTTCAAAAATAACAAAAACAAACCTAGAACATCACTTTAGATTTAAAATAATACACTCACCAAAAAGAAGTATGCAATGGCAACTGAAAATTTTGCTGTTATTACGGGAAATTTGCCTAATTTGAACCCAGCGGTATAAAATTAGTAGAAAAGTCAATAGCCGCTACTAAATTTTAGTAAATTGTTATAAACTCAATGACTTATAGAATAAAGCAAAATTTTAATTTATGAAAAAATATTATTAAAATGCAAAAATTAACTTAATTATATTTAGATACACTTGTTACACTTTTAAGCTGCTAATTTCTTTTAAAATTGCCTTGTGATTTCGAGTATACAAATTTATATTTTTTTTTATCGAGCAACGTTTTTTTATTGTTTTTTTTTTTCAAAAAATATTTAAGACAAGATCAAAGACTTAAAAAATAATAAAAACATTAACTAATTTATCATTTTGTTTTAATTTGCTAATTTTTGTTTTGAAAAATATTTTTAGTATTTTTTTTTTGCATTTTAAGGCCAAATTTTAATTGTTTTAAGGGCCGTTTTTAGATCTAAAAAAGTTTTCAGTGCTATTTTAAATCGATGTGAAAAGTATTTTCACTTCCAATTCCTGTGTAGCATTTTAAGGCAATTGAAGTTTGTAAGTATAAATTTTAATTATTAGAAATAAAATTTCCTTCAATATCCACTTTTTAAAATTAGTAATTTTTTTTTGCTAATTTTGGGAAATCGGTTTTCAAAAATTTATAAAATGATTTCTGAAGTTAGCAACAAAAATTTGTAAATATTTTGTGATTTGTAAAATGTAAATAGCAAAAAGATTTGCTAAATAATATTTTTTTTTTCTAAAACTCAGTACAAAAATAGTAAAGTGGGATTGAAAATAGTTTACAAATTTTTCTACTATTTTTTTCTGAGTATAAGCCAAATTGGTTAACACATTATTTTATTTTTTAGAATTATGAAAAAATAAACTTTAGAAATTAAGTTGGTATCATTACTGGTAGTCAAAAGAAAAATGATGCCCCATCACTGTTTCTACACTGTGGGATGTTTCAAAACTCACAAAAAAAAACATCCGCCAATAAAAATCATTCGTACTTATTCAAATAATGTGCACAATCTCATTAAATGTTGAGTTACAAACATTAGAAACTGAAACTGTGATAATTGAAGCAATTTTAACTAATGTATTATTAAATCTTAATAACAACAAACAAACAACAAACACTACTGGCAACATTATAACTGCAATGCCTTAAAAGTAATGAATGCAAAACCGAGAAGATGATGGAGAAGAAAAAAATGATAACGGCGATGATGGCGATGACGAAGAAGCAGAATATGTTCACACGCATGTGAAGTAATTTGCATAAATTAAAAATAAAATAAGTCAGCATAAACAAACTGACTACAACAAGTAGGAATGAATAAATACTTGCAACAGCAACAATTGCTGGCAACTACTTGGGTAAAACTCATGCAGAGGCTCAGTAACGAACTCAATTAAAAAGCGTTTGTTATTTTTATTTGTTTGTGTGTTTAGAAACTTCAATGAACTTGCAACATGTTTTTATACGTTTTTTTTTTATCATTTAAGATGACGACTATGATGATTTGCTTTTCATTGTATTAATATTTTATGTTTTTTTTTTTCTATTTATATTTACAACATAAATGTAACAAGTTTTGTTGTTGCATTTCAAATGGAAAAATTCACACGCATCAAACAAATCAATTATTTAGTAGGAGCGTCCATATAATGCAAGTTTAATGTACAACTTACTTGTTCTTTTAATATGTATTATGTAATATATTTTGCATTTTTATAAGAACCTGTATGTAAGCTAATGAAAGCAGTCATCTTTGGCCAAAATATTAGTATGATGACTTATTTAGATGCAACATAAAGTTAGGAAGTACTTGAGGCCAATCATACAGGTTTACATGAGTTACGTTAGCTTCTGGTATTTTGTTGAACACGCATTTGCACGCACTAGAAAAATCGAGGATTCTTTGGGAATAAAGTAAAAATAAGGTGACCACATGCAACAAAAAAATTAATCATAGTTCAACTAGAATATGATGAATCTGGGTGAAAGGTAAACAAAATTAAAAAAATATTAATTTTTATATGTCTACTCATCTTTTAATCCTCTCATGCTCAGCAAAAACATGGTAATGACACGTCATTACTGTGTAGACTATTATGTAATGAGAGGTGTTTATCTTTTGCATTACTTTAAAATACAAAATAATGACCTACTGATAATGGATGGTAGAAACACTTATATGTACATGCAAAATAATGAATTACTGGTAGTTACTGAAATAAGTACAAGATTCGTAATTCTATTTTTTTTAATATTTATTGATTAATTTGTTTTGAAAAACTATACAACAAAATAGAAAATTATCTGCTGTAAAAAGTGATTTTACAAAAATTTTAAAGGCTTTCTAATGTGAAATAGAATTGCAGCTATATAAACTTTAATTTCTAAATGCCAAAGGTAGATATTTTTAATATTTTTTTTTATAAATTTAAATAAAAATTATTCTTATCGATTTCTTTAAGTAAGAAAATTTTACTTGAATAAGGTTCACTCTTATTTTACTAAGAGTTACTACTTACTTTGCTTTTGTAAGTAACCACTTATTTCTTCACTATGAGTAACCATGCTGGTAACACATTATTCTCACTTTTTTTGCCAGCGAGAGGGTAATGACCACCCATGAATTTTGGGACATCGCAAACAAAAGTAATTAAGGGAGTAAATAGCCCGGTAACTAGTGAAACCCTTTGTGTGCTTCTTACTCCCTTAATTACTTGGTAATGTCCTTTTTTGCTAGGCAAGGATTACATAATTTCTACAAATAACACTAGCAGTAAAATAAATATGTTATTTAAGAAGTTATGGCAATTTTCGCGTTTTAAAAATTGCTATATTTAGCAAGTATGACACTAAAAATATATTTCGACAAAATTGATTTTACTCAGTACCAACTCTGAATATATCAGAGTATATGTGTTTAATTTGTTGGATAGTTTTACAGTAAGAGATATATTTATGCAACGTGTCCTCACGGTATCCTGTAAGTCCTAAAGAGAAAATTATAACTGGTTTTTAAAGAAGAAAATCTCAATACCAGCTTTGTTATTATCACACCCAGAAAACAGATTCGTGCTGATAACCGAATTTGTTGCCAATCAAATGGTTCAGTTGTAGCAATCGAATTTTCCGGTTGAGACTATCGAATTGTTATCGAGGCAACCGCAATACTGTTGTTACATTCAAATTACTCATGTCTCAATTGGGTTTCTGTTTTCACATTCGGTTACCACAACCGAACCATTCGATTGGCTACAAATTCCGTTGTCAGCACGAATCTGTTTTCTCTGTGCAATTATGTATGCTAGTATTATTTAAATATTTCTGTTTTCAAAAGGTTCAGTTTTACAAAACAAATTTGAACGAAAAACAAGTAAAATCATTAGATTTGGCTTTACAGAATTTTGTATACCCTACACAGTGTGTTTGTAACAGATAAAATAATAAACTGAAATTGAGAAAACATTGTTGAGGTGAAAAAAAAAATTGTAGTGAAAAGCATTTTGTGGTGAAAAACAAATGTTGAGGTGAAAAAATATAAAATATTATCCACCTCTTGGTGAAATGTTACAAAACGTTTTATTCGTTAGACACAAATATAAAATTATTTTGAATTACACTAATTCGAATATAAAAATTTAGAGGTACCTTCACACCCTGTAGGAAGCCTGGGGTCAATTGTCTACAAGTCATCACTTTTGTCGACTATTTTGGTGACATGTCCACAAAGCGTCTTTTACATTCCTTTTTTGCAGCTGCAAAGCTGTGCTTGCTCTTGATTTTTTTTATTGGTTTATTTTGTTGAAAATACATGTGCATAAATTAAATTTTTGATAAAAATATAAAGAAAAATTAATTTAAAAGTTAAATATACAAATTTTAACAAAATGTATAATGAGCAAAAGAAATTATAAAAGACTTGTGAAAAAACAATAAATTTTGTATAAAAATAACAAGAGGCAACAATTTGTAGTGAAAGTTGCACCTCTAGAGAGCCTGTAGATTTTGTGCAGTCTTTTGAAGATTTGTCTACTCCAATATTAAATTTGCACGAAATTTTTTTTTTTTACTTTAATGAAATTTATAACAAATCTAATTTAACAAAATAACTTCACCTGTTTAATCTTATTGCCTTCCTATTGTTCAAATCTAGTAAAAAGTTCCAAAAGTGTAGACAAGAATTACTAAAATGTACTATTGAATCTCTGGTTCCAACACCTAGTCAATAGTTGTGTAGATTCGCAATGACACGCACATGTTAAATGTCTACAGCAGAAAGCGTTGGCTGGGGCGTTATTAGTCAGTAGTACTGGTGACAAAGTCAATAGTGAATCAGTACAGTTTCACTTTCGACATTTCCTACAGGGCATTTTCATTCATAACTTTTTTTACTGCTGAACGGATTTTACTTACACAGTACAATATGAAAAAAGGGGTTTGACAATGAATTCTGGTAGAAGAGACGAAAAACACTTCTTAGTGTGTCGGCGTTTTGAAAGATCACATCAGAATTTTATTTTAGGTGGGGTTAAAGTTCCCCACTTTGACCTGTTCGTGCAGCACAACGGTATATTAAACTATGTTTTCTTTACATATAAGCTGTAGGGTATGTTCAGCAACTTTGCAGAAAATATTAACGCAAATATTTTTGTGGAAGATCTTAACCCTCTAACTCTCCCACATAAGGGTAATTTTTGGCTTTATTCTAACAAATCATAAAAGAACACCCCTAAAAAGGGGGAGGGCGGGAATGACATGTTTTACAAAATTGTTGGCCACAAAATTCTACTTCATATGACAGAACACACCAAAGACCAAAACATAACACAGACTCCAAAAACCAGCCAAGATTGCTCATTAAGGGTCAATTTAGTTATTCACTGAACAATTTATATTATTACTCCCAGAAAACAGTATCAGTTGTATCCACCGAATTTGTTACCAATCGAATTCTGGCAGTTACGACAACTGTCTTCTTATTAAATTATATTTTTAGTTGTGAGAGCCAATATTCAGTTGTACAATTTCATATTTATAATTCACAGAAATATTATTACGTTCCACAAAGTTTTATTTAAAAAAAAATTTACTATTAAATTTTTCCGGTATCGAAACTTTGCAATTAGATTCATAGTTCACACTTATGCTTAGTAAACCACAACTAATTTAAATTTTCTTTGATATATTTGCCATTTTAATTAAAATAAAAAAAAACATTTTTTAAATGTTTGCCTTTTCCGGGATTTGATCTCCGAAATTCTGAGTACTGAGCTACCTCTCTACCTACTACACCACAAACACTTATAAATTTTACTAGCAAATTTTAAATTTAAACAATTTTTTAGGAAAAGAAATGTTGGTATAATATTTGTTTATCAATGCTAATCATTAGTGACGTCTATTTTCAATACAATCCACAATTCGGTTACTTCTACTGAAACCCTAATTAAATGATATATTTGATCAAAATAACCGTACTTGTAGTTACCATCGAAAATGTTTTAATAAATTTGATAGATTGTTCCAAATTACTAATATAATCACTAAATAAATGGTTGCTTCCACCGCACACGAATACTAAACGAATTTTATTTTTAAAGATGATTGGATATACCAATAATTGAATAATAGGATTGATTTTTGGTTTCTTTTGCCTTTTTTTAATTTCCAATAGAACATTTTTGCTTTATTAATGGATTTTAGGTTATTCCAAATTTAATTATCCAAGGATTTAATTATCCTCACAAATAAATGTTAATGGTTTTGATCGAATTGCAACCAATCTTTTCTCAAATAGAAAATCTGCATTAAAACAAATATTTTTAATTGACGATTTCTTAATATCAAAGGGAACTTCTGAGTTTCCACTAATTGATATTTTCTAAATTACAATTGAAAAATATCTTTATCAAATTATATTGTTGGAAACAAAACTTCTGACCGATTCCCTGTATTTTGCATAGAGACATATTTTTCAATATTAATTCTCCAAATGTGTATATTAATTTATTGCACACAAGTGGTCAGCCTAATTTTCTTGGTTCATATGAAACATGATCAAAATGAGTGAATATCAGAGCGCCAACCGTTTGTAAATTGAATAATTACACTAATACTTCATAAATAATTAATGTTTTATAAGTAAAAATGCATTGAATGCACCGCTAACGTTAAATTTTTCAACGGCTTCTTCTTCTACTACTCCAACCATCAATACAATGTGTAAATGCGGCTCAATTACTTGTTGTTCTTTGAGCTGATGTTTTTGTTGTTCTTTTGCTGTGTTATTTATAGCCTAAAGCGTGTGTGCGCATGATCACATGAAGTATGGAGGCATCTTAAATGAACAACAAACATTTTTTTCTTATACATGTTTTTAAGCATCTGTTCAATGGTTATTGTTTAACATATTTTCATATTTTTTGGCCAAATAACCAAAAGGAAAACCCACAAGAGTGATACTCAACCAATGTAAATTGCACTATGTAGCTGGTAAGCAAAAAGGAGATTTTTCTTATTTCTTGTGGTGTTGGAAGTAGAAGAAGTAGTTTGAAACAAAAAAAAAAAATAAAAATTATAAAATAAGTGTTGTATATTTGTGAAGCAGGCGCTAATATTACCCTGAGGCAATGATACGCGCACTTGCGTTTTTTTAACCAAAAAATATATTCAAGCTCATCATCATTTACCATAGTACGCTCTACCATCATCACAATTTTTAGTTTTAAATATCTTTATAGTTATTATAGTACTTGTGCATAATCATATTTTATATGCAACTATTTATATGCAGTGTGCTCAAAGAGTAGACGAAATTTTCAACTTAATTTTTAAACACTAATGGAAAAAACCTCAGGTGTATTTATTTTACTGCTAAATTGTACAAATCATATCTTCCCATAATGAATTAATTTTTATATTAATTTTTTTAGTTTTAGGATTTTTGTCAAAGGATATTTTACCTATTTCGACTATATCGCGCCTTAAGAACAATTAATCTGTTCATGTATGTTATATTAACAATATAAATATAATCAGTTCTGTGGTTTAAATGGTTTAGGAAATATTATACGTATTAAAATATAAAGGTGAGTGTTAAAATTAATTCTTTAGAAAATTAAAAAAAAAAAAATGTGTACTACATGTCGTATGAGTAATGCGTTTTAGTATTAAATTATTTAATAATACTCATACGACTAGTAGCACACAATTTTTTTATTAATTATTAAAGTCTTCACATATTTTGTTTATCTCAATTGGCCATAACTATGGATTTTATTGGTGGATTTTCTTAGCATTTACCTTGATTTCTTTATTGAAAGATAGGCCAAAATTGTAATTTAATGACATGCTGCCGTAAAATGTCTTTGAAACCTAATGGCGATGGACATGTGATTTATTTTCAGTGTCAATGTATAACATCTACCTTTTTTTGCGTAACTGAGAAAATCCCATAATTGCAGGAGCGTTTAATTGATCCTTATAGAAATTAAATCCATATTATATAAATTATCTTTTCACGGAATACCGGAAAAATTCTCAAACCGTTTCATAACTGACTAATCTTCCATATATTTTTATAAAAGAATAACGTTTCTGTGTAAATCACTGACTCATCATCGCCCAGCCTATAATGTTGTAGCTGGGAACTTCAAATTTGATATGCGGGTTTCCCCCGATCGTATATACATATCCACTAAGAGGGGAAACAGCAAAAATATCCCCCTTAACGGCCTGCCCAAACCATTTTGGTTAGATACCAAAATAGAATAAAAGGGGGAACCATTGGAATTGAAACTGTAGACAAGCGGTACAAAATGAAATAGAACGAGAAACAAGTGGAATTGAAACATTAGACAAGTGGAACAAAATGGTTTGGAACCCGAAATGAATGGAATTTAAACACTAGGCAAGGGGAATGAAATGGAATGGAAAGGGGAACAATTGGAATTGAAACAATAAACAAGAGGAATGAAATGGAATGCATCGGGGAATAAGTGTTATGATTTTGAATCCCAGCCAGGATTTGAAACAAAACGGGAAGGGGTAAACTCCTTCAGATAGAAATTTGAAATTTAAAATACTTCTTGGAATATCCAGTAAAATTTTCTAAAAAATGGGCTTAAAAAGTCCAGCCTTATTTTTCCAACCTGCACTAACCCTTTCTTATATAAATAAGAAATTTAAAATAATTTTTTTCTGGGGGAATGGCCCAATTTAGTGGTAAATTAGTTTTTGGAATATCCAATGTAAACGTGGAAAATAGGAATAAATAAAGAAAAGTGGCCTTTAATCACCCAGCCAAACCGCTAGGACTTAAAATTTGACATTTAGGTTCCTCCTCCTTCGTAGGCAACTACTGAGACGAGATTCTTATAAATTTTTTTTTATGAATTTTGGGGAAAATTTCGCCTTTAGTGTCCTGCCCCAAAAACCTTCGGCTGGAAATCTGGCGCTTAAAATATATTTTTCCTAGGTATAATACCATACCATATGAGATAAAAATTACCCTTTAATGACATGTGCACATAACATATATAAGTTAAAAATCTGAACATAAAGTTGAAACAGTCACAACAAAGAGATTAAAAAAACTTATTTAATGAGGAAAATACTTCGAAAAAATCAATTTTTAATTTAATATATTTCGATATATAAAACAACCGCTAATAAAGTATCGGGATTTTAAACCAGTAGGGTTTTAAAATGAAATAACAATTTCGTGGTATCAACCATTGTCATCTTGATTTTAACGAAATTCTCTGAATCCGGCAACGAAATTAAATCGCATTTCAAATCTTTAATGCCACTCGGAGGTTTGCTATAGCAAGCTTAATGGTGAGAGTGTATAAGCAAGAAATAAATAAAGCACCTCATTCTTGTAACGGATGCGAGAAGTTTTAGCGCCGAGAAATTCATGGTCACCTTACATTATACGGGCTGCATTGGTAGATGATAATGTTGTTTGCATTTTTACTGGAATTTTTTTACAGTGTTTAGCCCTTAAAGCTGTGGACACATTTACCTCTTATAAAATACCTTATCAGATAGAGAAAAACATGAATACAGCGCCTTATTATCATCCTTAGATAAATATATATTTAATTGCCTATGTGCCACGAGATATACAGGAACAGGATGCAGGATCACAGTAAACCTGTCTTGTGTGAAAAAATTCATAAGCTAAGACTTCAAATTTTAGCATACTTTCTAACCATAGTGTATTTGAATATTAGTAAGTAAATATTATTTCCACACTTTTGTTGTATTTTCATATTTTCTGGGTGGTTTTTTTGTATAACTTCAATAACATGCAAGTTTTACCTTTTATTTTTGGTTTTTATACTTGTGTGTGCTTTTAGAGTTTTTCTTCCACTTCTTTGTTGGTCTGGTCTGAAACTGGTCTATGTAACTCTGTTAAAGCGTTTCTTTTTTTTTCAAACTTATTGTAGTTGTTGTTGTTATTATTATTGTTTAGCATATGTAAATTTGCTGTTCATTGCATGTAGTCGTGTAATCCATCGTCATCTTAATTGAGTTGTCATCTAAATACATATTAAAACATTTTAGAGGTTATGTGAAAAATAAGTCTATGTGATATATTTAATATAAGCAGAATATATCAGTGATTATGGTGATTATGATAATGAAATATACATTCGAAAAGTAACGCGACAAATAAAATATTGTTTCATTACCTTAAGCTACGGTATAAATAATTAAATTGAGTCATAACACTGCAGCTTATTTAAAAATTTTTAACATAACACATTAATTTTTCAGATCAACAAACATAGATTATATTTGAAACACGCACAGCTTTTTCCATTACATTTAGCCAGTTGAGTAAATAATTCTTTCTTTAGAAAGCTTAAAATGGGAGTTTTAAAGTGTTAACTGTTTTTTTTTTAGGGAAAACCTAAACATTCCAAGAAATTAACAGTTAATTTGTGGCAAGTGAGTGTAATTAAAATGAGCTGGCTTACGAGCAAATTTTAATAAAGCTTTTAAAACTGAGCTAGTTTGCAAGGGAGCTGCTCAAAATTTTGAATTCTCGGGCTTTAAAAAAAGAGCCAACAAAAATGTTCACGCCTGAGCTCGCTCTTAAAATCCAAACTATACAAAATGGCTACAGAAAAATAAAGAATTAATTTATATTATCATGTAAATTATTATAAGAAATAAGTCACACTGTGACTGTTTTATGACAATAATATTGCTTGCTAATAGGGCAGTGGTGGAAAAATTTTGCCTTGTCTACTTTTAGTTTAAGAAATGGCCAATTTGCAAAATGGCCAGGATCTCAAAAACTAAGCGAAATAGCGCATAAGTTCCGTTAAAGTCCGAGAGACGGGACAGCCGCAGGGTATCTTATTTTTTTTTTTTTATTAATTTATTACATAATACAAATTATCATACTCCGGTAATAAAAATTTCGTTCCCCGTTCCATTCCAATTCATTCCCTGTATTAAATGTTTCAATTCCCCTCGATTCCCATTCCATATTGTTCCAATTTGGACCAGTGCTCGATTCCATTATCGGAGTGCATTTATTCGTATTATCACTTTTTTTTTTTACAAAAAAGTCACCGTATAGCAAGCAATATTATGAAAATGGATCTCTCAGGATATATCCCAGATCTAGACTATTTGTATTTTGGGAGTGTCTTAATACTTTAATGGAGCAACAGTTTGTTCCATTTTGCGCTTTTTTTGGTTAGTGTTTGAGTTAAATTTTTGCGAGCTTGGTAAAGATCGCACTCCGATTATACAAATGAGGTAGGATCGGTAGGGATCATAACACAAATTAATACACTCCGATAATACAAATATCGTTTTTAAATGTTTCAATTCCACTCAATCACCGTGTCATTGCATATCTTTCCAATTTTGACCAGGGTTCCATTCCATTATCGGAGCGTAAAAATGAAAAAGTGGCCCAGTGGCTGTTTATAAAAATGGTTCTCTAAGGATCTATCCCGGACTAAGCCTATTTGTGTAATAGGAATGTCTTAATACTATAATGAAGCTAAAATTTGTTCCGTTTATTAAAAACAACAACTATAACGAATAACAATATTACAAAGCTTGGCAAAAGGTCCGGATGAGATTCCGTGGTATCCATTTTTATGATACAACTCAAGAAAATATCTTTTTATTTAATTTCTTAATTTTTCAAACCTTGAAGTTAAATTAGATTTTTTACCGAACCACTAAAGCGCGACGATTTAATCTGAATATTTTAATTATGTTGAATTTAAAAGATAAGTTCCAAAAATGTATTATGAATAATTTTGAATATTAAAACAAATCAAATCGCTAAAGATTTTTGGTATTGTGTTAAATAAAAATTTCAACAAAAATGTATTTGTAAAAATTAGTAAAATTAATTTATAAATTATTACTTTTGCTTAATTTGAAAACTCATTTAGTTTTTAATTGATTATTTCTGACAAATGTGCGCCGCATTTGTGCATTTGTGGCCAGTGGCAGACGAAATATTATTTATTCATGTAGTATCTAAATTTTTCCCAAAGCATAGGTCTTTTGTACTAGTATGCCAAGTCGGCTGTGGCCCTCCTTTTTAGACGCTGGTGGCTGCGATTTCTAAGTAGATTACGCGCTGGTTCATTTGTATGAGTCTCCAGTTTACCTTAATAGCTTTGGGTAGATTTCACGGCCTCATCTTTAACTAGAGGAACATTCAAATCTGAGTCTATATTTGAATTTTTTTACATACCAGGGAGCGCCTGCTATTAATCGTAAAATGTTGTTCTGCTTTCTTTGAATTCTCTGAACATTAGAATGGGAGGCCGTTGTCCAGAGTTGAATTCCATAACAGCATATAAGTTTTATTATCGAGTTGTACAGCAATAGTTTACAATCGAGGCTGAGTCTGGAGTTTCTTCCGATTAACCAATTGTTTTTAATTTCATCTGAGTTAATTTTGCATCCATATGATTCTTCCACGTGAGACGACGATCAAGACGAATGCCTAAATATTTGACATTTGTTGATTGAAAATTTGGTTGGTTGAAAAGTTCCCGCGCTCACCAAGAGATGACACTGCTAGCTCCAAACTTTTTTTTCTCAAGTTGGTATACCTGTCCTAAGAACACATGCAAAGTTGCAAGTCATTCTGTCAATTCTTTCTTTGTTTACAAGCCATTTGAAGTTAACGTGTCATTGATTTTTTTAATATGGAAAAAATTTACCAAAAACTGCAACCACAGCAGAAATCATTGAGCAGGTACATAGTATGGTTAGTGAAGATCCAAGTTTGACTAAGCGTGAAATTGCTAATGCCATAGACATCTCAGACGAACGAGTACTCCATATTTTAATTGAAGAATTACGAATGAAAAAACAAATTTTGGAAAACCGATTTGTAGAAATTAGCAAAAAAATTTATTAATTTTAAAAAAGTCGATATTGAAGGAAATGTTATTTCTAATAATTTATACTTATACATACAAACTTAAATTGCCCTAAAATGTTACATAGAATTAAAAAAGGGATCGGAAGTGAAGAAACCGACTCATGTCTAAAAAGAGGACATCCGCTTAAAATAGCACTAAAAAGGGGTTTTTAGTTCTAAAAATCAGCCCTAAAAACAATTGAATTAAACCTTAAAAGTAAAAAAAAAATAGACTAAAATATTTTTCAAAACAGAAATTACCAAATTAAAACAAAATGATAAATTCGTTTATGTTTTAACAATTTTTAAGATTTTTAAGCCTTTGATTTTTTTTAATTTTGTATAAAACATCTTTTAAAAAATATAATCAAAATTTTTGATGCTCGATAAAAAATAAATCTAAAACTTTGTACTTATATTAATAGTATTTAGTCATTTTTTTTGCTGATTTTAGCAAACAGATTTTAAATTCCACTTTACAAAAATTCTACTAAAATTTAGTAGCGGCTACTAATTTTTCTACTAATTTCATTGTACTACACGTCAGCAGACATGTGTAGCTAAGATTAGCAAAAAATACCGCTGGGCTCAAATTGGCAGAATTTCCCGTAATAACAGCAAAATTTTCAGTTGCCATTACAGACTTTTTTTGGTGAGTGTATATTGAATAAAAAAATATATTTCGTAACAAAAACAGTATTCTTTCATTTCGAGCGCAGGAACTTTTCAACCAACCGTATGTTGGGGTATGCTTTGATTATTTATTCGGATCAAAGGGCAAGTTTCTCTTCTTAACGTAAAAGTAATATGAACACATTTCTGCTCATTTACAGATTTCTTGTTTTTCATCGAAAAACGTGTTTTTCTATAACAACGAAAAAAATAAAAATTTTTATTTTTTTACTAAAATTTTTTTTGAGTGTATAATAAAAATAAAGTTTTAATTACGTTATTTTGTAAAAAAAAAATCAAAAATATATTTAAAAGCAATGGAAGCAAACAAAAAAATAATTTTTAATATTAACTCATGGTGAAAAATTGGTAAAAAAATGCCCAAATTCAAGAAGCCATAACTTTTTTTTTCGAACCAACTTTGACAAACCCCTTGGCAATTTTGTATTTCTTATGGTCTACTTTTATCCTGTGTTCAAATCATAGAGGCAATTTTCAATGACCCAGAATTTGTTGCATAGTGTTATCAGAGTATACAAATTGTATTATCACGTGAATTGTTTACAAAAACTATCGATTAATTAGTGCACTTAATTAATTAGTTAATTAATCAGTTCATTTTGAACCTACCCACCTTAAAACATCTAAATTTATTGCTTGTCATTTTTGCAAAGATAACATAAAATATTTCTTCGTCAAACAAAAGTAAACAAAGAAAAATTAAATCATTGATTTATTCCTAGTAATCAATGCCATATTGGTTTTGTCTCTAAGGATTTAAAAAGAAGAAATAGTGACTAATCAGAAACTAAACAAAAATCCTTTTTCTTTCAGGGGAAAGGAGAAAGGAAAGTAAATAGAAAAGGATAAATAACATTGTTATGCATACAAATTGTATGTAAATATTTAATAAGACAAATGAAAATATGTAATACAATTTGTAACAGAGATTAGAAATATTAATATTATATCACATACATAATTTAATATTTAACAAGTAGACGCAAGGACTTGCGATAATAAATACTATAAATTTAGGGTATTTTTAAGATAACTGCAAGCTTCATCCTTTCCTGTGGCAATTATACTGATTTTGTTAATCCAGGGAAGTGGATAGTTTGAAACCACTAGAAGTGAAATTCTCCCTTACACTAAAAAACAGCAGATAGTAATAGTTTTTCTCTTTTACCAATTTTCGTTGACGGTTAGAAATTTTACTCATTTTTTTAAACCGAGTTTCAATGTTTTTTTTAATTGAGTGGAATTTTTGTTTAAGTTGTAAATATTTATATTCTTAAATATAAAAAAAGTCAAATTAATTTGAATTTTAAAAGTTTAGTATAAAATGTTGGTTGATTTTTATAAATCGATTTTTATTAAGGTTTTACTAAAAATTTAATAAATTTTTAAAAATGTTTACTAATTGTTTATTCCATATTGACTTTACTAAAAATGACAGACACGTTTTACTAAAATTAGCTAAACTTTATTCTGGCCTGAAAATAGAAAATTTTTCTGCAACAATTACAGCTGTTTAAGTAACTTTTACACTAAAACAAAGACATGAACTAAGATTTAATCCAAAATTTCTTTTAAAATAGTTTAAAAATTTTCCTAAATTAAAGTCAAATTTTAATTAAACTTAAAAAAAATTTCTTAAAATGAATAAAAATTCCTATGTTTAAGTAAAAACGAAATAGTTTATAAACTCAGGAATAGTTGATATCTTTCCTAAGATATATTTCTTGATTTTAGGAGAAAAAAACAAGATTATTAAGTATAAATGTATCAACCTTTAAGAAAAACATATTTGTATTAAGAAATTTGCATACTAAAATATAACAAAACTAAGTTTAGTTCAAAAAAATTTAGAACATAATTTACTCCTATTTAGTTCAAAAATGTGTCTAACTTAAAATGAGAAATAACTTGAACTTAATGTGTGTTCCTTTTTTCGCGAGTAGTAAAATTAACTTAATTTTAGAAAGCCATTTCTAAATTCAGGTATTAAGTCTGCCACTTTCTAATTTTTAAGAATTGTTTTCTAAATATTAGTTCAGGCGATTAAAGACAAAAGGTAATACAGTTTTTCCTATTTACGTAATAATAAAAATTTATTTGATTTTAGAAACTGATGAACTATTTCTAGGGAAAACTTACAAGCAACTTAGTTCAGATAAATTTTAATAGCTCACGTCATGAGCCTATAATATCCCGGAAAGATATGTCGATAGTGAAACTGTACTGATTCACTATTGACTTTTTCACCAGTACTACAGACTAATTATGCCCCAGCCAACGCTTTCTGGTGTAGACATTTAACTTGTGCTTGTAATTGCAAATCTACAAAATCTACATAGCTCCGTAAAATTTCCATCAGGCTCCACAAAATGTCTTGAGTTAAACTTTCACTAAAATTTGTTGTCTCTTTCTCGTCATTTTTATACAAAATTGATTGTTTTTTCACAAGTCTTTTGTAATTGCTTTTGCTCGTTTTATATTTTGTTGAAATTATATGCATATTTACCTTTGAAATTCAACTTTCTTTATATTTTTATTAAAAACATTAATTTTTCAAGCAGCTATGGACATGTATTTTCAACAAAATAAAACAAAACAAGAAGAAGAACAGCTTTGTAGCTGCAAAGAAAGGAATGAAAAAAGTTTAGTAGACGCTTTGTTGACTATGTCACCAAAAAGTCACCCGAAATAGTTGACAAAAGTGGTGACTTGGAGACACTAAACCCCAGGCACCCTACATAGATTGAACTTAAAGGAGCTTAAAATATATTTTAAGATTTTGTTAGCAAAATGTAAAAAATTTCGAATTTGCGCTTTTATATAATAATTTTGTTTGCTGACTACAATACAAAATATCGCAAGCACATTTCACTCATAACGGCATTATGGCTTTTCTATAATTGACGTTGCGCCTATTAAACTTTATATTTATCGAAGGCACTAAAACTATTATTTTTTTACTTAATAATTTATAAGTAATTAGGTTTAAGCTAAAAATGTCCGTTTACTCATAGAAACACAAATCCCCATATGTTAGCTCTAAAATATAAAACAAATAAATGGCAGCCCTTTACCATAACTAATGCTTCTTATGTCAAACTGTAAAAGAACATTCTCAAAGTTGCCAGTATGCATCGTGTGTATATAGTGTGCTATTAAAGTGTTTTTCTGTAATTTTTTTAGTGCCTGTTATAAATAAATAGAGCTATAAATAATTTCAAACAGTGTTTATTATTTGCAATATAGGAAGAACTCGATTTATTTAAAAGGTAAATAAATCAACGATTTTACAAAGGGTAAAATCGTAACAATATTAAGAAATGTTACTGTGATATTTTTTATTTTTGCAACTATTTCCTTAAATTAGTTAATTTAAGAAGACAAAGGACCACCAGCTTTCCATAGCCATAGATGCCGTGTGTGACTTAGGGCGCCACTTTTTGTAGTTCTCTTAAGGAGAACCATTAATGAACTACACACGTTATTAGTTTTCAGGATATCCTGCAGTACATTTTATAATTTTTTTAACTTTTTGCTAATGAAATTTAATTTATATTTTAATTACATGGGTTAAGTATAATTCAAATAAATTTAGAGACAAAAATGTATAGCAAAAAGCTTGATGAAAGCAGTGTGCTCACAAAGTCCTCCGAAAGTGTGAAAAGATAAGTACTTACATAATGAGTAAAAAGTATTTTAAAATGTGTGGTAAAAAATATCATATTTATTGAAAAGTTTTTATCAAATTTAAGGACAATTTTCACTTAAAAGAAGTGCTATTTAAATTGATGTTAGAAAATATTTTCTTACTTTTAGGGAGTTAAGTCCTAGTTTCTAGTAAAAAAAAATGTTATGAACTGAAATAAAATAAAATTTTTCTTCTATTACCAAATAATGTGTAAAGTAATGTATAGCCAAAAGGGCTCATAGATTACTTTACACCTTACTTCACTGATGAATTTTACAGGCGATGAGCCTCAAAGTAATGTATAGGCCCATTACTTTAGAGGTGATAATGTAAGAGGTTACTTATATGGTTACGAGAATGAAAAAAGTAATGTGCCTAAAAATAGATTTTCAAAAAAGAGGAATTTTTATAAAAAAATATTATTACAAATATTTTAAACGTTGTTAAAAAATGTGGTCATGATGGGAATCGAACCAGGGAACTCTGGTTGCCAGCCAAGAACTCTACCCACTGAGCTATCGAGGCATATAGTATTTGATTGCTTTAAACTTAAATGAATTGTTGCGCTTCGTTTTTTCCCCAGTGTTGTTAAAACAAACATACATTACCCTTTTGCTTACAAAAAAACACAGTTATGTATCTTAAAATAAGTTTTCAAAAATATTTTCATTATTACTTTACATTTATAAATTATATATTACGTAATCAATAATCAGTAACTTATTACTTTAATGAGCTATCATTACGAGGTAACGCATGAGTATATCGCATCCATTACCAAAGCTGGTTAACTAACAGTAAAATTTAAGATGATATAAGAACTAATTAGGAGGATATTTTACTGTTTTTTAATAAAAATGCAGTTCTCAATAATTAAATTTTTCTATAATTTAAAGTGTTTTACCAAATTTTAGTTAAAATTTGTTGCTTAATTTCAAGGAAAATTTTATTAAATTTTGATAAAAATTGTCTTTGGCGCCATTTTCATTTAATTTTTTTTCCTCCAAATGAGTTTATTTTTCTAAAATCTAGTTCATTTTTTTCTTTGTATACAGACCTTTTTATTTGAGTGTAGTAAATTTATTATATTTAAGTAATGCTGCAAAGAAGAAACATTATTCCTTACAGATAATATGTACATATGTCCTTCTCTTACTGACCATACATTTTAACGTATACATAGGTTGACAGTTTACTTCAAAACAAAAAGGATACATAAATTACAGAACTCCGCCCATACCGTACCTCTTTCGAAATGCATATAGAATAGTAAATTGGCATATTTATATACACAGCAACATACAGTTAGTTATTAGCAACATAACTTTGACATATTGTTTTATAGACTCGACCGACCACTTTGGTGACGTATTAATAAATTGTGCTAAAAATATACCCTTTTTATTTTAAAAGTTAGGGTATGTTTTAGTGTTAAAAACTATGATCCGTCTTAATATTTTATGGTTTTAATATTTTAAAATGTACAACAACTTCTACTCCATGTCGTCTTTTATTTTATGACAGACCTATGTATGTATTTGCCGCAGCCAATGCCGCCACAAATGTAGTACAAAACTAAAGGAAAAACATCTCATAAAATTGCCCCAAAAAATGACATGGTTGACAGGCTGAAAGTGGGTGTCCTTTCGTGTGGCCCATTAAAAGTTCATGATGCAGTATTGAATACAAAACAAACATGCATGGTGGTTTATTTTTTGTTTTAAACGTGTCGTTATCTTTTTCAATGTCTAAATGTCGTTTCTTCTTTAGAATTTTTTTTTTGTTGTTGTTGTGACACGAATATGTTTCCGTTGTTTGAGCAATGAGGTGACATTTAATTTAGTTTTTATATATTTGCTTTAAACCAAAGGGCTAATTTCAAATCGATACAAAAATACTGTGTCACACAACCAACATTTACACAATTCGCTAATGAATCAGTAGCGCTGGATAACCTAATCCTTTGTACGCGGTTCAAAATAGACTTTAAAGCTTCTGCCCATATATGGGAGTTGTATTTCATTATCAGCAAATCGGATGACAAGGGATATAACTCTGAATGATGATGCCCAGAACATAAAGAGTTTCTGATTCCCCAATATCAATACCACCTATTTAAACAGATGACGTTGAAGATGACACAGATATTAATTCAAATTTTCTCTCTCTCTCTCTCTCTTGTTCGCACAATCAATCAGCGTTTAATTTACTTGACCCAAAAATATTCACCGGATGTTGTTTTACTATAGCTTTGCAAGTTTTTTTAAGTTTAATTGGGACCTTTAAGGTTTTTTCCATTAATTTTGAAGATTCTATCGGCTATTCTCTATCGCTGTGGAGATACTCTCTTTGAGAGCTTCTAAAGTCTCTGGCTTGTTTACATAGACCCGTGACTTCAAGAAATCCCAAAGGAGATATTAGGCGATTTGGAAACGCATCCTTCACATTATACCTTGTCGCTCGAGCTGTGTATGCAGCTGCGTCTTTCTTTTGGAACGACATGTCCTCCAGTTCCATTTCATCAATTTTTGGCAATAGAAACTCGTTCGTTATGGTTCTGTCTCGCTCACCAGTCAGATTAACCGTGTTATCCACGGCGATCTCGAAAAATAAGGTCCGATGGCACCTCCGGCGAAAAAGCAGTGACTTTGAGTGCATTTAATGGCTCTCAGTGAACAATAGGTGAATTCTCAGTACTCCAGAGGTGCCAATATTGATTTTTTACGTATTCATTCATAAATTTGAAAAGAAAATTGTCCATTGCAAAACAGTCATTAGTATTCCGCGCCATTTTATACACAATTGCCCAGTTGTCTTAAATACGTCTTCATGATACCTTATAAATTTATTTAACGTTCTAAAGTCTTCTTATGACCTTTCCAACGTAAAACGAACTTCTTATCTCGTTGGGTATAAAGTGAAATAAACTCTATATAATTTTCAAGATGAAAATTAACGATGCTCTCCCATTATCTTTAAAGGCGCAGATCAAGATAACTGGTATGTTTCAGCACCAGTGCTGACATCCAATGCCCCGGAGACTTATTTGCATTGAGCGCGGGACAATATCTTAGGCAGAGTTCACGATACTCTGTCATGATCGGAATGTGGTTGATTGTTGTTCGTCAAGAGAGTATTTCGCGCAAATCTTTCCGTCACCCGGTCACTGGTCACCCTTCATAAAATTTGAGATAGCTTCACTAACACTGTCTTTTACTTCTTAAACGAGTGTCCAGAAGCTCTTTGTGTAACACGTTCGTATCTATTTCTCTCTTCTTTTTCTATTGTGTGATTGTGGCAACATCTTTTCGCTTGCTGAATTTAATTTACATCATAACACTGAAGAATCTCAAGCGTTTTTATAATCAAAGATATCATAAGACCAAAAATTTGCTAGTGTTTGTATCGACTGATATACAGAAACAGGTCCTTCATAAAACCAACTTATTTAAATAAGTCCTACCCAAATATTAATATTTCATTGAATCTGCAAAAACCTCAATAGTATGTTTGAAGTTTTATGTTGGCATGGGTGACAAACCTTAACATGCCTAAACACGCAATCCCATTACAAAATTATTCTTATGTCCATGTAGCAGCACAAACATAAAACTGATTCAATGTTGTCGTTCGTTGGTTCGTTTCATTTATTTCTTGGACAAAATTCAAAAATTAAAAGGATTAAAATAAAAAAGTAGTCGCCACTTTACTGGTCATTACGACAAGTTTGTTTGTTGCTGTTTTCATTTACCTGAACATTAACGTTATTAATTATGCGTTACATTATTGAATTGCTTGATATTGGTTTTAAATGGTTGTTTTGGTTTTGGTTGTAAATTGTTGTTGCACGAATGTAAATATGTGTGGGGATATTTAATAATTTAAATTTTGACATTTTGTTGAAGTATTAATAATTTATTACATTGTACAGGTAAGTACACAGAGAGAAAGAATCGGTTAATAAAATATGACAGATATGGGAAGGAACAACATTGTTATAATATCATCCCAGCAAAACCACACATTACCAAATAATGGGTAAAGTAATGTATAGCCATATGGGCCGATGGATTACTTTACACCTTACTTCATTGATGAATTTTACAGGCAATGAGCCTCAAAGTAATGTATATACACATTACTTTAGAGGTGATAATGTAAGGGGTTACTTATATGGTTACGAGAATGGAAAAAGTAATGTGTCTAAAAATAGATTTTTAAAAAAGATGAATTTTTTTTAAAAAAATGATTACAAATATATTATTGCAATTAAAAATAATGTGGTCATGATGGGAATCGAACCAAGGAACTCTGGTTGCCAGCGAAGAACTCTACTCACTGAGCTATCGACGCATACAGTATTTGATTGCTTTAAACTTAAATGAGTTGTTGCGCTTCGTTTTTTCGCTAGTGTTGTCAAAACAAACATACATTACCCTTTTGCTTACAAAAAACACAAAGTAATGTATCTAAAAATATATTTTCAAAAATATTTCAATTATTACTTTACATTTATAAATCATATATTACGTAATCAACAATCAGTAACTTATTACTTTATGCTTGCAAATAATTAAAAAGGTAACGAGCTAATATTACAAGGTAACGCATGAGAATATCGCACACATTACCAAAGTTTTGCTGGGATTGACATAAATAACTTTTCGAAGGATAAATTTTCTAGTGAAGCCAGAGCTCGTCAAGTGACTTCTATATTAAGAAGGGTTTGGAAAATAATAAAAATACCAATATGAATATGAGAAACATTTATTTATATTGTTTTTGTTGGCTGTACCCTGTGTCTAATATCTTATACTTTTCTAAATAAAGAATTTTTAACTATAAAAATAATATATAAATTATTATTGTCACTCCTTTGTCATCCTGTTGCCCTAAAGTTTTAAACTTTAAAAGCTAGAACTAGCGAACACCCGATATTGTGTAAAGTTTAGAATGCATCTGTCTAAACCCATTCCTATTGTGTACCATATAATATTTTACTGGACAGAAGACTTATCTTATGATTATCCAAGGTTAAAGATAAGTCTCCACTTCCTATTATCTCTACAATTTAAATTTTTGTGTTTTTTTTGTAGATTGATTCCTTTAAATAGGCTTTCTTGACGTTCTAATTCCGTAATATTCAAATTCTTTATAACTAATTTAACATTCACTGTCTAATTTCAGCCAAAATAGTTCTCTCATTGAAATTTTTAGAAATTCTAAGTAAATAGAAGCCCATGTAATCAATACAATGTCATCATCTACTTAACGCGAAGTTTTTTTTAGATAAGTTTAAAAAAGAGGAATAAGTCAAGAAATACTCTTCACAACCGACTCACGTCCAAACATAAAACTTACACTTAAGCCGGCTTGTGCGCTCTGATGTAAGTTCAAGTCAACATTCAAATATTGGAACTTTAAATTAATAATGATCGTTTTTTTTTTAATTTACAGGTTTATTATTTATTAGCAAAAACGATTACAAATATATTATTTAAAGTATTGTTTATCTCTGGCCACAACTTTTTCCCATGTTTCTTGCAATTTTCGGATGCCAGCTCAGAAGAACGACTTGTCTTTTGAGACAATGCATTCATGGACCCATTTTTTGCATTATTCATATAAAGTGAACTTCTGCTGTGACAGGCCATGTGTCATCTACCGAAATAAGTAGTAGTCAGAAGAAGCGATGTCTGGCGGGTGGGGTAGGACTTTCCATTTCATCGTTCCCAAGTAGGTATTGACCGGTTATGCAATATGTGGTCTAGCATTGCTTCTTTGTACCTTTCTTTGTATTCCACGCATTTTTGATTTAGTGCGCGGGTCATTCAGTTTGAGCAGCTCATAATAGATTTCCTCGCGCTGGTCCCACCAAATACAGATCACTAGTTTTTCGCGAAGAATTTTGATGACTGTCCAAGCAAAACCCATGACTTTTTTGTGCTTGATATTGTTGTAATGGATCCACTTTTCAATGCTAGTCACAATGCGATGCAAAAACCCTTCCTTTTTGGCGTTCGAGAAACTGTTCACCAAGGAAAAATCGCCTTTCAGCGTCACGCGGTTCAACTCGCATGACACCCAGTTTTATTCCATGGCTTTTAGCCCTTTGCTAACTCTGGACTCATCCACTACCAACTTCTGGAGCGTTTGGCATTAAAAACCACCTCCGATACCAAACCACCTTACAATTTGAGATGTGGTTGGGTTGAGTAGCCTGTATCTCCAGCACCGCGACCAAGTAGATCTATTGTGCACCCTCTTGTATTTTGCTCAGTTGTTCTCCAGTGCAGCTTTGAGTAGCAGTACAATGTTCTTCATTTCAGTTTTTTGTATTGTTCCTCCATGATATTGGATCTGGATAAATGATAAGTCATAGACAAGACATTTAGCCATTACATGATCCATGGTCTCCTCATCTTCCATACAATATCTGCATGTCGTATCTCAATCATGTCCCATTTTGTTTAGGATGTAATTACATGGATAGTGTCCTGTGAGTGCTCCGCATAGGAGTCTTAGATTTGGTCTGTTCATCTGAAGGCCTTCTCTGCTCCTCTTTTCATTGTATGATATGAATGTTTCAGTGGTTTCTGTTTGTTCCAATATTCAATGGATTACGTCTTGATCAGATCCGATATCATATTTATGATGTCCTTTCTCGTGAAACCAAATTGAGGAATCGGGCCTATAAATGGCAGTTCCGCAACTAGTCTCGCTTGTTCATCAGCTTTTTCATTGCCTTCATGGCCACTGTGACCGGGTACCCAAATAAGTGTTACCTTATTATTGGTCGCCAGTTAGACAACTCTAGCACTGATCAATGGTGATAGATGGGGTTTTTCAGGGCCCTTATTACAGCCTGGCTGTCCGACATTAAGTTTATCCTTGTTCAAACAAGATTCCTTTCCAGATGTTCGATCGTTGCTTTATATATAGCATATAATTCTGCAGTAAATATAGTTGAATCTTTGCCCAGAGGTATGTGAATTCTGCACCTAGGTCCGTATACACCGGCGTCAACTACGCTAGAAGTTTTAAAACCGTCAGTATACCACTTCTGTGCATCTTCCTTCAACCATGAGGGATCAATTTCCCATTCTTCTCTTGTTGGGACCTTTGTATTCTCTTCCCAGTTCAATCACTGGATTTATTTGATCACTGCATAGTGTCTTGTTCTTTGAACTTAAATAGTTTGTGGAGTTCGATTGCTTACTTCATACCTTCTCTCTGTATCGCTAGGTGCAAAGAATCCAGGTTCAGTATCACCTCCAGTGATGCAGTTGGAGTCGAACTCATTGCACCGGTAATGTTCAGACATGCTAGTCTTTGTGTCTTCGACAGCTTCTGCTGAGCTGTTTTCTGTGTTGTCTTTTCCCACCATATGACCGATCCGTACAATCCGATCCGTGCTGGGGCGAATCATTTGTTCTTTATATCCATATCGACATTTTTGGGCTTAAGCTCCACGATTTGCCTAGTAGTTGTTTACTAGCCCAAATTAATTTTACGGCTTTTTTGCTTATTGTCTCCATTGTTATCCAGGGCTATTTCTAAATATTTCGCCTCCTTTCTGAATGGTACTTCAATGTCCTTTATATACAGCCTAGGTAAATTTAAATTCCTTCTTTTAGTAAATTGAACAATTGTGGTTTTCGTAGGATTTATAGAAAGTCCTTCATTTTCACATCATTCCCATGTTAATTTAAGTGCATTCTGCATTTGGTTTTCAATCGTATCATTATGTGTGCCACTTACTATAACTGAGATGTCATCCGCGCATCCTACAACCTTAGAGACAATTGTTCAGATGGAGCATGCGTGCCTTAAACTTCCACTAAGATTCGATGACAATAGGTTTTAACGGTGTGACATTGAAAACTGCAATATTGGTTAACTATAAATTCAAGGTCCAATATTTTTAATATCCCATGTCTGGTATTAAAAAAATATTAAAAATGTAAGCATAGGTCTGCTGAAATTAATGGTATGGAAAAATAACACAACTGAATAATTACAAAATTTAATTAAGGTCTGATCTTCTAGCAAATGGACAATGGACTCATAGACTTGTCTCACCTACTTAGTAATCTTTTCAAGTGGGAAAGACTAGAAAAAGTAAACTGAACTACTTGTAAATTATTCTAATTTGCTGTTTAAATTACTTGAAATCTAAAACTTTATCCTCTCTGCACCTTAAAAAAACAACATTCAGGATATTCTTCCTCTTAATTAATTTGTTTTTTTCTTTGATGAGAGATGAAAGGTGGTGAAAAATGAAGAGTTTTAAATATGAAAAACTGTAATTACTCGAGATGATAAATCTCGTAAAGAGAGAAGAAAAAAAATAAAATTCAAAAATATATTGACAAATAAGCAAAAGTAAAAAGTTTAGGAAAAACACTTATTTAAAAAAAGAACAAAACTAGCAGAAAAAATATTTTTTTAAACAAGTGAGGAAAAACACTTTTTAAATAAGTTCAAACCTAGCAGAAAAAATATTTTTTATATTATAAAAAATCTACTTTAAAGCTAAAAAAGCAAAACAAGCAAATTTCTCTTCTCTGCTGGAGAGATGTCGAACTTGTTAAAGCTTTTTAGTTCATTCCCCTGTTATGTTACTTTACTTCAGTGGGATTAAGTGCTATTGTAACACCGAAGCGGGGCGTTGTGATATGCATCGTATGAGGAATAGAAAACTCATACATATGTATTATTTTTGTAAATTGATGTTACCTTCACTGAGGATCGAACTCGCAACCTTCTGTGTAACCGTCCAATGCGCTAACCATTAAACCGCAACGCACATTAGGAATTATAGACAGAGATACCTTCATTTTTCACTTTGAGTTTTAATATAAATTCTCTTAGAAAGTTTAAAGGGTATAACATAAAATCTAAACATTAAAATGAAAGCTCTAAGCATGACATTTAATAGGAATCAATAATAGTTTACAAAAAAGATAGCATGTGTAAAAAATATTAGATCAGATCAAATTTTTTTCGATTTATTTAATGCTTTGATTGAGAGTACTTAGGTCTGGTGCCAGATCTGATTATATAAGATATGGCAAATATGATACAATTTATAACCAGATCGATCAGATCTTGTACCAGATTTGTTGATAACTAATGGAATCTAGAAAATTTGGTGATTTTTGCAGCCAAATATGAGCAGATTTGGTCATGTAGGATAATATCTGGTGCCAGATCTATTCATATCTAATAGTCAGTAACTTGATCTTAGTCATTTTGGCAAATTTTTAAAGGCATATATTAAAAAAAAATTATAAAAAAATTAAGGTTTTAGTTTCTTAATTTCTATTTCGTATTTCCCTATTAGATACTAGATTAGATACTTATTAGATATTTGATTGGATACTAGATTAGATTGCATCTGATTAGATCAAATTGGATCTGTGCACAAGATCTGACTATTTTTGCTAAGATCTAATTAGATTTTAAATTTCTCTCCAATCTCGAGATTTATTTTTTTCTGATACATCTAGATGTATTGAGATGGGGTTCAGATCTAATTTTTTTACAAAGAAGTTGCTATCTTTAACTCTTTCTTTATTATAGGGAATATAAACCACATATTTACCTTGTAAATGCTAATCTAATAACACTGTGCAACAAATTCTGGGTCATTAAAAATTGCTTCTATGATTTAAACACAGGATGAAAGTAGAACATAAGAAAGACAAAATTGCCAAGGGGTTTGTCAAAGTTGGTTCGAAAAAAAAAAGTTATGGCTTTTTGAATTTGACCAATTTTTCACCATGAGTTAATATTAAAAATTATTTTTTTTTGCTTCCAAATATATTTTTGTTTTTTTTTTACAAAATAACACAATTAAAAATTTTTTTATTATACACTCAAAATAAATTTTAGTAAAAAAATTGAAATTTTTATTTTTTTCGTTGTTATAGAAAAACACGTTTTTCGTTTTAGAGACGATTTTAAATTAGATTAATTTTGTAACAATATTAAAGTTTAAGCACTTCTTAAGTTTTTAAGATTTGGATTCAATTGAGCTGAACTTTTGTTGTTGACATATTGTTAAAAAAACTAAAATAAAAAAAAATAAAAATTTAAATACATATTTTTTCTAGACTTTTTTAAAAGTCGAAGAGACAAATAAAATAGCACTCGATTACTTAGATACAATAACAAATTTTTCTAAAGTTCAAAAATACATAGTTTTTTTCACCGAATTTAAAAAAAATACATATAAAATATACTTAACTTAGTTAACTATAAAACCGAAACAAGGAAACACATTAAAATTCAATCTCCCCCTTAAAAGTCCTGCTTTAACATTGCCTAATTGAAAGACAGTAACGACTATGGAATTTACTTATTGGTTTGTTTTATACAAACATTTTAGTGCTTTTACTAACAATGCTTTCACAATTGCAGGTAGTGAATTTCATAAATAATGTTATTGCTTTTTTATACTAAAACCAAAGAGTATTTGTGACAAAATAATGTTATTAAATTTTATTTAAAAAACCAGCAACGATACTCTGGATTAAGTAAAAAAATTGCCTATTAACCCTGAAATTTAACTAAAATTAATGAACATGCATTATTTTTTCTAAAAGAAACAAAAGGTTGGCATTCATTTTATAAAAAATAAAATATTCAGATGGTCTATGAATGATTCCTTTATAAGAATTTGCTTAGGAACTTTAAAAATTTCTCTAAAATATACCTACAAATAAATAATCCCTTAAGTAAAAACAAATTTACACTCAAAATAAATTGTTGGTAAAAATTACATAAAAACAAAGAAAGTAAAAATTTTAATTTTTTTTGAGTGTATAATTAAAAAAAAAATATATTAATAGTGCTCTTTTTTAAAAGAAACCACAAAAAAACAAATTAAAAGAAGAGATCAATAAAGAAAAAATTAAATTTTAAATATACTCATTTTAAATAACTCATAGAAAAAATGGTAAAATATGACAAATTTCAAGTAGCCATAACTTTGTTTTTCGAACCGACTTTATCAAACCCCTTGGGGATTTAGTTCTTCTAATGGTATACTTTCATACTGCGTTCAAACTATTGAGGCAATTTTTTCTTGTTGCACTGTGTAATATGTTTTGTAACAAAATTCAATGTTACATTTAGAATCACCAAAAAAACATTCCCACACTTTACTTCAAAAAAATCACAAAAAAAAGATTAAATGAAATTGATTGGCTGTATTGTTTCATAACTCAAATTCTTTTTACGTACATAATAAGTAACAATAATGAGCCCCCAAGAAGTAGTTTTTTCTCAATGAATCTTTATGATTAGCCAACAGCAAAGTCATACTCATACAACACACTTAGATTAGAAGGGGTATGTATGTATGTATGTAACTAACGCATAAAACGTTATCACTCAAATTAAAATCCTTGAAGCAAAACCTATAATAAAATCGCTTGATTGGTTGGTTGGTCAGGATAGTTGGGTAACTTACTGAACTTCCAATTTCAACTAGAATATGGTATAAATATACTCGTGTATGTAAGTTGATGTGAAAGATTCTGAATTATTCTTAGAATCGTTGTTGTTATCTTTCATACACTACACACAAATATGAACCAAAAAGTCAAAAAAGTCAATTCACCGATGTTTCATAATATTAGAGACTGGTCATATGGTGTAATGAAATTGGTTATGCTTAAAAAACTGTAATTTTAAAAATGGTTTCACAAATGATGCCAGACTATTTACATTTTTGGTATTTTTGTTAATAATTTTATAAGATTTACAAAAGTGGCAACATTGTTTATCAAGTAAACAGAAAAGTACAATTATGAAAGCGTTAAAGCCGTAGATCAATCCTTGGTTAAGTGAGCAACTCCCTTTTATTAATTGTAATTACTTAAATGAATGGCTTCTGGTCTTTCAGCATTTGCGTATGCTGAGAATTTTTACTTGTTTTTTTTTTGCAGTTGATGGTGTTTCTTATTCTTTACACTCAAATGAGATGACCATTCGTTTGGAATTATAAAGCTTCAGGTAATGCAGGAAATTATGAGCAATTCCTACAAACTTTTAACATTGCTGATATTTTCTATAATATTAAAATAATTTTTTATATACACTTTGAAAATAGAAAAGAAAGGGTCGCAGTACTTTCGCTCGGTAGTTATAAATGCTCAAAGTTGAAAAATGTAAAAAAATCCATCTCGCCTTTAACTCGTGTTGTACCCAATTTATTTGCTTCTTAAGAGACTTGCAATGATTTTGCAAATTCTTTTTGAGTTTGACAACATTCTTCATCGAGTAATACCTCCAATTCATCATCTTAGAACTTTTTTGGCTGTGTCTTCTGTGTCAAAATCACTACTTCTGAAAGACACAAACCATCTTTCGCTCATTAAAATGATGGGACATATTCACGATTAACTTCGAATAGCAATCAATGTTCTTCAGCTGCACTATTTTTCAACTTTAAGAAGTAAAGCAATATATTCCTTAAATGATGATTTGTTGGTACAAAATTTGATATTTTGAAGGAAAAAACAACTTTGTTGTTTACACTGGTGCCGTTTAATAAAGCCATAGGCAATAACGCCATATGACCTTATTTTACACATTGGAAAATAATGCCATATGGCTTTATTTCCACAGAAGGAATGAAATAAAATCATATTCGTTCGTCAATTGAAGTGGAAATAATGCCATACCAGTTTAAAATGTAATTAATTGTAATAGTTACATATGTATTGCCAAATGAATGCGTTGTTATTGTCAAGCACTGAAAAGGTATGGCGTACAGGCGTTGGAAGGGGGCCGGCGCGGACGACGCGGCGCCTTCGCCGCCTTCGCGGCCGGTGAGGCAATTACGCGCCAGTTTGTATTTTGATTGCTGCTATTCAACATATTGAAGCATTCGCGGACGACGCGGTACCTTCGCCGGTGAGGCAATTGCTGCTATTCAACATATTGAAGCATTTTCTTTTCTGGCGACTGGCTATGCATGAAGAACCGTTAGTTTATATGAGCACGTTTTTCCTTCCAAGCGTTGTACCTAATTTGTCGTACCATTCATTATCAAGGATGGCACGCACATTCATATATTCTTAACTTTTAAAAAATCGATTCACACTTTCGTTTGTTAACTGAACTTATTGTATTTTTTTTTTGTGTAATTAAAAGAAAACAAATAAACTACAAAAATATTGCAAAGAAAATTATCAAAGGTGCAATAATGCCATAATGGCTTTATTTCACCTCACCGATGGAAATAAAGCCATATATCATTATTTCTTAATGTTGTGTGAAATAAGGCCATATGGCTTTATTGCCTATCGCTTTATTACACGGCACCGTTTACACTATTCCGTTCAACGGCTGAGTGAGAAAAAATTGCCATAAAATTTATTAAAGACACAAACCATGTGTAAAAGATGCGCCATCTGATGGTAATCTCACATTTTTAAGTTACATATGGAATCGTAAATGCAACCTGAGGGTGTCATTAGGGCGGTGTTTTAACACCATTATTGTGGACATTGATCATTTATGAGCTGCTTGAGGTTCTGAACCTATGGCTACGCAGATGATCTTGTCATCTCACAAAAGGGCTTATCCATCAACCCATCGAAGACCATACTAATACCATTTACGAACAGAAGGAGGAGGTACGGCAGGTGAAGCACCTGTTTGTAACTGTTGGCAAATCCCTCACCTGAAATGAACATCTTGACTTGTCCAAAAAGGCAGACAGAGCATTCTATGCCTGCCTGAGGCTTTTTCAAAGGACACGAGGCTGAGACCGCAGATGGTACACTAGTAATGGTTGCCAAAGATCGAACAATTAAAGACAAAACATACTCTCAAGAGGATCTATTGTCTGGCGTGTATTGGTATTACGGGCGCCAGCGGAACATGTCCTACGGATTCCATCGGGCTATGTTGTGCATCCAACGGTTGCATATTTCCGCAATCGAAGCGACCACCATGGACACCACTAGAATAAAGGAATTCAGTAATATAAAATGTGGCGTCCTAGAATATTACAAGAACAGATTCTCGTCAGGAATTTTGACACTAACATATCTTATTTGATAGGAGCATGTGGACCAACCGTTCTTGAGAGCCTGAACTAAGAGCCCAGGTATGGTTCACAGATGAATTTGTAAATAAATTTAGGTAATTACAACAGCATTAAATTAATAAAAGTGATTGTACCTAAAACTTCAAAAATTCTGTGTGTAGAAAATAAAATCTTTAGGGTTGTTTTGAGATTCAAAGATAAAGCTATAAGTTTATTTGAAATAATTTTTTTTTTAAAAAAAGTAATTTTCGACTTTGAAATTTTGATTTAAGATTTTTATTTAGCGGCCCTTAAATATTTTCGGTAAATAATTTCATATGAATTAAAAAAAAAAAAACATCTTCCTAATTGGAAAAACCATTTTGAATAGCGAATTATATATTCGCACACAGCGAACCCAAAAACTATAAAGTATCAAATTTAAAAAAAAACTTCAATCATCCCTAGTATACAAATATTGAAAATTTTTACATTAAATTTAAAAGTTTGGGTGGTATAGGGTGGGCCATTTAAAACTTAAATCGGCTATAAAAAAAAGTACTGATTATTTTTTCAAATTTCTGTTTTTATTAGAAAGGTTGAACTTTGTTATTTAAGAATGGAACACAATATCTTTCATAAAACTACCACGACTGGTCCAATTTTCTTCGAAAATGAGCAAGGAGCCGCCATTATCGTGCAATGCTCAACGAATTTTCGTTTCCAAAAATTCAAGAGAAGGACAAGGACGACATTTGCTTTCAACAAGACGAGGCCACATGTCACGCAGACAACGCAACCATCGATATTTTACGCACTATTTTTGAAAATCGATGTCAATTTGCCGCCTCGGAGCTGTGATTTGAGCCCTTTGGATTATTTTCTGTGAGAAGCCATTGAGGATAAAGTTACGCAAACCACCCAGATACAATTGAAGCGTTGAAACATGAAATCGAAGTTGCCATTGAAGAGATTCGAGCCGAAACAATCGAAAATGTACTGAAAAATTGGGTTGATCGGATGAGGTACTGCCGAGCCAGTTGTGGTAGTCATATGAATGATATTGTGTTCAATTCTTAAACGACAAAGTTCACCCTCTCCAATAAAACCAGAAATTTAAAAAAATAATCAGTAACTTTTTTTATAGCCGATTCAAATTTAACATTTTAAATGGCCCACCCTGTAGTATTCCCGCACCAAACAAAAGAAAATCAACAAATTTTATTTTTTATGGGATTTGCATTCGGTACTTCCCATCAACATCCTCCACAAAAATTGGTCAAACTATTATAAAGAGAAAAATATTGCATATTCAAATTAAGCAATCTAGCTTGCCAAATTAGAGATTTATTTTCTCTGGTCACCTTACAATAGTAACAGAAAACCTCAACAAACGGTTAGTCGGCTGAAAAAAGAAGAGAGAGCCTAATATAAATTGGTCATCAATGTGATGTCTCACCATAATATTCATACATATTATCTTACCACATACAAGAAGTTCAACATAAAATCACTTCCATATGAAATCAGCATCAGAACGAAATCAAGTAGCGAATGAAAAAATAAATAAACATATTAAGAAAAGAAAATTTTCTCAGGCTTTAGGTAAAGAGGATACAACACAGCAACATTAACTGTGTGGCATATCATTAAGTAGCTGTTATATGCATGATTTTCTTGAACTTCTTATAGTTAGTACCTTCTTGCCAGATGATAAGAGGTAGCTAAGCAAGTAAGGTGGATAGACAGTGGATTTGACCACATGAGAGTTTCAAATTATTATGACGTCTTTCATTTATTGCTACTGCTGCCATATACAATCAATGAAGTAGTAGCAAGTTGCATATATACCACAAAATTCGAAAAACAAAACAATTGTCTAATGAATATTCTCCTAAAAAAAACCCCAAAGACAAGACATTGATTTTTTTTTATTAACCAAGTACCCAGATTTTGTTTGGAAAGTAACCGCATCCAAATTTGTTTAATGCTTTTTTTGTTGCAGCTACTGTCAGGATGCTACTGTTTTTGTTTTTCATGGTTTCCTTGTCTTCGTCTTATTTGAATTTATTTCTTTTTTTTTTAATTTGATGACTGTAATTTACGCTTTGCATCTTCTTAATTCTGTTTATGGGTTTTTTGGGAAACGATTTTTTTTCTCTACTGGATTTCTTTGGTTCTTGATGGGGATTTGATTTGTATTTTGCATGCAAGTAGCCAGCCGACAATCAATTCTAACCACATTACCATATCCCGTGATTGATATGTGAGTATATGAATTTAAATAACGACTAACTATTCACTTAAAATTTAGTTTTTTTCATATCAATTTCCCTAGGGCATGGAACTTTATAATTTTAAAAAGGGACCAACGTGTTTTTTTGTTTAAATATGGGAACTTTGTTGTGTGAAAAAGAAACATAGTAATTTTAAAAATTTACCAATGTGCGTGGATCTTCAATACTTAATATTAGAAGAGATCATTTAAATTTTTATGTATAACCAATGTGTCAAATATCGGACAAATTTGACATTACCTAGTAAAACAGGTTGCATATGTTTTAATTTATGTTCTACAACCGGTTCTTCTTGTATGGAAATTGACCTAATAGCAATAGGTTCTCTTCCCCAATCGGGAATATTTTGCTTTGGAACAGTGAAACCCTACATTTTTACTATCAGGAATAAGTTCTTGAAGCTATTCCAAGGAATAGTTTCAGAGGTAACCGGTTTTAAAAAATTTTGCTGGGCAGTATTAAGAGGCAAATCATGGCCTTTACCAAACAATCTATTGAATGAAATCTCTATAAATTAGAGAAGGGCGCGTGAGTTGTTTTAACACACCCACGATGACGCACAAAAAGGAATTGCGCATCATTATTTTCGAAGGAGCTATTACGATGAACGGCCACCGATATTGAACCATGCTGTCTGAATTTTTCTTGACGATTTGGAAGACATGTGGTTCGCGTTTCGGTGATTTAGCTTGGCTAGCCAGATCTGTCGATTTAACTGTATCGGCCTTTTCCTCTGGGCATATTTTAAGTCGTTGGTGTACACGAATAAGCCTCTCAACTTGGAGGAGTTAAAAAGAACATACCAGCCGAAATTGAAAATGTGATACCACAAATTCAGCGCAAGATTATGCAAAATGTAATCAACAGATGCTAAATTTGCATCGACGACGATCGCAGCCATTTCTCGGGCATAATTTTCCAAAATTAAGGGAAACAAAATTTATAAATGCGCATAAACAAACTCAGTTAAAAACCAAATCAGTTTTTACTTCAAACAAAAGTTAAAGCGAGAGCAAATCAGATGATGGTTTTTGCCTCGCCCAGTATATGCTGATTATGTTGTTTTAAAAGAATTTTCTATTTATATTTATTTTTAACAATAACAAAAACTTATACTGTAAATAAAATTTTATTACATATACATATAACTCAGCGTTTTTTTAAAGTGTCAAGTTTAAAACTGTTATCTTTTGATATCATTTTGGGGCTCTGGACGACATTTGAAGAAGTTTTAACATAAGGTGAATGTTAAGTTTTGTGTAGTGTTTCCAAACCGGTTATCTTGGTAGTTTTCCCCTAATTTCAGTTTCTGCAAACCGGTTAACCAGTCAGAAATATATAAACGAAAAAGCTCTGACAAGGTACATAGAGAGAATTTTCTTGGATGAGTTTTAAAGAAATTTTTCAGTTGACTAATTAAGTTTTGTTCAAAAAGTGAATTAAAAATTTCTTAATTGTATGAAAATCTTCATAATTTTTTATGAAATTGATTTTAATGAAACTTTTTCGTTAAGTGTATGTAAATTTTTACTAAATAAAGTAATATTTTTCATAAAGTTTTGCGAAATACTGCATTAAATCCATTAAATGTTTCAATGAACGGGTTCCAGCAAAACTTCATTGATGCGTTAATTTATGCAGATAATTCCCTCAGTGTACTTTGATGCATTTCCAATCCCAAAATGATATCATCAGGCAAATGGGCCAACTGTTTAAAAAGTGTTCGAAAAGCACTGGGGAAACAAAATTTCGAACGTTGGCAAACCATTGGCCAATAGTTAAGTGGGCTAAATATATATTTTTCAAATTAAAATTATAAAAAAGTTCATTTGTATTTTCTTTTTTTTTGGTCATGCCACATATTGGTTTCATATCATTAAGGGTGGTAAAAAATACGCAACTTTTGAACTGCTGGATCGATTGGGTAAAATTTTGTATTCTGAATTACGTAGAGAAAAAACATGGTTGCAACATAATCATTGCTACTATATAACACTTGCTGCATTCGAGTATGGTTGGAAAAAGTACTCAGAATATTAATAATATAATTTTGTGTAAGAAAAAGTCTGTAGAACTCGAGATTTTTTTGTACGAAAAGGCTTCTTATTAAAAAATAGCGGATCTCGGGGTGCTTCGCTACGCATGAATATTAACATTGAATCAAATTCATTGGTTGATCCGCGAGTTCAATGAAAAAGAACCTTAAAATGATCACCTTAAAATGATCACTGCGCTACAACGTGTATTTACCGTGTGTATAAAGTCAGCACACAGTATACATACCGCACACGCTCATGGGCGCCTACGTATTTGTTGTTGTTTTTTTATATGGACAAAATCACATGTTGACATGAAAAGTCATAACTCAAGAACGCGTCGACCGATTTCATGCAAACTTTAGATAAACCATCTACACGATCATACGAACACACCAAACAACATTAATTAAACCAACGAATTTAATCGAATTCGGTTTGACCATTCGTGAATTATAAAGTCACAACACACTTGAAAAAATTTTTTATATATATAGATAGAAATTTGTCTGATAGAAACATTGTTAGATTAGACTTAAAGCAAACTTTTCAGATTCTGTAAACTGTTTCTTAGATAAAACTTAGATTCTAAGGCCTTTCTTTGAATAAAGAATTCTTAGATTCAGAGCACTCTTTATCATGAAAAATACTTAGGCTTTTTCTAGTAGAAACATAGTTAGATTCTAAGGGCTTTTTCTAAAAGAAAAATTCTAAGACTAAGAACTAAGAATATTTCTATAGAATCTATTTTTTTATTAAAAGTTCTTAAAATTTAAAAATATTTTTGAAGTAATTTTCTATAAAAAAGTCCACATAATCAAAGAAGTTTTCTTGATAAAGTCCTTAATATAAAATATTTTAATAAGAAAACATATTTTTGTTAAAGAAATATTCTTAGATTTAAAGAACTTTTTCATAGTTTCGAATCATAATATAACTGTGAGGACCATATTATGGTAAAATTATGGTTATTTTATTATCATAATATAATAACTATATTATAGTACGACTATGGTTGGCACAATCATAATCCCACAAATATACGATGCTCTTCGAATATAATTGCCCCAACCATGAGCTTTTAACTGCTTTACTTAATGGCCGATTTCAATAATTTTAGGCTTTCAATCATATAGTCAAAAAATTATTTATTCTCGTACGTTAAAATTTTAATTTTTGGCTAAAACTTTTTTGATAATGACGTTATTCGAAAATATAATTTTTTTTTTTTTAAAAATTCGTAAAAATAATATTACGAATAGTGTGCAATAAGTTTTGTTTAATAACTTTAAGCCGTTTATAGTAGAAAAAAGCCCAAAATCATTTTTGAGATTTGTCCTAAATTGGCAAAATTTTGTAAAAAAGTACCTCAATAAATTTTTTGTTTGTTTTCAAAATTTTCTTAAAAGAGTAATCATTATTTGTTTTTAATTCAAGCAAATAGGACGATGGAGTAATTTGAAATGCAAATGCAAACATTTAGATAAAAAAAGTAATGCTGTTAAAAAGTGGTCTTCGGATCTTAAGTATTTTTTATTAAATAATAATATTTTATTAAAGAAATTTTTTTATATCGATAGAAAACATAATAAACTACTATCATCGTCTTGCAAAATTTTTTCTGCAAAGAGCAGCTTTAAGGTGAGAAGGATGTAAAGTCAAACTTTCGTAAATTTTGAAAAATTAACTTTTTAAAACAGACAAAAATATTTTAAAATTTGTCAAAAATATATAAATATTATTGATAATAGCAAGGACCCACAGGCTACAAAATCTTACAAATATCTTAGAATGTCAAATTAATCACAGCTTATATGCTCGAAGTAGTACAGTCACCAAAAAAAAGGAGCCGCTACTAAATTTTAGTAAAGTTTTTGTAAAGTTAAATTTAAAATCGCTTTGCTAAAATGAGCAAAAAAAATTTACTAAATATTATTATTATCATCATTTATCATTTTATAACAAAAAAAAAATTAATAAAATAATTATTAAGAATACAAAATGAAAAATATTAATTTTTTTTGTAAAATATCTTCGTTTAAAATTTGATTTTTATTTCTTGATCCGAAAATACCTCCACTCTGAAATTTGTCACAGCTGTAGAGAAGAAAACCATCTTTAATACAATTTTTTTTTTTAATTTAAAAAAGATCGCTTTCGGAAATGCAGGCTCCCTAATTATTGGTCAATAAAAGTGACCTTTGACCTTTTCAAAAAAAAAAAAATCAAGTTGCATATCATATCAAAGGTAATTTAATACCCTTTCAAATGCTTATGAGCCCTATACCTTTAATACTTTTCAAGAAAATTAAAATTAAGTAAGTAAGTTTAACTTTGTACATTTTTGTATTTTTTCCAGATTTTCAAGACCTCATAAGAGGGCGGAACAATAAGTCCGTGACTTTTCGAACTTCCCTCGAGTACCACTTGTTAATAGACTGCTGTCAAAATTTGAGCAAGTTCCATTATTTACTTTGCGTTTAACAGCTGTTCAAAACATACAACCTCGTAGATTTTTTAAAAATGGAAAAAATTGAATTTCGGGTGCACATTAAACATTATTTTTTGCGAAAAAAAAAACCATCAATTAAACCAAGGAAAAGCTTGATAAATACTATGGGGACTCTGCACCATCGATTTCAATGGTAAAAAAGTGGTGTACAAGTGGTCGCACAAGTACAAATGACGCTGAACGTTCTGGACGGCCAATTGAGGTCAATACACCCGAAAAGTACGTGAGATTGTTGATGCCATAGGCATTTTATATGGCAGTGTGGTTTCGATTTTAAATGATCAGTTGAATTTAAGAAAGCTGTCTGCAAGATGGGTGCCGCGTTTGCTCTCAATTGGCCATAAACGTAATCGTGTGACTACTTCAAAGTTTTGGCAAAATTCCATGAATTGGGTCCATAAAATAGGGATTTGTTTGATCAATAATTTCATCGTTGGAGCTAAATCTCTTTCCACCGAGCCATTTGTTTAGATTTGGAAATAGGAAATAGTCACTGGGGGCTAAATCCGGAGAATATGGCGGATGTGGTACTAAAAATATTTTTCAAAACCAAAATTACCAAATTAAAACAGAATGATAAATTCGTTTATATTTTTAACTATTTTTAATTATTTAAACACTTTTTTTTAAATTTTGTCTAAAATATTAAAAAAATAAAAAAATGTCAATGCCTTCAAACCAAAAAAAGCACATTCGGAAACAGTCATGTCAAAAACGGCATATTTTAAATTGAGTTGAGGTGGTTCAACCCATATACAAATTTTTATTGTTTTTTCTGAGCAACATTTTTTTATTTAATTTTTTTTTTAATATTTTAGACAAAATTTAAAAAAAATTTCAAAGGCTTAAAAAATAGTTAAAAACATAAACGAATTTATCATTTTGTTTTAATTTGCTAATTTTGGTTTTGAAAAATATTTTTAGTAAATTTTTTGAATTTTAAGGTCAAATTTTTATTGTTTTAAGGGCTGATTTTTAAAACTAAAAAGTTTTAGTGCTATTTTAAATGTATGTTCTATTTTTGGACACGAGTCCAACATAAGTAACATTTTAAGGCAATTGAAGTTTGTATATATAAATTTTATTTATTAACATTTCCTTCAATATTCCCTTTTATAAAATAAGTAAATTTTTTTAGTACTTTTGGCAAATCGGTTTTAAAAATTTGTAAAATTATCTATGAAGTTAAGAAAAAAATTTTAAATATTCTGTGATTTGTAAAATGTAAATAGCAAAAAAATTTGCTAAATAAAAATTTTTTTACTAAAAATCAGTGCAAAAAAAGTAAAGTAGGATTGAAAATTTTTCTACTATCTTCTTTTTTGGAGTGTAGTAAGCAAATTTAATTTTGCCTAAATTAATTGGTGTTTGGTGTCAATCTCGCTGAATTTTGCAATTTCCATTTTGAAAATTTTTGGTATATAATTTTATTTTATTGAAAGTGTTGTTAAGAGCTACATCGCCTAAATAAAGCGATAAATCAAACATTTATTATTTTTCCATAGTCAGTGTTTAATTCTAAATGCCAAGTATAAAGGAGAAAGAGCATTAGATGATTAACTTATTGGGCAGTGGTTGGCCAGACAAAAATATTGAGAAGGATTTGCAGAAAATAATTTTTTCGGGAAAACAAAAATGGCTACCAGGGAGAGTGATTGATGTAAAAAAGTAAAATTTTCCATAATATTAATGACAAATTATTATTAACTAATAAAACTCTCAAAATTCCATCTTAAAATTTATAAATTAAAAACCCATAAAAATTGTAAATTCTAAATCATTAGCAAACAGCTCAATTTTGCAATTTGAACCATATTTAAAAACCTCCAACTATGACCTTGAATAACATTATAGAGAAATTAAAGTAGCTTTAAATCTAACGGAATATATATTTTAACAAAACCGCTATCCACTCTTAAATTCTAACTATTCATAACAACAACAGCTAAAAAATCCAAAACAATTTGCATAATTTTTCCTTTTTTAAAAAAAACCCTAGACTGACAAAGTACCACTTTCATGCAACTAAACTGATAATTTTTTGCCACATTTAATTTAAACAAATTTGACCATCATTAAAATCATTAAAACTACAGTGAATGCCAAACAACAAAATTTAAAACAGCAAAGGTAAACAACCACAGGCATTTGCGTTAGACTCCCTGTTTTTTTTTAAGGTCAAGGCTTAAATACAAAATAAGTTGAAGCTGATGCTTAGTAAAAGCTGAATATTAAATTAACCTAACCCATAGAGGGATCGTGCATAATTTGGCACAAATTTTGGACAAATTATCATTGGCATATTAGCCTTGATGATCACAGACAAAAAAGAAACATCACTGTGGACAGAAGCTTATTGTCATAAAAAGAATAAAAAAAAAACTCTATTTTAAAATCAAAATGTCTAGACATAAAAAAAATTAATTGTGTATTTGATTGATGTGTGGTTTCTATTAAGAAAATATTTAAATTGTCCTTAAAAATATGGGATTATACAAATTATGTTGGTTTGAAACAAAAAGTGAATTCAATATTTCATACAAAAGGCGTTAAATATAATTTCTATCAAGAATACCGTTTAAGAAATTATATATAACTTACACACAAAAAAAAAATCTCTTAAATGTTTCTCATTAAAAATGTTGTTAAGTCTATATTTAAATAAATATGTAATTCATTTAATAAAAAAGTTATGTGATGACTATTACGTAAGTTTTAATATTGATAATGTTTTAATTTTTATAATTGAATAAATTTCAGAATTATTTTTTTTTTGCCAATACTTATCGGAGGCCCCTACAGTGCATTGTGTTGGATTTAGGACATCACACTGAACTTTTATACCCAGAAGAGGATCTGATTCCTCGATTATGACACCACTAATATTTACTGATGACCTTGACGACCCCACAGCTCTATGGGTCAATACACAACATTGGGTCTTATTTGCATGAATTGAATTCAACCCTATTCGCACGACCGCAACTTGGAAATTGCTGAAAGGTCACGATTGAGTGTGTCATTCATAATCTGCATTTTGCCGCCAATCTCCAAAGGCTTGGGCTAGAACCAAAGGAAAATCAGTGACAAATTTTACCGTCATCAACGAAAGACTAGATAGGGATGAAAGTTTGATCAAGAACATGATCACTAGAGATGAGAAAAAGAGAAGAAGAAAAACCGAACCTAGTGGTTACCCTGAATTTAGCTGTAACTTGTTGGATGAAATCCCATCTATAACAACATGTATACACTCAGAAAAGAAGTTACTAGAAAAATTTGTAAATTGTTTTCAATCCCACTGTACTATTTTTGTACTGATTTTTAGTAATAAAATTATTATTTAGCAAACTTTTTTGCTATTTACATTTTACAAATTACAGAATTTTTACAGAATATTTACAAATTTTTTTTGCTAACTTGAGAAATTATTTTACAAATTTTTGAAAACCGATTTGCTTAAATTAACATATAAAATTTACTAATTTTAATTCTTTATTTCTTATAATTAGAATTTATAATAACAAATTTAAATTGCCTTAAAATGTTGAAAAAAGGCATCGGAAGAGAAAATACCTCTTCACAATCGGTTTATGTTCAAAAATAGGACATCCACCTAAAATAGCAATAAAAACTTTTTTAGTTCTAAAAATCAGCCCAATTAAAATTTGACCTTTAGTTCCAAAAAATTTCCTTAAAATATTTTTCAAAACATAAATTAGCAAACTAAAACAAAACGATAAATTTGTGAAAAAAAAATAAATAAAAAAATTATCGATAGAAAAATATTAATTCGTATATTCGAATTCGCATGGCAATTTTAAAAGAAATAAGCAGATTTAAAGTATAACAAGAGTAGCTTAAAATAATTGATATCATTAATAATATTTTTTAACAATAATTTTAATAATATTTTTTTAAAAATTAAAATTTTACTATATTCTACAATCTACTGAGTAAATTGCTGTAAAAATTTACTAAAATTTAGTAACGCTTACCAATTTTTTATGCTAATTTCATTGTACAAATATTTAGTAAATTTTTTTCCTGATTTTAGCAAACCTGTTTTAAATTCCACTTTACAAAAACTTTACTAAAATTTAGTAACTGCTACTAACTTTGTCTACTAATTGAATTGTACTAAACTTCAACAGACATGTGTTGCTAAGATTAGCAAAAAAATACAGCTGGGCTCAAATTAGCAAAATTTCCTGTAATAATAGCAAAATTTTCAGTTGCCGTTACAGACTTTTTTTGGTGATTGTACAGTGTACAGAATAGTACACGGAGTAAGAATCTGAATACATATCCTGGTTCGATACCGTAAAAATCAAAAAATAAAATTGTTCTTTGTATACATTACAGTACGCTCGGAAGTTTGTTTAAACTGGATTTCGATCCAAATACCGAATATTTGTGTACATCAACTAGATTTCGAGCCTAGTGCAAAGTAGTAATCAGATTTGTATTTGTATGTATTAAAAATTGTTTACCAGTGCAGTAAGATATAATATCTTTTAGATTTAGCACTCGACTTATAATGACACATTAGAATTGATTAACAAAAAATAACTAAAATATATTATTATATGTGTATACCAAAGGTTTTTCTACTAATATTGCTTATCAGATTTAATATCCCGATCCCGAAATCCCTGCATTTTTGTGGTTTTAAGGGATTATTATGGGTTTTTGACATACAAATGTAAAAGAAATGTTTTATTATGTCTAACATTTGAAAACTAAATTTTAAAATAATTTTACACACTCCTAACGTACTTGAAGTTTAAAATATTTATTTAATTGAAAGCCAAATCCAGGAATAAACTATGTATTGTTATTCCATTGTTTTATAGCGCCACCTATTGAAAGACTGCGACACTAACGTAGTTATATATATAGAATGTGTATGGGATATATTTTTTAAAAATAATTGACATTAGTGTTTGAGATTTTTGCCACAGCTAGGCCAGTACGTTCACCAACCACCAATAGTCTTGCTACCAACCACCAGATGGCCATGAGTCAAACATAATTTGGCATCACTTTATTTTTATTCCATGCAGTGTTGGTATATTACCTAAAATGCACAAATTAACCCAATTATTTTTAGATTTACTTTATAGCTGATAATTTCTTTTGAAATTGCCTTATTGTTTTTGATTTATCGATTTATTTTATTTTATTTTATTTATTTTTTCAAAAATTAATTTAGATAAAAAAAAAATATTAAAAAGCTTAAAAAATAGTGAACACATAAACGAATTTATTATTTAGTTTTAATTTACTAATTTTTCTTGGATTTCATTAGTTTTTATTAAAGGATATTGAAGATTTTATTACAAACAAGTAATTAAAAAAAATCAAAAATTAAAAAAATCTTTAAAATTATTGTTTTTGATTTATCGATTTATTTTATTTTATTTATTTTTTCAAAAATTAATTTAGATAAAAAAAAAATATTAAAAAGCTTAAAAAATAGTGAACACATAAACGAATTTATTATTTAGTTTTAATTTACTAATTTTTCTTGGATTTCATTAGTTTTTATTAAAGGATATTGAAGATTTTATTACAAACAAGTAATTAAAAAAAATCAAAAATTAAAAAAATCTTTAAAATCGAAAAAATCGCCTAAATTGGAAAAAATGGCCAAAATAACAAAATGGCAGAATTGCTAAAATTTAAATAAAAAAAATCGCCAAAATTAGAAAAAATCGCCAAAAAAATGGAAAAAATCGTTAAAGTCGAATGAACAACTAAAATTGCAAATCTCGCCAAATTGTGAAAAAATCGCTTAAAATCAAAAAACCAAATTTAAAAATTTGCTAAAAAGTCAATACAAAAAAACGCTAATAATTAAAAAAAAAAGATTCCAAATTTCCAAAAAAAAAATGCCAGCATTAAAAAAATGCAGTCGAATAGTATCGCTTAGGTTCAATTGTAATCGTCCGTATCTCTCAAATTAAAAGCGTTAAAGAAAAATTTTTTGCACCGGAATTCTCAAGTTTCGCCTTTATCTCGAGATCTAATTTTTGGCATTATAACATTTTTTATATTTCTTTTTTATTTTAACTTCTTTTTAAATTTTGGCGTTTTTTTTTAATTTGAGCGATTTTTTTTTCTATTTTTTCAATTCTGCGATTTTTAAAATTTTGACGTTTTTGTTAATATTGAGGAGCATTTATTCTCCAGTTTTAAATTTAGCTTTTTTGATTTTAGCGCAGTTTTTAATTTGAAGAACTTTTTCAATTACAGCGATTTTATTCAATTTGAGCGATTTTTTAATTTTGATTTTTTTTTTTTTAAATTTTGGCGACCTTTTAAGTTTCGGCAATTTTTTAAAATTATGGATATTTTTGTATTTTTTGGCGATTTATGTTATACCAATTTATAATTTTTAACTGTGAATTTAATAACTGATTTTTGTTGTTTTCTTCTTGTATTTCTAATCGTTAAATTTACTGTAATAAAATAACATAATTGTTAAATTTCCATTTTTTTTATTAAATTGAATGCCAAAAATTACTTAATCACATGAAAAAACCGAATGATTGATTGAATTCCCAAATTGTAAAAGAATTCTCAAATTGTGTATGAATTCTCTGCGATTGTTAAAAAGGGAATTCATGCGATTAAAACAGTAAATCGAATTCGATTTTAAGAGAATTGATTCAAAATAGAATTAAATCTTCAAAACCAAACCAAATCAATAACCGATCTGGTTGGGTACATTTTTATATTAAAATAGTTCTTTTAATGGTCCTTAAGCGTCTTCTGAATTTCTGTTACTATAACATATATAAATTTTTATCAAATGCTAATAAAATTATTCCATATTTTCCGGCAAGATATAATGAAAAATTCTATAATAACTAATTTTTTAATATATGTAATGAAAATTGTTCATTAAATCAATGAATGAAATTTAATCAAATCGATTCAATTATCAATGTTCTTATTTTTTACTTAAGTTTTACAGCCATAAGCAGCAAAATGCTAAAATTTTCTGTTAAATAAACTGATTTTTAATTTATTTTGATCTTAATATATGTTTTTGTAGACAGGCATTTTCTATCTACGAAAATATATTTATAATAATAATAAAAATAATCTCTAGCTCTTCTGTAATTTGTATCTCTTAAAACGTAGTTTGATTTAGTTCAACAGTGACTTAAGCATAAGTTGACTACACTGTACCACCACACAAAAATATTCCCATTTAATCCCAACTAAAGCTCTCTATTATACACAAAACCAGTCTTTATTTGCCATACATTTTATACATGTTTCAGTTCAGCTACATAAATATGTAAAAGAGTAACGTTACTGACCATTTGATAATGGCCCAACTTAAACTGCTGAAGCTAAGAAATTTAAATATGGTATGTAGGTTCCTCTGCCGGCGTAAACGTCGGAATTTTCGAAATTCTCATGGGAAGGGGAAAATATTCATCCTTGTTACGTGCCTAGACCTCTTTTGTCATAGAGTTAAAATTTAAAATATGCCTTCCAGAGAGTACACTCACAATATATTTTCCGTTACCGACTATAGTTTATTTAAGAAGTAATACGTAAAGTTTGTTTTTAAATGAAGAATTAATTGAAATTCATAGAAATATATTTCTTAACTATTTGAATCAGTCATTCAAAAAACAAACTATACAAATTTACAGACATTCAGTAGGAGTTGATATTTTCAGTTAAATGTAAAATTTTATGTTTTCTGCTTAAAAAAAATTCATATAATTCCTTTTTGTTTTTTTTACCAAAATAGTTTTTAATATACAAAATTATTTCAATAAGAATTACAAAAAATTGTTTAAATATACATACACACAAAGCCAATAAAAATATACGTGTACATTAGACCGTACCACCTTACAGGCAAAAAAAAAAAAGTTCACCGTACACCCTCAAATATAAAGTATTTTAACAAAAAAATTTCGAAAATGTTTTTTTTTTTTTTTGGCCGAACGTAGGGGTCGCCATTTTACATTTTTCTTTATATCTTCGCCATTTACCGTCGGATCTTAAAGTGTTGTATATCAATGTTTTTTTTTCTCGGGGAGACCGATGTTTTTCTCGAAGGAGCCTTTGGCCTCAAGTAACCCGTTCTAGTATTAACCCACCAGATCTCAGTTGCTACCACCTTAATGAACTACCCTAATATTTTAAAATAAAAGCTCGCAAAAAAGCAATAAACTTTTGCTAGGAAAGTATTCCAATAATTCCAGCGGAACTATTATTTTATTTTTTTTTTTTAATTTTTTTTGTTGCCGAATGTAGGGCATTTTTAATTTTTTTTTGTCATATCTTCTGTATTTACAGTCGGATCTTAAAGGGTTATATATCAATGTTTTTGTCGCAATGATACCAATTTGTTACATCGAAAATCATTGACCTCAAGCACCCTTTTATACTACTTAAGGGGTAAAACCTACGTAAAAAGCCTGTATATAAAAACTTCCTTTTTTTATTTTCTTTATTTACGGAGATGTGTTAACAAAGATTGGTTTTCACAAGATTTATGAAGGAGTACAAAAAAATATTTGTTTTACACAAAGTTTTACAAAATGATAGTATATTTACAAAAGAGGTCCACGGCAGGCAGCATTACTTAATCAATTTTTGATGGATTTCTCTGAAATTTATAATGCATATGGAAAACTAAATTATCTATGGATGCGCGTAGGAGTTATTGATAAGTCAAATACTTTTTGACTTAGAGCTGTTTCTTTACGAGTATAAAAAATAGATATTTTGACTTTAACACTTCGCTGTTTTGTCAAAAATTAATATACCCAAAAACTCATACGCTTTTCTTTAGATAATTTAGTTTTCTATATAAAGTGTATGTTTCAGACCGATCCACCTAAAATTGGTTAAATTATGCTGAGTGCCGTGGATCACTTATAAAATAACACAAATTTTAATCGATCATATTTTGGCGTGATTGAAGTTGGCTGTATTATTTGAGTCAAGAGAACTTCATTATGGACTTCTTAATAGCTATTAGTTGCGATGGAACTCCTACCAACACTGGCTACAAAAATGGAGTCATTGTAAGAATGGAACGCCATTTACAGAGACCTTTGCAATGGTTCGTATGCCTATAATTTAACCAAATTATCTAAAGAAAAGCGTATGAGTTTTTGGGTATATTAATTTTTGACAAAACAGCGAAGTGTTAAAGTCAAAATATCTATTTTTTATACTCGTAAAGAAATAGCTCTAAGTCAAAAAGTATTTGACCTATCAAAAACTCCTACGCGCATCCATAGAAAATTTGGTTTTCCATATGCATTATAAATTTCAGAGAAATCCACCAAAAATTTATTAAGTAATGCTGCGTGCCATGGACCTCTATACTAAATATACTATCATTTTGTAAAACTTTGTGAAAAACAAATATTTTTTTGTACTCCTTCAAAAATCTTGTGAAAACCAATCTTTGTTAACACATCTCCGTAAATAAAGAAAATAAAAATAGGAAGTTTTTATATATAGGCTTTTTACGTAGGTTTTACCCCTTAAGTGGTATAAAAGGGTGCTTGAGGTCAATGATTTTTGATGTAAAAAATTGGTATCATTGCGACAAAAACATTGATATATAACCCTTTAAGATCCGACTGTAAATACAGAAGATTTGACAAAAAAAATTAAAAATGCCCTACATTCGGCAACAAAAAAAATTAAAAAAAAAATAAAATAATAGTTCCGCTGGAATTATTGGAATACTTTCCTAGCAAAAGTTTATTGCCTTTTTGCGAGCTTTCATTTTAAAATATTAGGGTAGTTCATTAAGGTGGTAGCAACTGAGATGTGGTGGGTTAATACTAGAACGGGTTACTTGAGGTCAATGGCTCCTTCGAGGAAAACATCGGTCTCCGCGAGACAAAAAACATTGATATACAACACTTTAAGATCCGACGGTAAATGGCGAAGATATAAAGAAAAATATAAAATGGCGACCCCTACGTTCGGCCAAAAAAAAAAAAAACATTTTCGAAATTTTCTTGTTAAAATACTTTATATTTGAGGGTGTACGGTGAACTTTTTTTTTGAGGTACGGTCTAGTGTACATCTCTGTGTTGTGTTCTGTTTTGTAATTCCATACAAATAAAAAACTATCAATTTGAAAAACAAACAACAAAAGTAGTTTTTCTAACTTTTTGTAAGTAAAAAATTGATGGTTATTTTAAACGACTTTCTATTGTTTTTACTTTTGTCGATTATTAAACAATGATTGAAAATAAACAACAAAATGGGTTAAATATTGAGGAAAATCAGTAGTCCTCTTTTTGATTGTATTTTCGATTAATTTAATATGTATTTTAAGTTGTTTTTAACGAAATAATATTGTGAGTGTATGAATTAAAACACTATAACGTGCTCTTAAGAATTTTTGACAAAAGCGTAGTAAAAATTAAGGTCAAAAAGTCTCCCCCTTGACGGCCTTCCTAAACCCTTTGGCTGGAAACTCGAAATTTGAAAAATGCGAAATAGCGGTTCAAAAGTGACCTCCCTTAACGATCCGCCCTAATCGCTTTGGTTTGAAACCTGAAATTTAGAGGACGAGTGGAATTTTAACAACAAAATTAGAAACGGAACGGAGAAACACTAGACAAGAGTTACTATTTGGAATATCCAATTAGAATGTGATAAAAGTAGGCATTAATAACGAAATAGTGTCTCTTAATTACTCAGTATAACCGCTGGAATTGGGAGCTTACAATTTGGCATGTGGGTTCTATAGCGTATACATCTATCGTATGTGTTCCTTGATGTTTGGTCTTATTCACCAAAAAGATAGTTTTTAATTTACCTAACAAAAGCGTGGTAAAATGACGACAAGTGACCCTTTAATAACCTGTGAATTTTTTTTTATTGAAAACATTCACAACAAAAAGGTTAAACAAAATTTATTTGAAGAGGAAAATAATTTAATTTTCTTCTTAATATATTGCGATGTTCAAAACTACCGGTAACGAAGTATCAGGCTTTCAAGCAAGTATTTTATATTTTGGTTAGATCAAAGCTTTGCTTTAGTCTGCTCTAAGCATTCTACAGGTTTGCATACAAAAGACGGTTGTATAAAGTGTTGTTGTACTCAAGATATAAAAAAAAACTATTCGACTAAAAAAACTTAAAAACACTTTTCTAAATACGCATCTCTATAAACAATTTAAAAATAAATCTATAAAAAAAACATTTAATAACAAATAAAATCAGTGAATTTGTGCCAATTTATAATTTTTAATTAAACTAATCAAGTTTTGTGATAAAAATCTTCAAATATATTTTGTTTATGTATACGGAAGCGCAAAAATATATAGAAGTAACATTCGAAAAAAAAAACGCATCGTCGTTATTTGTGGTTCGTTTGAAAACCAAAATAAAACTTTAGCTCAAATTGAAACCGGTTTAAAAATTTTGTATTTTGTGTTGAGTAAGCGATATTTTTTGTGTGGGAATATATATTTTGTTATTCGTATCTGTGTAAAAATGCAGTGATTCTTTTCAATTCTATCTTGTTTGTATTTCAATTTGTGCATGGTTAGTGTAACAATAAAATCAAAATTTCAAAATCAAAACAAAGTAAATAAATGAAGAGTAGAACATAGAATATGAAGTAAAACAGATACAGACATAAAATGAAGTGGCTTAATGCCCATGGTTGCATTATGGCAACTGAATGTGAAAAAGGTAAGTTTTAATGCAACTCTGGTTTAAATAAATTAGGAGAAGTTTTCTAAGATTAAGATGAAAAAATACTTGAAATAAAACAAGTCAAATAGTTAAATTCGGGCATGTCGACTATATTTTACCCTGTGGCTCTTGTTTCGGAAAGAGAATCAAATTCCGAAAAGGAATTTCAATTAACGGGACAATATGTATAATAAAATGTATAATAAGAGTAATAAAAAGTATATTTGTGACAAATACGAGGGCGGATCTAGAAGTCCATGACTTTTCGAACTTCCTTTGTAGTTATATGAAATGCAACACTGCTCCACCTGTTTGCGTTTAACGGCTGTTCAAAACATACAACCTAGTGGCTTTTTTAAAAATTGAAAAAGGGAATTTCGAGTGCTCATTAAACATTATTTTTTGCGAAAAAAACCCGTCAATCAAACCAAGAAAAAGCTTTATAAATACTATGGGGACTCTGCACCACTGATTTCAATGGTAAAAAAGTGGTTTACTGACTTTCGTTGTGGCCTTACGTGCACGGAATATGCCGAAAGTTCCGGACGCCCACTTGAGGTCTCTTCACCCAAAACAATTAAAAAAATTAATGATATGGTGTTGGCCGATCGGAAATTAAATGTGCGATAGATTGTGGAAGACATAGGCATCTCACATGGCTCAGTGGTTTCAATTTTGAACGATTACTTGGATATGAGAAAGCTTTCCGCAAGATGGCTGCCACGTTTGCTCATAATCGACCACCAACGGAATCGTGTGACAGCTTAGTTTCCATGGCAAAAATCCATGAAGTAGACTACGAATTGCACTCTCATTCACCTTATTCTCCGAATATAGCCCCCAGTGACTATTTCCTATTTCAAAACCTAAAGAAATGGCTCGGTGGAAAGAAATTTAGCTCCAACGATGAAATTATTGATCAAACAAATGCCTATTTTATGGACCTCGAAAAATCCTGCTGTTAAACGCAAAGTAAATGACGGAACTTGCTCAGAATTTGACAGTAACAGGTGGTACTTGATGGGAGCAGTGTTGCATTTCATATAACTAACGAGGGAAGTTCGAAAAGTCACGGACTTTTTGATCTGTCCTCGTATTTTTGGTAGTACTTAATATATGTCAAAACAAAATCATTATACCCTATACCACATAGCGTGGGGTATAGTTCCGATTTCTTGACTATCAGGGTTCCGGAATATATATTATTTATGATAGGTCAGATATTATCTTTTCCGAATATATACGTCACGTGAATATCAGTTCAACAATTTCCATGTTAAATCTTAAATTGCGATCATACATTTTTTGAGTATGTTATTTTATTTGGTTTTTTTTTTTGAGGTCTTGAAACTTTATACGTTAAACTTTTACTTTCCAGCCGAAAAGCCAAAAGTTAGTCAACCAGTTAATTATTGAGTTCAACTCTCCGAATTGGTACGATCCATTTAGTATTTGTATAAATAACAAAGAAACCACGAAAGAGAAATAAAATGTTCGTTTTTATTAAAACTTCTTGTCATTCAAAACTCTGTTAAGGTCAAAGTTAATCCCGGATGTTTTTAACTGGAATGAGTACTACCTACATGATGAATAATATTATATACATAAGTCCCGATTAAGAAATTGCTTAAAGTTTGGTAGCCGAAACGAATACAGGTAGTGGTATTGACTTTTAGTTGCTTCGGTATTGGTATCGTTAACTGTATTTTATTCGTATCGACATAAACGATACCGAAACATCAATATCGCTGCGCACCGATAGTATTTAAGAATTTGCGTTTTTCACACCAAAAATTAGAAATTCATAGCCGTACGTCAAGTTAGCATGACAATTTTCTTAAGAAAGATTGATAAAGTGAATTTAAAATTTTGCATATTTTGTTTAAAAAAATATATATTTTTAGCTAAAAATGTAAAATACTGATTTTAAACCGATTCAATTCCGGTACGGTACCGGTATTAAGGGAAAAGGTTTTTGAATACCGGTGTTTTGTGAAATCAAGAGTATTAGTGTCGGTTATAAATTTGAAAGGCTTTCTAAACAGATGATGGTATTACAAAGGTATCAATGAACAACATTGCTTAAATCTCGTAAAAAGGTTTATACACATTATGGCACAGAAACCTTTTCAAACTTCTCCAAGGTGGAGGGCTTGTTCCTGTACACTAACGACTTCAAATATTACCAGAAGAAAAAGTCCAAAATAGTCAAATTGGAATATCTGGCTGGTCAAGCTAAATTACCGAAACGCCGGATTACATGCGCTTCCTTTTGGAACCACATAATCTTCAAACCCAAATAGTTAATTCGCCGTTCACCGTAATAACGTTACCGTAGGATCCTTGGAAAAAATTAGGTTTAATCACCGGTGACTTTGTGAGGGTGTAATGAAACTTCATAAATTATGCGTGAACTTTCTGTCACCCAGAACTGAGAATTTTGCTTTTTAACGTGGTCATGAGCCTCGTCGCTCATGATCAATTTTGGTGGAAAATCATCCACTTCTTCGTTCGCACGTTCTTGAGGCGCATAACGATTTAATGTTATTCAATATAAATTTCGCATGTGTCTACTTCACGAATGCCAAAACCAAACTAACACACGATGTCATTTGCAAAAATGGCAGCAGTTTCCAGTAAGGTGATATTCATTGTATGATCATATCTGACATCTATTCATTTTCTATTTTGTTTTTTTTTTTTATTAAGCCAAAACCAAGTAATGGCTCACTGTACACCACTTTTATTATATTTCAAATTTAAAAAGCGACTTTTAGGCTAGAAAAAGTAAAATTTGCTTTTACAAAAATAATTAAAATGTGCAAACCTTATTTATTGGTACTTTCTTGAAATAATTTAGAGGCTGGTTACACTTACCTAAAAAAGAAAGAAAATATGTATGTTAATAGAGTTAAATATAATTTAAATTCAAAAACATATTCTTATATTATTCATATTCTAGTTGTCGTCATCGACACAAGACAATGTCGTCTTGTGATTTTTTTTTGAAATTGGTATTCCCGTTGTCGTTATCGAAAATAATTGATAACTGTCGACAAGTATTTGGTATTCTGTAAGAAAATGTGGCGACGATATTGTCTTGAAACGACTCTAATTTTGTCGACACAATTTTTAGTAACGACTTGAGGAAAAGTAATGACTGAAAAATAAACGGAAAAAATGGGAAGAAATATCGAATGCACTTGGCCCACCGAGAATAATGTGATATGGATGGCAGAAGGTAAAGAAAGCATGATCATATAAAGTGCATTATAAAAATATAACTAAATTTATTTATAGGTTTGGCGAGACTTAAAATTTAAAGTTAAAAAGAAAATGGTAGCCAACAAAACCGAGTGTAATGCTACAGGTGGCGGAAGATTCAAGCAATTTATATTGAGCCCGCTGGAGGAAACTGTGGCAAATCTTCTACAGTTTTAGAAACAGCTGAACCCTAAGTTAAAGTCGTTTCCAACACTGAGCTGGTACGACCCCTGGGCTAAAAATCTTAATGTAGCTGCCTACTTTATTGTTTTGGAAATAAATGTGGACTTGATTCCGGTTTTCAAATTAGGTGCTATTGTTTTCAGCACATCTTTGAAGGCTGTTTTATTCAGCCGAAAGTAAATTTCAAACCTTTTAAAAAAATTAGAAGATTAACATTCTTTAAAGTAACAGACTTTGATTTTGCTACTCACTTGTTATCCGGCAGATTAAAGATATTTGATTTCTGTATGAGAAGTCTTCTTTCAAAAACTAGATTTTCTTTATTTTCTTCATCAATGGTATCAAAATTTAAATTACACATAAAAAAACATTTTTTCGCAAAAATAATAAACAAAATAAATCTGCCGACTCAATTTTTAGAGATGTGTTTTTGTTTAAATCGATAAACTGTCGTTACAACACTGTTTTAGAATACCAATTTGGTGTCGAAGTGATGTCGACGTCGAAGCAAAGTGATGTTGACTCAAAAACGACGACGACATTGATAACGACAACTAGAATAAGGGTGATTATCATGTACATACAGTCGAAGCCCGGTATAACGGATGATATATTATCAGGCCCATTCGTTATATCACAAAACATTTTTGTATGAATTTTACTTAAGCATTTTGAAAAATTTTTGATATAGCTAAAAATTTAAAAAGGGATATAAATAAATGGTACACGCTTACACTACACAGAAAAGAGCATTACAAAATTTTAAGTAATTAAAAATATTTGTTAAAATTTAAATTCGATTTCTAACAAATTTTTTGTTTGAAATGTTTCTAATTTGTTATTTTTCATATAAAAATTCTTTAAAAATATAAATTGAATTTACAAAACAAATAAAAAGTTTTTTTGTATATACAAATTGTTGGTGCCTTTTTAAAACAAAAAATTATTTCTATTTACAAAAATATTTTATGAAAGATGTTCAATATTACAAACAGAATTTTGTAATATTATTCTTTATAAAAAGTTCATAAATAAAGAATTCTAAAAGTATTTTCTTATTTGGATTTTTTTTTTTAATTTCTCAACTTTTTTGTATATTTTGTTTACCAATAATTTCTTATATCGAGCATAAATTTTCTGAAATATTTGTTATATGAGGTAGTTAAGGCAAACAATTAGGTCGTATTTAATATCGCGTTTTCGTTATTCCTAGTATTCGTTATACCGGGCTTCAACTATTTATGTAAATATATATAATGTGTATTATATATATTAGATTTTTTTTTTTTTAAAATGTTCTTATATTGCGTCATATATCTTTGCAAAATAAATATACTTTATAAGAAAATTTTTAAACGGTTTTCAATCCCACTTTACTATTTTTGTACTAATTTTTAGTAAAAAAAAAATATTATTTAGTAAATTTTACAAATTACAGAGTTTTTACAGAAATATTTACAAATTTTTGTTGCTTATTTCATAAATCATCTTATAAATTTTTGAAAACCGATTTGCAAAAATTAGCAAAGAAAAAATACTAATTTTAAAAAAGTGAATATTGAAGGACATGTTATTTCTAATAATTAAAACTTATACATACAAACTTATATTGCCTTAAAATATTACATATGTTAGGTTGAAAAAAGGGTCAAGATACTTTTCACAACCGGCTCATATCCAAAAAAAAATAGAACATCCACTTATAATAGCACTAAAAACTTCTTTAGTTCTAAAAATCATCCTTTAAAACAATTATAATTTGACCTTAAAATCTAAAAAATGTATTAAAAATATTTTCCAAACCAAAAATTAGCAAATTAAAACAAAATGATAAATTCAATTTTGTTGTGACTATTTTTTAAGCCTTTGATTTTTTTTTGTAACTTTGTCTAACATATTTTTTGAAAAAAAAAATATTTTATTTATTTTATGTTGCTCGAAAAAAATATGAATTTGTATTCTCGACTTCGTAAGTCAATTTCAAAAAAAATTAGCAGCTTTAAAGTGCATCTAAAAATAATTGAGTTAATTTGTGTATTTTAATAATTTTTTTCATATACGAGGGCGGATCAATAAGTCCGTCACTTTTTGAATGAAACACAGTTTTTTTGCAAAAAAAAAAATATATATATATATTTCAACATAATCTGCTTAGCTCAATACACTTAGTCCAACGTTTCACCAATTTTTATCCCTTCCAAAAAATAGGATTTTTCGAGGTCCATAAAATAGGCATTTGATTGATAAATAATATCATCGTTGGTTTGGAAATAGTTTGTTTTGGAAATAGTCACTGGGGGCTAAATCCGGAGAATATGGCGCATGAGGTATTAATTCGGAGCCCAATTCATGGAATTTCGTCAATCCTTTGAAGTAGTCACACGATTACATTTATGGCCAATTGAGAGCAAACGCGGCACCCATCTTGCAGACAGCTTTCTTAAATCCAACTGATCATTTAAAATCGAAACCAAACTGCCATATGAAATGCCTATGGCATCAACAATCTCACGCACTTTTACTCTTCGATCGGCCAACACCATATCGTGGATTTTTCGGGTGTATTGACCTCAATTGGCCGTCCAGAACATTCAGCGTCAATTGTACTTGTGCGACCACAACGAAAGTCAGTAAACCACTTTTTACCATTGAAATCGTATTTATCAAGTATTTCTAGGTTTGATTGTTTTTTTCGCAAAAAAATTATGTTTAATGAGGACTCGAAATTCACTTTTTTCCATCTTTAAAAAAATCCACGAGGTTGTATGTTTTGAACAGCAGTTAAACGCAAAGTAAATGACGAAACTTGCTTAAAATTTGACAGCAGTCTATTAACAGGTGGTACCTGATGGGAGCAGTGTTGTATTTCATATAACAACGAGGGAAGTTTAAAAAGTCACGGACTTATTGATCCGCCCTCGTTTTTAAATTTTGCTATATTTTACAATTCATTGAGTTTAGTTCACTAATATTTATTAAAAATTTTTCTTAATTCGAGATAATTTATTTGAATAAAATTTGTACATATTTTACCAATCTTTAGTAGCGGTTATTAACTTTCCTGCTATTTACATTTCACTAATATGTAGTAAAATTTATTGCTGATTTTAGCAGATCTATTTTAAATTGAAGTTTGCAGCAATTTACTAAAATTTAATAGCGCTTACTAATTTTTAATGCTAATTTGATTGTACTAATAATAATAATATTTAATAAATTGTTTTGGTGTTTTAGCAAACCGATTTTAAATTTCACTTTACAAAAAATTTACTAATATTAAGTAGCGGCTATTAATATTTTATACTAATTTCATTGTACTACAAGTCAGCAAACATGTGTTGTAACGATTAGCAAAAAAATACCGCTGGGCTCAAATTAGAAAAATTTTCCGTAATAACAGCAACAGTTTCAGTTGCCATTACATACAATTTTTGGTGAGTGTAACACTATATTATTACTTCATTGAGTGTACTTTATAATTACAAGTTAAAGCCAAAAAAAAAACTTATGGTTAAGAGTTCAAAAATGTTTTCATTTCGTAAATATAATCAGTAACAAAAAAAGCAGCACTGATTCAAACTGCTTTTTTTCATATTATATTAAGCCTAATTTTAATATTGTAATATTGAATTTTGTTTGAAGACTTGTGGTGAACTAATATTTTGTTGAGCTACCTTTGTCTCTTAGTACTGCTTTACAGCGCTTTTTCATTGAGTCATCAAGCTTTCGGCATCTCTCAGACGGTATGTTTCTCCAAGAGTCTTCAATAACATTCCAAAGCTCGTTATTAATTTTCTGTTTGGTGTCTGAAACAGCCTTCTTAACATCACACCACAAATTCTCTATGGAGTTAAGGTCTGGTGACTGCGCAGGTCACCCCATAACACTGATGCGATTTTCTTCAAAAAACGTTTTTATTATTCTGCTGGAAGATTCATTTCATAGGCATTTCGTATTCCGCGTACGGTAGCATAACATGTTGCAAAATATCTACATATTGCTGAGCCTTCATAGTATTTTTTATTCAGTGTATTGGATCAACACCAAACAGGACCACACCATTATTGAAGAACCCCCGTGTTTTACTGTCTTTTGAGTAAATCGTGGATCGTATTCCTTATGAGAAGGTCTTCTCATATACATTGCGATACTCTTCTTCCATATAAAATAATTTTGGATTCGTCCGACCACAATGTGCACACACATTGTCCCTGATCTCCCAGGCTGGCGCTAAAGGATTATTGCAGCTGTAGCATTTTCCGTGTCTCATGGTAGCAGGTGTTACCAGTGGTTTTCTTCCACGTGTTTCTGGTTTCGCTTTAAACAAAATTGCATTTCTTATCATTTTTACCAAACATTCCAGAATACTTTGTATTTTTCTATACTTTTTTCCATCAGAAATCATGTTTTTAATAATACTTCGCTTTTCCTATGTACAATGCTTGGCTCGGCCCACTAGATTAAATTTAATACACTCTTCATAGTATATTAACATTATATTTTATATAATCTTACTTTTCCATCAAAGTATAGTCAAAAACTTTGTTTAAAAATATTAAATATTAATTTATTAAAAACAAGTAAAAAAGGCTTAAATTCGGCTGTACCGAATCTTTGAATACCCTCCACCAATGTTCTCTATTGTTTTTGATACAAATAATGTAAAAAACTTTTGAAGTAAAATTATGGAGGTGAAAAACTTTTTTTGAGGTGAAAAAATTTTTTTATTTGAAAAAAACTTTTTTATTTGAAAAAAAATTTTTTGTGGTGAAAAAAAATTTTAGTGGTGAAACATTGTTTTTCGTCTTCGCGTCGTGATCGCCATTTCAACAGACAGACGGACATCGCTAAATCGACTTAAAATTGCATAAGGATCACGAATATATATACTTTACGGGGTCTTAGATCTATATTTCGACATGTTACAAACGGAATGACAAACTGATATATACCCTCACCATATTCATATGGTGGAGGGTATAAAAACTGCTATTATTTAAAATGATGTCAAATGCGTACTAACTGGAAAAAGCAATTATTTCTACGATAAATAATAATAATAACTGAAAAGTTTACTGTTATATTTTGGATTTTGCTTTCATTAAGCATATAAACGAAAAACGATGGAATTTATAATAGGTATACATCAGAGAACTGCAAATGCTGATTGCAAAACGTTCATACGCAATCAACACAAGAATAAATATGTGTTTGCGTTCAAACGTTGAATATACTCCAACACACATATTTGTCACTGATTTATAATCATCGGTCGTTTTTATACCATTGATTTTATTCTATTCGTTTGAGTCAACAATAATTTTTTTAATGTAGAATAAATCAGAAAAAGCAATAAATAAAGCGTATGAGTGTGTTCATAATTAAAACAAAATAGTTTCTTATCTATAAAAAGGGGGTGGTTTTGTAGAAACACATTTTATAAATTAGGGTGGGTCTAAGATCCGTTTTTTTAGAATTTTTATTAGTAATACCAAAAATATTGTTCTTTGTGAATTTTTTTTTTAAATTTAGGTCGATATCTCAGGCTCTCCCAATCCGGTTAAAGTTAAATATTGCCTAATTTTCTAATCAAAATAGATGAAAAAAAAAATTAGACAATATTTAAATTTTTCCGGATTAGGCAAGCCTGATTTATCGACCTAAATTTTTTTTTCAAAAAAATATTTTTATTTCACAAAGAAGAATATTTATTAGTAATACAATACTAAAATTGTAATACAATACTAAAATTGTATTACTTATAAAAATTCTAAAAAAGCGGATTTAACTCCCACCCTAATGTACATTTGAAATGTGTTTTTATTTTGTTTTGATTATGATTACACTCAAACGCGTTGTTTTTTCTGATTTATTCAACGCTGACTTTTTGTTGAGTGATTACATTTGCATAAAACTTAATCGACAGATGATTCACACTGATCCCAATTACGCCTTCAGTAACATGATGCTGATTTTCTTTTACAGTGAATTTTGTTGAATTATTAAATGTGAACAAGAATTTTTGTGTATGATTAAATCAAGAAAAAAGTTGATTTTGCAGTTGTCTGGTGTACATAAAAAGAAATTCAAAGACAAACTTTATAAGGCAACGTGCTGCTATTATTTATACCGCAACTGTATATGATATTATTATAAATTGTACAATATTTGCAAACAAATTTAATTTAAGATTGTTTAATATCAAGAGTATTTTCAATATGATATAAGATATAATTAAGTATGTACATATATATATGTTCAATATCGATGGCTGACACATTAGGTGAAAATTCTTTGAAGTTTGCGAAGTTCTTTCGTAAATGGCTTTATTTTAAATAATTAGAATAAACATATGTTACAGCTACCAAATGTCAGAGTTGCCACTTACAGAAAAAAATGACTAAATTTGAAAAGAACACTCTTACTAAGACACCCTATATATGGTTCCATCCTATATATGTCCCGAACAGTAAAAAAAATGCACACAGTTAAAATGTAGCAGTATTAACTTATTTAAACTTTTTCAATTTAAGAATTTAATCTTATTTCAGATGGTTAAATACATGTTAAAATAATATTTTATAACAAAGTCAAATTATGTGTACGTGCATTTCTGCATACTTGCAAATTTTCAGTAATGACGCAAATGTCTAAAATAACTGTGGGAAAAAAGTTTCCATACCGGAAACTTTACAAAATAACCATGACCTCTACTGATGCCATTATAAAAGGTTTAACAACACAACTTAGGATAAGTACACAGAAGTTATATGTAGTTCACTACTTGTGTTTCAAGCAGCCTTTATTTGCTTATTGAACTTCCTGAATAAATTTTCTCATAATTTTCCAGAAAATAAACAAAAATTATGAAAGAAAATCGTTTAAGAATGTAAAAGAAACGAAATAAGAAAATTTTCAATTGGTATAATACTTCAAGCATATTATTTATTATAAGAAATATTCATGACCTATTTAAATGACTATTCTGTGTGAAAGCAATAAACATAATAAACACAATGATTTTTTTTTTAAATCAATAGTATTTAAAAAAGATTTATTAATATTTAGAGGGTTAAATAATGACATGAACTTAAAGTACACAATGTTTGAAAATTTATTTAAATACATATTTTGTGTTTGTCAATTACAGAAATTTTGTTTCATAGTAATTTTTTATTTAAAAACTTTCATTGAAATTTGTTAAAATTATTATTTACCATAACATTATAACAAGTGGATAATTAACATTTGAAAGTATATAAAAATTTTATGACTTTTTGGTACTTTATTAAATTATAGACATAAATAAAGCCCAGCGGCAAAATTTAATAAAATTCAGACAAGAAGTTAATATAAATAATAATAAACAATATATCATATCTAAAATACTGTTTTGTTTTAACCGCCTGGAAACAACTACTAAAAATCCTTTATACAACGATTATACTGAATCCCAGAATACGTTTTTTTTTAAGTTTACAGCTTTATGTATAGGGTCCGCCATCTAACGTTTTTTTTTTCAACTAGTGCTTATTTCGTGAATGGTAACACTTAGCTCATGTCTGATTTGACAGATAATTAATTTTATCCTTCCGCAGAACGAATATGGTTGTGTATACGCTTGAACAACGCTGGAAAATATTGCGACATTACTTTGAAAATCATGGTAATGTTGCAGAATGTCATCTTTTCAATGTCATCTTTTCAGATGAAGCTCATTTTGATCTTGGCGGGTATGTAAACAAGCAAAATTGTCGCATTTGGGGCACAGAAAACCCGCACGCATACATTGAAAAGCCGATGTTTGGTGCGGATTTTGGGCCAGAGGCATAATTGGGCCATTTTTCTTCGAAAATGATCAAGGAGTGGCCGTTACAGTCAAAGGCGATTGTTATCGGGCCATGTTGAACGAATTTTTGTTCACAAAAATTAAAGAGGAGGATATTAGCAACATTTGGTTTCAACAGGACGGCGCTACGTCCCACACATTCGAAGCTACACTCGATGTTTTGCGCCCTGTTTTTGAAGATCGCATTATCAGCCGCAGAGCTGATGTCGTTTGGCCACCTCGGAGCTGCGATTTGACACCGTTGGTAAAAACCATTTATTATTGCAACTAATACGTATCAAACTATATTATTTCTTAATATTAGTATAATAATTGTCATTTCCTTTTTTTCTTTAAATGCATATATAGAGAAATATTAACATCCGCACTTAGTTTGTTGTGGTAAAGAATTTGTTATAAGAAATTTGACTTTTACATGCAATCAAATATTTTTTAGTTCCAGGACATTGTATGGTTGGCTGTGCTTTACAAATTTTCATATTTTTTTATTTCATTTCTTTGATTTATGATTTTTACATAAACTATTGTCAAATAATTGTCATCGTAATGATATTTCTTTTATACTCATGTAAGAGAATGTTCAAGACTTAAGTAACAAAAAAGAGGAAGAAGTATGTTACACAGTGTTTTAGAGTTGAAAAAAGTGAAGAATATTAAATATTATTAGTATCAAATAATACATTGATTTAGACCCATAAACAACGAATTATTTTTAATTTTAAACGGAGTGATTTATATGATTTCCTCCATTGGCAACTCAAAGTTCAATTCATTCATTTTTCTGCAAGTAAGCAAGAAAACAGATTCATTCATGTTGTGAATTTAGAAATGAGATTCTATAAAAATGGATAAAATGAAAGAAATTTGGAAAATTTTGAGGCTTCATTTAGGAACTTAAAACTTAGTAAACTATTCCAAGCTTTTGCATAATTTATGTATATAATTTACAGTCAGTATTACACTCAGAAAAAAAGTTAGTGGAAATATTTGTAAACGGTTTTCAATCCCACTTTAATATTTTTTTTACTGATTTTTTAGTAAAAAAAATTATTATTTTGCAAGTCTTTTTGCTATTCACATTTTACAAATTACGGAATTTTTAAAAATTTTTGTTGCTAATTTCAGAAATAATTTTACAAATTTTCAAAAACCTATTTGCTAAAATTAACAAATAAATTAACTAATTTTAAAAATGTGGATATTGAAGGAAATGTTATTTCTAATTAAAACTTACACCTACAAACTTAAATTGCCTTAAAATATTACATAGATTAAAAAAAGGGATCGGAAGTGAATATACCGACTCATGTCTGAAAATAGGACATCCACTTAAAATAGCAATTACAAGTTTTTTGGTTATAAAAATCAGCCCTTAAATTTGACCTTAAAAGTAAAAAAAAATTTACTAAAATATTTTTCAAAACAGAAATAAAAAAATTAAAACAAAATGATGAATTGGTTTGTTTTTAAAATTTTTAAGCCTTTGATTTTTTTTTTAATTTTGTCTAAAATATGTTTTATAAATAAAATAAAAAAATTTTGATGCTCGATAAAAAAATAAAGTTAAAATTTTGTACTAATATTATTAAGTAATGTTTTTGCTAATTTTAGCAAACAAAAAATTCCACTTTACAAAAAGTTTATTAAATTTTAGTAGCGCCTACTAATTTGTTCTACCAATTCTATTGTACTACACGTCAGCAGACATGTGTTGGTTAGATTAGCAAAAAATACCGCTGGGCTCAAATTAGCAAAATTTCCCGTAATAACAAAATTTTCAGTTGTCATTACAGACTTTTTTTTGGTGAGTTTAGTATTTGGCAAACACATTTTTTTTTTAAAGACAATTATTTTTAAATAAATTATGAAAAAATTTGGCATGATTTACTAAGTTTGAAAGAGCGCATTTGGCAGCTTGTATTATTTGGTTGAAGAGTAAACAACAATACTAAATATTATCTCGAACATGTCGATCTGCGTACCAGATAATGTGTTTTTACGGGAGTTCTTCTTCATTAATTTAATATGAAGAAAAGTGCGGTCAAGAGTCATCGAATCTTAGTGGATGTTTATGGTGAGCATGCTCTCTCCGAACCATCCTGAGGGAGATGATTTTGTCGCTTCAAAAGTGGTGATTTTGACCTCGAAGACAAGAAACACGTTGACGCGGCGTCAACCCAAGAAATCTAAACACCAATAATTGGAATCATTTATTTTTGTATTCGTCCACAAAAACGCTTTAGGAGTTGTCAGAACTATTTCGAGTGGATTAGTTGACAGTTACCAAACGTCTAAAAGCTATGGGATTAATTCAAAACAAGGAAACTGGGTGCCATACGAGTTGAAGCTGCGCGATGCCGCAAGGGGATTTTTCACATGTGAACGGCATGAAGCTAAAGCTCTGTATTTGGTGGAACCAACACGGCGTGATCTACTAAGAGCTACTCAAATTGAAGAAAACCATCATTGGGGGACGTTATCGGACTCAACTCATGCGTCCTACCCCACCCGCCGTATTCTCCAGACATCGCTTTTTCCGACTACTATTACTTATTCAAGGCGATGACACATATCCTGTCCCAGCAGAAGTTCACTTCATATGAACAATGCAAAGAATGGGTCGATCATCGGATTGCCTCAAAAGACGAGTCGTTCTTCAGGGCTGATGTCCAGAAATGGACAATACTTTGAATAATATATTTGTCACCATTTTTGCACCATAAATGCATAATTTTCGGAAAAAACCCCATTATTTATTTAACGTCCAAAAAAATATTTTCATAAAAGGATATAAAGTTTTAAATTAAAAATAAAGGACACACTTTATATTTAAAATAAGTATAGGTTTTGTCTTAACACTTTTGCTCAGTGAAATATTAATATATCCCATGTAAAAAAAAATAGATCTCATTAAATCTATATAGATCTAATTAGATGTGATTGAATCTAATTAGATCTGGTATATGATGTGATCATATAAATGGTGGTCCAACCATAATGCACGATGTTAATTGTGAGTCACACCTTAAATTCAAGTTTTGTGTCCAACTTAATTGGACATTTATTTTTTTCAGTGTTTGACAAAATCAACCATGGTACATAATTGAATAGCGCGTTAAGATTGTTGAAGCCTTTTACGAAAATGGGCGTTCAAATCAAAATGCATTTCGTGCACTTCGTGATTTTTTTAGTCAGCATAATTGACCGAATGTGTCCACAATCACGAGAATTGTGCGCAAATTTCTGCAAACCGGGTCTGAAGGAAATGTGAAAACATTGCTTTTGTTTGCGATAGTGTGGCAGAAGAGCCGTCAACCTCAACTCGTCGTCGGTGTTCCCAACAATGGCTCTTTTGAGAGCTAAAGGATGAGATAATTCGGCGCATAACCGACATTGAACCTCAATTATGTCTCAGAGTCATTGAAAATATCGACCATCGGATAGAGGTATGCCACCGAAGCGTGGTAAACAATTCGCCGATATTTTGCTTCACACATAATTGTCATAGATCCTGCTATCATTATAAAAAATATTAAGATAATTCTCTGAAAACTTTTTGTTTTATTTACAATTAACATCGTGCATTATGGTTGGACCACCCTTTGTGATCGAATCCAGTGTCACATCTATTCATGTCTAAAGTGATGTAAAAATTTTGTGCGTTTTGTGGCCATATATTAGTGGATCTGATCATATAGGATCATATCTAGTACCCGATCTGTTCATATCATATATCAGATCTAGTACCTTATTAAATTTGATTAGATACACAGAGAAAACGGATTCATTGTGACAACCAAAATTTTTGCCAACCGAATAGTTCGGTTGGGGCCACCGATATATTTGTTATTCAATTGGCAAGGAATTCGGTTGTCACAATGAATCTGTTTCCTCTGTGTATTATATTTACAAATAACATTGGATCTTATTATATTTATATGTTGCGCCAGAGCTGTCTCAAATTTGTCCCCAATTTTGAGATCTAATTAGATTTGATACAATGAGATCTGTTTGGGTCTGATCTTTCTTACAAGCTAACCTAAAATCAATTTTGTAATGTCCTTAGTTTAACGCGCCACTGTATATTCAATATTGAAGGACAAATTAATGGTTTTACATTATAAATATTAAAAATTGTTTTAGAAAACTTTGCTACAAAAACACTGTGCAACAAATTAAAGGTGTGAGCACATAAACTGAGATTTACAAACATAAATATGTCACAGGAACCTACAATAAGAACATACACACATCATAACAAACGATCAAGGCTTACAAATCAGAAAGGTATAAACAAAATATTAATGACTTCATACGATTAATAACAAACTAAATGAAAAGAAAAATCCCTCTAATGAGATACAAAACACAACTAAAATGAACATTTTAAGCAAAACGGGAGAGCAATGAGGGAGGAAAAAAACCCAATTAGAGTTTTGAAAACAAAAAATGCCGCATACATGTGGTTGTGTGAAGGGTTCATTTCATGAGGAAAATGAACACAAAATAAGTAAACAAACTTAAAACACACAGCTGGTCGAAAAACAAAGTATCTGAAAGATACAACCGAATATGAAAACGAACAAAACATTCACTGCGATAGACAAGTTTAGTTATTAACGAGAACTTGAGCCGGTTGGTTGTATAAAAGTTACTAGCGGGGTACATAATACAGCAATCTTTATTTTATAACGTTTATTTGTGTTTTAAATAAAGCGCTAAATTAAATAATTTCAAAAAATTTAATTGTTTATTTTGGAAAAAAAGATACTACGTGTTTTAAGTCAATAACACAAAAAAGCAGCTGTAAGCAATAATTGAAAAACAAAAAAAAAAAACAGCAACAAAAAAAAACGTGATTTTAATTAAAGTTTTTAACAGCAATAAACCCTTAAAAAGGTGGTTAATCCACGAAACGAAATCCTATAAATAAAAACCAATTGTTAATCAGTGTATAATAGTGATTATTTTTAGGGTTGTTAACTAAAACCAAAAATAACATCATCTAAAATTTAATTGTTCACACACTCTCGATATTTAGTATAAATGTCAACATCCCCATTGTAAATAAATACCTTTCGTACATACAGTAAATGTCAAATTTTGACAGTTTTTCTTTCTGTTGACAACTCAACAATTATCGCCCATATTCCAGTAGAGAATCAAACAGGAAAACATTTATTTAAAAATTAAACATGTTAAAATAAAAAAAAAAATTCTCAGAAATATAAAATACTAAAGCATAATAAAATAAAATATAATTAAAAAGAAACAAAATATTAAAATTACCTAAAGTTTTTAGAGCAAAACCATAAAAAAAGAAATTAAAAATTTTTTTAATTACGCTCAAAGAAAATTGAAAAAAAAATATAATTACAAAAAAGTGCAACACTTTCTATACCAATAAAACAGTGTCAACAAAAGTTATACACAATTCTGAGAATAATATAATTTTAGCAACTTTATATTATAACTGACTGATTTATATCTGCTGTTATCTTACTTATCTTTAGCTGTATATTTGTTTGTGTTAAATCTTATTGTTAGTGATACGAAAATTAAACTGTTTTGTTTTTAAAATAATTTCTTATTAACAAAAGTATTTTTTGTACCTCCCTGCCTATCACCTGTAAACTGCTGGAAAAAAAGTTGAAAATTGTTAAAAAATTTTAACCAACCAACCGTTATCAGTTATTTTTTTTGTGTTCTGTTGAATTCACAAACATCAAGGTAAATAATATACACATAAAGTTATTTAAACAGTTTTATTGAATATTTACTTTACGCTACACTTGCATGTCTCATTCCAAAATTTTTGTTATTGTGGTTAAATATTGAAAATCACATTTTGTTCAAAATTATTTTATATAAACATATCTGTCTTTAAAGATTTTTTTTTTAAATTTGAAGCGTAAAACACTTGTGTCTTGTCTAAACAATCATTGCATTTCAATAAAAACAATTTCATTTAAATTTACACAGAAAATGTGAAAAACACTTTAAACAATTATACCAGGAGCGTAGGCAAAACAAAAACCGAAAAAGGTGATTGATAATTTATCAAAAATAATATTTCTTTAAAAAAAGGAAAACAAATTATGATATATTGTTTAATTTTTGTATATAATTTAGGCAATATTAGACGGGTGACAGGACACAACCCCCACATTCATAATTCCCCAACGAAAATTGGAGTCTATGGCGGTTTACACAAACATCCCTATTTGCAACCAAAATTCTCAATTATGATTATGACCAAAAACATACATAGGTCCCTTATTTTTTAAGGGGTTATGCCCTAAAAGCTTTTCGGTAAATGTCCCTGACGTTTATAAAATATAAAGATTTATGCTCCTGAATAATTTAACTGCTGTTTGATAAAAAAAATAGCGTTAATCTTCAGTCAGTGCCGGTGTTTTCTTTATTTTAATAAAAATTTTTTCATTAAGAATTTTATTGGGTCCCCAAGTGAAAGTCAAAATACATATAAAAATTTAGGATCATAAATGGTATTGTATAGGATCATGCATGGACGCACATAAACATACATGGTCATGCAAGAGTTTGTATATGATCATACATGGGCATACATGATCGTACAAGTCTATGCATAGTTCAATTATCCGTAAATGGTCATATAAAGTCGTGTATATTTATGTATGTTCATATCCTAATACTTAATCATATACCCGCACACACCCTCAAATTTTGGATCCGAAGATATATAATATCTTGTATAGTCATACATTGCAATGAGCATGTATATTCATGTATGATCACATACCAGCGATTTTACATACATATTTCGATTTTCACATGAGTCGAAAGCTTTTTAAAATTTGCCGGTAGTTTTAAATATCAGAATATATTAAGAAAAAAAAAAGTAATTCCATCTTCTAAGGATTTAACTATTCAAACTTTAACTATTCAACCTTTTTGTGGATGTGCAAATTTCAAGTTTCTTATTTCTTGCTTAAAGGTTTTCACGCCGTTTTACCACGCTTTTTAATTCTAAAAAATATCTCTTCAGTGAACAAGCCCATACTACCCACAAAACTTCCTAAAGATCCTGTCTTAGTAGATGTCTACACGCCAAATTTAAAGTTCTTAGCTTCAGTGGCACTTTTTCCTTTTTACCCCAATTTTTACTACGTTCTTATTGGATATTCCTAGAATTAGCTAATCAGTGAATTAACCCATACCTCCGGTAAAACATATTATAAACTTCAGATTTCTAGCAAAAGGTGTTGAGAATGATGTTTTAGAAGGAGAATATTCTTCTAATTGCTTCATCTCGTAAAAACCGTCAATTCGCATCTTAGCTCATGTCTATACCAATACATAGTTAGTGACTTAGAACATACTCCGGAGAACAAATATTTTTTACTCAGAAGGCGATTGTGCAAAACATTTAAGGGGATATTTTTCCGTCGACGGTTTGTACTAGGTGATCAAGGGGGCACGATTCCCTTTTATTACCTCATTTTTATCAGGTTGTTATTAAAACTTCCAGAAAATATATATTCAGTAAATTAAACCACATCTCACGAAAAATATATATGTATTTTAAATATCAGATTTCTAACCAAAAGAATTTGGGTTAAGCTTAAAACTTTGAACCTCTTGGAGCCTGAGTTTTACCAAGTTTCAACCAAAACGGAGTGGTAGTCCGCTAGAGGGGAGGCTTCTCCGTTTTTTAACCCTCTCAATAGTGAATGAGACCATACTTCATACTTAAATATTTGTTTTCTACCTAAAGTCAACACTCCAGGAAACACATATTTTAAATTTTAAGTTTCTAGCCAAAACATGGCCTTAAGTCCTCTATTGGACACATTGGCGAAAATTCACAAAAAGTACCTTATAATTAGCCCGTACTCAATGGAACGCATTTTTATTGTTTTAGGTTTCTTTGGCCCAATTTTTTACACGTTTCCCAGCAAAACCACACATTACCAAATAATGTGTAAAGTAATGTGTAGCCATAGGGGCTCATGGATTACTTTTCACCTTATTTTACTGACGAATTTTGCAGGCGATGAGCCACAAAGTAATGTAGTATACTCCCATTACTTTAGAGGTGATAATGTAAGGGGTTACTTCTATGGTTACGAAAATGGAAAAAGTAATGTGACTAAACATAGATTTTTAAAAAAGAGAAATTTTTATTTAAAAAAAATGTATACAAATATTTTAAACGTTATTAAAAATTATGGGGTCATGATGGGAATTTAACCAGGGAACTCTGGTTGCCAGCCAAGAACTCTACCCACTGAGCTATCGACGCATATAGTATTTGATTGCTTTAAACTTAAATGAATTGTTGTGCTTCGTTTTTTCGCTAGTGTTATCAGAACAATCATACATTACCCTTTAAAAAAAACACAAAGTAATGTATCTAAAAATAGATTTTCAAAAATATTTCAATTATTACTTTACATTTATAAATCATATATTACGTAATCAATAATCAGTAACTTATTACTTTATGCTTGCAAATAATGAAAAAGGTAACGAGCTATCATTACAAGGTAACGCATGAGTATATCGCACCCATTACCAAAGTTTTGCTGGGTTCTTAAGAAAATCTAAAAACTACTCTGTCAGGGAATTAGCCCATACTCTAAGAAGCACATATTTGAAATTTCAGGTTTTTTGCCATATGGGTTGCGGCAGGTCGTCAAGGGAGAGATCTTTTTGTCCCTCTCAGTATAAATTTTTTTTTTTTTTGCCAAACACGATTTTTACAGTCGGACATGTTTAACAAAAATATTAAATTAAACAATTATGAAATGAAAAATTTTTATTTCAACAAACCACATACATCCCAATAAACAATGAAAAGTTAAAAATGCAAGTGCTTTAAATATTGCTTGTATTTTTTACAGTCAAAATCAAGTTCATATAAATAAAAATAATTTCTTTTATGGCTTTAGTCTTTTGTCAATATTTTAAAATAAAATTAAATTTGCTCAAATTTACAATTTTTTTCTGAAGCTTTTTAACAAATCTGAATTTCTTCCATGGGTTTTTACGAAAAGTAAATCACATTTATTTGGAGCTAAACACCGTCCTTACATTACCTTTTTTCTTATTTTAGAAATATTCTAAAAATTTCTACGCTTCTGAATATAAGAAGGTTTAGTGAAAAAACATCGAAAAACGAAAATCAAGATTAAATATACAAAACTAAAATTATAAAAATCTATTTATTAACTGTTAAAAAGAGTTAATAAATTTTACCACAACCAATCAAAACCATGTTTTTATGGCTTTGTTTAAGCTTGAAGCTAGGGCTTGAAAACAAGTGTAATTATTATGTTGTTTGAACTTGAATTAAACTGTGATTGAAGGCTTGAATTAAGGTATATTCTCACTGTAATGTTCGACTTGAATTCCAGTGTCCGTATTTCTTAAATATGCTATTGAACTAAAGTTTAATTGAAGTATAAATCAAGGCTTGAAATTGGAAAATATGACTTGATTTTGGCATTAATTCCAGCAAAAATGTTTATTGGTATATGTTTTAATTAAAATTTTAAAAAGTTTAAAATTATGAAAAATTTGCAGTTAAACAGTTCCGAGTTGAAAAAAAATTAATTCCCCCTAACTAACCACCACCATGCTGTTGCACCACCCTGTTGCCTACTTCGGATACTACACAAAACAAAAAATAAAATCGAAAACGCGGTACAAGTTTGCTTTACCATTTCTTTTTGTTTTCAAATGTTTACTTTATAAAGTGAAATTCTTAAAATTCTTATAATTTTATAATTTATTAGCTGGGAAATTAAAACGAAATCTAATTAGGGTAAACCAAATTATTTTTAATATAATTAACTCAACAAAACTATTATAAAAATCAAAGATAGTTTGTAAAGAAATTAGGTCAAATTTGGGTGGAGAAATTGAAGAAGATACAAAATCACAAATCCTTAAATATTTATATCTTTAACATTTGCATACATCATTAGATAATCATTAGAAGTAAAACAATTGTCAATTCGAACATCTGCAAACATTTGTTGGTATTACAAAAATAACATTAGATTATAATAAAATATGTTAAATCTATAGGAAATACAACACAGATAATGCAGATAATGATGTACAAATATAATTAATTTAATCAACATAAAATGGAAAATATAATTTCATAAGAGTTATAAAAAAAGACAGACATTAAAGGTTCAGTTTTAAAACTTTCAATACTATAATTTTGTACAAACAAATATTAACATATCGAGCCCTATCCGCCAAAAAATCGCCATTTATTTATGATTTAAGGTTTTTGATAAAAATCATTAGTTCTCAATTTTTTGCATCAGCTCATTAAATTTCATAGCTCTAAGATTTACCGCAAAAACAAAACAGATTTTAGCTGCAATTCCTTTAGGACAAACTATACACGCTGATAAAAAGCGCCCTGTTGGAAATATTGAAAAATCGATTAATTAACTTGAAATAAAAATTTGTGGAAGGTAATAATATTTATATGGTATATCATATTAAATTTAACATTGATCTTCAGACCTAAAAGTATACCCAGCAAAACTTTGGTAATGGGTGCGATATTCTCATGTGTTACCTTGTAATGATAGCTCGTTACCTTTTTCATTATTTGCAAGCATAAAGTAATAAGTTACTCATTATTGATTATGTAATATATGATTTATAAATGTAAAGTAATAATTGAAATATTTTTAAAAATCTATTTTTAGATACATTACTTTTTGTTTTTTTGTAAGCAATAGGGTAATGTATATTTGTTTTGACAACACTAGAGAAAAAACGAAGCGCAACAATTCATTTAAGTTTAAAGCAATCAAATACTATATGCGTCGATAGCTCAGTGGGTAGAATTCTTGGCTGGCAACCATAGTTCCCTGGTTCGATTCCCATCATGACCACATTATTTTTAATAACGTTTAAAATATTTGTAATTTTTTAATAAAAATTCCTCTTTTTTAAAAATCTATTTTTTGACACATTACTTTTTCCATTCTGGTAACCATATAAGTAACCCCTTACATTATCACCTCTAAAGTAATGGGTATATACATTACTTTGAGGCTCATCGCCTGTAAAATTCATCAGTGATGTCAGGTGTAAAGTAATCCATGAGCCCCTATGGCTACACATTACTTTACACATTATTTTGTAATGTGTAGTTTTGCTAGGTAATTTTATATGAAGTTAGTTATGGTAACTGCCAGAATACGATTGGCAACAAATGCGGTGGCCACAACTGATTCTGTTATCTGGGTGTAGGGAAGAGGTTTCTTATTATGATTCAGCTAGAAGGTTACCATAATTTCTAAATCGCATTGACGATGATTTTCTGTATTTTTCGTTTCACAAAATTTATTTTAAAACTAAAAATGTTTTATGCCGCTAATTGGGCTGGAAGCGATGGCCATTTCTTTGTCGCACATTTGCTGTACCTCTAAACTCTATTTTATTTTTTTTTTTCAGTAAAATTTCAAACTTAAATAATTTTTAGGTTTAAAATTTGGAAATAAATTGTGTCTTTTAATCAATGAAAAAATTTGTTTAAAACAAATTTTAAGTTTTTGGTGTAAATTGAACTCAGAACACTAAGAGCTAGTTGTTTTGGATGTAGTTTTCAACCTTGTTTATTGTTTTAACAACTTGGTTTAAACTTGGAATGCTGTTTCTGAGATCCAATTTATTTTGTTTTGATTTTTAGTTTAACTGCGCAAGATTGAGCAGTTAAACCTAAGTTGCAGATGTCAAAACACACACAGCTGATGAAAAGTGTCTCCAACTAATACCATTAGATACTCAATTTCTCATGTTGAAAAATTAGTTAAGCGCTTGGGTTCCGTTATTTTTTTGTGTTATTATTTTATTTTATTTTATATGTATATTATTTATTTTTGTATTTATTTATATTCATGAATACGTGCTTTTGTTTGAAAAAATATTTGTTTTGATTTTTTATTAAATATTTTCAATGCTTATCTGTCAAATCTTAAACTACTACAGAAAACCAACAAGTGGGATCAAAGTCAGCTTAAAAAAAAATTGATCTAAGACTATTAGAATGTGTATCTACCCATTGCACCACAGACACATTTAGCTGTTCGTCTAATTTTAAATTTAAATATGTATAAGAATAGAAAGCAAAAATACAATACATTTTCAAAATTATTGTTATAACAATTCAAAATTCAGATGCTAATCTCAATATTTTATAATATTTATTATCAATATTTTATAAATATTAATTATTGGAAATTATTAGTTGATTTAATTAAAATTGATTGGGAAAACTAATATTAAAAATAGACATTTTATTTAAACATAACCAATATTAAATTTTTGTTGTCAATATTTTGTTCAAATGACAAAATCTTCTATAAATTGTTGGTTGATGTTATTAAAAAGTATTGTACAATAGAAGATAATATTTTTCTTTAATATTGTTTAGAAAATCTAATATTTTGGATAATTTTACATTCTTTTCCTTAATTTTATAAAAAATATTTTCTGTTTCTAATTAAATTTAACACTTCTTATGAAGAATTTTAAGTACTGCAAATTCAAAGTTTTGAATAACGACAAAATGTTGATAGAACCTATAAAATTCTAATCAATTTATTTTCTGTGTTTAATTCTTAAAAATGGTTAAACCAAAATAACTTATGAGTTGATCAATATTAACGTAGGTGCGATAAGATACGTATGTGGTTTGTCTTTGGTAGTTCAAGGTATCGTAGTTACAGAAATTTTATTAACAACTGTTTGAGCAAAAAACTGAAATCAATAAAAAACATGTAATTGAACTTGAATTACTTAGAAATAAAATATATTATAAAGCAAATATGTTGAACTAATCTAATAACACACTCAAAAAAAATGAACTAGAATTTAGAAAAATTAACTTATTTAGAGGAAAAATTGAAATGAAGACGGCGCCAAAGACACTTTTTACCAATATTTAATAAAATTTTCCTTAAAATTAAAAAAACAAACTTTACTTAAAATTTGGTCAAAATTTCTAAATTATAGAAAAACTTTACTACTGAGAAGTAAATTTTTATTAGAAAACTAAAAACTAGGACTCAGCTCCCTAAAAATAAGAAAATATTTTCTAACAACAAGTTAAATAGCACTTCTTTTAAGTGAAAATTATCCTTATCCTGCTTCTATGGTAAATGTTATATATTTTACCATATACTTTAAAGTACTTTACACTCATCGAGTACGTATTTTTCCAACTTTCGGAGGACTTCCGCTTTGTGAGGACACTGCCCTTAACAAGCTTTTTGATATACATTTTTGTCTTAAAATTTAATTAAATTATACTAAGTTCATGTATTTAAAATATAAATTAAATTTCATTAGCAAAAAGGTAAACAAATTAAAAAATGTACTGCAGGATATCCTGAATAAATTTTGACAAAATCAGATCCTTTTCGTAGTTAATTAACGGTTCTGCTTGAGAGAACTACAAAAAGGGACGCCCAAGGAACCCTGGGGTTCCTTTGTCTTCTTAAAGTAACTAATTCAAGAAAATTGTTGCAAAAATACAATATATCACAGTAACATTACTTGTTATTATTGGAATATGGAAAAATGTCATAAGTTAATTTTATGACATTTTTAGTTTAAACTTTAATTGACATATGTACATAAATCTTATATTTTTTATTATTATGTTCAATAAATATAAAGTTTAATAAGCGCTATGTCAATTATAGGAAAGCTATTATGCCGTAATGTATAAAATGTGCCTGCGATATTTTGTATTGTAGTCAACAAACAAATTTATTACATAAAAGCGCAAATTCGAAATTTTTTACCCTTTGCTCACAAAATTTTGAAATATATTTTAAGCTACTTTAAGTTCAATATTTAAGACTGTTAAGATTAGAGATTTTTGACTCACGCTCACGCGCGATCACGAACCAAAAATTACAATCATGCATGATGGTTTTTTAAAATGGTTACTTTAATTTCTTTTATTAAATAATATTTTTTCTTGAAAATTAGGAAAACTAACTGGTTTGTTTTTAATTGATTGTTTTTTTTTTGAAATAGAATATTAAAAATAATTTAAATGTTTTCGAACAAAAAAAAACTTATACCAAATTTTATTATTTTTTAAAAATTAGAAAACTTTTACATGAAAAAAAGAATATTTTATTAAAATTTTTAAAATTTGTCTGAACTAAGTTGCATGAAAATTTTCATAAAAAGAGTTCATCAATTTCTAAAATCAAGTAAATTTTTTTATTACATAGGAAAAAATTTATTACTTTTTGTTCTTGATTGTCTGAACTAATTTTTAGAAAACAATTCTTCAAAATAAAAAAGTGGTATACTGAAAAACTGATTTTAGAAAAGGCTTTTAATGAACACGCATTAAGTTCAAGTACTTTCTCGATTTAAGTTAGACACATTTTATGAACTAAATGGGAGTAAATTATGTCCTAAATTTTTTTTTTTTTGAACTAAACTTAATTTCATTGCAATTGAGTATTTTTTTTTTACGTTAGACTAACACTCAGGGGATGTCCCCTACTAATGCAGTGCATTGTGTAAGAATTAGGAAAATATGTTATGAGGGAGGAAAGAGGGAGTAGTGTTAAAGAGTACAGACAATATGCAATATATCTGCAAGAGTACAAGAACCGGGTACACACTTTGTTGCTGAATTGGTTACTCAGTGATCAGTGCTATGCCTTCATCACTAATTGGCCCAACAACAAAAAGAATACAAGGCGGTTGTACCGTGCAAAATAGAGAAAAAAATTAAAAAAGGGAGAGGAAAGGGAAGGGAAAAAATCTAGCAACAATAACACAGGCAAATAGAGACATAAAAGCCCTTTAAGTTTAATTGATTTATTGTAATTATTATTTTATCAACACTGGACATAAAAACGGCGCGTTTAAATTCGATTTAACGACACTAAAAACATATATATGCGATATATGCGGACAATATGCGTGTTGACAACTTAAAAGACAGAACACTACTACTGAGTATGCAATTTTCTTAAAACTAAGATGTTTTTTCTAAAAATTAATAAATTTTTATTTAATTGACTTTTTTTTTTCCTAAAATCAAGAAATATAATTTAGGAAAAATATGAACTATTTCTGAGTATATAAACTATTTCGTTTTTCCTCAAACTTAGGAATTTTTATTCTTTTTGAGAAAATTTTTCTAAGTTTTAATAAAATTTTACTTAAATTGAGGACAATTTATAAGCTATTTTGAAGAAAATTTTTGGTTACATTTTAGGTTGTCTTTTTTTTTTTGAGTGCACAGGGCAACATGAAATCTAAGTTTCAATAGGTCAGCTGCTAAGTAGTGTAGACGATTGGTAGCATATTACTTAATGGACTCTTGCAATTGCAGCTACGGTATAATGAGGCAAGCTTGTGTGTTCATTTTAAACAATATTGTGAATATTTCAAAAAGTTTGTTATTTAAAGTATACTTACATTTTAATTAAAACATAAACAACGATTCTGCTTAATTGCAACACTTTCTTACTACAGAGAACAATTAACAATATGGGTAAAAACAGGGCATATGAATCTTCGCCCAGTGACTTTGATTCCAGCGGATATTTCTCGATGCCATCAATTAAATATCCGAACTATCATTTGTGTACTCTTATTGAAGTTGTACTCTTATTGAAGTTCGCTCATATTTCGTCTGACTTAAATTTTGTTGCACAGTATAAAAATCTAATTGTAATAATAATCTTTAATATAAGTATTACTCTAATCTCAAATCAAGTATCACTCTAATCTAATACATAAATAAATTAATAACAAGTTTTAATCAGAATGTTTTCAAGATTTTTTTCAATCGCCACCTCAGTCATTAACTTATTAAAAATATGTATTAAGATCCTAAACATATGATCATACATTTTTTGCTTCTATTTTAACTGTGGTTAGTTTTTGATTGATTACTTTGGTTTGCCAATAAAGAATATAAGTACAGAATATCTATTGCTTCGAACAATAACCTAAACATATATCTTAAAATAATTGTTCTACTTTTTTTTTTTATTAGAAACCATTTTTTATTCAGCTTCTTTTTACTACTGCTAGTATTGCAAAACCACAATATAATGTTTTGAAAAGAATTCGATAAAAAAGGTGTTTCTTAAAACGTAATAATGTTACCATTGTAATCATTAATAATTTTCAATATGTACAATATTTCTGATAATGATGATTAGGGCAAGGAATTTCAAATGTTAAACTAAAGAAAAGCTTTAAATTACGTTCCAAATGGAATAATATCTATACTCGGGGAAAAATCATCATCATTTTTATGAACAACTTTATAGATAAGACGAGAAACTTGATAGGAGTTATGAAATACTTCTTCATATTTATGAAAAACTTTCTTCATATTTAAAAAGAAGTTTTATCATATTTAGAAGAAATTTCTTTATATCATAGAAAAAATTTCTTCAAATTTATGAAAAAGTTTCATTAATATGATGAAATCTTTTTGATTTAATTATTTTTAAAATTATTTAAATTTAAATAAAAATGCAAACTTAATGAGAATTGCAAACGGCAGTGTTATTTAATCGAAAAATATAATTTGTAAGGGTTTTTTTTATTGATTTTTTATGAAATAATAAAAATTTATTAAAAATTGGTCATCAATTTTTATGAAGAATTTTATCATGTTTATGAAAACTTTATAAATATGATGAAACTGTTTCATCAATCTGATGAAACTTTTTTGCCTAAGTGTATGCTTAAAATAAAACGTGTTTCAAATTGTTTTGACTAATTCTTAACAAATTTTTTATTAAAATACTGACCCTGCGGAAAAAGGACCTATCCCAGCACACGTCACGTGATTGGTTCATTGTGATAGGAACTGGTTTTTTTATATGAAAGGTATCGATCACTTTAACATGGACTTGTCCTAGGAGGGGTCAATTGCCCTCTGTGACATGTCACAGGGCTGGTCTAAAAGAACATGTTACACAACTAACCCCAAAGAACATATCACAGGACTTGTTCTTTAAAAATCAACACGTGATAAAGGCTTTTAAGCCGAGCATGTGGTAAGTGTTTTGAGAACCGATACTGTTTTCACCTAACACGGACTAGTACTTTCAGATCCAATACGTGATAGAGACTTTTTATACCGATCACGTGATGGGTACTTTAGAAACCGATCCTGTTTTAACCTACCTTAGGACTAGTACTTTGAAATATATGACGTATAATAGACTTTTAAACCGTTCTTTTCACCTATCTCATGATATTTATATTCGGAACCGGTCCCATTTTCACCTATCCTGTCCTATCCCAACTGACCCTTTTTTTCCCGCAGTGAACTTAAACATAGATATTATTTATTTTCATTTCACACAATACTAAAAAATTTAAGTGCTTTTAATTTAATTATTTAAACATTATTTTTTCGAACAAATTTATTAAATTTTACACTATTTATTGTTAATATTTTATTTTAACAATAAATAGTGTAATTGTGCCACTGCAAGTGCATCCAAAGTTTTAAAGTTTACGCTATGATTTCCCATTCGATTTTTTAAAATGGGAGATGGAGCAAAATGAAGGAAAACTTCGACTTACCCTATTTTTACCTATATATCCAAAAATGGTATTTGGTGGGACCTTGAATTCTTCATTTTTTAAATCTCTCATGTCTCAAAAACTAAGAGAGATAGAGCATAATTGACAAAATTGTTGCTCCTAAAGAGAATCTTTTCATGACCTTAGTGGATATGGACTAGGTCCGAGGAGGGTCCCGGGACCCTATAATTTTCACTACAGTTACAAAGTAACAAATTTTATTGCCGTCAGTGTGCCTGTTAAGACATCAATTAAACCACGTGTTTGATTGCTAAGAAGACAACATTGGCGAAAATTTTACGTTTTGATAGGTTTTTTGTTAAGCTCTGCCTTCTTCTTCTTTTTTGCCAGACATGTATCAGCCTAGCTAAAAATAGTTATTTTTTTCTTTGTTTTTGTAAATATACGCAGGTTGAACGCTCGTTAAAAATAAACAAGAATAAAATATTTTTCTTTTAAGCTAACAGACATATTATTTTGAGTGTAATTAATTTATTTTTACTTTTTGTTTACGTTTATAAAAAGTCTGTGTTTATTTTGTAAAAATAACTGCATATTTTGTATGATTTAATGTATACATTTTTTAATTTGTAGTTGCATTTTTAGGTGCATATTTTTGCTTTTTAAATGCATAAAATTCCTTGCCCTAACAATGATGATTTGTAAGTTTTTCTCGGTTATTTATTTGTATTAAAAGTTTTTTATTTTAATACTGTTTTTAAAATATGTTTGTAATGTTTGTTATTATTAAAAGTATTTAGTATCAATACTGATATTTATCATCAATATCATTGACATGTTTTCATATACTGTTTTATTTTATCAGCATTTGTAATTATTGCTGTTATATAGCTGAAGTAACATGCCATACCAATAATTGCTATAAATGACAAGAGCATTGTTTGTTGTTTGCAAAACTTTTGATGTTTTTTAAAATAAAAATAAAAAAATCATAACAAAAACTTACATTATAAATTGTAAATGATAATAACATGTTATGTATTTACTTACACGGGGAGAAACAAAATGCCTTAAGTAAATTATATTAATTTACTGTGGGTGGACACGACCTGGTAAAGACATCGCGGTCTAATTGAAAGAAAATTTGATTTTTTTTTAATTTATTTAAATTATGATAATTTAATATATGATTGTCCCTTACTCTTGATAATCTACCCAGCAAAAATGAAGCTGCCAAAGAAGCAATAAAAGCATCACTACTATGGCAAAGGCATCACTTCTTTTCTAATGGTTTTATCGATGAATTTAACATTAGCGTGTCATAGGATGGAAGTATTCAAATGTAGCTACTAGCATTACTCATACTTTACTCTAAGGAAGCAATGATAATACAATGATTAGGTATTCTGATGCATGAGTGGAAAATGTTCATATAAAATGAAGTATTTAAGCTTTGATGAAAATTTAATTCATAGGAATGTAGAAAAATAAGTTTAAAGAAGCGAAATTTATGCATTGATATACAAATACTCTTTATTAAAACAAATAAATAATTCTGCATTAGTAAAAAAGCATTTTTGAAACATTTTTCAAAAATTTCAATGAATTTTTAGACAAATTTTAAACTATTGTTGGATAATTTAAAAACTGGTTGTACAATTTGGAAACATTTTTAGGCCATTTTAAAATATTTTTGAACAAATTTAAATAATTTTTGCACAATTTGAAAACATTTTTGGGCAATTTGAAATAATTTTTACACAATTTTAAAATTATTTTGATAAATTCTAAATTAAAACTGGAAATGGTGTAGTGTTAAACATAATGCAAAAATGCACAGATTGTGTCCTCATAAATATTTAAGCTGAAAAAAATGTAAATGACTGGCCAGCTAGTTTCAATTAAAGGTTAAAAAATCTGGTTTTCTTGATTTTCAAAACTTTTATAAAAATTGCAAATTCTAACCCTCATGAAATTTTAAACTAAAATATAAAAAATGATTTAATAAAAAAATTAAAAAAGTTCACTATTTTCTCAATTTGAATAAGTGGTTGAGATTAAAAAAAATATACGATATATTATAATTTATGCTTTAGAAGTAATGAAGAGTGATATTTTAAGATATGCACCGGGTTTATATCAAGATCACTGAAATATGAACAAATGAATGCTTTTGGAAGTGCCTTAGAATAACACCAAAAAATCATAAAAGAATGTCAACTGAAGTTTAGGAAGCAATGAAAGAAGTTATAGTCACAGAATTACTACCATTTTTTTTTGCTGGGCTATTATTTTCTTATCTTCTTATTTTCCTCTTTAACAGGGCGTATGATCAATATATTTTAATATGTATTCGTATTACTCATACGTTTCGAGAGAAAATTCTGCAAACACACATCAAATACTAACCAGTTTGAGTACTATAACCAAATAACACTATTCAACATATGTTAAATTTTTGTAGAACCTCTTCTTGCAAATTTTTTTATTTTTTTTTTTATCTTTATTTACTCTGCAACTAGTCAAGGATGACCATCGAGCAGCTTAATCTACTACATACAAAATTTAAATACTTAAAGATATTAAACTAAAAGTATCTTTAGAAATAATTCGGTCCCACTAAATCGTGAGTTTTTTTACGACTTAGACGTCTAGGATGAGAAATTTGTACCAAAATTCGTGGGTTCACGTGGTCGGTTAATCGTTTAAGATGATTTTCGGCTTTTTGTTATATCACAGCTTTAATAGTTGATACTTTTAAATCGCGGTGAAGATCTTGGTTCCTTATATACCATGGTGCGTTTACAATATTACGAAGTACTTTATTTTGCAAAACTTGTAATTTGGTCATGTGGGTATTTTTACACATCCCTATAACTGGATAACATAACTCCATACTGGTTTAAGAATTTGTTGATAAATTAAAAATTTATTTGGTGTTGACATATGAGAATAATTTCCTATTAGCCAATACAGTTTTCTATACCTAAATTCCAGTTCGTTTTTCTTTTTTTGGATAACATAACTCCATACTGGTTTAAGAATTTGTTGATAAATTAAAAATTTATTTGGTGTTGACATATGAGAATAATTTCCTATTAGCCAATACAGTTTTCTATACCTAAATTCCAGTTCGTTTTTCTTTTTTTGGAAACCTGTTGGACTTCGCGGGAACGAAAAATAGTGCAAGTATATTGTTTTCCCCGCTCTACCTTTACTTACAAATGCATAATTCATTTGTTAGCTTTTGTTGTTTTTAATATTTTATCAAATTAAAAATACAATAATTTTAAATATTTTTATGACAAATATTTTTGTTTACATTTAAAAGAGAAAAATCAATAGTTTCTAAGATTTGGCAGCATTTTTATACATTCCTAATTTTTAAGCAGCTATATATTTTTAAGCAAGTCTTTATCTACTTAAATTTTTATGGAATATTTTTATAAAATTCCATAAAAATAAACCTATAGTTGTACTTTAAATTATTTTTTGTTTGACTTAAAGTCATACTTAAATTTACACAATTCGAAAAAATAAAAATATTAGATTTAATCTATTTTGTTTATATTTTTACGCTGAAATTTAATAATGTTTTCTTAATTTTAAAAACTTATTTTCGTTAAAATTTTCAATTAGTTACTTAATATTTGGTTATGCTACGGGGAATGATGACTCAGTCACCCGAGGCCATATCAAAAATTGATATAAAGTATTTTTGAATTGATACAAAATATTTTTGTAGTTACTTTTTTATATGTTAAAAATCTGTATTTAATACATCTCCAGGGGCACCTTTTGAGTCAATTTTGTGACTGGTTTTTGCGTTACTAGTGTCAAACCTTTGACAGGTTCTTTTTCGTCAGTCCTGTGAAATGTCACAAAGTTCAATTGACCCCCTCCTATGACAAGACCATATTAAAGTAACCGGTATCTTTCATAATAAAAATCTATTGGAGAAACGGATTTTTCGATTAGTTAAAATTAAAAAAACCGGTTAAAAATTTTCACTGAAAAATTACTAAAAAAGAAAACATATAATCGATTTTTTCCATGAAACTTAATAATTATGAAGTTTTTTATGAGTTTGGAATATTTAACATAAAGGCGATTTTTTCGATGGGTTTAAAAAAAATAATTATTTTTAGAAATCATTTAAAGATGTTATTTATTTAGTTGCTGGTTGGGAAATAATTTTATAATCTTGGAAATAATTGGGAAATAATTTTATAATCTTTTATTAAAAAAATTTATTTATGACTTCAATACCGAAACAAATTAAAATGAAAAATATTTTTGAGATTTAAACTTTTTTGTAATTTTTGGCAGAAAAATGAGGGTTATATAAGGCACAAATTTTTTTGGGAAAATTATTTAATTTTGTCTTTTTTCCGGACATTTTTTCAAGGGTTTTTATTTGAAAATTTATAAACCATATTATTTTTAAAAATATTCAAATACAGACTTCAAAAAAAAAAAAAAAACAAAAAGAAAATATAAATAATTTTCAAGTCTATGAAGAAATTTAAAGTCTTTTTTCAGAGTCATTTTTTATGTCGAAAAGAAAGGCTTTTGCATAAACCTTTTTTGAAAAAAAAAAAAAAATTTGTTAAAAAATTAATTTTGTAATTAATTTTGTAAGTCTATAATATATTGAAGTAAAAAAAATTTAAAAAACCGTGTATTCCATAACAAAAACCCGGGTTATTCCATGCTCGAAAATTTAAAATTTCAGAAAAAACTACCGATAAAACTTAAAAAACCGGTTCGATCACCCTAATTAATACATAAGATATTTTTTATTTATAAAAACATGCAAATTGAAGAAAATTATGAAATAATAAAGGGTGGTTAAATTTTAAGGGCCAATGTTGATTTTGAATAAAACACAAATTATTTAGGAAATCATTGTCATTTCGTTTTATTATGATAATATGGTATGGTTCAATTATGTATGAAACAAAATATCGGCCAAATGGCCGCCGCGACCTCGGCGGCACACCGATGGTCCAAATTTTAGATGACGCTGAGGCATAATTGAGGTTCTATGCCGTTGATGTGCCGAATTATGTCATCCTTTAGCTCTTGAATTGTTACTGGCTTATCGACGTACACCTTTTCTTTCAAATAACCCCAAAGAAAGAAGTCCAACGCTGTCAAATCACATGATCTTGGCGGCCAGTTGACATCGCCACCACGTGAGATAACACGGCCATTGAATTTCTCATTCAAAAGAGCCATTGTTTGGTTAGCTGTGTGGCAAGTGGCACCGTTCTGTTAAAATCACATATAGTGCACATCCATATCCTCAATTTCTGGCTTCAAGAATTCCGTTATGATCTCGCGATAGCAAACACCGACGGCGAGTCGAGGTTGACGGCTATTCTGCCACACTATAGCGAACAACAGCAATGTTTTCCGCAGAACCAAGTTGGCAAGCATGCACAGGTGTTTTCTCATTACCTACAGACCCGATTTGCAGAAATATGTGCACAATTATTCCGATTGTGGACACATTTGGTCGATTATGCTGACCAAAAAAAACACAAAGTGCACGAAATGCATTTGGATTTGAACGCCCATTTTCATAATAAGCCTGAATAAATTTAACACGTTGCTCGATTGTGTATCTTTGCATGGTTCAAATTGAGTTAGTCTGAAATTGAGAAATATCAAATGAAATGCAGAAAAAACTTGACGTTTAGGTGTGGTTCACATTCAACATCGGCCCTTAAAATTTAACCACCCTTTAATATGCATACGGACGTGGTGGTGTAATGGTTAGCGCATTGGACTTTTACACATAAGGTTGTGGGTTCAATTCCCAGCGACGGCATCATCAATTTCGAAATATAATATGTATGAATTTTCTATACATATCGCAACGTCCTTCTTCGGTGTTCCCATAACAATTAACCACTCCAAAGTAAAAAAAAGCATAACAGGGCTATGAAATAAAGAGCTTCAACAATTTCGCCAACTGTAAATCAGATGACAATATTTGAAGACTTTCATATTTCACCACATTTCAACTCTGCTATATCCCCTTTTTCGAAGAAAGCAACACATTAATAGTAGGAAGCAAGTCCTGAGTACTGCTTCTCTAAAAAAAACGAAATTCTTTAATTCAAAAAGATTTTTGGTCAATATCATTCCAAACCAATTAACTACAAACCTACACTTGCATGCTCTGATCAGAAATCCCACACTATATGTTTAATTACTAACTTGATTAGTTTTGACACTAAAAAAATACATTAACAATTTATGACACCCCCATTTAAATTAACAAACTACAAAAAACATGAAAACAAATACAAATAAATTATTTGCCTTATTCCAATAATAACAATAAAAAGAGTTATTACTAACATGGCTGGGTCATTTTAATTAGCATTGACACAAAAAAAAAGGTTTCTAGAGTGGTCATAATAATGTCTACTTCAAACCACCCCCATTTTTTAACAAATTAGTTTCAAAGATATTTAAAAACAGAAAAAAAGTGTAAATTACTGCACACTACTCATATTTCAAACGCTTTTTTAATATTTAAAATATAGCATTTTAACATCAAAGTGGCACTTGTATGAACTTTTTTTTTGAAACCATCCACATTTCACTAAAGTTTCCTATAAACAACTAAATTTTTGTATATGAAATTTGGATTAAAAAAAAATATATAAAATTTTTTACGCTTTATAAATTTCCGGATATTTAAAAAAAAAGTAACAATAATAATGTTCATATGACCGGTGTTTTCCAAGTTTATTTTTTCCAAAACAATTTCCTTCCCGCATACAAATAAATAAAATTTTTACATATTTAAATAGATACTTTATTTTGAACTTTTATTACTTTAGACCAAATGAAAATGTGTGTTTTTTATAACAGGTGTTTTATTTACATTTTTCCTTCAACTAACTAACTATCGATTCTAAACAATGCATACAAGTACTCGTTCATATCGTATAATCAGCAATTTCAGTATATGGTAATCCATAGAAACACGACAAAGTATGAACTAACTGTTTGTATGTAAAAAAAAAATATTGCTAAAGTGCACGATTATTGATTGAAATTGTTTTTAAAAATATATAGTGTGTTGTTGTTTCTGTATATTATTAAAATGACGTTATACCGACTGTGGTCAATAGGAAAATTAGTTTTAGAAGAGAACTTATTTGTGAACTTATTTAGAATATATTCTAATGTTAGCCCTCTAATAAAATGATATTTCATTTAAAAACTTACTTTTTATTTAAATCAAATCGTTTTTATTGTTTATTTTTTAATGTTGTTTAATCAACTGACAAATCAGTAAAAAATTATTCATCAGTTGAAAATAAATGTTAAAATTTTACTTACCGATTCCGTAAAAAATAACTGATTATTCAATTATTTGAAAAAATTTCCGTTTTTTCACTTAGAAAAAAATTTATCAAATATTAAGTAATTTAACAAAATTTTAAGAAATTTGGGAATGATTTGGCTCTAAAGAAATTTAAACTTAAGTCAAGTATAAATTTTTCTTAAAAACAAGGACTCACAATTTACTTAAATTAAGTAAATTTCGTCTTAATTTTTTTGGTACTTTACTAAAATTTATTATACATTTTTTAGTAAATTTTTCTTAAACTTTAATATGCTTGCAATGCTGAATAAACTTTATTTTTAGCTTATAAATTATTTTATGTACACATTCAAAATACACACACACCACCACACACAAATTTCGCTTATTAATATTTATTGATTTCTAATTCTCATTAAGTTCTAAGTTGTAGATATATAAGTATTTTAGTTTGCATCATAAAATCTAAGTAATCAATTTCATATTCTTTTTGTATGAATATTAACAAAAACAATTAAAACATTATTTTTGTTAATACAGAGAAATATTTCCAATTTGAAATTTATTGCTTTAATGTTGATAGTTATACAATATAAACTATAAACAAAATGAGAATTGTATAGGTTACACTCACCAAAAAAAGTCTGTAATGGCAACTGAAAATTTTGCTGTTATTACGGGAAATTCTGCTAATTTGAGCCCAGCGGTATTTTTTGCTAATCTTAGCAACACATGTCTGCTGACGTGTAGTACAATGAAATTAGTAGCAAAATTAGTAGCCGCTAATAAATTTTAGTAGACTTTTTGTAAAGTGGAATTTAAAATCTGTTTGCTAAAATCAGCAAAACAAAATTACTAAATTTTATTAATATTAGTAAAAAGCTTTGAATTTATTTTTCTTATCGAATATCAAAAATTTCGAATATATTTTTTAAAAAACGAATTAATCATTTTGTTTTAATTTGGTAATTTCTGGTTTGAAAAATATTTTGTTCAATTTTTTTTTACTTTTAAGGTCAAATTCTAATTGTTTTTAGGGCTGATTTTTAGAACTAAAAAAAACTTTTTAGTGCTATTTTAAGTGGATGTCCTATATACACTTCCGATCCCTTTTTTAATCTATGTAGCATTTTAAGGCAATTTAAGTTTGTAGGTGTAAGTTTTAATTAGAAATAACATTTCCTTCAATATCCACTTTTTTAAAATTAGTAATTTTTTTTTTTGCTAATTATAGCAAATCGGTATTCAAAAATTTGTAAAATGAACTTAGCAACAAAAATTTGTAAATATTCTGTAAAAATTCTGTAATTTGTAAAATGTTAATAGCAAAAAGATTTGCTAAATAATAATTTTTTACTAAAAATCAGTACAAAAATAGTAGAGTGGGATTGAAAACCGTTTACAAATTTTTCTACTAACTTTTTTTTCTGAGTGTAACAATATGCTAAAGAAAACATTTCCTTGAACTGTATTTTCATACAATTTTAAATTTCCTTATTTTTTAGTTTATAAATTTAAACACCTAAGATTTTTTACTAACAAGAAAATTTTAAAACTTTTTAAAGGACATTTAACTTAAACTCACCAAAAAGAGTCCTATAGGGCAACAGACAATTTTGCTGTTATTACGGGAAATTATGCTAATTTGAGCCCAGAGTTGTTTTTTGCTAATCTTAGCAACACATGTCTGCTGACGTGTAGTACAATAAAATTTGTAGAAAAAATTAGCTGCCACTACTAAATTTTAGTAAACTTTTTGTAACAAAAAATTTAAAATCTGTTTGCTAAAATCAGCAAAAAAATTTACTAAATATTATTAATTTTGCTTCAAAACTTATTTTTTTTTATCGAGCATCAAAATTTTTTATTTTATTTTTTCAGAAAATAATTTAGACAAAATTAAAAAAAAAAAAAAACCAAAGGCTTAAAATTTTTAAAAACAAACGAATTTATCATTTTGTTTTAATTTGGTAATTATTGTTTTAAAAAATATTTTAATAAATTTTTTTGCTTTTAAGGTCTTATTTAAATTTTTTTTTTTTTGGCTGATTTTTAAACTAAAAAAACTTTTTAGTGCTATTTTAAGGGGATTTCCTATTTTCAGACATGAGTCGGTATATTCACTTCCGATCCCTTTTTTAAATCTATGTACCATTTTAAGGCAATTTAAGTTTGTAGGTGTAAGTTTTAATAAGAAATAACATTTCCTTTAATATCCACTTTTTTAAAATTAGTAAATTTTTTTGTTAATTTCAGCAAATCGGTTTTAAAAAATTTGTAAAATGATTTCCGAAATTAGCAACAAAAATTTGTAAATACTCCGTAAAAATTCTGTAATTTGTAAAATGCAAATAGCAAAAAGATTTGATAAATAATATTTTTTTTACTAAAAATCAGTACAAAAATAGCAAAGTAGGATTGAAAAGCGCTTTAAAATTTGTATACTAACTTCTTTTTCTGAGTGTAAATAAAGAACGTAAAATTAAGGAAAATGTCTCTCAATTTTTAAGTTAATGAAAGTTTTTGATAAACTAAAATCAAATGAATTTCCATTATTTTGAAGCATTTTTATTAATTTTACGAAAAAAACTCATAGCTTTTATTTTAGTAAGGTGTAAACTTAGTTTTAGTTCATACATTTTTCTGTGTGTTGTATTTTTGTTTGTTTTTTAATCTACAAAATGTATACTCACACAGTCTATAGAGATATTTTGTGTAAATGGCCATATATGTGTGTGTTTTTGAATTTCTTGTAATTTGAATTTAAATAACTTTGTATACAAACAAAATTTAAATGAAAAACAAATTGGAATTTTTTTGAATATTTCTTTTTTTTTTTTTTTTGAAACAGCAAGCAAAATTTAAATTTGTAATAACTGTAACGGAAACAAATAAACAACAAATTTCCGCTTGTTGGGTAAATTTTTTTTTTAATTTCAAACAATTGAAAAAAAAAGATAAATAAAACTGAAAAATCGGTAAGTGACACTAAATCATTTTGAACAAATGCATAAAAAAGTTAAAATAGATGTATGTTCCTTTATTTTTAACTGAATTGAAAACCTTTTTATTAAACTACATAATATTCTGAGTTTATTAATACGCTACAATTGCTTTAATAAAATATGTTACTTAGCAAAAAAAAAAAACTTTTTTAAACTGAAGGCAGCTTTTTGGCGGCCGTGGACATAAAAGGGTTAAATATCTTCTCAATTGGCCTTTACACAGAGGGCCTAAACTTAGGTGACCTATTCAATCTCCATGACTGTAATATATAGGAAAGATTTTGCTTCTTTGAAAACTGTGAAGTCGAAAATATTATTTCAGGAAAAATATGGCGCCCAACTTAGGGTTAAATGTTCTTACCTTCTTATCTAAGGGGTTTCTTATTGGATATATGTTTAAAAAAAATACTAAAAATTTTATCAATAATTTTAAAATTTCCTATTGGGTTGCAATAAAACAACAACAGCAACTCAAATGTTTGTTTAATGCGCAAATTTTTTTCTACTAAAGAACAAATGAACGTACATATATCAGAATAACACGCTCAGACTCATACAGGCAATTTTGTAATTGTGTGTTTAAATGTTTGATGGTCTCAATGTTGTTAAATTTTGCATTTTACTAAATTGCTTAAACTGCTTATTATACACTAGTCCTCCAGTTAACGGCTTACCGTATAATGCCGTTTGGCAATTAAAAATTGTGGTACAAATGAAAATACGCTTTTAGAACTTTTTAATGTTAAGTATAATATTTAAATTTATAATTTTTATATTTGTTTAAATAACCAATCAATCGTTTTTCAGGGAATTGGTGTATACTGTTGCTTTGTTGTTATTGTAATAGCTTAAACTTGCGCCACAATTGACTACTTGCCAGTTTAGCGTTTATTTTATTTGTTTTGTTGTTTTAATTGATTACAATTAATTTATTTTTTTTTTTTCAAAAACCTCTTACGTTAAGACGAAACAGTTTTTAAGATACAAAACCTGCATTAAGTAAACTCAAAATGACGCCATTATTTTGCAAAATTTATGTTCACTAGACATCTTATCATGGTCAAACAAATCAGCTTGAGATAATAAAATAAAACAACCGTGTAATAATATTTATAATAAGAACAACTTAATTGTTAATTGAATTTTTAATTGAAATTATAGAGATATAAATTATAAAAATATGTAAAATTCAAATACGTATGCAAAATTTGTTCTAAAAATACAGTTCAAGTTCAATAAAACAAAACCAGCTCACATATGGTCGGAAATTTGTAATTGCAAAAAAAAAATCATTCTCCACAAGAAGTAAGTGGAAATTAAAGTAAATTTTCCGCATTAAAATTTGTTTTAAAATGTCATATCTCCTTAATTATAAAGGCCTCAATTGGCTTAAGTGATTTAAGCTTTGTTTTGGTATAAAACGAAATTTTTTAATTCTGTTTCTACTCTGCGATATCCACGCCCTCTAGCGGAGAAACGTTGACTAACGAAAATTCTTCAGTGGATCCAAATTTTTTCAAAACTAAATTTTTAAATTGCTTTTTAAATTCCAGTACCCTTGAATGATTTAAAAAAAAAAATTAAAATTCAATTTAATTTTTCATTCTGCCATTTTTTTAAGCTTTTTAAAAGATTCTGACCTTGAAATTTTTAATTCAACTCCAAAATGATTATTTAATTTTTTTTATTTATGCTTGGGGCCAAACTTTTATACTATATTCTGCTGTTTGCTGAGCTGTTATATCAATTATCGATCCGATTATATCGGTTCTTAAATTTGTGTCGTCGACGCTAGGATAATAAATGTTTAACCCAATGGTGCACAGTAGTACGGTTTTATTTCTTGATCTGTTTAACGAAATTTTCAAATAAAAATTATTGCCAAGGATTTTTAAAAATATGCCTTTGAACTCATTTTACATATTTCATAATATTAAGAGAAAACTTTCAAAAATTAGCCAGGAAACTTCGAGTTTTAAAGCCACTCGGTTGGGTTGAAAAGAGGAAGAGCTATTCGCCTTTCGTAATCGTCCAAAATTGGGTGATCATGTCAGAGAATAGGCATATTGTACGCTCTTTAATAACTACGCCATAATAAACATTCCAGTCTACCTGAAGAATTCAGTATCCCTTCAGTTTTCCCAAATCAACACCCCTCAAGCACTCTTATGACGGCATAACATGCCCGTGACAATGCCTTTCCCTACTCCTTGCAAAAGCTGGACAAAAACAAAGGAAGTGCTCCAGAGTCTCATCGCAGGTCCTAAACACCACAGTCACTCCTTCCCAAGTTCGAATGGTTTGATCGTAGTGTAGAGTGGCCTGTGGGAATTCTCATCATGTTGGCCAGTTACCTCTTTCCCAGCCTTTTGCAACCTTTGCAGCAACACTATCCCCATTCCAGATCTTCTTGTAAATGTTGGTGGCCCATTGTCCAAGCTGCGTTAGAGATCAGGTTGGATACATCCCTGGTCAGCTTGTTAGCCCTCTTATTCCCCTCCCCTAAACAGTGTCTGAGTACCAAAATCAACCTTAAAATAAACATTTATCACCTCTTTTTCACAAACCCCACAGGCATAGACCTAACCACAGCTCGACTATAAGAATTATCAGTCGCAATTAAAAATCGAATGCTCTCTGTAATAGCCACAACCGCCACCTGTAAGACAGTGTTGTGATCTGGGAGCCGAAAATACATTTCCATTCCCAGGTCTCCACAAAAGAATCCAAGACCAGTTCTCGCGACCAGTTTGGAGCCGTCATTGTAGAAATGCATTCCATTGGTATCATCCAAAATTCCTTCATCTTTCATTACTTATCCCTGTTTGGGATAAGAAAATCGCAGTCCACCAATACACGCTGTTCTGACAGCCTATCACATTCCATATACTCTGGCAGATTTTTAAGGACAGAGATTTAAGGCGTACACGCAGAGAAAAAACATGGTTGCAATATGATCACTGCTACTATATTGTGCTTGCTGCAATCGGGTATGGTTGTCACAACCAAGTTACTGGTTTTCTAACCATCAACATGGTCGCTATTATCATTATTTAGTAAATATTTTACTATTTTATGATTGGCACCTTCAATTTTATATCTTGATTGGCTGTAACCATACTGTGGTAACAAAAATTCTGACTATGAAAAAAATATGATAATTATGCAACGATAAAATGCTGGCAACAATCAAGAAATAATTATACAATCAAAGAAAGAAAAGTTGTCAAAGTCTATGATTTTTTCCTTAACAATTTTTTTTCAAAAAGTACTTAATATTAAGTTTTTAAAAAAAAAAAACACTTCTAAAGGAAATATTCTAAAATTTAAAGAGCTTTTTCATAGTTTCTAAGAACTTTTCCTTTAAAAAATTTTCTTAGATTATGGATCATATAATGATAATCCAGGAATCATAATACAGTTATGAGGGGCCATAATATGATAACATTTTGAGCATACTATGATTACGTGCGATCATATTATGATAAATTCATTATAAAATGTTTATTTAGAACAATAATATGGTAATTTTTGAATCATAATATAACTGTAGGGACCATATTATGGTAAAAATATGGTTATTTTATTATCATAATATGATAACCATAATATAGTACAATTATGGTTGATACAACCATAAACCCAAAAATACATGATGCTCTTCGAATATGATTAACCCAACTATGTTTTTTCTTTGCGTGTACCCGGCCTCCTAGAGACCGCTCTCCAAGCAAGTGCAGCCTCATACTTAAACTGAACAAATATCGGTAACGTCTCCATTTCCCTTGTAGATGTCGATCTAATCGCGCCGCTAATGCCCAGATCATATAGCCGTCGAATCCTTTGGAATTTCCTAATATTAGACACTCGGTTAATATTTGATTAAGCTGTCATGTATCTGAAATTCCTCAACAATTTTTGTAAGTTGTTATACTTCTGGTTGAGTGTATATTTTCACATTTTCTGATGTCAAACCAAATGTAGGCTTATTACCTGTCGCAATAAACAGAGCATTTCTCTTTTGACCAGGTGCAATTTTCCCTTCCATTTGATAAGTGTGTTTCTTTATTCAGAACGCAAGAGATGACATAAGAAAAACAGATTTGAAATATAATAAGTTTTGAATTCTAAGTTTTGCCTAATTTAGGGAAGGAAAAATACACGCATAATTCATCTCGCACCATTATACTCTCTCAAAGTCACCGCGTAGTGTAAAATTACGAGGGAGGATCAATAAGTCGGTGATGAAACACAGTTTGTTTTTTTGCAAAAAAAAAATATTTTTCAACATTATCTCCTTTTAGCTCAATACACTTAGTCCAACATTTCTCCAAATTTTGTATCCCTTCCGAAAAATAGGATTTTTCGAGGTCCATAAAATATGCATTTGTTTGATCAATCATTTCATCATTGGAGCTAAATCTCTTTCCACCGAGCCATTTCTTTAGGTTTGGAAATAGGAAATAGTCACTGGGGGCTGAATTCGGAGAATATGAGGTACCAATTCGTAGCGTTTATGGTCAATTGAGAGCAAACGCGACACCCATCTTGCAGAGCTTTCTTAAATCCAACTGATCATTTAAAATCGAAACCACACTGCCATATAAAATACCTATGGCATCATCAATCTCAGGCACTTTTACCTTTCGATCGGCCAACACCAAATTGTGGTTTTTTGACATCAATTGGCCGTCCAAAGCGTTCAGCGTCATTTTGTACGTGTGCGACCATAAATAAAGTCAGTAAACCACTTTTTACCATTGAAATCGATTTTGCAGTCCCCATAGTATTTATCAAGCTTTTCCTTAGTTTGATTGACGGTTTTTTTCGCAAAAAATAATGTTTGATGAGCACTCGAAATTCACTTTTAACCATTTTAAAAAAAAATCCACGAGGTTGTATGTTTTGAACAGCTGTTAAACGTAAAGTAAATGACGGAATTTGCTTTAAATTTGACAGTAGTCTATTAACAGGTGGTACTTGATGGGAGCAGTGTTGCATTTCATATAACTACGAGGGAAGTCCGAAAAGTCACGGACTTATTGATCCGCCCTCGTACATTGAAAGTGGTGATTAGACTTAGTTATTGAGCCAAGCTGACTAAGTTTTTCTCACCGGAAGTTAACGATCTGGATTTGGAGGACATGTGGTTCCAGCAGAACGGGTCCACATGTTATATTGCACGCAACACACTGCTTATTATAAAGGATGCCTTACCAACCAATGTAATCTCGCTTTTCAGTAATTTGGCTTGGACAGCCAATTCTCCCGATTTGACTGTCCCGGACTTTTTGCTCTGGGAATATTTAACATCATTGATGTACGCGAATAAGACCCGTTGGTGTTAAATAACAACATTCGAGTCGACATTGACGATGTGACATCAAGAATTCTGGTCACAATTATGCAAAATGTATTTAAAGGAGTCCAATTTTGCATCAATGTCAATGGCGACGATTTGTATGACATAATTTTCCATAAATAATTGAAACATTATTTATAAGTGCGCGTGAATATTATGAGTTAAAAACCAAACTAGTTTTTGCTTAAAGCTAAAGTTATAGCAAAAGAAAACAGATGATGGTTTTTGCCCTACCCTGTGCATTGGAATTTTTTTCATTTGATTAATAGTTTTAAAAAAAGCAAATTAATTGTCAGTGGTTTAAATTGAATATAGGAGAACGAAATTTATTTTACAGGAATTCAACCTGTACAACTGATGTAATATTTTACACTTACACTTAAAAATATTTATTTACAATAAAAACAATATTTCCGAATTAAATTCGCACAATTAAATATTGTAATACTAATTAAAACTGATTAAGTAACAAAAATACAAATCAAACCAATTATAAACACGCAAATTTAAGCTCCTTATTTATTTTTAAAGTTGCCAGTATTTACAAAACCAAACATGGGTATTTGTAACTAAAAACATGTAAAATTTAAAGAAAAGCAATACAAAATAGGAAAAACAAATGAAAAGCTTAAACAGTTGCATAATCATGCTATCAATTTAAAAAAACAATGAATAAACTTATAGATTTTCTTTCAAATAAACAAAAACTAAATGGCTGGCTAATTGTCATTTGTATTTAGTTGCAAACAAGACAACAATAACAACAACAACAACAACCACAATAACATAAAAAAACAAAAACATAATACAAATTTACCTATGGCCCAAGTACAAGTGGTGCTCACGACATGATGACCAAATAAAGTCATATTGAATATAAACAAGCCATAACTAACTTAAAATATTTTATGATTCAATAATACAGCTAGCGGCTTATTTAAAAATGCATTAAAAAAATGTATATTTAATAATGATATTAATCAGACATAATGCCGGTACCGGTTTATTATTTTTTTTTTTTTTTTGTGACTCGCGGTTCACTGACATACATTCTCATACAAACTCAGAGCTTTAAATTTTTGGTCCAAAAAATATAAAACATAATTTATGAACATATTTTTATTAAATCTGGCGCCTTTTGAAAATTAAAAATAAAAAAAAACCGTCAAAACTTTACTTTTTACGGAGATTTGTTTTTTGTTTTGTTTGTTTATTATTAGAAAAACTTTAGAGTTAAAAGTTTTGAGTAGTCAATTATGTACATATTTTTATTTAAGATTATATCCAACGGCTTAGTTGACACTTGATACCGTAAAGTTAAGACTACATATATTTTATTAAGTTTTCTTTAATTCTTCCGTCCATGATGAGATCATATAGTATTGTAGTTTTTATACGGTTGTTTTTTTTTTTTTCGTTAGAAAACAAAAAAAAACTGTATAAAAAGCTTAATTGACAATTGAGTTGACAGCTTCCAGCTACTTGCATTACGTAGTGCAGTCACTTTTATTTAACGTACAGTATATATAACCATTGAAAGTGAAACATCAAAAATATATGTAGTATTTATGTTAAGGTGACCAGAGATCATTTTGCTTAATTAAAAATCTTTAGTAAATAATGGATTCCAAAAGAGATAATAAATATATTTTGCAACGTCAAATGTTAATGCTTTTCTAAGACTAACAAAAGGCAACATGAAGCTGCAAAGGACTTCAGGCCAATAAGTATATAGACTGCTTTAGACACTGGAAAGACTTCTTAAAGCACACATAAGACTACAACTTAAAAATTAAGCACAGCTCTCTACACGCAGAGAAAAAACATGGTTGCAATATGATTACTGCTACTATAATGTGCTTGCTGCAATCGGGTATGGTTGTCACAACCAAGTTATTGGTTTTCTAATTATCATTATTTAGTTAATATTTTACTATTTTATGATTGGCACCTTCTATGTTATATCATGATTGGCTGTAACCATACTGTGGTAACAAAAATTATGACTATGAAAAAAATATGATAATTATGCAACGATAAAATGGTGGCAACAATCAATAAATAATTAAGCATCAAATAAAAAATGACTTTAACATTTACAGTCATAATATTGTCTTGTTTTCATAAAAACCAAAATTTTATCAGTTCAGTCACTTTGTTTAAAAAAAAAAAACAATCATATATTGTTTACTAAAAATGGACAAATATCAGATGGGTAGAAAATACCTTTCACATGTCATTAAAACATTTCAACAATTGACCCATTAAGATCCAGCTTATTTTTTTTTCTTAAATGGGTTTTTCGAAAATTCATTAAACATATAATTTTATTTACACTATTCAATTCATTGTCAAAAAGATTCTATTGAAAGATTTTATATTTTTTAATTCTTTTCAATAGAAACAATTAGAATTAAAAAAAAAAAATATGTTTATTAATTCATTTCTTGTAAAAAGTTCTCAAAATATTAATAAAATATTTTTTATAAAAAAAAAGTTTGTAGAACCCATGATTATTTTTTTGTACGAAAAGGTTTCTTACACAAAAAAAAATAGATATTTATAAATTTATCTGATAACAACATTTTTAGATTCTATGGACTTTTCCTTAAACTGAAATTCTCAGACTCTCCAAACTGTTTCTTAGATAAAAGTTCATATATTAAAAAAAAAACTTAAATTCTAAGGCCTTCCTTTGAAAGAAAAATTCATAGATTCTGAAGACTTTTCATCATGAAAAATACTTAGATTCTAAGCACTTCTCCTAGTAGAAATATTTTTACATTCTAAAGATTTTTTCTTAAAGAAAAATTTCTAAAAACTAAGATTTTTTTATTAAACAAAGTCATTAGAATATAAAAAAAAAATTAAGTAGATTTCTTAAAACAAAAGTGCACAGAATCAAAGTTTTCTTGAAAGAAAAGTTCTTAGAATCTATGATTTTTTCCTTAACAATTTTGTTTCAAAAAGTCCTTAATATCAATTTTTTAGAAAAGACATTTCTAAAGGAAACATTCTTAAATTTAAAGAACTTTTTCATAGTTTCTAAGAACTTTTCCTTTAAGAAAATTTTCTTAGATTATGGATCATATAATGACAATCCAGGAATCACGATAGTTATAAGGGATAATATATTTATAAGGGACCATAATATGAACATTTTGATTATACTATGATTACGTGTGATTATATTATGATAAATTCAATATAACATATTTATTAAGGACCATAATATGATATCTTTGAATCATAATATAACTGTAGGGACCATTTTATGTCAAAAATATTTGTTATTTTTATTATCATATTATGATAAACATATTATAGTACGACTATGGTTGGCACAACCATAAACCCAAAAATATGTGATACTCTTTGAATATGATTGCCCCAACCATGTTTTTTCTTTGCGTGTAGCAGTCAACATGAATATCTCAAGGGCCGCTCAAAGGAAACTGCACTTCACGAGGTCATAATGGTAGTGAAAAGATCCTTGGAATTCGTACAATATATCTTGGCTGCTCTCTTAGATATAGAAGGACCTTTCAACAATGTCAGAACTGATGTAATAAAGAACGACCTTTTGAATCTGGTTGTTGAGACTTTTGCCAATTCAATGCTCGTCTGGGTAATAGCGAGTGGTCAAAGCAAGTTAGAAGATGATCACTTTAAGGTGAAGTCTCCGCATCCCTATTGTGGCTTCTGGTTAATAACTCAATTCTCGTGTTAAAGTCGTTGCTTATGCCTACGATGATATTAGTATCGGGGTTGTGATAATTGACATCATGATCAACACTTTGGATACTCATAGCAACTGGGAAACTGACTGTATTTAAAGAGTGAATCCAAATAAAACAGAACTGATGCTTTCCAGCATTTTCAGCCTCTCCGAATATGCAAAATATCTTGACATTGTCTTAGGCTCGAAACTATAATGGAATCCTAACACCGAGTACAAGGTTAGGAAGTTCGCGGTTGCTTTGTACTCCTGCAGGAAGATGTATGATTCAAGATGGGGTTTGAGTGCAAAAATGTGTTGTGGATGTACACTGCCATCATGCGTCTAATGCTGATTTAGGGCTCTATTGTGTAGTGCATGGCACCTACCCAGCAGGTGGTTACGAAGCAACTGTACAGTTTTCGGCTTATATTGGAGTAACTGGTGCGATAAGTCCTCTGTTAGCAGTGCAGCATAACTTTCTGCTACTGGTTCTTGGAAGGCCAAAATTTGCGAACATGATAGACTTCTCAACCAGCTACCTAGGTAGCTCAGATTACAATCTGAATACTCTTAGGATTGCTGAGATATACATATTTGGTTAAACTCTCTTCTAGAGAGAAATGGGACAAAAGGGATCTAAAATCTGATTTGACATTGTGGTATGCGCCAACGGTTAAAAGATGAGTTGTTTAGTAGGCTCTTGGGTCTTATGTGCCTGAACTCGTATATTACATATTTTAACCAAGTCGGTTAGTGAAAAGAAGAACTTCTGATAATGTACCCTGATTACAGACAGACTTTTACCGAAATGAGCGGACAGACGAGCCCTACCTCCGGAAGGCGAAGATCAGGGGTATGGACTGTACACTTGAAGAACCGCGGGGCTCATGTGACCCGACTACGATTTTAGGCGTACCAAAGCTCTCCTCAGTAGGATTAGAAGACATATTTCGAGACTAAGGCAGTACTGACTATTCACTGGCTGATGGCAGACAAGGAGAGAGTCTTGAGCGGTTGCGCGATGTACAATGCGGGTGGCCTGTCGGTGATATCGGACGTAGGATGCTCAGATGTCAATACGACGATTTTTATCAATATTAATATGACGATATGTCTCGTTGGCTCTGTATACACTCAGTAAAAACCCATGGAATCAAAAACTAATTTTCCTTATTATTATTTCTTTTAGAATATTTTCTAAAGACGATATATAAATAAATGCAAAATTAGATTTCCTCTGGTCACCTTTATATTCGCAAAAAAAAATCAAATTCCCTAAGATTGATTTTCCATATCAAATTTATGTATCAAGAACAAGGGGTGCACATTATAAATTCTTACACACATTAAGTTGATATTTAACCAAGGACTATGTAACAATAGGATGTGAAGAATTAAAATCATTGAGCCAATCAAAAAGCCATCACACAAAAAAAGGAACTCAAAACTGATGCACCACTTCGAACACGTTGAAACTTTCAGGATGTACAGAGTTAAAAGCATCGAACCAAACATTAGCCAAGGATCTTGCTAAAACTAACGTATTAAAAGTTTCGCAACTCGTGCATCAGTTGTGGCTTGGTGGCTCCATAATTTTAACTCTGTACATCCTATTGTTACATAGTCCTTGATTAAACAGCTGCCAAACACTCACTGTTGCACACACACATGTCACATGTGCGATTTTGATTGATTTTATTTACAAGTACAAATACGTGCATAAATGCCTTAAAAAAATAATACAATTACGTATTATTATTGCAAAATATGCAAATTTTATCTGGTTTTCCAATAAATTTAACCATAATAAGTAATATTGTTAAACAAGAAACTCAACAAAAAACGGTCATTTGCCTACAAGCTGATATTTCTAAGACTTGACAACTAAGAATTTAACGTTTAACTAAATAAAATTCTTCGAGTGTATGAAATAGTTGTTTTATAAATTTGGTATTATTACAACCCCAATTTTTTGTATGAATATTTTAGCATAAAAAATTGCATTTATTTTATAAATTGATATTATTATACTTGAAGAGTTGACATTAATTTGCATGACAAAAAAACAACGAACAAACAACAACAAATTGTACACTCGGGAGAAAAATAATTTGAAAACAAATCACAATAATGTTTAAAATAAAACAAACGAAAAAAAAAACATTGAATTGAATATTTTGTTGTTCAATGATAACAACAATTAGCTTGACATGCTTTCATATTATAAATGAATTTACATTTTAAGTTTATTTTTTTTTTCTTCTTTTGTATGCAATAAACTTGTAAACTTTATTAATGTTATTCTATTGAAATACAAAAATAAATATATTGAATAACACATTTTACATTTAAATCAAATTGGACATTTAGATGTTTACACTCTAAACTACACCATTGCCAACAAATAAATTTAAAAGAAATATTTTACTTTGTAAAATTCAAATTTTAATAGAACTATACTTAAACTTAGCAAACATTTTGTTGATTTACTAACATTTTACTAAAAGCTTTTGAATTTAAATGAGGTTAAACGCAAATAAAAAACTCTTGGTATTAACAAACAGACATATTATTTAAAGTAAAAAATTACTTAAGTGAAATTGGCCCATACCACACTGAACCAAAAGTTGTAAATGAAATTATTATAAAAATTTTGACGAATTCTTACATAAAAAATATTATTTTTTCAAATTAAGTATGTTTTTCTAAAATATATTATATTATCATCGGCACAAATAGTACGAGGTCGCTCGAAAAGTTCTTAGCCTAATAATGAAAAGTTAAAGTTAGATTTTTAAAATTACACTCAAACAGAAAATAAACTATAATTTAGAAAAATTAACTTATTTGAAGGAAAAATTGAAATGAAAACGGTGCCAAAGACACTTTTTACCAATATTTAATACAATTTTCTTTGAAATTAAGAAACAAATTTTACAAAATTTCTAAATTATAGAAAAATTTTACTACTGAGAATTACATTTTTATTAGAAAACAGTAAAAATTCCTCAAATTTGGTTCATACATCATCTACAATTTTACTTTAATTTAGGAAATGTTTCCTTGGTTTTAAGAAAAATTTTATTTTAATTAAGTTCATTAAATAATTTTTTTTACTAAAAACTAGGACTTAACTCCCTAAAAATAAGAAAATATTTTCTAACCCAGCAAAACCATGGTATCCACTACTTACCAGCCTATTTAATCGCTTAATTACTTTTGTTCGCGATGAGCCCAAAAGTAATGAGTGGTCATTACCTTCTCACTTACAAAAAACACAAAGTAAGCTTTTTGCTATACATTTTTATCTTTAAATAAAATTGAATTAAAATATAAATTAAATTTCATTAGCAAAAAGGTAAACAAATTAAAAAAATGTACTGCAGTATATCCTGAAACGTAATAAATTGTGACAAAGTCAGATCCTTTTCGTAGTTAATTAACGGTTCTGCTTGAGAGAACTACAAAGAGATACGCCCTACGTAACACACGGATCTATGGCTAAGGAACACTGGGGGTCCTTTGTCTTCTTAAATTAACTAATTTAAGGAAATTGTTGCAAAAATACAAAATATCACAGTTACATTTCTTGTTATTATTGGAAAATGGAAAAGTCATAAGTATATTTTATGGGATTTTTACCTTAAACTTTATTTGACATATACAAATTTAAACTTTTTTATTATTAAGTGAAAAAAAATAAAATGTGCTTGCAATATTTTGTATTATAGTCAGCAAACAAATTTATTACATAAAAGCGCAAATTCGAAATTTTTACCCTTTGCTAACAAAATTTTAAAATATAATTTATGCTATTTTAAGTTCAATATTTAAGACTGTTAAGATTAGAGATGGGCACGTGAGAGATTTTTTACTCACGCTCACGCACGATCACGAACCAAAAATTACAATCATGCACGATAGTTTTTTTAAATAGTTACTTTAATTTCTTTTATTTAATAATATTTTTTTTAAAAATTTTGGAATAGAATATTAAAAAATATTAATAAAAAAAAATCCTATACCAAATTTTAATATTTTTAAAAATTAGAAAACTTTTACTTGAAAAAAAGAATACTTTATTAAAATTTTTAAAATTTATCTGAACTAAGTTGCATACAAATTTTCCTTAGAAATAGTTCATTAGTTTCTTAAATCAAGTAAATTTTTATTATTACATAGGAAAAAAGTTACTACTTTTTGTTTTTAATTATCTGAACTAATTTTTAAAAAACAATTCTTCAAAATTAGAAAGTGGTACTTAAAAACTGAATTTGGAAATGGCTTTCTAAAATTTAGTTAATTTTACTTCTCGCGAACAAAAAATGAACACACATTAAGTTCAAGTACTTTCTCGATTTAAGTTAGACACATTTTTTGAAAGGAGGAAATTATGTCCTAAATTTTTTTTTGAACTAAACTTAATTTTATTACTTTTGAGTATGCAATTTTCTTAAAACTAAGAGTTTTTTTATTAAAATTAATAAATTGTTATTTAATTGATTTGTTTTTTCCTAAAATCAAGAAATATTACTTAGGTAAAATATGAACTATTTCTGAGTATATAAACTTTTTCGTTTTTTCTCTAACTTTTAAGAAAATTTTTCTAAGTTTTAATACAGTTTTACCATAGAGGAAGAATAGTATAGAGGATGCAACGCCGTCAGCGGCCAAATAAAATATTATACAGAATACAAAGGTTCGGAAACTTGGAGAAAACAGGGGAAAATTGAGCAAATTTCCCTGATTTCTGCAAAAATTTGAGTAAATTTCCCTGTTTTTAAACCTTTTTTTTTTTAATCCAATTGGGAAATCTGCTAAAACTAATTGGATTTGCAAAGAAATTCAATTGGAATCGCAAAAAAAAACAATTTGAAAAGATGCTGAACCTTTGAAATCTGCACATACAAAAGAAAGAGAACGTTTTTTACGACGTGAGAGACATCGTCATGGTGTGGTTTTACTTAAATTGAGGACAATTTATAAACTATTTTGAAGGCAATTTTGGATTAATTTTTAGCTCATATCTTTTTTTTTTTTGAGTGATTTGAGTTTTCGTAATGTTTCGAATAATGCCCTAACCAGTTAACCGACAGGGTCGAATAATTGGAAACACTAGTATATATAAATATAATTTTTTGTGATTTTGCAATAACAATCACAAGGGAAACTTGAGTAGCAGATATTTTTTTTTTTTTTTTTGCGTAGGAATAGGTAAATAAATTTCGAATATTTTGATTTAAAATTGTAAATGCTATTTGTATTATATTACCTACATGATGATGGTGATGATGACAGTGATTGGTCAATAGTTTGAATTGTATTTGTTTAGTTTATGTATTTTTATGTTTTGTGATTGTTGTTAATATTGAACTAAAAATTCAAATGGCATAACTGACATACTATCTATTTTCAAAGCAGTGCAATCTATCTATCATTCAATCCCAGTTGCATACAAAATTACAAGAATTGACTAAACAACCAGCTAGCCAGCCAGCCGGCCGTCGGCCATTTGGTCGTATGTTAAAACTATTCAGGCAAACAAACCATTCATCCATCCATATAATAAATTCAATACAAGTAGTCAATCGTCTCTGTTTTTTGTTACTGTTGTTTATATGTCAGTTGATCTACTATGCAAGAATAACAATAAAAACAACATTGTTGATTTACAATAAAACTATTCACATAATAGTAAAAATATCCCCCCTTCAGGGGTTTTCTTTCTTTTTTGTTGCTGTGTTGTTATTCATTTAATATTCAGTTTAGTTGGTCGCTTTGTATCAAATTATCATAAATTTCGCAAACCCGTTTCAAATTAAATATTATTATAATATTGTTTACGTTTATTTCTTTTATTACAACTATGCTGATATTTAGTTTTCTGTCAGTGTATTCGTATTGTGTTTGCATTTCTTTTTATATTCGTTGGTATTATTTTGAATGTATGTTATTTGGTTTTTATTTCATTTATCGTATTATAATTTTATACCTTTTAAACTACTTACAGCTGACAGTTTTTTTTTTTCTTTATTCTTCATTTTGTTCCGTTGGAGTAATAAGACGCCATATGAAGTTGAAGAGTTAAATTGTATACAATTGTTTTGTAGGACAATAAGTAGTAAATCATATTTATACAGTCATTTTGATTTAGTTTAATGAATAGAGTTGCCAAAGTATAACGAATAATAATTATTATATTTTTAAGTAAATAAATGGGACTTATTTTCTTTCAAAACCTTATTTGTCATTAGAAGATCTCAGAGCTTTTATTTTTTAACTGGATTTTTATTTTGGGAATGCCTTCCCTAACCAATCTTAAGGAATTAAAATAATTCCTTTTTTTTCATTTGATTTATGTTGAAGGAATTCAGTCAATAATTTCTAATTCATAAAATTTAAAGCATTAATTCGCAAAGGAATTAATTTAATTCTAGTTAATTCGACTTTCAATTCCTTAAGGAATGAATTACTTTTGAATTCATTCAATTTTCGCTTAATTCTCTAAAGGAATCAACTTTTTCTTTTAATTTCCTTAAGGAAAAAAATCAAAAAATAATGTGAGGAAACAAATTAAAAAAATCGATTTTATTTGATTTATCTTGAAGGAATTCAGTCAATAATTTCTAATTCACAAAATTTAAAGCATTAATTCGTAAAGGAATTTATTTTAATCTAGTTAATTCAACTATCAATTTCCTAAGGAATAAATTTCTCTTCAGTTCATTAAATTTTCGCTTAAAGGAGGAATTAACTTTATATTTTAATTCCCTTAAGGAAAAAATTTAAAAAAATTATTGTGAGAAAAAAAATTACAGAAAATCGTTGAAATTGAACAAATCGCTTAAGTTTTAAAAAAACTGCTAAAAATTTAAATAATCGCCAACAGACTTTAAAATATCCAAAATTTAAAATCTCGCCAAATATTGAAAAAAAAAAAAAAATAGCCGAAATAAATAAAAAATCGGCAAGGTAAATGAAATTTAAAAATTGTTAAAATTGAAAAAGACACCAAAATTTAAAAAATCGCTCAAATGAAAAAATTGGCTATTTGGCGATTATTTTCCAATATAAGCTATTTTTCACCCATGCGGAAATACTATTTGCACTTCGTACATATAAGGTGAGGTTAAGAAGAGTTATGCGCCCAAGGGACGCATTTCCACCCGGACACCAATGCGGTCCATTGTGAATTCCTTCAGTATAGAGGAGGAAGAGAGAGAGAGAGAGAGAGAGAGAAAAAGAAATAAAGAAGAAAAAAGTTGGGAGTTCCGAAGAAATATAGAAACTACGTAGGACATGACCCCCCTACAGTCCCCTCATCAGAAACAGCCGTCCTATATTCCTGACAAACCCTAGTAGATCGGCTGTATTACATCCAGCGATACACCCCAGTTCGTCGTGAAGTCTATCCCCTAGCCATTTCTGTCTGAGACCCTGCATCCCAGGACAGTGGCACAGTACATGCTCTTCCGTCTCTAGCTCCTCAACATCCCGCACAGTCTGCAGAAGTCCGGTATGGCATTATCCCATTTACTCGTAAAAGCCCTAACAGAACAATGCCCCGTTATGAACCCTATAAGGGTCCTGAGACTACCCCTATCCAATCCTAGTAGAATCCTGGTTGGCCCTACGTCCAGTCCGGGTCATAACGCCCTCGACACCCTGCAATCCACTCTATTCCGCCAGTACCGGTTAACGGCATCAAGGAACCTTTTCCGTATCACCCCATAGTACATATTGGTGGGCCCAGAATTAGGATCATAATTCCCATAATATTTTCAGATTTTTTCCTCTGTGGTTTTTCTAATATCGACTAGGCCGAGCTCAAAGATTTTTCTATATGTAACTATAATGTAATTGGTATAATGTTCGTTGGTGTAAAGCGAAGAAAAATTTAAATACATAAAATAAGAGTTACAATAATAGGTTACATATTGCATTACTTTAAACTATACGATAATGATTTTCCAGAAATTTTATTTTTAAGACATATTTTTTTTTCCTCCGGGAAATTTTTTCAGGGTATTAACTAAAAAAGTTAATGTTGTAGTCTAAAAATTCATTTATTATTTTTAAGAAATTAATTCCTGGATTTTTCTTATTTCTGAATTCATTCCTTAAATTAAATAAAAAATAATAATTAAATTTAAGGGAATTCATTCGAAAAGGAATTGATTTTTTTTTAGTCTGGTGGACATGGTAGTGAGATCTCAGTAAAGTAAGTCGTATACATTTTCTTATAATAAGAATCCACTTTTTCATTTTAAAATAAAAACACGTATTTTTTAATATAGTTGTGATTTTTTTATTGGATTGTAAAGAAGACATGTTCCGCTTAAGTATGGAATAAAATATCCGTCAAATGACCCCCACGGCTCTAATGACAGGCTCTTACCGTTTGTTGAGGTCTTTTGTCAAAATTTGCTGCGTCGTGCTTCGTAAAATTTTAAGTTGGTGAGAACGATGCCGAATTGATGTTTTCGGATTTTCGGCGGCACTTACAGCGGATTTACAGCAGCAATGTTTTCGAGAGACCGACCGGTACGTTGACGCATAGGAGTCTTACTGTCCATAACCGAACCAGTTTCATTAAATTTATTGACGACTCTTTGAATGGTTGATACTTTAGGTGTACTTTCTCGACCGAAAATTCTTCAAAGTTTGCGAAGTTCTTTCGTAAAGCGCACGATTTTTAATAATAAGTATAAACATATGTGACAGCTGCCAAATTTCAGAGTTTCCACTTGCACAAAAAAATTACAACGTCAGTCTGTCCGTCAGTCCTTGTGTCCTTGTTAATATTGTAATCAAACTACAGGTTGCATATTTAAAGATATTTAGATAAAATTTTGAAAATAAGGATAAGTCCAATTGCATTTGTTATCGCATTGGATAGAATCTGACCATATTTACACCTTCCCCCACAAAAGGATCCTATCTGAATTAGATTTCAATGGTATTTAGATATGGGTTATGAATGCTATGTGAAATCATAAATTTTGCCTTAAAATTTACAAGAAATCGGCCCGTATTATGACCATACTTGGGATTAAAGCATTGAAACATTACTTTTTTCCATATGCTTTGGCATTAGAATTTACATGAAAAATCAATGCTTGTTTTTCCCCAAGTATGATCATGATCTAGTCTCAATATAAACCACCTTCCCATTAATTGCTTAATTGCAATTATAAGTCGTTTCATTCAGATTTTTATCTTTAATTTGTGAATTAGGCTATTTCCCGAAATTTTAACTTCTTTACGAAATATGATCCAAATTATACTTGGTGTAGGGTACCATATAGTCTGCATGACCCTCTTTAATTTTTGTACTAGTTTTTCTATTGAAAAAAAATGCAATTAGTAATAAGTTTCATTAATTTGTAAACTTAAAAAAATATTTAAATGATTTAGAAGAATGAAATCAATCAGTTGTAAAAGTGAGAAAAGTGCAGTAAATAAATTAAAATGATTAAAATCATTTTTTTTTTGATTTCGTTAAGTATCAAATTATTTATAAAGCTACTACCTATTGAACTCAATCATTAAAATGTACTTGATACGGGCAAAACTGTTAATAAATTTGATTGATAGTTGAATGATAAAGTAAGTGAGTGAGTGATGCATTCAATACAAATGTAAATTGATTTTTAAACAATTTTGTTTTATTACTTCTTTCATTCTTTTTTTCTGAAAGGTATGCTAAATTTTTTTTGTAAACCAAGAAATCGGTCAATGTTAAATTTATTCTCATGTTTTACATAAAAAGAAATAAAACTTCTTTTAATTCTTTAGAAATCTTGAACATTCTCTTTTTATTTAAGTTCTTTTTTTTATATTCCCATCAGATTTAATGTTTTGTTCATATTTACCCGCCAAATTAACTGACCACGTACATAGTTTTTATTTTTAGTTCATGTAAATATGTAGCATGTTTGTATGAGTAGTTATCTGTTATTTTCATTACAATAATGTACTAATTCTTTTGTATTGAGATTTATTTATTTCTTTAACTGGTTCAAAGTGTTTATAATTTTTGTACACTCAAAAAAAATGAACTAGAATTTAGAAAAAATTAACTTATTTAGAGTAAAAATTGAAATTAAAACGGCGCCAAAGACACTTTTTACCAATATTTAATAAAATTTTCCTTGAAATTAAGAAACAAATTTTGCTTAAAATTTGCTCAAAATTTCAAAATTATAGAAAAATTTTACTACTGAGAACTAAATTTTTATTAGAAGACAGTAAAATTTCCTCCTAATTACTTCATACATCATCTAAAATTGTACTGTTACTTAGGAAATGTTTCCTTGGTTTTAAGAAAAATTTTATTTAATTTAAGTTCATTAGATAATTTTTTTTTACTAAAAACTAGGACTTAACTCCCTAAAAATAAGAAAATATTTTCAAGTTGAATAGTACTTCTTTGAGGTGAAAATTATCCTTATCCTGTGTCTATGGTAGAGGTAATAATTTAATTTTACCACATATTTTAAAATACTTTACACACATTGTGTACGTATTTTCCCACTTTCGGAGGACTTCCCCTTTGTGAGGTCACTGCTCTTAAAATGATTTTTTCTATACATTTTGTCTTTAAATTAAATTGAATTAAAATATAAATTAAATTTCATTAGTAAACAGGTAAACAAATTAAAAAAATGTACTGCAGGATATCCTGAAACGTAATAAATTTAGACAAAATCAGATACTTTTCGGAGTTAAATAATGGTTCAGCTTAAGAGAACTACAAAAAGGGACGCCCAAGGGACACACCGCATCTACGACTAAAGAACACTGAGGGTCCTTTGTCTTCTTAAATTAACTAATTTAAGGAAATTGTTGCAAAAATACAAAATATCACAGTTACATTTATTGTTATTATTGGAAAATGGAAAAGTCATAAGTTTATTTCATGGCATTTTTAGCGTAAACTTTATTTGACATATACAAATTTAAACTTTTTATTATTAAGTGAAAGAAATAGTTCGATAAATATAAAGTTTAATAAGCGCTATGTCAATTATAGGAAAGCCATTATGCCGTAATGTATAAAATGTGCCTGCGATATTTTGTATTGGAGTCAGCAAACAAAATTATTACATAAAAGCGCAAATTTGAAATTGTTAACCTTTTGCTAACAAAATTTAAAAAAAAAATAGGAAAATTAACTAGTTTGTTTAAAATTTATTGTTTTTTTTTTTTGGAATAGAATACTGAAAATAATTTAAACGTTTCCAACAAAAAAATTCTATACCAAATTTAATTATTTTTTAAAAATTAGAAATCTTTTACTTGGAAAAAAGAAAATTTTATTAAAATTTTTAAAATTTATCTGAACTAAGTTGCATAAAAATTTTCCTTAGAAATAGTTCATCAGTTTCTAAAATCAAGTAAATTTTTATTATTGCATAGGAAAAATTTTATTACTTTTTGTTTTTGATTGTCTGAACTAATTTTTAGAAAAAACAATTCTTCAAAAATAGAAAGTGGTATACTTAAAAACTGAATTTGGAAATGGCTTTCTAAAATTTAGTTAATTTTACTACTCGCGAACAAAAAATGAACACACATTAAGTTCAAGTTCTTTCTCGATTTAAGTTAGACACATTTTTTGAACTAAATTGGAGTAAATTATGTTCTAATTTTTTTTGAACTAAACTTAATTTTATTACATTTGAGTATACAAATTTCTTAAAACTAAGATGTTTTTTCTTAAAATTAATAAATTTTTATTTAATTGACTTGTTTTTTTCCTAAATCAAGAAATATTACTTAGGAAAAATATGAACTATTTCTGAGTATATAAACTAATTCGTTTTTCCTAAAACTTAGGAATTTTTATTCTTTTTAAGAAAATTTTTCTAAGTTTTAATAAAATTTTACTTAAATTGAGGTCAATTTATAAACTATTTTGAAGGAAATTTTTAATTACATTTTAGGTCATGTCTTTTTTTGAGTGAAGAATTCTAAGTTATTTCGCTTAATACAAAAATTATATTCTTAAAAAGCGGCTGCTTATATTAACTAATGTTTCCAAAAAATAGAAAATTTGGTAATTTTTCCAATTTACTTTATCTCAATAAAGCTCTAAAATTGCGAATAAACGCCCAAAAACAGTGGGTAATTTTTCATATGAAATTTGGCCCAAATTTATATGGAAAATTTTTGGGCGATTTTTTATTTTGATTTTTGGGTAATTTTTCTGTTACCGATTTTGCCTACAGAGACTTCATATTCACTTTTACAATAAATACTAATTTATTTTTATCTTTTTTTACTTTTAGGTAAGAAACATCAAACAACTCTTCTTCCGCAAAGTTTGTAGATGAAAACATACAAAAAAAATCTAAATCGTTATAAAAAATTTTAAAAATCACCAGTAATTTTGATTTTAACTATCAATATTAACTATACACTTAAATGCAGAATGCTGATATTTAATTAAAGATTACATGCAAGTGCTTTACAAATACGCAAAAACCCTCCCCCTCACCCCTACTCACCTACACATATTTTGTTGAAATTAAAATAAAATTCCATTAAGTATCAAAAGAAACCCCCCTTAGACATTTCTTAAAAACATGAAACAAAGTTTTTTCTTTACAAAAACTACCACAATACCTTTAACAAAAATATTTTACAAAAATACTTTACAAAAAAAAAACACAATTCCCTTCTTTAAAAACAAAATACTTGACCTTTTGCTACATTTTTATATATTGTTCGTTTATTATACACTCAAAAAAGCTGTCAGTCTTTGTAGCAGATCTTTTACGTATTTAGGGAACAATCAGAAACAGACTTCAGTACAAAAACATATAAAGCAGGAAACTCAAGTATCTCTTAAGTTATTATTTCTTTTAGGTTTTTTTGTGCAAATGTTAAAATTTTATGTTTTTAATTTTATAATTGTTTTGTACTTAGTTTGTTTTGTTGTTATTGTTATCGAAATTCAAAAGGAGGCAAAAATGCGAACTATGTATAAACGGCTGAAACGAATTTCAGATACCCTTTGTTAGAAGCTTGGAAAATTAACTAATATGCACATTAGAGTGGCATTTTTTTTTTATTTTCGAATTTGTTCATACTGTGGACGTCAAAAGAAACTGTACAACTAGTGCATTATTTTTAGTGAATTCACACAGAGAAAAAACATGGTTGCGGCAATCATATTCGAAGAGCATCATATATTTTTGGGATTATGATTGTGCCAAACATAGTCGTACTATAATATAGTTATCATATTATGAGAATAAAATAACAATAATTTTGCCATAATATTATCCCTACAGTTATATTATGATTCGAAAATATGAGTTTTTTTTTTTAAATTTAAGAATATTTAATTAAGCACTTTTTCAAAACTTTTTTGATTCTATGGACTTTTTAAACAAAAATACTTTAAAAAATTGTTAAATTTTAAGCACTTTTTAATAAAAAAAAATTGATAGTTTTTCGGGATTTTTTTTTCTAATAGAAAAATTCTTGGATTATAAAGACATTTTTAAGATTTTTTTAGATGGTCAAAATTTTTCCTTTCAAAAAAGTCCTTAGAATCTAAGAATATTTCTATTAGAAAAAGTCCTTCGAAACTAAGTATTTTTCATGATGAAAAATCCTCACAAACTAAGAATTTGTTATTCATATAAAGTCCATAGAATCAAAGTTTTTTTAATAAGAAACAGTTTACAGAATATGAGAATGTTTCTTTAAGGAAAAGTCGATAGAATCTAAAAAAGTTTCCATCAGAAAAATTTCTAAAAATCTGGTAATTTGTATAAGAAACCTTTTCGTACAAAGCAACTCTTGTGTTCCACAGACTTTTTCTTATTCTGAGTTATTTTTCCACAAGAAATTAATTTTACAAGAAATTAATTAATAAATATATATTTTTAAAAAAGTTTTTTTTTAATGTTTTTATTAAAAAGACTCATGTAAAAATCGAAATATATATGAGCATACATGATCATACATGGGCCGGTATATGATCATACATGGGCATACATGGTCATAAACGTCCATACATTATTCAATATATGATCATACATGATCTCATATATGATCATGAAATTTGAGGGTATATGGACGTATATGATCATATACGAGCATACATGAATTATATATGAGCATGTATGATAATATATGCACATATATCACCATATACCCTCAAATTTCGGATCCGAAGATATATGGTCATATATGAGATCATGTATGGACGTATATGACCATGTATGCCCATGTATGATCATATACAAGCCCATGTATGATCATGTATGTTCATATATATTTCGATTTTTACATGGGGAATTAAAAATATATAAAAATCTTTATACAAAATCTTTTTTACAATGAATTTTTTCGACAATGAATTGATAAGTATAAATAATATATAATATAAGGAATTTCTGAAAATGAAACCCCCCGGTAAAAATTAACATTTATTATAATTTTTATATGTGTGACTGAACTGATACAATTTTTATTATTTTTTTTTTAACAAGGTAGTATAATAGTTCCATAATTATCATATATTTTTCATAGTCAGAATTTTTTTACCAAAGTGTGGTTACAGCCAATCATGTTATAAAATAGAAAGTGGCAATCATGAAATAATAAAATATTTACTATAAAAATGATGGTAGCGACCATATTGATGGTTAGAAGATATTTATAAACCAATAAATTGATTGTGACAACCATACACGAATGCAGCAACCATAATATTGTAGCAGTGATCATGTTGCAAGCATGTTTTTTCTCGGCGTGTTGTGTTATTATCTCATTCTAGGCAATATTTATTAATAATCATTATTATAATTTTTAAAAGTTGGCTTTATTTTTTACCCATAAACAATTTATTGTAATTAATGCAGAATATGTGCAGTTTTTTTAACACTAAGAATATGAAAATTTTTTTATTTTTGTTGTATGATTTTTGTTATTGTAATATTGTTGCCTTAAAGTCGTCATGATCAGTTTAAATCGAAAGACTTCTGCATAGCCAACTTTATTTTAAAAATGTGTAAACAAACCTCCCTGTCTAAAATATGGTTACGATTTTTACCCTTTATAAAATCGTAGGTTTATTTACCATTTAAATAAATCGAATTCTTTATATATTGCAAATAATAGACGCAGTTTGAAATTATTTATAACACAATTTATTTATAACAGGCACTAAAATTACAGAAACACTTTTTAATAGCAAACTTTATTTACACGATGTAAATAGACTAAACGTTAGCCACACTTTAGTTCTTAATACTTCAGTGTTTTATTTAAAACTGAACTGCTGCATCACCAAGTACCCGTATTTATCTGAGTAGTCAGGTATTCTAGCTATTTCTAGTTATTACTACACTAGATTTTTCTAGCTGTGAAATTGTTTTAATGTGTGCAAGAATTCGCGATACTGTAAAATTTATAATTGATAAGTATAAAAAATTTCAAATTTGCAAAATAGTCCCAAATCCAGAAGGCCAAACTAAATCAATGGGACTGAAAAACGATTCATTTTACGAAAAGTCTAACTGAAAGTGCTGCTTAAATATCCAAGATCATTTCAGAATGCTCAACACAAAACTTTAAAAACTAAAGAGTGATTTCTTAACCGTTTGGGTTTTGAAAATTGAAAAAAAACAGAAAATTTGCAAAAGTGAATGAAATATTTATTTGGGTAATAAAGGAATGTCTGCCATTTACTTTTGAAATATTAGTTGACGTAAATGTTATCCGCGATTACACCGTAGGTTGTCCATCCGTGAGCTTCAATTTTGGCATACATTTTCTAGCATTTCGGTCAGTATCTCATTAATGGCAGCTGTAATGTTGTTTTCCAGGGCTGGAATTGTAGCTGGCTTGTCCCTGAACAGGGGAGACTTCACGTATGGCGACAAAAAGTAGTCTAGTGTGGTCAAATCGCATGATCTTGGCGGTCTATGGAATGCTACAAAACGTGGAATTAATTACTCACCAAACTCTTCTCGCAATAGGTTCATGGCATTGCGTGCCGTGTGGCATGTGGCACCATCTTGTTGAAACCACATGTCAACCAAGTCCAAATCATCGATTTTGGGCAAAAAGAAAGTCGATAATCATCACATCGCTTCTTTGTATGTAACGTTGCAATTTTTATCGTTCTTGAAAAAATACGGTCCAATGATGTTGCCGGCCCACAAACCGCGCCAAACACTACATATTTCAGGATGCATTGGATGCTCTTAAACTGCCTCTGGCTGCTTTACCCACCAAATTAGGTCATTCTATTTGTTGACGTACCCATGGAGCCAAAAATGTGCTTTGTTGCTGAAGACAATTTTTCGACGGAAAAATGGATCTTCATCCAACTTTCCTGTGGCCCATTCACCAAACAAATGGCGTAGTGGTACATCACCTGGTTTCAGTTCTTGCAGCAGGTCCTTACGTAAAAGCCCAATTGTTAACATCGGCGACGAATTGACATGACACGATCTTCATTGACACTGGCCGATACAACAGCAATATTCTCCTTGTTACGAACTGTGCGCATACGGGTTGGACAATTAATGTCCAATAAAGTGAAACTGGTGCGAAATTTGGTCACAACAGCTTGAATATCCTTTTCGGTGGGTCGATTATGACGACCATAAAATGGACGTAATTTACAAAACACATTTCTCACACAGCACGAATTTTGATAAAAAAAAAAATCAATGATTTGCTTGCGTTGTTCGTTGGCAAGACTTACTAAGTATTTTCGGCATTGCCACATGCCACGAATCTTTTTTTTACGCTCAAAAAATAGCAAAAAAAATCACCCTTTACATGCAAATGCACTATATTAAAATTAATATACAGTGATTTCAAGATTTGGCTAAAAAGTATCAAAATAAACCTGGTTACTAGACGTTCACCAGTGGAACCGACAACTCGAAACTATTAAAGTCGAGAAGATGTAGGGGAAACATCAATAACAAGAATAAAATAAACAATAAAATATCAAATCCTCGTTTTAAGAGGGAAATAAAAATATTTAAACGTCAAGCACTACATGATTTCTCATCTGAATGAAGCAAAATTCATCTCCCAAGAAAGTATGGAATAATATGAGAAGATTTTGCGCTTATAAGACTTTACATGATATTCATTGTATTGAGGGTAACAATCCATCGTTCATTCAAATTTGACTGATCAGTTTAATATTGTAAACGAGTTGCTGGTGAATTTTGCTCCCTAACTCTTCCAATCCAAAATTCTCGAATAAATTTAGGAACAATACAACAACTTTTAGGGAGCGCTTGGTGAATATTAATCCAGGAAATAGGTACAAACTTATATAACAGGATAAAAATAACTTTGAACTATTATCGACTCTTAATCAGCTCAAAGGGAAGAAGGATTACATACAGTATGATTAGTAATTTGCGCGATAACTTCAAAAGTAAAAACTTTTTAATAATATTTTGAACACTTATATACCCCAAGAGAACAAGACCAGCGTGAAAATGCCGATATTAAAACCTAATTGTGTTCGGAGGAGAACTAGGTCTTACATACAGGCCTATTTCTCTGAATTCGTGTATGGGAAAGATACTTGACACGATAGTTGTGGTTTCAAATGGGTTTTAAGAGGAGAAGATCTTCGGCCTCTGCTCTACTTTATATTGAGCACTTGGCAGAGAGTAGTTTGGCCACCATAATTTCCCTTGACCTCGATATGGCGAGATAGGCATCCACACAGTGGTCGATCAGCTCATTGCATGGAAAATTTGACTAAGTATTATAAACCATAAAATGAATTTTATGAACCAAAGCATATTTATTATAAGGCTGCGAAAGAAACTATCAATTTATTCAATAGAATTCCCCAGGGGCCATGATTATCCGACATTTTATATCTAATTACAAACAATAAGTTGTGTGATATTTTTCCCTACATAGGGATATTAAATTCTGCGCATATAAGGACGATTTCAATATTATTCAGCAGTATATGAATTTGTAAATATGATGCTCACATTATATGTAAAATATACGAGCACAACAATATACATTTTTTTATTTATTCTGGTTATTCCCTGAATTCTTGTTTGTATAAAAAATTGCAAGCATTATTTTTTTTTGTCTTTCTTAAATAAAAAATCACAAAACTTTAGAAATCTGCCAACAAACAAAATCACGAGAAAAAAAAACATAATTCACGTTTTCAAAAATGTGTGAGTGCAAAAAGTTAATGAACCCTTTTTAATATCACCTTTATGCTTAAATATTCTACCGCATCTTTTTTTCCATAATTTTCAGCCGTTACATTTTTGTGTTTTGCTTCCTTTTATCTAAAGTTTTGATCTCATTTTTTCTTACCTGCATTTTATGTTTGTGATTTATGTTAAACTCTTATCATTTATTGTATTTTTTTTCAGTTTATTTTCAAACTTTCTGTTTCCTTTAGATGAATTGTTTTATTTAATTCCATTTTCTTTTGAAATATTTACTCCATTATTCCAATTCATTTGAATTTTGTTTATTTTTGTTTGTTGGAAAACAATTTCGTAATGCACGCACGACTGGAGTGCATTTTAGCAAAAACAAACTTTATTTATGATTGAATAAGTTTTGGAAGAAAAAAAAACAGAATTCCAAAGGCAAAAACGTACAAAACTGTTCCAGAAAATTTCGCTTCTTTTAATTTGTATAAAATTATGAAATCGAAAGAAATTGAAATTTGAGTTTTCCACAATTTTTTTTTAAATGGAGCTTAAAATTAATATAAAAACTTTCTAGAATAGTTTTTGTGGTGGTAATATTTAAATCACAAATACATTTTGACGATTTTACACTGAAACTTAATTCGTTACACTGTAACACAGTTACACAATTAATTAAATTAATCGCCAGTTTTTTATTTTGAGGGAATATCTCTCCTGGCTATCACAGAAAAAATTTTTTTTTTTTGCATCTGCTTATATTTGCTTTTTCTGTTTTTTTTTTTTTTTGATTGTCCAGTTTTTTATTTAAAAGTAGCTTTTCCTTCAGATTTTTGAGCTTTAAATTAAAAAAATGTGTTTTCCCCAACATATTACTTTTACTTTTTTGCAAGTATTTTTTTTAAAATACATTGAATTTTGCTTTTTTTGTCTTCTCTGGTGATAGAGTCCTCTTGTGGAAAGTACTAGAAACATTCTAGGGTTATCTGGAAAGTTCAGGTCTTACAGATCATGATGTCGCCACCAGATTTTTCTACAGGTTTCTGGAAGGCGTATATACTACTGTCGAACTTGCTAGTGTTGAAGAGTTGCCAGACTGAATTGATGTACACTTTAGGACTGCTATTTAGGGATTTCTGATTTTTACGCAAAATAGAAAAGATTTTAAACTATTTGTATACAAGTTAATAATGTCGATTTTTTTGCTTGAAAATGCATTTATTATAATAACCAAATTAATTGATATCAAGCCAATTTCTGATACCTGTTCTGAAGTGGCGTTCTGCATGGATCGAAAGAAATGGTAGTTGGAAGGAGAAAGGTCTGGGATATAAAGCGGGTAAGCCAAAACTTCTCATCCACTGTTTTCCAAATAGTTTTGACCGGTCTTGCAACATGTGGCCGAGCGTTGTCATGATGGAAGATTATGGCCTCGTTTCTGGTCGAATATTCTGGTCATTTTTCGTTGATTGCTCTCTTCAAATGAATAAATTGTGTTCGGTACAGGTCCCCTGTGATCGTCTGACCTGATTTTAACAGCTCAAAGACAAAACACCCTTCTGATCCCATCAAATACGGAGCACTACCTTGGCGCCATGGATATTTGGCTTCGGCGTTAATTAGGCTGGTTGGTCGGGCTTTACATATGACTTTTTGTGCTTGGGGTTATCGTAATGTATCCATTTTTTATCACCAGTAACAATACGATGCAAAAATTACTTCTTTTTGTAGAGTTCAAGCAGCATTTCCGACATGCAATATCGCCTTTCAACGTCCTTAGGCTCAATTCATATGGGATCCAATTTCCTTGCTTTTGAATAAAACCTAATGCTCTTAAACATAGGCTTGTTGTGTCACTCCCAATAATAATACAAGTTCTTCTTGCATTTTACAACAATCTTCGTCGAGTTATGCTTCCAATTAATCATCTTCAAACTTTTTCGGCTGACCAGGCCTCTCCAGGGTTGTCTTCTGTCTCGAAATCACAACTTTTGAATCGCACAAACCATGGTTCAAGAGTTTTTTGAGTTGGTGCATATTGACCGTAAGCTTCTACCAACAATCGATAACTTTCAGCGGCCGTTTTCGTCAAATGAAAGAATGTTATCAGACTTCTCGTCAAAACATCTTTTTTAGGCACAAAACTCGACTTTATTATAGCGATTGAAAAAATTTGTGTTTACACTTTGGCGTTTTTTGAATACTGAATTATAATGACAGATGTTTACCCTCCAAAATACCATATGTGATAGTTATGACATATGTTGTCCAAATCGACATTATTAACTTGTATACCATAGTTTATTAAAAAAAAACTAATCCCTTCGGATTTCTTTTTAAGGGCATTCGATTCATTTTCATCTGGCATTTTCTGTGAAATCTGTGGCAGGGTTGAACAATTTTTTTTTTTTTATTTTAGTATTTCAATTATTCTGGTATATGATGGAAATCGATCAATTTTGATTTGGGTCGATTTAGATAAAACTCGAAATTTAAATAGTAAATAGACAGAACTAAGAGTACTGAAATAGTTTTCAATCGCCTCATTTGAATCCGGCATATCGATTTAATTTTTTTAGATTTTTTTTAACTTAAATTAAAAATAATACGAAATATTCAGAATTAAATTTTCATCAAATACCAGACTGATAATGCTTTAATGTATTTAAAAAATTAATTAGAAGCTATTTATTGTCAATTTAAGCTTTATCGAAAGTTTTAATTAATTTTTGAGTATGAAAATTTTAAGAGTCTCTTAACAGTTTTGTTCTGAATGATCTGAGTGAACCAAGTTTGCCCATTTTCATTCATCGTGTGCACATTTGAATTTGATCGATAAAGAATAATAAATGTTTTGTAGATTTTTTTTTCCAGACATATTTAACTTTACTATGACGAATTACTTTTATATATTCCACACAAAACAACAAAAAAAAACAATTTAATATCATATGATCAACTGGAATTATATTTTAAAAATGAAATAACAAATAATATTTAAATTGCGTGTAGTTCAAGTACACCAACCAACACCGACATTGAAGGTTAAGTATAAACACTTGAAATTCTACGCAAATGTCTTTTATGTAAAACTATTGATTGCATGACTGAGCTGAACTGTGTGTTGTAGACAAAATATGTAGTGATGATTATGACGAAGATGATGTGAATACAACTAAATGACCAAATAAAATAAATGTACAAAAATATTTTAAAGCTTTTTCTTAACGAAACTATAAAAACATGTATTGTGTGTGCCTTTTTACAGTGTTTAATTTAATTTTCAATTGTTATTTACTTTACAAAAAAAAAAAAACTACCTAGTAGACGGAAGTTTAATATTAGCGTCTCCCAAACAGCAGACGTCAAGTATTTGTATGGAGTAAATTAAGTTTAAGCTGTTGAAAAGATGTATTTGTATGTGAGATTGTTAGAAATGGTTTTATGCCTACCAATTCAAGACGGCTTTTAGAGTATTTAAAGTTTAAGCTCGGATTAAGCGAATAATTATAATTTAATTTAATCTTCGGAAATATTTCAGTTAATCATATTCGAAAAAAAATACTACTTTTAAACGAAAATACTAAAAATAATTCTATATGGGATCCATATTGGCCTCTCTATTTTGACATTAAAATTTCTGATTTAATTTTTGTGAGCAGCGATTCTAATGCCTATTTTGAATCAGATTTATTAAGACTCAAAAATTGACTGTCGTCATATAAGATCCACCATCTTGAATCTTTATACAGGGTGTCTGACGGGAAGGTATATTACTTTGTTTTGCCGCCATTTTGGTAAACATTAGTCTTGACAGTTCATATTTGGCAATCGTGAAGTAGAAACGTGGCAAACCGTGACAACCCCGATTTTCATGAAAAAGTCATATTGAGTGACAAGGCACATTTTCATTTGAATGTATATGTGAATAGTCGGTTCTGGGCAATGGAAAACCCTCAAATTATTCATCAGTCACCTTTGCATCCACTAAAAGTGACAGTCTGGTGTGCAATTTGGTCAGGAGGAATCATTGGACCCTACTTCTTTGATAATGAAAACGGCGTAATGGTAACTGTAAATGGGGAGCGATATCGTGATATGATTGAAAACTTTTTAACGCCACAACTGCATGCTTTGGGCTTGATTAACATGTGGTATCAACTAGACACTGTGACATTGCATACAGCCAGGATTACAATGAAATTACTGCGAGACCCCTTTCCACAACAAGTTATTTCAAGAAATGGTGATGTTGATTGGCCTCCACGGTCGCCTGGTTTGACTGCTCCGGACTTCTTTTTGTGGTGATATCTGAAAAGCAAGGTTTATTCAAACAAGCCAGAAACGCTTGAGCAACTCAAACAAAATATTCGTTATGAAATTAATGAAATACCGCGTGAAATGAAAGGCGGACATTTATATGATATTGTATTCCATACATAATTGCCGACATTAAATAAAACATTTATCAATATAAGATCCATTCTTTTTCATTTAATCAAAAATTATAAACAAACACCCTGTACTTTGATTTCATATTCAAAATCATAAACCTTAAAACCTTCGTGTTGGTATATTTAATAAAAATAATAATAAAATCAAACATTCTAAATTTCATAAAAAATTAGTCACCACCATATTGGTGATTGCAGGTTAGCATTGCAGGCTGCCTTAAATACAGACAGTCGAGGTGTCCCAATAAAATTAAAGTCAGTATTAACAGTTCCGAATGGAATAATTTTTTTTCGGTTGCATATAAAAACAATTTAAAATGTTAAAGTCGGCCATGCTGACTCACATTAAATTGAGCCCTTAGAAAAAGGAACTTAAGGTTTTGTACCCAAAAAAATCCTCAATTTTTGGGACAGGGAATTTTTTGTGGGAATTTAAAAATATGTTGGGGAGTTTGTGTGGAGAGATTTTTTAAATAATACCGCAATTGTTCAGGTCGCTGAGTATTATCGCATAAAATTTAAATTGTTTTATTTTAAGTCATAAAAGTCGGAAAATTTTGTAAAAAAAAAAAAATGTATTGTTAAGAAACATGAAAATTTTATTAGTAAGTTATAGAGAATAAAAATTGAGAAATTCCACATTTAATTTCGTTGATGTTAGTCTAATTGTGTTGTTGTTTACAAGTTTGTTAATTTGTTTCCTTACACTCAATATAAATTAGACAATCATCAACAAGCCATGACCGCAAAAGGGAGAAGAAGAGCATGGATATTGACAAGGTTGGGTAGCGCCAACTGAAAATACTAAGTATTCTATCCTGCTGGCTCTGCGGAATTTCTCAATTTTTATTCTCTATAACTTACTAATAAAAATTTGCATGTTTCTTTACAATAAAATAATTAATAAAAATAATATGATATGATCTTAAAAATTCTACTATACTATTCACTTACAAAATAACAGATCAACAATTCATAAAATTCCATTAAATAAAAAATTTAAAATATGGACCTAGAAAAATTTCTAAAAATCTGTAATGTTTTAAAAAATAAAGTTTTCTTTAAAACTGAAAAATTCGTTGAAATTTATTTATTGAAGTTTTTCAAATCTGAGGAATTTTCTAAAAACTTTGAAATTTTTTCAAAATTGGTTTGTATTGATACCAAAAAATTGAATTTGTGTAGCATAAATAAAGAATTTAAAATCTTCTTTGTAATAGCTTTTTCTTTCTTGGGGATCTTTTAGAAATATTTCTAGGAATAACTACATTAATTATCTGGCAAGCCTGTCTGCAGGATAGATTAAGGGTCATATACAAAACTATAATAACAGATAGGAAGTTTTGAAAGCTGCTAATCACTAGTCTGAAATAAGAATTTAAAAAATTCAAAACAGTGGATCAAAAAGGGCAGTCGTGGATTTTAATAACTTTAAGTTTTGGTCTAAGGGACACTTTTTCATATAACATTGGGTCGCTGAGCACGAATCTCAAACCAAAAATTTTAAATAAAAAATAGCAGATACAATATCGCGGTGAATATTTTTCAAGATATAAACTTCGCAGAAAAAGAAGACCTTACCAATTAATGGGTTTTAAAGCGAGAAGTAACTGGTTGAAGTTTGCCTGAAAAGCTCATTATTTAAACACATTTGAGATAGCTAGTTACCTACAAGTTTACGAGTAGGGTGTAAATAGTTAGTGGTAAGGCTTAAATAAGTCAAAAATAACTGGTTACAATTCATATAAAAAACTGAAATTTGCTAAAAATTAAAAAAAAAAATTAAATAACAAAACCAAAAATAGAATTTAACTGACAAATAATTATTTAAAACACATTACAAGTAACTCATTATAATTACTTTGGAAGTAATGCATTATGCAGTAGCTGTATAACACATTATTAGTAACACAATATTTTCACTTTAGAAGTAATACAGTAGGCAGGGGTAGGTTATTATTTGTAATACAAAAATCAATAAGCTTCTATTACTTCATTTTTCTAGGGTTTTTATGATAATCGCAAAATCGTTATTAGAAGCCTTCTATGTGATATTTTCTTTTTGCGTATGAGCGATAATAAATCCTCTAGCTATATTTGTTCATTTATCTATGAATTCACTGCTCGACTATAGGATACCCTACATCAAGTACAATTAGTATTATATTTCGGGAAGCGGTTCAAATTTCAGGAAGGATCCTGATTCTTAATATAGAGAAAAATCGAACTTAAATAACCCGGAAAATACATTTAAACAAATACCGGGAAGGTGGGTTTATATAAATACGGTCCGATTTTCTTTTAATTTAAAAGGCTGATTTAGGATTCCATATAACATTTACCACTCAAATTTAAACCAGATATTTGTGTGCGTAATTTCCATTTAATACCAATTCAGAAAGGACCTTTGGTATTTATAAAACTTTTTTTTAGTTTTTTTTTTTAAATTTGGTATTAAACAAACTTTTTACAATAAGTGATTACATAATCTTAATCCATACTTTAGATTTGTAATTTCGAATATAAATAAATATTCCATACAAATTTAAGTAGATATAGATTTTCTAAGGAGTTATATTTATAGCTACTTAAAAATTAAGAAGGTATAAAAATGCTGCCAAGTCTTAGAAATTATTGGCTTTTCTCTTTTAAATTTAAACAAAAATATTTTTCATAAAAATATTTAAAATTTTTGTATTTTTAATTTGATAAAATATTCAAAACAACAAAAGTTAACAAACGAATTATTAAATAAAGAAAAGTCAGGTAAGTAAGGATAGTCGTTTTCTTTACAAGTAGTTAAAGATAAGATATAAAATTCGAATAAAACAAACCTTTTATTATATTTCCGAAAAGGCATACAAATTAAAAATCGCTTCGAAATTTTTAAGTCATTGCAAATTTCCCTGTCTACAGTGGGTGGCCAAATTATTAGTTACACTTGCAAAAATTACATTATAATTACTTTGAAGCTGTATAACATTTAAAAATAGTGAAAATTTATACTTTTATTTGTTCCTTTAGATAAATTAAGTATTTCTTATTCAATTAAAAATAAATTCTTTTGTTTTAAAAATAGGAAAAACAATATTACAAAATTTTTAGAAAAATCTCTTAATATTTGGTAGAACCTCCCTTGGTGTCAATTACAGCTTGCACTCTTTTTGGCATGCTCTGAATGCTGAATGCGAATTACCTGGCCAAGGCAAAACTTTGATTTGCTTCATCTCTAAGAATGTTGTTACGGATTTAGCTTTGTGACAAGGTGCGGAATCATGCATAAAGTTGCTTTCAGAAGGATCAGTAAACCATTCATTGATCTGAGGAATCAGTCTTGTGTCCAGTACTTTTTTGTACTGATCCTGCCCATCCCACTGATAACTGACCACACCATTATCTTCGGAGGATGTTTAACAGTCTCTACGAGACAGTTTGGGTGATATTTCTCGCCCTGTCTTCACCGAATAAATGAAGATTTATCCACCATCATTTCGATGTGAGACTCATCTGAGAAGCGAACTTTGAAAAAAATGAAAACATTGAAGATATTCAATTTAATGGAACACAAGGACAACACATATTACTGAAACAACCAAAATTAAGTATACAAAATATAAATATTTACTCTTTCCCAGTCTGCAAATGTCATGTGTCGATGTTGTTTAGCCCATGCCAAACGTTTTGCCGTCATGGATAGAGTCAGTTTTGGTTTTTTCGCTGGTCTACAGCATTTGAACCCTATTTCTACAAGTCGACGTCTAGTCTTTCTAGCAGAAATAGGAACCCCGTCTGCATTTATAATTTTGGTTAACTCCTTCGTACATTTTCTCCTGTTTTCCAAACAAATGTCACGAATTTTTTGCTCATCTCGAGGCGTAGTGATTCGGTTCCGTCCACATTTTCCACTTCTCGGACTTCCTAAAGGTAGGTTTTTATCAAGTTTCGCTTTAATTCTGTTTACTGTCATCACATTAACCTTTGCAAGTGAAGCAATTTTCTTTAAGAAAGGCCTGAATGCTTTACTAATGCACAAATTTCAGAAATCCTTTCTTTGGAAACATCATTGGTTTTTCCCATTTTTCACAAATACCGTCGAAATATTAAGACTCGAATACACTATTTTTAAACAGAATTACACTATATTACCGTTACTTCAAAAGTTCAGGGTCCAAAAGGCACGTGTTAACAATATTTTCGGTTCAAAACAGTATAAACTCAAAATTGCATGTTTGACACTTCTTAGCAGAATGAGAAATAATGATTTACAACTTCACTCTAATGTCACCACTCATTGTTGACACTGCACAAAATATTTAACAGTATTGCCAGAATTAAAATATGAAAACATCTGGTACAAGAAATAAATTTATATGTGTATTAAAAGCGGTTGAATCTTAAATAATAGGAAAAACTATAGTGTAATTAATAATTTGGCCACACACTGTATGTTATTAATGTGTCAAAAACAACTTAACTATGAAATCAAAGAACAACATAAATTTGTTTATCAAATTTCCTTTTTTTCAGATGATCCTTTCCCGAATCTCCAGCTATTTTCCTAAAAGCCGATTTACTGTGGCCCTCGGAAAAAAATTACAAACTTTTAGTCTAGTTTAAATAAAATAACAGTTTAACTAACTATCAGCTTAAAATATATTAATCCACTACTGAAAAACTTTTCTTTAGTAATCATTTGCCTAAAGACGTTAGTCATTATTTTTATGGTCATTTTCTTCGCTATTTCGTCTGTAGCTGTTGTTTATTTCAAAACAATATAACAATTTAAAAATATTTTTTTAATTTTTTTGTTAACAATAATTAACACGCATTTTTTTATAAAATTTTTTTTTTTTCGTATATTGTTTCAATGAATTCTTCATTGTTGTATGCCGTTGTTTTGGCTGGTAGTAATTTGTAATTTATTATACGGGTTAAAAACAAAACAGCAAAATTAAGTAAAAGGAAATACTTGGTCACGCCTCTGATGTAGTAATGAAATATAATACATTTGTGCTTAAAATTTTAGTTTAAGATTTTGAAGATTTTCAAAAAAAAAAACAAAATATTATTGCAAATCATCATAAATTTTTATGTTTGATTATGAAATACAAATTTTGGGTTTAAAGAGAAAAAAAAAATACCACATAAAAATTTTAATGATTTGTATTTTAAATTCCAAAAGCCTATACAATTTTTATAGAAATTTGAACTTAAAAAACACACAAACAAAAAAAGCTTTAATATATATATATTTATATTTATAATTTCAATATCATTAATATAACTGATTTTTCAAAAATATTTTTCATCAACTCACTTAATATCAACTATATAAAGTAAATTTTTTCAAACAGTTAATAAATAGTTTAATTACGACAAAAGTAAAATATAGAAAATATGGCGCCCATCTTTGAGCTGCAGTTAAAGAATTAATCTAAATAATATAATTTTTCAAATTAACGTAGCTGCTTAAAATTCAAAATATATCCACAATATTTATATTTAATTACTTGCACACGTAGTTTAATAGATTTGAATATTAAAAAAAAAACACTATAATATTTGCCACAAAATTTTTTTTTTTTTTTTTTTTGGAAACCTAAACAAAATTATAAGCTTTGGGAAAAACTTAGTAATAAATTAATAATAATAAATAAACACTGACAAAAATTATGTAAATTACACCATATGTGTAAGAGAGTGTAGTATTTATGCAAATCAATGGAAAAAAGCAAATAAAAAGAGAATTTTAAATAGAAAATATTACAAACGAAAAATATCAAACATATACAAGGGGTTACAAAATTTGTTAAACAATATGAAATTGATGCATGAATGTTCATGCATAAATAGAACATATTGTGGACTAATTAATATTGTTATATTTAAAAACAAAACAAAACAAAACAATGCATACTTTTGCATAAATTGTTTAAGAAAAAGGTAGGAAAAATACACAAACAAAAAATATAATAAAACAGCTTATAAAACAAAACCACCCTCAATTTTGTGTATTTACTTAAGCATAATATTCACCTGAAGAAAAAAAAATAAAATATATTAATGTTCTAAAAAGCATTAAATGACTGACAGTTAAAGAAATTATAAATTTGTTGAAACTGGAAAGTTCAAGCTACGGTACGCGGAGATAATGTAAGATGTCTTACATTTCAATGGGCTTAGTATAAAAAATATATTTTAAAGAAATTTGCTATCCGGTTTAAAATAGTCTAATATATAAAAACCAATACCTCATTACCGGTAGTTTTAAAAAATTAAAAACGAGTGCAGATCAATAAGTCCGTGACTTTTCGAACTTCCCTCGTAGTTATATGAAATGCAACACTGCTCCCATCAAATAGCACCTGACTACTGTTAAATTTTAAGCAAATTCCGTCATTTACTTTGCGTTTAACAGCTGTTCAAAACATACAACCTCGTGGATTTTTTTTTTTAAATGGAAAAATGTGAATTTAGAATTCTCATTAAACATTATTTTTTGCGAAAAAAAACCGTCAATTAAACCAAGGAAAAGCTTGATAAATACTATGGGGACTCTGTACCATCGATTTTAATGGTAAAAAAGTTGTTTACAGACTTTCGTTGTGGCCTTTCAAGCACGGAAGATGCCGAATGCTCTGGACGCCCAGATGAGGTCTTTACACCCAAAACAATTAAAAAAATTCACTAAATGGTGTTGGCTGATCGGAGATTGAATGTGCGATAATTGTGGAAGACGTTTGCTCACAATCGACCACCTACGGAATCGTGTGACAGCTTAGTTTTCATGGCAAAAATCCATGAAGTAGACTACGAATTGTCTTCTGATTCGCCATATTCTCCGGATTTAGCCCCCAGTGACTATTTTCTATTTCCAAACCTAAAGAAATGGTTCGGTGGAAGATTTAGCTCCAACGATGAAATTATTGATCAAATAAATGCCTATTTTATAGACCTCGAAAGATCCTATTTTTTGAAAGGGATACAAAAATTGGAGAAACGTTGGACTAAGTTTATTAAGCTAAAAGGAGATTATGTTAAAATTTTTTTTTTTTTTTTGCAAAAAAAAACTGTTTCATTCAAAAAGTCACGGACTTATTTTGACCCACCCTCGTATGCTAGATTTATATACGAAGGTTTTGTGCAGATTTTCCTCTTTGTGTCGATTGCGATTGAAATTTCCAAAAAAAAAAAATTCGTATTACACAACTTCTAATAAGGAGTAAACTACATGAAAAATTTCGAGTTCCACCCTTTAGCGGTTTAGGCTATTTTAACCTTTTTGAATCCAGATTTGAGTAAAATGATAAGAAGACCTTTGAACACTATTTCTTGTCTCGTTCGTTTAGCTTATACTCCAGGGAACACAAAAATTAAGATACAGGTTTTTGGACTCCCATTTTTACCACGTTCCTGACAAAACATTAAAAAGGCATGTTATCAGTAAATTGGACTCCAGAGAACACATATTTTAAATTTTAGGTTTCTAGCCAAAGCGGTTTGGGTAAGACTTAAAGGGGGAAATTCGCGTCTTTTAAATTCCGATTTTGCCACTTTGCTGACGAACTACCTTGTCAATGAATAAGCTCATATTCCACGGAATACTTATTTCTTCAGGTTTCTAAACATTAAGGGGGAATTTGTCGCTTTTAAATCCTCTTTTTATAACTTTCCAGTGGAAAATTCCAAAAAAAACTACCTTTTTTATATATTAGCCTTTACTGGGAACACATATTTCAAATTTGAGGTTTGTAGTGAATGTCGTTCTCACAGGTAGTTAAGGCGGAAAATTGCTTCCTCTTTGATTACATTCCTGCCGAAAATTCCAAATTGAATCTCATCAGTAAATTAGCTCATATTTCAGGAGCACATATTTTTGGTTTCAGGTTTCCAGCTAAGTCGAGTGAGGTAGGCGGCAAGGAGAGAATTTTTTCCTTTTCTAGCGGGTGTCCTGGCTCCAGCGGAATCTAATAACATTGTTAATTTTTCTGGCATTTCTCTAATTGCATTAAATTATAATAAGTAATACCTTTAAAATTTACAAAAAATTTTTACTGTCATATGCATATAATACATTTAGTTGATTCTTATAACAGACTTATAAGGGAAAGTTATTGTTGTTTTACATGTAGAGTATTCAAAAAACCGGCCTTTTGAAAAAACCGGTTTCGGTTTTCTTCGAAAAATCTAATTTTAAAAAAACCTGTTTCGGTTTCGGTTTTTGCAGAAAAAACCGGTCAACCGGTTTTTTTCGTTTTTTTTTAATTTGAATAAAAAGCTTATATAATTTGTTAAAAAATAGAATTTAATAAAGCTAGAAGTGGAAAATACTCTTTCACTAATAGTAGATGTTGGACAAATAGTCAAAAGACAATTATATAAATTGTCCAACTTTTCAGTTCTTTTGTCGCATTTATCAAGATATATGAAATCATCATATGTGACCTTCTCCGAGAAAAGAGACCTAGTGTGGCAAAAAACGGGTTTGGACTTAAGAGTGGATTCTGGTACCTAAAAGGGTGTAGAATAAGATGAAATGAGTTAGATTTCTGATAAAAATTTATTTACCCCATAAAAACGTACAAAACGAACTTGGGAAAATCGATAAAAATGGAAAAAACATTAAAATTTTACTTTTTTTGATTTTAAATTGTTTTTAAATTGTCACTCTAAAAGCGAAAAAAAAAATACGTCACCACATAGGCAAGACGTCACCAAAGTCGGCACCCAATCATAACCAACCATACCAAATCGTATTTCCCAACTGAAGGTGTGTTCACAGTGATAATGCGTTATAAAACTTTAAATGCGTTTTTCCCAAAGCTTCACTTTCAAACACTAGGTCCCTTTTCTAGAAGAAGGTCACAAATAATGATGAATAATTTTGTACAGTCTCTTTTTGAGGATTTTGAATGCTCTTTGTGTTATATAGATCAGAAATTAAACTATTTGAATTTGGAATATCCACAGTTAAGTCTTCATCGGAATCTATCAGACTTACATCTAAATCTTCATAACCAAACAAACGATTATAAAAGTGTTCGGAAAAAATTAAAGAGACCAAGTAACCCAGTTGGTGATGTAATTAAAAAAACCGGTTAACCGAACAAAAAAGACCGGTTTTCGGTTTTCTTCGAATTTACAAAATATTCGAAACCGATCGGGTTTTAAAAATAAAGAAACCGGTTGGCCGGTTTTCGGTTTCGGTTTTTGAATACTCTATTTACATGTTAATTTGATTTATAAGTGTGTTGTAAAAATCAACAAAATATCTATGTTAATATTTAACGACACCTACTTCGCCCATGTTTTAGTAAAATTAAAAAAAAAAAAACTGTTCTTTGTTTTATTTCTGTCCTATGAATATTCGTGACTATTTCTTACGTAATATTTCGTCAGTGATTCGTCAGACCTACTTACATCTGAATGGATACGTAAACATACAAAATTTGCGCTTCTGAGGCATTTATAAACTACGTTTCATTCAGGAATATCCACTTCAAAGTCACTGAATAGTGTGACATTTACACCAAAGGTGTCATCGGTCCTTGTTTCTTCGAGGACATCCTGGGTAACAGCGTTACTGTGATTGGTGACCGATATAAATCATGCTCAATGAGTTTTTATTGCCGCATATTGATAAATTGGGACTAGGAAACATGTGGTTCCAACAGAACAGCGCAACTGCACACAAGCAATAGACTATGGAAGCTTTTAAAGGGAATATTCGCCAAAGTTCTCTCCAGACCGATAGAAATTGCGATTAAAAGAGCCCACAACAATGGCGGTGCCTACTTAACCGATTTAATCTTCAAAAATTAATACACGCAAAGAAAAAACATAGTTGGGTCAATCATATTCGAAGAGCATCATATATTTTTAGGTTTATGGTTGTGCCAAAGATAATCGTACTATATCATGGTTATGATATTATGATAATAAAATAACCATATTTTTACCATAATATGGTCCTTACATTTATATTATGATTCAAAAATTACCATATTATGGTCCTAAATAAACATTTTATATTGAATTTAACATAATACGATCACAACTAATCATAGTATGCTCAAAATGTTATCATATTATTGTCCCTCATAACCATATAATGATTCCTGGATTATCATTATATGATCCATAATCTAATAAAATTTCTTAAAGGAAAAGTTCTTAGAAACCATGAAAAAAGCTCCTAAATTTAAGAATATTTCCTTTAGAAATGTTTTTTCTAAAAAAAACTTAATATTAAGGACTTTTTGAAGAAAAATTGTTAAGGAAAAAAAAATTATTTATTGATTGTTGCCAGCATTTTGTCGTTGTATAATTATCATATTTTTTCATAGTCAGAATTTTTGTTACCACAGTATGGTTACAGCCAATCATGATATAAAATAGAATGTGCCAATCATAAAATAGTAAAATATTTACTAAATAATGGTGGTAGCGACCATGTTGATGGTTAGAAAACCAATACCTTGGTTGTGACAACCATACCCGATTGGAGCAAGCACAATATAGTAGCAGTGATCATATTGCAACCATGTTTTTTCTCTGCGTGTAGAAACAACTTAAAGGTCCAAATAAATATTATAAAAAATTAATTATATCGTTCCATTTCAAAGTAATAGAAAAACAACATCGTTGAGTGTTTTTAAACCACCCTGTACTGAAAATCGACAAAGACTGTAATCGGCAAAATATCAATGATCGGATTCGTTTGTGTACGTTGTCTGCACTAGCTTTCACGGTAGTAGTGCTAACAATCGATAGGTAAAGACCATCGGCTGATTAGTGATTTGTAAAACTGATCAGCAACTTGTGTGGCGGTCGGAAATATTCACTGTAATCGATGACTGTTTGTGTGGCTGAAATATCACAATTGGGAGGCCGGCACATGTCGGCTAGCGGCGGAAACAGCGAAGGCCGGTGATATATTCTAAGTCACTTAGGTGATCAGTTGGCCGAAGTCGCTGAGAAGAGCAGTCAACCCAAGTTGCTAAAAAGCAGTCAACTGAAGCTGTTAAAGAGCAGTTAACCGAAGTTGCTGAAGAGCAGTAATTGAAGTTGCTGAGGAAAAGTCGAAGTAAGCTTTGGTTATTCTGAGATATGTTAACAGGTCTAAATAATTTAAAAACAAATATACGGATAGCCCTTTAAATAAACTACAGTCAGTTACTATAAAAATATTTTGAGTGTATTTAAAATAAAGGTCCAATTTAGGTAAAATTGTTCTCTTATAGATTAAAAGGTTTGCCCTTTCAGCCTGATATCATTTTTATTTTCGTTTATTTCGATGGTGTAAATTGCACCTTCATATCATGTGGGTTTTGTCATTCATCACGTTTTATACTACAAAACCAAAAAAAAAAAAAAACAAAAAGAAACAACGAAAAACTGGGTCTGTTATAACAATTTCTGTGTTGTTTTTAATGGTTAATGGTTCCATTTGCTTAATTTGTAGATTTGTTGTAACTACAACTGACGAAACAATTTTAATTGGCATGAAAAAATCTCTTTCCAACATGAAGAAGAAAACAACAATAAAATCGTAAAGTTGTTTATGACGTTTTATATAAACAAAAAAATAAATAAATTTTTAAATAAGGAATATACAAAAAAAATTTAATTTAAATTCCAATTTTTTATAACATATAAAAAATAATTTTAGTTCATTGTTAAACAACATTTTTGTGGGTGGAATATAACGTATATTTCTTGTCTTTTTTTGAAAGGTGTTATGCAGTTTTTTTTTATCTAGATTTCAAACTTTTTTTTATAATATTTCATTTATTATTTGTTAAAATAAAACTTCCTCTAGGGACTTATGTATAAATGAATATAAAAAAAATACACAAACACACAAAAGTATGGTTGCATTTATTTGGCTTTCAAGTGGGCTCTTTGTTAAGAAACCAGACAGTTTTCCTCAGTCGTTTAGTCGATCGGTGGGAATGAATGGTCGAAGGGTCGGTTGTTTAGTTAAAATAAACAAATGAACACATAATCGTTTAATACAAGTACAAGTAAACAACAAACTCATCGTCTTTATCATCAACAACAGCAACAACAACAATAATAATATCAAGCACAACACCAGCAATGCGATTTCTTTATCATGATTTTAGTTATTATTGTTGCAACACCTTTGTATGCAAAGTAGAATAATTTATAAAATTTTATATATGTATGTCTGTCTGTCTGTTTGTTGCTTGTTATTTTTCCCAAAAAGTGCGTGTAACACGTTTCGATTTAAAAGTATTTCGTTATGTGTGATGGTGCTCCTGGCAAAACTATAAACACCACATGTCTACTTTTTTCTTTCTTTCTTTACTACAACACTCCACCAATAACACCCAAATTTTATGCTTAACAATGATTCACAAAAAAGCACGACAAAACTTCCCTTTCATGCGAAATTTTATTAAGGGTATTCCCCATAAATAAATTGCTGACATAAATGACTAATCATCTTAAGCGCAAGGCTGCCTTTAGGCACTGTTAGATCATTCTTCTGTTTTACATATTTTTAAAAATCATAAAATTTTGATCTTGAATAAGCCAGGCAACCACAAAAGTTGCGGTCTAAGGTCTCGTCATCCATCCCTATAAGATCCTATAAGATATTAACTAGGCACAATCCATTCGAGAGTCTTACTATCTTAGTTAGTTCCCTTTTACTGTTCCTTAGTTTCTCAGCGACTCTCGCGGAGTCCCATATTGTTCTATAAGTGATATCAGTCTATTGACCTGGTTCAAACCTTGAAGAAGAATCAAACCTTGCTAATTAGTCAGCAGTCTAGTTTCCTGTAATGTTACAACATGCTCTGGAACACAATAATTTTAGTACTGCCCCTGGATGAGAAGTTATTGATTTTCTGCTTGTATCCGAGGGTATAGGCTGATGTTAGAAAGTTTGAAGAGATTGTTTGGGTAACCTTCTGCATATCTGTTTTTTTACAATAGACCAACACTCATGGGATGCCCTTTGGAATAAGGTTTGTGGACATTTGATTTGAATTTATGTTATTGTTAGTAACAGGAAAAATCTTAGCGGGTAGTTTATTCAACAAAGGCCTTGTACGACCGATAAACGAATTTTTTCTGTAATGCGATGTGTTGTCAACTGGCCAGTCGACTACTAACGAATGTGCTGTACCACATAAGCTAGTATTCCGGAGATAATTCACCTATATCGGCAATGTTAATGTTGATAGAACAATGATACACAACCCACATTCCCACGACACTTCACTGAGTCAAATGAAATAAATTCCTTACTGTCAATAATGAATGCTTACACCCTGCCAAAATATACTTTAAGGCTCCTGCCCATATATGGAACTTGTATTCCATCTTTGGTCGGATATAGGTTGTATAAATAGTAAAGAGATCGTATAGAGTCAAATATTTCTTACATGATTTTAGGAAACCAAGACAGTCCAATGCTTTCTTCCACACTTCAAATATGTTGTTATGCCAACTGGAATCACATTGAATTCTCATGCCCAAAACATCTAGAGTATCCAACTCCACGATATTGACACCACCTATATTTTCTGATGGCATAGACGAACCCACAGCCCTATGGATCAACATTTGACATTGGGTCTCACATGCATTGAAATCTACCTTATTATCAAGAACCCACACGAAGACTACCGAAATGTCATGATTGAGTGTGTCATTCATAATCTGTCTTTCGCCTACTGCCTCTAAAAGGCTTAGCCTTTAATCGAGCGGTAAATGTTGCTGTCATCAGCGAAAGAGTATAAATGGATGAAGGTTTGATCTATAAGTTCATTTATAAATATTCAGGTTTTTGGTCGAATTCCTAACAATGAATAGAAAAGTTGGTAAAGGCAGAAAGAAGTGATGCACCCGTAATTTAAGCTGAAACTCGTAAAAAATCCCATCAACAAGAATACGTGTAGTGTTTACCATCGAAGGCGATGCCAAGAACAAACTCTGGCTCTCGAGAATGTATCGTAGCATCTTTCATCGACAGTTCGGGGGTAAAAGAAAGTTCAAATTTTTTTGATATAAACTTTCGGTTCTTAGTCGACCCCTAACCGTAATGGAGAAATAATCCAAGGTTCCTGGACTAAAACGATGTTGATCCATTCGGAGTTTTTCTATTGTTTGTGTTGGCAAATTTACTACGATGTAGGTAAACCTGTATAAGCAAGGTCGTTGGTTGGCCAATTACGTTTGACTCATTTGAGGATTTCAAAACTTCAGAATCCACACCTGTCATGTTCGCTTGAGGCTTCCTCTTGAAAATGAATCTTCAATATCTTGTGTAGTTTTGCCATAGGCATATTCACTGTACTCGTTTTTTATATTACTAGTAAAATGTAAACATTTGAGCTAAATATATTAAGCTAAGCCAAATCGTCATAATTTCGTAAGTAACAACAGAAAGGTTCTTGGTACAAACCCGCTTTGCTTTGAGAGTTGGTTTTTTTTTTGATTAATTTTCATCTTTTTTGGACATAATCGCCTAAATTACCCAATAAAACGTTTCAAACTTATAGTATAAAATTCATTAGAAATTTTTGTTCTTGCAAATAGGATTCACAGACCGTTTCGGAGGGCGGAACCCTCTCGTTTCAGTATCTACCGCAAGGTTATAACTAAAGTTAGTCTGATTATTTAGGTGCAAAAAATCACAGTTTAAACCCATCCTAATTAAATAAATGAGAATTTTGCTATTTTAAACTTTATGGAGTTGTATTCCATTTTCGAACGAATACAGGTGTTATATGTAAATAGTGAGAAGATCAGACGAAGTGAAATAGTTCTTGCACCGGTTAAGATAACCTTAACACTCGAATATGCTTCTTTGGACACCGGAATGAAGTGATTTTTCCAGCGAATATCACATTAAATTCTCATGCCCAGAACATCAAGAGCATCCGATTCCTTAATATCGACAACCCAAGTTTGTACAGATGGCTCGGCACGTATATGGGTAGTTCACAAATAACATTGAGTCATGCGTGTATTAAAATCCTTTCCACTCAGAGATTGTCGTAAGTTGCGTGTATCATTCATATTTTGCCTCATACCCCTTACCTCCTCCAGATGTTGTTGTCATTTCCGAAAGAATATATAGGGTTTAAAGATTGACTCAAAGATAAGAAAAAGTGAGGTAGAAGGAAATGAACAATGCGGTACCCCTGAATTCAGCTGAAACTTGTCGGATAAAACCTCATCTTTAAAAAATCTTATATGACGATCACTGAAAAAAACTAGATATACATCGGTGATGACTTCTCACCGATAATTGTTATGGTAGTTATTATAGTTCCTAGCCGAACCTTTTTCAGGATTGACTGAACATTGACAACCTTCCAACATGATGGAAATATACCTTTACGGTACGATGTAACAAATAAGCTTTCTAATGGATGCAATAGCGTCAAATAGTACTGTTTCAGCACCGTGAATCATTGCCGTGCATCATAACCGGTATACCATGAAGGCCCGTTGACTTGTTCACGTTAAGATTCGTAAGACCCTCTCAACAGCATAAACTCGAAAGAATATCTTGGGCATAGTATGAGACACTTTCTGTAGCTCGGACAGTGGTTGACTGCTTTCAGCTAGAAGGTTGCCATTTTCAACCGGTTCAGTGAATAATTTGTCATCCCTTATAAGAATTGGAATGGAGGAAGCATTTTTCCTTGGTTTTTTTAACAAAAAACCGGACGGTACTACAGCCCGAGAAGCAGAAAGAACCTAAGCAGGAATATTCTGTCCGTAAAAAAACTTCTCGAGGTTAAGTACCTTATCAAATGTAGACCTTGCCTGTTTGCTTTGCAGAAAAGTAACGGTGTTTTTTTTAACACCGTTACCTGGATATTTATCAACAATACTTATTTCTTAGTTAATATACTTTACAGGAATACAAGACTTCATTCCCAGCACAATCCGACTTTCTATCATATTCGCAACGGCATTAAAAACGTCCTCCAGGAAACAAAGTTGCCAATTAAATAACCGATAAAAATTGTTGATTTTATCTTTTGTCTACAACCTTTGATTCTCAAAAGTATTACAGTATCTGCATAATTTATGGTGAAATTTTAACATATAAAATTACTTTTTTTATTGTATATAGATATAACGTGAATACCCTTACTATGATATTAAAGATATTATTCATATTTTTTGTTAGTTGAAGTAAAGTTTTTTTTTTTAAATTGTACAGGAAGTTTTTCTTTACAGGGAAACATTTTTATATAAAGACAATTTAAAATAATTTGCGTTTTATTTAATTTGGAAACAAACATTAAAACTTAAAGCGGGCCATGAAATGAGCACTTAAAGGAATTTTTTATTAAAGAAGAAACAAAAAAAAACACAGCAGGTATTCCATAAAACTCCCTAAATAAAATTATTTATATATTTAGGCTTGCTTGACATATGACTGAATTGTGTATGTTAGTAAATATACAATTTTTAGTATTTGTTTTATAAACTATGTCTCCACGGAGTATTTATATAAGTCATGACATTAACAACAAATATTGATTTAGGACAGATGTTAAACATACACAACTCATATACAAAACTAAATAAATAGCTTTGGAAATATGTATGTTGTATACAACAACAACTCCCAACAATGAAAACTCATTCATTCATTTGAGTATCTGCAATTTTTGTTGTATTCGTATGTTTGTGAAATGTCAAGTTTAAAATATCATTATCATGATCACTCTACAAATCTATCTACAGATTAACTTTAAACGCCCACTGATTTTAAATCATTTTTTTATTTTCAATTATTTTTGTGTGTAATCTCTATACCCGATAATTAATCATGTTTTTATGTTTTAATTTTTTTTTTTTGATTTCAGTTTTTTATATAAAAAATGATTATTTTTTTAATAAGCTGCATGTGTGAGTTTTATATGTTGTTTGGGTTTTGTATTATAGTTGAAGTTGTTGTTCTACATTTTAATCTATGAGATTTTTTTTGTAACATCCAGCTACATTTTTGACATAACATTATTGTTTTTCATAATGATTTATGTTAAATGTTGCCATAAAATTTGTTTCAACTGATTGATATTTGTGACATAATGAAATGGAGACAATTGAAATCGATACTTGTAGGCAATACATTAGAAAAAAATATTGTGTTAGTCCATTATAAACAACTTTAAATTATTAACCCTTAAATGCTCGAGTTTTGTTTCTGTATTTGGCACCAAACATACTATTTAAAGACACTCTCGTTACTTGAGAAGTTTTTTAACATCAATATGTTTATATACAAAGCGGGGCAATAAGTATCACCCTATTGGAAAGTGCTGCCATTTTTGCAAATAACATCGTATGTCAGTTAGGTTTTGACATTCGTGAAGTAGACACGTGCGAAATTTATAGTGAGTAACAATGAATCGCTGTTTTGTATTTGAATCGTGATTTTGGAACTCAACGACGAGTCTCGTTTTTATCCCAGCGGCCACGTCAATAAGCAAAATTATTGGGTTTGGGTGACAGAAAATCCACGTATATTTCATGCAGTATCTTTACAACATCTCAAAGACAACGTATGATATGCAGTTACGTCGGAAAAGGTAAGTGAACCTTATTTTTTCGAAGAAGCCTACGGTAACGCAGTTACGGTGAACGACGGCCGCTATAGAGCCTGGATTTGGAGAACATGTGCTTCCGAATGGACGAAATCACTTGTCATACTGCACGCAACACAATACACATTTACAAGGATGCCTTTCCAACACCTGTAATCTCTCATTTCGGTAATTAAGTTTGGCCGGCCATATCTTCCGATTTGACTGTCCCGGACTTCTTCCTCTAAGAATGTTTGAAGTCTTTTGTGTACGCGAACAATTCCTGCACCTAAGAAGAGTTAAAGAACAGCAATCGACCTCAAATTGACTACGTTATACCATAAATGCTGCGCACAGTTATGCAATATGTAATCAAAACAGCCCAAATTTGCATCAACGCCAACGGCGGCCATTTGTTTCACGTCACTTTTGACAATTTATAAAAGTGATTAAAGATAATCTGTCAATAGCCGAATAAGTTTTTACTTTAAACAAAAGTTAGAGAAAAAAATCAGATGGTTACCTAATACCACATCAAAAAATATTTCTTATATGAAATCATATATTGAATATTGATCAAGTTTTTTCTGCATTTCATTTGACATTTTTCAATTTCAGACTAACTCAATTTAAACCATGAAAAGATACACAATCGAGCAACGAGTTAAAGTTATTCAGGCTTATTATGAAAATGGGCGTTCAAATCAAAATGTACATACTTTGTGATTTCTTTGGTCAGCATAATCGACCAAATGTTTTCACAATTGGGAGAATTGGGAGAATTGTGGGCAAATTTCAGCAAACCGGGTCTGTGAAAACACCTGTGCATGCTCGCCCAGTTGGATCTGCGCAAAACACTGCTGTTGTTCGTGATAGTGTGTCATGAGGTCGGCCAAGCATTTACCGTGAATGGTGTTCGCTACCGCGAGATGATAATGAACTTATTGTGGCCAGGAATGGAGGATATGACCCTGGACGATATGTGGTTTTATTAGGACGGTGCCACTTGCCACACAGCTAACGAATAACGAAACAATGGCTCTTTTGCGCGACAAATTCAATGGCCGTGTTATCTCACGTGGTGGCGATGTCAATTAGCCGCCAATATCATGTGATTTGACACCGTTGGACTTCTTTCTTTGGGGTTAATTGAAAGAAAAGGTGTACGTCGATAAGCCAGCAACAATTCAAGAGCTAAAGGATGAGATAATTCGGCACATTAACGGCATAGAACCTCAATTAGGCCTCAGCGTCATCGAAAATTTGGACCATCGAATGGAGGTGTGCCGCTGATGTCGCGGAGGCCATTTGGCCGATATTTTGTTTCATACATAATTGAACCATACCATATTATCATAATAAAAATAAGTGACAATAATTTCCTAAATAATTTGTGTTTTATTCAAAATTAACATCGGCTCTTAAAATTTTACCGCCCTTTAATTATATCTCGTGCCATATTTGATTATATCTTAAATACGTGCTTAATATGTTCCATCGATTTCACGAGAGATGTTTTGTGCGGTTCAGAAGTAGTAATTTTGACACGGAAGAAAAATACCGCCCAGATCAGCGAAAAAAGTTTAAAGATGATGAATTGGAGGCATTACTCGGTAAAGATTGCTCTCAAAGTCAAGAACTAGCAAAATCATTGGGAGTCTCCCAAGCACCAATTTCAAAGCGTTTGCAAGCAGCAGGATTTATTCAAAAGAACGGAAATTGGATACCACACCTGTTGAAGTATAAAAACTTTAACAGACCATTTTGCGTGCACGAAATACTGCTTAAACGCCATAAAAAGAAGTAATTTTTGCATCTTACAATTACTGGCGATGAAAAATGGATCCATTACGACAACCCGAAGTGAAAGAAATCGTATGTGAAGCATGGACAATCAGCCGAATCAACGCAAAAGGCGAATATCCATGGCTTTAAAGTAATCCTCTGTATGTGGTGGGATCAGACGATCTTTACCGAAGACAATTTATTAGTTTGAAGCGAGCATTGACCGAAAAACGCCCGGAATATGCGAACAGACATGAAGCCATAATATTACATCTAGACAATGCTCGGCCACATGTTGCAAGACCGGTTAAAAACTATTTACAAACAAAGAAAAAATTTGTCAGTTTCCTACTGAAAGGTGTTTACTAACAGGTCAATTGAGAAGTCCCCGGCCTGACACATAGATGGCTAGACTTAAATCGATATGATTTTTAGTTAGTCCTAACCTTCAAAAGACAAGTGTATAAATTTAACAGCTGTCGGATCATTAGTTTATGAATTATAGCAATTTGAGTGAAGCAACTTTTGTTATTGTCAAAAAAAAATGGATAAAAAGGAATTTCGCGTGTTGATAAAATATTGCTTTTTAAAGGGAAAAAATACAGTTGAAGCAAAAACTTGGCTTGATGACGAGTTTTCGGACACTGCCCCAGGAAAATCAACCATCAAGGATTCGTATGCTAAGGTTAGACGTGGTGAAATGAGCACCGAAGATGGTGAACGCAGTGGACGACCAAAAGAGGTTGTTACGGATGAAAACATCAAAAAAATCCACAAAATGATTTCGAAATTGAAATTGAATGAAATAGCAGGTACTCTAAAGATATCAACTGAACGTGTACATCATATCATTCACGAATATTTGGGTATGAGAAAGCTCTGTGTAAGGTGGGTGCCGCGCGAGCTCACTTTTGACCAAAAACAAGTCAGTGAAAATGATGCGAAAATCCATAAATAGGGCTTCGAATTGCTTCCGCATCCCCCGTATTCTCCAGATCTGGTCCCCAGCGACTATTTCTTGTTCTCAGATCTCAAAGTAATGTTCGCTGGGAAGAAATGTTCGTCGAACGAAGAGGTGATCACCGAAACTGAGGCCTATTTTGAAGCAAAGGACAAATCGTACTACAAAAATGGTATCGAAAAGTTAGAGGGTCGCTATAATCAGTGTATCACCTTTGAAGGCAACTATGTTGAATAAAGAAAACGAATTTCGTTACGACAAAAAACGGTTGGTACAACTGAATATTGGGTTTGACAATTGAAAGGGTGTTACTACGACTAAAATCGGTTAGTGCAAATGAATATTGGGTTTCGCAACAAACTTCGGTTAATACAACTGTATTTTAGTTGCAATACCCAAAATATTCAGGTATCATATATGAATATGGTTGTAATGACTGAATTTATAGCTGTATTAACCAAAATACATTTTTCAATTTGGTTGGCACTTTTTTCTGCGTGTATAGTGGTTGGGAAGTTTTACTTCTCCCACCTTATAGTCCAGACCTTTCCCCGTCCAATTATAATTTGTTTCAATCCATGCAGAACGCTCTGGAATACGCTTCACTTCAAAACAGAATATCTGAAATTGGTTTGATTCGTTCTTGACCTTAAAAATGTTCCGTTCTTTTGGCGCCAAATCTATATGTTGCCGAAAAGATATGAAAAGGTCATATCTAACGATGGCCAATATTTTGAATAAATTTATATTGTACCAATATTAAAAATCAATGTAATATATTATTATAAATGATAGTATATTTGTTAGTAGATAACGCCACATATGATTATATATAAACTTTATTGCTCGTGCATCTATTTGCTTTGTATTCAGCAATATAAATAGTATTTAGTAAACGCATTTATTTCGCACATTCCCTACTGAGAAATTAGTGTATAAAATATTTGGAATATTGAAGTACGTGTTTTAAAATACATTAGTCCTATAACAGCTGTTAAGGGAATGACATTAACATTTTTAAAATAAAACATTTATAACACCCATATTTTCGCTAAAAATTGAACAGCGCAATAATTTGGTCAGACAGATGCCAAGACGATAACAATTAAAAGTTCAATGACAAATGTTACTAAACAAAAAATCGATACTAAACAATGGAACAATAAATTGAACAATAACTAATAAAGGGTTGTATTTTATAAAATAAAGATGTAATTTTTATGATAAACCTTCTACCACAAAACATGTTCCTATAATTATAAGTATTTTTTAGAAAATTTATTTTCCTACAAAAATTTATACTACGAAATAAAAAAGACATTAATTTTCCAAAACAAAAAAAAAATCTTGATACAATTATCAAATATGGAGACATTTTACATTGTAAACTTTACTTAAGAGAAACATTTAATAATAAAAATAAATGAATTATGGAACTGCGGTCATTTTATAAAGAAATCATATATCAAATGACTATCTTGATTTATTTTTTTTATTAATACAGCAACAACAACAACAGGAAAACCAAAAACGCATACATGTCGAACTACTTACTACAACAAGCAGAAGAAGAAGATAGAAACTCAACATGAAAACCGAAATCACTGCATCTAAAGTGCGGTTATATTTGTTAGAGTCTGTTGCAGAGACATAGAGAAAGGGAACCATATAGAAACCCCCATATATCACGGGTCAGTGGTGTGGTAAATACAGCAACAAACAATATGTTTATACACTACAGACAACAACATACTGTTGCAGGAAAGTACTTAATAAACCACACACTACACTTACGGTGGCTTGATTTAACAACCTAAATACGAGTAAAATGTAAAATTTTTACAAACAACATTTACAAATACGTATGAATACGTTGCTCATTTGAAAACAACAAAACGAAATTACAAAAACCTAAAGAGGAACCATTAAGTTGAATCTTCATTAGATTAGATTGTATGTTATGTTTAAGGTGACCAGATTTACACATAGAAAAACAATCAAATATAGAGCATTATATAAAAGTACAAAAATTAATTAAACATTGTTTAGGCAGAAAAAGTTTTCTAGGATTATGACTATATTTATAATGAGCAAATGGTCTTAATGTCCATAGAGAGTATATGTATCTATGTTTAATTAAGTATAGTGATCATGACCCAAAGCTCTATAATTTTCTTAACCAATAATTGTTTCCAAATATTATTTTTAAAATAAATGTCTACCTTAAATTTAATTTTTATGATTTTTTTTCAATTAGTAATTTCATGTTTTCTATAATTGTTTTTATTAATATTTAAAGTAACTCAAAAAAGAACTGAATACAATTTTAATAAAAACGATTAGATAAAAAATCGATCTTTTGTGTAGTCTTATTTTACCCTAAATATTGAAGCCAACTATGCAAATCTATGCACAGATTTCAAAATATCCCTGTGTGATAGTGTATCCACTAAGGAATTGTATTAGGAGGCTACAATATATGTTCAGCCGTCTCAGCATCCAATTCGTAGAACCTACAAGCATCCAAATCAGACAGACCTCTAATCCTTAAATTGTACCTTAGATTACAGTGTCTAGTAAAAATACCGTAAATATGTCCTTTCTGTTTAGAGAAAGAAGCTTCCTGGAGTTTTCACCAGATGAATCTCTTAGCATGGCGGGGGCCAATGGTTGCATTCCAACACTCAATGCTCTTGGATTCCCTTCTAATTTTTTCTCTGGAAAGCCGGGCCTTCCAACCCATTATCTTTACCTGCCTTTTCTTTATTCTTTTTTCCAAAGGGTATAGCAATGGTCTCCAAGTGGTAGTGTACTTTGGTACACAACCTTTTCAATCTTATCTATCCTGCAGGTACACCACAGAAAGGTTGAGGTCCAAAGAAGTAACGTCGGACCTCACAGGTGGCCATCGTGTTAGCCCAGCTTAGGATTAACTTTTTGAATTTACCGGGTCTATTGAGAGACTAGATGTAGTTCAGGACAAGTCTAGACGACACGTCATAGAACACTAATGCCCTGAGTGCCGCTTGACTGTCCGAAAGAACATAAATAAGTGCTCCCCCTTGTGAACCCTCTAAGACACTCCGATGCACGAGATCTCCGTTGAAAATTGGGTCCAATGACGCCCGCACCCGTATCGCCAGCGATCTGTTTCAAGCAGTCAGTAAACCACACCTGTGACTCCAGTAAAGGTTCCCAAAATTTGTTGGTCCATATGCTCCTATCGAAAATAATCACATCGTAATTTCTGGAAAAAATTTGTCTTGGTAACATCTTGTCCGTGACCCTGGCCAGTGGGTGGTCAATGAACAGCACCGCTATCTTCATGTGTCCCCGCAGCTCACTTCCCTTGATATTACCAAGCTCCCAGAGACGTTGAACATACAGGCGTCCTCAGTTTCCGAAATATGTTTGAACTCTAGATCGTTCAATTCCATTAGTAGCTCATTAAAAACCTCAATCCAAAGTAGAGGCGACAAAACACCTCCTTATGGAGAACCTCTAGTGGCACATAAGGTCTTAGATGAACCACCAATTTTCAATAAAATGACCCTGGTCCATTTTATGATAATCGGAGCAATACCCCTTCCAAACATAGCCCCTTGGTCGTCAATGAATAACACCGCTATCTTCATATGGCCCCGCAGCTCACCTCCCTTGATATTACCAAAGCCCCTTGATCCCCCTTGACGTATTATCGAAGGCACCCTGTACGTCAAGGGAATCACAAAGGGCAATTTGTTTCACTTCTAAAGCTTTTTCACTTTCAGCGACAACGTGATGGATCACAGTCTCAGTGGATTTTTCCCTGCTTATACGCAAAATGTAGCCCATTAATCGGCATGCAATTGGTGTACACATCCCTGATATAATAGACCAAGGCTTTCCCCATCATCTTGAGAAGAAAAGAACTCAGACTTATCGGTCTGTTCAACAAAAACAATTTTATAAAAAGAGCCAGAATTAACTAACAAATTAACAATTTATTTATCATTTAGCCGGCAAAACCATTACGTTGTTAGCATAGAAAAAATGCCTGGGGTCCCCAAATGAAAGTGGTTTAAAAAGAACCTTATTACAGAATTAGCATATATTCAGGTTTCTAACAAAGCGATTTGATCAGGCCGTCAAGGAGGGGACTTTCCTCTTTTTGTTCTTCTCTGTAGAAATTTCCAAAAATCCTATCTGACCAGATATGTTCGCAGGAAAAGAAACCTTCATACCAAATTTTAACTTTTAAGTCTCAGCTGTGGAAAAGAGAGAGTATTTTTCCATTGACCCTCCCCTTGGTATTTTGGAAAAATTCCTTCTAAGCAGATGTCTGCACTGGAGTAGGATTGAGAAGGTATTATAATGGCAGATGAAAAAATCCTATCAGTGTCAAAATAACATATGATTTAAAAATATGCCTAAATTTGGGCCACCCGTTATAAGCAATATGGGTACTTTATTGCTCATGATCACAAGAATTTTTCGAAATACTTAAAATACTTCAATTTCAAGCTACAAATCTGGCCACTCTATACATAAACTTCTGGTTATGCATAAAGTAAAATAGCAGCAGCAATAGTCAAAGTACATACGAGTACATTCATAAAATTCAGTAAAAGTTTGTATAATTATATGTTATGTTATACATATACGTTATAGTAATGTAAACGAGCCGAAGCGAAGTCAAAAACCATATTACAAATTATGAACAAAAAAAAATAAAAATAATGAAAAAAAAGTAAAATAGGTCGTAACAATTGCCGCACTATCGATTTTTAATATGACTACAACAATTTTGTATTGTCTGATGTGGTGGTGGTGTTGTAATACACACATCACAAACAAGAAGATTGGAGTGAATGAATGAATGAAATTGTATGCAACAATGAAAAAACCACCAAATATGAAAGTTAATATTGAGAAAAAAAAAAAAAAGAAATTAAAAATAAATAAATTCAAGTTAAATACTACTAAATAGAATTGAAAATATACCCCAAAAAAATGTACACACTCAAAAAACACAGATTCATTTTGCTTGGTTATCATCACACATTGAATGTATTGTTAATTACCATGTACGAATGAAATAAAATACATTAACTGTAAATAAAATTTATGTAACAAAAAAAAAAAATATTCTCAACCAAAAAACTATAAAAATTTAAAATACTATTTGAGTTGAAAAGGGCATCACCATTCTCATCTTTACACAACAAAAATACTAAAATAAACCTCTAGTCCATTCACTAAAATAATACTTAAAATCTAATGATATTTTTTTAAACAATAAAATTCAATGTCAATGTATTTTAATTGTCATTTATGTACAATTTTAAATGATAATTTCAGTATTTGTTTATTTATACAGTGATGTTATTAGTATGTGGGTATTTAAAAAATATAAACAATTGTCATCACAAATACTTTTTTGTTGTTGTAATAATTACACATAATAAACAATAATTATATTAAGGGGTATAATGATATTTTATACAGTTTCAATTTTAGATACCCTACATCGAATTTAAAAGAATATAAATTTTACATAGAGTTTGTACATAATTTTCTTAATTTTTGCTGGAGTCCAAAAATGTCTCAAGTGCTACAAATAGCTCTTCTTTTTTTACTTAACAATTTTAACCTATTAATGGCCAAATAAAATCTGGCGGAGAACATTAAAAAAAATATATTTATGTTGTAGACAAAGGCGTCAAATAGGATAAAGTAAAATCGAAATTAAAAAAAAAAATAATATATCTTTGTAAATTGTCAAGGAGCAGAAAGTGAAAACTGGCTCTCCCACACACACCGTTTTGAAATTTGGTTTTGTAAAATTTAATTCAACAGGTTCAATAAGTGCCTAAGTAAATAATGAACACTTATTATTCATATGTATATTTAAATTTTTATAACAAATTTCAAAAATTAAATTTTTTCCTTAATGAAAATTTAATACTTTTCAATTGCCATCAAACGATATAAATTTAAACAATAATTTAAATTTAGTTGGCTCTTATTTTATTTTAATCAAATTATAGGACGAATAGAGTCAGAGAAAAAGGAAAAAATCAAGGTGTACCAATACTGGTACATTGGCCATTAATGGGTTAATGGCTTTTTCATATGTGTGAAATGTGTCATAAATTTTTTTCCAATGTAACGTTTCATCAAAAATCATCATCTTATTTTCATTCGCTATAACTTTTGTTTAGGTTAGGTTGAAAAGAGGAAGGGCCATTCGTCCTTCATGTTCACCCAGAATGGGTGACATACACATTTGCCAGAGGATCGGCATGTTGTGCGCTTTCCAAACACCGCGTGAAAAGCCGGGCAAAAACAAAGGAAGTGCTCCAGAGTCTCATCGTCCTCTTCACAGGCTCTACACACCACAGAGTCACTCCAACACAATTTCGAAGGGTGTGATCACAGCCCACTCTGTGAGAATTCCCATTATGTTGGGCAGTTCGCGTTTCCGCAACCTTAAAATAACCCTTGTCCTGTTCACGTCCAGTCTTTTGTGATCGCACCAACATTATCCCCATTCCAGATCTTCTTGTGCATGTTAGTGGCCCGTTTTCATCATCCGAAGAGACCTTGAATTTTAAAGGTTAACAGAGACCAAGTTCGATCCATCCCTGGCCAGGTCGTCAGCCTTCTCATTTCCCTGCACTCCACAGTGTCCGGGTACCTACATCAACCTCACACGACCCCAGACAGAATAAGCGTTTATCATCCTCTTGCAGTCCAAAACCCTCTTCAATTACACAGACTCCTAACTATCAGTGAATATGACTGCATACCCAGAATAATCAGTTACAGTTAAAAATCGAATAAACTCCATAATAGCCACAACCTCCGCTTAAAAAACGGTGTCGGAAGCACATTTCCATTCTCAAATCTCCACAAAGGAAACCTATACCATTTCTTCCATTCAGTTTGGAGCCATCAGTGTAGAAATGAATTCCATTCCTCTTATAAATTTTATTTCAAGCCAAATCAAACTTCAATACAGACGTCTTTCAAAATACACAGTATGAGAACTGGACTCGTCCTGTTAGAACCATATGTACTCCAAATCCACATCGTCAACTTCAGTAAAGAAAAATTCAGTCATCATGTCTGTCATTATGGCGCTTTTTAATATGCGTATGGTCAAAAAAGAACCTGTTATAGCATTGTAAATTGCATTTCCCGTAAAAACATCACTTGAACTTTAATTGCCTTAAAAAGTAATTTATATTGTAAAAAATAATATTTTTTTTTCATTTTCTAAGAAAGACACGAGACAATCACAATAAATCCAGAGCAAATTATTTACTAGAAAAATAATAGTATTGTATATTAATGGGGTTATTCCGTAACTATATGAAAAGATGTCACATCGAAATATGCAACTCGACCATATTTAAAATAGTCACATTATGTTAAATTTTCCTAAAGGTACACTCACAATATATTTTCCGTTACAGACTGTAGTTTATTTAAGAAGTAATAGGTAAAGTTTATTTTTAAATGAAGAATCAATTGAAATTCATAGAAATATATTTTTTAACTATTTGAATCAGTCATTCAAAAAACAAACTATACAAATTTACAGACATTCAGTAGGAGTGGATATTTTCAGTTAAATGTAAAATTTTGTGTTTTCTGTTTCAAAAAATATAAATTCATATAATTCCTTTTTGTTTTTTTACCAAAATAGTTTGTAAATATACAATATTATTTCAATAAAAATTACAAGAAATTATTCAAATATACATACACACAAAGCCAATAAAAATATATACATCTGCGTGCGTTGTCTTCTGTTTTGTAATTACATACAAATAAAAAAACTTTCAATTTGAAAAACAAACCACAAAAGTAGTTTTTTCTAACTTTTTGTCAGTAAAAATTTGATGGTTATTTTAAACGACTTTCTATTGTTTTTATTTTTGTCGATTATTAAACAATGATTGAAAATAAACAACAAAATGGGTTGAATATAATGAAAAATCAGTAGTCCTCTTTTTGATTGTATTTTCGATTAATTTAATATGTATTTTAAGTTGTTTTTAACGAAATTATATCGTGAGTGTATATACAAAAATTTACCTAAATATAATTTTGATATTAGTGACTCAACCTGTGCTAAATATATCAAAGTTACATATTTAAACATGACAAATTTTCACGTAGTTACAGAATAACCCCATACAATTTCGTGAAAACAAATTGTATTATTACGTAAAATTCATTATTGTGAAAAATAATTATTTTTTTATAATGAGTATAACAGTTTTTCACTTGCAACCCGAACAACTTACTATGCTTAACATTGGAGATTGCACCAAAAAATAGTATATTTACTTTGGATTCGGACTCTCTATTATATATTCGAGTTTCATCCAAAGCGGATTGTAAGCGTTGGGGATTCCCTTGTAAGCCACAAAAGAATTTACAAATCGGCAGAATATTTTTTAATGGCTTATATTTTGTAATTTTTCAAAAGACCAACTAAAGAACAGCATTGCATTTTTTGATTTAAAAAATACTTAAAAGAAACCATTTTTACACAGTTTTTTCTATTTTTCTTGTAAATTTTTTGAACTTAAGGCAGACTTAAGACAGATACAGCTTTAGCTTAAGTGACTTAATGTCCGAAAATTTAAAATTTTTTAAAATTTCATTTCTTACAAAAACGAAGCTTGAATCGCTTAAAACAAATATGTATATATGTAATATGTAAAGTATTAAAATTCAAAAAATTTTAATGAAGTACTTTCATTATAAGTCGTTATTGATCTGCCAAAATTTGTATGTACATTATATTGTTTACCACAACGATTTCTCTTTTTTTTAGTAATTCAAATGTTCAAGCAGTGATAATCCATACTTTAAAATTTTGTTTATTTACTTATGGTCAGTCAGTTTCAATAATAATAACAAAAATAACAGCAAAAAATATTAATACTGATTTATAGTTAATGTATATTTTCTTAAATTTTCATAAATGACTGTTAAGTACATCTTGCAAAAATAAACTAACCGATTTATGAGTAAAATGGAGCAGTTTTAATATAAACAAAGATATCTTCCTTCAGAGAATACACTGAAGCCGCGATTAACATGATATTTAAAGTTTACTTTGTTCGCACACAAAAATATTTATTTTTTTCAAACATATAAAAAAATTCAATCTGTATGGCAACATTTCTCATCCGTATGACTTCAGTACAGTTTTTACAATGTATCACTTTACCTTGAAAAAGATAAATCTTTGGAATTCATTTGCGAAAAAATTTTTTTTTTTTTTTTGTAAATCAGCGAGTTCAATATTTTTTAACACAGATTTCAAATCATAGTTAATTAATCAATTCCATTTGAATCTTTTTTGATTCAATTGAATTGAATCAAATCATTGATTCAATTGAATTGAATCAAATCATTCATTCAATAATTTTTTTTAAATCACGAATTGCAAATCTCGCTTAGATTTCTAGATATTTACCATTATGTAAAATGATAATTTTTTAAAATTATCGGTATCTCAAAAACTAAGCGAGATAGGCAAAACGGACAAAATTTTTGCTCTAGTTATAGTGCAACAATTTTGTCCGTTTTGCTTCTCGAATATAAATTGATTCGCGAATTAAAATATTTTTTTAATCACGATTAATTTAATTTTAAACCCAAAGGCTTTCGTGGAATTTTTATTAAAAAAAAGATAGCGCAAAACGGACAAAATTTTTGCTCTAATTGAGTATTAATATACTGCAAAAATTTTGTCCGTTTTCAGCTTTCTTTTTTTTTAATAAAAATTCCATGAAAGCCTTCGGGGTTAAAATTTATTAATTGTGATTTAAAAAAAAATATTTTAATTCGCGAATCAATTCATATTCGAGAATCACAATTATTATTTTTATTCTCAAATCAAATCAAAATTGATTTGGTTCTTTGATTTAAAATTGAATTATTTCGTTTGATTTATAAAAAAAAATTATTTAAATCAGTTTGATTCTTCTAATAAGATAAAGACATGTGGTAGTAAATAATTCAATCAGAAAAATTATTTCTCGAATTAATACGTCAAAATTTAAATCAGGTTTGAAAATTGATTGACACTGTATATTGAAAATAGTCGTTCCGTTGTGTTAACTCAACGTGTACGACCTACCAGGCCTATTTCACACTCTGTGGCGGCGTTAACAAGCAAAATTGCCGCATTTGGAAAACGAAGAATCCATATGAGATCCAGGAAATACAAAATTTTCTTTTCCAAATTTTTTACTAAAAATTTTGTATTTTTATACTGTAAAATTCCGGAAAAAAATGTTTAATTTTCTGTGTTAATCGTGGAATAGGTGTTTTAATTTTTATTTTACTATGTAATATTAATAATCACAAGTGCTTTGTTGTTGTTAATGGACATAGAGTTCTTTTCATGTCTTATGGCCCAAGCGCATGCTATTCCAGCTTAAAAAGGTTTTTACATGTCTTGTTATAATAACTATTATATAATTTAAGTGCTATACAAACTCTTTTGTTGTGTTAAATTTTGACAAATTGAATGAAAGAAATAATTAAAGAAAAAACTTAAAACCCACGTGCTCCTGTGTAAAGTATAATGTGATACTTGTATCATACACATTGTTATTGTTGCTTTTTATTTATTTTATTTTTTTTTTTGTTGCCACAAGTAATTTAATCAAAACTCCCAACTGCTTTTTATGGGACTCGTATGTTTTATTTGATTCAATCGGATATGTTTTTTAAAAGTTCTTTAAAATGTTTTATTATTAAATAAAACAAAAATTGTAGCTGTTCTTTTTTTAGTGATTTATATGTCTATAGGGTGGCAGTTATTGGCGAAATTGCGAAATTCGAGATGTATTCCCATTTTTTTTAATTTGATCGGGCTGGGACTTTTATGCACAAAAACTTGAAAATTTCTGCTTTAAAAATGCAAAATATTCCTTTAAAAACGCTCTAAAAATCCAAAAATAAGGGATAAAATTTGATGTGCTGTTGTTTTGACAAAATTAGAGTATTCAAAAACCGAAACCGAAAACCGGTCAACGGGTTTCTTTATTTTTAAAAACCGATCGGTTTCGAATATTTTGTAAATTCGAAAAAAACCGAAAACCGGTCTTTTTTGTTCGGTTAACCGGTTTTTTTAATTACATCACCAACTGGTCTCTTTTATTTTTTCCGAACATTTTTATAATCGTTTGTTTGGTTAATTTCTGATCTAAATAACACAATAAACAGTATTCAAAATCCTAAAAAAGAGACAACAAAATCATTCATTATTATATGATGATTTCATATATCTTGATAAATGCGACAAAAGAACTGAAAAGTTGGAAAATTTATATAATTGTTTCTTGACTATTTGTCTAACATCTACTATTAGTGGAGAGTATTTTCCACTTCTAGCTTTATCAAAAGCAAACAAAAAAATCGTCTTAAAACGAAACATTTAAATTGCATATTATTTCTAAAATATTATTTTAGAAGTAAAAAATAGATTTTCTTTTTACATATTTAAAATGTAATATTAAAAAAACTTATTGAATTTTTGAGATATTATATTAAAAAATATTAAAACCAATAAATAAAATCTTGAAATGAAATACAATAAAAAAATTAAAATTAAATTTAAATGAATTTAAATGAATATATATATATATATGTGTATATATATGTGCAGAGCACATGTTGCGGGGACGGGTTTTCATTCCACAAGTTACTATGAAGACATTTTGTTACTTTGGGGACTGTCCTTAAACTTTTCGTTATTCCACTATTTACACTGAAGACATTTTACTGGATACAGCGCATACTAAAGGGACTTTTTTGGCTGTATATACAGATGTCTTCAAAGTATATGTAATGCACATATATATATATATATATATATATATATATATATATATATATATATATATATATATATATATATATATATATATATATATATATATATATATATATATATATATATATATATATATATATATTTGAAGACATCTGTATATACAGCCAAAAAAGTCCCTATAAAATGCGCTGTGTCCAGTAAAATGTCTTCAGTGTAAACAGTAGAATAACGAAAAGTTTAAGGACAGTCCCCAAAGTAACAAAATGTCTTCATAGTAACTTGTGGAACGAAAACCCGTCCCCGCAACATGTGCTGTGCACATATATATATATATATATAGATATATATATTTCAAAGAATGTATTTTTTATTTATATTACTTTACATATTAAATTTCTTTTTTTGTTTGTTATAAAAACAATTATATAAGCTTTTTATTAAAATTAAAAAAAAACCGAAAACCCGGTTGACCGGTTTTTTCTGCAGAAACCGAAACCGGTTTTTTCAAAATTCGATTTTTCGAAGAAAACCGAAACCGGTTTTTTCAATAGGCCGGTTTTTTGAATACTCTAGACAAAATATTTGTTATATAAACAATTAAATTTATTGAATTTGAATAATTATTTTGCGTGCTTAGCCGATACATTTAATTTTATTTAACGATGAACTTTATTGAATTCAAACCTATTTTATCGACTCATTAAAAAATTTTGTATTTTCTATTTTATTATTTCTTTCAGTTTTGATTTTTGAGATCAATTGTAAACAAATACGGTGTGTAGGTACATCTTGAATTTCAACATTTTGTCAAAAAGCTGCCACCCTAATGTAGGAACATATCAGTGACATTTTGACAAAAGAACTTAAATCGAGTTAAATAATATCTCAAACCTTTTATCCAAGACACTTCTTTGAATAAAGTTTTAGAAGAAAATAGAAATAGAAATAATACCAGTTTCATTGAATTTTTTTGTTAGACGGTCTTTTTTTTTTAAAAAAGTATTTTTATTTAAAAAAACATAAGTTCTTTTGTCAAAATGCCGCAGATATTATTTCACTATAACTACTTATGTGTGGCATATGAAAATTTTATAAAAGAAAAATAAATATAAAACAACTGTCTAAATGTGGGTGGATTTTCAAAAGAAACTCAAGTCTTTGACATTGTTATTATTGTCAATTGCATTAAAAAGGGTTGAACATTTGCAATTTATACGTAAGGTTTTTTATTTCTATTAAAACTAAAACATATAAAAGAATTGAATGTAATAGCGAAAAGAATTGTGAAAAAAAGAATAATTAAAAATACAAAGAATTGCTTAAAATCAACTTTCTACGCTGTTACAAGGAGCCATTAAAAAAATATATTTTAAGTTCTTAGCGAAAGATCACATATTGGATTTATAGCCCGTTTAGATATAGAAATTAATCTGTTTGATTAAGGTTAATACACTTTATAAAACTCGTTAATACACTTTATAAACCCTGCTCCCATCAAGTACCACCTTTTAATAGACTACTGTCAAATTTTGAGCTAGTTCCGTCATTTACTTTGCGTTTAACAGCTGTTCAAAACACACAACCTCGTGGATTTTTTTAAAATGGAAAAAGTGAATTTCGAGTGCTCATTAAACATTATTTTTTGCGAAAAAAACCGTCAATCAAACCAAGGAAAAGCCTGATAAATACTATGGGTACCATCGATTTCAACGGTAAAAAAGTGGTTTACAGACTTTCGTTGTGGTCGTACAAGTACAAATAACGCTGAACGTTCCGGACGGCCAATTAAGGTCAATAGACCCGAATATGTCGAAAAATCCACGATATGGTGTTGGTCTTTCGAAGAGTAAAAGTGCGTGAGATTGTTGATGCCATAGGCATTTCATATGGCAGTGTGGTTTCGATTTTAAATGATCAGTTGGATTTAAGAAAGCTGTCTGCAAAATGGGTGCCGCGTTTGCTCTCAATTGACCATAAACGTAATCGTGTGTAGTCTCAATGTCAAAATTCCATGAATTGCGCTACGAATTGGTACCTCATCCGCAATATTCTCCGGATTTAGCCCCCAGTGACTATTTTCAAACCTAAAGAAATGGCTCGGTGGAAAGATATTTAGCTTTTGGAAGGGATACAAAAATTGGGGAAACGTTGGACTAAGTGTATTGAGCTAAAAGGAGATTATGTTAAAATTTTTTTTTTTTCAAAAAAACTGTGTTTCACTCAAAAAGTCACGGATATATTGATCCGCCCTCGTAAAATGTGCTTGCAATATTTTGTACTCCAATTTTTTACCTTTTGCTAACAAATTTTAGAATATATTTTAAGCTACTTTAAGTTTAATACTTAAGACAGTTAAGATTAGAGATAGGTGATTTTTGACTCACGCTCATGCACGATCACGAACAAAAAATTAGAATCTTGCACCAAAAATTTTTTTTAATGGATACTTTAATTTGTTTCCTTCAATAATATTTTTTCTTTAAAATTAGAAAAAAACAATAATTTTTTTTCGATTTAAGAAAGATTTACTAAAGTTTTTTTAATTTTTCTGCAGAAAGTTTTAGGAAAAAATCCTATACGTGAGGTTATTACTTCTCAAATTTTATAAATCTTTTACTTGAAAAATTTATCTGAAGTTACAAGAACATTTTCGCTAGATATAGCTCATCAGTTTCTAAAATCAAATAAGTTTTTATTATTGCATAGGAAGAAATTTATTACTTTTTGTTTTTAATTGGCTGAACTAATTTTTAGAAAATAATTCTTAAAAATTAGAAAGTTGTAGACTTAAAAACTGAATTTAGAAATTGTTTTCTAAAATTTAGTTAATTTTACTACTCGCGAATAAAAATGAACACACATTAAGTTTAAGTACTTTCTCATTTTAAGTTAAACACATTTTTTTGAACTAAATAGGAGTAAATTATGTTCTAGTTTTTTTTTTTGAACTAAACTAAGTTTTTTATATTTTAGCATGTAATTTTTTAAAACTTAGATATTTTTCTTAAAAATTTAAAATATTTTTGTTTAGTATAATTGTTACTTAGGAAAGGAGCGCCCCGGTAGGCTAGTTGGTAGTGTGCTAGATTATCAGTGCGGGGGTCGTGGGTTCGATTTCCACCAGAGGCTCCCGTCTGTTTTCGCTACAACGAGCCGATGGCCTTTTTTGCTGGTGCTCGATTAGGGTATTAATATATAATTTGTAGTTATATGATTAATATAAATATAAATAAATACTTAGGAAAGATATGAACTATTTGTTTCTGTTTTAACCCAAAGGTAGGAATTTTTATTCATTCTAAGAAATTTTTTCTAAGTTTTAATAAAACTTGACTTAAATTGAGGAAAATTTTTAAATCATTTTAAAAGAAATTTTGGATTAATTTTTAGTTCGTTGGTTTAATCGACATGTTTTATACTCGATTAAGCAGTTAATCCGACTTTAATTACTAGATTAATTTTTCTGTGTAAATTGGGTTTTAAAATCATACATATAAATTTCTCCAGCTGTTGCATTTGATGTAGATTTAAAAACACGCGATTAAAGAATTTTTATTAAATTTTCAATTATTTACTGAAAGATATTAAAGTTAAAGTTAGATGGAAGGCTAGCTTCCCTCGGATTTAATTGTTTTTATATAAAAATAAATAAATAAAAAATTTTTATATAAAATTTATTCAATCATAATTGTTTTAACGAATTTTATATTTCTTTTTAGGTAAGTGTAATCAGCCGTTCCCCTCGTAACTTTATTGGTAAGAGAAATTATAACTATTACAATAAATAATATTATTAAAAATATTATGACGTTCGCAAAAATTAAAAAAAAAAATACTTTAAATATGTATATGCGGCTTTGCATAGTAACGTCAAAGCAAAATCTTCTATGCTTTTCTTAGTCACTCAACCTGTACTCTTTATTTTCTATACGTTTTTAATGAAGAAGGGTTTTTTATGGGATTTTTCTTCGGTTGACAAATATATCAAAAGTTCCAAGAGAATCAAAATATGTCTCTAAAATACATACTCTTCGGTCAAACTTACAGTATTTATAGTATTATATGATAAAAATGTAAAAAACTTTTTTATATTTACAAAAAAACAGATAAAGTATGCGTAGTTATATCGAAAAAACTTAGTAAATTTTAAAATGCCTAATTTTGCATTTGCATTCTATCGGAACCACCACAATTTCATCGTTATTCAATAATTTTAATTACAAGAAATAAAAATCTATCATCAGAATAAATAAATTTTAGCATGAACAGAAAAATTATAAAATTAATAAAAATACTGTCACATCATTCAAAAAATTGGATTTTCTTATCAATATTAAAAAAATATTATCGTCTGCATTAGCTTAAATACCAACAATCAACAATTTATCGAAGATTTTGTATTTAAAATAAACATTGCCAGCATAAATATTATATAGGCGTTGTGGTGCAATCAATGGTTAGCGGGTTGGACTGTTACCGAAGTTTGCGGGTTCGATCCCCAGCGACGGCACCATCAATTTAAAAAAATAATATAAGTTTTATAACCCTCATAACAACATATTGCAGCACCTCCTTCCTAAAGTTATTTTCTATTTTTTTGTATTGATTAAAGTTTAAAGACACTGCATTTTCTGCTGTAACCACAAAGTTATTTTTAGAGAAAAATATTAAATTTGAAACCTGAAAAATATTCAAGATTGAAATTTGGATAATAAAATTTAAACTGAATTTAGCCTCAATTTACAAAATTAATCATCAATTTTATTTTGCCGAGTTGTTGCCGTACCATTCTTTACCTGACTAGAGGCTATTGAATTTCTCCTATTTTTACATTTTTTTTTTACTTTTCGATCGCATAAATTAAATGAAAAAGTACATAACATGATTAAATTCTTTGTTTGCCGATTTTTTAGTGAAATAACTCCACTTTTTACTTCTAAAAAGTTAGCATCACTCTTTAACTTTATGCAATTTTCTTTTTACTTAAAAGAATAATAAAATTAATTCTATTATAAAATCATGTTAGTTTCAGAAACAAATACGCAACTTATTGTCACTTTATACTGACTGAAAGTGACAAACATTTACAACGACTTTTCACATTCATGGCAAAAAAGTTAAAAACAAAACTTTATAACTATCGACATTTTCATATTTACATAAATTCTGGCACAACAAAAAAAAATTTAAAATATACTAAAAACAGTGTTTTTTTATATTTTGAGTATTTTAATATGTGCTTAAATTGATTTACAATGCAGTCATGTTTTAATGGCGCCATACAAAACAAAAACGAATATAATATTTTAGAATTATTTATATTCTTAATAGTAGTGTTTATTATTGTGATACCAACAAAAGTTAACCGAGTAAAAAATAATTTGATCTTGTGTAATATTTAATCATATTCAATTTGATATTTTTTTTATCTAGCTGATCTTATTTGATCGGAAAATTGGCAGATCAAAGATATTTGGGGTTTTAGTAAGATCTTAATTGTTTCGAAAATAAGCATATCAAATTGTATCAGATTAGATCCAGAAATATATTATTTAGAATCTAATTTATTGAAAAATATAACCATAAAATAGGCATTTGTTTGATCAATAATTTCATAGTTGGAGCTTAATCTCTTTCCACCGAGCTATTTCTTTAGGTTTGGAAATTTGGAGAATAAGGCGAATGAGAGGGCAACTCGTAGTTTACTTCATTAATGGAAAGTAAGATGTCGCACGATTCCGTTGATGGTCGATTGTGAGCAATCGCGGCAGCCTTCTTGCGGAAAGCTTTCTCATACCCAAGTGATCGTTCAAAATTGAAACCACTGAGCCATGTGAGATGCCTATGTCTTCCGCAATCTATCGCACATTCAATCTCCGATCGGCCAACACCATATCGTGAATTTTTTCAATTGATTTGGGTGTAGAGACCTAAACTGGGCGTCTAAAACGTTCGGCACTTTCCGTGCTTGTAAGGCCACAACGAAAGTCAGTAAACCACTTTTTTGCCATTGAAATCGATGACGAAGAGTCTCCATAGTATTTATCAAGCTTTTCCTTGGTTTGATTGATAATAATTTTTAATGAGCACTCGAAATTTATTTTTTTTTAATTTTTTAAAAATTCACAAGGTTGTATGTTTTGAACAGCTGTTAAAAGTAAATGACGGAACTTGCTCAAAATTTGACAGTAGTCTATTAACAGGTGGTACTTGATGGGAGCAGTGTTGCATTTCATATAACTACGAGTAAAGTTCGAAAAGTTACGGATTTATTAATCCGCCCTCGCATTTATTAAAGCATACCGTGCATCTATTTATACAGGGTGTCCGTCTGGAAGGTATACTACTTTGTTGGTTTATAATTTTTGTTTAAATTAAAGAGAATGGATCTTATATTGATAAATGTTTTATTTAATGTCAGAAATTATGTATCGAATACAATATCAGATAAATGTCCGCCTCTGTTAGCCTCACAAATGCGAGCCCTTTTGAGCACATTTTTCATTACATTCTCACACATATTACGCGGTATTTCATTAATTTCATCACGAATATTTTGTTTGAGTTGCTCAAGCGTTTCTGGTTTGTTTGCATAAACCTTGCTTTTCAGATATCCCCACAAAAAGAAGTCCGGAGCAGTCAAATCAGTCAAATCACCATTTCTTGAAATAAGTTGTTGTGGAAAGAGGTCTCGCAGTAATTCCATTGTAATCCTGGCTGTATGCGATGTGGCACCGTCTTTTTGCTACCACATGTTAATCAAGCCCAAAGCATGCAGTTGTGGCGTTTAAAAGTTTTCAATCATATCACGATATCGCTCCCCATTTACTGTTACCGTTACGCCGTTTTCATTTTCAAAGAAGTAAGGTCCAATGATTCCTCCTGACCAAATTGCACACCAGACTGTCACTTTTAATGGTGACTGATGTATAATTTGAGGGTTTTCCATTGCCCAGAATCGACTATTCTGTTTATTCACATATCCATTCAAATGAAAATGTGCCTCGTCACTCATTATGATTTTTTTTTGGAAATCGGGGTTGTCATCCTATTGGCATATGTACGGCGGCGTAAATAGTCTTGTAGAAGAGGCTCTTGTGTCAACTGAATCTTAAATGGAAACAAATGCAAATCCTTGTACAAAATTGTGGCCAAAGCCATCACAGTAATCGATGATTGATTTGGATCAAATGTTTTAACGATTAAAACACGTTGGTTTATCGAATATTTTTCCATAATAAATTTGCCTCGTGTCTACTTCACGACTGCCAAATATCAACAGTCAGGACTAATGTTTACCCTGTATATTATTAGATAAAGCCACTTTTTTACTCGGGTATTGATAGATATGCATAGTATGAAATGAATGTATTAAATTATGTACAAAATACTTATATTGTAAATAATTCTATAAGCAATATTATTGTCTGGGAATTTGTATAATACTATAAGTTGTCATTAAGATTTCTCTATTGAAATTTCTAACAATGAGACTAGAATCGTTTATTTCGACAAATGTCAGCAAAATGCGAAAAGTCATTGAATTTTAATTTGCATAATTACAATGGTCAAGCCAATATTGATACTTTTGTGGGTTGTTTTTAATTTCGTTTTTTCGTTTTTTTTTTTTTTTTTTTGAGTGGGTTAAAATTTATAAAATTAGTTTTGTTTTTTAATCTTTGTAATTCAAGGAAAAAAAACATTTTTTATTGCTCTAAGTTAAACATATAAACTTTATAATGGATTAAACAAAATTTAAAAGAAATTTACTGTAATTTAATGTTAATCAGAGGGTTATAAAAATTAATGGCTTTATTTTGCAAAAAGAATTATGTTCGCCATTATTTTTGTTTTTTTTAGAGATGAAGCAAAACGGACAAAATGTTACTTCCATGAGAGTAATAATACACTTTCAAAAAAAAAAAATAGGTCCTGTGTAGGCTTAAGGTCTCTAGAACCTTAGATTTTATTACATTCTCAGGCACAGAAATATACAGTAATGTTAAAACCTTATTTGTGGAATCTTTTTTCCTGAAACTTAACAACTGTTTAAATCAATTTTAAACGAATTAAATTTTTTATTAAACTTAAGAACTTTTTTTTTTCAATTATTTCTACTAAAGTATTATTTTCAGTGTAATTAAGGCAATTCCAATATATTATTCTTTTCAATTTAGTCTACATTTCTTGTATCAATTAATTTTTATTTAAAAACCAAGTTCCTTTGGTCAATTATACAACAATTACCTACATTTTCTTTTACCTATTTTATTTTTCTTTTTGCATTTTTTTCTTTTTGTTATTGGTTAAAATTTCCCATACTCTATTTATTGGCAATGCATTGATGTGATTGATTTTTATCAATTTAGTTAATTAACTTATTTTACAGTATTTTATTTACGCCATTTATAGGTTTGTTACACGCGATAGTTAATAGTGTTTCAATTTCACAAGAATTATGTTAGTCTTTCATTATAAATGAGTTATGCTATTCATTCAGTCAATAGATACATACATATGAGGTTTTCCATATAAACTGTCCATCTTATTTGATGCGCAAAATGTTGGATCGTATTAGATCCAGTAATATATTTAGCCATTAACTAAGCTCTTAATTGATTCGAAAAATGGCACATCAAATTAAATCAAGGAATATATTTGTCTACTTAGGAAGATCTAATTTGATATGCCATTTTTCGGATAAATATAAATCTTATTTAATCCCCAAATATATCGCTGGATCTAATTTTATCTGCCATTTTTTAGATCAAACTAGAGCAATATATTTGGGTATTAACTTGATCCAAACTTATTCGAAAAATGACAGATTAAATTGTATCATCTTTAGTGTGCGAACCCTTACCGCCGATGCCTTGGAATCTGGATGAAACTTCTACCATGTTGAGTCCTATTGGGTAGTAGTTATGACACAAAATTTCAACGGGATCGGTCAAGAACTTTCCGAGTGAAGGGTGTTGAATTTTAACATTTGTCAAACAGCGCTATTTTTGGATACATATAACTAACTACCTATTTTATTTCGAAAATTATTTCCAAAATGTTTTCGATGGCGTTTTCTTTAATCTTATTAAAAGAAATTAAAAAAAAATTTTTTAAATTTTTGACTTTTTTTGACATTTTTGACTTTGAGTCAAAAATGTTTTTGACTTTTTTTTTTAGCAGAATAGGTTCTTTTTTATATTTTTTTTAAGAAAGCATAGGTCTTTGGCTTCCAGAGTTTTGTGTTCGCTTAGTGGGATTCGACTTGTTTATCTATTAAAATAAGTGTTTAAATAGTCAAAACAAGCGTATTTTTATTTCTAACATACGCGCCATTTTAAATTACCCAAAATAGGTACACCTCAGGAATAAAATCACTGATTTTCTTAAGAAATTTATAAATTTGTTTTTTTTTATTTGTAATAATAAATAAATAAATAATAATTTAATAAATAGGTAAATTAAATAAATTTAATCAGATATGACCCGATCAAACTAAATTAAATTAGATCCAATTATGTGATAACAATTTTACACGTAATTCCTCGGTATTGTTGCCCCGAAACTGCTTAAAATTTAAAAAAAAAAATATTAAGAAATTAAAAATAATTTAAGAAATACAAAGATAATATCTTTTTATCTCGCTGGCTGGAATTCGAGACCATTGACTTGGAACCAAATAAAATTCTATCTAACTATATCGTTTATCATATCAAAACTACTCTAGATATTAATATTTCACAAATTTTTTCCATATAACATATTGTAGCACATATAAAAATATATATTATATACACTCACAATATTATTTCGTTAAAAATAATCTAAAATACATATTAAATTAATCGAAAATACAATCAAAAAGAGGACTGCTGATTTTTCATTATATTCAGCCCATTTTTTGGTTTATTTTCAATCATTGCTTAATAATCGACAAAAGTAGTAAAAGCAATCGAAAGTCGTTTAAAATAACCATCAATTTTTAACTCACAAAAAGTAGAAAAAAAACAATTTTGTTGTTTGTTTTTCAAATGAAATTTTTTTATTTGTATGTAATTTTACAAAACACAACACACACAGACGCATATATTTTTTTATTTTCTTGTGTGTATCTATGTATATTTGAATAATTTCTTGTAATTTTTATTGAAATAATTTTGTATATAAACAAACTATTTTGGTAAAAAAACAATAAGGAATTATATGAATTTATATTTTTTAAAACAGAAAACATAAAATTTTAAAATTTAACAGAAAATATGAACTCCTACTGAATGTCTGTAAATTTTTATAGTTTGTTTTTTGAATGACTGATTCAAATAGTTAAAAAATATATTTCTATGAATTTTAATTGATTATTCGTTTAAAAACAAATTTTACGTATTACTTTTTAAATAAACTACATTCGGTTACGGAAAATATATTGTGAGTGTATAAAACAATTTAATATAAGCCAATATATTGCATCATATATAATTATATCTTATGCCATATCAAAAAATATTTCTTATATGGGATCATATATGGAATTATATATTCCCGAGATATCTCACGATATTTCGTTATCAATTTTATGAAATATTTAAAATTGAAAAAAATTTACCTTTGACCTTGTCATTTGATCTTTGGCGTGGTTCGATTTTGACCACATTTTCAAAATATATTCCCTGTAGTTTGTGCAATAAATCTCTGAATAGCACTAATTGGAAATTAATAAAAGTATTGATCAATTTTGTGCCGAAAAAATCATTTTCCTCAAAATCCGCCGAAATAAAATAGCTGCGCTCACTAAATTAAACGAGGGATACTTGTAATTTTTGGTATTTTTATTGCTTATGATGCATTAAATAAAACTTTTGCATGCGAAACTTAAACTTTTTAATTTTGTTGAACAAATTTTTTAAAAATTTTAAATTAGAGTTTTGAAAATGCCTTAAAAATATTTAGGTGATCTATCCGTGAGCTTAAATTTTGGCATACTTTTCCAGCTTTTCGGCCGGTACCTCACCAATGGCAGCTGTAATGTTGTCTTCCAGGGTTGGAGATGTGGCTGGCTTGTCCCTTGTCCCCACAAAAAAATAGTCTAAAGGCTATAATCGCATGATTTTGATGGCCAATGAACTGCTCCAAAACGAGAGATTAATTGCACACCAAACTCGCCTCTCAATAGGTTAATGGTGGCATCGTCTTGTTGAAACCAGATTTAATTTAAGTCTTATTCTTCATTTTGGGCAAAAAAAGTCAGCAATCATAACAATCCATAACGTTCCGATTTTCATCGTTCTTATAAAAAGACGGTTCAATGATGTTTCCGGCCCACAAACTACACTAATCACTACATACATATGTATTTCAGGGTGCATTGGCAGTTTTTAAACTGCCTGTGGCTGCCCTTTACAACAAATTCGGCAATTCTGTTTGTTGATGTACCTATTGAGCCAAAACTGAGCTGCGCCGCTGAAGACAATTTTCCGAAAGAGAAATAAATCTTCATCCAACTTTCCTAAGGCCAATTCACCAAACAAACGACGGTGTGGTACATCACCTGGCTTCAGTTTATGCAGCAGCTGTATGTTGTATGGTTTATGTAAAATCTTCCTGGTGGTCAAATAACAAAAGCCCAATTGTTGACAAATGCGACGAATTGACATATCGCGATCTTTATTGACACTGGCCGATACATCAGCAATGTTCTCCTCAGTACGCACTCTTTGCATATGCGTTGGTGGATTATTGCCAAATAAATTGAAACTGGTGCGGAAATTCATCACAACAGCTGTTCGGTGGGTCGTTTATGACGACTATAAAATGGACGTAATTTACGAAACACATTTCTGACACAGCACGAATTTTATATATAAAATTCATCGACTTGCAAGCGTTGATCATTTGTTAGTCTATTCATGGTGAAATGGCAAACCTTACAGAGCATTTTAGGCACACATGTCACGACTCTTTTTTTTACACTGAAAAAATTTACACTAAAAAACCAAATAGCAGAAAAATCAAATACTATAAATATATTAAGCTTGAAAGTTAGTATGGAAAGCCTCATGTGTGATTTAAACAATAATTTCAATTAACTTCATGGTAGAAGAAATTTTTGAAAAGAAAGAGTTACGAATTTTAAAATATTAACATACATATAAATATAAATATTTTAAACATAATATGCTTAGTTGCTAAGTAAAATTTTTGAGAATCTAATGGAAGATTTTTAGAAAGTTTGCAAAAATTTTGCAAATTCATTAAGAAAGTAAAGAGCTATTAAAATTGTTAAAAGTAAAAAAAAAATGTTAAATTAATATGATAAATTTACTTTTATCAAAATTTTTTTTATTAAATAAAAGTAAATATATTAATCAAAATTGTTTAGGTCACTGGAAATCTTAGTCAAACCTATAAAGATTTATTTTATTCTCTAATTTTTTCTTACATTTTCCACTAAGTATATGTTGTATATATAAAACAAACTCAATCACAATAACTTTTTTATTTGGCACATGTTAGTGAACAAATAAATATGAATGAACAAAGAGTTCAATTTCCTTACAAATAAAAGTTCAAATATTCTTGCTAAATAGTTTACTACGGAAAAGGGAAATGAAGTTGAAAATTTCTGTTGTTTCTCTTTGATTGTTCATGTTTTTTTTTCTTATTATTATTTTGTAGTTCTTGGTTACAAAAGTTTCTTCAATTTTATTGCTTTAATTAAAATGTTATTACAATTATGATGAAGTATATAAACGAGCAGCAGGCATGCTCATGATGATGCTAATGATGTTGATGGGAATATAATTTACTAACTGCATTGAAGTCATATAAAAATATCAGCAACAATCATAACAATGACATTATAAACATTCGTTTTCAAAAGCATATCAATTAAGACCATATGGTAATAGTTTCTAAATATTAAGATTTTTTTTTTATTTTATAACATGTCAAATTAAATTGTACCAATGTTTATCATGGTCAATAAAGTGATTGTTTTTAATAAAATTTTGAAAATAAAATTATAATTTAAATTGCATGCAAAAAAAAATCGTAACTCTAATCGAAAAATAACTGTTTGCAGTTACTAAAAATTTGTGGAAAAAAACTGCATATAGTTTTTTGCTAAATATTAGTAAGATAGAAACAGCAAAAATAAAACTGTAAATTATAAAAAAATTTTGTAATAGTTGAGTTCAATTTTAGATAATTGGAAATAACAATTCAGAAATGAGATATAGAACCTCTTTCAGGGCACCAGTAATAAAATAATTAGTTGTAGAATAGATTCAGAGATAAATATTTTTCGTGTTATACCGGGTTATCCATTTAGTGGCTTCAAAACTGCCAGTCTGGCAAGGCTGTAAATGGTTTGCCATTTACTAATATGAATCGCTTAACAACCGAAGAACTCGTAAAAATAGTTAAACCTTACTACAAAATGGGCGGAGACTGCCGAATCACTGCAATGTTTTTCAGGCTGAAATTCTGGCCATTAGGGAGATAGCGGAGTGGCTTAGGCATAATGTCCTCACAACAGTGAGGATTAATATATTCTCTGATAGTCAGGCTGCCATTAGATCTCTGGATTCTGTCTTCCTGGATTCGACATCAGCCCTGAACTGTCGCAGATCTCTTAACGAGATGGCTCAGCAGTTCAGCATCCATGTTATTTGGGTGCCGTGCCACAGGGACATACAAGGGAACTGTAGGGCAGAAGAGCTTGCAGGACTGGGGACTACCTTACACATTCCACACGAATTTTAATCTGTGGGCTTGCCTCTGGCCACTTGCATATTTCGGCAGCGGGAGAGTACTTATGGGTTGGCAATAGATAGGTAGGCCTCTGTCCGTGGTTGTATTCGTTCCAGACAGATGTGGCCCCGTCTAGATAGGAAGCGCAGGCACAGGTTGCTGTCACTGTCAAGGCCCGATATATCCCTACTTGTGTCCGTCATGGCGGGACACTTTCTGATTGGAAGGCACGCAGTTAGGTTGATGGTTGCGGCTAGTAACTTTTGCAGAAGCTGTGGTGACGAAGAGGAAAAGGAGTCTGTGGAGCACCTTCTCTGCACTTGTCCTGCCCTAGCTCGCAGGAGGGTACTGCATTTTGGCTCATGTTTATTTGAGTACCTGGGTGATTTGGCTGATATCGATATCGGCCGACTTAGGGGCTTTTTGTGGCAATCTAAGTGAGTCTGATTGGCATCTACCTAACCTAAACAACTACAAAAGGGGTGGTTCAAACGTGGCCACTTTTCGAGCATTACCGGGTGATTATGGTCGTCACAATTGACCTACTGTGCAAGGAATCGGCAAAAAGAAATTTGAAGAGACTGGAAGCGTTACAGTTGTGGTCAGGTCTCGTGCATCATCGCAATGTGCGCACCAAAGAACTGCAACTGCTGATTGTAAAACGTTCATACGCAATCAACACAAGAATAAATATATGTTTGCGCTCAAACGCTGAATATACTCCGACACACATATTTGTTGATGATTTTAAATCAATCAAACGGCGTGCAAATTGTTGTGTCACTGATTTATAATCATCGGGTTATACCATTGATTTTATTCTGTTCATTCGAGCCAACAATAATTATTTTGATGTAGAATAAATCAGAAAAACAACAAACAACGTGTATGAGTGTATTCATATTTAAAACAAAATAGTTTCTTATCTATAAAAACGGAGTGGTTTTGTAGAAACACATTTCATAAATGGTATATGTACATTAGGGTGGGTCTAAAATACCGTTTTTTAGAATTTTTATTAGTAATACCAAAAATATTGTTCTTTGTGATTTTTTTTTTTAATTAAGGTCGATATCTCAGGCTCGCCTAATCCGGTTAAAGTTAAATATTGCCTAATTTTCCAATCAAAATAGATGAAAAAAAAATTTAGACAATACTTAAATTTTTCCGGCTTAGGCAAGCCTGAGATATCGACATAAATTTTTTTTCCAAAATAATATTTTTATTTTACAAAGAAGAATATTTTTAGTATTGTATTACTAACAAATATTCGAAAAAAGCGGATTTAAGTCCCACTCTAATGTACACAATATCATTTATGAAATGTGTTTCTATTTTGTTTTAATTATGAATATGTGTGTATTTGCGTTGTTTATTGTTTTTTCTGATTTATTCAACGCAGACTTTTTGTTTGAGTGATTACATTTGCATAAAACATAATCGACAGATGATTCAAACTGATCCGACTTACGCGTTCAGTAACATGATGCTGATTTTATTCTACAGTGAATTTTGTTGAATTATTAAATGTGAACAAGAATTTTTGTGTATGATTAAATCAAGAAAGAAGTTGATTTTGTAGTTCTTTGGTGCGCACTGCCGAAAATACGCTACTGTTCGTGAAAGTGAGGCGGATATAAATGATGTGAATTTGTCGATTCCACGGCGTTCTCAGTAATTCGGCCTACTAATTTAACCTACAATTGAAGATTATAAGCTGGACGATATGTGGTTTCAACAAGACGGTGCCACGAACTACACAACACGACCAATTTTGACTCTGTTGCATTGAAAGTTTCCAGAACGCGTAATTTCACGGTTTGACGCCAATTTGCACCAAGATCATGCATTTTATCGCCGTTAGACTTTTTTGTGGGCCGTGCCCTACGCGGATAATCCTCTAACGTTGGAGCATTTTAAATCAGCATTCGTCAAGTTATCAAGGGGTCCAAACATTATAATGAAATAAAAGTTTCATCGAAATCCTAGCTTCATATGTGTTTTATTTACATTTGAAACCGAAAAATGGATAATCCTTTATCAACCATTTACCAGCAAAAAAAAGTAACAAAGGAAGAGAAAAAGAAGCAGTGATTTTGATTCCGGTGTTGTGAAAATTTGGATCGGAACCAATCATTTTCATATAGGTGTGGAAGTTTTCTTTTATGATTCTTTTCATTGCATCTGATACAGTTCTTAGGGTTTAGTGAAAAATGAGATCTTTTGATGGTCCCAAATAAATTTGTAATTTTTATTTAAGATTTAATCGCGGCATTTAGTATTCGGATATTAACCCCAATATCCAGTTAGCTTATACCATGAAATTTAACAGATACATTTGTTATTGCTTCCCATATAAAGTTAAAGTTTGACTGCTGGATAAATTATAAGGGTATATTCAGAAACTTATTAATTATACTTTATTCGAAATTCGAAGTTAAAAATTAATACAAATTACTTAAACCTGATAACTTGTTTCAAAATAACCAAAGTTATGTACTTAATCATAGTTATGAATATCAAATATCTATGAAAATATCTGTCGTTAACATATATCTTAGATTGTTTTTGAAACAAGTTACCCGTCGTAGCTTTGAATAGAGCTAAATTTCATTCAAAATCAAATTTTTGGAAGTTGTGAAAAAGAACTCTTTTAGAAGAGGAAAATCAGAACTAAATGATACTTTGGAATTATTGAAAAATTGATTTTCTAAGAAACACTTTCATTTATTTTTGCTGGGTAAAAAATCTTATATAAAAAGCATATTTTGCAAACGTTCTACAATTTTTTACTAATTTCGATTAATCGTATAAAAATTGTCGTTATTGGAAATTTGGGCTTATAAATTATTCGATCAATTATTTGACAAAATTGTTCAATTAATTGAATAACGATTAATCTATGAAAAATTTAGATAAATTACCTCTTTGTAATTCCATGTAGTATTAAAAAACTGACATTGCAAATTGAAAGAATTTGAAAAATAATATTGTTTTAATTATAAAAATATCTTCTAGTATAGACACTAATTATATTTCTATTTGAATAATTTTAATTAGGTTTTTTGTATTGAATTTTATTGGAATCGGACAACTATCCATCTCAAATATCGATACCCCCATCAGCAAAATGTTATTGAAACAAAATTATTAAAGTATTATCACATATTTTTGTTTTTAAGTTTTCCCGATATATTTTTTCTTATTGACGATTCATGGCTAAATCTACTCGTAAAAGCAATTAAATGAAATGAATTTTTAATATTGACTCGAACTAATTGTTATGTGTGGAAAAATCCAAGACAATTATAATAACTTAATGCTTAATAGGAATTTTATAGCCATAAAATTTTACACAAAATTTTCATATGCACCAACAAACACTATGTCAGATGAAAGTTGTCATCCCTTAAAAAGTTCAAGAAGATTTTATTCATTACACATGCACCACACATATGATAAAATTTTGTTGAAACTACAATTTTTCAAGGTCTATAACAGTGTTCATTTTAGAATTTCCAAAATTTTTCATACATTTGGCATATTTGTGGGCGTTTAGCTACCAAATATCAACAATAAAGTGTAAAAGTCTGGTGTAGATTTTATTCTTTATGTATCGTAACACAAGTTAAAGCATGTGAATGGGTCATATCTAAAAACTCATTTTTCAGACTTAATGTCTTCAACACATTCTCATTTTTGAAAATCGAATTTTCAATTTTCTTGCACAACGGGAACTTGTATGTGGGTAAATAAAATTGAACGTGTGCTGCAAATATGTTGGTGTTTGTATTCCGTTAAAATAAAATCAATTGAATTTATTTGCTATTTTGTGTTATTTTTCTTATTATTTAACAAACTCACATTTGTTTTATGATGATGAAACATAAAATATGTCTGTGTATATGGCGTACATAGGTACTTTTTGTACAAATATTCAATGCACCCCAGGTTAAAGCGTGTGCTGGTGTGGCTGATCAATGAATTAAATGAACGAACGTGGCACAGTGTTGTGTCGTTGACCAAAAAATAGTTAAATGCAATATTATAAATTGAAAAAATGGATGATGTCTACGGTGAAGATCGGGAAGACCGCAGACCAGTCCACCCCATAAAACCTTCCTATCCAATTAGACCGGTTATCATAACCATTCTTACGATCTGATCGGTTCTCCGGTAAAAACTAGTCAGTGCGTACTTTTAAAAATATACTTTTTATTTTTTCCAAAATTATAGAAGTTTTGTAAAAAAAAAAAAAATTTAAGCACTTTTTGCAAAAAGTGCTTTTTGCAAAAAAACGTAATTTTTGAAAAAAAAAATATAATTTAAAAGTTTTTTTGAAGTGCTTTTTGAAAAAAAAAAATATAATTTAAAAAGTACTTTTTTTTGGAAAAGATACTTATTTACTAAAAGTACTTTTTTTGCAAAAAGTACTTATTTTATAAATAAAAAAATTTCCGTTAAAAAAAATTTTTTTTCTAGAAAACAGAATTACAAAAATTAACTAAAATATAACCTGCCTATCCAATAAGACCGGTTATCATAACGATCTGACCGGTCCTCCTGTAAAAACTAGTCAGTGCGTACTTTTAAAAATATACTTTTTATTTTTTTAAAAATTAAAGTTTTTTTAAAAAAGTTCTTTTTCAAAAAAAAATTATTTATTTTTGAAAAAAAAAATAATTTTAAAGTTCTTTTTGAAAAAAAAAAATATAATTTAAAAAACGTACTTTTTGTTATTTTTTTTTTTTTTTGGAAAAGATACTTTATTACTAAAAGTACTTATTTTTATAAAAAGCATATTAAAAACAATAAACAAATTTCCAAAAAAAAACATTTTTTTTTCTAAAAAAAAAAAATTTTTTTTTTTTTAGAAAACAGAATTATTAACTAAAATTTTTTTCAAGTGCAGCAACTTCGAAAAAGATTTATTAAAAATATTAAAAAAATATTGACTCCAATATTTAACTATAAATTTAAGACAAGTACATTCACCAAAAAAGTCTGATGACAACTGAAAATTTTGCTGTTATTACGGAAAATTTTGCTAAGTTGAAACCAATGGTAATTTTTGCTAATCTTAGCAACACATGTCTGCTAACGTGTAGTACAATTAAATAAGTAGAAAAGTTAGCAGTCGCTACTAAATTTTAGTAAACTTTTTATAAAGTGAAATTTAAAATCGGTTTGCTAAAATCAGCAAAAAAAAAAATTACTAAATATTATTAATATTAGTACAACCAAATTAGTATAAAAAGTTAGTAAGTGCTACCAAATTTTAGTAAATTGCTGTAAACTAAATGAATTGTAAAATATAAAAAAAAATAATAAAAATCACAAATAATTATCAATTATTTTTAGATACACTTATTACACTTTAAAGCTGCTAATTTATTTTGAAATAGCTTTACGAATTCGAATATACAAATTTATATTTCTTTTAACAGAACATAATTTTTTTTTAATTTTTTTTTTTCAAAAAATATTTTAGACAAAATTAAAAAAAAAATCAAAGGCTTAAGAAATAGTAAAAATAAAAACATAAGCGAAAATATCATTTTGTTCTAATTTGCTAATTTTTGTTTTAAAAAATATTTTTCGTAAATTTTTTGGATTTAAAGGTTAAATTTTAATTGTTTTAAGGGCTGATTTTTAGAACTACTTCTAATTTTTTTCTGAGTGTATGTAAATAGCAAAAATATAACTTACCCACTGTGGCAATTTGAGTAGTGGAATTATTGGCTTTTTCATATTGTCATCCTGAAAAATTTAAAAGAGAATATTTTTCATATTAAATTCAATTAAAATTTTGATGTTTATTTATTTTTACTCATATATCCCCAAATTTTTTATCTTTACGGATATATGAGCGGTTTGAGTTCATGCAATTAATTCTTGACTAAAATTTAGAAAACCAACGCTGTGGTACAAAAATTAAAGGAATTATTAAATACAATTGAAATAATTCGCATCAAAAGCTTTATGTTTTTGTTTATTTTTAACCATATATCTTTAAGGATATATGGAAGGTAGACGTGCTCGTGCATCAAATCATATTAAATTCAGTACATATAGTTATCACTATTTATAATTTTTTTAGTACAAAAGCCATTAATAATTTCCAGGACATATAAAAAGGATATAGGAAAGGCTATTGCAATGATAGGTAGGCGATTTTGACAAAATTTTTTAACTTTTTAAATTTATGCAATATGTATCAAATTTCTTATACGTGAGACAACTCTTTTAATTTTTGTCCTGCCTATGTATGAATTGGCGACACTGTGCATCGTCTGCATGAATGAATGGGTAAGTGGTGGTATGATATTATTATAGCAGTAGAATTTCCCTTTTAAAAGTATGTTCATTTTTACGAGCATAAATGAAAAATCACAAAGAATCGTACTCTTGTCGAATAAATTCCTAGTGCGTGGGTAGATTTTTAGCATTTATTAAGTTAACTATAGTGCAGTATTATTTAAAATTCACCCTTATTTTGTTGGATTTAAGTTGAATTACTTAACAGAGAAAACGACCAAACAGTGCCTTAGGCCGTCACATGTTTTTTTTCGTTTTTTTTTTTTTTGGAACGTACTACATGTGTAGCATTAGACTAGACGATTTTCAGTTATATTGTTGTACATAGTTATTTTATAACCATAATTTATGTCAGTCATATTGTCTACACATTGCCAACAGTGTAGACAGATAAGATTCAAAATATAGTAATATATTGGACATTTAAAATAGATCAGTAAAAATAACTGAAAATTCAATTAATTTAACGGATTCCAAATAAAATCCTTAAATTATTTGGTTTGTCCAAAAAAAAAAAAAAATAATAATGGTTACATCATGATTTCGCGTTTTTTAAATCTGTCATAGGTGCAATTTCAATATCATTTTATACTCTCCACCATATATGGTGAGGGTATATATATCAGTTTGTCATTCCATTTGTAACATGTCGAAATGTAGTTCTACGACCCCATAAAGTGATTATGTAATTTTAAGTTGATTTAGCGATGTCCGTCTGTTAAAATGGCGATAACGACGCGAAGACGCAAGTGGGGGTGCTCATTTTTATCTAGATTAATGGATATCCTCCCTAGCAGTTTGGTATTGAAAATAAGCAAAATCAGTTCAGCGGATAAAAAGTTATGAGAAAAAGTGTAAAGGTACCTCCATACAAATGGGGGTATTTTAGAACAAATTCATATCAGCGACTGGTACATAATATATGAGTTAAAAACAAATTTTTCCCCAATAAAATTTTTTTCATCACAAAAAATTTTTTTCACCTCAAAAATTTTTTTTCACCTCAAAACTTTTTTTGCACTAAAAAATTTGTTTTCACATCCAACAAAGTTTTTCACCTCAAAAAATGTTTTTCACTTCCATAATTTTATTTCAAAAGTATTTACATTATTTGTATAAAAAATAGAAGAGAAATTTTTTTTAGAATATTGGTCGAATGTATTCAAAGATTCGGCACAGCCGAATTTAAGCCTTTTTTTACTTGTTTGTATAAATAACGGCATTCGCATTTTTTATGGAGAAGTTTTTTTAGGGGTTTTTCTCTTCGGGAATAGATCGCAAATATATGGAGAGAGCTGTGAGAAACAAAATCTCTTTAAAATACATACTCTTTGATTGAACCGCCCGCGTATTTGCTGTTATTATTGTAATGCTTAATATTTAATAAAATACGAAATGTTGCATCTGTAGTGAGCAATACTAAACTCTGAATATTAACAGATAAAATTAGTAAAAGTACTTACGGAAATGCTTCCAATACCTTAATAGCGATTTTGATGAAATTTGAACTTATGATAAAGAATATAATCAGGCTTTAATCAAAAATTTTATTATCTGTAACATCAAATTATGTTTGTTATAAATATTCTTTGATCCAAAATATTTTTAATGCCCTAGTAAAACAAAATGATCTGGTGTAATATTTAATAATATTCAATTTTTATATTCTTCAATATCTACTGTTATATCTTGCTGATATTATTTGATCCGAAAAATAGTAGATCGAATTAGATCAGTGGTCGGCAGAAAGAGAGAATATGAATGTATTGGTGTTTTACACCGGAAGAAATTATTTTATCTTTCTAGATAAATGAATGAATAAATTAATAAATGAATTAAGAGAATATCCGTATTCATTGAATTAAAATAGTTCATGTATTTGTTTTCTCTATTATAAAAAATAATTCATTATAATAATTTTTTGATTGCATACAAGAATATATTTCAAGAAAATAAAATTCTTTCCACTTAACGTTCCACATTTTTAATTTAAAATGAAAACGAAAAACAAAATAAATACCTACAATAAAAAAATACCTATAAAACAAATTAAATTTTTAGAGTGTACTTTATTTCTTCAACAGAGCGGCATGTAATTGCACTGTTGAAAGTTAGCGTGCTACTGAATGAAATAATTTTACTTTTTGTGCTCTTAGCTGTGAGATTTGTTGACATTCGTGTAGTGTACGTGTAAATTGCCGATTGTGTTCAGCCCCTGACCATCTTTATATCTGGTTAATCCCCAATCGCTGCAAAAAAACGCTCTAGTCGATATATAACTTTGATCGTAATATTCCAGGGTGGGGCAAAAACCATTATCGGATTTCCCTTCGCTATAACTTTAGTTTACAGTGAAGAATTATTTGAGTTTTTATGCTTATGCGAACTTATAAATTTTGTTTTAGTTAAATGTGGAAAATTATGTCCGACAAATGGCCGACTTTCATTGTTGATGTAAATTTTGGCTCTTTTGATTTCATTTTGCATAACTGTACGCAGCATTTTTGGTGTCACATTGTCAATTTCAGCACAACATGATGTTCTTTAACTGATTTGTTAGTTTAATGTTTCGACTTTCTTTTTTGAATGTGTATTCCTAATCTTCTATGGGAAAGGTTTTGTATTTCCTTCTGAATTCCACACTGCTATAATTTTGTCCTCCATCAATATTTTATATAATATATTGATTGCATTTTATACTACAACGTTCATGGCCACACAATCATAGAAGGTACTGCAAACCACCCATTTATAATCCCCCCCAAAATAAGTAAAACACAATACTTTTTTCATCCCCAATTTTTAGTTCAAATATTCCAAATGCTTATAAAAATTTGTGTCTTCAAAAAAAAAAAAAAGCAATTTAGCCTTTTTGTCTATAGTATTTACTACTGCTACTACTAGTACTTATTCTATAGAGAATTTTTGTTTTTAAACGATTTTTGCACATATTTCTATTGTTTAGTGCACTATGTACATTAGAGTGGGCTGAAATTGCAAAAGAAAACAAAAAACTTTAAAGCTTAAGTTAGATTTGTTTAATTATCTTAAAATCCATTAAATTTCTTTATCATTTTTTACAAATTTTTGTTTGCTTTAGGACAATATAAGTTCACTTGTTTTTTAATTTTCAGCTCACTCTAAAATGCATATGTACTTTTCCGAGTTATTTTTATATTTGTTTGTTTCTATATGTTTTGCTATAATTTTAACTTTATTGTTGAAAATTCTCTAACAAATAAATATCAAAATATTTTTGTTATTTTAACATAGTTTTCATATGTCAAGGGTTCTTTTTTGTTTGTGCAAAGTGTTTTTCATGTAAACACTTATTTATATGTAATTTCTTTCTGGCGTTCACATGGGGAACTAATGCAATTTTTATTAAATTTATTGAAAATTTTTAAAATATTATAGTTTAGAATTTATTATTTAAATTGGGGTTTTTAGAACATGTGATACTATATATTACGTATGTTTATGTTTTTTTTTTGTTAGTGCACGTGAGGTTAACAAAAATTTAAATAGATTATTGATAAAAATATTTACAATTCCTTTAAATTACGAATTAATTTTTAAATATTTTAAATACACGCAAATATGTATTAAAGTAAATTAATTAAAAAATGTGTTCCAAAATGAAATAAATACGATACCCAGCAAAAATAATTGGAAGTGATTCTTAAGGAATTAAGTTTTAATTGATTCCAAAGTATCGTTTAGTCCTGATTTTCCTCTTCTAAGGCAGTTCTTTTGCACAACGTTCAAAAATGTGATTTTTTAATGAAATTTAACACTTTTCGAATCTATTACGGGTAACTTATTTTAAAAACAACCAAAGTTAAATATTAATCTTAGATGACATTTATAACTATGCTTTAAGTTCAAGTAATTTGTTTTAATCTTCAACATACAATTTACCAGATTTTAAATTCTTATTATTGATACAAAATGTAAAAAAATTATTGTAGTAAAAATTTTAAGAATTTCGAAAAAAGTAATTTAATAAGACCCGTTTAGTGAATGTCCGGTTATAATTTAACCAACAGTCAAACTCAAACTTTATATGGGAAAACAAATGTGTCTGTTAAATTCACAGGAAGAAGCTAACCGGAGTTTGTAAAAATAAGCCTACAGCCCGATTACTGATGTCCTGTTTAAATCTAAATTACAAATTCAAAATTTATTTAAAAACATCAAAAGATCTCATTTTTCACTAAACCATAAGAAGGGCTTTAGATGCAATGTAAAAGGATTATAAAAGAAAACTTCCACCCTATGACACCCCAATGTAAAAATTATTGGTTCCGATCCAAATTTTCACAACACGGGAATCAAAATCACTGCTTCTTTTTCTCTTCTTGTATTGCTGGGTATGTACAAGAGAATTTCCAATCTTTTGTGAATACCCAACAAAGTTTTCTCTTCCATAGTGTCTATTCTATCAACGATCTTTATACTTCACACCACTACGTGGTCAGGGTATAATGAGTTTGTATTGATATTTGTAACAAAAATATCGCACTTAGACAAACTAATACAGGTTGGCTCAAAAAACATTCACCCGATGTTTTTTGCTATATTTTTAAAATGAAGCGACATAATTTTAATTTTTTTTAATGTTCACATACATTTAAGTTTTCTTTTGATTAATTTTTGGTTTTAATAACGGTCAAGTGAGCCCCGCCATTGGTGCTGATCATATGGGCTCATCGTTCTGGAAGGAACTTTAAGAGTTTACAGAGTCTGTGGCTTTTAAAAAACCCCAAAGGAAAAAGTCTGCAGGCGTCAAATCGGGCGATCGTATTATTCACTGCAAATCGCCAAAACGAGACATTAGGCGACCAGAAAATATGAGTATGCAGTTACACTCAGGAAAAAAAGTTAGTAGAAAATTTTGTTAACGGTTTTTAACGGTTTTAAATTATGTCCGATGTTAACGGTTTTTAATCCCACTTTACTATACTTGTACTGATTTTTAGTAAACTTATTATTATTTACCAAATCTTTTTGTTCTTCACATGTTACTAATTACAAAATTTTTACAGAATATTTACAATTTTTTTTTTTTGCTAATTTCAGAAATTATTTTACAAATTTTCGAAAACCGATTTGCTAATTTTAAAAAAGTGGATATTGAAGAAATGTTATATCTAATTAAAACTTACACCTACCAACTAAAAATGCTTTAAAATGTTACATAGAATAAAAAAAGATACCGGAAGTGAATACACCGACTCATATCTAAAAATAGGACATCTACTTAAAATAGCACTAAAAAATATTTTAGTTCAAAAATTAGCCCTAAAAAAAATTAAAATTTGACCTTAAAAGCAAAAAAAAAAAAAAAATTACTAAAATATTTTTCAAAACAGAAATGACCAAATTAAAACAAAATTATAAATTCGCTTATGTTTTTAAAATTTTTAAGCCTTTTAAAACAAATAAATAAAATAAAAAATTTTGATGCTCGATACAAAATATTAATTTGAAATTTTGTACTAATATTAATAATATTGAGTAAAATTTTTTTTGCTGATTTTTGCAAACAGATTTCATATTCATATTACAAAAAAGTTTACTAAAATTTAGTAGCGGCAGCTAATTTTTTCTACAAATTTCATTGTACTACACGTCAGCAGACATGTGTTGCTAAGATTAGCAAAAAATACCGCTGGGCTCAAATTAGCAAAATTTCCCGTAACAACAGCAAAATTTTCAGTTGCCATTACAGACTTTTTGTTTGGTGTTTGTATGCCTTCCTGTTGAAATCACATGCCCTCTAGTCCCTAATTATCAATTTGCGGCAATAAAAACTAGTTGATCACGGTTCTGTATCGCTCACCAGTTACAGTAAACGTATTACCACGGCGTCCTCAAAAAAATAAGACCATAAGACACTTCCGGCTTAAATAGAGCACCATACAGTGACTTTGAGTGAATGTAATGGCTCTTGGTGAATGATGCGGGGATTTTCAGAATCAGATTATATTAGAACCAGATTTAAATTAGAAGCAGTTGGGAACCGATTCAAAAAAATTCTAAAAAGTATATTGAGGCATGTTTTAGAATTGTATGAGGGACAGTGGGGAAAATTGCTTAAGTCCCCCAATGATTTGTTAAGTTTTAAATAAATCCATTCCGAAACAGAATATAATTGACTCATTAGATTCATATACGCCTTCCACAATGGGTATATCTTAAACTGTTCCCCTATTTCTTCAATGATTAAATGATTACACTAACTGTACTTATAAACAATTATCGCATCTCACCTTTTAAACCCATGTGAGCTTTAGATAAATTATTGAGACCACCGCTGAATTTTTGGAAAATTTATATTAAATTTTATATTTAGTTCATTGATCTCATCTTCTAAAGTATGTATTCATGACTTAAAAAATTATGTTTTTAAGTAAGTTTAATGACCTTTTTTTAATACTGAACTCCTTTCAAAAAAAAAACTTTACTTTATGGTTTAAACATAAACAATATTAGTAAATACTGGTAAAAAAAAGACAAACATAAACAAAAGTTGATGGTGAGTCACACCCAAGTTTTAGATTATTTGACGATGTTCGGTTTATCCCAGCAAAATTTTCTAGTTTCTTATCTGATTCTGGAAGAAAAAGTATTTTACTTTAGAGAATCTAAAATTACTTTATTTTCTATCCGTTTATAATGAGCATTCAGATTCAACCCATTATAAGCAAAATGGTTTTTCCACTTACAAGAATGGTATTCCAAGCTAAACATTTCAATTTTGATGAAACTTGAATATGTTGTAGAATTTTAATATCAACCTTTCTCAGATTTTTAGACACCTCGGGAATTTATGTGATAAAAATTTAGCTACTGCCTGAAAAATTACCCGAATTATTCTGAGGGGCAAAAACTATTATCTGATTTTCCTTCGCTATAGCTTTTGGTTAAAGTAAAAACTCATTTAGTTTTTAACTGATTATATTTAAATTTTGTTTCAACTAACATCGGAAAATTATGTCCGACAAATGGTCACCGGCGGCGTTGATGCAAAGTTGGGCTCTTTTGGGCATTTTGAATCACTTTGCGCAACATTTGATTTTTCACGTTATCAATTTCGGCTCAAATGTTGTTCTTTAATACTCCACCAAGGGGCGAGGCTTGTTTGCGTACACCAACAACTTTAAATATCCCCATAGGATGGAGTTCGGACATTCAAATCGGAAGATCTATCTGGCCAAGGCAAATCACCTAAATGCGAATGGCCCCGTTCTGTTGGATTCCATTTCCTCCAAATCCAGATCGTGAACTTCCCATAAGAAAAAATCAGTCAGCATGGATCCGTTCTGTTGGATTCCATGTCCTCCAAATCCAGATCGTGAACTTCCCATAAGAAAAAATCAGTCAGCATGGCTCTACAGTATTCGCCGTTTCTTCGAAAAAATAAGGTCCAATCACCTTTCCGACGTAACTGCAAACCACATGGTGACTTTGACAAGATGTTATAGTTGATTCATAAATTATGAGTGGATTTATCATCCCCAAAACCAAGAATTTTGCTTTAAGATAAAAAATGAGCCTTGTCGGTTGAGATAAATTTTTAATGGAAAATGGCTCGCAAATTCTGTAGCTCGGTCTTGATGCGTATAGTGATTCCTTTTTCTTAACTAAAAATTTCTTACGTGCCTAGTTCACGAATATCAAAACCTAACTGACATACGATGTTTTTTGCAAAAATAGCAGCACGTTCCAGTAGGGTGACCCTTATTGCCCCATACACGACTTTAATTTTTTACTTTTTTTTTGCCATATTTCCTTGTATTTATTTTTAAGGCGTATTTGCAATTTTTATTTTAGATTTTTAAATGCACGAAAGTCGCAGGTCATAAATAAATTTTCAAAATAAATTTTGCTGGGATTAATTCCATTTCTCTTGACTCCGCATTAAGTTAAAATTTTGTGTTTTTTGTTATTGTTATAAAATGGACGTGCAATGGTCATGAAATTTGCAGTGAAATTAAGAATATAATGACAGGAAAATAATACAAAAACCATGACAAAAGAAGCTTTCTTCACTTCAGCCATAGTAAGCAGTTTTTTTCAGACTTTTAGGTTGTAAACTGGTAACAAACAAAAAAAGAAATGATTGCCAAAAAAAAAAAATTAAAATTACTTGATCAAATCGTAAAAATAATGCATGTTAAATTTGTGTTGTCAAAATAGAGTTGCCAGCCTTCAAAATTGGTTGGTTCAATAGTTGGCAATAAATAAAACAAAAATCTTAAGTATTAAAAAGTTGAGAACATTTTAAGTTGAAATTGAAAATTCAATAAAAAATTCCCAATGCAATTTGGCAAATGAAAATAAATTTATAAATATTTACAACAAATTTTGAGAAATGTTTCAGCACTTTTAATAACGTTTTCATCGAAAAATATTTTAAACTTTTCCCAAAGAAATATATTTTTTATAGTTTTTTTTTTTAAAGATCCCTAAGATCATGTGACAAATTTATAATTTTAATTTACCAAACAACAAAACTTAATGGCCACACATGTTTAAACTTTAAATACGAGTATATTTGTTGAACTTTAAATTTGTACAAGTTGTTTTTTTTAACACAAAACTATAAAAAAAATGTTAAAAAAAATTATCAACCATAACACTGTAAAATCCGAGGAGAAGCCAATTTAGTTACACTATTTAAGTGTTCAAAATCCTTTTTATTCACATGAACAAAAAATGGTCTTCTCCACTAAATACGGCACAGTATTGTTATACACACAGAACATGCAGTGATGTCATTGTTGGAAAAAAAGATTTGTTTTTATGATTTTTGGCATGAAGAATAAAAAAAACAAAAACATTAAATTACAAAAAAAAACAGTATAATGTGGTTAATGGTAACATAAGTTTTAAGACTTTCTGAAGACAAAAAAAAATCACAATTGCCTGAAAATACTTACAAAATTATAAACTTTGGTTAGAAATGCTTATATTATTAAGAGTGTTCATTCAGATACTTGGGCAAAAGCAGTAAAGTAAACTACTACTCAAAAGATGTTGTTCTTTAATTTCTCCAAGCTGCAGGGCTTGTTCGCGTACACCAACGACTTCAAATATCCCCAGAGTAAGAAATCCAGGACAATCAAATCGTGAGATCTGGCTGGTCAAGCCAAATCATTGAAGCGCTGGGAAGGCATCCTTCAAAATATGAATTGTGTCGCGTATAGTAAAGGCTTCATTACTTGAGCGTAAACGTAACGTTTCGTAAACGTAAATGGGGAACTTCTGTATAAGAATTTACTCAAATTACGAAAACAAGTCATATGGTTTTTGACAATTACAAAGTAAACAAACGAAAAAACTTTTTTATGCTTTTTGGTTATTTCCAATAATTATAATAAAAAAATTATTTATATTAATTTATATTAAAAAAATTAATTTAATTAAAAAGAGTATTTTAAATATATAAAAATATAAATCATTTCTTCAAGATCAATGTGAAAACATTTTTTTGACATAACTAAATTGGGTGTTGTTACGATAAGTAAAGTTTCCATGGATTCTGCTTAGATTGAAGGTGTTTCAACGGTGGGTGTATCAATGTTAATTATTTCGGCGGTGACATTGAACAAATGTTTGATGAATTTTGTGAAAACCCGAGATTGGAGATTGAGTTTCCGAGGATGTTGATGGAATTTGTGGAGAGAATGACGATGGTGATGATGAAGAAAATTCTTCTAAAATATTTCTAGATGAATGCATTCTAAAATAATAAGTAAAAAATTGAAAACTGCGAATGACGATGGTGATGATGAAGAAAATTCTTCTAAAATATTTCTAGATGAATGCATTCTAAAATAATAAGTAAAAAATTGAAAACTGCGTTTTAGTTCGTTTCTTATTTTTCATACTTACGGACGAGAAGCTACATGTGGTGCTAAAAATTCAAAATCGTTCGATAAATATAAAGTTTAATAAGCGTTACGTCAATAATAGGAAAGCCATTATACCGTAATGTATAAAATGTGAATGCGATATTTTGTATTGTAGTCAACAAACAAATTTATAACATAAAAGCGCAAATTCGAAATTTTTTACCCTTTGCTAACAAAATTTTAAAATATATTTTAAGCTACTTTAAGTTCAATATTTAAGACTGTTAAGATTAGAGATGGGCACGTGAGAGATTTTTGACTCACGCTCACGCACGATCATGAACCAAAAATTACAATCATGCACGATAGTTTTTTTAAATGGTTACTTTAATTTCTTTTATTTAATAATATTTTTTTTGAAAATTAGGAAAACTAACTGGTTTATTTTTAATTGATTCGTTTTTTTTTTTGGAATAGAATATTAAAAATAATTTAAACGTTTTCCAACAAAAAAAAAATCCTATACCAAATTTTATTATTTTTTAAATATTAGAAAACTTTTACTTGAAAAAAAGAAAATTTTATTAAAATTTTTAAAATTTATCTGAACTAAGTTGCATGAAAATTTTCCTTAGAACTAGTTCATCAGTTTCTAAAATCAAGTAAATTTTTATTATTACATAGGCAAAAAATTATTACTTTTTGTTTTTAATTGTCTGAACTAATTTTTAGAAAATAATTCTTCAAAATGAAAAAGTGGTATACTTAAAAACTGAATTTGGAAATGGCTTTCTAAAATTTAGTTAATTTTACTACTCGCGAACAAAAAATGAACACACATTAAGTTCAAGTACTTTCTTGATTTAAGTTAGACACATTTTTTGAACTAAATGGGAGTAAATTATGTCCTAAATTTTGTTTTTTTTTTATCTAAACTTAATTTTACTACATTTGATTATGCAATTTTCTTAAAACTAATATGTTTTTTCTTAAAATTAATAAATTTTTATTTAATTGACTTGTTTTTTTTCCTAAAATCAAGAAATATTACTTAGGAAAATAATGAACTATTTCTGAGTATATAAACTATTTCGTTTTTACTTAAACTTAGGAATTTTTATTCTTTTTAAAAAAAGTTTTCTAAGTTTTAATAAAATTTTACTTCAATTGAGGACAATTTAAAAACTATTTTGAAGGAAATTTTTGATTGCATTTTAGTTCATGTCTTTTTTCTTTGAGTGTAGACTCCTTAGAAAAAAAAAAGGTTCAATTACCTTCTCCGACGTAACTGCACACCACACTATGACTTTGAGAGGATTTTGCTTATTGATGTGGCCGCTGGGATAAAAAAGAGCCTGTGAGTGAATGGTATAAACGAATGATACTTTTAGAATCTTTAATTAAAGTCTAAATTAAAGAATTATTCAATCCAAGCTGTGTGTGTTTCAATACTGTTTTGTTTAGTATCATAATTTCGAATTTATTCCAATTGAATGCCCCTACTATTTAAGTATAGAATAAAAAAACAATAACTGCTTGTATTTTTCTTATGGTTTAAAGAAAGTAAACTTATGTTTAAAGAAAAGAAACTTATGGTTTATGTTGTAGTATTTTTTTTTTATCTTTCAACATTTGAACATTGTACACCAGTAGTTTTTTTTTTATAAAGTATCAAGGTACTTTTAATATCTTGTATGTCTATAACAAAAAAATATGCTTGAGTAAGCATTTTGCTTTTATAAAACGTTCTATTAAAAAAATAACATGATCATGATCATGATGATCATCATCATGAGTATTCTATAATTCTATTGTATTAGATTTGAACTTTTAAACCGGTTTAATATAATCGACCGACCTGATAAAAGATGCGCTTTATAATTTCCATCTGCATTTGTGGTTTAAAGAGGATGAAAAACCAAAATGAATGTTACACATAAAACAAACAAAAAATTCAAGTAACCAAGAAAATACAAACAAAATAAACCTAATCTTATAACCACAATAAATACCGTTATATTTACTGCATACACTCGGCGCATATACATAAATTCTACTAGACTACATACAGATCTCCCCTTCTCCCAAAAAACAAAACCAACAAAGAATTACGGTTACAAAAATTAAAACTAACAGGGGAGCAACTAACTAAAAACCAACACTTAACAATAAGTGAAAGGTCGTCCAATTGTTGTTGAACACAATTTTTTTTTGTTCTCTCTAGAGATCTTTATTAAAATTTTAGCGGAAAATATGGTTAAAATAACAAAAAAAAAAGCCAACACAAAAAACGCTTTGAACCAATAAACAAATTTGAAAAAAAGAGTGCATTACAAGTAGTGACGTTCAAGCCATGTTAGTTGTTATAAAATTTATTTTCAGTTGGCTAAGCGCATGTGCAAAGCTTTTTCTTTTTTTAACCACAAAAAAAAATTTTAACAAAAAAACATAAAAAATTTAATAAATGCATTTAATTATTGCATATAATTAGAAGTTAAATAGTAATAGAAAACTATTATGAATACCTGCCATAAAATTTACATTTTGTGTGGTCTTTAATGAACAGGAGAAAGTTTAAAATTAAATTCTGATGTTTTAAATATTCATAGATTGTTATCGTAGAGAAAGGTTGCCAGGACTAAAGGCCGGAAGTACGCGGGGTCCCCAGTTAATAACCCGGAATACCTAATTTTTACTATGTACCTGGCTAAAATTCTAAAATGTAGCTGATTAATGAGTAAGCACATACACCAGTTAACACAGAATTAAAATTTCAGCTTTCTGACTAAATCGGAGGGGGCAGCCCGTTAAGGAGAAGACTGTTCACCTTTCTGACCCTCCCCGTACACATTTCCAAAAATCCGACCAAGGTGAATGTCTTCACCAGAGGAGGAACCTTCCCAGCTCCAGCGGTTTTGGCACGATGTCAAGGGTGACAATTTTCCTCTTTCCTGCAACTCCCCGTCGGATTCTCCACAAATCACAACTTAGCTGTTACCTACATTGGAGAAGAAGCCTGCATACCAAATTTCAACTTCCTAGGTCCAACGGTTTGGGCAGGCCGTAAAGCGGGAGGCTTTTCGACCTTTAAAGCCCTATTTTTACAACGCCACTGGTCGAAATTCTAAACTGTACCTTATCAAGGAGTTAGCAAATACTACCACATATTTTAAATTTTAGGTTTCTAGCTAAAGGGGTTTCGGCAGGCCGTGTGAAAGGAGAGTTTTTCTTCTCCCCGAAGGAATTTTCAAGAACATACTAATTTTTATTATTATTTTTTTTTTCCTTCGGATAATTAATTACCACTGATAATTGAAAAGTTAATTCCTTAGGAAATTAAAAGAAAAGTTATTTTCAAACTCTGGGTACTTAAGCGAAAAAGTTAATTCCTTCAGGGAAATTAGAGAGAATTTAATGAATTTATAAGTTGAATTAACAGGATTTGAATAAATTCGTTAGTGCTCACATTGTTAGTCAAGGAAACAATTTGTTTACCTTGAATTCATTTACAGGAGTTAATTCCTGCTTGTTTTCTTTTTAATGAATTGGTTTCTTTTTTTTCTCCTAACAATTTACAAATCATCAATTTTTTCGACTAAAAATCGAATTAATATTAAATATAAATATCGTACAATAAGAAGCTTAATTTGAAATCATCTTAATTTTCGACCAAAATGGAATTTTATATGAAATTTTATTAAAAATGCATAAATCGAAAATAGCTTAATTTAAAATCACCTATTTTCAACTAGAAATGCAATTTTATTAAAAATACTCGTAAACCAGACCCGCAGAAAAAAAGGAGCTTTATTCAAAAACTGAAATTTTTCTCGGAAAATAAGCCTCGGAGGACAAAAAAAGAACTTAATTTAAAATCATCTATATTTTTGACCAAAATTCAAATTTTATATCTAATTTCATTAAAATCTTTTAAATCAAATTTTCTTGTAAACTTAGTCTCGAAGAGCGAAAGCGGCTAAATTTGAAATTATCTTTTATTCGACCAAAAGTGGAAATTTTTCTCATAAAATAAGTCCAAGAGGCCGAAAAGTAGCTAAATTGGAAATCATCTACAATATTTACTCAACCAAAATTCGAATTTTATATGAAATTTTATTAAAATTTTTTAAATCAACTTTTCTCGTAAACCAAAGCCCGGAGGCGAAATTCGAGTTTTATATCAAGTTTTATTAAAATAAATCGATTTTTTTCTCTAAGCTTGGCTCCGGAGGGCGAAAAGCTACTTACAGTTTAGTTAAATTCGAATTTAAAATTGAATTTAAAATTAAATTCAAAATAAAAAAGCTCGACATGGAAAATTCAAATTTAAGTTTAAAATTGAATTAAAAATTAAATTAGTAAAAAACGATTTAAACTACATATGTATTAGGTACACTCAGAAAACAAGTAAGTAGAAAAATTTGTAAACGGTTTTCAATCCCACTTTACTATTTTTGTACTGATTTTTATTAAAAAAAAATGATTATTTAGCAATTTTTTTTGCTATTTTCATTTTAAAAATTTCAGAGTTTTTACAGAATATTTACGAATTGTTGTTGCTTATTTCAGAAATCATTTTACAAATTTTTGCAAAACGATTTGCTAAAATTAGCAAAAAAAAAATTTACTAATTTAAAAAAGTGGATATTAAGGGAAATGTTATTTCTAGTTAACACTTACAACTACAAACTTAAATTATATAGATTAAAAAAAGTGATCGGAAGTGAAGATACCGACTTATGTCTTAAAATACGACATACACTTAAAATAGTATTAAACAATTTTTTTTAGTTTTAAAAATCAGCCCTAAAAACAATTAAAATTTGACCTTAAAAAAATATATTGACTAACATATTTTTCAAAACAGTAATTACCAAATTAAAACAATATGATAAATTCGTTGGTTTTTAAAATTGAGCCTTTGATTTTTTTTAATTTAATTAAATTTAAACAACAACTTTTAAGTGACACATAAAAACATGAGTTTAATTTTATTTTATGTTTGCCCACTGTGATCATCAGAAAAGAAAAAAAAAAGCAAAATTCAATCTACTTAAAGGAAAAAATATTGGGAAAAAGTAAAAATGTTGGGAAAACACTTTTTTCTTTTAAAAAAGAACACAGATGGCAGAAAAAAATTTGTATAAGAAAAAGAAGCAAAAAAAAAAACAATTTAAAAAGCAATTTAAAGCTGAAAAATCTTAAGAAAAACTGGAAAATAAATAAAAATCAGAAAAAGCCCAAAAAACCAAAAACAGCTAAAAAATTAAATTGTTCTGCTCTGCTGATCATATGGAATGACTTTGGCCACCAAGTTTTATTTTCAAAGGAAGTTGATTTAATTTCCCTTCGAGAAATAAAGTTGAATTTGAAATTTTTTAAAACCCCACCTATGTTTATATGATTTTTTTTCCGCCCCGTCCTCTTGTAAGATTTTCAGAGAAAATCAAGCAGCAATAACTTGAAAACTCTTAAACAAATAAAAAAAAATACTATTTTAGTGATATACTAATCAAAATTATGTAAAAATGATATGTCTTAAATAATTTAAAATTTTGAAAATTTTAAAAATCTGAATGTTAGGTTTAGTTATACAGGTTGGTTGAAAAGTTCCTGCGCTCACCAAGAGATGGCACTGCTAGCTCCAATATTTTTTTTTCTCAAGTTGGTATAATTGTCCTGAGAACACATGCAAAGTTGCAAGTCATTCTGTCAATTCTTTCTTTGTTTACAAGCCATTTGAAGTTGACGTGTCATTGACTTTTTTTAATATGGAAAAAATTGAATATCGTGCAGTCATTAGATTCTTTGTTTTGAAGGGTTTAAAAGCAAAGGAAATTTATAAACAATTGTTAGAAGTGTATAAGGAGTTCTCACCTTCAAAACGCACCGTTGAATTTTGGGCTGGTGAATTTAAACGTGGTCGTACCAGCGTTAAAAACGATCCACGCGAAGGACGACCAAAAACTGTAACCACAGCAGAAATCATTGAGCAGGTACATAATATGGTTAGTGAAGATCCAAGTTTGGCTAAGCGTTAATTTGCTAATGCTATAGGCATCTCAGAAGAACGAGTACTCCATATTTTACATAAAGAAATTCGTATGAAAAAACTGTTTGGAAAGTTAGTGCCGCACACATTAACAATTCAACAAAAACTGGATTTCTTAGCGTAATTTGAAGCGTTTTAAGCCGAATAAAACCGACTTCTTGCGTCGTTTTATAACTATGGATGAGACTTTGACGTTTACAGTGGACTAAAGCAGGTTGTTCAGCTCCAAAGCAGGTGAAGCCACAACGATCAGCAAAGAAGATTATGGCATCAGTTTTTTGGGATGTAAAAGGAATTTTATTGATTGATTATCTTCAGAAAGGTAAAACAATCAACTATGAATATTATTGCAGCCTTTTGGATCAGCTGGATAAAAAAATTCGTGAGAAAAGGTCTGGTTTAAAGAAGAAAAAAATCATTTTTCATCAAGACAATGCACCTGCTCACAAAAGTGTTTTGACGATGGCTAAATTCAAAGAATTAAAGTACGAATTGCTTGAACATCCACCGTATTCACCAGATTTAGCTCCCAGTGACTACTATCTCTTCAGAAATCTCAAACAATTCCTTCGTGGAAAGCATTTTTCGTCGAATGAAGAGGCCATAGCAGCGGTAGACGGTTATTTTGCAGAGCTTCCGGAAAACCATTATAAGGATGAGATAAAATTATTGGAAGATCATTGGAACAAGTGTCTTGAGCTTCTAGGAGATTATATTGAATAAAAAAATATATTTCGTAACAAAAACAGTATTCTTTCATTTCGAGCGCAGGAACTTTTCAACCAACCTGTATACTAATTAAATCCAGGTAAATATTGCATATCTGATATATTCAACCTTGTGTAAAAATCGAGTTCAAAGGACTTTTTAGATTATGACGAAGTTTTTTGTAATATTATATAAATATATGTATTTTTGTTGGATTTCGTCTTTTGAAAAACAATTTTCATTAGTCATTATAATGACAAACTTTTATACAGATAAATAATAGGAAAATATTGTTTGATGAAATAAATTGCATATTTACTTTTATCACAATAATGTTGCAAAATACATCTCGGTCTTTCCTAAACGTTAAATCATTTTTTATGTATTTTAATATCTACTTTATTATTGATACAATATTGATAAGATTTTATTATAAATTTAGTAATAAACATATATGAGGCATTCAACTGTCCCAGCTGCAAAGAATTTTTAAATCAGGTCCTAACACTATCCAAAACTGATGCCACTAAAACTGATTATATAAAACTAGTTTTCCTAACCCGTTTTACTTCTAAGTATAAGTGGTTATAATTTAGATAAATTGAATTGGTTTAGAAATAATTTCGAACAAGTATTATATGGGTAACAGATCCAACCATTGAAAAGCTTCTGCAGCAAAAGAAGTTGTTCTACATCCAATTATTTTGAACAGACAATTTTGCTGGGAAAAATAAATGTTCATACCCATCTAAAAATCGAAATATATATGAGCATACATGATCATACATGGGCCTGTATATTATCATACATGGGCATACATTGTCATATACGTCCATACATTGTTCAATATATGACCATACATGATCTCATATATGATCATATATCTTCGGATCCGAAATTTGAGGGTATATGGACGTATATGATCATATACGAGCATACATGAATAATATATGAGCATGTATGATAATATATGCACATATATCACCATATACCCTCAAATTTCGGATCCGAAGATATATTGTCATATATGAGATCATGTATGGACGTATATGACCATGTATGCCCATGTATGATCATATACAAGCCCATGTATGATCATGTATGTTCATATATATTTCGATTTTTAGATGGGTAGTTCTTTTATCGTAGTAACATAATCTGAGGTCTAATCATAATTATTTAAGAACATGATCTTAGTTATAACTAAATATTTTTCGCATTTTAGACAGTGTCTATTTTGCTTACATATTGAAAGTCTCTTTAGGAACACATACCGAATTTATATTCTCCTGAAAGGACTCTTCATTAGAATGAGTTTAATAAAAAAAAAAAAATCCTCATTTGCCAATTCTACTTTCATTCGTCCTCTCGGAATTTTGTACTCAAATTTCATAAATTTTTTCTCTGATTGTAAGTGTAAAGCTTGAATTTAAAAAAAAATATTTGCCAAAAATTCCTATATATATCTAGTAAATTCAAAATATTTATAAAGCTGAATAGTTATATTTTTAATGCCACAACGAGTACTAAAGAAGATGAAAATATTTGTGGTGTAATAAAGTCCCAAGTATGGCGAAAAACAAGCTTTTTGCATTTTTTAAGTTATCACAAAAAATTTATAATACAGAGGAATTTTAATTTCAAGTTCTGTTCTAGAGCACCAAACACCTTTAAAATGTATACACTGGGTTAAGGATCTTAAATTCGTACGTATTAAACAAAATTAAAAATTCAACTTTTACATGAAAATAATATGAGAGTCCCGTACCATGGGTATCCCACCCTGAATTGTTGATATCTTATACAAGACAATATGGCCTAGATCTCGAATTTCTTAAAAAAAATCGTAGATGTGTTTTTTTAAGTATAAATAAAGATTTTGGCATTTTTGTAATTTTTCTGTTTACTGTTTCTTTTTTTGAAAAGTTTCCAAACTTAAAATATCAACTTATATCTGATTGGACATAAGTTAATAACGAAGATTACTAAGCTCGGCTAGTAATCGTAAGTAAATTTCATCTTAACTGAATAACTCCACTTTTTCCTTTTAAGTTGTGAGTTAAATGAAAGAAATTTACAACTTGCAGCGGATCAGAAAATAATAATAAATACCTAATAAAATAGAACAAAATTAAAAAACCATAGCGATAGGTTTTTTTACGAGAAGGAAGTCCTATTATTTCCCAGCCATAAGGGCCGATGGATTACTTTACACCTTACTTCATTGATGAATTTTATAGGCGATGAGCCTCAAAGTAATGTATATACCCATTACTTTAGAGGTGATAATGTAAGAAGTTACTTATATGGTTACGAGAATGGAAAAAGTAATGTGTCTAAAAACAGATTTTTAAAAAAGAGGAATTTTTATTAAAAAAAAATTATTACAAATATTTTATTTTAAATATTTGTAATAAAAAATAATGTGGTCAAGATGGGAATCGAACCAGGGAAATCTGGTTGCCAGCCAAGAACTCTACCCACTGAGCTATCGACGCATTTAGTATTTGATTGCTTTAAACTTAAATGAATTTTTGCGTTTCGTTTCTTCGCTAGTGTTATCAAAACAAACACAAAATAATGTATCTAAAATAATGTATCTAAAAATAGATTTTCAAAAATATTTTAATTATTACTTTACATTTATAAATCATATAGTACGTAATCAATAATGAGTAACTTATTACTTTATGCTTGCAAATAATGAAAAATGTTACGAGCTATCATTACAAGGTAACGCATGAGAATATCGCACCCATTACAAAAGTTTTTCTGGGTTTAATAAGGAAAACCTTTTTGAAAAAATCAAGAAGGAAACTTAGGGTTTTTACTAGGTACTCTTGTTGATTTTTTCAAAAAAGGTTTCTTTTTAATTTCTTTAGGATATCTTATTGATTTTTTCAAATATGTTTTCTTTTTGATTTTATTTGAGAATTTTATTGATTTTTTTATTTATATATATTTACAAAGGAATAAATTTGATATAATAATAAAAAGTACTATTTTAGTATCTTTTTACTCGAATAACTTCAAGTCCATTGTTCAGTAAGTAAAAATGGACAGGCGCTCAGTCTAAATTGAAATACATTTAAGAAGGTTTATAACTAGTACCACATATGGAATTTTCTGCTGACATCTGTGTACCGAGTGGGGAGTCTGTAGACCGTGAACAACTAAGTCTGGCAGAATTTTTTTTGAACCACTCCAATATCCGACTATTTGCCGATAACGTTTCTCTTTCGCATATCAATGGTAAATTTTGAAATAATACTTAAGTGAATATATATTCCTGCTCCATTCCCTTAAGCCTGCTTTGAACTTTATTAGCTCCCAAGTATATTTTTGGTCCAATTTATTAAATAAATTTTCTTTTATTTTAGTTAAATTTAAATTTTATTTAAATTTTATTTTATTTAAGTAGACTAATATCACTTTTCACTTCCCACTTGTTCACTTTCAACTAAAAGTTTAATTTTTATATGTCAAGTTTTAATATGTCAAGTTCGAAGAACAGTTATGAGCGGCAACACATGTATAAAGAAGATATCCTTATTAAAAAAAATTAAAAAGATGATTTACACATGATAATATAGGAACCTAATGAAATTAATAGGGAATACCTTTTTGAAAAAGTCAATAACGTAGCCTAATGAAATCAATAAGAAAATCCCTTTTTCATACAATTCAGAAGAAAACCTAATAGAGTCAAGAAGTTTTTCTCTATGGATTGTATTTTTGGTGCCGAATAAAATGGAAATTGAGTGGAAAAAAAATGTGTTTTGCTTCTTAATAAAAATAATAAGATTTACCACATGAAAATAATAAGGAATCTCTTCGGAAAAATCTTCTCTTCTTTCTGCTAGGATACCCCTTCGCCTAACAACGTTTCATAGAGAAAATCTTCTTGATTCTATTAGGCGGTTTTGGCTCTGTGTAGTATCTACTAACTTTTTCTGTGTATTCTCTATAATTACTAAAGTTATAACTTTTCTAATTATTTAGGAAATTTTTCATTATCTTTAACCGAACCAAGGACATCTTACCTAAAAAAGCTAAACTTTCATATATAATTTTTTTTTAAATCATATAATTACTAGAAAAAATAAAGAAATTTAAGTAAAAAGTTTTTCTCAATGTCTGAACAAACAAAGTACATTGTATTATTATTCTATATTTTGCATTGTTCCGGTAAGCCGTTTCCTGTATTGGTGAACTTGCTATAAAATACCTCATATGTATTAACAATCAATTTCAATTTTATCAATTTAATATTATCATTTACTTTTCCAGCAATGTTTATAAATAAATATTGATATCATAAGCACTTTTTTTTGTGACATTTATCGCTAAATATGTGAGAGATTCTTACTAAAAACAAAGACTTTATCAGTTACTATTGATTTAACCTCCATAATAACAATATTTATAATAATTTTGCGTTAATAATGTCACACGTTTTGCTGAAATTGTAACAACACAGTGAAGCAAATATTTGAGATAGTGAATAAAGTAAACAATCTTGAATTAAAGAATAATAATGTAATCCATAGTTTAGTTGCCAATATCGGGTATTTTTTTTACGATATTTGATTGAAACTGCATAAATATTAAAATCAAACTTTATAAGATAATATTAGCTTAGTGTGTGAAGGTACTAAGTCCACATTTTATGAAAACGTAGCTTTTCATGAAAATATTTTAGATATGGATCTACATACAGATGTATATTGTTATATATAGCCTCATAGTTAAAAACCGAAAAATTACACTAAAATGGCTCTCGAAAAATAAAGAAATGGGAAATCTATTAACCCTCATGCTAAATCGTCATGTGTTTTATCTTATAATTTTTAATTATTTACTTCTGATAGAGATCACTGTACTTCAAAAGGTAAGCACGAAGAATTCGTCATTTTAAAAATACTTTTCATATATCAAAATTTCAGCAAAATCGATTATAATTGCTAAAATACAAATTAAGTAAATGGAAATACGCTAAGTCACAAAGAAGCTTATACGACGGAAGAATTTTTTAAATTATCTTTAGTACATTAAAAATAGTTTGTAAGTTAAAATAACAGAAAATGCCATTTACAAAAAACCGATCTAAATGAAAAGTAACATTTAAATCAAATGGCTTTTGTTATTTATTTTTAAATGTTGTTTAAACAACTGACACATCCGTAAGAAACAAATGATTTATCAGTTAAAATAAATGTTAAAATTTTACCTAACAATTCCTTAAAAAATAAATGATTTAATCAATAATTTTAAATTGCTTCCATTTTTGTATTTTTTGTTTGTTTTTTATAATCTACAAAATATATGTACGCATGGCTATAGACACTTTTTGTGTGAATGTGTTTGTGTGTTTATGAAGTTTTTGTAATTTTAATTGAAATAATTCTTTATATAAAAAAACGATTTAAATAAAAAACAAATTGGAATTTTTTTAATATTTTTTTTTGAAACAACAGCAAATAACATTTAAATTTGTAATAACTGTTACGGACACAATTAAAAAATAATTTTCGTTTTGTAAGTAAATTTTTATTAATTAAACAAATGAAAAAAATAAATGAAACTGAAAAAAAATCGGTCCATGATAGTAAAGCATTTCGAACAAATGTATCAAAAAAAAGTTAGATATTTCTTTAAAAAAAACAAATTTATGTTCCTTTATTTTTAAATGGATCGCAAAACTTTTTTATTAAACTACAAACAGTAAACTACATAATATTTTGAGTGTATTAAAAATTTAGGACTTTTTTAATTCAAGAGCCAGTATCGAAATATTCAGAAGAAAATTTAATTTACAGATTTAAAAACATTAAAAATAAAACATTTTAGATAGTGTTTTTTTTTTTTGTCAAAATTGGTCTTGGCCCTTTTTCACTTTAAGCTAAAGATATATCGTCTGAATCTGACATACCGAAGATATTTATTATAATCAAGTAATGTAATTGGGTGCGTATGATTAATATTTTGAATATATAAATATTACTCATACTTTAAAATTTAAATTACTATTTTTAAGCCTTCGAAGCAAATTTTTTATGGAAGAATTGTCGGAAAAAGTTACCTAAAGCTGGATTTTTTTATGGAATTCAACTAACATATTTTTGCAAAAACAAATCTTCTAAAATTGGTTTGGTTTACAATGATAATTGTTTGTTGCCGAGTGTTGTGTATTTAAAAAAGCTCCATATTGTCTATAAGTTTAATCTTAATATCATATTTAAACACGTAATACTCATAATTAAACTAATATTGCCATAATTTCAGTACAATATTTTTTTTATATTACTCGTATGTATTTTAACAACAACAACAGTAATCAGTAAATAAATGTTGACTTTTAAACGAAGTTTCCTGACCTACACACTCTTTCTGCCATATGTGTTACAGTGAGCGTCAAAATAAAGTGTTCGCCATATTTTTATTGATTTTTTTTATAGAGAATAAGGGAAAGGTATTTTTAAAATCATGAAATGTTGAACTTATTTTGATATTGCAATAAAAATGAAACACACAGAAGTCCTTTAGAGGAATTATTTCCTTCCCTTTATAAAAATAGGGGATTCATTTTTTTTAGAAAAGACTGCAATTCAAAAAATAACAAGCTGTTTTTGACGTTTAATTTTTGACGCTCACTGTATATTAAAGTGTCCCTTTAAAATTCAATACATTTGAGAATGATACTGGGGGAGGTGTTAGCATCGAAATTCGACAATTCGTTATTTAAGGGACACCGTACTGTACATACATATGTACTTTGTATATTGTTTACAAGTAGAGTCATATTTACTTTTTATTTTAAATCAGTTAAGACGTGTGTAATAAATCATATTCTTTATTCGTCTTCTTAATTTGTCTTCGTCTTTAGTGAAGTAAACAACAAGAACGAGTAGAGATGCCACCTTGCTATTGCGTTTCTTTTTTATATGGAAATTTGACACTGCAGCAGATTTGCACTGAATTAAAATTCATTGCCTAATTTTTAGTCTGATACTCTCTATAGTGTTGCCATATTTGCAAAAATAAATCCCATTATTTGGTGGTGTTCATTAGAGTGGATCGCACTCCATGCAAAAAAAAAGTTATGCCGGTCACCCCCTCCCCCCCCCTAGAATTAAAGATAATGTAAAGACGATCTCAAAAAAATTTTATTTTTGCCACGCCCCTTGACCCCGCGCTTTTAGTTTTTTGTTTCTTGTGCCTCAATTTATTGTCCGATCGTAACGTGTGATATATCATTGTTGAATAACAACAGCTACATTTTCTACTTTGATCACTTTTGACTCCAACGTCAAGTTCTAGAAGTGACTTCTGGAATCTGGGTTTCTACCCGCTAATTTCCATTTTTTTCTAAACGATAAAAATTCCATGAAATTTTGTCTTTTAAAGTATATATTTTTATTCATAAACAAAAAAGTTACAGAAGTTTAACAAAAATCAATTTGACTGTCTATGCCAACATTCGTTAAGTTGGTTAAGTGCAAGTTTTTTTTCGACCCACATTTTGGAATTGAACAGCGCTGTCAAACTACTAGAAGACGGTAAAAGTAAGAATTTAATTAAATTACGTACTTTTTCAACTAATTTTTAGTTTTATTTTACCAAATTTTATAATATCTAATAGAATTATATCTCGTTATAAATTACTTTGTATTGAACTGTATATAATAAGATATAGTTGTTAGATACTTGAAATATTTTATATGACCCCACATTTAAATATATCTTTTTACTTATATTTTCATATTAAAAGAGATCTTCTATATTGAATTTAGGTTAGGTTAAAAAGAGTATTCCCAAAAGTCAGCTTTTTCAGCGCTCATATATAGATTGGAATTTTACTGAGTATCAGACCGATCATTTACCTCCAACACTCACCAGGTTCCCGGGCTTGCGACCAACAGATTTTATTCAAAACAGGATATCTTAAGAAATTCTTTGATTTACATGAATGTAATTCTCAAACCCGAGATTACGCATTTTTAATAGAATTTTTATTTCTCAAGATTCCCTCAATAAAATCAGTAATGTTTTAGTAGCTAAGGCAACCAACCGCATCCGTTGTCAAATAATTTGTTTTTTCTCACCGCAGCCTCAGCCGGAAAGTTGTGTGTTATCTCTCTACTCAAAGGCTTAAAACAATATTTTCTAATCTCTTGACTTTAATCAGTTGTTTATTATTATATTACAAACATAAATTTTTTACGAATCTCTTGTCCGTATAATATGTATCCCGTTAGCTATGGTTTAATACAAAAGTTATTAAATGCCTCATTAGGATTATGAAATATGTATGTATGTTTTTTATATATACATCCATATACGTATTTAGATTAAACTAACTGTGAATATGACGATGATGAATTGCGGTTGGATTTTATAATAACAAATAGAGGCATCAATATGTTTAAGGTATTTTAATACATTTAATCTGCTCTCAAAATTGTCTTCAGTTTTTTAAAAAGTCAAAGCTTTGCTTATAATCAGCTCTGAAAAACTTTGATGATATATAATTTATTCTTTAACATTTTTATTAAAAACCTAAATAATAAGGTCAATATAAAGTAGCACCATAAATTATAGTAGTTTTGTAAAAACTTTTTGTATTTACTTGTCAAAATCCATACACATTTTAAAGAAAAAAATTAAAAGTTTTAAAAACTACTACATAGTTTTTCGTTGCAGTATAAATTGGGCTTTATAGAACAAAGATACGAGGGCAAGTCAATAAGTTTTTACAAGAACATAGAAAAACACATTTTTTGGGATTGATTCTTTTTTATTTTTCAATATAGTTTTTTTTTAGATCAATACACTTCAGCCAGCGATTCTCCAACTTTCGAAAGATCCTCAAAATAGGCTTTTGTTGTAGAGATTACCTCTTCATTCGATTCAAATTTTTCTCCACCGAGCCCTTTCTTAAAATTTGGAAACAGGTAAAAGTCACTAGATGCCAAATATGGAGAATAAGGCACATGCCGCATTAAACTATTGCTAATTGTGGGCATGACATGCCATCAAACTCAACTGTTTTTAATTTCAGGCAAAGGTGATTTTTTTTTCAAGGTTGGTAGAATTGTAGTCTTTAGTTGTTGTAAGTGGTCACAGCCCTACCGTTTAATATTAGGGTGTTCTGAAATATTTATTGAGCTATTATATTTTTCAAATTTTAATTTAATAAAATAGAACTTCTAGGGAACAAAACGTCCTTTTTAATATCGCAAATTGTATTGAATATCACAAATTTGTATTGACTATAGCTCAGCCAAAACAAGGGTCAGGCAATACAAATGATGGCAATATCGCAAGAAGATTCTTTTCAGATGCAGAAACAGCATCTGAAATAACATAAGTGGATTTAAGCCTTATTTTCAAATTGAAAATAATCCTAGTAGTACTTGCGTGCAATGAAGAAATTGATTCTGGAAAATTTGGAGATTATGCTAAGGAAACTGCAAAAATATATACAACCAAGTACCCATGGAGAAATATGTCTGCAACAGTTACAAAATCCTTTTTAAAGGAGAAAATGTGATTAAATATCATTTGGTGCCACTTGGAGATCTATCAGAGCAAGCTCAGAAAAAAAGTTATAAAGATTACAGATTTTATAGAGAGCACAATACTAAAAAAAATTTTTTACGAAATTCCACAAATGAAGATCTGTTCTTATCCAGTATTCGAAATCAATGTTCCACATCATCGGAATTTACATGAAGGAATAAAGAACAGAAATAACACAGAACAGCATATGGAATATTTGTAATCAATATTTGAATCGAATGAATAGTAATTATAAATGATAAAAGGCATTATTTAAGTACAAAAAGCATACTTTTATTAAAAAATTATAATCAACAGAACTTCCGATTTTTACAAAAGCTATTGCAGCTAATATTTTTAAAAGGTTTTTTTATCTACATATGTATGAAAAGTTTTGATAAATAAGAAAGATTCAAAAAATAAAACCTATATTTTCATATCAAAATTTAAACAAATATCAGAATCATTGCGCTAATGTTTAGTAGATTTATTTTGCTAAAATTAACAAATTTGACAGCAAAAAATAATACATTTTTCTGCAGTAATAACAAGATTTTTAGATAATATTACAAATGCATTTTTAGTCTAAATATTTTTTGAGTGTAAACCAATTTGCAAATTTGATAGCAAAAAAAATATAAAGTATTTCTGCAAGAAATATAAATTGTTTTGCCGGATGGATCTTTATGTCGGATATGATGATGATACGAGGGCGGATCAATAAGTCCGTGACATTTCGAACTTCCCTCGTAGTTATATGAAATGCAACACTGCTCCCACCTTTTAATAGACTACTGTCAAATTTTGAGCAATCTTCGTCATTTACTTTGCGTTTTAGAGCTGTTCAAAACATACAACCTCGTGGATTTTTTTAAAAATGGAAAAATGGGAATTTCGTGTACTCATTAAACATTATTATCAATCAAACCAAGGAAATGCTTGATAAATACTATGGGGACTTTGCACCACCGATTTCAATGGTAAAAAAGTCGTTTACTGACTCTCGTTGTGGCCTTAAAAGCACGGAAGATGCCGAACGTTCTGATGGCCCAATTGAGGTCTCTACACCCAAAAGAAATTTGAAAAAATTAACGATATCGGAGATTGAATGTGCAATAGATTGTGGAAGACATAGGCATCTTTTATGGCTCAAGGCTTTCAGTTTTGAACGATCACTTGGATATGAGAAGGCTTTCCGCACGATGGCTGCCGCATTTGCTTACAATCGACCACCAACGGAATCGTGTGACAGCTTAGTTTCCATGGCAAAAATCCATGAAGTAGACCCTTATTCGCCTTATTCTCCGGATTTAGCCCCCAGTGACTATTTCCTATTTCCAAACCTAAAGAAATGGCTCGGTGGAAAGATATTTAGCTCCAACGATGAAATTATTGATCAAACAAATGCCTCTTTTATGGACCTCGCAAAATCCTATTTTTTGGTAGGGATACAAAAGTTGGAGAAACGTTGGACTAAATGTATTGAGCTAAAACGGGATTATGTTGTTTCATTTAAAAAAGTCACGGACTAATTGATCCGCCCTCGTATATCGATATTTTTGCCTTGAGAAGACCAATGTTTTGACTGTAAACACTGAAGATATCACGAAAAATTTAAAAATAAAATTATTCTGCTGGAATTTTTAGGGTTGTACATTATGTTGGTAAGAACTGAGATCTGGTGGATAAATACTAGAAAGGGATACCGGAGGTCAATGGCCCTTAAAGCAAAACATTGTTGCCCTCGAGATAAAAAATTTGATACTTTAAAATCCTACTGTAAATGCAAATGTTCGGCAAAAAAACTCTAAACTGTCTTGCAAAACTAATTTTGGTTTGAAAGTGTACGGGGAACCTGTTGTTTGTAGTACGGTCTAGTGTGCACCCAAGCATTATCTTTGATGGAAGGTCATACTTTTGGCTAAATTGGGGCTTTTATTTCTTAATTTCTTTGCTTAATTTGGTCAATATTGATGAATAATATTCTCCATTTGTTGTCTTTACCTTTTCCAAGAAATCAATAAAGACAATTCCATACATATCACACATAACAGTTGCCTTAACCTTACGAGCAGATTTCACAGATTTTTGTAAAATCCATTGCTTTAACTCTTGTTTCATTTCTGGAGTATATTCGGTGTGTGTCGACGAAGGAATTCATCAGTTCGCAACGGAAAAGCTCTAAACCATCAGAATTCGTCACATGATTGCTTTTATTTTCGATTGTTAGCCAATGCGCTGCATCCATCATGCCAATAGATTTCTCATAACCAATTTTTCATGCAAAATTGGAATCACTGAATCTGCCCTTGACCTCGGTCACTAAAACTATATCATGGATTTAATCAATGATTTCCGAAGCAACTGCTTCAACAGAATGTTCTGAAAGACGTTCGTCATTTGTGGCCATGGACTAACTAATTTTTTGATTTTTCTAGGTGTGTTACCTTGCCCTACCCTACGATGCGATGTGCGATTTTCGTTTTTATATGAAGATTTGGCATATAAAAACGCTGAGGAAAAACGATATAAAATAAAACTAATTTTATATTCATTGCGTTTTCTCTTATGCTCTCATTTTTTAAATTTTTTCTCTTACCAACGTTGCCATATGTTTTCATAATTTTGTAAACAAAGACATATGGTATTATTAATCATTGTTAATGTTTTAAGAAAGAGAAGACGCAAATTTGAAGCATGAGAAATATAAAAATTAATTCAAAATGGAGAAAAATTATATTTCCGAAAAAATTATAGAAGAAGTTAAAAATATGATTGTATTTATAGTTTACAATATCCAGATTTATAGATTTACTGGACGTATGCACCATCTCCTGTTATTACGAGACTCACAATCATTTTCCAATGTTTTGTATAATTTGAAAGTGGTATCTATCATATCTAAAATACTGTCAAGGGATTCTATTTGTTGATTTACCGACATTTATTAATATATTTACAAAAAAAAAATCCAAAAGCTTGAAATACTACAAAATGCAAATGAACACACAAATTAAACAAAAATTTTTTATAAATTTAAATTGTAAATAATTTTGATAATTAATGTCGTCAAACGCATCATTTAAATTACATTCCCTCCCCACTTCGTGAATCGTTGCCGTCGCCGTAAGGCGATAACATCTCGAAATCAATTTTTTCCTAATTTTTTTATAATAAGGTTAAGCAATCGAATGTTAAACAAGTAAAAAAGGGCTAAATTCGGCTGTGCCCCTCCACCATAGGGGCTGAAGATGATATACGTATATACTAAATTTTGCATGAACTGTAATATGAATATGTTTTGTCAATTTATGTAACGAACTTTTGTTATTTAGTTTTAGTAATGTTATTTATTTAGTTTTAGCAATGTTATTTACAGAGGTCTGCTCTGTTAGCGACTTTAACATTGTTGATTTTTACGTTAACTTAGTTATCAGAGTAACACACATATATCTCTTCTCATAGTATGTAAGACAATAAATGTAAACGAACAATAAGAAGACTTAATAACATTTTTACTTACTTAACAGAAGAAAAAAACAAGTAAAAAAGGGCTAAATTCGGCTGTGCCGAATCTTTGAATACCCTCCACCAAAGGGGATGAAGATGATATACGTATATATTAAATTTTGCATGAACTGTAATATGAATATGTTTTGTCAATTTATGTAACGAACTTTTGTTATTTAGTTTTAGCAATGTTATTTACAGAGGTCTGCTCTGTTAGCGACTTTAACATTGTTCATTTTTACGTTAACTTAGTTATCATAGTATGTAAGACAATAAATGTAATCGAACAATAAGAAGACTTAATAACATTTTTACTTACTTAACAGAAAAAGAAATAGATACAGAAAAATTGTACAAATTTGTATGGAAAATTTAGAGGTACCTTTACATTTTCACTCATAACTTTTGAACCGCTTGACCGATTTTGCTCATTTTAAATACCAAACTGCTCGGGAGGATGTTAAATAATCTGGGTAAAAATAGGCACCACCGCTTGCATCTTCGCGTCGTGATCGCCATTTCAACAGACAGACAGACAGACGGACAGACAGACGGACAACGCTAAATCGTCTTAAAATTGCATAAGGATCACGAATATATATACTTTATAGGGTCTTAAACCTATATTTCGACATATTACAAACGGAATGACAAACTGATATATACCCTCACCATATATGGTGGAGGGTATAAAGAGAACGGAATGGCGTATTTTTCAACAAATTTTGCTAGGCGTATTTTGCAACTTGACATTTTTCAAAAACCTTCTTTGTAAAGACATTGACTTACTTTCGTTAAAAGGGGAGAAAAAAAATTGTTTTTTTTTAATTGTATCAACACTCAGGGGTTGCCCCCCTATAAATGCAGTGCATTGCATTGATGTCAGGAAAATTTGTTATGGGAAGGAGTAAAGAGGGAGTAGTGTTTATGGATATTAGACTTGAATTTTTCCATATTATAGTTTGTCAGGGAACAACTCTGTAGGTATATGATATTTATATAACAATTTAAAACTCATTGAGGTCATTGCAAACCACAATGGAGAGACTAAAATGAAAACTGCCTAGACACAATAAAAACTTAAGACTTTTCTTTACAAACATCTCTTTCACATTTAAACCATTAATGCAGTTAACTGCATCCTACCACACATTAATTTTCCCACAACATTGAAATATAAAAAAATGAAATAATCAAAAAATAATTATTTCCTACTTGAATGTCAGAAATTAGGTCAGTTAGAGTGTCAACAACATAATAAATTTAGACCTAAGTTTAAGCGTCAAAATATTGTTAAAACAATAAAATCTCTTTCCTCCCCTGTTGATATTTACGAATTACAAACATGACATAACAAATATATGTATATTTGAAGAAGACCAAAAAAAAAGAGCTTTATAAACTTTTCACAGATTCTATAAAACTTAAACAATTAACACTTTCATGTCATGCTGATAATTATAATATATTTCTGTTAAATTTTTCACATACTTGTTGTTTAGACCACAAAATCATTTCAAAAAAAAAACAAATCAAATTACAAAACAAGACATGAAAATTATTCTCATATTTTTGGTTTTTCAGTTTGTAGTTAACCATTCATGAAAACCTCAACATAAAGATAAATTTAAATTCCAAAATATCAAAAATAACAATGTCTTATTACAATTTTGTTTCATTACAGACATTCAATTGTGGACAATTCAGCTAAAGATTTCGTATGGTTTCATAGATCACTGTACAACAACTGCTGCCAGTATTACAGTATTTACAACGACTACTGCTACCACTACTGCATCTTGTACAGCTTTAACAGATGATAATGATGCTGATGATTGTTATTTGAAAACATAAAAACAACCGCCGCTAATAATTGTAATGATTGGAAATGGAATAACGGCATGTTAAAAGAAATTAAGAGGAAACAATATTAAAGTAAGTTATTTGAAAATTTTTGTATTTTTTTATTTTGGATCATTACATGAAAATGTTGGTTACAGTGGTTTTTTAAAAGATACTCGTAATTTAAATATTATATATTGTACTATTTTAATTTTTTTTCGTAAATTTGACAATTTTTTATGGTTTAGCCTGCCACATTTTTACAACGTCCTTCAACTGACGCAATTGTTGTTTGTCATATACAATTCTAATTTAACTGTTAGTTAAATTTTAACTGGACTTTTAGCAATCGAGCTTTATAGTTTAAACTTCAAGTATCATGTTAATACATACTATATGTACAACGATAGCACTTTAAACATTGAATTCATTCATTATATGCAGTTTATCCAAGTCTAAACTAAATGTTAAGTCAAGGTTTTATCTCTACAGGGTGGTTCAAATACAGGTTTCTATTTAAATCGACACTCATAGATATTTTCTATTCGAAATATTGACTGTCAGTCAGAATTATACCTCCGCGGACAAAATTGAGTCGATTTACGCTTAAACAAGATTGGGAAATATTTCAAACATATTTTCAAGGTGAGTGCTATGTTGCTGAAAAGAAGTTTTCCTTAAAATGAAGCACGCATCGAGTGTGCTACATGCAAGTTTATTCTAAAAGTTCGTAAAACTGACTTCATCGTACGGTGCGTACTGATAAGAATGTGGCTGCTGATAAAATTTTTCACAAATATATATGATTATTCGCAACCATCACCTTCATTACGGCTTCTCAGTTTGGGTCCTACAAAAGCTCCAATAGGACATAGAATTTGGCCGAAAAATCATCTTTTTTTCTGACGAGGCGCATTTTTATCTAGGCGGTTATGTGAACAAAAAAATTGCTGCATCTGCTGGGATTGGAAACCCGCACGGCATTGTCAAGAAGCCAATGCATCCACAGAGAGTGACAGTTTGGAGTGAATTTTGGAATGATGACATCATTGTCTCATTTTTCGCAAATACTACTGAAAATGCCATTTTAGTCAACGACGAGGCTTACTGAGCCATGATTACGCATTTTTATGGGCTGAAATGGAAGATGTAAAATTGGATAATCTTTGGTTTCAGCAGGATGGCGCACCATGTCATACAGGTCATTAAATAATCGATCTTATCAGTCGTCTTGGTGATGTCAATTGGCTGCCTCGGAACTACTATTTCACCTAAGACGGGATTTTTGGTATTTCCTACGGGGGGGAGGAAAAAGGAGGGATATCTCCCTAGAAACCTAAAATTTGAATAATGTGTTCCCTGGAGTATGGACTAACTCATGGATAAGGTAGATTTAATTTTGGCAAGAACGTGGTAAAAATGTGGTTTCACGGCCGAAAAGTCTCCGCCTTATCGTACAATACTCGTACTGCAAAATCGTGCTTCCGCACGTAGGGAAGTCCAAAAATTCCGCAAAAATGGGGAATCTCCCTCTTGACGAAATCCTTTGGCTTGATATTTGAAATTTAATTCACTTGTTTCATGGAGTAGTGTTAGGCCCTACTTACAACACCGGTTTTTTAGAAACTTCTACGGGGAGGGGAAAGTCTCCCACTTGGCGGCCTGACTAAAACATATTTTGGCTAGGAACCTGAAATTAAAAAAATATTTTCCCTTGAGTGTGTACTAATTCTCCAATAAGGAATGTTTCTGATATGTTGCCAGGAAGGATATAAATATCCGACAGCGGATATTTATATCCTTCTATCCAAAGCTAATCGCTTTGGATAGAAGCCTGAAATTAAAAAGTGTTCTATGCATGTAAAAAATGCACTTTATTCATCCAGCCCAAAACGCTGGAGCTAGGAACTTAAATTTTGGCATTAAAGTACCTACTCCGGCGAGACGAGATTTACAAAGTTTAATTGCGGACGGGAAAAATCGGAAAAACTCTGAAATTAAAAAATGTGTGTTTTCTGAAGCAAGAGCGAATTCACTAAAGACATAATTATTTTATTACGTATAAAAACGTGGACAAAATTTTATTAAAAGTGAAAAAAATTTAAATTATTCCAAACTGCTGGAGACAGGATTTTTAAATTTGATATGTAGGCTGCGACTCCGGTGTAGGCATCCACAAAGACGGAGGAGCAAAACTGGAAAAAGTCAGATCCTCAAGGTTCTCCCCAAAGGCGGTAAAAATATATGGAAGAGCATCTCCTTAAAGAACCGCCGAAAAAAGAATAGTGACATGTAGATTCCTCCCTCAAAGTAGACATCCATTAAACGGGATATTTGGAAATATTTTATAAAAAAAACTTTTGGCTATAAATCTGAAACTTAAAATTTGTAATCCCTAGGTGTATGGGCTAAATCAGCCTTTAGCTACCTCTAAATAACTACTTTCTCATTTATTTAATTTTTGTATAAGCTCTAATAAGCATTCGCATCTACGGGGACTTTTATTTTAAAAAACCTTAGTGACTGCCCTATTTATAAACCATTTTTATCTAAGGACTCCGGACAATCACGCTAACAACATAGCGGGCCCACTGGTTTATTAATTAATTACAATTTAATTCAATAGCATACCTCATTACTTTAATTGAATTTTAGCCTTTTACACTATTATTTATTTCTGAAATTCAAGTATCTGTTTTACACCCTTTTTAAAAAAAGTTGTGTCAAAAACATCTAAAATAGATTTTTTTAATATACGAGGACGGATCAATACGTCCGTGACTTTTCGAACTTCCCTCGTAGTTATATGAAACGCAACACTGCAGGTACCATCTTTTAATAGACTACTGTCAAATTTTGAGCAAGTTCCGTCATTTGCTTTGCGTTTAACAGCAGGATTTTCCGAGGTCCATAAAAAAGGAATTTGTTTGATCAATAATTTCATCGTTGGAGCTAAATCTCTTTCCACCGAGCCATTTCTTCAGGTTTGGAAATAGTCACTGGGGGCTAAATCGTGTGACAGCCATGGAAACTAAGCTGTCACACGATATCGTTAATGGTCGATTGTGAGCAAACGCGGCAGCCATCTTGCGGAAAGCTTTCTGATACCCAAGTGATCGTTCAAAATTGAAACCACTGAGCCACGTGAGATGCCTATGTCTTCCAAAATCTACCGCACATTCAATCTCCGATCGGCCAACACCATACCGTGAATTTTTTCAATTGTTTTGGGTGTAGGGACCTCAATTCGGCGTCCAGACCTCTTATTTACCATTGAAATCGAGTCCCCATAGTTTTCATCGAGCTTTTCCTTGGTTTGATTGACGGTTTTTTCGCAAAAAAAAATAATTTTTAATGAGCACTCGAAATTCACTTTTTTCCATTTTTTTTTTTTTAAATGCACGAGGTTGCATGTGTTGAACAGCTGTTATACGCAAAGTAAATGACGGAACTTGCTCAAAATTTGATAGCAGTCTATTAAAAGGTGGTTATTGATCCGCCCTCTACATTTCGCAAAGTTTTAAAAATAATAATATTTCACTTAACATGAAAGTCGAGATTTTTTGTTATCTTAGAATTTTTAAATCACTAAAATATACGTATCAGATCTAAAAATATAGCTTTGATTTTGTGTATTTTTGTTTTCTTTTTTCTTTCTGTCAGAAGGTTTGAGAAGTAAATTTTCCGAAATAAGCCCCCTGTTTAATAAAGTCAATGGAATAATTACTCCGGCGGAGGAATTATTCTTTACAATTTATAAACACAGGGAGTAAAATCACAATTAGATTTTAACTTTATTAAAAACAATAAATTACAAAGATTTTTGTCTTTGCCAATAATTGCGAAATTTTTTCGCTGTAGAAGTCTAAGTACTTTTTGTGAAAATTGATTGTTGATTTTGAACATTCACTTGTTTCTTTTTATATCCTGTGTCTCATTCGCATATTATATTCATCATTTAGAAAGAAAGATCTGATTATAATTGATGCAATCCTAAGTGGGCAAAATGTTGGCCGCCACTTTTTGTCCCGAAAAAAATTATATTAACAACAAAGAATGATTTTTAAAACAGATTGTATGGAATTGAGCCTACAACATAATTTTTTTGCTGGCAGTTTTTAAATTTATTACGAAAAAAATCTTTAAACAAACCACTGTACATTACAATATATACAACACTTACAACATTCTCTTAACCATAAATAAATACTATTATAAAACAAATTAACTAATGCATAATTTAATACTCTTTACAGCTTCTCACACACAGGAAATACGTTAAACATTTGAAAGATTCAATGCACGACATTAAAAACCAAACATACTCTTTAGCAACTCCTCCTCTTTCTCAAACCCTACTACAACTATCTCCCAATAACACTTTCAATTCTTCACAATACATCTTTAAAGCGTCATGTCAGAACCAGTCAGCAATGATGTTAGCACTGAATCATTATGTACCGTTATAGAAACTAGCAGTAACGAATATTTGTCGAATAAACTTAAAGAACCAATTAAAAGTTCTTCACTGGAATCGTTAGATACAAATAAAAGAAACTCATTTAATGATACTGAAACCAATCTCAAAACTAATGGTTGTTTGCGCAACAGTTCTTTAGATGAAGGCTGTGATACGGATGCAACAGATAGATCTTTAAATACTACCGAAGATGAAGAAAATGATAACAGAGTAATTAAAACAAAGTTAAAGAAATCCGTTTCCTTTGATCCCAATGATGAAAATATTAGGAAATTTATTACCGGAGAACCTATAGTGGATCAACAGAATCCATTTAAAACAAACGGTTATTTAGGTAATGGTAGTGTCAAGAGAAAGGATAAGAAAACACCACCACCGGTACCAACTAAACGTTCCACACTAAGTGTGAGAAAAACCGTAACCCAACAATTGAGAGAACGAGAGCGGGAAAAGGAAAAGGAAAGAGAACGTTTAAAAAATGAGGCTAATAATCGTAAGAGCAACGGTATTATTAAATCACCCTCAGATGAATTTGTTACCACAGAAGAAGTTTTAAAACAATCGAAATATGTTAAGACGTATATAAAAAATCCCGATGCCTATTTTGTATATGACCCGACAGTATTAGCAAAAATTAAATTTGAAGAATTAAAAGAAATAGCTTTAAAAAAGCCACCAAAGAAAATACAACAAGCAGCGGCGAGAGAACAACAACGAGATCGTTTTAAAGATATAAAAAATCGTCAAGGCGAAGTTAAACCTAAACCTACGTTAACATTCAAAAAATGTTCCAAACCTAATTATCCAGAATTTTCAGATTTAAAAATTAAGACTGGTACCGATTTAGAAGACAGTCTTTATAATCCATTGGAGGTTACAAAAAATGCTAAAAAATTTGATGAAAGAGTTAAAAAACTGCATATTTCTTCCGACGATGATTTAGATGAAATAGAAGAACCCTTAACTAAAAGTGAATCTAGTGATGATAATAATATAATGAGCCAGTCCAAAAGTTTGGAAGAAAACATGCCACAAAACGGTGAAGAAAACTTAAGTCGAGAACCTTCACCTCCACCGAAAGGAACATTTACAAACACAATTAAATCTAAAGAATTTCAAGATTATCTAGAGAAAAAAGGTCTTACCTTAATACCCAAGAAAATACCTAACGGAGCCCAAAATATGTATTCGAAACCACAACCCACAACAATAAAGCAAATAAGCTTTAAGGCAGAACCAGAACGTATACAATTTTCCCACGGAGTTGATGCGGTAGATGGTAACAACCGTAAGCCTTCAGTATTTCAAAGATTATTAGCCAATAGTATATTTGCTTCCAGAAGAAAAACTACTCCCAAAGAGCAACAACCTATGGCTAAATCTTTGTACGACTCTAATAGATCCAATAATCACCCAGAAAATGGTTCTATTAAACCCATTAAAAGGGTGGTCTTAGAAAGACAAAGTTTCCATGGTAGACCTAAAACAGGAAGTCTATTAAGTCCGGCTGAAGCTTTGGAATTGAAACAACAAATGGAAAGATCTCGTAAGAGTTATGCCAGTGGTGATAATCTTTCCATATCTATATCAAGTGCTTTAACTGATGCTGAAAATAATGAAACAAATGGTACTGGTGAAATTCCTACTGCTAAATCGCATAATCCTACTTTAACTCCCGGCTTAAGAAGAAGGGATTTACAAACTAAAACTATAGCAAAACCACCAAGACGTACTTTATCACGTGAACGCATGAATAAACATGATTCTAGCCAGAAAACGGGTTTAAATGAAAGACCTACTACGATTAACAATAATCTTTATACTTTACCCCGTGATAATCCCCAAAAGAATGATGCCAACTTAAGGAGATCTTTGGAGAGACAAAGTATGATTCCAAAAAGAACTTCGCAACCAGCAGATAAACAACAATTATTTCCTCGTTCCTCTTCTATGGACCGCAATGAAATTCTTAAGAGAAATGCGGCAAGAGTACAACAACAAAGATCTAATAGTGTTACGGGAGATACGTTATTGGCACCATCTTCAATAAGTACCAGAACTAAAGATAATTTGCGAGAGACTTCATTTCCAGTAAATGGGGGTCCAGTTTTAACATCAACACCCATTAGAGATGGTCCTATTAGCAAAACTATTGAACATAAAACTATTTCTCCTATATCCTCTATACCTAAGAAGGCTTCTCAATTGGGAATGTATGTAGATCAACAAGAATGGGAGAAATTAAGGGCCATTAAAGAGCAAACAGATAAAGAGTTGTATCATAGAGTAATGCAGCAACAACAGAAAATACAAAAACAGCAGCAGCAAGAGCAAGAAAAACTTTGCCAGCAGCAACAGCAGCAACCTTCATCATCTCAATCACAAAAGCAACTTTCAGCTGATAAACAATTGGAAAATATTTATGAACATTTACCAGGAGGTTCACAAAATCGTTTGGCATCTAACGATGGCACTTTTACACGAGGATCTCTCCAAAGAAATACATTTTCTGGTGTTATAAGATCCAATAATAGACAGGTGAAAATTATTGACGGCAAACCTGTTATTGCCTCAGATACAATGCCACCTAAACAACCCTTGCAAACCACACCCGTTAGATGTCAAAGTGTGTTAGATGGCATAAACCAAGGAGCAGCCGGTAATCGAAGAGGTTATGAAAGCGAAACTCCAGAAACGCCAGTAGTATTAAGACGAAAACCAGATGGTACTACACAACCTACTAGACGTATTGGTGGCCTATTAACTAGAGAAGAAATTTTGCAGAAAATTAAAGAATTTTGTCGAAAATCTCTTAATAAAACTCCAACAAATCAACAAAATCCTCCCTTACAATCGATATATGAGAAACAAGCGATGGCTACAGATCTATCGCCGGTTTCCTATGTTTCTGTGGAAACTCATCAAAGGCCGGGATCCAGAATGTATGCGGCACCACAAGTGCCACAACGTATGCACAGTTTACCCACCCAGGCAGGAGGGGGAGGTCATTTTGTTCCTATAGCTCAAGAAATTGTCACAGACCCAAATACGAATTCTCCTATTTATGCCCATGTGGTAAAACGGGGAAGTTTACAATCCAATCCATCCGAATTATATGAAATTCCTCAACGAACATTGATAACAGGACAGCCTACACAATATTTGATTAGAAGAGAACCAGAATTAAAGCCGGTCTATGTAAGACAGGCTACTTTACAACGGCCTGAAAGTGCTTTCTCTCCTGCACCTACCCAATATATCTTAGTAGATGGTGATAAATTACAACCAGCACAAATTATAACAGCTTATCCACAAACTGAATTATATGCCCAACCACAATATATAAGACCCCATCAATTACAGGCAATGCCAGCAGCTTCTTATGGTTATATAACCGTAAGAGAACCCATAATGCATCAGCAATTCCAGCCGCAGCAGCAGCAGCAACAACTTCAACATCAAATAATACGTCCCCGTTTGCACGACGGTCGTAGTACTCCATTGATACTTGATCGTAGTTCAAGTCAACAAGTGAGTCAAATTTATTGGACACCACAACATCAGAGACTACAACAAACTCAGCAGGCTGGACTATTAACAGATCAAATTAGTCCACGTTACGCTATAAAACAGTCTTATGTGATGTCAAGTCCCCAACAACAGCAACAACAACAGCAAAATCGTGCTACACCAACAATAATGATGCTACAACAATCGCAACAACATTCACCACAACTGCAAAACAACATTCCACACCAGCAGCAACGTCAGTATTCACCAATTGTCAGAGAATCAACACCAATACAACAATTTCACCAACATCAACAAAAATCCCAACAACCACAAATACAAGAACTAAATAACACCGCAACAATATGTAGACAAAGTCCAGCCTTTGACTGGGAAAGTGGTTCTGAAGCGGGAGAAGTTCAGCGTATTATGGAAAAACAACAACAAAATGGTGAGTTAAAACGTTCAACACTATTACGGAATTTGAGGCTGAGAATGATACGTTTATTTGGCAACACTAGAAAATGGTAGTTACTAATAAATATTAAAAACGAAAATAATCTTGATATACAATTAACACAATGTGCTATGTTTAATATTAAGTTCGAAAAAAAAATAATAATAACAAGACTTAAAACTAACTTACTAATATTAACTTTATAATTTATATAAAAACTTAAGCATGTCAATTAGATTTTGTTTTTTTTTTTTTTTTTTTGTTTGTTTGCTATATTTCTAAACTAACCATAAAATCTTTAGAAAAAAAATCTCTACAGTGTTCAAAATACAATTTTATTACATTGTTATTGAATTACTTAAATTTAAATAAAGTTTTGGTATTAAAAAAACGGGTTTTTGTATTTCTTTGCTCTAAGGTGGTTGATTGTATTTAAATAACCGTTACTCCTTTTTTAAATTTGTATTTAAAAAATACTACTAAATTATGCAACCCTGTAACTACATAAATTTGCATATCTGTTAGTCTCCACTATTTATGCTTAGTAATGGTGTTGCCAGCTTGTGTTGTCATAGATTTTAACATATTTTATCTCAGCATTGCCATTCAAATTTATTTATTATAGCATTATGTAGATACTATGTAAATTATATATACAAACAAGCAACATTCATGGTTACTTTCTAAAACGCTGAATTGGGATTTAAACAATGTTCAAGTTTTTATACTATTACAATAGAATTGATAGTATTTTTTATATCGTATACAAGAAATAAGCATTAGAATTTTGATCAAATATTAATCCGTTTTCTACGACAAAGCGTCATAATTTGAACTTTAATTATATATGCTACCACTAAAATATACGATAAAAGTACAAAAGTAACAAAAATGCTTATAAGAAACCACCAAATCTCACTTAAAAAAATCACACGGTATTGATGATTTGAATAAAATGGGTCAATTCCAATGCGAGTTTGTGATTCTAATTTTGTTTACATTCGTATGTAATGCTGTGAGTTACATATGAATACATTTCTTTTTTATTGTGAATTCAAATTGTTAAACTGTAATTTTCAAATTATTCCTAGAGCTGCACTCACCGAAAAAATCTGACGTATCCAATGTTTTAGTTCTAAAGTGGACAAACATAAATTTTTTATTAATTTTTTTCTGAAAACTTAAAAATATTCGAACACAAAACTTCTAATTTCCTCAAGAAAACAAAATGTTTAAAATATGGTAAAATTATATCAAAGTTGTTTTTGGGAATCTCAAATTTTTGATTCAACTAAATCACTAAACACTGTGATATAAGAAGAAAAGATATTTCTCCAGATAAAAGTTAAAACCTTTAATTTTAAAAAGCATATAAAATCTTTAGTTTTATGTGATCCTAAGACAATGCCTCAAGTTTATTTGGATAAATTTTAAAAAATCGAAGATGTTTCTTTATAGAAAAATCTCAAATTTATAAACATAAAAAGCAATATTTTTTAAAATTTTAAGTTAAAAAGCACTTTTTCTTAAACAATTTTAGCTAAAACAACTACATTTCATGAGTTTTTTCATGGACAATTTATTTAATATGGATTCTGGCACATTTTTCGTAAATGTGTTTTTTACATTACAGATAATTTTAAATTTTTCCACTTTAGACAAGCTCTTAGATAATTTTCAATTTTTATAAATTGAAACATTTTAAGTAGGAAAATAATTAAATTCAGTAGACTCAAACAAACTCGGCCTAAGAGAAGTTTTTGCGATGTGAAGTAAAACTTGGTTTAGTTAGACCAAAAACAAATTTTGTCAGCCATTTCCAAATTTATGAACATAAATTTGTCGGAACAACTTTTATTTGCATAGAAGTTTGGTCTTCATTGAAATAAAACAACACAAACAAAATTTCAAATGCAGTTTTCCAGTTGCAAACTTCCATAAACTGAGTTTAAGCATAATCTACATCCCAAAAACTCGGCCTTAGTTATTCAAACTGACCATAAATTTGAAACTTCCATTTTAATGTGTTGAAAACTCTGAATTTAGTATATGTGGTTATAATTTCTAAAAGTTCTGAATTACTGAGATTTCTTAATTCCGAGAGTTGACATAAGGCCTAACTATATTATGCTCTCAAAAATCAACGAAAAGTTTGTCAAATGCTTAAGGAACTTATTGAAGACTTTTGGTTGGCTAAATTGTTCTTCTTGAAATTGAATACTTATTACACTCAGTTGCAAACATTTATACTTTTGCAAAAACTTTTTTTCTTATACATATTTCCTAAATATATATATGGATTTTTTCGAAAGATGTTACTGAAAATTTTATTAGTAAATTATAGAGAATAAAAATTTACTGTGGATTTTTTTCAATTTGTATTCCCTGTAATTTATTAAACAAATTTTCATGTTTCTTTGCAAAAAAACAATTTATAAAAAAGGAATATGATTATATGATCTAAAATACCATTTTCATTTATTAAAATAACAGATCAACAATACCTAAAACTTCTTTACATTAAATAAAAGGATACAGTGCAAAATATAACTTTTATTAATTTAAAAAAACAAATGAAAATATAAATAAAAATGTACTGAAAAATGCAACACTACGTGCATCTCATTCGAAAAACAATAAAATATTTGAGATTTTATCATTAAATATTTTGCTAAAAAATTAATTAAATATTTCAACAAACAAGTGAGGCAAAAAAACAGCTGATTCTTGAAACTTGACGAAAAGTTTGTTCAGTACAATATTATATGTATTCGCACATTTTGTAAAGCCAGCATAAGCATTAGCTCTTTAGAAAGGCTCTGAAATTAGAAAGTGTTAGTGTGCGCTTCTTTAGTTTTGCTTTATTCTATTTTTTAAAATGGTCTGTTTATTAAAAAAAATATCAAGAAATTTGAAGTAATACTTTTTAGTCTATCGTTTGATTTTTAAAACAAAATATTTTTTAACATGGGGTGTTTTATATGGAAATATGAAATCTTGATTATAATTGAAATTAACATAAACTTTTGAATTCTTTCGAAGCTTCCCAAAAAATTTATTATAAAATTTTAATTTTCACTGTAATTTTGGCCCAGTAACTATTAAAAAGTTTTATTAAAATATTATGTGAAATATTAATATATTTTTTATTGAATATTGGCTAAAGTGTTCCAAACTGCCAGGACTTTCAGATAATCGGCCTGATTACGGTTGTCGAATTTGTAGTCGAAATTTTCGACTCCATACAAAATGAGTTTGTGTAAACTGAAAATTATAAAGAAATTAAATTCTGTTTATATGTTTTTTATAATTTAATTGTTATTTATGATAAATTTAGTGGTAAAATTTTTTAAAAATTGTTTTTTACGACTTTTCAGCAAATTTGACTTCGACTACGTCAACCGTAATACGGCCAAATGGTTTATTATTATTTCCCTTTATAAAGTATACATAGTTTACTCGAATGTAAAGGGCTTTGACCAAAACTGATAATTCTCTACATTAAATAAATTCTACACTCACAATAAATTTAAGTATGGCAACACCCAAACATCTGTTCGAAATAAAAACAACAAGTAAAAACTCATACAACAACAAAAATACCTGGCAAAGAAAAAAACAACACAAAACAAAACAAGAAAATAATATAAATTAAACTGTTGTCAACTTTTTTTTCCTGAAAAGCAGCTAAATAGCTAAAAAAAAATTAACGAAGAATTAGAAAGAAATAGAATAATTTTGAAAAATACGGCCAAATCATGAAAAATATAACAAATTGAGTTATTTGCTATTATAAGGATTCAAATTAGTTTGGGTTATTAAATAAAATACGATTCTAAGTCCCGATAAAAACAAAATTGATATGAGGCATAGTAAAGGGATAGTTGTATACGAATGTTGCCAAGATGCTATTATATCAGATTTTATATTATAACTGTACAATATTATATTTGAACTGACACAAATATATATAAAAAGTTCAGTTTTAACTTAAAAAAATTTTTGAAAAATCGCGCGATTTTTCGTCCCAAAAGGGTCTTAAATGGATCTAGAGGGAGCCACATACCATGGATCATAAAAGAAATGCATTTTTGAGGTCTTGAGGAAATTTCCTTTCATAAGCTCACATATGTTACTATGTGTACCGGCTTTTTTGGGCCAGACAGGCCTTGGCCCCAAATATGGAAGATAGAAAAAATATTATTATTTTTTCATTCCAGGGGGTCAGTTTTTTTTTTATTCACGCCCTATAAAGTGCACATTAGCCCAAATTGAAATGGGAATGACAAAATCAAAATTTAATTGGTTTCAACACAAACATTTTTACTCGTATTGTTATTCAGTTTTTTAAACTGCGTTTACATCGAAATCAACTGTTTTTCCAGCTAACGAGACAAACAAAAAACACCAAATATTGCTAGAAAATCTCTCAATTTGCAACACTGATCAAATATCACATAAAAATACATTTTAATTTGCTTAAATGTTTGTGACTGTCGTTAATATAATTGCACAAAAAGTTGACGTAGTTTATTAACAAAAAGCAAAGCAAATGGTTGTTTTTTTTAATTGTTAATAGAATTCGCGTAATATAAAAATTAAAAAGAAAAACAAAAAAAAAATTCTTTTTGCGCAATAACAAATATCCTAAAATGGCATGAACAAAAAAAAAATCAAACAGAAAACATGATTTATTGTTGAAAAAAATAAATGATATGTAGTAAAAACATAAAAGTTTGTAAGAAATCGTACAAGTTAACTAAATTTTGAAAGGTTTATTTTTTCATTGTCTACAAGGATTTTCTAGTGTTTTATTTGCAGTGCTGTTTGCGTAAGTCATGTGAATTTCGTTGGTGATTTCATGTAAATCAAGTTAAAAAATTATGATTTTTCTTTTTACATATATTCACTATTGGCATTATGACAAGTGATGGCAATATATTGATGGTCTATTATTTGGTATAGTTTTTTTTTGTCAGGGTTGGTAACCGTTTCATATGGATAGTGTCAAATGAAGTTGCTGCCAGCAGCAAAACTTGTTTGGTGATTAATTTGTAAATCAATACTGCTCAGTAATTACGTCTCAGATATGATACTATCTTTTGAGAACCTGGTTTTGTTATCAGATTGACGATATTTAGGCTGAAATGCACTTGTCGGGCGTTGCTCATAAAAAAATATGACCCCCTATGGAATACAAAAATACACTTTTCTATCTTCCGCTTTTAGGGCCGGGGTCCCCAGGGCCCAAAAACTTTCACGCGTATTAACATATAAGTGTGGGACCTCAAATGTGAATTTTGTTTTATAATCCATGGTATGTGGCTCCCTCTAGATCCATTTAAGAACCCCCTTTGAAGTCCTGAAAAAGTTTACTTTATTAAAAAAAATATATAAATTACCTCCTCTGGAATAAACAAAATAAAACTTTTTTATCATTCATTTTTGGGGACGGGGCCTGTGAGGCCCGCCAGGACCCAAAAACTGGTACGCGTGGTAACATGTAAGTGCGGGTACTTAAATAAAGGAAATTTCAGCAGAATTTCAAATATGCATTTTGTTCCCGATCCATGGTATGTGCCTCCCTCTACCTCTATTTAAGACCCTTTTGGGACAATTTTTCCAAAAATTAAAAATTTTTGCCGGCGGCGCTTTTAATTAAAAATGCATTTTGTTTCCCGATCCATGGTATGCTGCACCGTCTTCATCCATTAAAGACCCCTTTGAGGTGATTTAGCAAAATTTTTTTAGAAAAAATCGCGGCTAAATAAATAAGCAAAATTCTTGGTCCTGAGGGACGGAAAATCCACACAAAACTTATGATGCACCATTACACCCTTTCAGTTATGCAAAATGTAATCAAAAGTGCCCATTTGCCAGGCATAATTTTTCACATTTAACAAAATTTATAAGTGCGAAAAATCATAAATTAGTTAAAAATCAAAAGAGTTTTCACTTTTAACAAAAGTTATAGCGAAAGAAAATCAGACGATGGTTTTTGCACCCATCCTTTATAGGAAAATATCACTTTAAATATGGCCTTTTTTATATATATTTGAATAGTTGCCTGGTATTTTTTGTTTCTATATTCGTAACCATTTGACTTTTAGGTGAATTTTGCGAAGAGCTTTTTCACCCATTTTTAAACTATGTTGAAACCTTGGGGCAAAAATGAGTAATATGGGTATACAAATTTTTGTTTACTTGGGTATAGTGTTCAAGAAAATTAAAAGTTTATAAATTTAAGACATACAAAAGACGAGTAATTTTTGACCTCACTTGTAATCATTAAAACATGAGATTGAGCGGATTTAGCGAAATGCACTATAAGACCAGAAACCATGGTTGGTAAGCAATACCTTTTTGTTATAACGGTAGTTGTCTACCACGCTCTGATCAATACTGATAGGAAAATTTTAACACGGTGATTCCAATAGTGACATGTGTCCTCTTCTATCAGGGGATTTATTTCATAATATGTATGTTAAATCGGTGTTTCGGTAGTTTAGCGTTATTTTAATTGTAGTTTCAAGATTTTTCAAAATTAAACCTGTAAAATAGAGCAATAAACCCGGTTATACAAAAAGACACATGCCATAAATAGAATCGCCATTTCAAAATTTTCGTATCGGTCTTAAAGTGGCTGTGGTAGCCAATTACCGTTATTATGAAAAGGTATTGAAAGCCAACCATGCCAGAAACACATTTCGAGAAAAGGGATTTGATTTCTGAATAGGTTCAAAATGCCCAACCTGAACAAAGGAATATTTAAACGAAATTGCATCTAAACACAAATTGTATTGAATTATCGTTTAATTGTATCATTCCTTCAATTCGAATCTATTACAAATTTGCTTAACGATTTTATTTCATATACGTTTTGCGTCTTAAATTTATGATTTGTATAGTTTTCAAGTTAACAATTTTTAAATAACGAATAATTTTGTTTCTTTAGTTCTTGCAACAAATGTTTATAGTTGTGAAATTCTTAAATTGTTTATTAAAATGTATTTTTGAATGTGTCTTATGATTTTGGGTAAATGCATAATATATAATAAAGTACACGTAATAATTTAGTCTTTATTATTCTACGTACATTTATTTAATATTTTGTCAACAATATAAAATAGGGTGTTAAATATTTAACAATTTAGTTTAGTTTAGATATAATGAAAATTTCTGGTAATGGAAATTTATTTGTTATATTTTTTATTATAATTTTTTCTCAAGACAAATAAGTGGCTGCATGTATTTCCTTTTCGTAACAAAATCTGGAAACACCACTTAAATCTAGTCGGTTGGATTGTAAACTAGAGTATTCAAAAAACCGGTCTTTTGAAAAAACCGGTTTCGGTTTTCTTCGAAAAATATAATTTAAAAAAAATCGGTTTCGGTTTTTGCAGAAAAAACCGGTCAACCGGTTTCTTCGGTTTTTTTTAATTTGAATAAAAAGCTTATATAATTTGCTAATTTTGTAAAAAAAAAACAGAAATTTAATATATAAAGTAATAAAAATAAAAAAATACATTCTTTGAAAAAAAAAAAAATTTATTGTATTTCATTTCAACATTTCATTCATTGGTTTTAATATTTTTTAATATAATATCTTAAAAATTAATATTATAAAACTATATTCATATCAAATGAATAGTGATCATTAAGTTTGTAAATTGGTTAAATTAGGTACGTTAGTAATTTGAACGTTTAAAGTGTTTTTCATTAAATAAGTTTTTTTAATATTACATTTTAAATATGTAAAAAGAAAATCTATTTTTCAGTTCTAAAATAATATTTTAGAAATAATATGCAATTTAAATGTTTCGTTTAAGACGATTTTTTTTGTTTGCTTTTGATAAAGTTAGAAGTGGAAAATACTCTTTCACTAATAGTAGATGTTGGACAAAAAGTTAAAAGACAATTATATAAATTTTCCAACTTTTCAGTTCTTTTGTCGCATTTATCAAGATATATGAAATCATCATATAATCAATGATTCTGTCAGTCTCTTTTTTAGGATTTTGAATACTGTTTATTGTGTTATTTAAATCAGAAATTAAACTATTTGAATTTGGAATATCCAAAGTTAAGTCTTCATCGGAATCTATCAGACTTACATCTAAATCTTAATAACCAAACAAACGATTATAAAAGAGTTCGGAAAAAATAAAAGAGATCAAGTAACCTAGTTGGTGATGTAATTAAAAAAACCGGTTAATCGAACAAAAAAGACCGGTTTTCGGTTTTCTTCGAATTTACAAAATATTCGAAACCGATCGGTTTTTAAAAATAAAGAAACCGGTTGACCGGTTTTCGGTTTCGGTTTTTGAATACTCTATTGTAAACTCAATAATTATATAAAATAAAAATTTTGTTGAAATTTAAGGAAACTTCAGAATAAGCCAAACGTTATAAAAATAATAAAGTCAAGGTTGACTATTAAAAAAGTCGATATGTTTTAAAAAAAATACCTACTAAATTAAATTTAATATATATTATTGCCACCCTAATGAACCCCATACTATGTATGCTGACGTGAATTTGAAATACAGTGGGAAATATGGTTTAACGAATTCTCAGTTTAACAAACTTCTGGTCTAACGAACTTGAAATCTTTTTGTTAAATCGTAACAAAATCTCAAAATTGTAGGTTAGCCAATGCTTTATCCAATAATTCCAAAAGATTTTTTAATTAAAATAACGAAACTGGTAACCCTAAAATATTGTATACTTCTCACAAATAACAAGAAAATCTGTTTTTAAAATTATTTAAAAAAAAAGCATCCACAAGTCGACATCTTATTCTTGTAGGCCCAGTAGGTAAATTGAAGACAAAGAAAATAGCAACATGTTCAATAAATTGCGTGTGTTTAAATAAATTGAAAACAAAGAAATACATACAATTTTCTAAAAAGAAAAGAAACAAAATAATAATTCAAATGAAACTATAAATTTATATCAAAATTCAAGATCAAACATGTCAGACAAGCACATATAACTAGTTACATATTATCTTTGCGGTAGTGAAAAATACTAAATGATAAGATAAATTCTTTTCAAAATAAAGAAAAATTATTTATTTTAATAAATTTTTATTACATCTTCATTACAGATTTAAAATACTTACATTTAGATTTACAAAAACCACAACAAATACAACAGAATGGATAGATCGAAGGAGGAAATTCAGCCGGAGGAGAAACCAATTAAACCCATGTTAACACCTTTATTAACTACCAGTACTATATTAACGACTACTGATGATGATACCAGCACCGAATCTTCTGATACTTTTGAGACTTGGACTTTAGTGATGGATAAACAAAAGAAAAATAAACCGAATAAGGAAGATGAGTGTTTAAATCGTCTAGAAAATTTAAAAAAGGAATATGCTGAAGATACGGAGACTGAGGAAGAGGAAAAGGTTCAAGAACTACAGATAAAAGAGTAAGTTATTTTTGAAATTAGCAGTTTAAGCTGAAGTCGGAGCTCAGTTAGGTAGCTTACGAAATCGTTTGACGTAGTCAGGGTATGAATTGCGCTAATGTCTGAAACTACAAAAAATATGAGACTTAGACGCACCTTATAGTATACCAATCGACTTAGAAGCATTTTTTAATTAACGATTTAAAGATGTCATACCATCCGTCCGTGTGTCTATGTAACACTGCAATCAAACTAAATGTCGTAAATATAAAGATATATGAAAGAAATTTGTTAGATAAGTTTTTATTGGTTCAAGTACGAACCCCATTAAATTTGGATGGAATCGGTCTATTTTAAGAACTATCTTCCATGGAAATACCCCTTCTGAATTAGGCTTAAATGGTATTTAGCTATCCCTAGTTATCTGAGTGAAATTTGTTTTGAGAGTGCTAAATGTGACCATAACTCATGCCTCCAAATTCAAAGAAAATCGGGTATTTTATTCAGCCTGAGCGCGATTTAATCCACTTGCCGGGCATTTGCTTAAATTCACTTTTTCTGTAGTTTTTTTATTTTTCGGATCTCTAAATGGATCAGGACCCTTCCCGGAATTTAGACACAAATTATACTTGGTGTAGGGTATCATATATTCGACATGCCCGACTTTAATCTCTTTAACTAGTTTTCCATTTTTTTTATGCGCATATCGTATATTGTCTTCAATCCCCAAAATATGTATCACTTTTTATACAATTTTATTTTTGTTGAAAATTGTGAAGGAGGGACTTAAAAGTTTATAAACCAGAATTGGAATCAGGAGATAAAAATGTATAAAAATCAAATCGAATAAATAAATTCCAAATTTCTCGATGTTTCTGAAAACTTGAAAAATTGAACTATGGCTCACCAAAAATTATAAAACTCATTTTTTTTTTACTCTGGGGATAAATCATGTCAACTGATCACAAAAGTGCTATTTACGGACTTACCATCTCCGATTTGAATAAAATTCACCATAACCATTTCAATAAAGCATTAAATTTGGTGTCTGTACCCTTTCGGTGTCTAAAATACAATGTCATCAATAATGGAAATAAAGTTAAAGTTATATTCTACAAACTTTTTGGAATAGTCGTGTTCAGCTTACCGAATCTAAACAGAAAGGATATATAGCACGATAAAAATTAACTGTCACAACTTTTGGCGATTTTACACAACTCAGAAACATCAATATTTTGTCGAAAATGGAAGACATTAACTGATTTTCAAAATTTTATTGTTACCTAATTTCGAATAACAACTTTTACGCAGTGATACAACATTGGAACCGAATTTCCAACTTCGGCCTACTCTTACATACAAGATACAAAATTTATTTTACACTTCTTTTTGAAGTAAATCGATTTGCAAATTTAGGGCCATCACCGTTAGCATCAATGGTTCTAACGCCAAATAAAAGTACATATACTATTGCTAATATAAAACGCCCAAAGGGTTTGGTAAAGTTGGCTCGAATTTTTAATGATGTATAACTTAAAAATGCGGGATTTTTGGCAAATTTTGGACGTTTGTTGTGAAACATTTGTACAACATAAATTTAGCTTTCTGGCAACATATTAATGTCGCGCCAAAAGAATTGCTATTTTTTTTTGAGGCCAAGAACGAATCAAACCAATTTTGAATACCCTGTTCTGAAGTGAAGCGTATTCCAGTGAGAGCGTTCTGCATCAAATGGTAGTCGGACGGGGCAAGGTCTGGACTATAAGGCGGGTGAGGCAAAACTTCCCAATCATTATTTTCATGAGCGTTGTCACGATGAAATGATATGTCTTCAGGCTTGTTCGCATATTTCGGTAATTGTTCAGCCAATTATGGCTTCAAACGAATCAATTGTGTTCGGTACAGGATCCTTGTGATCGTCTGGCCCGATTTCAGTAGAATTACCTTTGCTTCCTGGATATTCAGCTTTGGCGTTGATTTGGCTGGTTGGCCGTGCTTCACATACGATTTATTGCGCTTCGGATTGACGTAATGGATCCATTTTGCATTGCCATTCGATGCAAAAATTACTTACTTTTTATGGCGTTCCAGCAGCATTTCGAACATGAATATTCGTCTATAAACGCCTCCCGGCTTCAACTCGTGTGGTACCTAATGTCCTTACTTTTGGATGAATCCTAGTGCTTGTAAACGCTTTGAAATTGCTGCTTGCGTGATTTACAATGATTTTGCAATTTCTTTTTGAATTTAATCTTTAGACTTTATTCTCTGACCAGGGCGGGCTTTGACTTCGGTGTCAAAATCATCGCTTTCGAATCGTAGAAACTATCTCTCACACGTTGAAATCGATGGAACATATTCAGGATGCTTGAGCTGCACTTTTTTTTTCAAATTGAAGAAGTAAAGCAAAACTTTCCGCAAACGATGGTTGGTTTAAAATTTGACATTTTCGAAGCAAAAAAACTTTGTTCTTGACACGATTTCGTCCAAGACTTAAGTGAAGGTAAATGACAAATGTTTGCACTCCAAAATGACATATAAGTTATTCAATATTTTATAGCATATTGAAAAAATTGTTCCATTTAAAGTGGTACATTTTAGAACTCTGCTAAAATTCATCATCTTGTAGAAAGATTTCAGAGATTCCTTAAATTTTTATTAACAACTTTTGAACGACTGCGCCTATGTTCACAACACCTAACTGGTAAAGATAAAAACAAAGAATCCTGCATAAAATGAGCAGCCTTATTTGTGCTTTCGTACCATGGAACCCATTAAAAAAAATGGTTGTTTTCAGAAGCCGTGAAATAGAAATGTTAGCCAAGTTAGATGGTGGAAGACATAGGCATCTCACATGGCTCAGTGGTTTCAATTTTGAACGATCACTTGGTTATGAGAAGGCTTCCCGCAAGATGGCTGCCGCGTTTGCTCACAATCGACCACCAACGGAATCGTGTGACAGCTTAGTTTCCATGGCAAATATCCATGAAGTAGACTACAAATTGGCCCATTATTCGCCTTATCCTCCATATTTAACCCCCAGTGACTATTTCCTATTTCCAAACCTAAAGAAATTATTCGGTGGAAAGAGATTTAGCTCCTACGAAAAAATTATTGATCCAACAATTGCGTATTTTATGGACCTCGAAAAATCCTGCTGTTAAACGTAAAGTAAATGACGGAACTTGCTCAAAATTTGACAGCAGTCTATAAACAGGTGGTACTTGATGGGAGCAGTGTTGCATTTCATATAACTACGAGGGAAGTTCGAAAAGTCACGGACTTATTGAACCACCCTCGTAAAACTTCAGATTTTCTTTCTAATATTTTTATTTTCCACAACTGCAATAAATTTGAAATATTCAAATTCATTTAAGGTCGACTAATTTATACAAAATTATGCTTAAACTTAAATACTTTTTTAATCGACTGTTAAATACGCTGGGTAGAGTTAAATTGAGCTAATTTTAAGATAAGTTCGCCAATATCTTCTTTTCTTTATTTATCAATTTGAAAATTTATGAACTAATACAGTTATCTTTTTTTTTGTAGATTTCCCAATGATGTTGCCTATGAAGATTTTTTGGATGGAATTTCTGTAATAAGCGAAAGTGAAAGTGCTGGTCGTATATCACCAGATACTTTAAAAAGTCTACAAGATGATGTGATTATAAATCAATTGAAACAAGAAACTCCCATTGTTTTACAATCCGATGCACTGGAACAACAATTACGACAAAGACGCAGATCTTCAAACGCACTACCAACGCCAGACAACAAAGACAACCAAGCTTTACAAAAAGCCTCTCAAACATTAGCAATTCCTTTTGATTTACCACCCCTAGTCAAACGTGGTTTACAGGGTATATTTTATGTAGGTGTTGGATTAGCTATTTTAGCCTTAATTGGTAAAATTGTTAATCCCACCTGGCAGCCATTGCCCAGTGTTAATCCCTTGGCCTCTACGGTAGAATTAGAACAAAAAGTCAATGATATGGAGTTGCAAAATAATTTAATGAGAGCAGAAATTGATTTACTCAATAAACAAGTTAAATATTTAAATACTTTAAACGATGCGCAACAGAGAGGAAAATATAAAGAGTATAAGGAAGGTAAAACATTTAAAGCCTGGTCTGGTAATGGTGATTCTTTAAAACCGGTCGATATAACTAAGAAGGATTTAAAAAGAGCTTATAAATGTCCCGATGGCTCTTATGTAGAAATTGCTAATATGTGTATGGCAAAAAGATCGGCTGATGAACCTTCGCTAGTGGATCAATTCGGCCAAGTAGTAGAAGATTTAAAACAACAATCAGAAGCTTTTAAAACTTTTGAACAGGTAGCAGAAGAATTACAGGGATTCCAAGATAATCTCTTTGGCGATGAAGCACCTGCAACAGCTCCAGCACAAAAACAAAAAATGGAATTTATTAAAAATGAACCCATCTATCAAACTTCAGAAGATTTAAAAAAGCAATTGCCTACACAAAATTATGAAGATAATCAACAACAATATCCATCCTATAAACAGCGTGAAGGTGATAAGACAAAAAGAAAATATGAAGATTCTTCTAAACCTTCCTCCAAGGATTATAAAAAACAATATGCAAAAGATTTTAAGCCATACGACAGCAAACCCTCTCGAGAAAAATTTGAAAAATTCCCAGATAATTCAAAAGAAAAAAATCAATGGAAAGATGAAAATAAATTTAAGTTTCGTGACAATTCTAAAGAACGAAAAGGTCGAAAATTTGATGATTCTAAAGAGTCTAAGGAAAACAATTCCAAAGAACGTTTTAATAGACAACAAAATCGTAAATATGACAAAAATGATGAAGACAGTGGTGAATGGCAGGAAAAATATATGAAACATCGTGAAAATCTACGTAAACAAAATGAACAAAAGGATCAGGATAATAAAAATTGGTACATCAAACGTGGCGATAGTCGTGAATATAAACGTAGTGGTGAAAAACAATTTAGATGAAATCATAGTTTATTAAAATCATGTTAGTTTTTAAACAACATACTACTCCTTCCCTCCAGCCCCTCCCTTCCCCCTTATTTTTAAACCTGAGTTTAACTAAATTAATTTATATACAAAAACTTCGGTTTTATATTTTTTAGTTGAGAAAACAATTTTTAAAATTTTGTTGTGATATGTAGTAAAAATGAAAATTTATGTTTTGTTTAAACAATAAAAATTTATGTTGTGTATTTTTTATGTATAAATAAAAATTTAAATCTAATAATCGTTAATAAACATTTTTGATTTTATTCTTTCAATAATTTTTAATTTTTTTTTAAATACATATTTGTTTAGTTTTAAGTTTTATTTTTTATATTTGTTAGTTTTTTTTTAATTTTAATTTCATTTAGTTTTTAATCTTAATTTTTTATTTTAAATTTATTTCGAATGTGTATAAAATAAACTTAACATGTAGGTTTTAACATGTGTTATTAACGCCCATAATTTTATTTGTGCGAATTCAATAGTTATTGAAATACTTATGCGAAAACGATCCTATTTGTAAACTATATATTTTATCTTATACAAATAAACAAAAAACTTACGAAAAAAATTAAATAAATAGTTTTTGTAATTTATGTCTAATACTTAAGGTGAGAAATTTATTTTTTTTCATCTAGAAGCGAAATTTTGAATATGAACATTTTGTTGCAAAAATGGGTTTTTTATTTTTTTGATTCTAAATAAATTTTTTTTGAATGATGCAAAGCTAACGATTTTTTCGAACGGATTTCTTTAGGATTTGAAGAAAATAGTTTCTATAGGGAAATCCTCAAATTTAAAAAAAAAAACTACAATTTTTAAAAATGAATTGTTAAAATTTTTAAATATACACAGAAAAAAGTATCACAAAATTTTAAGTAATTAAAAATATTTGCTAAAATTCAAATTCAACTTCTAACAATTATTTGTTTAAAATGTTTGTAAATTGTTATTTTTTATATAAAAATTTTTTGAAAATAAAAATTTAAGTTACAAAAAACTAACAAAAAAATTTTTGTATCATATTCTAATAACATTATTTCTTTAAAAAAAAAACTTCAATATATCTGAAATTTAGGGTGGGTGCGAAAGAAGATTTAAAATATGCCTAGAAGATTTAAAATATGAAAAAGCGGGATTTTTGGTTGGGTTCAGCAGGAACGTAGTATAAGGAACCACAACGGGTTTAAAAGCACCAACATTTTTAAAAGCATTTATTTTTTTTATAAAAAAATCATTAAACGTAATTTATTTTGAAAGTGGGTACAATAAAAACCGTTTTTGTCCACTATTTGAAAACAAAAAAATTTTAACTAAAATTTAGTTATGTTTATATGAAATGTATTTTCTTGTTTAGTTCGAGATCAAGGAAATTTTATTCAAATAATTTTTTGTTTTTTATATTTTGTAATCATTGGAGAATATACAGAACAAGTTATTAGGAAAAGGCACGAAGAATGTTGATGATGATCGTAGCTGCCTAGTAAATTAATTTCATTTGTGTATTGTCAAATTACTTTTTCTGAGTATTCAAATATAATAAAAAATATTTGATTTCAAAAATTGTCAACGATCGAATATAAAAAGAAAACTTCTCCATAAAAAACAAATTTACTAAAAAAGGCAAATTAAATATTTTATCGATAAAACAGTAAAACAGGTTTGTTGTGATTTCACAATTTAAATTAAAACAGTTTACTAAGCTTAAAGCGTTTGAAACTTAAAGCCGATTAAATTGTTTTTTCGGTGGAAAAAATTCACTCGAACTTAAATGGTGTCAAATCGTAATTAAAATTGTAAAAATTAGTATTTTTTTTTTATTTTATAAAAAAAAATACACAATAACAATAATCCCAAATCGTCACATTTTCAGTAGAAAAATAAAAGTCTAGTATATTAAATATGAGTGAAAACAAATTTTACTTTATTTTTACTTGAAATTAAATATCGAGAAAAATCATTTGTTTTATATGGAGTATAAAGTATTTTTACATGAAACCCGACTAACTTACTTTTCTTAAAGTGTTAATAATAATCTAAACAATTTTATTTCTATGTAATAAATCTTCAAGCTCAAGTTTATAAAAATGTATAAGAAAAATTTTTGTTTCCTGTGTATAATTTTTATTATTTTTCATAATTGACAATTTTGTTGTTTTTTAAAAATTTATTTAAAATTAAAATAATCAAAATCCCTGAAGCTATCCATTGAGATAGCGAAATATTGGATAAAAAATAAAGATTTTTTATAAAATTGACCTTGAGCATGAAGATTTATTACATAGAAATTAAATTGAAAAGTTCGAAGAAATTAAACTGAATAGTAAACAATTTCTTTTTTATTTTGTAATAAAACTTACCTTAATATTGCATTGTTTTTATTTCCATTGTTTGATTCTATTGTATCAATTTTAAATTTAACCGTTGATGTTATCGATAATAACGATAACATAAAAATCGCTATGAACACTTTATACTAATTTTCACACATTATTTGAAAGATTATATTGCTTAACGATAAGCTTATTGCTTTTACTATTGCTTTTCATTAATTTACACACTCACGCACTATTAGGGCTTTTGCGACTTTTTTTATATTAACAACAACAATAACAGAATAATAACTGAGCAAATGGCAAAGAGACAGAGAGATCAAATATAAGCATCTCATATGAAAAACAAAAACAAAAAATGAATACATACTAAATAAAGCCTTTACTTTTTTTCTTTTGAAGAATTTACTTATAAATGCAATTTTTTTTTATCAATTTTTACCTTTAATTTAATTAGATTTTTATCAAATAACTTAAAAACAATGAAATTTAATATTTAACTTAATAAATTTAACACTTTTTATAAATTATAATACACTTATTCACCAATAAATTCTTAATGAAACACAAGAAAACTAGTTTTTGTGACCGAACCGTAAAAAACGGAAATGATAACTAAAAGGAGTGACACAAAAACAGAGTTGCCGTACATTCATTTTGACATTGAACTTTACCAGTTGTATTCAAATTCAGTAAATTTTTATCAAAATTGCTGCCATTTTAATATAAATGTTATAGAACAAAATTATTTGTGTCTTCTTATTTAATGTTCTAAACGTTATTGTTTCGTCGAAAATTATATTTATGCAGCGTACACGTAATAAAATCATTGTCAAGTAATTCGGAGCATTTAAATAAACATTTTTTTTTTTCATAAATTATTAAAAAATGAAGTGAAAGAATTAAAAACTTGGTGAAATGTTACAAATTTTAAAAATAATGTTTGCGAGAAAACTATTAGTTGAAATGCTTCTACACAAAGAAAAAAATCATAGTTAACTTTTATATCATATAACATATATAGTAAAATCTTATTTTTTTATGAACGTTCTTGAATTGTTGTAAGTATGGATATTATATTTATATATTTCGTTAGAATAATGTTCTACGTTAAGTCCAAAATCTAATATGATATTTTCATATTTGTTTTTATTTTTTGCTTCAACTTTTTTTAAAGAAGCAAAAATTAAAATTTAAAATTAGATTTTGGACTTAAGCTAGAACAAAATTCTAACTAAATACATAAAATTCGAAAAAAAAATATTTTTTTACAAAAATTAAAATAACTATGGAAATTGCTAAAGTAAATATGATTCAAGTTACAATAAACTTTTTCGTATTTAAACCAATATGGGTTTGAGCTTGTTTTCTCATTTTAAAAATATGTAGAAACATTTTTAAATTAAAAAGGATGCAAATTTAGCTTGATTTCAAAGTTGTTTCTATTTAATTACATGTTGTTTCTACTTGATTTTAAAATATTTTTTTCTGTGTGTAATTTCTTAACAACAACTTTTTAGTATGCACATGCAACAATCAATAAATACCAGTAAATAATTTAGAGCTAATTTACACTGTGAATTTTTTGCATGCAATTATTGCGTGCAATTCTTGTTTTGTTGCCAACGGGGTAAATAAGTAAATGGGGTAACAAAAAACCACGGTTTTCATTTTTCGTGTTTGTAAATAGACATAACTTTGGAAGCAACTTTGAAAAAACCATGCAGTCAATTGCAACAGATAAATTGACTTTTACTTTTATACAGAGATATTTTTGATTGCGATTTGCAAATTTGATTTAAATCTCACTGATTCTAAATTCATTTTTAAAGTATATTGATTGATATCATTCCTATAAGATTTTTAACAGCAAAAAATAATTTTTTTGTTACACTTAATAAAATAACGATTTAAAATTAATAGCTACGAAACTAATGAAATCCTAATTCATAATTCTAATAAATGAATGAACAGTAATTAGCGGCATTCAATACATTTTTGATTTTTTCTTTATTATTAATTAAACAAATTTTTTAGTCCGGCAGCAATTCTGAGTTTATAGGGGAAGGAGGAAAGAAGAAAGGAGAGGGATACAGACTTGCTTGTTCTTGCAATCCTCTTGTAGCTGTGTGTAAACCGGGACTTATTTAATTTTATTAAAAGAATCAGTAAGCTATTTTTATAAAAAAATTTTAAATAAAAATCAAAAGAAAATAAAAATTAAAAAGTGCAATATTCAAATTTAAGTATTTGCAAAACTGTGTTCCTTTGCATTATAACTTTATATATTAGTGCATTATTGAAATGTTGGATTTGATTAAATTAAGCACATCGGCTGAAAAATCCGTAGGATAACAAATACCACTAATAGAAAATCCATATGATTTTTTGGAACTACCAACCTTCAGATGATACCTGTCAAAAATTAATAACAACACCAAAATAATGAAATTCCGGCCCTCTTAAATACTTCAGGATTGCCAAGAAGATTAAACCGTTACAAACCCTACGACCTTAAATGGCGCTTCAACCAGTAAGAGGTTTTTGTCAAAAACTTCTTCTGCTGTAATTAATTTGATATATAAATAAATAAATATATTCTGTATTATGAAATTTAAACTGCTAGTTAGTCAATATTGACTAGTCCTTAAGTAAAAATAAAAAAAAAAAATGTAATGACAGTTCGTTTATTAGTTAACAAGTTACAGCTGTTTTAGTGACGCTACTTTTGCTATTTTGAAAACAATGGATTGTCTTGGTGCCGCGTTTGCTCTTCACCAAGACAATGCGCCGTTTCATAAGTCGTTGGCTACCATGGAAAAATTGCACGAATTACGCTTTAAATTGCTTTCTCACCCACCGTATTCGTCAAATTAGGCTACCAGCGATTTCTACCTGTTTTCAGACCTCAAAAAAATGCTTTCTGGAAAGTGATTTGGTTCGAATGAAGAGGTGATGAATAAAGTAGAATTTTGCAAAAAAAAAAAAAAAATTGTTTTATTGGCTATCCTATGGACTTTTCAGCCGAAAAATAACAATGCAATTATTTTATTAAAAATTTTCAATAAATTAATGAAGTTTTCTTAAGAGTTTTCTTATATTTAATTAAAAGCCTTATAAACTTTCTATGAAACTGACCCTATGAAACTGTCTTTTAATGAAACTTGTTTAGTGTTCAGTGTAAAATCGTATGACAAAGTGCACTAATATAACGAACGGTATTAATGCACGAGTTATAGTGCAATTTCATTGCTTTTATGCAAAAATTCATTAAAAACATGCTCATAGTTCTTATAGTGCAACGATGCGTATTAATGCGCTGAATAAGAGAAATATAAAAAAAAATATTTTGAGCGATAATTTCAGTTGCCTTGCAAGCTTTTAAATTTGGCAATATCGTATTGGTGTATTGGCAATATTGGTATATTGGAAAAAAGGTCAAAATGTTTGCACAAAATTGGTATCGAAATTTGTGTTGCAAAGTGGATGTTGCAAAAAATAATATTTTACTATTGATTTAACCAATTCAAAAGGAAGCCATTTTTTGGTACACCCTAACACACATATTAAGCCCTTCAGACCAACTCCCTGGCTAAACAAAATTCTTGTCTGATTAATGGAAAAATTACGAAAGATTCCTTATTAAAGCCCAGTGTAATTTGCACTATAATAAAAAATTTTCGTGCGTGAGCATTCGGCATTGTGAATGCTCAGTTTAAAATTTACGAAAATTTATTATAAAAAGTGAAATTACCCAAAAAAGTTCCGTTTTTGAAAAATTATTCAAAAAGTGGCAGCCCTGATTTCTCCTTTTATTATAATTTCGCTTTTTCTCAAGTCGGTTATTCAAAATGGTTTGCTCGCGTTTAAATTTAAATTTTTTAAGTAAAAAGTGTTTTATTGTTTATTAAAAGTGTAAAATTTATTAATTTTAATGTAAAGTTAAAGGTATTTGATAAAAATATAATTAAGTTAAAGTCAAAATGTGCTTAAAAACAAAATTGCAGTTACAGTAAAAACTTGATAAAACAAATGATTTGGGTATCCGGACATCATTTTTCATTATATTTCATTTTTCATTTCTTTTTTGCTGCAAAAACAAATTATTTCAATTTTTCCAAAACATAGAAAAGTGCGGTATGAGTTTTAAAAGGATTTTTAATACAAGAACAATGTTTATAAATTTTTATTCGGAATTCGGATAATTAATTTTAGGGTCTGCAATCAATTAGTCGAATAATCAAGTTTTTACTGTATGAGCAATTTAGTAAATTTATCAATATAAAAGATTTATTTTTTGTTAGTGTTTTTGAATATAATTCTTGTTTTCTTCTCCCTCTCTCTCTCTCACTGACGTTGCACAGTTAATAAGTCTGTTCCCGTACGTTACCGCGGGTTCCCAAACTTACCCAAATTTACCCAAAAGCGTCCCCGTACTCGAAATTTGGGTAAATGAGAGCGTTTATGAGAGTGTATTAGTGTTTCTGTTTTTACCGAAAGTTACCCAAACTTTTTCTTTGGGTAAATTGGGTAAATTGTTAAAAGAACAGTTGATAAACAAAAACAGCTGTTTTATAATTGTAAAAAATAAAACTAAGGAACTCCTGCGATGCTAATTTAGCCCTTTTCGTGTTGCAATAAGAGGTTTTTTACTTTCTAAAAACTGCAAATATTATCTGTTGGCACGAAATCTGGAGATTTTTATATACACCACTTTGAAAAAACAATGAAAAAAGCTCATAGACATTAAATTATGAGAAAAATATATTTATTAGAAATAACTATGCGTGTTTTTTCAAAGAGGAAAATATCAAAATCTCGAAATTTCGTGCCACTGTAAACGGCAGGCAATTTTAATATATTTTTTGAGTCTTTTATTTCAATTTTCGCATTTCTCCATTAGCGCGTTTTCACTTGTCGTGTTACACTTATTGCACCTAAAAATTTGGCATCACTGATGCATTTTGACATTTTTTTTGGGCTAGAAAAGTGTTTTTTTGCGTTCCCGTACTTTTGGGTAATTTTGTCATTTTATGACATTTTACCGAAATTTACCCAGAAAGTAAGGGAACACAGCTAATATTATTTATTGTTGTCGCTAAAAAAAAGTTAAAGTGGGTGTAAATTAATGAAAAGCATTAGCAAAGTTAGATATTAATATCTTAAAGAAAGAACATTAGTTGTAACTATGTGTCAATAGATGGCGCATCAGAAATTACATGTTCCTAATTAGACATACTCTGCTTCAGAGTTTGGTCTCGGTTAGCCATATTGTGCTACAATATGCAAAAGAGTATTATTGATTTTCAATTTTATTCGTAACATAAACAAATATTTGACAAAAATTATACAATAATATATTAATTTTTTAAATCTATATTATTTTATTAGTTTTTAAATCAATATTCATTTTGATGTTTAAGAGCAAAATATTACACTTTATTCATGTGTACTTGTTTTTTTTTCTTCATGTGTACTTGGTTTTTTCTTCATGTGTACTTGTTTTTTTGTCAAAGAATAGACATTAATTTATAAAGATAGAGAAAAATGCATAATTGCTTTAGTATCTCTACTTCGCAGTAGAGGGCGCTCAAGCAAATAGATAACAATACCCTGCACCATGTCTACGTCGGCATGGTTTGGATTTGGCTTTCAATTGTCTAAGTAACCACAAATATAACATTTAATACATATTAATAATTCTAGTACATTCAGCTGTCACTAGCAGACCTATTTCATAATACTTAAGTCAATTTTTGAAATGTTCGACGTGGTAAAAGCATTTGTTTTACATTTTTATTTTAAAAACAAAATTTTCATAGTTCAAAATGGTATTTTTTCGTTAAATTTATAAAATTTTCAAGTATTTCATTACAACCAACATTTGAAAAATGGACTTTAATGAAAGAAGTCTGCTAGTGACAGCTCAATGCATTAGAATTTATATTAGTATGTATTTAATTTCAAATTTATGGTAAATAAAATAATTGAAAGCCAAGTCCAAGGCTGTGTAAATCTAGCCATGGGGCAGGGATTGTTTTTTGTTACTTGAGCGCCACCTATTGAAAAATAGAGACTAAATCAATTATGCATTTTGCTCTTTCTTTATATATTTTTATTAATGTATGGTTGCGATTTCACAATTTTAATCAAAATATGTAGTTTTCTTAGCTTAAAGTCTTTACAACTCAAAGCAGGGTAAATTTTTTTGCCAGTGAAAAAATTTCACTTAAACTTTAATATTCTCAAATCGTAATTAAAATTCTGAAACTTAGTATTTTTTATTTTACAAAAAAATACACAATAACAATAATAATACGTGAAATTTAATATCGAGTAAAATCTCTTCTTTATATGGAGTATGAGGTATTTTTACATGAAACTCTACTAACTTTGTTTCCTTAAACTGTTAATAATAATGTAAAAAATTTTTTTATTTTGTAATAAAACTTACCTTAATATTACTTTGTTTTTAATTCCATTGTTTGATTCCATTGTATCAATTTTAAATTTAACCGTTTATGTTATCGATAATAACGATAACATAAAAATCGCTTTAAACACTATACTAATTTCCACACATTATTTGAAAGATTTTATTGCTTTAACGATAAGCTTATTGCTTTTGCTATTGCTTTTCATTAATTTACACACTCACGCACTATTAGGGCTTTTGCGACTTTTTTTATATTAACAACAACAATAACAGAATAATAACTGAGCAAATGACAAAGAGACAGAGAGATCAAAAATAAGCATCTCATATGCAAAACAAAAAAATGAATACATACTAAATAAAGCCTTTACTTTTTTTCTTTTGATGAATTGACTTATAAATGCAATTTCTTTTTGATCACTTTTTACCTTTAATTTAATAAGATTTTTATCAAATAACTTAAAAACAATGAAATTTAATATTTAACTTATTAAATTTAACACTTTTTAGAAATTATAATACACTTTTTCACCAATAAATTCTTAATGAAACACAAGCAAATTAGTGTTTGTGACCGAACCGCACAAAACGGAAATGATAACTAATTCATTAAGCACATAGACGACTGCGGCTACACGACTACACATGCTGCTGGCTGCAATTGTAGTCGTGTAGTCAGCTAATTTTTTTTTTTGAAAACGACAGTAACTAAAGAAACCACCAAACAAATGTAAAATATGAACAGCTCTTTTTTATACAAATGCATTTTTATTTCAGTGGTGCCACTTACATTGTTTCTTACTCTATTAAAATAGAAAAGCATGCATGATTGAAGACTCGTATAAAAACTTAACAATACAATTACTTATTTATAATACATTATAATAACGTAAAAATATATGAATGAATGTTTCTAACCCCTCTTGATTATTAATGCAATTATATCATTTAATTTTGCTGTGTTTTCTATTTTTGTTTAACAAAAAATATTTCATAGCACTAATTTGTTTTACATTTATTGTTATATTGTCAACACTTTTTGTTTTGTAGCCAACAAAAATATAAATTATCCTAAGTCGTCGTGTAGCAGTGTAGCTATGTTGGTGTCAAAATAATACTCTTCATATAAGCGTGTGTATATTATTTTTGACGGGGCTGTAGTCGTGTAGCTGCAGTCGTCTATGTGTTGAATGTATAAAAGGAGTTACACAAATATAAAACAGAGTTGCATTGAACTTAACCAGTTGTATTCAATTTCAGCAAATTTTTATCAAAATTGCTTATATTCACATCTTATTTTTTTACGAATATTTAAGAATTAAGTATAAATCTTATAAAAGTAAATATGATTCAAGTTAAAATAAACTTATAAACTCTAGATTTCATTTTTGATTTCAAATCTGTTTATATTTTATTTAATTTCGTTTCTACTTAATTTTAAAATATTACTTGACGACTTTTTTGCGTGTAGATGTGGTCGTTGAATCAATAAATACAAGAAAATAATTTAATTTTATAAAAAGAAATTTTTGATTGAGGTTTGCAAGTTGATGTTAACCTCACTTATTTTAAATTCATTTTAAAAATCTTTTTATCACAACACAATTTCGAGAAATTCGCAATAAGCCCTTTAACAGCACGAAAAAAAATCTTTAAGAATCTTATTACATTTAATAACAATATTGGACTAAGTTTTTTTTAATTAGTGAAAAAAATTTTCAAAATATTCCACCAGTTTATTTAAAAATTGCATTTTAAATTAGTGGTTTCTTAAAAATTTTAAAGTGAATTAGAGAATCATCCGAATGTCACGAATTGCCGAATTTCGAGTGTGTGCAAAAATATATAAATATAGACGAAAAATTGTGAACTATTTTTTTTTGTTAATTGAAGCACTTTTTATTCTTTGTTAACATGCGCTTATATTAAACCACTTTATATTATAATTATTTGTAAACAGCGCTTTAAAAACTTCAGAAAAAATGGTGGAATGCAAAAAAAACGCTTTATAGTGTTTAAAATTATAAAAAAACTTCCTCCAACGTTAACGTCATGGCTATAAATAAATTGTCTGAAATATTTGTAGCTATTCGGATTATCTCTCCTCAATTTTCGAATCTGATTTTTTCTTATGTGGTTGGAAATTTTTACATTTTTTCTAATTTTTCATTATTTGTTTATAATAAATACGAGTCTGGATCAATAAGTCCGTGATTTTTCGAACTTCCCTCGTAGTTATATGAAACGAAACACTGCTCCCATCAAGTGCCACCTGTTAATAGACTACTGTCAAATTTTGAGCAAGTTCCGCCATTTACTTTGCGTTTAACAGCAGAATTTTTCGACGTCCATAAAATAGGCATTTGTTTGATCAATAATTTCATCGATGAAGCAAAATCACTTTACACCGAGACACATCTTTAGATTTCGAATTAAATCCGGAGAATAAGGCGAATGAGGGGGCAATTCGTAGTCTACTTCATGGAGTTTTGCCATGGAAACTAAGCTGTCTCACGATTCCGTTGGTGGTCGATTGTGAGCAAACGCGACAGCCATCTTGCGGAAAGTTTTCTCATACCCAAGTGATCGTCAAAATTGAAACCACAGAGCCATGTGAGATGCCTATGTCTTTCACAATCTATCGTACATGCAATCTGCGATCGGCCAACACCATATCGTGAATTTTTTCAATTGTTTTGGCTGTAGAGACCTCAACTGAGCGTCCAGAATGTTCGGCATCTTCCGTGCTTCCGTGCCAAAGCAAAAGTCAGTAAAACGCTTTTTTACAATTGAAATCGAAGGTGCAGAGTCCCCATAGTATTTATAAAGCTTGATTGACGGTTTTTTTTTTCGCAAAAAATAATGTTCAAAGAGCACTCGAAATTCACTTTTTCCATTTTAAAAAAATCCACGAGGTTGTATGTTTTGAACAGCTGTTAAACGCAAAGTAAATGACGGAACTTGCTCAAAATTTGACAGTAGTCTATTAAAAGGTGGTACTTGCTGGGAGCTGTGTTGCATTTCATATAACTACGAGGGAAGTTAGAAAAGTCACGGACTTGTTGATCCGCCCTCGTATATCAAAGTTTTTACTTTTTTCAATAAAACTGCTTGCACACAAAAAATAATTTTCATATTTGAATACAAATATCATAGATTCATTAAAAAAATTATATAATTTACTGTTATGACGACTTCGATAAAAAAAATGTATAGAATTTTTAGTAAATTTTAATATAATTATGTGTTGATTTGATAGAGCGCTGTTTTTAGTTCCTAGTCTACATAAAAAAGTACTAAAGTGAAACATTCCGAATTTTTTGCTATTTTGTATACACAAAAAAAATTTCTTAAAAATTCCGTGTAGAAAAAACTTGGTGAAAGTAAAACAAATGCACTTTTCCCCTATAAAATGTTTATTAAACTATAAAACAAAACATTTATGAATCGAAATTTTGAAATGTTTTCCTTTCACTTTTACTTAAATGTTAAAATTTTTTGAATCCTGTATTTTATTCTACGGAAGGTTATTGAATTATTTAAATTTTATTATCAATAATTTATAATTTATAAGAAGTCTGGTACAGTAAAATCGGGATGTCTGGCTTGCCAAACCAAATCAACGAAATGCGGTGGAAAGGTATCCTTCAAAATACGCATTGTGTCCCGTATCCTCCAAGTGCAAATATTTAATTCCGGGTAAGAAAAATTGAGTAAGCATGACTCCTTCGAAAAAACAAGATCCAATCACCTTTTCCGACGTAACTGCACATCACACGGTGACTTTGTGAGATGAGATGAAATGGTTCTTCATGAATTATGCGTAGAATTTCTGTCTCCTAGAATCGGTAAGTTTGCTTATTGACGTGCCGCTGGCATAAAAAGGATCCTTGTCGCTCATGATCAATTTTATGGAAAAATTATCCAGTTTGTCGTTGTCACTGCGATTCATTATTATTCACAATGTGTTTCACATGAGTCTACTGGACGAATGTAAAACCAAACTTACATGCAAAAATGACAGCACTTTCAAATAAGGTGATGCTTATTGCCCTATCATGAACAAGCAGAATTTTATAAATTTTTTTTTGTAGGTTTTAAAATTGACAATTTTATATTTACAAAATGACAAATTGTATTTTCCACAAAATTTAGGATTTTTCATTGATTTTACTGATTGCCAGATTTTGTATTTTGCTGTATTAACATATCTGTGTATGCATATTAATTGTTTGAAAAAAATATATATATAAAAATAAAATATAACACAATCAGCTAATGATCTTGTTTTTTTATTAACTGTGCTTATGCGGCAAGCTATCAAAGTTGGCTTATGACATTTCATTATAAATTTGACATAAGCCAACGTTTAGTGTTAACGTTTAGCAATACTTATGTCAAATTTGTATGAGAATGACAAAAACGAACGTTGATAGCTTCCGGCATAAACACAGCTATTGCTGCTATTTTTTTTAAATTGCCAAATCTTAAATTTATTTGAATTTATACATAGTTAATTTGAAAAGAAAAACTTAACGAAACTCAGACTTTAAATCACTGAAATAAACTACAATTAGCAAAGTTCAATGTCAAAAAGTATATATGGCAACTCTGTTTTTGTGTTACTCCTTTTAGTTATCATTATCGTTTTATTCGGGTCGGTAACGTAAACTAGTTTGCTTGTGTTTCATTAAGAATTTATTTATTGAAAAAGTGTATTATAATTTCTAAAAAGTGTTAAATTTATTAATTTAAATATTAAATTTCATTGTTTTTAAGTTATTTGATAAAAATCTAATTAAAATAAAGGTAAAAAGTGATAAAAAAAGAAATTGCATTTATAAGTAAATTCATCAAAAGAAAAAAAGTAAAGGCTTTATTTAGTATGTATTCATTTTTTTGTTTTTGTTTTGCATATGAGATGCTTATTTTTGATCTCTCTGTCTCTTTGCCATTTGCTCAGTTATTATTCTGTTATTGTTGTTGTTAATATAAAAAAAGTCGCAAAAGCCCTAATAGTGCGTGAGTGTGTAAATTAATGAAAAGCAATAGCAAAAGCAATAAGCTTATCGTTAAAGCAATAAAATCTTTCGGATAATGTGTGGAAATTAGTATAAAGTGTTCATAGCGATTTTTATGTTATCGTTATTATCGATAACATCAACGGATAAATTTAAAATTGATACAATATTAAGGTAAGTTTTATTACAAAATAAAAAAAAATTGTTTACTATTCAGTTTAATTTCTTCGAACTTTTTAATTTAATTTCTATGTAATAAATCTTCAAGCTCAATGTCAATTTTATAAAAAATCTTTATTTTTTATCCAATATTTCGCTATCTAAATGGATAGCTTCTTCAGGGATTTTGATTATTTTAATTTTAAATAAGTTTTTAAAAAACAACAAAATTGTCAATTATGAAGTATAATAAAAATCATACACAGGAAACAAAAATTATTCTATTACATTTCAATAAACTTGAGCTTGAAGATTTATTATTAAAAAAAATTGTTTACATTATTATTAACATTTTAAGAAAAGTAAGTTAGTCGGGTTTCATGTAAAAATACTTTATACTCCATAAAAAAAAGTGATTTTTCTCGATATTAAATTTCAAGTAAAAATTAAGTCAAATTTGTTTTCACTCATATTTAATATACTAGACTTTTATTTTTCTACTGAAAATGTGACAATTTGGAATTAAAATTTACAATTTTAATTACGATTTGACACCATTTAAGTTCGAGTGAATTTTTTCCACCAAAAAAAAAAACAATTTAATCGGCTTTAAGTTTCAAACGCTTTAAGCATAGTAAACTGTTTTAATTTAAATTGTGAAATCACAAGAAACCTGTTTTACTGTTTTATCGATAAAATATTTAATTTGCCTTTTTTAGTAAATTTATTTTTTATGGAGAAGTTTTCTTTTTATTTTCGATCATTGACTATTCTTGAAATCAAATATTTTTTATTAAATTTGAATACTCCGAAAAAGTAATTTGACAATACACAAATGGAATTCATTTACTAGGCAGCTACGACCATCATCAACATTCTTCGTGCCTTTTCCTAATAACTTGTTGTGTGTATTCTCCAATGATTACAAAATATAAAAAACAAAAAATTATTTTAATAAAATTTCCTTGATCTCGAACTAAACTAAAAAATACATTTCATATAAACATAATTAAATTTTTAGTTAAATTTTTTTTTTGTTTTTAAATAGCGGACACTCTTTGACTCTTGACGATGCCGCTCACGTAGTAAAAAACGTTCTCTTTCTTTTGTATGTGCAGATTTCAAAGGTTCAGCATCTTTTCAAATTGTTTTTTTTGCGATTCCAATTGAATTTCTTTGCAAATCCAATTAGTTTTAGCATATTTCCCAATTGGATTTAAAAAAAAAGGTTTAAAAACAGGGAAATTTACTCAAATTTTTGCAGAAATCAGGGAAATTTGCTCAATTTTCCCCTATTTTCTCCAAGTTTCCGAACCTTTGTATTCTGTATAATATTTTATTTGGCCGCTGACGGCGTTGCATCCTCTATACTATTCTTCCTCTATGTTTTTGATCTCTCTGTCTCTTTGTCATTTGCTCATTTATTATTTATTGTTGTTATTTTAAAAAAGTCGTAAAAGCCCTAATTAGTGCGTGAGTGTGTTATTTGATGAAAAGCAATAGCAATAGTAAAAGCAATAAGCTTAACGTTAAACAACAAAATCTTTCAAATAGTGTGTGGAAATTAGAAAATGTTCATCGTTATTATCGATAACATCAACAAATCGTTTAAATTTAAAATTAATAGTAGTAACCTACTACAATGTAAATCAAAACAATGTTTTAAGGTAAGTTTTATGAAAAATTAAAAAATTGTTCATATTATTGTTATTATTATTTTTCCTTTAAAAAAACAATCTGCATTGAAAATTTTTTCAAAATTAAAAAAAATTATTCTATATTGAAAATGGCAAAAAATTCAAAATCATTTTCTACCAGTAGGGACAGTTTGTAGATAATTCTTTGTCTTGATATACATACATACATAACATATGTGTATTGAATAAATTAAGATTTGTTGAAGATTAAAAATTTGTATTTTTCTTCAAATCAAGAAATACTTCTTAAGAAAAGTATGAACTATTTCTGAGTATATAAACTATTTCGTTTTTACCCAAACATAGGAACCCAGCAAAACTTTGGTAATGAGTGCGATATTCTCATGCGTTACCTTGTAATGATAGCTCGTTACCTTTTTCATTATTTGCAAGCATAAAGTAATAAGTTACTCATTATTGATTACGTAATATATGATTTATAAATGTAAATTAATAATTGAAATATTTTTGAAAATCTATTTTTAGATACATTACCTTGTGTTTTTTTGTAAGCAAAAGGGTAATGTATGTTTGTTTTGACAACACTAGCGAAAAAACGATGCGCAACAATTCATTTAGTTTAAAGCAATCAAATACTATGCCTCGATAGCTCAGTGGGTAGAGTTCTTAGCTGGCAACCAGATTTCCCTGGTTCGATTCCCATCTTGACCACATTATTTTTAATTACAAATAACTTAAATAAAATATTTGTAAGAATTTTTTAAAAAAAGTTCCTCTTTTTTAAAAATCTATTTTTAGACACATTAATTTTTCCCTCGTAACCATATAAGTAACCCCTTACATTATCACCTCTAAAGTAATGGGTATATACATTACTTTGAGGCTCATCGCCAGTAAAATTCATCAATGAAGTAAGGTGTAAAGTAATCCATCGGACCCTATGGCTATATATTACTTTACCCATTATTTGGTAATGTGTGGTTTTGCTGGGAATTTTTATTAATTTCTAAGTTTTAATAAAATTTTACCTAAATTGAGGTAAATTTTTAAACTATTTTAAAGGAAATTTTGGATTAATTTTTAGTTCATGTCGCTTAATATTAAAACGATAATTTTTGCTAAAGAAAGACACTATGCATTCGAAATTTTGTATTCACGTATTTTTAAACTTTTAGAAAAAAATGTATAAGAATATCTAAAATTTTTATAGTCTGGCGAATAAAACCTTTTGTTTTATTTTTTTTACATGTCACCAAGAGATGTATAGTATTTTATATTCACCTCAAAATTTTTTTTTATTTCTAACTTTTTTTTCATCACAAAAGTTTTTAACACCTCGAATTTATTTTTTTTCTGGTAGATTTTTGAATATGAGCCCGCATGAGAGTTAATTGATCATAAACCTTTAAAAATTACTTTTTTAAATATTTTTTTATTTGTTTTCAGTATTTTATATTTCTACATATTTAACAAAGTTTACAGTACAATATGTAATTATATATATCTATTAAAATTTTTCTTAAAATCTAAATTTCAAATTATTTGGAAAAAATATTTATGTATATGTAAAGCAAATCGTAATCGAATACACAAAAAACTATTTCCCAGTTAATTGGATAAAAAGCTTTATCTAAGTTTCTTTTTTTTTGGCAAACTTTCCTAAGTTTTTGTCTGAAAAATGTTAAAACTTATATAATTTTTTAAAAAAAAACAAGCTTGTATAGAGCTATTTAAGCAAATTTACTGGCAACATTTTCTTTTTAAGTGTGTAAAGCCTTTACAATACCTGCTTTTTAAAGTAACTTTAACAAAACTTTTCTATAAAACAAAATATTTGAAAATGTAAAATTTTTTAAATAAAAATTCACATAAAGTTGCTTAAAAAAAGCTGGTGTCATATAGACGTAACATATGAATTTTATAAAACAAAACAATTCAATAAAAAATTTTGTATGAAATTTGATTTTCCATACACATTTTGAAAGTTTCGTTTTATGAAATTTTATAATTTATAAATAAACTTAAAATTTTAATGGGAGGGAATTTAAGTTATTTTTTTTTTAATATACTTATTAATTAAATAATAAATAAATTTTAACTTAATAATTAAAACTATTTACTAAAAGAGAGAACAAATTAAAAAAAATAACAAGGACATAAATATTTTGAATGAATAAAATTATAAAGTGAATTCTTATGACATTTCTTAGCAATTTGTTATAAAATACTGGTTTTTATACAAATAGTAAAATATAAAGGGGTTTAATAATGGGGAAAAACTATACATAAATATTTCTAAAAATTTCAAGGGAACTTTAACTTATAATAAAGTTCTTACTAAATCCCAAAATACATATTTTAGATTTTTGTCTAGGTTCCGGTTTAAAATTTGTTTAGAAAACTTGAAGAAAACGAAAATATGTAATTTGGGTTTCAACAAATTAATTTAATTTTAAATTTGTATCTAAATTTTCGAAATCGTATAAAAGCACATTCAAACGTCATAGAAATCCGCTAGAAATGAGCAAAACACATTTTTAAATAGTTCTATTGTGAATGATTTCAGCTATTCTATTTGAAGGTGTTTTTGCTCTATCTCTAGCAGTGCTCTCTCGCAAGTGAGTGTGTTTCTTAAAAACGAAAATCATCAATCATCCTTTAATAAGTTACTTGAACAATTTTAGGAATTTAACAAATTTAAATTATTCAAATTTAAAAATCACAAAAAACAAAAATTGAAAAATAATTTTTCCAAAAAAATGGGACAAAAAAATTTCCAATTACAAAAAAATTTACACCTTTTAACAAAAAGGCTTAATACAAAAAATATATATTTTATTTTTTAATAAAAAAAAAAAAAAATCAAAAAATACGAGGTTTGTCGTTGTGTGTAAATATATGCAACTAATCCAATGTTATATGGGGATTTGTATAAGTAAAACCTAGGAACTGTTTCTGGTCCATAGATTGTAATATATCCTTATCAATTGGTGTTAAACGTACACGTTCTCTTGTGAATACACGATCAAAATATTGTGTGTCTAAAGGATGTTTCTGCAAAGGATAAGAATTTTTTTTATCAACATTTTCAAAAAACTTAATTTACTTAAATTTTCAACTTACCACTTGTGGTCTGAATGGTGGTTCAATTTCTCGCTTTTCCAATAGATTCCAATCAATGGGTCTAAAGAATATATGCTCAACAACATCTCCAGCTGGACTATATTGAGATCCAATACGTTTTGTATAATCTTTTTCCAAAAGCTATTTAAAATATTGCATATTTTAAATAAATTATAAAATTACCAAAATTATATGTTTAAACTTACTCCATTCAATATACCGGTAGCCTCAGCTGAGATATATACGGGAAACCATGGAAGTTCATTGCATATAGACCAAAATAGTTCATCTTCATCACAACCACTGAATGGTGATTGACCAATAAGCATTTCATATAATAAAACACCAAAGGACCACCAATCAACATTTTGATTATATTTATCGCCCTATATTGAAAAAACAAATACAACAAATCTAAATTAGTAGTACACTAAGTATTGTAATGTCCTGTTAAAGAAAAGAGTTGTTTAAACTTGTACTTCATTATAATGACGATTTTCTTTTTAGGTTTCTCTTAAACGTAGATAAAAATGTTGTATCAGAAACTAAATAGACTTGACAATTTTCGTTTGCCACTCAAATAAGATTTCATTCATGTGGCTGCCGCGGCTGGCTTCGCACTACCTCATTTAGTAAGTCCAATTTTCCCAGACTTTGTTGACTGTTTCTGGTACTAACTCTCGAATGGCTCAGATATTAGCCATAAGTACGCGGATCATTTCTGGATTATACGCATAGGATCAGTCTTTATCGCCCCTCCCCCCCCCCCCCCCCCAAAGAAAAATTCCTAAGGGGTCAAATCGCCAAGACGGTTGATAAGACGATTACCAAACATGGTGCGAAACGATCGATAGTTTGATGAGCTGTGCGACATGGTGCGCACATGGTCCTAGTGAAACCAAAGATTATCCAAGTTCATATCTTCCATTTCAGCCTTTCACTGAAACGGCGTTTCTAGCAGCATTTTGGTTAAAAATGGGTCAAAGATGTCATCACTCAAAAATCCACAGTAAACTGTCACTCACCGTGAATGCATTGAATTTTCAATGTAATGACGTGCAGATTTTTCGATCCCCAGATACGGCAATTAAGAGGTGGGTGAGAATGCCCCTAAACAGAAAATATCACTTTTCGACCAAATTCCAGGCCTAAACTGAGAAGCCGTAACGATTCTGCAGAAAAATTACCTATCCCAGAACACGTCACGTGCCCGGTTCATTGTGATAGGGACCTGTCACGGGAAGGGGGTTTCATATAAAAAAGACTGGTCTCTTTAACATGGGCTTGTTATACCCAAAGATATTGATTTAATAAAGAAATAACATTAGTTGAAACTATTTCCCAATAGATGGCGCATCTGAAAATAAATTCTCCCTATTAGGCATATTTTGCTACAGTATGCAACAGGATATTATTGATTTTATATTTCGTTCGTAACATAAAATAATATTTGCCAAAAACTATACAACAATATATGTTTTATGTGCATATTATACTTAATTTTCTAAATCAATGACTAGAACACCATGTTTAAGAACACAGTATTGCAATTTATCGTATGTGTATTTATTTATTTTTTTGAAAAAAAGAATTAACATAAATATGCAGTTTGCAATGGCTCAATACTTGAAAATTATACGAATTTACCGAAAAAATACCATTTTGATATATGAAAATTTGTTTTTAATATAAAAATGTGAAACAAATGCTTTTATCACGTCGAACATTTCAAAAATTGACTTTAGTATTATTAAATAAGTCTGCTAGTGACAGCTTAATGTACTAGAATTTGAAATATGTATTAAATGTCATATTTGTGGTTCCTAAGATAACTAAAAGCCAAATCAAAGGCCATGCCGACCTAAGCATGGCGCAGGGTATTATTGTTTATTTGCTTGAGCGCCATCTACTTCTTAGTATGAACACTAATGCAATTATGCATTTTGCTCTATCTTTATATATACATTACTTTGGTTATAGCAGGGGGTTAATTACCATCTGTGAAATGTCCCAGGACTGGTTTAAAAGAACATGTCACACAACAAACCCCAAATAACATATCACAGAACCAACGAAAAGAACATGTCATGACTTTTGAACCTTTCACGTGTTAGGTTGTTTAAGAACCGGTCTTCTATCAACTATCTCCTGGTATGTATTTTCGGAACCGCTCCAGTTTTCGCCTATCACGGGACAGGTCTCAATTTCCAAATGACCCCTTTTTCCCGCAGGGAAAGTAGATGGTCTTCGCAGGATTTTTCGAGGTCCATAAAATAGGCATTTGTTTGATCAATAATTTCATCGTTGGAGCTAAATCTCTTTCGACCGAGCCATTTCTTTAGGTTTGGAAATAAAAAATAGTCACTGGGGGCTACATCCAGAGAATAAGACGAATAAGGGGACAATTCGTAGTCTACTTCATGGATTTTTGTATGGAAACTAAGCTGTCACACGATTCCGTTGGTGTTCGATTGTGAGCAAACGCGGCAGCCATCTTCCGGAAAGCTTTCTCATACCCAAGTGAACGTCAAAATTGAAACCACTGAGCCATATGCGATGCCTATGTCTTCCACAATCTATCGCACATTCAATCTCCGATCGGCCAACATCATATTGTGAATTTTTTCAATTGTTTTGGGTGTAGAGACCTCAACTGGGTGTCCAGAATGTTCGGCATCTTCCGTGCTTGTAAGGCCACAACGAAAGTCAGTAAACCACTTCTTTACCATTGGAATCGATGTTGCAGAGTCCCCATAGTATTTATCAAGCTTTTCCTTGGTTTGATTGACGGTTTTTTTTCGCAAAAAATAATGTTTAATAAGCACTCGAAATTCACTTTTTTCCATTTCTTCAAAAATAAGGAGGAAATAATAAATAATATTGCAATGTCAGTTGCCATAATTGTAAAGGGTGATTCAAGCAGCGATACTTTTTTTAATAGCCTTTTTTTGACAAATCACGTGTGAGTCGTGTCATGCTGTCATGTTATTTTTGTTTAGTATTGTTTGGCATTTTCATACGCATGAACAACGTTTACAAATCGTTCAACTTTATTACGAAAATTCACGTTCTGTGAGGAATGTGTTTCGTGCACTTCGCTCAACTTATGGTGAACATAATCGGCCCACTGAGCGTACTATTCGCAACACCATCACCCATTTTGAGACCCAGCATTCATTATTGGATAATATTCGACCAAATAGACCACGTCCAGCACGCTGTGAAGAAAATTTAGCGGCCGTAGCTGAGAGTGTACACGAAGACCGTGGAGAGTCGATTCGGCGCCGTTCGCAGCAACTCGGACTGACATATGGAACGACTTGGCGCATTTTATGTCGAGATCTTAAACTGAAAGCGTACAAAATACAGATTGTGCAACAACTGAAGCCGCTCGACCTTCCCAAGCGACATCGTTTCGCTCTATGGGCTCTTGAAAAGTTCCAGGAAGATACGACGTTTTCGAGGCAAATTTTGTTCAGCGCTGAGGCCCATTTCTGGCTCAATGTGTATGTAAACAAACAAAATTGCCGCATTTGGGACTAAGAGCAACCTGAAGAGATTCAAGAACTGCCACTTCATCCAGAAAAAACAACGGTATGGTGTGGTTTGTGGGCCGGTCCATATTTCTTTAAAAATGATGCCGCTGCGAACGTCACCGTCAATTGCGACCGTTATCGTGCCATGATAACCTACTATTTGATGCCTGAAATTAAAGCTCGTGATCTCGGCGACATTTGGTTTCAACAAGACGGCGCCGCTTCCCACACATCGCATCAATCAATGGATTTATTGAGAGAACACTTCGGTGAGCACATAATTTCACGTCGAAATGCTCGAACGAGTCATCGAAAATTGGACTCAACGGATGGACCATCTGCGACGTAGCAACGCCCAACATTTGATAGACATAATCTTCAAAAAATAAATGCCAAAGAATGTTATTTCAAATGATAATAAACATTCCCCATTAAATTTGAATTTTCTGTGTTTTTTTCTTTAAAAAACTAGGGAGCCTCGAAATGGATCACGCTTTATTTAAAAAAATCCACAAAAAAATTTATTCTTTGAGCATAAGACTCGTTTTTTACAAGAATAGTGTTTTTTTTCAATATTTAGCTACTCCATTGTGTAGCATCTTCATTTTGTTTATAATTTGTCATAGTTATTATTTCCGGAAGATGATACACAATGGAGTAATGAAATATTGAAAAATAAATAATATTATTGTAAAAAACGAACTTTAAGCTCAAAGAATAAATAAGTTATTAACTGTTTTTATATCTTTGGACTTTTGACTAATAGCATAAATTGACTTAAGTTGTTTTTTCAAAAAGTTTTGTTTTTAAATATTTTTGACTAAAATAAACACTTTTGGCAAGAGTTTTTTTAGAAGATCATGGAAACTTAAAATATCAGTTTACTTGAATATTACAATAACAAAAACAGTCTCTAGGAAATTTTTTTTTTAAAAAAGTGTCTGCCTAATCCTAATCGAATTTTTTAAATTTTATTGTCAATAATTTACTAATAAAATTTATCATATTTTCTTACATTTAAACCAAACATAAAATTTCTTAGATCTTACCTTAATAATTTCAGGCGCCATGTAATCAGGTGTACCACAAAAACTATCCGCTGTCTTATCCAAATAGATTTGTAATTTACACATACCAAAATCAGCTATACGTACATGACCCTCATAGTCTAATAAAACATTATCCAATTTGAGATCTCTGTAAATTTGAGAATTTAGATAACGTTATTTATTGCGGATTGACTTTTTATGTTATTTGTTGTATTGCTTTACCTGTATATAATGCCCTTTTTATGTAAAAATTTCAAACCAGATATTATTTCAGCACCATAAAAACGTGCTCGTTCTTCTGTAAATCGACCGCTTTCTTGTATGTGAAACATTAAATCACCACCATTAAGATATTCCATAACAAAGAAAAGATGGCTCTGGAAGTAGAAAATTAAAAATCATTTTTATAACATTTTATAGAATTATAATATTAAGGGTATTCATGTCAGAAGTTAAGGTGTTGTAAAAAGTTGTAAAAGTATGTAATTTTGTGTAAAATATAACATCAAACTTATGTGAATAATTTTTCACAAACCTACCACAACACAAAAAAGTTTTTAAATTTGGTCTTGCAAAAGACAAATAATGCTCCCACTATTTACCAAATTTTTAAAAGGCATACAAAATGTTTTGAAAAGTATTAAAAGAGTATGTACTAAAATAAGCAACACTATATAACTAATACAAAATTTCACACCACTTTTTTCAACCATGTGTTTTTATTATTTTATAAAAAAATTGTAATAAAAATTCGGCTTTTCCGATATTTTGTATACCTTTTGGAGTAGTTTTGTTATAGATAAAATAAAAATTTTATTTGTAAAGCATTGCACAGGTGCAAAAATGATTTTTACGTGAAAACTTTTTTTGTTGTAAAACATTATTTGTGGCAAAAAAAATTTTGAGTCAAAAACTTTGTGGTGTAAAAAACAAAACGATAAAATATTTTATTTAATGAAATAGGGGAAAGTTGTGTACCATGACATGATTGTACCTTGAAACGTTTGATTTTCGCATATTTATGATATATTTTCTTAAAAATAGTTTTCTTAGGAAGTTCTTTATTTACATTTGCGCTCGTGTTAACGATTGATTTGAGTCTATAAAGTAGATAGATCAAAATAAAATGAGGGTGGTGTACCTTGAAACACCTAAAAAGTTGAAGTGATTTTTCAAAATAATGCACTAATACAATATTATTAATCTGGCATTAAAAGTATGAAAGTTAGGCATTTTTAAAACAGATTTATAAAGTTATTATTGAAATTGATTTTTCATATTTGGCAAATTTCGATTTTTTAAAACATCCTTGAAAGCATTATTTTTCGATTTATCAAATTTTGTGTGAAAATATTTGTGATCCAAATTGATTCATTCCAATCCAATATTTATTATTTTACTATTGACATTGTATAATCAATACAATAATTTCATACACAGAAAAAATTTTTGCCAAAAAAATTTGAATAAATTTTTTTGTATTATTTTTTGTTCATTTTCAATTAAAAGTTTAATCATATCAATTAAATTTTTAATTGATAATGAACTTGGTATAAAAAATACTCTAGTTTACAATAAACACTATTGACAACATATAAAAGTCATAATATTTTGATTTATTTATATCTTAACTTTTATAACAGTTATTTAAATTGCAAAACTGCATCTCAAATCCCTAAACAAAAAAATTTTTATTAAAAATATTTTTAATATTACGCTTGTAAATAAAAGCGTCATAACTTAATTTTTTTGTGTATTATTTTTTATTGAGCTTTAGATCTTTTATTTATAAAAGATTAATTATTATTATTTATTAATCTCAATATTTCGTCACCACATTGGGTGACTTTTTCAGGGGAAATTGTTTTTTATAATAATTTTTATGATTTATGTTGCCAGATAAGGGGATTTGGCTTCAGATTTGGAAATTCATTATTGAAAAAAATCGAAAGCTATTTCTGTTAAATTATTGACGTATTGGTTTTAATGCAGAGCTTGATAATTCTATGAATAAATTATAATCACTTCATATCAATGATTCCATTTTGACTCGATTGAATAATTTGTTTTGTGTTTCTGTTCGCGAACGCTTTTTGGTTATTTGATTTATTAAAATTTAATCAATTTGATTAATTCTATTAAAAGAATCAACAAAATCCAAATTGATTCTCTGAATTTGATATTAATTGAATAATGTAGAAAATTATTCAAACAATGAACAGAATTTTGCAAATCGATTCGTTGAAAATTGAATAAGATGTAAAAGTTAAATAAAGAAATCATGTTTTTAATGGGTTATTTTAAAATTAAAAAAAAAAGAATGGTAAAATTTTAATTTGTTAAAATTTGAATTCTTTTATGATGCCACCATTTTCTGTGGAATATTTATTTTTAATTGTTGGCAAACAAAATCCACGAAAAATCATTTTAGAAAAAAAAAAATTTATTATTTTATATATTGTTAAGGATTTTTGGGTATTTCAACTTTAAAAATGAGAACATAAGAACAAACTTTTTTTGGCAACACTGCGGATACACATACAGCAGTTATGATGAAGTTGGTACAAAAGAATTTTTTGTGGTGCTATTGGAACCCCAAAAGTACTATGGTACTCCTATGAACTTATTGGTTCAAAGTATTTAGAAATTTTCATGCGTTGATGAATTACACACAAACATATGTAAGATATATTTGATAAAAAAATATTGAAAATCCGATTAAAGTTTTAATTAATTTGAATCTGGAATTTTAATAAAAAATTTTATTTAAATTTTGATTGATTTAATGCTGGAATTTCAATTAAAAATTTAATTAAAATTTTAATTGATTTTTGGTTAGAACTTTAATTAAAGTTATCATAGATATAATTAAAACTTAAATTGAAAATGTGGAAGATTTTTGATTAAAAATTTGAATGAATGAAAATTTCAATTAATTTTAACAAAAAAAAAAAAATGAATCATTTTGCTGGTCCAAATTCAATTAATTTTTTAATTGTATTTACAAATATTTTAATTGAAAATGAATATTAGTTTTTCTGTGTACACAAACGCCAATTATCGTAGTTCGCAAACATTGCACACGTTTCAAGGTACAGAGTGGGACAAAACTACCATCTGCTTTTATTTAGCTATAACTTTTGTTTAAATTAAAAACTCATATGTTTTTTAACTTATTATTTATATTTTTTCTCACTTATTAGTTTTATTTCAATTAACTGTTTAAAATTATGGCCGACAAATGACCGCCATTGGTGTTGATGTAAGTTTAGGCTCCTTTGATAACATTTTGCTTAATTGCGAGCAACATTTGTGGTGTCACGTTGTCGATTTCGGCTCAAATGTTGTAAGGCGAGTACAACATTGACTTCCGTGAAAAATTCGTCAAAACGGGATATCTGGCTGGCCAAGCCAAATCACCGAAACGAGATATTACACGCACTGGATAAGAATTTTTCAATCAATTTTAGGACACAAAAATGAATCAAAAAAACTCCATTTTATGAGGGATTTTTTTTGGCACCCATATTTTTCTGAGTAGTTTTTGAGTGTATATTTATTATATTGTCGTTCCAGAAGTGATTTTTTTTGGACCATTGCATGGTACTTACTTAATCCTTCTCCCTTATTTACAGTCTTTTGCCAGTATGTTATATTTCATATTTTAACATGAGTTTACACGATCAATATTAGTGATCAATTGTAATCAAAAATCAGTTTTTGATTGGCTGATTTTCAAAAACCCTCCTTTATCCCTTACCTCAAAATGTGAACTAATTTTATAAATATGTTATTGAATTTTTATCAAGTCCACCTGTAACAGCAGACAATTTTCACCTACAATGTCATAAACAATTAAAATGTTTTTTTTTTTCGGTGTCGGTTATTTTTATACGATGGCATTTAATGCGATAAATATGTCAATGTAAGAATAAAATCTGTAGTATAATTTAAAACTAAATAAAAGCAAAAATCAAATAATTGAAAATAAAACAAACATTAAAATAAATTTTATGTAAAAGATACAAAATTTCTGCACGTAGTTCGAACTAAAACAATCAACTAAACAAATTTGTTTTATGTTTTTTTTTTATACAATATATATTTTTTTAGTTTAGGCATCATACAGCATAAGTATGTTGTTGGGGGTGTTTAAATTAATTTTAAAGGTGGAAATGAGCAAAAATATTTTAAGCAAATTTTAAACAAACAATAACAAAGAAACGTAGAAAAAAAAATGTATTAAAATTGCTCTCATTACGAATCTAGTTTAAATTGTTTGAACGAAAAAAAAAAAAAACAAACACCATGATCTAAAAATTGGTCATTGGCACTCAATTCACGGTAGCAGATAAATATCAAAATGAATGAGTCTTCTTTTTCAGTAGTAAACTGAGTGATGGCCATTTTAAAGATAATTTTAGAATTTTTACCTTTAGCATTTGGGATCTCCTTACCTACTTCCAATTAAGTGTTATAAAAAATATTTTTAAAATCATTCGCCTGTCTAGTTTAAATTTTATTAAGTAAAAAAAAAAAAAAAAATACAGGCAGGTGTAATTTAAACAATTATAAATAATAAAAATTTAAAAATATGTGAAAATTTTGCAATTAAATAAAATATATTTTGTATTATTCATAAAATAATAAACAAATATAGATTTTTAGAGAAAACACAACAGCAAAACTTGTAAAGATATTATAAAATAATGCAAGTTGCTTTTATATACAGAGCTAAGAAAGAATAAATTCAATAGAATTGGGAATTTTTATTGATACAAAGAAAAACGAATCGGAAAATATGCACGTCATTGTCGAGAAGCCACTGTATCTACAGAGAGTGACAGTTTGGTGTGGGTTTTGAAGTACTGGCATCATTGTTTTTTTTAAAGCTGCTGCAAAAGCCATTTCTGTCAACGGCGAGCGCATGATTACAGAGTTTTTATGATCTGAAATGGAAGATATGAACTTTGATAGTCTTTGGTTTCAGCAGTACGGTGTACACCATGTCACACAGTTCATCAAACATTCGATATATTGTACTTTAAGTTCGGTATTCGTGTTATATGCTAAGCAGAACCTTACAGTGAAGGCGACGATTCACGCTGCGGGGAGAGAATGTAATTTAAATGATGCGTTCGACAGCATTAATTGTCAAAATTATTTACAGATACATTTATGTGTGTTTATTTTAATTTTATAGTATTTCAAGCTTTTGAAATTTTTTTTGTAAACATATTAACAAATGTCGGTAAATCAACAAATAGAAGCCTTTAAAAGTATTTTGGATGTGGTACCACTTTCAAATTATACAAAACATTGAAACATCATTGTGAGCCTCGCAATAACAGAATATCGTAGGTACGCCCAGTAAATCCCTCTAGAGACGAAGAAGGGTTTTGTAGAAAATGCATGAAACAAATTGAGGAGCTCAACGAGGAACACTTTCACTTAGCTACGAGGGTGAGCGTTTCCCAATATCAATTTTTGCTTAATTTAATAAACCAACTTGATTTGCTAATCCAGCTCACAAATCTTCTTTGTATTGGAAGTTTTTGTATAATGGAGATTGTAAACTATAAAAGAATTCATATTTTCAACTTCTTCTGTAATTTTTATGAATATATAATTTTTATCCATTTTTAATTAATTTTTAGATTTTTTCCTCTAAATTTGTTTCTTCTTTTTCTTGAAATATTCACAATGATTAATAGCCCATATGTCTTTGTTTACAAGATTATGCAAACATATGGCAACGTTGGTGAGAGAAAAAATTTAAAAAATGACAGCATAAGAGAAAAAGCAATGAAAATAAAATAAGTTTTATTTTATTGCGTTTTTCCTCAACGTTTTTATATGCCAGATATTCACTTAATAAAAAAATTGCACACCGCATTGTAAGGTTCTGTTTAGTGTCTTATCAGCCGTCTGGGAAAATGTCAATTGACCTTCTCAGGGCTGCGATTTAACCCCTTTAGAATTTTTCTTGTGCGGTGCCGTTAAAGACCGAATAACATAGAAACGACCCACTTCCTTAAGGCTAATATCATCCGAGCCATTCGAGAGATAAAACCAGAAACCGTCAACAAAGTCTTGGAAAATTGGGTTGATAGGCTCGCGGCAGTCACATGCATAAAATCTTGTTCCATAAACTAAGTTTACCTTATTTTATTTAATTCTTAAAGATATTTGTACTTGGACCACCCTTTACATATTTATATGCAAAATAAGACAGCAACTAAATGCAAGTGTTGGTGTGAATTTAAATCACAGAAACAACATACTTATTTTTTTCTTTTTTTTTTTTTTTAATTTTTATATTAAATTAAAAGTCAAAATTTATTTTTATTGCAATGTTATTTTTAAACAAAAATATTAAAATTTCAAGTCCAAAAAATATACAAGTTTAAAATTTGCCTAAAAAAATTTAAAAAAAAAATTTAGTCTAGAAGAAAAGCAATTTTTAGTTTTAAAATAAATTTTGTAAAAAGCGTGTCTATTAGTAGAATATCTATTTATAGAATCTTTACTTATAAATATAATATAATTCATAAAAAAATCAAATACTACATTTAAAAATTCGGAATTTGCCAAAAAATTCCGTTGTAACTACAAACATATTTTGACGCCTTGCTACACACTCACTTCACTGTTGAAACACACATTGGTAGAAATACTGCATTGGTTAAAATGCTGAAGGTGTCATCGGGCCTTATTTTTTTCGAGGACGACATGGCTTGCAGGGCGATAAAGAGCCATAATAAATGAGTTTTTACTGTTGCAAACTAATGAGTTCAGACTGGAGGACTTGTAGTTCCAGCAGGCCGGCGCACAGTGCTTTGTTCCCATATAACGAGTGGACACAAACAGGAGGAGTTATCGTAGGTTATTGAAATTTCGTACGCGATTTTTGTTTGAGTAAATTAGGACATAAACGAAATATTATGAAGTTTTTTAGGAAGTTTAAAAATTTAATAACATCTTCAAATTTGGTCAGAACATAACGAAAATTAATAATTGTTATTAAGACAAAGTTAGTAAGCCAATTTTCTTTTCAATCATAGCAAGGACTTGCTTATCTGTCATATATCTTTTTTTTTAAAAAAGCTTTAAAATGTTTAAAAGTTGACCGATTGCAATCAAACTTATCAAATTATCAAACATGTATACTTAAATTCGTTGAATTCTATCTCCAATTAAACCCGATTTCTTGTTAACAAGTTTTCCTGAAAATTCCACGTATTAAGCACCCTCTAGTTAGCACCCTCTAGTTGTGTAAATTTTTTTTCACACAAAATTTTATAATCTTTCTAAAAATATGTTTTTTATAAATATATTATCGGGGAACATTATTTTATTTGACATCATTTTAGTTTTTAACACTACAAAATTACATAAAATTTTTAAAAAACTCATGAAAATAGACATTTTTAAAAACATGATTTTTTATAATTTGTGGCAAAATATTGATTCTATTATTCTTATTATCTATGAGATAATAGTATAAATTTTGAAAAACGTCAAAAATACACACTTTTTTCGTATTTTTTTTACTCCATCAAAGTTTTGTAAATTTTAGGTTTTCAACAAAACAAAATGTATAAATTAAAGCCACAAAAAAAAAAAAATATAAAAGATTTATATTAAAATTTACAATAAAATTTATATTTTTAGTTTATTACAAATATACTACAGGTTGGTTGAAAAGTTCCTGCGCTCACCAAGAGATGGCACTGCTAGCTCCAGACTTATTTTTTCTCAAGCTGGTGTAACTGTCCTGAGAACACATGCAAAGTTGCAAGTCATTCTGTCAATTCCTTCTTTGTTTACAAGCCATTTTAAATTGACGTGTCATTCATTTTTTTTTTAATAAAAATTAAATATCGTGCAGTCATTAGATTCTTTGTTTTGAAGGGTTTAAAAGCAAAGGAAATTTATGAACAATCACCTTCAAAACACACCGTTGAATTTTGGGCTGGTGAATTTAAACGTGGTCGTACCAGCCTCGAAGACGATCCACGCGAAGGACGAACAAAAACTGCAACCACAGCAGAAATCATTGAGCAGGTACATAATATGGTTAGTGCACTCAGAACATTATGTAGTTAACTGTTTGTAGTTTAATAAAAAATTTTTCCGTTCCATTTAAAAATAAAGGAATATACATTTATTTTTCAAAGAAATATCTATATTAACTTTTTTATACATTTATTCGAAATAATTTACTATCATTTACCGATTTTTTTCAGTTTCATTTATTTTTTTCATTTGTTTGAAATTTAATAAAAATTTACCCACAAAACGGAAACTTGTGGCTTATTTGTGTCCGTAACAGTTATTACAATTTAAATTTTGTTTGTTGTCTGTTTCAAAAAAAAATATTAAAAAAATTTCAATTTGTTTTTTTATTTAAATTGGTTGTATATATACAAAATTTTTCAATACAAATTACAAAAACTTCATAAACACACATACATACACAAACGCATTAACACAAAAGTGTTTATAGCTTCATATGCATACATACATTTGGTATTGTACGAGTATATTAAAAAAAAAAATACAAAAACGGAAATAATTTCAAATAAATGAAAAAAACATTTATTTTTTAGGGATTGGTAGGTAAAATTTTGACATTTATTTTAACTGATTATATCAGTTGTTTCTTACGGATGTGTCAGTTGATTAATCAACATTTAAAAATAAATAACAAATGGCATTTAATTTAAATGAAAATTAAGTAGACCGGTTTTAAATGAATATCATTTTCAGTTATTTTAACTTACAAACTTTTTTAAGTGTGAAGATGCAAGTTTGACTAAGCGTGAAATTGCTAATGCCATAGGCATCTCAGACGAACGAGTACTTCAGATTTTACATGAAGAAAAAACTGTTTGGAAAGTTAGTGCCGCACACATTAACAATTCAACAAAAACTGGATCGAAAACAAATTTCTCAGCGTCATTTGGAGCTTTTTAAGCCGAATAAAACCGACTTCTTGTGTCGTTTTATAACTATGGATGAGACTTGGATCTACCACCATGATCCTAAATTGAAAGAAGAACGTTTACAGTGGACTGAAGCTCCAAAGCAGGTGAAGTAACAACGATCAGCAAAGACGGTTATGGCATCAGTTTTTTGGGATGCAAAAGGAATTTTGTTGATTGATTATCTTCAGAAAGGTAAAACAATCAACTCTGAATATTATTGCAGCCTTTTGGATCAGCTGGATGAAAAAATTCGTGAGAAAAGACCTGGTTTAAAGAAGAAAAAAATCATTTTTCATCAAGACAATGCACCTGCTCACAAAAGTGTTTTGACGATGGCTAAATTCAAAGAATTAAAGTACAAATTGCTTGAACATCCACCGTATTCACCAGATTTGGCTCCCAGTGACTACTATATCTTCAGAAATCTCAAAAGATTCCTTCGTGGAAAGCATTTTTCGTCGAATGAAGAGGCCATAGCAGCCGTAGACGGTTATTTTGCAGAGCTTCCGGAAAACCATTATAAGGATGGGATAAAATTATTGGAAGGTCATTGGAACAAGTGTATTGAGCTTCTAGGAGATTATATTGAATAAAAAAATATATTTCGTAACAAAAGCAGTATTCTTTCATTTCGAGCGCAGGAACTTTTCAACCAAGCTGTAGAATAATTAAAAAAAAAAAACTTAATTTTTTTATTGTTTTTTTTCGTGAAACGTCTAAAACTTTTGTTTGTGTTTAACTATTTGTGCATCAAATTCTCTAAGTTAAGCGCGCTCTCGTGGCTCAAAAAAAAAATAAAGGTAAAATCAAAATATTCTCTTCCACAATTTTAAGGTTCTTTATAATCTTTTCAAAAATATATTTTTCATCCATATTTATGGTAAATATTTATTATTTTTTACGTCATTTCAAATTTTGGCACTTTAAAAGTGCAAGAAATTTTAGTATAAATTAAGAAAATAGAATTTTTAAAAACATGTTTTTTTTTCTTATAATTTGTAACAAAAACTTGATTATATACTTTTTATAATCTTTGAGATAATAATATTGAATTTTAAAAATTTAAAAAAAATACCCTTTTTTTCGTTTTTTTACTCCATCAAAATTTTGTTAATTTCGATTTTTTAACACAAAAAAAGTAATTTTCAGATCCATTAAAAATAATTATACTAAAGATTTATACTGAACAGTATATTTTTAGTAAAATTAATAATATATTAAGATAAAATAAAAACCAAACTTTAAATTAATTTTTTACAAAATGAATTTTATATATTTTTTTTTGTAAAACGTTTAAAAGCCATATTTTTGTACCATTATACCATACCATTATTGCTAAAAGTTTAGCTAGCGCCCTCTCATGGCGCCAAAAAGAGTCAAACCAAAAGTTTTTTTTTTCATATTTTTTAGTTGCTTTATAATCTTTTCAAAAATATATTATTTGTCAAATTCATGACCAACATATTATTTTTGATGCTTTGTCTATGGAACCAAGCACTGTGCGCCGACGTGATGCAAATTTGGGCTCTTTTAATTAAATTTTACATAATTGCTCGCAGCATTTGTGGTGTCACGTTGTCAATTTCGGCTCGAATGTAGTTCTTTAACTCCTTCAAGGTGCGAAGTTTAATTGCGTACACCAACGACCTAAAATATCCGCAGAGAAAGATTTCCGGGAAAGTCAAATTTGAAGATGTGGCTCGCCAAGACAAATTACACGTGCTGGGAAGGCATTCTTCAAAGTGCGCATTATATCGCGTGCAGTATGTCAAGTAGCCCCATCCTGTTGCACCACATTTCCTTCAAATTCAGATCGTCAGCTTCCGATAAGAAAACTTCAGTAAGCATGGCTTACCATTCACTGTAATAGCGTTAGCGTTGGCTCCTTAATAAAAATATGGTTCAATCACCTTTTCCAACGTAACTACAAACCACACGGTGATTTTGATAGGGTGTAATGAAGCTTCATGAATTTTTCGTGGATTTTTCGTTCCCAAGAACCGAGAACTTTGGTTATTGACGCGGCCGCTGAGATAAAAATGAACATCGTTGCTCATGATCAATTTTAATGGAAAATCATGCATTTCGTCATTGAGTTCCAAAATCGCGATCTAAATTCAATAGAGCAATTCATTTTTATTCGCTAAAAATTTCGCATTTGTCGACTTCACGAATGTCAAAACCAAATTGACATACGATGCTTTTTGCAAACATGGCACCACTTAAAAATAGGGTGATATTTAGTGCCGCATCTTGTATAATTAATTGCGGACAGATTATAAAATTTAAAGTTTTCAAGCATATTTGAACCACTTCATTGATATGTGCTGAATCTGTTCTCTTTTCATCAGCCACGGGGTAGCTCTTCTTTTCACCAGTTAAGGAACATTCCTGGCAGTTTCAAATCAATCCTTTTTCACCAGTTACGGGGTTGGTACTTTCATGGCAATTCTGACACTCATGTTTGTAAAATTCTGGCCCCTGGCCTTAATTCCAGTTCGTATAACTGGAAGCATTACACTGTAGTGTCGATAAATATGTACTTTCGGAACAAGTTTTATTTAAGTAGGATAAACGCATTCTTAAAAATCTTTTCAGTTATTGTAGTCTAAATAAAATTCGTTATTGCCTACTACAAATCTTCTTATTTGTTTAAAAATTTTTCAACACTTTGTTTCATTTGCAAATAATATATTAACAAATAAAAAATTTTTATTCTCTATGCATTTAGTTATACAATTAATCATCAATTATCATAATTTAAACAAGTTTAAATAAATTTATGGGGTTTTTGGTTAAAAATAGAATTTCTATATTAAATATTTACTCACCTCTGTTTGAAATGTACAAAACAGGTGACACAAATACGGATGCTTTGTACCCAAGGCCAAAACTTTACGTTCTATTAATGTTGAATCGACATCATCATCTTCGAGTACAACATCTTTTTTTAAACATTTAACTGCATAATAATAAGTTGTATCACGTAATTCAGCTAAAAGTACCTGTGGTAAAGGATTTATTTTTAAATTATAATTATTTTGCAAATTGAATGATTTAGTTGAACAAAAACTCACTTTGCCAAAACTTCCTTTGCCTAGCACAGCTAGGAAATGAAAATCATCTACTGTATAATTCTTAAATCTAGGTATAATTGTTGCTGGCGGTGTAAAACGTCCGGATTTTTGGAATTGTGAATATGTATATGAAGTTTCTATAAAGGGTTATAGAAAATTGCAGGATTAATATTTTAATGAAACAATAAAAAAAATCAATATTTAGTGATCACTATTTAATGGTAACACATTATAAATATTATTTTTTACAGAAAAAAAGAAAAAACGTAAACATATTTCTCATGTTATCACAAAAACTACCCTGTAGTAAATGTCGATAGTGAAACTGTACTGATTCACTATTGACTTTGTCACCAGTACTACTGACTAATTATGCCCCAGCCAACGTTTTCTGCTGTAACCATTTAACATGTGCTTGTCATTGCAAATCTACACAACTATTGACTAGGTGTTGACATTGGAACCAGAGTTTCGAGTACTATTGTACTGTACTGATCCACTATTGAATTTGTCACCATTACTACTGACTATTTATGCCCCAGTCAAAGCTCTCTGCTGTAGACATTTAACATGTGCTTGTCATTGCGAATCTACACAATTATTGACTATGTAGGTGTAGACATTGGAACTAGAGGTTCACTAAAACATTTTAGAGGTTCATTAAAACTTTTTACTAGATTTCCACACGCTCCGTAAAATCTTCTTCAGGCTGTACAAAATCTCTAGAGTTTTAATTTTCACTAAAAATTGTTGCCTCTTTCCTGTTATTTTTATTTTTATACAAAGTTGATTGTTTTTTTCACAAGTTTTTTGTAATTTCTTTTGCTCATTATATATTTTGTTGAAATATGTGTATTTACATTTTAAATTAATTTTTCTTTATATTTTTAATAAAAACTTAAATTTTGCATGCAGCTATGCACATGAATTTTCAACAAAATAAAACAATAAAAAAATCAAGAACAAGCACAGCTTTGCAGCTGCAAAAAAGGAATGTAAAAAGTATAGACGCTTTGTGGACATGTCACCAAAAAGTCACCCAAAAATAGTCGATAAAAGTGGTAACTTGTAGACACTTGACCCCAGGCTTCCTACGGGGTAGTTTTTAGCTTAATTTCGTATAAACTTATATATATATATTTAAACATATTGTGGCGTATGAGTGTTATGAATATATGAATTAATAACACTCATACGCTACAGTAAACGAAAGCTTTTGTATCAAATATTCAAACGTTTTACGCAAAACTAAAAAGTGTCAAAAGTGTTGACGGACCCGATTACTGTATGTTCAGTTAAAATTTAATCAACATTTTTATTTTAATTTTTTATGCAACAAATGTGTCAGTTAAAGTCTTAGTTAGTTGCTAACCGAACATTATGAGATTTTTAATTTAAAAATAAACTTTGATATATTTTATTACTCAAATTCGAGTACTTTACTAAATAAAATTTCAATTTCCATACCATCTTGTTCTTCATTTGGTTCAATTTCATAAGCGGGATTTAAACTTGGCGGTGTACTAGGAGAATCTCTCGTTTCACGGGCACCTGTTGTTAAATGATATACTTGAATTTATAAACAAAATCATAAAAATGAAAACAAAATCATCTACAAATATGAAGATCACATGTTAAGGTTTTTAATAAATAATTACAATACAAATTATTTTTTAAGGTTGCTGTCAGGAAAAAAAATGTCAATAAACAATATTTTATTAACTGCCACTGATTAAAAAAAAACTTTATAAAACCAATAATAAAAGTAAACATTTTTCATAAATAAGTATATTTAAAAAAAAAAATCGTTAGCATATTATTGGTTTGACCCATACGCCAAAAGGTCGGTATAGAGAAAAACAATAAAGCTACAATTAAATCGCCATTACTTGGGGCATATATTTTGAACAAATATATAAATTTTCATATCTTTATATAGAATAAATCATAATTAATAAAGCTTTTACAAAAAAAAAAAAAGAAAAAAAATAATAAATAAATCTTATTTTTGCTGCATATCAATTTCTATTTTCGGTTTTGAATTTCTTTGCTGCATATCCATATTTTTCTGTGCGCCCAAATTTATATGTATTTTTATGCAAATTTGCATCATATGCCAAATGAAGCAAAACAATAATAAAGTTTTTTTTTTTAATTTTGTTGGAAAGTATGCAGTAAAGGGTGGTTAAATTTTAAGGGCCGATGTTGATTTTGAATTAAACACAAATTATTTAGGAAATTATTTTAATTTTTTTAAATATGATAATATGGTGTAGTTCAATTATGTATGGAACAAAATATCGGCCAAATGGCCGCCGCGACCTCGGCGGCACATCTCTATTCTATGGTCCAAATTTTCGATGACGCTGAGGCATAATTGAGGTTCTATGCCGTTAATGTTCCGAATTATCTCATCCTTTAGCTCTTGAATTGTTTCTGCCTTATCGATGTACACATTTTCTTTCAAATAACCGCAAAGAAAGAAGTCAAACGGTGTCAAATCACATGATCTTGGCGGATAGTTGACATCGCCACTACGTGAGATAACACGGCCATTGAATTTGTCGCTAAAAAGAGCTATTGTTTCGTTAGCTGTGTGGCAAGTGGCACCACCCTGTTGAAACCACATATCGTGCACATACATATCTTCCAACTCAGGCCATAAAAAGTTCATTATCATCTCCCGATAGCGAACACCATTCACAGTAACTGCCTGACCGGCCTCATTTTGGAACAAATGCCGATGATGCCGCCAGCCCATAAACCGCACCAAACAGTCACTCTTTGTGGGTGCATTGGTTTTTCGACAATTACTCTTGGATTATTATTCGCCAAATGCGGCAATTCTGCTTATTGACGAATACACTGAGCTAAAAATGTGCCTCATCATTGAAGATGATTTTCTTAGAAAATTGATCATCCATTGTGACCATTGACGACGTTTGGCATGGTCAAGAGGCTTTGGTTCTTGAGTCACGTGCACCTTGTAAGCGTGTAAATGCTAGTCTTTATGCATAATGTTCATCAACGACGAGCGTGAGAGGTGCAATTGTTGGGCACGACGACGAGTTGAGGTGGACGTCTTTTCAGCCACACTATTGCGAACAGCAGCAATATTTTCTGCAGTACGAGCATGCGCTGGTGTTTTGAAATCTCCTACAGACCCGGTTTGCTCAAATTTTTGCACGATTTTTCCGATTGTACGCACATTTGGACGATTAAATTGACCGAAAAAAACACGAAGTGCACGATATGCCATTTTATTTGAACGCCCATTTTCATAATAAGCCTGAATAACTTTAACACGTTGCTCGATTGTGTATCTTTCTATGATTCAAATTGAGTTAGTGTAAAATTGAGATATGTCAAATGAAATGCAGAAAAAATTTGATGTTTAGATGTGGTTCACATTAAACATCGGCCCTTAAAATTTAACCACCCTTTATATGCCAAATAGTGGTGTATGCACAAAACAATAATGAAATTTTTTTTTTAAATTTTGTATGGAAAATTTGCTGTATATGCCAAAGAGTGGTATATGCAGCAAATGAATGCTGTTTAATTGTTAAAATTATGAATGTAGAGCAAAGTTGATGCTGGATATCTTAGATTAGTTCTAAGATATCGAGGAACGGAATTCGCATTTATAAGGAGAATATTTACAAAATATACAATCCATTCCTTAGGCAAGTTTTTTAAGAATGATCAGTGGATCAAACCAATAATAAGCTAACTAACATAAATGTGTAATAAATATTAGCAAATTTATTGCCATTTTGTGAAAATTTATTAATACAGATTTTTTTTTACAATAATCATGTGGTTCATATTTGTTTAGATTCTTGCAAATTTTTTTTTTCGGACTTCATTTCACTTATTTTTGTTTATAATTTGTTTAGTTGTGAAAATTTTTGTGCTCTCAGGTTTTTTTTTTCTTTTTTTTTACCTCTTTTAACATTAGCCAATGCTTCTACAATTAATTTCTGATTGACGCCACACAGATTGGCCGTAAGACGTTCACATTTTTTGTGACAATTAACGTCACACTCTGGAATATTAAGAATAGTATAATAATAACAATATTGTGGGTGTTTTATATTCAATTCTAATTGTAATATTTAAAACAAATGTTTTAAATTGTATTTAACAATATAATTATTAATGAATTAATTGAATACACATATTTGTTTGGTCTTTTAAGAAATCATTTGGCGTAGAATATAATCGGTATAAATGTTTTATTTACACGGCATATATGATTATAATAAAATATAAATTTGTTTTCGGCAAATAAGGTCAATATAACGTAAGGTAAATGGTAATTTTTAAACTGTGAACTGTTGAAAAAAGAATTTATGAATAAAAAATAATTTTGGGACTTTTTTCAAGATACTGTTTTTGTTAGAATTATACAATTATAAGAGCATTTTATATGACCCCAAGGAAGCTTAAATTATAAGCTCTAATGATCTCTGTTAATCTTAAGTATTTAAATTAAATTAAGGTTAAACCGATTAAAGTTAAACAATCTTAAACATCTCTCGTAAAAATTTAAATATATTTGAACATACATAACTATGCATTGTCCTGTATATGATCATATACGATCATGCATAGTTCAATATATGATCACGGATGATCTTTTTGCTGGTATATGACGGTATATGTTCATATACGTCCTATATCAGCGTGAATGAATCATTTATATATATTATCATATATGGCTCTATGCGGCCATATACTGCGAAATTTTTCATCCGTAGATACATATGTATATGGAAATATATGAGATCGTCTATGATCATATATTGAACTATGCATGGACGTATATGATCATGGTTTTCCATGTATAATCATATAAAGGCCAATGTATGATCATGTATGTCCATATATGATAATATATGATCATACTCATGTATATTCATGTATGAGTATATGTAGTGCCATGTATGAACATATATGAATATATGGAAAAATATATAAAATCATGCATGCGAGTAAAAATTTCATATATGGTAATGTATGATATCACGTATTGAAATATATGACATATATTGCTTCATATATTATATACATTTTATTACTTATATTTATATATGATTATATATGAATATAAATTATCATATTTTTAATTTTTAGCTCATATATGTTTATATATAATTTAGTTAGAAACATCTAAAAATCAGTGTATTCATAATTATAATTTTTTATAATTAACTCATATATGTTTATAAAAAATTCCATTTTTATTGTTTGATTAAAAGTCTCGAGTAAAAAAATTTAGATACAATTATATGTAGCCTCATAGAATAATATATTAACATATACAATATGTATTACTATATGTAATTATATATTAAATAATTTTTTTTGAAAATTACCTTGTATTGTCCCATATATAACCACATCTAGTTATATATAGATCTTTATAAAATTAGATATAATTTATATGATAAGATATGGCATATATTCTATCATTAAAAATTATATATAACACTACATATATATAATTATATATGGCTTGCACGAGACCATATTTACTTATATTTGACTTATACAAAACCACGTATACTTATACATGGCTTATACAGAGCCATATATAATTATATGTGCTATATAATATTTAAGATATAATAATATATTGTACATTATAAAAAATATTTTTCAATATGGTATCAGATAAAATTGTATAAGGTCCAATATAAGAAATATTTTTATATATGGTACAATGTTTTTATACATATAGTTGTAAATCTAGAGTATTTTTGATATTCCGAGTAAAAAACTTTAGGTATAATCATATATAGCCTTATCTGATAATATATTATCATATATAAATATATATGTCATTATTCATTAGCATATATATTTATATATTACATTATTTTTTTTTAAATTACATTATATTTTATCATATATAACCATATCTGGTTATTTATATAATCTTTTTTAAATTATGTATATAACACTATATATAATTATATTTGTGTTACAAGTGACTGTATATATTTATATATGACTTACACTGAACCATATATACTTATATATGGCTTATACAGAACCATTTATAATTAAATATGCTATTAAATATTTGAGATAATATATTGTCCATTAGCAAAAATATTTTTTAATATAGTATGAGTTATAATTATATATGCTTTAATATATGTTCCATATAAGAAATACTCTTTGATATAGAATAAGATATAATTATGTTTGATACAAATTGTCCAAACAAATTTGAGATATTGTTATAAAAGGTGTCCCAAGAAGAACGCAATTTTTAAATCTGGCAACATTCGAAGTGTCATTGTTTGACATTTGAACAATTGTAATTGTTTGCTAGTAGAAGGTACGAGGTTAGAAAAAATGGAGCGCTACACGAATGAACAACGCATTCTCATTGTGAAATTGTTTTACCAAAATGGTGAAAGTTTTGCGGCCACAGTTCGCAAATTGCGATCAAGTTGGGGTCACATTAATGCTCCAAAAGAGTCAACTGTAAAGAGATTAATGGATAAATTTGCCGAAACTGGGTCTGTTAGTGATGTAAAGACAACAACGCGCCATCGACCAGGTCGATCGACCGAAAATGTCGCAGCTGTACGTGATGATGTCGCTCAAACTCCATCCACCTCAATTCGACACCGAGCTCAGCAAATTGGTGTCTCCAAATCCACTTTGCAGCGAATTTTGACGAAAGATTTGCATATTCATGCATACAAAGTTCAATTGACTCAGGAAATAAAGCCAGCTGACCATGGACAGCGAAGGGAGTTCGTTAATTGGGTATTGGAGAGACAACATGAAAATGCTGATTTTGCCGATAAAATCATCTTCGGTGACGAGGCCCATTTTCATCTTGATGGCTTCGTCAATAGGCAGAATTGTCGCATTTGGTGTGAGGAAAATCCTCGAGTGATTCACGAGAAGCAAATGCATCCTCAACGTGTCACTGTGTGGTGTGGTTTTTGGGCTGGAGGAATCATTGGACCTTTTTTTTATGAAAATGAGGCAGGTTAAGCGCAAACAGTCAATGGTGTTCGGTATCGTGAAATGATAACCAGTTTTTTCTTGCCTAGAATTGAAGAAATGAATGTGGAGGGCATGTGGTTCCAACAAGACGGCGCCACATGTCATACAGCCAGAGAAACAATTCAATTGCTGCATCAGTCATTTCCCGGTCGTGTTATTTCGCGTTTTGGAGATCAGAATTGGCCGCCTAGATCGTGCGATTTAACACCATTAGATTTTTTTCTTTGGGGTTTTTTGAAGTCGATGGTTTACGCGAATAAGCCGACGACGACTCAAGCCTTAAAAGAGGAAATTGGACGCTGCATTAATGAAATACCGCAGCATTCATGCAAAACGGTCATTGAAAATTTCATTAAAAGATCGCGTGCATGCCAGCAAAGCCGCGGCGGCCATCTGCACGATATATTGTTCCATACATAACCTCATTCTGTCTACTTTACGATATAATAAAGTTTCACGATTTTTTTTTAAATATCTGTGTTTTATTTAAAATTTAAAAATTGCATTCTTCTTGGGACACCCTTTATATAGTTCCATATCTAGAGTATTTTTGATATGATAAAAGATATAATTTCATATAACGATCTGTGGCGCAATGTCAATGGTTTCGAATCCCAGCTAGGGAGATACATTTTTTGTGCTTTTAATTTATTTTTACTTCCTTATTAATATTTTTTTTACAAAACTTTTAAATTTTAAACCATTTTGAGACAACAAGAACTAGAAATTTTTGATAGGATATAAGTGGTGAAAATTTATTTATATATTTTTTTCGCTTTAAATATAATTATTTCTCCACATTTTTTCTTAGTCAATAAGATATGATTATATATAATTATATATAGTATTATATATAATAATATTAAATCAGGAAATGGTTAGGATCATTAATTCAGTCATGATATTTTTCCCGAATTCCCGAATATATACAATTACATATATATATATTACACAATTATTTGAAAAGTAAATTGGAGTTAAGCCAGCCATTATTCTACAGTGTAGCTGAGTGCTTACATCACGACAACTCCGGCAGACCAACCCAGCAAAACTTTGGTAATGGGTGCGATATTCTCATGCGTTACCTTGTAATGATAGCTCGTTACCTTTTTCATTATTTGCAAGCATAAATTAATAAGTTACTGATTGTTGATTACGTAATATATGATTTATAAATGTAAAGTAATAATTGAAATATTTATGAAAATCTATTTTTAGATATATTACTTTGTGTTTTTTTGTAAGCAAAAGCACACCATGTCGATGTCGCTCACGTAGTAAAAAACGTTCTCTTTTTTTTTTATTACAAAGGTTCGGCATCTTTTCAAATTGGTTTATTTTCGATTCCAATTGATTTTCTTTGCAAAACTAATTAGTTTTTTCAGATTTCCCAATTGGATTTGAAAAAAGGTTTAAAACAGGGATTTTTACTCAAATTTTTGCAGATTTCAGGGAAATTTGCTCAATTTGCTCAATTTTTCCCTGTTTTCTCTTAGTTTCCGAACCTTTGTATTCTGTATAAAATTTTATTTGGACGCTGCCGGCGTTGCATCCTCTATACTTATTCTTCCTCTATGGCAAAAGGGTAATGTATGTTTGTTTTGATAACACTAGCGAAAAAAAAGAAGCGCAACAATTAATTTAAGTTTAAAGCAATCAAATACTATATGCGTCCATAGATTGGTAGAGTTCTTCGCTGGCAACCTGAGTTCTATGGTTCGATTCCCATCTTGACCACATTATTTTTAATTACAAATATTTTAAATAAAATATTTGTAATAATTTTTTTAAAAATCTATTTTTAGACACATTACTTTTTCCATTCTCGTAACCATATAAGTAACCCCTTACATTATCATCTCTAAAGTAATGGGTATATACATTACTATGAGGCTCATCGCCTGTAAACTTCATCAATGAAGTAAGGTGTTAAGTAATCCATCGGCCCCTATGGCTGCACATTACTTTACACATTATTTGGTAATGTGTGGTTTTGCTGGGATGTTCAAATCCTGGCGAATGCATTGTTTTTTTAGAAATTTAATATTTTATTTAATTTTTTTTTAAATTTATTTTTTTATTTTTTATACGGTTTTTAATAAACTTGTTTGCGTGTATATTAAATTGTTGGATCTAATCTGATACAATTCCATCTGCCATTTTCCGGATCAAATAAGATATTAAGGAATATAAAATTGGATATGATTTAATATTGTGGCAGATTAATTTTTTTTAATCGGGCAGTGCATTTATTTTAAAAGAAATAATTTTTCAATATAATATGAGCATATATGCAAATTTTAAGATTGGAACATATATGAATATATATGGAGATATATGACCATATATGGCCATATACCCTCAATTTTCCGATCCAAACATTTATGAGACTTCATGCATGATAATAAATATATGATAATTTTTACCTGGGATGGGAGTAAATGTCTATAATATTTGCGGTATAATTAAACTTTTTAAGAAAATGTTTAATCGTTGAGCTTTCAGCGTTGGTAATTATCCACGTTGAAAGATTTTTAATGTATACGAAAAGTAATATGTAAATTGCCTATTGTCTACAAATTCTCTGTGTAGAATTTATTCCTATTAAATATCCATTTTTAATTTGAAGTAAAATAAATTGATTTTAGAATAGTTTTAAACAATGACCATTAATTTCCACGAGATTTTATTCAAATGCTTTGATGATAACTTTTTAAATTTAAAAAATTTTCTACATCAAAAGAACAACTAAATTTTAAATCTATTTTATAATCAACCCTCCATGGTGCCAAAAATTCTTAAAGGAAAGGTATAATTTAGGTGTTATTTATACTAGAAGCGTTTCTTTTTTTATAAAAAACAAATAAAAATGTTGTTATGTTGTATTTGCTAATCGCCTAATCAATTTAATTTATTACGTTTCACAAGCTGTGTGACGTAAATTGTTGTTAAAATTTCAAAAGAATGTAATATTTAAATATGTTTCAATTTATTTTACACTTTACAATCGAGTTTAATTTGTAAACAAATGTTTAATTTTATTGTTAATTAATGTTTAAAACTTAATCACAATTATAATTTATGTTATGATTAAGCACGCTTATTTTATAGACTTCGAAATTAGACTACAAAAATAGAACTAAATTTAAAAAAAAAACATCCGTTTTGGCAAAGATTTTTTTTAATTTTAAACTGAAATTGTATAAAAAAATAGATAGAACATACAGAAATGTATAGTAAATAAACAACAAAGTTGACCTTGTTTAAGTAAATAAAGACAATAAATACGACTAATTCGATAAATTTCTCTAAAATCAAAATAAAACAAAAATTTAAATGGAAATAAATTTAAATAAAGCCAAAAATCACTAAATTCAATACAATTACCGAACAATATTTTCCGTTTTATTTTTTTTTTTTTTTTGATTTTCAAAAGTTCAACGACATTTTATTGCAAATAAGCATAAACATTAAATAAAAAATCTTTTAACATACACAAAATTTTTTATTATTTTTAAGATTTTATGCCTTAAGAAAATGATGCGTTAAACAATTTCTTGTGTTTGGTATAAAAAATATTATACACATTAAAAACATATTGCAATGAGTTCACTTTTCTTTAAATAATTTTACTGTTTTCACATAAAAATTCTTGTGATATTTTTATTTTATTATGTACAAGGTGGACACTTATTTGAATTAAATTTTTGAAATAGTTTATGTGAAAAGATCTACTGTATAAAATATAAACTACTTTATGAACATTTTTTAATTAAAACTTACAGTTCAAAAGGACATGGATAGTCTGAGCAATTAATATAAGATGAAAAAAAAATTCATACGCCAGCGTGTACAAGCTACAAAGTTTGTTGTTCATGCAGGCGTAGGATTTTTCCCTTTACATTAACTGTTGGAACTATTACACTGTTCAACACAAAAAAAAATTACGGGGTTCCGACGATTGACTCTTGTTAAGGAGACCAAAAAAATATACGTGTGTCGGCGTTTTGATATTTTACATCGGCATTTCATTTTAGAGGCGGTTTAAGTTTCCCAGCTCTGGCCTGTTCTTGCAGCATATCGGTATATAAAACTATGTTTTCTTTACATCTGAGGTGTAGGGTATGTTCAGCAACTTTGTAGATAACAGTATGACAAATATTTTTTGTACAACATATTAACCCTCTAACTCCCCCTCATAGCAGCATTTTTTGGCTTTATTCTATCAAATTGTAAAAAACATCCCGAAAAAGGGGAAGGGCGGAGATGAAATGTTCTACAAAAATATTGTCCATAAAATTCTACTATGTATGTGAGAACACACCAAAACCGAAAACTTAACACAAACACCAAAAACCAATCAAATTCAAGATTGCTCATCAGATTTCTAGTCAAATTTTGGGATGACCAACATATTTTAAGTCAGATTTTGGGATCACCTATATAATATTTAGGTCATCCCAAAATGTGACTATAAATTTGTTGGGTAATCTTCAATTTGTCTGGTTTTTGGTATTTGTGTTAAGTTTTGGGCTTTAGTGTGTTCTGACATATATAGTATAATCTTAAGGCCAACATTTTTGTAGAACATTTCATACCCACCCTTGCCCTTTTTCGGGGCAAAAATGCCGTTATATGGGGGTTTTAGAGGGTTAATATGTTCAACAATAATATTTGTCATACCATTATCTACAAAGTTGCTGAACATACCCTGCACCTCAGATGTAAAGAAAACATAGTATTATATACTGATATGCTGCAAAAACAGGTCAGGGCTGGGAAACTTAAAACGCCTCTAAAATGAAATTCCGATGTAAACTATCAAAACGACACAAGCATATATTTTTTAGTCTCCTTAAGAAGAATCAATCGTCTAAACCCCGTAATTTTGGAAAAAGTTTGAAAAGATTTATTTATTTATTTATTTATTTATATATTTATTTATTTTATTTATTAATCATATAATTACAAATTATATGTTAATACCCTAACCGAGCACTAGCAACAAAGGCCTTCGGCTCGTTGCAGCGAAAACAGACCAGAGCCTCTGGTGGGAATTGAACCCACGCACTGATAAGCTAGCACGCTACCAACAAGCCTACCGGCGCGCTCAAGTTTGAAATTGTTGTGCAGTTTTATTTGAAAATAATTCAATATGATGGAAGTTTTTGTAAATTTTTAAATATTTTAGAATTTAACAACTTTTGATAAACTAAATTTAATTTTAAAAAATTATAAAATTTTAAAAATGAAATAGTTATTATATGCATTTATTAATAAATTTTATTAGAAAAAAATATTTAATAAATTTATTAATAAATAAATATAATGAAAATTAAAAATTGTTAAACCTTTTCTTAGTTCAATAAACGAAGATAAAATAATTTGAGCGCTTCGGTAGGATTGTTGATAGCGTGCTGGCTTATCAGTGCTGGCTTATTAGTCGTGGGTTCGATACTCACCAGAGGCTTTAGTCTGTTTACGCTACAACGAGCCCATAGCCTTCGTTGCTAGTCCTCGATTAGGGTATTGAGATATAATTTGTTAAAATTTCTAAAGTAATCTTTTTTTTTTAAATAAAATTTTTAATGTTTGAATTATAAAAGCCTCACTACAATATTTTTCACTTAATGACACATTACGCATACGCCTGGTACAACATATTACGTGCTAAATTTGCTTTATAAATAGTTGTTTCTATTCAAGATACTCACGTAGTGTGTGAACAGATAGATATTAAATATTAAATATGTATGAAAAAAAAGTAAAATTTTTGTTTATATGTACCAATTTATTCTGTTAAATTATTCATGACAACTAGGAAGTCAAGTGGTTTTTTTTATTATTTATTTTGTATATGTTTTAATTTGTAAAATTATTTATGTGCGGAGGTGGGCAATTAAAGTGGAACAACTGTAAGTGCAATTATATTATAATATAAAAATGGATTCTATTATTACAAAATAATTATGTAAGGTTTTGATAGCTTTAAGAGATTTAAAATGAATTAAGAAAATTAATTTTTGTAATATGTATTTTCCTCGTTAAATTTAAATATTTACGAATGAATGATTCCATCTTAATGTTCCCACATATCAAACCGACGGTAATTAAACTTGGGGAAAATATTGCAATATGGAAAAAACATGAAAGAATCTATTTCATTTTACATAAAAATGGGAGAAGTAAGCTTGTTCAAAATTAGCTTATTCTCCAAATGACTCATTCAATAACTGCCTCATCATCGTCCAGCCTACGAGGGCGGGCCAATAAGTCCGTGACTTTTCGAACTTCACTCGTAGTAATATGAAATGCAACACTGCTCCCATCAAGAACCACCTGTTAATAGACTACTGTTAAATTTTAAGCAAGTTCCGTCATTTACTTTGCGCTTAACAGCTGTTCGAAACATACAACCTCGTGGATTTTTTTTTTAAAAATGGAAAAAACTTTATTAAACTTTATTTTTTGCTAAAAAAACGTCAATCAAACCAAGGAAAAGCTTGATAAATACTATGGAAACTCTGCACCATCGATTTCAATGGTAAAAAAGTGGTTTACTGACTTTCGTTGTGCTCGCACAAGCACGGAATTTGCCGAACGTTCTAGACGCCCAGTTGAGTTCTCTACACCCAAAACAATTGAAAAAATTCACGATATGGTATTGGCCAATCGGATATTGAATGTGCCATAGATTGTGGAAGACATAGGCATCTCACATGGCTCAGTGGTTTCAATGTTGAACGATCACTTGGGTATGAGAAAGCTTTCCGCAAGATGGCTGCCGCGTTTGCTCACAATCGACCACCAACGGAATTGTGTGACAGCTTAGTTTCCATGGCAAAAATCCATGAAGTCGACTACGAATTGCCCCTCATTCACCTTATTCTCCGGATTTAGCCCCCAGTGACTATTTCCTATTTCCAAACCTAAAGAAATGGCTGGGTGGAAAGAGATTTAGCTCCAACGATGAAATTATTGATCCAACAAATACCTTTTTTATGGACCTCGAAAAATCCTATTTTTTTTTTTGGAAGGGAGTGTAAGTGTATTGAGCTAAAAGGAGATTATGTTGAAAAATATTTTTTTTTTGCAAAAAACAACTCTAACTCTGCCTTCGTATATAGCATACCCCTTCGGATAAGGCAACCGCTAAAACTGGAAACTCGCACGGGGAGGAAGGAGCAAAATGATTATAAACTTGAAATTTGAAATATTTACAGAAAATAAATTGGTTGGAGTCGTATCGTACCCACAAAAATTTTACCGTTATTTAAAACTTTTAATTGTAGTTACATACTTAAAATTCATCATCAGCATAAATTTTATTATAAACATAAAACATTTTTATAAAATTAACCGAAACACAGTCACACAATACATAATATTCGGCTGTACAACTTAAAAATTCGAGGTTCCCAACAGATGGCGTATCTTTTACACATGGTTTGTGTCTTTAATAACGTATGTCATTTATTTTCACTTTGTCATTGAACGAAACAGTATAAACATAAAAGTTGTTTTTGCTTCGAAAATTTCAAATTTTGTGCCATCATTTGCGGGAAGTTTTGCTTTACTTCTTTAATTTGAAAAAAAGTGCAGCTGAAGCACATCCATTGCTCCCCGAAGCTTATAAAGGGTGGCCCAACCATAATATATGATGTTGATTGTGAGTCACACTTTGACATTTCTTTGTTTCAGTGTTTGACAAATTCAACCATGGAGAGGTACACAATTGAACAGCGCGTTAAGATTGTTGAAGCCTTTTAGGAATATAGGAATTTCGTGCACTTCGTGATTTTTTTTGGTCAGCATAATCGACCAAATGTGTCCACAATCGGGGGAATTGTGCGCAAATTTCAGCAAACCGGGTCTGTAGGAAATGTGAAAACACATGCTCGCCCAAATCGTTCTGGGGAAAACATTGCTGTTGTTCGTGATAGTGTGGCAGAAGAGCCATCAACCTCGACTCGTCGTCGGTGTGCGCTATGGCGAGATGATAATGGACTTATTATGGTTAGAAATTGAGGATATGGGCATGTATGATATGTGGTTCCAGCAGGGTGGTGCCACTTGCCACACAGCCAACGAAACAATGGCTCTTTTGCGCGAGAAATTCAATGGCCGTGTTTCTCACGTCGTGGCGATGGTAATTGCCCGCCACAATCATGTAATCTGACACTGTTGGACTTCTTTGTTTGGGGATATTTAAAAGAAAAATTGTACGTCAATTATCCAAGAATAATTCAAGAGCTAAAGGATGAGATAATTCGACATTGAACCTCAATTATGTATCAGAGTTATTGAAAATATAGACCATCGGATAGAGATATGCCACCGAAGCCGTGGCGAGGATTTAACCGATATTTTGTTTAACACATAATTGTCATAGATCCTTCTATCATAATTAAAAATATTAAGATAATTCTCTAAAAACGTTTTGTTTAATTTACAATTAACTACGTGCGAAACTTGGTGTCACCAATTGGAGATCGAGGCGCTTGGAAATCTATTCTACGTTCGGCTGCAGGAACCAATGTTATGTAATAGCCGATTAAGTAAGTACGTGCGCTATGATTGGACCACCCTTTATGTTCCATGTTTGGAAATGGTTTTTGCCATGTAAGACAAAGACTGGCCGGGTCAGCCAAAAAAATTCGAGGATAATGAATTGGAGATTTTTGTCAAACTAAAGAAGAACTTGCAAAATCATTGGAGGTCACTCTAGCAGCAATTTGAAAATGTTTTCAAGCAGCAGGATTCATCCAAAAGCAAGGATGTTGGGTACCTTACGAGTTTTAGCCGAAAGACATATCCGAAACGCTGTTTTAACGCCATAGAAGGAAGTAATTTTTGCATCAAATTACTGGTGATGAAAAATGGATCTATTACGACAACCTAAAGTGCAAGAAATCGTATGTGAAGCCCACCAGCCAAATCAATGCTAAAGTCATGGTGCTATGCTAATGCTCTATATTTGGTGGGACCAGAAGTTTCTCATATATTATAAGCTGCTGAAATTGGTCCAGAGGATCACAGGTTACCTATATCAAAGACAGTTTATTCCTTTGAAGCGAGGATTTGCAGAAAAACAGAGATGAAGCCGTAGTATTTCATCATGACAATGCTCGGCCACATGTTGCAACACCGGTTAAAACCTATTTAGAAATTGTGGTTGGGGATTTTTGACTCGCCCACTTTATAGTCCAGAAATTGTTGAAGATTTTTGGTTTATAGCCCTGTTGTTATTTTTCTTCAGTAAGGTTAAGTGTATATGAACATGGAAGAAGAACGCTGCGATATGCAGGGGGATAGAAAACTCATTCATATTATATTTATAAATATATGTTGCGGGTGTCGGGGATCGATTCTGCAACCTTCTGTGCAACAGTCGAACACGTTAACCATTACACAACAACGCCTCATCATCACATAATCAACATTCAAAAAGTATTATCTTCTATATGTATTACCTTCAATAGCAACACCGAAAAATTTATTGAAGATTTTGTCACTTGAACAAAATATTGGCAGCATAAATTTAATATTAGATCTTTTTCAATAAAAACTATGTGAAAATGTTTATCAACATTGGTGAAATCAACCATTCATTTCCACAATTTTAATTATAAAAAATATTGAGATTAACAATAGAAATTTGAATTAATATAACAAAAATTTTAATGTATTATATTTATTAAACCAAAAGTTTTTAAATTTCAAAAATATAAAAAAATTTACAAGTTTGAATTTTGACTAAAAAATTGAAAATAAAATTTAGCCTAGAGGAAAAGCAATAATCCAATATGCCAATTCGTGGCGTAAAAAGTTTTTAATTATAAAATAAGTTTTGTGGAACCTGTGTCTATTTGTGAATTGTCCATTAATATAATATTATAATCCATAAACAGGAAAGTAATCAATTATTTCAATATTAATTTGGAATTTGTAAATAAATTTAATACTATAATATTAAAAATTATTAAAAGTGATTGTACGTGTAACTACGAAAATTCGGTTATCAAAAAATTTATTTGCAACTTTAAATCTGTTTTATGTGTGTGTGTCCCTCATAGTATGTGCTAAATCACTGATAAAGTACTTTTTAAATTTTCTCTATAATCATTATTAAAGTAGCGGTTAATTAGGGGGAAATCCTCCCCCTTGACGGTCTGCCCAAAGCGCTTTGACTAGAAACCTGAAAGTTAAAATATGTGTTATATGGTATATAGGCTAATTCAGTAATAAGGTACTTTTTGGAATTTCGCCAGGATCGTGGTTAAAATGGAGTTTCAAAAGGGAAAAAGTCTTCTTTACGAACGCATAGATACAAATTAAAATATGTGTTCCCTGGAAGGTGGGCTTACAATTTTCTGATAAGCTACATTTCAAAATTTCAATCAGAAACGTGGCATAAATAAGGCTTCAAATAAGGAAATGCTAGAAACCTGAAGTTTTAAGAACGTGTGGAATTAAGCTACTTAAATTGGTACACGAAATGGAACGGAGAATTAGCAGAATTGAAACACTAGGCAAGAGGAACGAAGGAGAATGGAACTGTAATACCAGACAAGGGGAACGAGTAGAATTGAAACACTAGACAATATGAATGAAATGGAATGAAAAGGGTACTAGTGGTATTGAAACGCTATACAAATGGAACGAAATGGAATGGAATGCGAACAAGTACAATTAAGACACAAGACAAGGGAAACAATATGTAGAATTGAAATACTAAACAAGGGGAATAAGGGAATAAACGGACGGATGGACCAACATATAGAAATCTACAGAGTGATTCAGATTGAAAAACTGTAACAAGTTTTGAGTGGAGCAATGCTAAAAAAATATGATACGAAGTAATTTTTCTGAAAATTTTATGAAAAGAACCATCCTCAACATGCTTTAGAAGAATTTCGTTTATTTCTTTTATTTTAAAATGCAGTAATTGTCAACAATTGGTTCTAGGAAAGTTATTTTCAAATCTTTTCGCCAACTGTTGTAAAAAATTAATTGTAATTTTTCGGAAACTCGGAATTCACAAAAGATGACCTCGAATCGAGGTGAAATTTCACATATATTTTTATGGTATGGAATTACTAACTCATATTCCGGCAAGGGGCCTGATTGTTATTTTATGGTCAGGGCACAAAATATAATGAAAAAAAACTAAATAAAATGATGTAAAAAGTGTATTTAAGCAATTATGAGAAAGGTGTTATAAAACCAAGATTTATTGTTTCAAAAAACATTGATTTTGTGTGTCTAGGTACTATTTAAACACTTTCCAGATAAAATCTTCTGGGAGGTAGATCTAAATATTGACGGATTCTATATATGGACACACGGACTGCCATCGTTAAAGTTATTCTGTGCCAATTGATATACTAAAGTCCGATAATGTTTAAAGTTTTAAACATCAGCACAAACTAATTATATCCTGACCACGTACAGGTTGGTTGAAAAGTTCCTGCGCTCACCAAGAGATGGCACTGCTAGCTCCAAACTTTTTTTTCTCAAGTTGGTGTAACTGTCCTGAGAACACATGCAAAGTTGCAAGTCATTCTGTCAATCCTTTCGTTGTTTACAAGCCATTTGAAGTTGGCGTGTCATTGATTTTTTTTAATATGGAAAAAATTGAATATCGTACAGTCATTTGATTCTTTGTTTTGAAGGGTTTAAAAGCAAAGGAAATTTATGAACAATTGTCAGAAGTGTATAAGGAGTCCTCACCTTCACAACGCACCGTTGGATTTTGGGCTGGTGAATTTAAACGTGGTCGTACCAGCCTCGAAGACGATCCACGCGAAGGACGACCAAAAACTGCAACCACAGCAGAAATCATTGAGCAGGTACATAATATGGTTAGTGTAGATCCAAGTTTAACTAAGCGTGAAATTGCTAATGCCATAGGCATCACAGACAAACGAGTACTCCATATTTTACATGAAGAATCACGTATGAAAAAACTGTTTGGAAAGTTAGTGCCGCACACAATAACAATTCAACAAAAACTGGATCGATAACAAATTTCTCAGCGTAATTTGGAGCGTTTTAAGCCGAATAAAACCGACTTCTTGCATCGTTTTATAACTATAGATGAGACTTGGATTTACCACCATGATCCTAAATTGAAACAAGAACGTTTACAGTGGACTGAAGCTGGTTGTTCAGTCCAAAGCAGGTGAAGTCACAACGATCAGCAAAGAAGGTTATGGCATCAGTTTTTTGGGATGCAATAGGAATTTTGTTGATTGGTTATCTTCAGAAAGGTAAAACAATCAACCTTGAATGTTATTGCAGCCTTTTGGATTAACTGGATGAAAAAATTCGTGAGAAAAGACCTGGTTTAAAAAAGAAAAAAATCATTTTTCATCAAGACAATGCACCTGCTCACAAAAGTGTTTTGACGATGGTTAAATTCTAAGAATTAAAGTACGAATTGCTTGAACATCCAACGTATTCACCAGATTTGGCTCCCAGTGACTACTATCTCTTCAGAAATCTCAAACAATTCCTTCGTGGAAAGCATTTTTCGTCAAATGAAGAGGCCATAGCAGCCGTAGACGGTTATTTTGCAGAGCTTCCGGAAAACCATTATAAGGATGGTATAAAATTATTGGAAGATCATTGGAACAAGTGTATTGAGCTTCTAGGAGATTTTATTGAATAAAAAAATATATTTCGTAACAAAAACAGTATTCTTTCATTTCGAGCGCAGGAACTTTTCAACCAACCTGTAGTGATATAGGGTATAAAAACGATAGAAGAATTTTAGAATTTTTTATCGCTCACTTATCTAAATGCCCTGACCGGCGTGTAAATTTTTACAAAGTTTTAGTTTTTTTCTTTCACAATCTAACATATTTGCTAAAATTATTAAGATGTAGAAAAATATTTTTTTTTTGGGTTTAAATAAAAAAACTTAGCTAATTTAATCGAAATTTTATATTTTTTTTCCATTTAAAAAACTAAAATTTAATTTGTTTACAAAAACCAAAACAAATATAAAATATTTATGTTCGTTTTAAAATTTATAATAATATATATATATTTATAAAAAAATCAAACAATTGTTTCACCAATAGCAAAAATTCATAGAACCATAATGTTTATATTCACAAAATAGGGTTATCAAATAAGTGGGTAATGAATTATGTTTATTTGAATTAATATTTGGAATAATTTTTTTTATCATTATTAATTTTTAGGTTTTGTAAACAAATATAAAGACGCAGATACAATTATATAAAAAATCACGAAAAAGTATTTTTTTTTTATCTCTCTGGCTATTTATATCGAATTTTATCTTATATCATATGAGTAGCTGAGATGCAAAACTCTTTTACACATTAACCAAACTTTGGGAAGAAGCAAAAAACTTTTTGCAGCTATTTAAATTAACCAAATTAGTTGAATTCTTTTAATTATTAAATGTTATGCCCTTCTTGATTAAAAATTCAAGAGATGAAAAATCGAAACATACAGAAATATAGAAAAATAATGTATTAAAATTTGGAACAAACGAGTTTGCTACGAATTTTCGAAACAAATGAAACATATAGGATTGAAATAGTTTTGTAGCACACTATATTAATTTATTAAAATTATAAAAACTGTTGGAAAAGGAATTAAAAGCTAATTTTAAAAAGTTTAAAAAACAAATATGAATTTGTAAACAGAAAAAGAATAGATTTTTGCATCTCAGCTACTCATATCAAAAATACTTTAGATATGGAACCATTTATAGCAATGTCTCCGATTTTATTTTTGCAAATATTGTATCATCTATAATTATATATTGTATCATATAAAACAAAGGTTTTGATATGAGGCAATATAGGGAATCACATACAATTATATCTCATATAAAATTATTTTTGACAACGGACCATATAGTATTATATCTCAAAATATTTTATAGCATATATAAATATATGTATAGGGCCGTAATGGTATAGGGCGTAAATCATATATAATTATATATGGTGTTATATATACTTTTATATGATATAATATATATCATATTTATATCTAACTTTATAAATATCATCAAAATATATTTAAATGACAAAACTGATTTATATTGTAAAAAATTGGATAATTTTCTCTCATTTTATTTGCTTAGATATGTTTGTATAATATTAGATCGTATTCTATACATTTTGGATTATTTCCATTTTACTCTATTAGTTGCTTACAAAAGTAACTAAAGGGTGGTTAAATTTTAAGGGCCGATGTTGAATGTGAACCACACCTAAACGTCAAGTTTTTTGCTGCGTTTCATTTGACATTTCTTAATTTCAGACTATCTCAATTTGAACCATGGAAAGATACACAATCGAACAACGCGTTAAAGTTATTCAGGCTTATTATGAAAATGGGCGTTCAAATCAAAATGCATATCGTGCACTTCGTGATTTTTTCGGTCAATTTAATTTGACTAAACCGGGTCTGTAGGAGATGTGAAAACACCAGTGCATGCTCGTACTGCAGAAAATATTGCTGCTGTTCGCGATAGTGTGGCTGAAGAGCTGTCCACCTTAACTCGTCGTCGTGCCCAAAAATCGCAACTCTCACGCTCGTCGTTGACGAACATTATGCATAAAGACTTGCATTTATACGCTTAAAGGTGCAATTGACTCAAGGACTAAAGCCTCTTAACCATGCCAAACGTCGTCAATGGTCAGAATGGTGGCAAGAAATGGCAACAGTGGATGATACATTTTCGAAGAAAATCATCTTCAGTGATGAGGCACATTTTCACTGAATTGCCGCATTTAGGCGAATGATAATCCAAGAGTGATTGTCGAAAAAGCAATGCACCCACAAAGAGTGAATGTTTGGTGCGGTTCATGGGCTGGCGGCATCATCGGGCCGTATTTTTTCCAAAATGAGGCCGGTCAGGCAGTAACTGTGAATGGTGTTTGCTATCGTGAGATGATAACGAACTTTTTATGGCCTGAATTGGAAGATATGGATGTGCACGATATGTGGCTTCAACAGGGCGGTGCCACTTGCCACACATTTAATGAAACAATGGCTCTTTTGCGCGACAAATTTAATGGCCGTGTTATCTCACGTGGTGGCGATGTCAATTGTCCACCAAGATCATGTGATTTGACACCGTTGGACTTCTTTCTTTGGGGTTATTTGAAAGAAAAGGTGTACGTCGACAAGCCAGCAACAATTCAAGAACTAAAGAATGAGATAATTCGGTACATTAACGGCATAGAACCTCAATTATGACTCAGCGTCATCGAAAATTTGTACCATAGGATGGAGGTGTGCCGCCGAGGTCGCGGCGGCCATTTAACCGATAATTGAACCATACCATATTATCAAAACAAAAATAAATGACAATAATTTTCTAAATAGTTTGTGTTTTATTCAAAATCAACATCGGTCCTTAAAATTTAACCACCCTTTACTACACAAATAACTGAATGCAGTAACTTTGGAATATTGTGATGCAACTTTCCGAAATACATTAAAAAAATTAGACACTTATTATTCGCACACAGATAAATAAAGTGCCAAACGAATTGAAAAGTGTATTTTGGTTGCGACAACCAATAAATTCAGTTAGAACTATCGTATTCAAATGTGATTGCTGTTTGTTTTGGGAGCTGCAACCAAAATTCAGTTGTACTAATCGAATTATGTTGTGGAGACTAATATTCAGTTGTTTTAACTCACTTCAGTTGTATTAACCGAATTTCAGTTGGAAACTGAATAAAGGAATAAATATTTTATTAAAATTTATTTTACACTTATTGAATAACCCTTTAAAAATATAATTCAGGAAAACACATTCAAATTTGTATATTTTATGAAAATGAAACAACGCGTTAAAATAATTCAAGATAAAATAATTTTTAACAATTGTTTCTATCAACACCGAAATAACAAAAATGTGATCACTAAATATTTGATTTTTTTTTGAAAAATACTTTTCTTTTATGGTTTTCACACATAAAGTATGTAACTCACCTAGCATTTTTTTAGGACTTGAAGGTGCTGTACCACCTTCAAAACCAGAATCATTGCTACAGGTACTCATGCGTATAATTGATGAATTTTCCTTGTTGGTATCTGAACTGATATTAACATCACTAACCACTAAACCAACCTCACACCCACCTCCACCTCCACCACCAGAAGCTGTGGGATGATTTAACTCATCCTCAAACTCTTCTGATGTTGTGCACTCATCACTATCTTCTGTCTCCTCTGCGGAGCCGCTTTCTTCACTATTATCACTTTCATCATCGGAATCTTCATCCGGATATATAATTTTTTCACGTTTCCACAGAGGACGCGGTGTTGCGACAAGTGGAAACCGTGGTGCTTCTTCTTTCACAAACAATTTTCGCGTTGTATCGATTTTAACTTTCTTTTGTGGATCGAATCGTGCCTGTTCGGCTTGTTTCTCTTTGCGACGACGTTGCTTTACTTTCTTTTTCATACTGGGAGTTAATTTATCCCAACCGTCTATACTGGAATAATCAAAATCACTATCTGTATCGTCGTTTTCACTTATTTCCGCGGACGATGGTATATAATCAGCTAGATCGGCGTCAACGTCTTGTAAATACTGTGCCAAATTCGATACTGTTGCGAACTTTGATAAATTGCCGTCGCGAGTGCAGTTGTTGATATTATCATCAGTTTTGTTGCTGTTGTTGTTATTGTTGTCTTCGAAATTGTTGCGAATTTCTACGTTAATGTTTGTGGTTGTAGTACTAGCTGTTGTTGCCGCTGCTCTTGTAGGCGCTGACGTAGTATCAACACTGATTGTTTGGTTTGTAGAGGTCGTATTTGTAGTTTTCTTATTATCGGGCGTCTTTTTGGTGGGTGTTGCATTGTTTGTTTGATTTGTTTGATTTGGTGACGTCGTTGTTTTTGTTGTTATTTTTACCGGTGATGTATTTGTTTTTATTGGTGCCTTTGCTATAAATTGATCGGCATTAATGGTGTTGGGTGATAATTTGCCTGTAGTCTTGTTTGGTGATTCTTTAGGCGATTTGGTGGGTGTTTTCTTATCATTTTGTTGTTTTTTCGTTGCAATTTTGCTATTCTCAGTGCCGGTGGTTTTTGTTTTAATGACGGCGTTAATATTGTTATTTGGTTCCGTTGATGTTTTAATAATTTGTTGGGTTTCCGGTTGTTTTGTGGTTGTTGCCTCTGCTACTTTAGGTGATATTGTTGTCGTTGTCGTCGTCATCGCTGTTGCTGCCGTTGCCTTAGCCATAGTAAGTTTAGAATTTTCCGTAGGCAAAGTAAATGTTTTTGCCAATTGTTGTTCATTTGGTGTTGTTGTTGTTTTATTAATGTCTATTTCAATTTTATTATTGTTTTTGGCTTGTGCTGTTGGGAAGAATTTATTTTGCTCCGCTTGCTCTTTATGTTCAGGTGACTTGGCTTGATGCCCGGTTATTTTTGTCGGCGTCGTAGTATTATTTGTAGTACTAAGAGTCTTTGCATTGGCCATAGTGACTGGCATAGAATTTGATGATGTTGGTGATGTAGCAGATGATTCTTTAGATATTTTTGTAACCACTGGCGTCTTTGAATTTTCCAATTTATCATTTGTTTTTAAAATATCTGGTGATTGAGCTTTTAAAGGAGATTTTGCTAAATCTTCTGCTTTAGTTGGAGTCTTCTTTTTCTTTAGCGGTGACACCTTCTTTTTCGGTTCTTTCGCTTCCTTTTCATCTTTATTTTTAGTGGGAGTTTTCTTTTTCAAAGCTGATTCATTAGAATTTGATCTACTTACAGCACCCTTAGAAGTTTGCTGCTCTTGATCGGCTTTTTTCAATGCCTCTATTTTTTGTGAGCTAACTGTTGTCTTAATCTCTTCTATATTTTTTACTTCTTCTTCGTTAGTGGATTGTAAAAGGTTTTCGCGTTTTTTCCATTGTGACTCTACCAACTCCTGTTTACGTTTATTCATGTATAGAGTCTCACGCGAACCAATTTGTGCCCAAAAATCTTCTCCACTATCGGATTTTTTAATGACTTTCCTAATGGGCTTAGGAGTGGCAACTTTGGATTCATCTTTTAAAGTATAGTCCGATTCCTCTTTGATTGTATGTGGCGTAATGGGAGTTTTAGTAGGTGTCATGGGTGTCTTGAGTTCTATGGTTATTGAATTTGATTTTTCCAAAGTCTTGGTTAATTTTGGCATCGAAACATTATCTAATGATTGAGAAGTCTTTAAGATTTTCTTTTCTTCTTGTTTTGCAGTTTCTTCCCATAAAGATTTTTTGACCACTGGTGGTGACTTGAGTTCTACGGTTATAGAATTTGATTTTTCCAGTGTCTTGGCCAAATTGGGTTTCGTTTCATTATCCATAGATTGTGAGGATAATAAAGTTTTTGAAGAAGTTTTAATATCTGGTATTTTTTTAGGTTCTGTTAAAGATATTGTCGCTGTTTGTGGAACCTCAAAGGGTGTCTTGGGTATTGAGGGTGTTTTTAGTTCTACACTTAGTGAATTGGATTTTTCCATTGGATTGGCTGATTTCAGCTTAAATGGCTCTTCCAAAGATTGTATTGGTTTAAAGGATTCAGGAGTAGATGTGTTTTCTTGCGTTTTGTTTAAAACTTTTGGAGTCTTGCAATCCTCTTCCTCCTTTAAAAGTGTTGTAGATGTAGTGGGTGCTTTTAGTTCTATGGTTAGAGAACTCGATTTTTCTAGTGCCTTGGCTAAGTTAGGCTTAGCTGTTTCTTCCAAAGATTGTGAAGTTTTTAAAGATTTGGGTGCAGCTGTCATTTCTTCAGATTTTTCCAAAGCCTTAGGCAACTGTAATTCCTCTTTAACTAATTTCTTATCTTTTGTTAATGGACTAGAGGGTGGTGTTTTGGAAGCAGATAAAGTTTTATTTAAGCCTGGTTTGTTACTATCTTTAAAAGGTAATGTTTGCTCAACTCTATCTGTAATCTTTAAGGCATTGCCTTTAGTTGGAGTCTTGGGCTCCACATTAACCGAATTCTCTGAAGTCTGTGCCAACTCTGGTTTCTTACCCTCCTCAAGTTCTACAGGTTTTGTAGGAGATTTCACCCAGTCTTGTGTTAATTCTTCTTGCTTTTGTGCCTCCTTTAAAGATTTTTCATCAAAGGTAAATATTTCCGCTGTAGTTTTGTAATTGGCCTGATTTTCAGCAAATTTTTTCTTGGGAGATATTTGTGGTTTTGGCAATGAGGACATAAAACCATCCGGTAATATTTGTTCTTTAACTTTGGACAACTTTTTCACACTCTTTTTCTTGGGCAGTTTAAAAATTTTTTGTATTTCGTGATGCTCTTCTACTGACTCCACATTAACAGTGAATTTCGGTTTGGGTGATTTTCCTGCATTAAAATCATCTTCTTTTTCCTGTTGTATAGTAGCCAAGGGAGGAGCATTTTCTACATCTACTATGGCGGTAATTTTAGTTCTTACCTTTTTAGCCTTTTTTGATGATCTCTTTGAATGCCTTTTATGGGGTAATTCCTCAACAGCATCATGACTACCACGTCTTTCGAGTGTAATCATTTGAAATGTACCCGAGGCGGATTTTTGTAATTGATTGAGTAGCTCTTGTTCTTGATATTGTATAATGGAAGCTCTTCTCCGTAGTTCACCAGCATTAAGATCATCATCAATTTTATCGGAGGATATATCTTCACATATATCATGAAACGTCGGACACTGGGGTATACTCAAACGTCTTATAGTATGATGTAGGGGATCTAATTCAACTACCACCTGTTCTATGGTCTCTTTAGGCAGACCTGCTGCCAATCGTTTGGCTCGACATTGTGCGGCATAATCTTCATCATCTTCATCATTTTGTACAAGATATTTTTCTCGTAAAATTTCTCCAGGAGATTTTTTATATGGATAAGTAGGTATAGAAGCTAAATCATCCGCTAATTTTTCACGCCATTTCCTAGGATCTTCTTCGGAATTTGGTGTTACTGGTAAATCTTTAAATTTCTTTTCATTTGTTTCAAAACAAGAAGATTCATCAGTTTTCGATTTACTACGATCTTTACTTCTTGATCTAATGGTGGATAAACGTACTACAGCTCGATCTCTTTTAATAGTAGAACGATTTCTATGTTGATCAGTTGGCGGGATGATGTCTTTATTAACTTTGCTGCTTGGAGTTGGATCTTTGCTAACTGCATCTGTATCTGCTGGTTTAGGTTTCGCATCATTTTTATTTATTTTCTCCTCTTCTTTACGTTCTGTACTATTTTGACGTTTAATGGATGTGGTAGGTGAAGTATATTCCGAATCTCTTTGGGCCTGTCTTAAAACTTCTTCTTTTCGTTTGCGATAACGATTAGCCGAAACATCTATATCAGCGGTATTTATTAAAATTGGTCGGGGTGGAGTATATTTTGGTGTATGCACGGAAGTGGTATGAGAGTAGCTAGGACTTGCATATACTTTTGGAGATTGTATGCGTGTCAAGGGCATATAATTTGTATGACGACCACCACTAATTAATGGCGAAGTCTCAGTTATAGTAGTTAGCTTAGGTTGGTAACGCGAAGAAGATAGAGTCGAATAATTGGAGGCAGTACGTGGTGTAGAGGGTAATACATAAGAACCACTTATAGCTCGATTATAGGTGGACGAATAGGGACTGTATATAGAAGAAGCGGTTGGAGTGGTTGATGAGCCCGGATAGTAGGGTGAATACAGTTGGCTACTGCCACCACTGTAGTAATAATTAGAATCGGTATATAAAGGCATAATTGCTTTTAATTTTTTAGACAATATTTCTCTTGATGTAGTATTAGTTTTATTTATGCACTTATTTTCATAAATTTATTTTTAAACAATTGTTGTTTATTTTTCTTTGTTTTTAACATTCTCAAAATGTTTAACACACTTGATTGCTTTAAAAATAATTTTTTTTCGGATATCTTTTTTATCTCTTAAAGTTGTGTAAAGATATATTTTGCACTTTTATTTTTAGTTTCACAAAAAAAAAAATTTAATTAAAAAATTCTATTTGGAATTGAGATTTTTGTCACCATCCACAACAAAACACTATTTCTTTTCTTATACCCCTTTAGCGCTTGTCGTTTTGAACGCACGTTTGTATTCAAATGTTTCGAAGATTGTTTCGATTTTATTTCGTTTGAAAATTTTTGATTTTCAATTCTATGTTTTTTGTGTTAATATTTTTTTTATTACTATTTCGTCTTTTTATTGTTGTTAAATTTTTAAGTTTATCACCTCGAAAAATTATGCAATATTTTTAATTTATTTTATTAACATGATTTTGTTATATTTTGTTTTTGAAATTTTTTTTGCTTCTTGAAGGTCTGGTATATGAAATTGTGTTCCGCTAGATATTTTGATTTCGTAAAATGAAAATAGTTTTGTTTTTTTTTTTTTGTTAACTTTTCTTAATTAGAATTTATGTCTTAACACTTTACATTAATGTTTTTTGGTGCATTATTATATTTGGGAAATTATTAATTAAAAATTAAATTATTAAAAATTTACTTAATTATTTGAATGTGTCCCAAAATGGAAAAGTATTAATAAAATGACTAAATTTCGATTTGTTCTTTTGCCAAAATTTGCTCATTTAATAAGGCGCTGATAGTTTATTTTGGTAATGACTGATTTACGAATATTTCTGGCATATGAATAAAATTTTTAGTTTCACTTTTTCAAAATTATTGTAATTATTAATTGTTTTTTTAAGAAAACAAAAGATATTGATATATACGAATTATATTAATTTTAATTTATTTTAAACTTTATTATAAATTTAACTCTTAACTTCGGCTTGTACCTAAATAAGAAATTTCTGTAATTTGTATTAATCTAGCAAGCCCCACCTGGCGGCGATATACAGAACTAAAATTGAAGTTTTAAACAAATCTTTGATTATAATTTGATTATTTACACTGTGTAGAGTGATTAAAATTCGTAATATGAAGTATTAAAATTCCACCGGCTGACATTATATGATTTATGTTTTTTTTCAAAAATATCATCAATGCAAAGTTGCAACAGATGACAGTGCAACATTGTTTTGAAAAAAGAAAAAAAAACAACAACATAGAATAAAGTGTTGCCAAAATAATATTCAATATTATGTTTTGTAGTCATACCATAAAATTGTGAATTATTCTATTTAAATATAATTTTGATAAAACTTTTGTTTTTAAATACGCACAGTGGGACCATTGAGAGTAATTCTTTCTAATTCCGAATCAATGTGAATTTTTAATGAAAATTAGCATAAACATTAACGTGTAACTTAATATTGATTTTTTTTATTATCGGAGAGACAGAATTAAATGAAAACTTTTTTGTCTTGTCAGAATCACAGTTTTTTGGACAAAAGTAAAATTCAAAATACTTCCTTATTTTGTAAGTGAAATATTGTACACATAGAAAACCGAATTTTTTGCCAAGCAAATTTTTGTATTTTCATTTTTTTTAAAGTAAATTTTAGTACTGGCTAAACTGTATTAAAGTTTTCTAGTCAAATTTCAATCTAAAATTTTTTTCTGGTGTGAAATTTGAATTTTTTTATTTAAAGATAACATTGCAGCTACAACATAAAGTAAATTGTCATTTAAATTTAAAATTTAATTCATAAAAGGAATTTAAAACAAAATATGTTTTTGAAATGTTTTTTGATCTCAGAACCCTAATACTAGCAGGCTGTGTCTCTACCCATTGCACCACAGACACTTACATTAAATTTAATATATTTCAAAAATATAATATATTTCAAAATTTTGTTATAATAATAATAATTTCGTTTGCTAATCTCAATATTTTAGTGTAATTACCAAAATTGTGGAAATAAATGATTGATTGCCCTAATGTTGATAAACAATTTGACATTTTTTGAAAATTGATTGACAAAACTAATAATTTAGATGCACTGATAATTTTTATTAAAAAAAAAGAACTAATAATATATTTCTGTGTTTTGTTTAAATGATAAAATCTTCTATAAATTGTTGGTTGTTGGTATTAATCTTAAACAATAATTTGTTCCAAAATTATGCTCAAATTATAAAATTGATACTAGTTCTTTAACAAAAATGGAAACTTAATTATTAATTTTACCACAAAATGTTCCAACAGAAAAATTTTAATGCCAATGTGCTTTCCAAGATGTCTTCTAACATGGTTTTTGCGACCGTTTGCGACCGAACATAAAATTTCGAGACTTTTCCCTTTTACTGAAAAACGGCCTCTATATCTAAATTCTACACTACGCTAGATTTCAATACGCAGAGAAAAATCATAATTGGGACAACCATATTAAAAGAGCATCATATATCTTTTGGTTTATGATTGTGCCAACCATAGTCGTACTATAATATAGTTTTTATGTTATGGTAATTAATTAACCATAAATTTTACCAAAATATTCTCCCTTCGAAATTATAAAATAGTTCATAAAATTTAAGAATATGTCTTAATGAAATGTTTTTCCTAAAAAAAAATTTGATATTAAGGACATTTTCAAGAAAACTTCTTCGATTCTATGGACTTTATTAAAGAAAAATAATTGAAAATTTTTTAACTAAAAATCAGATTTTATGGACTTTTTCTAATAGAGAAGTTCTTAGATTCTGAGGACATTTTTAAGATTTTTTAAATAGTTCTTAGAGTCTCCAATTTTTTATTTTTTAGAAAAAGTCCTTATAATCTTAGAATATTTCTACTAGAAAACGTACTTAGAATCTAAGTAGTTTTCATGATAACCCCAGAATCTAAGAATTTTTTATTCAAAGAAAGACCTTAGAAGTTTTTTAAGAATATAGGAATTTTTATCAAAGAAGCAGTTAGCAGAATCTGAGAATTTTATTTTAAGGAAAAGTCCATAGAATCAAAAATGTTTCTATCAGAAAAAATTCGCAAAAATCAAGTATTGTGTAGAAGAAACTCATGGGTTGGTATAGACTTTTTCTTATAAAAAAAAATTTTATTAATGCTCATATTCTTTTCCATAAGAAAGTCGTTATTTTACAAGAAATAAATTAATAATACATTTTTTTTTAAATTATTATTGTTTGTATTGAAAAGAATATAAAATCTTTATATAGAATCTTTTTGACAATGAATTTTTTCGACAATTAATTGATTAGTGTTAATTATAATGTTATATGTAAAAGGCCATTTTAAATCCCCCAGGTGAAAGTGATCATGGGTGACTGAACTGATGCAATTTTTTATGAAAAAAGTCATAAGTAAATGCCAAAGTCATGTTTTATTTAATTTATAATAATTAATTGATTGATGTCAGCATTTTGTTACTTCTATAATAATTATACATATTTTTTTCATAGTCTAAATTTTTGTTACCACACTATGGTTACAGCCAATCATGTTATAAAATATAAAATCATGAAATAATGAAATACTTATTATAATAATGATGGTAGGGACCATCTTAATGGTTAGAAACTATTTACGAGGCGGATCAATAAGTTCGTGACCTTTTGAACTGTCCTCGTAGTTATAAGAAATGCAGCACTGCTCCCATCAAGTACATAATAGACCACTGTCAAATTTTGAGCAAGTTCCGTCATTTTCTTTGCGCTTAACAGCTGTTCAAAACATACAACCTCGTGGAATTTTTTAAAATGGAAAAAAGTGAATTTCGAGTGTTCATGGAAAAAAAACCGTCAAATACTATGAGGACTCTGCATCATCGATTTCAATGGTAAAAAAATGGTTTACTGACTTTCGTTGTGGCCTTACAAGCACGGAAGATGCCGAACGTTCTGGACCCCCAGTTAAGGTCTCTACACGCAAAACAATTGAAAAAATGCACGATATGGTGTTGACCGATCGGAGATTGAATGTGCGATAGATTGTGGAAGACATAGGCATCTCACATGGCTCAGTGGTTTCAATTTTGAACGATCACTTAGGTATGAGAAAGCTTTCCGCAAGGTGGCTGCCGCGTTTGCTCACAATCGACCACCAACGGAATCGTGTGACAGCTTAGTGTCCATGACAAAAATCCATGAAGTAGACTTCGAATTGCCCCCTCACAGTGACTATTTCCTATTTCCAAATCTAAAGAAATGGCTCGGTGGAAAGAGATTTAGCTTCAACGATGAAATTATTGATCAAACAAATCATATTTTATGGACCTCGAAAAATTCTATATTTTGGAAGGGAAAATTGGAGAAACGTTGGACTAAGTGTATAGAGCTAAAAGGAGAAATATTTTTGAAAAATATTTTTTTTTTTTTTTTGCAAAAAAACTGTGTTTCATTCAAAAAGTCACGGACTTATTAACCCACCCTCGTATAAGCCAAACAGTTTATTGTGGCAACCATAGCCGAATGCAGCAAGTATAATATAGTAGCAGTGATCATGTTGCAATCAGGTTTTTTCTCTGCGTGAAGTGACAGCGTTCGGCTACAAACTTTAGTACAAATACAAAATGGGCCCTTTAATTAGCTTTGAAGGTTTTTGATTCCCAATTTGAAATCAAAAACTAAAAAATCAAAATAGCGAATTCAAAATGGCGCTCATTAATTTAAAATTTTTAATATATTCTATTTTTATTTATACATTGTATATTACATGTGATCGGTGATCATGTTTCTGAAATAAAATATTTAAAATTCAAAATCCAGTGTGGCGGATAAATTATTATCTTTATAAATGTATGTAAAATTGTTGGGCGTTTTATTACGAGTATTTAAAGTCTACATTTTTCAATGATTGCCATTTTAAAATCAATAATTTTTTTAAATTCAAATTGTCGCAACAAATATGACCACTTAGAATAGTTAGTATGTAGGAATTCAGATAATTTCGTATTTGAGTACATGCTAATTCTAAATTGATGAAAAGTATGGTACAGTGGAAATTTTTATGAAGCTTGCCAATACAAACAATTGAATTTAAAAATTTGAATTTAAAAATTTTCGATTACAACAGATTTCAGATATTGAGACGAATTTTTCAAAAATATCAAGGTACACGAAATTCCCCTGCATTATAACAACAAACAATAACAGATATGGTTCTTTTTTAGGTACAGCTCGATCTTGTTAAACGTCACAAAAAATAAATTCTATAATGTAAGAAATTAATTTTCCCACACATAAGAGAAACACATGCCAATCAGATTATAATTATTTATGATGACAGTTAATATATTAAAATACAAATTGTTTTTTTTTTTTTGTAAAAATAATTTTTTTTCAATTTATATTGACATTTAAATTGTGTTGATTTCTTTTTTTTTAATTTAAAAAGCAAATAGATAATATTTAAAAAATTGATATATAAAAAATATAATAATTTTAAATATTTTATTAAAAAAAACACTAACAACATTAGATACAAGTCTATAATGTACTGTATAAAAAAATATGACGTAAGAGGCTAAAGAAGAAGTTCTCGAAAGTTTAATAACTTTTTTCTTGCTTAGAAAGGGACACATTGCACTATTTTTTTTAGTTAATTATTGCACCAAAAATCATTTGTAATGATTAAGATTTCAAAGATATTTTAATTACGATCTTTTTTTTATTAAATAATTTTTTATTTTATATATAAACTGTTTTTAATATTTTTTTGAATGATTCTCTATAAATATATATAGATATTTTAAAATTTCTTTAATATTTCAGAAACGAACCGTTATTTAAGAATTCACCGCAATAACTGAGACAAAATTTTAGCTGAAAAGTTTTTCATATGTCTAAAAATTTATTTCTGCAAAATGTTCGAAATATTTTTTTGTGATTTTTTTTATTTCATTTTTTCGCTTCACAAAAATCCACATAGAAGAGAGAGTATTATTGTGAGTTCACACATTTTAAATAAAAACATAAAAATAGGCAAAAACAAAAACTACAATAAAAACCGAATGATTCCTACAATTATTGCGAAAAATTTTTGTTTAAACAAGAGATTGTTTGTTTATTTTTTTTTTCAGAATTCAGAGAAAAATTTACAAACGATTTAAAGATTTTAGAGAATAATATTATTATTTTTTTTAATATTTACTATAAAATTCGAATATTATTATTTTTTTCATATAAAATCTCACATTTTATGTTCTTAATAATCATTATTATGTTTCCTCATTTTCATTATTGTGATCATTCTTCATCAAAGTGGGTTTGTTGATAGTATATTAAAATATATTTATATTTAAAAAAAATATTTTGTTGTGCAGGTAGTGTTTTTGTTTTAATACAAATTTTGAATTTTTATCAATTTTTATAATTTTTTTTTATAATTCCCATGTATTTATCGTCTAGAATATTTTCATTATGACGTTAAACAATCAATTAGTTGTTTATGTTTTACCATTTATTGTCATGTTAATTTATTTACCTAAATGCTTTTTCTTTTTTTAAAAATTTGTTAAAATGATTTTTTTTTTAATATTTTAAAAATATTAAGAAAATATGTTTTATTTTTGCCTGCTTTCGTGTTCATTTAACAAGTTTTGTAAATTTTTATTTTTATTCAGTTGCATTGATGCGCATCTTTAGGATAAATTCTTTATTGTTGTATTTACAAGTATTACAATAGCATGTGGTAATATTTTTTTTTGCTAACATTTGCAACAGTTGCAAATATATTAGGTATTAGTAAATATTTTATCATATCGAGAGCTTATACTCAAAACCCTCTATAAACCAAGTCATTTTTCAGGATAGGCAAAAAATTGATTTATGTCCAAATTCTTAAAGTATGAATTAAACTATCTTCTACAATATTTGTTTAATCTGACTACTAATATATTTAACTTTATTCGTTCCGCTGTGCTTGATAGAGGGTATTGCAATTGAAAATGTTCTAATATTTTTTTGGCTGATAGGGGGTGTTGCACAGTAAAAAAACTGATCTAATTTGCAATTTTATAATATTCAACTTTATTCGTTGTGCTATGGTTGATAGAGGGTTATGCAATTGAAAATTTCAAATATTTTTTTGGCTGATAGGAGGTGTTGCACAGTAAAAAAACAGATATAAATTGCAATTTTATTCAAGTTTTAACGTTTTTTTTTTTCAACATTAATTTTTCATTCAAAAAAGTAGTTATACAGGGTTTTTCAATAAGGGTGAGTAGATTTTGAAATTCAATAAATCAAGCTATGTGTGAGGTATTAACATTATTATTTTTTTATTTAAATGACCCATGCATGCCATTATGTGACACGGATCCGATTGTTTCAATTTTCAATGACTTTGCCGAACAGGTCCAGGAGGTAATTGCCTCGGTTATGTTGATTTCAAGGGCATCGTTCGATTACGGCTTATTAGTATAGACCTGAGAATTCAGGAAACCCCACATGAAAAAGTCTAGTGGGGGTCGAATCGTACGATCTTGTTGGCCAATTTACATCACCTCCGCAAAAGATAACCATTCCCATACCCATACCAAAAAAGTATTTTCCTAAATTGATGTTGCTTGGGAATCGAAACCTCAACCTTGTGTGTAACAGCCTAACGCGCTAACCACTACTCCACAACGTCCGCATTTAGATATTAGTAATGATCACTTATTACTGATGTTTTGCTGGGATATTTTTATGATCCCACTCAGAGATTGTCAGTAGGTAATGATATGTATTCTGTCTATTGCATCCAACTTCTAACTTCAATGATTTAATAAAATGAATGACAAATGTTGCTGGCATCATTGGTTTGACCAAGAAGCTCATTAAAAAGTTTGGGAAAAATAGATTCTGGGAACCCTGTGGTATCTCAGAATTCAGTTGAAACTCATCACATAAAATCTCTTTTATTATTATAGATCGATTTTTTACACAAATGCTTGTGGCACACACGCTCGTAGGTCTTAAAAATATCTAGAGAAAGTACGTTGCTCTCAACATATCTGTGAATTGAACGACTTCAACTTTCCGAAGGGAACGTCGTACAACGATCACTGTGAAAGCCATACTCACAATCGCTAAGAAGTGAATTGGACCTTATATAATAGAAAATATGGTATCTAACCACGCTCTTCATCACCTTTGAGAAAGCAGAGTATATTTAATTTTGGCGGTAATTTTCAGGGTTATTTGGGCTTAAGGTTGGCAACACCCCTTTTAATAGAACGGACGCTGTTCGTAAAGAAGGTTTTCGCTTCCGATTCAAATCATCGGAACCGAATTTTTGTTGAAAACTACACATTTTTTCTCTGTCTACAGGAAAATAAAGAGTGGAGTTGCCACGGAATATGTTCACTGGTTAAAAATTTAGATTTTAATTTTTTTTACTCTTTTCGAAAAATTCCGATTCTCGGATGAAAATCATAGATCTTTAATCAATTTGCAAAGATGTTAACATCTTCACATAAGAATTGTACAGTCTAAAAATTCTACATCTTTCTACATCTACAAAAGATGATCCTTTCTCATTTTGTTCCATCTTACATCTTCCGTTCTTTTAAGCGTCATCACTAAAAAAATTAACAAAAAAAATCGATTTTCTTTGTGCCATCACTAGCAAACTGAGATTGCAGAAAATAAACAAAAAAAAAAAATTATTCAACAAAGCAAAATGAGCGGCACATGTAAGAATTTCATTTTTATGTCTACCAAAAATTCTTCTTCATCATCATCTTCTTTCAGAATGACCTTCAGTATTTCAATGTACTGCATTAAAATTCGGGTTTGTACTTGCAAAGCAACAACTACTCCAAAAATTAATGCTTTCTCTAAATCCATTTTTTATTTTATGCAAAAAATTTGCGTCTTTTTCTTTTATTTTTTTAACAGCTAAATAAATGGCAGATGAAAGATGTTGCCAATGTAAATAAATGTTTCACCTTTTCAGCATCTTCCACGTGTTTCACAAAGATGTTGTTCGGTGTAAAAAGCCTATTAAGCTGAAAATTTCCAAAAATATTTTTTTTACATTTATCTACACAGAGAAAACAGATTCATTATAACAATCGAATTTCTTGCAAACTGAATGGTTTGGTTGGAGCCACCGATATATTTGTTTATTGCAAGCACAAACTCTTTACACATACTCTAAGCGTAGTTTTTCTAAAATCGATATTGTGCATATTGTGATATTTTAATGCCCAGCAAAATTTTCTGTTTCAAAAAATTGTTTGTTTAAGAACTTTTTGCCTTTTGGTTCTAAACTAATAATATTTCTGTTAAGCTTAAGAAGTCTGATGCTTCAAAGCTGAAACTATTTTAGGACCGGTTCTGGTACTAGTTATACTTAAGTATAACTAACTTTTAAGTTTTTTGGGGCAGGTTTCGGAACTAGTTTTATCAAATCAGTTCTAGTGGAGCAACCTGCAGAATAGATTTCGTGGATATTGAAATTAAACTCTAATATTCTCTTTCGCTCACCTATAAGTCCAATTTTAAAATCTTGTAATATATTATATCTAACACCCCGGGATAAGAAAATGGTAATTCTTAACGGTTTAATTTTTTTTATTTATTTTTTTTTTTAGTGATAAATATTTTTTGGCACAATTTTTAAAGCAATTGATTTGTTTATTTATATAGTTGATGTGTAATTTATATTCGAAACAAGAAATAAAGAGACTCAAAATTGTTGTTTAATAATCTTTTTATTTGTTATTTATTTATTACAAAATTATTTAAATTTCTCAATTTTTTATTTATAATATGTTGTGTTTAATTATACATATTATTTTATATGCATTTTACGATATTGTTATGACAATTTACGTCAATTTAAGTGGTCTGTGAAAATACATTTTTAGTTTATTTTTAAAATATATTTTGAATATTTTAAATATTCACTATTGTTTTTGAATGCACATTAGGGTGCTCCCGAACCTCCTTTACTTGAGAATTTTTCGACTGAATATTCTCAAACCACGCATATTAAAGAGCTGATTATAAAATATATGTTCCAGGTAAAAATGGGACCGTATACATACATAAAGGGTGTCCCAAGAAGAACGCAATTTTTAAATCTGGCAACATTCGAAGTGTCATTGTTTGACATTTAAACAATTGTTATTGTTTGCTAGTAGAAGGTACGAGGTTAGTAAAAATGGAGCGCTACACGAATGAACAACGCATTCTCATTGTGAAATTGTTTTACCAAAATGGTGAAAGTTTTGCGGCTACAGTTCGCAAATTGCGATCAATTTGGGGTCACAATAATGCTCCAAAAGAGTCAACTGTAAAGAGATTAATGGATAAATTTGCCGAAACTGGGTCTGTTAGTGATGTAAAGACAACAGGTCGATCGACCGAAAATGTCGCAGCTGTACGTGATGATGTCGCTCAAACACCATCCACCTCAATTCGACATCGAGCTCAGCAAATTGGTGTCTCCAAATCCACTTTGCAGCGAATTTTTACGAAAGATTTGCATCTTCATGCATACAAAGTTCAATTGACTTAGGAACTAAAGCCAGCTGACCATGGATAGCGAAGGGAGTTCGTTAATTGGGTATTGGAGAGACAACATAAAAATGCTGTTTTTGCCGATAAAATCATCTTCATTTGATGGCTTCGTCAATAGGCAGAATTGTCGCATTTGGGTTGAGGAAAATACTCGAGTGATTCACGAGAAGCAAATGCATCCTCAACGTGTCACTGTGTGGTGTGGTTTTTGGGCTGGAGGAATCATTGGACCTTTTTTTTATGAAAATGAGGGAGGTCAAGCGCAAACAGTCAATGGTGTTCGGTATCGTGAAATGATAACCAGTTTTTTCTTGCCTAGAATTGAAGAAATTAATGTGGAGGGCATGTGGTTCCAACAAGACGGCGCCACATGTCATACAGCCAGAGAAACAACTCAATTGCTGCATCAGTCATTTAAAAATTGCGTTCTTATTGGGACACCCTTTATATGATCATACATGGGCTTGGATATAAATATATATGGGTGTAGCTGATCATATGTGACAGTTCAAGATATGAGCATATATAGTTTCATATATGACCAAAAAATTCGGATACGAAAATATATGACCATATATGAGACAATATATAATCATATATTAAATTATATTTTTTTCTTGTGAATTTTTCGACAAATCTTGGATATCTTTAGTGAAATTTTAAGAAAAGTTCATCTTAAAAAGTTGTTCGTTATTATTCTTATAATTAGCATTTTAACACGTGCCGTTAAAGTGTTATTAATTAAGTTTTACATAATTTAGTAAAATACGAGCATATTGTACTCGGTATTATTTGCGAACGGGATACCCCCTACACTTTCGGAAGTCTCTACATTTGCTTTAAAATTTATGACTTAGGATTTTGATATCGCTAATTACTAATTACGCTAATTATTAGATTTTTAAAACTCAAAAAGTCGAATTTAACATGGCGGAGTATTTTTATTTTTTTAAATCATGTCAAATATTTTTTCAGAATGTTTTGGGGCCCGCTAAAAACGAATCTGATATCAGATTCTTAAAATTCAAAATGGCGGATATTTGTTTTTTTAAATGATCGGCTTCATAATATATTGTTTATCGATATGTTAGTTTTATAAATTAAAAAAAATGTGGATTCAATATGGCGGATGGTTTTTTTTTAAGAAATCGACTTTGTTTGAGATTATTTTCCTAGGAATTTTCGGTAGTCGCTTATAGGAATCTAACATCGGATTTTTAAAACCCAAAATCCAATATGGCTGCAGGTTTCTTTTAAATAGTCCTCTTTACAATTTTTTTAACTTAATAATGAACCAAAACAACGGTTTTCGCACTATTTTTTAAAAATAATAATTATTCTAAAATAAACCGAAAATAGCCAAGTATTTTGCTTAACTTCAATACACATCAGTACGTATCGTTTGATAGATTATTTCGTAGCCAAATTCAAAAGTTTAATTTGAGGACACCCTAATGCACGTTTGGTATAAAAAATAAAGTATTAGGTTTTACTAATAAAATATGATCAATTTAACACTAAATGAGTTTTCACTTTAAACAAAAGTTATAGCGAAAGAAAATCAGATGATGGTTTTTGCCCATCTCTGTGTTTAGTGCTTTGCTAGTAAAGGGTGGCTAAATTTTAAGGGCCGATTTTGAATGTGAACCACACCTAAACGTCAAGTTTTTTCTACATTTGACATTTCTTAATTTCAGACCAATCCAATTAGAACCATGGAAAGATACACTCACCAAAAAGTCTGTAATGGCAACTGAAAATTTTGCTGTTATTACGGGAAATTCCGCTAATTTGAGCCCAGCGGTATTTTTTGCTAATCTTAGCAACACATGTCTGCTGACGTGTAGTACAATGAAATTAGTAGAAAAATTAGTAGCCGCTACTAAATTTTAGTAGAATTTTTGTAAAGTGGAATTTAAAATCTGTTTGCTAAAATCAGCAAAAAAAATTACTAAATATTATTAATATTAGTAAAAAGCTTTGAATTTATTTTTCTTATCGAGCATCAAACATTTTTATTATATTTTTTAAAAAACGAATTAATCAAATTGTTTGAATTAGGTAATTTCTGTTTTGAAAAATATTTTGGTCATTTTTTTTTTTACTTTTAAGGTTAAATTTTTATTGTTTTTAGGGCGGATTTTTAGAACTAAAAAACCTTTTTAGTGCTATTTTAAGTGGATATCCTCTTTTTAGACATGTGTCGGTATCTTCACTTCCGATCCCTTTTTTAATATATGTAACATTTTAAGAAAATTAAAGTTTGTAGGTGTAAGTTTTAATTAGAAATAACATTTCCTTCAATAACCACTTTTTTAATATTAGTAATATTTTTTGTTAATTTTAGCAAATTGGTTTTCAAAAATTTGTAAAATGATTTCTGAAATTAGAAACAAAAATTTGTAAATATTCTGTAAAAATTCTGTAATTTGTTAAATGTAAATAGCAAAAAGATTTGCTAAATAATAATTTTTTACTAAAAATCAGTACAAAAATAGTAGAGTGCGATTGAAAAACGTTTACAAATTGGTCTACTAACTTTTTTTTTCTGAGTGTACACAATCGAGCAACGCGTTAAAAATATTCAGGCTTATTATGAAAATAGGCCTTCAAATCAAAATGCATTTCGTGCCCTTCGTGATTTTTTTCTGGTCAGCAAAATCGACCAAATGTGTCTACAATCGGGAGAATTGTGGGCAAATTTCAGCAAACCGGGTCTGTGAAAACACCTGTGCATGCTCGCCCAGTTCGTTCTGCGGAAAACATTGCTGTTGTTCGTGATAGTGTGTCATGAGGTTGGCCAAGCATTTACCGTGAATGGTGTTCGCTTCGCGAGATGATAACGAACTTAATGAATTGAGGATATGACCCTGGACGATAACGAAACAATGGCTCTTTTGCCGTGGCTCAATGGCCGTGTTATCTCACGTGGTGGCGATGTCAATTGGCCGCCAAGATCATGTGATTTGACATCGTTGGACTTCTTTCTTTGGGGTTATTTGAAAGAAAAGGTGTACGTCGATAAGCCAGCAACAATTAAAGAGCTAAAGGATGAGATAATTCGGCACATTAACGGCATAGAACCTCAATTATGCCTCAGCGTCATCGAAAATTTGGACCATCGGATGGAGGTGTGCCGCCGAGGACGGCCATTTGGCCGACATTTTGTTCCATACATAATTGAACCATACCATGTTATCATAATAAAAATAAATGACAATAATTTCCTAAATAATTTGTATATTATTCAAAATCAACATCGGCCCTTAAAATTTAACAAAGCTTTACATTTAAAAAACTGCCAATATGAGAACGGACCTAAAAATTCATTGTATAATTAGATTTGCCTCGCAACAAAAAGGAAAAAAAAAAGGTTTACAGCTATCAGACTTTGTTTACGTTTTGGAGTAGTCTGTATATAAAAATAAGAATGTTCACATTTGCCAGTCGTTCACACTTCTTAGTGTTCACGTTTTCTTCAGTTCACTGTATTCTGAGAGTTTCATTTTTTTTTTAAGTTAACTATAAAAAAATTGTAGATTCACTAATTTGTTTAAAATTTTTTTTTAAGTTAACTATAAAAAAATTGTAGATTCACTAATTCGTTAGAAACGATTTATTTTACTGATATTTTATTTTAAGTCGAAAAATAGTATTTTTTTTTTGCTAAATTAGCGGATTGAACAAAAATATTGTATAACTTTAAGTTTACATAAAGATACGGTTGCTTTTGGGACAATATTATACATAACTATCGGTCTTAAAATATATTTAAAGATTTACCATGCTAGTACAAAAAGAAAAGAGATTTATGGTGGTAATCGAATATTTCGGCATTGTGGTAACCGAATTTTTTTTTGGTAAATTCTAAGGAAAAATGTGATCACGTTTGCAAGACATTTCTAAGGAGATAAATTTGAAAAAAAGTTTTCCATATTTATAAAAATTAAATTTTATTACTTAGAACCACTGTGAATTAAATTTATTTTAATTTTATTTTTTTAAACATTAAATGCGTTTTCTTTTAAATGAATCATACTTGTAATAACACAAGGAAGAATATATAAATATAAGAAAAATTTTTCTGATACATATAAGAAATTTTCTTAGCACATAAATAAAATCTAAAAAGACATCGTTATAACATTGATTAACAAATAAAATTACCCCAAAAAAAAAAAAAAGATTTAGTACTATGCAATAGATTTGCATACACATAAATATATTAACATCTTGTCTAGTGTAGGTGTTAATTAAGAAGTTATGGTAACAACAAGAAATACATTTTTTTTTAAATATATATAAATTTAAAATAAGAACAAACGTTTGCGACAAAACGTTTAAAAACTGTTGCAAGAGATTTTATAAATTTTATTATACCAATTCTAAAAATGTCATTGAACTTACACAAATTTTTAGATGCAAAGTATAATTTAGTTTTTTTTTTTTGTAAGTAAAACCAAAACTTTTTTTGTTGTCATTTTTATATTACTTTGTGAGATATTTTTTTTTTTATTATTATTTTGGCAGTAAATGCAAGTCTGTTAATCTTTTGTGTGTCATTTTCATCTGCATTAATATTTTTGATTTTTATATTCTTTTAGTATTTATAAAATCAGGTGTGTATAAGTTTTTTGTATTCCTATTTTTTAAATTTTACGATAAAAAAAAAAAACAACAAAATTAAGCACATAAGGAAACGAATGCATAATTTCGACAATAAATTTATTTTTCTGTAATTTCCTTTAATTTGCATGCTATTTGTTGTTTGTGTTTTCAATCGAATCTATCAATCAAGCGTTTTTTAAATAACATTTCTTAAGAATGCAAGTGTGTATACTTAATTTGTTACTCATACGTTTAATATAATGGGGAAAATTTGTTGAAAAATTCAATGTAAAATTGTATCAACAATTTATATCATGTGTTTTCATTGGAAATATATATATGGGATGATTCTCCAGATGAAAATGGTTTAAAAAGTACCTTATTAGAGAATTAGCACACACATATTTTATATTTTAAAGTACACATATTTTACACTTCAGGTTTCTAGCCGAAATGGGTAACTTTTCACTTCCTCGTAGAAATTTCGAAAAGTAAGTAGTAAGCCCATACACGTATATAAAATTTTAGACTCCTGGAGGATAAAATTTCCTCCTTTTCCCCTCCTCGTATGAATGTCCACGAATTCCTTCTTACCAGTTAGAGTATGAGCTAAGTTCAGCGAACACGTATTTAAAACTTCAGGTTTCTCGCAAAAGGGTTTTGGGCAGGCCGTCAAGGGTGAGAGATCCTTCCATCTTAGTTGATGTCAACACCGGAGGAGGAAACTTCATACCAAATTTCAACTTCCTAGTTCCAGCGTTTTGGGCAGGACGTTAAGGGAGAGACTTTTCGCCCATTTTTACCACGTCCCTGGTAAAAATTCTAAAATATATCTTATCAATGAGTTAGCCCATACTTCAGGAAAGCTCAAATTTCAGGTATTTAGCCAAAGGGGTGGGCACGCCGTTAAGGTATTTCCAAAATTACCTTCTGAGTGTATTTTTACGCCGAAGGAGGAACCTAAATACCAAATTTCAACTTTCTAGTTCCAGCGGTTTTGGCTGACCGTCAAGGGGGAGACTTTCCCCTTTTATGCCTCTTTCAGTACGATTTTCTAAAATCCCGTACTAGCTGATGTCTACGCTGAGTTAGGAACCTTTTAAACAAATCTCTCATTCTAGGTCCAGAGGTTTAGGCAGGCCGTTAAGGGGGAGGCTTTTCACCAAATTTTACCACTTCATTAGGTAAAATTGCAAAATATTGCTTATCACTGAGTTAATGCATACTTCTGGGAACGCATAGTTAAATTTTGAGGTTTCTGGCTAAAGGGGTTTGGACAGACCGTTAAGGTGGAGAATTCCCCCTATTGCCCCTTCTCCCGAGAATTTTAAAAATTCCATCTGAGTGCATGTCAACGCAAAGTTGAGAATTATCTCTTTTTTGGCCCTCCTCGTAGGCTTTCCTAAAAATCCCGTCTTATCAATGCCTGACCTGAAGGAGGAACCTTCATACAATACAAATTTCAACCTCCTAGATCTAGCGATTTGGGCAGGCCAATAAGGGAGGAAACTTTTCACCCTTTGATCCCCTATTTTCACTACGTGCCTTCTAAAAATTGCAAAATATACATTATCAGTGACTTAGCCCATACTCCAGGGATTCATATTTTAAATTTCAGTTTTCTAGCTAAAGGGATTTGGACAGGCCGTCAAAGCGGAGTTTTTTCGACTCCTCTTAAGAATTTTAAAAAATCCTGTCTTAGTGGATGTTTACGCCGAAGAGGGAACCTACATACCAAATGTTAGCTGCCTAGCTTCAAACGCTTGGGCTGGTTAGTAAATAAAAAACGGGTTACAGACCCATTTTAATATTTTTGTACTGATTTTTAGTAAAACCAAAACAAAATATTAAAATAAAATAGATTTTTTGTAGGGCTTAGTAGGAAGCAAAAATTTGTCACTCTACCAAAATATGACAGCTCTAACTGGATACTTAGTGAAGAAAATAGGTGTAAAACTGTTGAAGAGCCGTTGGCGAATAAATTGTTACTTATCTACTCACCGTAAGCAATAATTTTGTTTAAGTTGTCAATTAATTTGATTCTTTTTTAAAAGAATAAAATTGATTGAATAGTGGAAAAGAATACGAGGGCGGATCAATAAGTCAGTGACTTTTTGAATGAAACACATTTTTGCAGAAAAAAAAAAATAATTTTTCAACATAATCTCCTTTTAGCTCAATACACTTAGTCCAACGTTTCTCCAATTTTTGTATCCCTTCCAAAAAATATAATTTTTTGAGGTCCATAAAATAGGCATTTGTTTCATCAAAAATTTCAAGCTAAATCTCTTTCCACCGAGGCATTTCTTTAGGTTTGGAAATAGGAAATATGTAGTCACTGGACGAATATGGCGGATGAGGTACCAATTCGTAGCCCAATTCATGAAATTTTGCCATTGAGACTACAGACGTGTGCACACGTGCATTATATTGATGAAAAAGAACTTTTTCCTTGGCCGTTTATTTTTTTTACCCTTTCGAAGGTAATTGATGTGGATTATCCCGATTGCATTCCAAAAAACTGTTGCCATCACCTTATTGGCCGACAAACTTACTTTGGCCTTCTTCGGAGACGGTTCACCCGGACTGCTGCTTGGTCTCCGAAGTGTTGTAATGGATCCATGTTTCAACCACTATTACAAAACGCCGCAAAAACTCATTCGAATTGCGGTTAAACAACTCCAAACAATCCTTTGAAGTTGTCACACGATTACCACATGGCCATATGAAATTACTCTTCGATCGGCCAACACTATATCGTGGAATTTTTCGACATTTTCGGGTGTATTGACCTCAATTGGCCGTCCAGAACGTTCAGCGTCATTTGTACTTGTGCAACCACAACAAAAGTCAGTAAACCACTTTTTTTACCATTGAAATCGATGGTGCAGAGCCCCCATAGTATTTATCAAGCTTTTCCTTGGTTTGATTGACGGTTTTTTTTCGCAAATAAAAAAAATGTTTATTGAGCACTCGAAATTCACTTTTTCCATTTTTAAAAAAATCCACGAGGTTGTATGTTTTAATCAGCTGTTAAACGCAAAGTAAATGACGGAAATTTTTAGTCTATTAACAGGTGGTTCTTGATGGGAGCAGTGTTAAACAGATTAAAAAAAAATTAATTTAACAATCAAGGTTTTTAAAAGTCTGAAATAAATTCCTGGGTCAATAAATGTATAAAGCTCTAACCGAAATTCTACGGAATTAACCAAAATTGAATTAAGGGTTATTAACTTTCCTGTTATTTCCATTTTACTGATATGTAGTTAAATCTGTTGTTTTTAGCAGATTTTAGCAGATCGATTTTAAATTCTAGTTTATAAGCATTTACTAAAATTTAGTAGCGCTTAACAATTTATTATACTGATTTCATTATACTGATTTCATTGTATAAATATCAATAATATTTAGTATATTTTTTTGCTGATTTTAATATTTTTTTACTACTTTCTTTGCTGGGCTCATAATAACAGCAACATTTCCAGTTGCCATTACAAACTTTTTTGTTAAGTGTATAGAGGACATAAATTGTCGAACAAAAATAAAATACTTTTTATTAGGTACTTGGGACCATCATTTTAATCTTAAATATTTCGCAAACAAGAACTAGAAAAACAGTTAGCACCACTGGATTCAGCGTACTTGAATTAGGTTTACCAGTTGGGTGCACCCCCCCCCCCCGGTTGTTATTCATTTTTGATCTGACACAGTGAAATTTTTGATAAAATTTTGTGTTTTTAGAAGAAATATGAGAAAGTGTTGTCCACTACAATGTAGTTGACATAATATTGACGTTTCCCTGTAAAATGTATTTTTCAAAAATTTTAATAATGTGACAGTAAAATTTAGCAATAAAAGAAAAATTTCACTTAAAATTTAAAATAAAAAACCAGTCACTAAATTTATTTTAAATTTAAGATATATTGTGGCACTATTGCCCTTAATGGGTTAATTCAGTATAAAATTATCTCGACTATTCACCAACAGAGGTGTTATTTGGTTGTTGGATTCGCTAAGAATGTGCTGCCAACTTGTACACCCGTACATTATGTGTAAAGTGGTTGGCAATATAAAACACACATTACCAAACTAAAATTCCGTTAAACTAATCAAGTTTTTGTATCTCTTAATTGTAGACCATTTTGTGCAACGTGTATAACAATTAATTCATTAAAAATTATTCTATTTTTTTTTGTAAATAATTTATTAACAAACCATTGGCCTACCTTCGCATTTCAGTCCTTGTATAAAAAATCCACCCATTATTGAACCACAATGATCACAAAATGTCGGCGACATAAACGTGTGAGGTTTGAAACGATGTGGCATATCGATTTTAAAACGTTCCCGCAACAGCTGTAAGAAAATAAATATCTTGTAAAAATAAAAATTCAAAGAAATATAATGCTAAAAAAAAAACTTACAATTGTGCTTGCGGAGTCAAATACCGAACCTGAACATTTACCCAATAATTTGTCATGACACTTTTTATGAACAACAGTTTGGCAGGCTAAAAAAGAAACAAGATGAAAAATGTATTCAGTTTAAGTTCTAAAGATTTGTTTTGTGTTATTGATTAAATTTATTAAATCATAATTAAATTTCTCAGATCTTAAGAAGAATTTATACATACAAAAAAACATTATAAAGAGAATATTTGAATGGTTGTAAAAAAAAACAAAATTGTTATGTTTTTGAACCCGAAAAATTCTAAATAAAATCATTTTTATTCTGTATTTTTTAAGCTTTTTAAGAAAATTATGACTAAATTTACAGTTAAAATCAATGATTTGTAAAAATAAAAAATCACCGAAATTAAAAAACCGCTATCTCGAAAACTAAAAGTACTAGAGGAAAAATTTTTATATCAGAGGTGTCAAGTTTCGAGTTACTTGGGTAGATTTTTAGATCGCCTTAACTTCGAAAACTATTCATTGCAGTTTTTTCAATATTCTTTTTCCTAAAAAAAATCTGAAATTGGAACAAAATCGTTTAAATTGAAAAAATGCCTTCAATTTTAAACTAAAAAAAGTCGCCGAAATTAAAAAAAATTGTGAAAGTTGAAAAATTTCAAAATTAAATATCATCAAATATAGCCCCCTCTTTTTCTGTTCTCAAGTTCTCTATCACCATTAGTTTTCGAGATATGAACGATTAAAATTTTTTCTATTTAATTTGAGGGAGTATTTTTAAATTTTTGGCGATTTTTTAAGTTTTGAGGATTTCGTTTAATTAAACTTTAATAATTTATCTGTTTTGGCGTTTTTTTTTAATTTTAGAAATTTCTTTAAATTTTGGCAACTTTTTTAAACCTTAGCTTTTTTTCTGTTTAGTGAATTCTTTAAATTTCAGCGATTTTTTCAATTTGTGCGTTTTTCGAATTGTGACTATTTTTTGATTTTGGCAAGTTCTTTCAATTTGAGCGACTTTTTCCAATTTTAGCATTTTTTTTAATTTTGGGGAATCTTTAGTTTAAGCGATTTTTTCGAGTTTTATCTCTTCCACGCTTTGGTGATTTTATTTATTTCCGATTTTTGATTCTGGATTTCTTGTATTAGTAAAAAATCTTCAATTTTCTTTAACCATTAATAAATTTCAGCAATTTCTTCAATTTTAGCGTTTTTCGAATTGTGGCAAATTTTCCTCTTTCTTTTTTTTTCGGCGATTTTTTCCTATTTTGACAAATTTTTACAATATAAACGATTTTTATGAATTTTTCGATTTTTTTTTAATGTTACAACTTGGCGAGTTTTTTTTCAATTTGTGAGATTTTTTCCAATTTGAGCATTATTTTTTGTTAATTTTGAGTAATCTTTAATGTTTGGCGATTTTAGCGATTTTTTCCAATTTTGGCGAATTTTCACAATATCAGTTTTTGTGTTTTTTTTTTGCGATATTTTGATTTTGCCGAGTTTTTTCAATTTGAGCGATTTTTTTCAGTTTTAGCATTTTTATCTTATAAATTTTGGGGAATCTTTAATTTTGGCGATTTTTTTTAAATTGTAGTAATTTTTTTTCGTTTTGGTTATTTTATTTAATTTTTTATTTACTATTTTTGATTCTAGTTTTCTTGTATTTGTAAAGAAATCTTCAATTTCCTTTAACATAACTAAATTCAATCGATTTTTTCGATTTGAGCGTTTTTCGAAATATGGCAAATTTATGGAATTTCTAGAATTATAGCAATTTTTTTTTGCGATTTTTTCAATTTTGGAGAATTTTAACAATATCAGAGAATTTTTTTTATAAAATTTTGGGATTTTCTCCAACTTTGGAGATTTTTTATTTTAGCGATTTTTTCAATTTCAGCGATTTTTTCCAGTTTTATCATTTGCTTTTAATTTTAACGAATCTTTATTTTTTTAATCTAAGCAATTTTTTGTTTTGGTGATTTTATTTAATTTTTTATTAACTATTTTTGATTCTGGGTTTCTTGCAGTTGTAGAAAATTTTCAATTTCCTTTAACATAAATCAATTTAGGCGGTATTTTCAATTTGAGCGAATTGTGCCAAATTTCTAGAATTTTAGCAATTTCCCTTTTTTTAAGTTATTTTTTCCAATTTTGACAAATTTTTACAAAATCAGCGTTTTTTTTATCAAATTTTGCAGTTTATTCAATTTTGGTGATTTGTTGATTTTGGCGAGTTTTTTAATTTGAACGATTTTTTCCACTTTTAGCATTTCCTTTTAATTTTGGGAAATCTTTAATTTTTACGATTTTTGTTTTAATTTTAGCAATTTTTTCGTTATGGTGATTTTATTTAATTATTTTTATTTACTATTTTTGAATCTGGTTTACTTGTAGTTGTAAAAAAATCTGTAATCATAACTCATAAAGTAGTTATTTTCCAAATTTTAGAATTTAATGAAAGAAATCGAATAATGTCATTTTCAAATTACTAAATCGATTTTAATTTAGCTTTAAAATGCAATCTATCAATAATCGATATTTATAATTACATTTGACTTTTGAAGTGAACAATTAATTGATTTATTTCCCAAATTTGTAAATCGATTGAATCCAGTGACTGACAAATCAAATGATGAAAAACTAATGATATCCTTTAAAAATAAATCGATTGAAAACAAATAAGAATTCATTTCATTCGTGAAATTTTAGTTTAAAAACTTAATCTGATTTTTCAATCAGAAATGGAAATCGAATGAAGGATTAGAAGCTTTGATCAACAAATTTATAAATTATTGCAAATTTTACGTTCGCGTACTTTTTTTTTAGAAAATGGTCTTATTGAGAGTAAATTTGTCAAAACTAAGTTTATACCGCGGTCGATATCTTTGCTGAGAACAAGTACGCGAACTAACCTAATGTGAAATAAAAATAGCTATTTAATATTTACTCACTTATACATTGATAGCCTTGTTTACCGAAACCCCACAGGAATAAATTGCAAAAAGCACAAAATGTGGGTTGACGAAAAAATTTCGCCACAAAACGATGCCCATTTATTTCATGAGTCCTGAAAAAGAAAAAAAAAACGATATTAAGTGAATTTTGTCAAATTATATTTAATATTTCACAATATACTTTTGATGTTTAATGGCACCACGTCGATTTGTTATGCTCCTTGGTCTAGTTCTACGATCCACATAAACTGCATTTCTTTCCAAATATGGGCGATGCGGTGAGTAAGAATCTTCTTTAGAATGTTGGCGGGGTAATTCATAACTGGAATTACGACTGTGATGCGGTATAACAGATGCATTACTACTATAAGTGTCACTGTAATAACCACTACTGCGATCAGCACAACTAGCATTACACTCTGCTCTATCTCTATCACGATCTCTGGTACGTACACCTGTACTACTGCTGCCACCAGTAATCAAACCCACTAATGAAGAATTACTACTACTTGATGGTTTATAGCGATTCTAAAAATAGATGGCAATATATTTTTCTTTTTTTTTTCAAAATTCTTACACTCATGATGTGGTTTGTATTTGAAAATAAACAAACTTTATAATGCAAATAATACACAAGAGGAAGGTATTCCAAGTGTTAGCTACAACTTTCTATAAAACTTGGAAAATTTATTTTAAGACTTAGTGTATTTGACACTTGGAATACTTTCGCCGATAGTATTGTTTCGTTTGTATTTACATCGTAAGCATATTGTTGTTGTTCCTGCTGTTTTTGTTGCTGACTACGCGATGAACGCGGACGTTGAGTGCCAGATCCACTGCTGCTACCATTCGATTTTTGTTTGCGCACTTGGGCGCGTGTAAACATCATCTCTTTGCCGTTTTTATTTATGTCTCTGCATGTATTTTCATTTAATTTTTCTTCACTTGTCTATTTTAGTTTTTTTTTATCAACTTTTGCTCGTTAACAATGATCTGTTTTTCATATCACTTATTCCTTTTCGTACATGCATGTGTGTGTGTGTGTTTAATTTTGCCCGTTGATTTTGTTTATTTTTGTAGGTATTGTATTTATGTTGTTTTGTTTATGATTTTCTTTGTTGTTGTTTTGTCAGTTAATTTATGATTTTTTTAATATCTTTTGAATTTTCGTTAATAAAACATTATTGTTTATTTTTTAATATTTGTTTTTGTTTTTATCGCATTATATTATTTTCACAGCTTTTTTTTTCTCATCTGTCAGCTGTTTTATTTGGCTGTCATTTCACACTAAATTGAGCATTTTTCTTTATACAACAAATATTTAATGCAAATTGTTTTAACGGTTGACAAATCTGTAAAAATAAGAGAGAACAAAAATTATAAAATTTTTGCCAAGTACTTTAAAGTTTTTAATGGCTCATTAATGTCTAGATTTTTTTAAATAATTTTGTGTTAAGATCATCAACAATTTATTGTTTATATGCTATTAAATGACTAACCCAGAGGGGCACAGTGGAAAATTTTGCTCATTTTCACATTAAAAATCTATATTTTTTTTTTTTGGAGATAGAATCGAAGAATCTAGTAAGTAAAATTTCAACTTTTGAAATTACATAAGAAGTTTTTACTGTGTTATCCAAAAAAATGTACGAAAATGAACCAAAATTTTACAAAAAAGTTTTCAAAATAATCTTCCAAAATGTACACATAATATGTCCGATAACTTAACAAAAAAACTGCTAATTTAACAAAATTTATTACAGTTGTTTTCGGCTTAGAATCAGAATTTAAACTCAATTTTAAAAAAATTTTACAAATATAAATTTAATAAGAAAATAATAGTTAAACTACAGTTTTATTTGTAATTATTATACGGAGTAAAAAATAATTTTTAGCTAAATTAAATTATATGATCTCAGAGCTCTCCCTGGACCCGGTCTAAATTCTTCAAAGACATGCATGAATACTCCGTAGTAACAACAATTTTGTACGTTTTGCTCTATTTAAATTAATTTTAAAAAATTGAGCTTTTTTACCCTATGCACTTTGTTATTGTCTCGGGAAAAAATCTAAAGCATACCGTTCTGTAAATACATGCGCTATAAATGAAATATTTATTCAAACTAAATCATATCGTATAAAAATATTACAGTTTAATGCATTATGTATCACATTTTAGTCAATGTATTTTATTTATAATAATCAGTGAAAAAAAAACATAGTTGGTCAAGTCCTACCATGAGATACCCTACGCCACAGTACAATTTGTATCATGGACATGGGCCCAATCCTTATCATAGGGACAGTAAGAAATAAAAATCTTATTGAAATTGCTAAAAAATCTGAATGAAATTGCCAAACAAATTTCAGTAAATTTTTTTTTTGATTTTTTGTTAATTTCCCTTAAAAGTATAATCATATCAATTAAATTTTTAAATTATAATGAACTTGGTGTACAATATATTCTAGTTTATAATAAATACTATTGACAACATATAAAAGCTCATATTATTTGGATTTATTTATATCTTTACTTTTATTACACTCAGAATATTATGTAGTTAACTGTTTGTAGTTTAATACAAAAGTTTTCCGTTCCATTTAAAAATAAAGGAATATACATTTATTTTTCAAAGAAATATCTATATTAAATTTTTTATATATTTATTCGAAATAATTTACTATCATTTACCATTTTTTTCAGTTTCATTTATTTTTTTTTCATTTGTTTGAAATTTAATAAAAATTTACCCACAAAACGGAAACTTGTGTTTATTTGTGTCCGTAACAGTTATAACAAATTTAAATTTTGTTTGCTGTCTGTTTCAAAAAAAATGATTCGAAAAATTTCAATTTGTTTTTTTATTTAAATTGGTTGTATATATACAAAATTTTTCAATACAAATTACAAGAACTTCATAAACACACATTCATACACAAGCACATTCACACAAAAAGTGTCTATAGCTATGCATACTTACATTTTGTATTGTACAAGTATATTAAAAAAAAAACAAAAAATACAAAAACGGAAATAATTTCAAATAAATGAAAAAAACATTCATTTTTTAAGGATTGGTAGGTAAAATTTTGACATTTATTTTAACTGATTATATGATTTGTTCTTACGGATTTGTCAGTTGATTAATCAACATTTAAAAATATATAACAAATGGCATTTAATTAAATTGAAAATTAAGTAGACCGGTTTTTAAATGAAATATCATTTCTTTTAAATGATATTTTCAGTTATTTTAACTTACAAACTTTTTTAAGTGTACAGTTATTTAAATTGCAATATTGCATCTCAAATCCCTAAAAAAAATGTTTATTAAAAATATTTTTAATATTACGCGTATTAATAAAAGCATCACAACTTAATTTTTTTAAAAGAAATAGAACCGCACTCATTGTTTACATTTAGAAAATCAACATTTTCTATGTCGTGTTTATTTGCATCAGAGTGTATACACATAAGTGTTGCCAGATAAGGGGATTTGGATCAAATTTGACAATTTATTGATCAAAAAAATTAAATTTTTATAGATTTTTCAGATCGATAACCAAAAGCTATTTCAGTTAAATTTATGAGGTATTGGTTTTATTGCAAAGCTTGTTAATTCATTTTATTTCATAGTATTTATCGTATGAATCTATGAATAAATTATTATCACTTAATATCAATGATTCAATTTTGACTCAATGAATGATTATTTTGGGATTCTGTAAGCGAACGATTTTTCGTTATTTGATTTGTTAAAATTTAATCAAATTGATTGATTCTATGAAAAGAATCAACTAAAATCAAATTGATTCTCTGAATTTGATATTAATTAAATTAATTAAATAATAATTGAATATTTAAACAACGAACAGTATTTTGCAAATCGATTCATTAAAAATTTAAACAGATTTAAAAATTAAATCAAAGTATCATGTTTTAATAAGTGTATTTTAAAATTAAAAAAAAAATTAATTTGTTAAAATTTGAATTCTTTTATCATGCCACCCTTTCCTCTGGAATTTTCATTTTTAATTTTTAGCAAACAAAATCTTTGAAAAATCATTTAAGAAAAAAGGAATATTTGATTATTTAACAATATGTATGTTGAGGACTTTTGGGTATTTCAAATTTGAAAATTCACAGAATAAAATTACAAAATTCTGTTTGTAATATTGAACACCTCTCATAAAACATTTTTTTAATTGCAAAAAAGATATTTTTTAAAATGGGACCAACAATGAAATTAGTAAATACAAAAAACTTTTTTATTTTTTGTAACTAAAATTTTTATTTTCAAATAATTTTTATATGAAAAATAACAATTTACAAACAAAAAATTGTTTGAAATTGATTTTGAATTTTAACAAATATTTTTAATTATTTAAAATTTTGTGATACTTTTTTTTTGTGTGAACATGAGGACAAACTTGCTGCGGAAACGCATGCATCAGTTATAAAAAAGTTGGTACCATAGTATAATGAACAGACCAAATCTAAGACTCCTATGCGGAGCACTCACAGGACACTATCCATGTAATTACATCCTAAACAAAATGGAACATGATCCAGATACGACATGCAGATATTGTATGGAAGATGAGGAGACCACGGATCATGTAATGGCTAAATGTCCTGCCTTTGCATACCAACGATTTATCACATTTGGCAGACCTGATATCATGGGGCAACAATACAAAAAGCTGGACGTGAAGAACATTGTACTGCTACTCAAGGCTGCACTGGAGAAAAACTTAGGAAAATACTAGAGGGTGCACAATAGATCTACTTGGTCGCGGTGCTGGAGATACAGACTACTTAACCCAACTACATCGTAAATCGTAATTTTTTGTGGTGCTATTGGAACCCCAAAAGTACTATGATACTCCTATGATGAATTACACACAAACATACATATGTAACATATATTTGATAAAAAAAAATATTTAAAATCAGATTAAAATTTTAATTGATTTGAATCTGGAAAATTCAATCAAAATTGTTATTAAAATTTTAATTGATTTAAAGCTAGAATTTCAATTAAAGATTTGATTAAAATTTTAATTGATTTTTGGTTAGAACTTTAATTAAAGTTATAATTGATAAAATTAAAATTTAAATTGAAAATGTTGAAGATTTTTGATTAAAAATTTAATAGATATAATTAAAAAAAATAATTAATTTTAACAAAAAAATTAATTGATATAATAAATTCTTTTGCTGAATCGAATTTAATTACTTTTTTGATTGTACGTACAAATATTTTAATTGAAACTCGACTTAAGTTTTTTTCTGTGTGATTTTCTTTATATTTGGTGGCATGATTTATGGCTCTATATAATTTTCATAGCGCAAATAAAAATTAGATATGTACGGTTTTGTGTGTCTTAATACAGGGTGATGTAATAAATATCACCCTATTGAAAAGTGCTGCCATTTTTGTAAATGACATCGTATGTTAGTTTGGTTTTGACATTGATCAAGTAGACTCGTTCAAAATTATAATGAATAACAATGAGTTTCGAGGATCATTTTAATATCAGCGGCCACGTCAATAAGCAAAATCCTTGGTACTGTGGGACGAAAAATCTACGCATAATTCATGAAACACCATGACATCCTCTTGAAGTCACCGTGTGGTGTGCAGTTACGTCGGAAATTTTTATTCGACTTTATTTTTCGAATGTGCCATCGGTAACGCTATTACGGTGAACGCCGACCGCTATAGAGAAATGCTTACCGCAATTTGACGATAAGGATTTGAACATGTAGGTCCAACAGGACGGCGCCACTTGTCATACTGTACGCGACTTAATGCGCATTTTGAAAGATACGTTCCCAGCACGTGTAATCCCGTGTTTATGTGATTTGGCCAGACAAATCTCCCGAGTTGACTTTTCCGGACTTCTTGCTCTCGGGATATTTGAAGTCGTTGCTGCAGGCGAAAAAGAAATGAGTTCTCACTTTAAACAAAAGTTAAGGCAAAACAAAATCAGATGATGATTTTTGCCCCACCTTGTACTATAAATTTGATGTGCATCATGAAATATAATTTTTCCAGCTCATTAAACTCATAATTTATTTAACCCTTTTAAAGTGTATTAATATTTTCATAATCCATGCTCTCAACACCAAAAAAACTTCTATAGAACTCAAACAAAGCAAAATAATTTACAAGAAAACCTCTTAAATTAGCATGTTTTTAAATTTTTTCTATTGTCTAGCACAGTTATGGTTTTGAAAGAATCACCAGGAGATTGTCACAACAATTGCGTATCGAGTTTAGAGAAAATATAAATAATTTCCATTTAAAACCGATTCAACTCTTTCGTTTTTAAAAACAAGAAACTTCTTACTAAAGACTTAATATGCCCTTAACCCTTTCGACAACATATGAAGAGATTATGTTAAGGAAAATTTCCTAATACCCGTTTAAAAAGTGGTAAAAGTGTAGAATGTTTTAGTATTGGAAAGTACTAAAACACTTAAAATATAATTAAAGGCAGCAGATTTAAGAATTAGAAATTTATATTTGAACAAAAAATTCAATATAGGAATAAATTCAAAACACATGGCGCTATCAGGTAGTTTGTATACATTTTAAAATAGAAAAATTTTCAAAAATACACAAAAAAATTAACTAGAATTTAGATAAATTAAACGGCGCCAAAAACACTTTTTACCAATATTTAATAAAATTTTCCTTAAAATAAGAAACAAATTTTACTTAAAATTTGCTCAAAATTTCTAAATTATAGAAAACTTATTCTATTGAAAACTAAATTTTTATTAGAAAACTGTAAAATTTCTTCCCAATTTGTTCATACATTATGTTAAATTTTACTGTTAGTTAGGAAAATTTTCCTTGGTTTTAAGCAAAATTTTATTTTATTTAAGTGTATTAGATATTTTTATTTTTAATAAAAACTAGGACATAACTCCCTAAAAATAGGAAAATATTTTCTAACATCAAGTTAAATGGCACTTCTTTTAAGTAAAAATTAATCTTAAATTTGATAAAATTTTTTCTAATAACTATGCAACTGTTTCTATGGTAAAGGTAATACATTTTACAATTCTATACACTCATTGTGTAGGTATTTTTTCACTTTCGGAGGACTTCGGCTTTGTGAGGACGCTGCTTTCAACACAACAAATTAAAAAATTTAATAAATTGTGACAAAGTCAGATCCTTTTTGTAGTTAATTAATGGTTCTCCTTGAGAGAACTACAAAAATGGATGCTCTAAGTGACACACGGCATCTATGGCTAAGAAACACTGGGCCCTTTGTCTTCTTAAATTAACTAATTTAAGAAAATTGTTGCAAAAATACAAAATATCACAAATGTCATAAGTTTATTTTACGGCTTTAAGTGAAATATACAAATTTTAACTTTTTTATTATAAAAAAAAATAGTATTAGCGCAACGTAAATTATAGGAAATTCATTATGCCGTAATGTATATAATCTGCTGGCGATATTTTGTATTGCAGTCAGCAAACAAAATTATTAAATAAAAGCGCAAATTCGAAATTTTTTACCTTTTATTAACAAAATTTTAAAATATACTTTAAGCTACTTAAAGTTCAATATTAAAGATTAGAGATGTACACGGGCGCGATTTTTGACTCACTCTCTCGCACGATCATGAACTAAAAACTACAATCACTCACGATAATTTTTGTTAATGGTTACTTAAATTTGTTTCCTTTAATAATATCTTTTCTTTAAAATTAGTTTGTTTTAATTTATAGTTTTTTGGGGAAAAAATATTGAAAATATGTTAAACGTTTTTCAACAAAAAATATATTATTTCTCAAAAATTTAAAAAAATTTGACTTAAAAAAATATTTTATAAAAATTTTTAAAATTTAAAAATATCTGAACTAAGTTGCATGAATATTTTCCCTAGAAATAGTTCACCAGATTCTAAAATTAAATAAATTTTTATTATTACATAGGAAAAAATTTATTACTTTTTGTTTTTAGTTGCCTGAACTAATTTTTAGAAAATAATTCTTGAAAATTAGAAAGTGGTAGACTTAAAAACTGAATTTAAAAATGGTTTTCTAAAATTTAGTTATTTTTACTACTCGCGAATAAAAAATGAACACACATTAAGTTCAAGTACTTTCTCATTTTAAGTTAGACACATTTTTTGAACTAAATAGGAGTAAATTATGTTCTAATTTTTTTAAACTATACTTAGTTTTATTATATTTTAGTATGCAAATTTCTTAAAACTGAGATGTTTTTCTTAAATTTTTATTTAATACACTGTTTTTTTTTCCTAAAATCTAGAAATTTTACTTAGGAATGATATGAACTATTTCTGAGTATATAAACTATTTCGTTTTTACCCAAACATAGACATTTTTACAACAAAATTTTACTTAAATTGAGGAAAATTTTTAAACTATATTAAAGGAAGTTTTGGATTCATTTTTAGTTCATGTCTTTTGTTTAAATGTATTATCGAACATTAAACTTCATAAAATTTGGATTTGATACACTTATTAATACAAACTTTTAAAAGAGTATTTAAAATCATTATAATAAATTCCTACTATATCGTTTAAAAACACGATTTTTTGGGCGATAGTAAATGCTTAAAGTTGTGGTAATTAATTTTACAAAATTTGTTGCTGGTCATCTAAATAATATAAGTATTTTTTTTAAAAATATTAAGCAAAGAGGTAATTGCCACTTAAAATTCACTCGAGTGTTGCAACTGATACAATATTATATTGAGTAGAGGATAATTTAATAAACCCAACACCTTAATGAAAATGAAATCTAATTTTCTTCAGTTCTAAATTTAAATGTAAATCATCAAAAAAAAAAAAACTAAAAAGAATTTAGAGTTGTCATGATAATTTTAACAGCCCTAATAAATTTTGATATTTAAAAAAAAAACAATAAAATTGAGACAAATATATCACAAACCAAAAAAAAAAAAAACAATCAAACGGATGAAAGATGAAAACAATAACAAAACAAGCGGATGTGCATAATTAAGCGTTAAATGCTTTTAAAAATAAAAAATTAAAATAAATTGTTGCTAAGATATTGAAAATTATACACCCAAAAAATATCGTAGTATTAGTTATGGTCACCGAATTTGTGGCCAATCGTATTAAATTATATTTTTAGTCGTCAAAGCTAAAATATTTAGGTATCTAATTTAATATTTATATACCACCACATACGTTCCACAAAATTCATACGTTCCACAAAATTTTATTTGAAGAAAAATTTTACATTTCGAATGGCACCAGGGCGCTCAGATTCATAGTTCACGCTCTAACTTACTGCACCACAGCTACTTTTAATATACTTTGCTTTATTTGCTATTTTAACTTTTAAATATTTTATTTTAATTAATTTTTTTTAATTTTTGCCTCTTACGGGATTTGAACTTAGATACTCAGAGTACTAGGCTTCCTCTATACCATGAAATACTTATACATTTTGATGGCTAACTTAAATTTAAACAATTTGATAGGAAAACAAATACAAAGGGTGGTTAAATTTTAAGGGCCGATGTTGATTTTGAATAAAACACAAATCATTTAGGAAATTAGTGTCATTTCTTTTTATTATGATAATATTGTATGTTTCAATTATGTATGCAACAAAATATCGGCCAAATGGCCGCCGCAACCTCGGCGGTACACCTCCATCCGATGGTCCAAATTTTCGATGACGCTGAGGCATAATTGAGGTTCTATGCCGTTAATGTGCTGAATTATCTCATCCTTTAGCTCTTGAATTATTGCTGGCTTATCGACGTACACCTTTTCTTTCAAATAACCCCAAAGAAAGAAGTCCAATAGTGTCAAATCACATGATCTTGGCGGCCAATTGACATCGCCAACACGTGAGACAACACGGTCATTGAATTTTGCGCAAAAGAGCCATTGTTTCGTTAGCTGTGTGGCAAGTAGCACCGTCATGTTGAAACCACATATCGTGCACATTCATATCCCCAATTTCTGGCTTCAAGAGTTCCGTTATGATCTCGCGATAGCGAACACCGACGGCGAGTCGAGGTTGACGGCTATTCTGCCACAATATCGCGAACAACAGCAATGTTTTCCGCAGAACGAACTTGGCGAGCATGCACAGGTGTTTTCTCATTTCCTACAGAACCGATTTGCAGAAATATGTGTACAATTATCCCGATTGTGGACACATTTGGTTAAATATGCTGCTGATTTGAACGTCCATTTTCATAATAAGCCTGAATAACTTTGACGCGTTGCTCGATTGTGTATCTTTCCATGGTTCAAATTAAGTTAGTCTGAAATTTAGAAATGTCCAATGAAATGCAGAAAAAAACTTGACGTTTAGGTGTGGTTAACATTCAACATTGGCCCTTAAAATTTAACCACCCTTTATTATAAAATTCGTTTACAAATACAAAGCATTAGTTGCATCTAAAATCAATACAATCCACAATTCAATTGGTTCTATTGAACACCTTATTTAATGGTATATTTGATCAGGATAACCGTATTTGTAGTTGCCATTTTTGAATATCGACAATTTTTTTTTAATAAATTTGATAGATTGTACAAATTTCTGGTACATTTACAAATAACTAACTGATTTTACCGTACACAATTACTTAACGAATTTTATTTTTAAAATTGTTTCGAAATACCAATAATTGGATAAAAGGACTGTTTTTAGCTCATTTTACCTCTTTTAAATTCTTAATAAAATATTTTAGCTTTGATAAACGAATATAGGTGATTGTTAATAAAATAGGGACCTAAAAAATAAATTTTATTGATCTTGATCGAATGCTAAGCAATCTTTTCTTTGGGTGAACCAATAGTCCTACAAACTATTTAAACTACAATTTGTCGCAACAAATTTTTTAAATTACCAACATGCCGGAAAATTATCTAAAAAAAATATGTAAAAAATCATACTTGCAAAAAAATTTTACACCCTAAATATAAGTTTGCTATATAAGATAATCAGCGTCATCATTACTTAACCCTGGTGTGTTTTTAAGAAAAACAAAAAATTCTCGGTTCTGGAAGACGGAAAATCCACGCATAAATCCTTAATCACCGTTTGGTGTGCAGTAACGTCGAAACAGGTGATTGGACCTTATTTCTCAAAGGAGCCGATGGTAACGCTATTACGGTGAATGACGACCGCTATAGAGCCATGCTGACTAAATTTTTCTCATGAGATGGATGTGACGATCTGGATGTGGATGATATGTGGCTGCAACAGGAACCATAAAATCAAAGCCAACTCAATTTATTGAGAAATATTGAAATGGCAACACAGCAAACAAATTCTTAATCTATTGTAGTCAGTCATCCGTTATTTGTCCAATATTGAGTAATCCAAAATCATCTATATTTTTTCCCAATTTTCTAATAAATTGACACAATGTAACTTGTTTGAGTCTATAGGGTTAAGCATTCAATTTTCTTCTTGGAAGGCACCTGTCTTTTGTATACTCGTATTGTATATAATTGTCAACGTCATTGTCAAGATTTTGTTCATGCTTTTATGCCTTCTTCTATTTATTTTTCATTTTTTTCAAATAGTGTTAGCTTAGTGGGAAAAGGAGCCAAGTCCGTATATTATGAAAATGTAGATTTCAATGCAATATGATAGAACAAGTAGAAATACATCATCTGCAGAATAAATTCAAAATTTTTAATTTCTAGTCGTTGTGATTCATTGAGGTGTAAGTGGGTCAAGTCCAAATTCTGAAAAGGGGTTAAGTTCAGTTAAAAATTTTAAGCTCTCTTTTTAAAAACATTTGCAAATCGTTCGCAAAAGATACATATCACAAAATTTTAAGTAATTCAAAATATTTGTTGAAATACAAATTCGATTTCACACAAATTTACACAGAATAAAATTACAAAATTCTGTTTGTAATATTGAGCATCTTTCATACAATATTTTTGTAAATAAAAATAAAGTTTTTTTTAAAGGGAAAGGAATTTGTAAATACAAAAAAATGTTTGTTATTTTTTTAACTTCAATTTTTATTTTCAAAGAATTTTTATATGAAAAATAATAATTTACAAACATTTCAAACAAAAAATTTTTAGAAATTGAATTTTAATTTTAACAAATACTTTTAATAACTTAAAATTTGGTGATACTTTTTTCTGTGTATGTTTGACATGTTTGTAAATTGTTATTTTTCATATAACAATTCTTTGAAAACAAAAATTGTAGTTACAAAAAATAATAAAAAGTTTTTTCTTGTATTTATAAATTCAATTGTTGGCGCGTTTTTAAAAAATCTGTTTATTTTAATTTACAACAATATGAAAGATGTTTAATATTACAAACATAATATTGTAAGTTTTTTCTGTGCAATAAATTCGATTTCGAGTATATGATTAGTTATATTTTAAATAGAATAACCAAAAATAGAGTAGATGTAGAAAAAATCTAGATATAGCCAGGTAAAAGCTATCGAAAACTTGATTTTGTATTATAAATCAGGTAATTTACAACGACTGAAAGTTTGCACCGAATTGGCTCTGGAAAATTGGAGGAGTGGATAATCTAGATATTTCTATATATTATAAAATTGTGCTCTCTCAAAATTGAGTTTTAATTAAAATTTTATTGAATTTTTACCAGCAAAAAAATTTGTTATATCAATTAAATTTTTTTTGTTAAAATTAATTGAAATTTTCAAATTATTTTTTTAATTATATCAATTAAATTTTTAATCAAAAATCTTCCACATTTTCAATTTAAGTTTTAATTATATGAATTATAAATTTAATTATAGTTCTAAACAAAAATGAATTAAAATTTTAATAAAATTTTTAAAAGTCATGCATCAAATCGATTAAAATTTTAATAAAATTTTTGTTTGAAATTCCAGATACAAATCAATTAAAATTTTAATCAAATTTTCAATATATTTTTTTTTTTTATCAAATGTATGTAATTCATCAACGCATGAAAATTTCTAAACACTTTGTACCAATAAGTTCATAGGAGTACCATAGTACTTTTGAGGTCCCAATAGCACCATAAAAATTACTACAGGGTGCATCAATAAGTCTGTTACTTTTCGAACTTCCGTCGTAGTTATATGAAATACTGTACCACCTGTTAATAGACTGTCAGATTTTGATCAAGTTTCATCGTTTACTTTGCGCTTAACAGCTGTTCAAAACATACAACCTCGTGAATAGTGAATTTCGAGTACTCATTACACATAATTTTTTGCGAAAAAAAACCGTATGGGGACTCTGCACCATCCATTTCAATGGTAAAAAAGTGGTTTACTGACTTTCGGTGTGGTTGCACAAGTACAAATAACGCTGAACGTTCTGGACGGCCGAAAATGTCGAAAAAATCCACGATATGGTGTTGGCCGATCGAAGAGTAAAAGTGCGTGACATTGGTAATACCACAGGCATTTCATATGGCAGAGTGGTTTCGATTGTAAATGATCAGTTGGATTTAAGAGAGCTGTCTGCAAGATGGGTGCCACGTTTGCTCTCAATTGACCATAAACGTAATCGTGTGACGTGTGTAGTCTCAATGGCAAAATTCCATGAATTGGGCTACGAATTGGTACCTTATCCCCCACATTCTCCGGACTTAGCCCCCAGTGACTATTTCCTATTTCCAAATCTAAAAAAATGGCTCGCTGGAAATAGATTTAGCTCCAAGGATGAAATTATTGATCAAACAAATGCCTATTTTATGGACCTCGAAAAATCCTATTTTTTGGAAGGGATACAAAAAAAACTGTTTTTCATTCAAAAAGTCACGGACTTATTGATACCGCAGTATTTACAAAAGAATTTGTTCTCATGTTCCCATTTACAAATTTGAAATACCCAAAATTTCTTAACAAATTGTTAAATAATCAAATTTTCCTTTTCTCTAAAATAATTTTTCGAAGATTTTGTCTTCTAAGAATTAGAAATAAACATTCCGGAGAAAAGAGTGGCATCATATTTTAACAAATTAAAAATTTAACAATTTTTTAAAATTTTAAAATTTACCTTTAAAATTTTTTGATTTAATTTTTAAATCTGATTAAATTTTTAATGAATTGATTTGTAAAATTCTGTTTATTGAATAATTTTTTGCTTTATTCAAATAATATCAGATTTAGAGATTCATATTGATTTTTATTAATTATTTTCATAGAATTAATCAAATTGGTTAAATTGTAACAAATCAAATAACCAAAAATCTTTCCCAAACAGAATCACAAAACAAATTATTCAATCGAGTCAAAATTGGATCATTGATGTGAAGTGATTATAATTTAATAATATGAAATAAAATAAATTATCAAGATTTGCAATAAAACCAATACCTCATAAATTTAACTGAAATAGCTTTCAGTTATCGATCTGAAAAATCTATCAAAATTTAATTTTTTGATAAATAAATTTTTAAATCTGAAGCCAATTCCCCTTATCTGGCAACACTGATGTGTATACACTCTGATGCATACAAACACTTCATAGAATATGTTGTTTTTGTAAAGTTAAGCAATGAGTGCGGTTCTCTTTCTTAAAAAAAATTAAGTTATGACGCTTTTGATATTACATCAAAAATATTTTTAATAAACATTTTTTTTTGTTTTCTTTAGGGATTTGAGATGCAATTTTGCAAAACTTTTAATTGAAAAAGAACAAAAAATCAAAAAAAAAAAAAACAAATGAAATTTTTTTGGCAATAATTTTCTCTATGATCCTCTTTGGGATCATTGATCTGTACAACGAAAAGCAAAAACAAAAATCTTAATTTTTAACCACTGTTTTACTTTCTAAATTTTACATTTATTCAAAACGAATGCAGATCAATTCATTTTGCTATTTCTAACATCTATAAAAATTTCAGCGAGACTTTAAATATGCAGTCAGCAGACCTATATTTTTTAAATACTTATCGTTTGGAGCTGTTAAACGGACCAAACAAAGAATAAAAAAAAATCTTTTACAGATTTAAAAAATATTTAAAACCAATCAGTTTATACAGTTTTTTGTATCTACTGCAATCTTGTTAAAATTGGACTTATCCCCTTTTCACACGATATTTATTTTTTTTTTGTACATTTGAATTGTTTGCATATTTTGTGTACATTTGAAATTGTTACATATGACGAAACACGTTTTTATTGTAAACAAAAAAAAAAGGAAAACATTTTGCATCAAACAAATTGAAAACAGCAGAATATGAAAAAATATTTAATTTTTTTTATTAAAAAAATAAATAAATAATACTACGCAAGCGATTTCATCGATGGAATGTTATGTACTCAAATGGATTAACAAAAAAAAAATAATAATAGATCAAAATAAAAGACATGTAGAGAATACTACAAGAGCAGTATGTTATGTATGTATTTAATCAAACAAACACTTTTCATTTCAATTATTAATTGTGGATTTTTTTTTTCAATTTTTAATATTCAATTTTTAATTTTTATTTTTGTTTATTTAGGTGAACTTATTTATTTTGTTTTAATTAACTTGTATGAACACATGCTTTTTATTCTGTTGATGCTTGTTGGAATAGTTGTGAATTTCTTACTTGACCTTGTAAAGTTCAAAGAAATTTAAATTAAATAAAGCAATTTTATTTGTGTTTATAAGGATTTTAAAACGTAGGAATATTATGAAATAATATAAAATACAAATCACTCATACGACTAGGTGTCCTTATGTACTGTTTACCCATCAAATGTCGTTCCGATTGTAACACATTAAAATTTAGGTCAAAGATCCTAAAGTATATACATTAGACCATTCCGATGTTTGGTAATTTTTCGAATTTCGTGTAGAAATAGTTATCAAGATTGAAATCATTGATTGAAACAAATTTAAAGGATATCTTGGCGGTGCAATTAGCACTTTACTTTTAGGAGTTAATAAAAAAGTTAAGATTTTTTTAAATTGAAGTTTAAAAGTTTTGTAATTTAATGCTTATTCCGGGAAAAATAAGATTGGTGGCAATTCGATCAGAATCATTATTTGTTAGGATGATATTTTATTTGGAATAACCTATAATTCATTAATAAAACAAAAATATTATATTGGTAATTAAAGAAAGGAACTAAAAATAATTCAATTATCCAATTTCTGGTATTTCCAATCAACTTTAAAAATAAAATCTTTTAGTATGTAATTGTGTACAGTAGAATCAACAATTTATTTAGTGAATGTACTAGAAAATTGATACTATTCTATTAAGTTTATTAAAAATATGTCGATAATACATAGTAATACCGTTATCCTGCTCAAATATACGAGGGCGGATCAATAAGTCCGTGACTTTTCGTAGTTATATCAAATGCAACACTGCTCCCATCAAGTATCACCTGTCAAATTCAAAATGAATTTTTTGGACAATGAATTGATTAGTGTAAATTAAAAAGTTATACACTCACAATATTATTTGGTTAAAAACATTTTAAAATTCATATTAAATTAATCGCAAATACAATCAAAAAGAGGACTACTGATTTTTCATTATATTCAGCTCATTTTTTTTATTTTCAATCATGGTTTAATAATCGACAAAAAGTAGTAAAAACAATGGAAAGTCGTTTAAAATAACCATTAATTTTTAACTGACAAAACGTTAGCAAAAAAAGATTTTCGCGGTTTGTTTTTCAAATTGAAGTTTTTTTTTATTTGTATGTAATTACAAAACACAACATACACATATGTATACATATTTATTTTATATGTGTATATGTATGTGTGTATATTTGAATAATTTCTTGTGATTTTTATTGAAATAATTTTGTTTTAAAACAAACTATTTTGATAAAAACATAAAAAAGAATTATTTAAATTTCTATTATAAAATTATTTTATTATAAAATATTAACTCCTACTGAATCTCTGTAAACTTTTATAGTTTATTTTTTAAATGACTGATTCAAATAGTTTAAAAATATATTTCTATGAATTTCAATTGATTTTTCATTTAAAACTTTTCGTATTACTTTTTCAATAAACTACAGACGGTAACTGAAAATATATTATAAGGCATTTTCAAAAATAAGCCCCCCTGTTGAAAATTATCATATATCATAATTTTGACATGGAGGACTGAACTGATACAATTTTTCTTTATGAAAACAAGACAATATTTTGTCTGTAAATGTCAAAATCATGTTTTATTTGAGTTATAATTATTCATTGATTGTTGTCAGTATTTTATAGTTCCATAATTATCATAATTTTTGTTACCACAGTATGGTTACAGCCAATCATGTTATTAAATAGAAAGTAGCAATCATGAAATAATAACATATTCACTATAACAAAGATGGTAGCGACAATATTGATGGTTAGAACATATTTATAAACCAATAACTCGATTATGACAACCATGCCCGAATGCAGCAAGCATAATATAGTAACAGTGATTATGTTGCAATCATGTTTTTTATCTTCTTGCGGTTGGAGCCACCGACATATTTGTTTTAATACAAAATATTTTCTGTTGAAATCTTGAATACATTTAAGTGGCCGAAGATTTGCATTTTCTGCTATCCATGATATCATACAGTTGTAGCCCCTGAATCTTAGCATAAAAAATCTACAGGGCCAAAACTTTGGCTTACTCTGGTATATTCCAATCTATTAAATTTGTATTTGTGATTCTTTAACCCTTAATTGAGAATATATTTTTTAAATCAGCTAATATTACTCACACAGTATTTTTATAAATATGTGGCTTTCCATACCAACTGCCCCTGTACAGGAAAAAGTATACCGTATAACCTTACATTACTAAGTGTTCTACTTTTTCAATATTTCCAAAAAGTGGACGAGTTAGGTGGTTAAATATTGACCAATTTAACACTTATTTGCAGTATTTTAAGGGAACCACTACAATTTTATGCTTTAAGGATAATTTTCACCTAAAAGAAGTGCTATTTAACTTGATGTTTGAAAATATTTTCTTATTTTTAGGGAGTTAAGTTCTATTTTTTTTTTTTTTTTTTTTATTAAATCTTCATTTACATAACCGAGCCATTAGGGCCTTATGTGGTTAATTAAAGCTACTATCTATTTCTAAGTAAAAAAAAAATATCTAATTATCTTATCAATCTCTATCTCTCTCTCTCACTCTATCTATCTATCTCTCTCTAGTTCGCTCTCTCTCTATCTCTAGCTCTCTCTCTCGCTCTAGCTCTCTCTCTCTCTCTCTCTCTTTCTAGCTTTCAATATCTGGATTTTTGCAACCGTTAAGGCTAAAATTTCTTTTGTATCTTTTACACTTTAATATTATTTTAATAGCGGTACTTTAGTAAATTTTTGAAGTTTTTTCGTTGAGTTCTCGCCGAGTATAATAGTTATGGTGAATTTCATTTAAATCGGAGATGGTAAATCCGATAATCGCCTTTTTCTGATTAAGTTGACATGGTTTGACTCAGATATTAGAATTTTTATTAAATATTGTTAAATTTCCTACTAAAACTCTATTGATACAAAATTTCTATCATTTTCCACACCTCATAATACGATTAAAAATAACATATTCCATTTTAAATAATTTGTAAGTTAAATTTACAGAAAATATTATTTTAAAAAAATGATTACACTGTAAAACAATTTCAAACTTTTTTCAAAATTACAGGGTTCCGACGATTGATTCTTGTTAAGGAGACCAAAAAAATATACGTGTTTCGGCATTTTGACAGTTTACATCGGAATTGCATTTTAGAGGCGGTCAAATTTTCCCAGCTATGGCCTGTTCTTGCAGCATATCGGTATATAAAACCATGTTTTCTTTACATCTGAGGTGTAGGGTATGTTCTGCAACTTTGTAGATAATAGTATGGCAAATATTTTTGTAGAACATTTTAACCCTCTAACTCCCCCTCATAACGGAATTATTTTGCTTTATTCTAACAAATTGTAAAAAACACCACGAAAAAGAGGAAGGACGGGGATGAAATGTTCTACAAAAATGTTGGCCATAAAATTATACTGTATATGACAGAACACACTAAAGCCCAAAACTTAACACAAATACCAAAAACCAGACAAATTCAAGATTGCCCATCAAATTTCTAGTTACATTTTGGGATGACCTAAATATTATGTAGGTGATCCCAAAAAATTACTATTAATATGTTGGTCATCCCAAAATTTTACTAGAAATATGATGAGCAATCTTGAAATTGATTGGTTTTTGGTGTTTGTGTTAAGTTTTAGGTTTTGGTGTGTTCCGAGATATATAGTAGAATTTTATGGCCAATACTTTTGTAGAACATTTCATCCCTATCCTTCTGCTTTTTCGGGGTGTTTTTTACAACTTGTTAAAATAAAGCCAAAAAATGTGATTATGAGGGGGTTAATATGCTCTACAAAAATATTTGCCATACCATTATCTACAAAGTAACTTAACATACCCTATACCTCAGATGTAAAAAAACATAGTTTTATATACCGATATGCTGCAAAAACAGGCCATAGCTGGGAAACTTTGACCGCCTCTAAAATGAAATTCCGATGTAAACTATCAACGCATTTTATTTTTTTAGGTCTCCTTAACAAGAATCAATCATCGGAACCCCGTAATTTGTTTTTGTGTTAAACTGTGTTATTCTTTTAAAAATTAGTCTACTTACTTTTCATTTCCATCAAAAGGATTAGTATGTTATTTTTAAATGTTGATTAAACAACTGACAAATCAGTAAAAACAAATGATTACTCAGTTCAAAATAAATGTTAGATTTTTATCTACCGATTTGGTAATAATAAATTGTTTCGAATTTTTTTCTTTTTGTTTGTTTTTATCTGCTGAGTGCTAAATTTTTTCTTTACTATATGTAAAAATTAAAAATTTGTTTAGATTTGTGGAATTCAGTTGTTTGACATCAATACAATATCCTTTTTTTTTGGTGGACACTTAGTATGGAAAGCCTCATGTTTATATATTAATTTTATTTATTTAAACTAATAAAAAAATCGGTTTTTATTAGACTACATTTTTTTTTGATTTTTATCGATATTAATCTATCTATTTTACGATTTATGGTTTTCTTAAATAAATTATAAAATTTTGTTTTTATTATTCACCAGACCTTGATAACATTTATGGCAGCAATATTTTTTCCACAAAAATTTTCAAATTAATTTAAATATATACAAAAAAATTACATTGGCAATAATTGTTGTTTATAATTTGTTTTTTTTTGGTATAATTTATAATTAAAAATAAATTGTCTGTTTAAAAATATTAAAATTATTATTTCAACAATTACGAAAATCTTTTATTTGTCGTTATAGTTTAATGTTTAAGTCAATACTGTTGTAAGAGAAATTATAAACTTTTGCTTTATTTGCATTTATTTTAAGTAAATCATTTGTTACACTTTGAATTTATTTTTAACCTTTTCAATAATCTGACGTGTTATGCCATTTTAGTCGCTAATATTTAATTTTTGCTTGCCTTCTTAATGTTTTTTCTTGTTTTAATATTTAAAAATATTAAAATTCTAAATTTAATTTTCATTGTGTGGTTTTCATTCTCAAAATAAAGCTGTTAAATAAAAACTAATGAAAATACAATTTATTTGTGTCTATTAATTAGTATACGTGGATCATTAAATTTCTTAATAATGAATTTCGTATATAAAAATCATAAAAATTCGAATTAAAAGAAATTTTATATAAAAAATAAATAGTTTTACGTTTTTATAGAAACGAATTTTTTTCTATTTCACAATACAACTTTTGAATGAAAAAAAGAATAATTGCAAGAGTGGCGAAATATAAAAAAAAAACTTAAAATAACTCTTTGAGCGAATATATCGTTAAATAAACACCAACACACACGAATTAGTTTTTTGCCCATCCCAATTTATGCTGTAAAAGGTCGAAAATTTAGTTTCGAGTGTACTATTTTTTTATTTTGTTTTTATTTAAAAGATACATGCTTGCTGTATTATTGTATTCCAAAGAACCGGATAAGTTCTTGTTCCATCGAACCCTACTACTTCAGGTTCTAGAAATTGATTGTAAATTATAGAATTTTTGCTTTACATTGCGGTAGAAAGTGTTTTTGTTTTTTAATTTTACCTAAATTGTGTTTTAGTGCTTCTTTCACCTTTTTTTTATCTTTGTATTTTAAGTGTTTTTTAATTCCTCGTTTTTGCGACCTAGAACCTTCTAAATGTTAATCACCCGACTTAACGTTTTCAGTCCTTTCAACCTTTGTAATATCTTTATAAATATAAATAAAAAGAAATAGTATTGGTGACTGACTGACTCATTCACTCAACATCACCCAAGCCACTATAGGTAGGAAGCTGAAATTTGCTAGGATCTTGATAAGTTCCCTCTACCGCTTAGATATCCACTAGGACGGGATTTAAGAAATTCCTACGTGAAGGGGTAAAGTACCAGGAGAAAGAGGTTTCAATGGAGCGAAAGTCTAACCCTTTGCGACCTGCTCAAACTCCTGGAGCTAAGAAGTTGAAATTTGGTCAAACATCTGCTAGGACGGGGTATTTAAAAAATCCCACGAGAAGGGGCAAAAAAGCGAAAAAGACGGGATTTTTGGAAATTCATAACGAAAGCGGCAAAAAAGAGAGTCTACTCCTTGACGGTGTTCTTGCAGTTTGGGCTAACTTAATGGTAAAGTAAGGGAAGTGTGTTACGAATGGGGGTTTTAAATACGAAAATACTACTTTTAAACGGCCTGCGTGAATATTTCTCCTCCGCTGTAGACATCAGCTACACTCAAAAAAAAAAAAAATGAACTAGAATTTAGAAATATTAACTTATTTAGAGGAAAAATTGAAATGAAAACGGCGCCAAAGACACTTTTTACCAATATTTAGTAAAATTTTCCTTGAAATTAAGAAACAAATTTTACTTAAAATTTGGTCAAAGTTTCTAAATTTTAGAAAAATTTTGCTACTGAGAAATCAATTTTTATTAGAAAACAGTAAAATTTCATCTAAAATTGTACTCTTAGTTAGGAAATGTTTCCTTGGATTTAAGAAAAATTTTATTTTATTTAAGTTCATTAGATAATTTTTTTACTAAAAACTACGACTTAAGTCCCTGAAAATAAGATCATATTTTCTAACATCAAGTTAAATAGCACTTCTTTTAAGTGAAAATTATCCTTATATTGCTTCTATGGTAAAGGTAATATATTTTAAAGTACTTTACACTCATTGAGTGCGTATTTTCTGACTTTCGGAGGACTTCCACTTTGTGAGGACACTGCTCTTCACAAGCTTTTTGCTATGCAATTTTGTCTTAAAACTAAACAGGATATCCTGAAACGTAATAAATTGTGACAGTCAGATCCTTTTTGTGGTTAATTAACGGTTCTGCTTAAGAGAACTATAAAAAGGGACGCCCTAGGTGACACACAGCATCTATGGCTAAGGAACACTGGGGGTCCTTTGTCTTCTTAAATTAACTTATTTAAGGAAAATGTTGCAAAAATACAAAATATCACAGTTACATGAGTTATTGGAAAATGGAAAAGTCATAAGTTTATTTTATGGGATTTTTAGCTTAAACTTTATTTGACATGTACAAATTTAAACTTTTTTATTATTAAGTGAAAAAAATAGTTCGATAAATATAAAGTTTAATAAGCGCTACGTCAATTATAGGAAAGCGATTATGCCCTAATGTATAAAATGTGCCTGCGATATTTTGTATTGTAGTCAACAAACAAATTTATTACATAAAAGAGCAAATTCGAAATTTTTACCCTTTGCTAACAAAATTTTAAAATATATTTTAAGCTACTTTAAGTTCAGATTAGAGAAGGGCACGTGAGAGATTTTTGACTCACGCTCACGCACGATCACGAATCAAAAATTTCAATCATGCACAATAGTTTTTTTTAATTGGTTACTTTAATTTCTTTTATTTAATAATATTTTTTCTTGAAAATTAGGAAAACTAACTGGTTTGTTTTTAATTGATTGTTTTTTTTGGAATAGAATTTTTAAAATAATTTAAACGTATTCCAACAAAAAAATCCTATACCAAATTTTATTATTTTTTTAAAATTTGAAAACTTTTACTTGAAAAAAGTATATTTTATTAAAGTTTTTTAAATTTATCTGAACTAAACTGCATGCAAATTTTCCTTAGAAATAGTTCAACAGTTTCTAAAATCAAGTAAATTTTTATTATTACATAGCAAAAAATTTATTACTTTTTGTTTTTAATTGTCTGAACTAATTTTTAGAAAACAATTCTTCAAAATTAGAAAGTGTTATACTTAAAAATTGAATTTGGAAATGGCTTTCTAAAATTTAATTAATTTTTCTACTCGTGAACAAAAAATGAACACACATTAAGTTAAAGTATTTTCTCGATTTAAGGTAGACACATTTTTTGAACTAAATGGGAGTAAATTATGTCCTAAATTTTTTTTTTAACTAAACTTAATTTTATTGCAATTAAGTATGCAATTTTCTTAAAACTAAGATGTTTTTTCTTAAAATTAATAAATTTTTATTTAATTGACTTATTTTTTTCCTAAAATTAAGAAATATTACTTAGGAAAAATATGAACTACTTCTGAGTATATAAACTATTTCGTTTTTCCTTAAACTTAGGAATTTTTATTCTATTTAAGAAAATTTTTCTAAGTTTTAAAAAAAATTTACTAAAATTAAGGGCAATTTATAAACTATTTTGAAGGACATTTTTTATTACATTTTAGTTCATGTCTTTTTTTTGAGTGTAGGACGGAATTCTTGGAAAATCTTACGGAGAGAAGCAAAAAAGAAAAAACTTCTTTAACTTGGCAGTTTATCAAAACCGCTAGTTAAGACATCCACTCAGACGGGATTTCGGAAATCCCTACAGGGAGGGGCAAAAAGGAGAAGTTTCTCCCTTGATGGCCTGCACAAACCTCTGTGGCTTGGAAGCTGAAATTTGATACACCAGTTTTTGGAGTATAACCACTGGCAAGACGGGATTTAATCTCTTTGGCTAAAAATGCTTAAATTAAAACATGTGGTTCTCGAATATAAGCTAACTTACAGATAATACGGAATTATCAGAAATTCCTACAGGTAATCTTCTCTTAACGGCCTGCCTAAAGTGCTTTGTCTAGAAACCTAATATTTAAAATATGTTTTTTGAATTTTTGCCAGGGACGGGACAAAAATCTAGGTTCAAAAGGGTAAAAGAAGGGAAATAAAATACTACACAAGAGCAATAAAATTGAACGAGTGGGATTGAAACAATCAACGCGGGAACGAAGTGCAATAGAATGGGATAGGGTACGACTGAAATTGGAACACTAGACAAGAGAAACGAAATGGAGTAAAACGTAGAACTAGTGAAATTGAAATATTAGACAAGGGCAGTGAAATGTTATGAAACTGGTAGCATGTGGAAAAGCCGTGTTAAGGGGAACTAGACCGAATGAAGGAAACGAAATGAAGCGAGTTAGCCTGTAGTATATGATATTAACATATATATCGATTTCAACATATGTTTCTCCATTCAAGCGACTTATCTCCAATTTTACCTTTTTGGGAAGTCTTATCTTATAATTCTAATTATATTTTTTTTAATTGACGTGTTATTAATGGCAATAAAATTAAAAAGGATTATTAAATTTTTGAATTTCAATAATAACTTGGTAAAAATGGCGTTGAAAGGAAAAAATTACATCATAATAAGCCAGCCTAAAGACTTACATAGACATCCACCAAGACGAAATTTTTCAAAATTTTCACGGGGAGAAGCAACTAAGAAAAAACTTCACCTTAAAGCTCTGCGAAAACCTTTATGACTTGAAATCTAAAATTTAACATATGTATTCCCTGGAGTATTGGCCAATTCACAACGAAACCAAAATGGCGGTTCAAAAAGGGAAAACTCCTCCATCCTAACGGTCTGCCAGAAATTTTAAATATGTGTTTCCTATAGTACTTGGCTAGTATTTCTTGGAATTGGAAATTAAAGAGTGGCAAACATTAAGCTAAAAATTGGAAAGATTCCCCTTGAATGACCTGTTTAAAACCCTGTAAACGATATATCTAAAACTTAAAACAACAAAAGTTAAATAAATTTAATTGAGAAGGAGTATAGTAACAGCTGTTAAAAAAAGACGCTTCAGGAATTATTTATAATGGAAATATTTTGACAAGAAATTCATAATGATATGGGGAATGTGTTAGGTGAAAGTGCCGCAGTAAAAAATTGTATTGCTGAATTTTAACGCTGCCGTATAAGCATTAAAGATAAACCACAGCAGAAATCATAGCTAAAGTATAAGACGATAGACGAGTGAAACTGGTTGTGCTCTAGAAATCTCCAGTCCATTTTATTTTGCATCAAGAATTGTAGATTAAAAAGCTGTCTGCAATATGGTTGCCGTATTTGTTAACAATTGATCAAAACAAATTCGAATGAAAATTTATCAAACTTGTTTGAATCAATTTAAAAGAAATAAAATGGATTCTTAGCGTTGTTTTATAACTGCTGACGAAACATGGATCCATCACTACACACCAGAGACAAAAGAACAGTTAAAACATTGAACTAAAGCTTGTAGAAGTGCACCAAAGAAGGCAAAAACCAATTCAATCGGTTATGTTAAAGGTTTTCAGGGATTACAAAGTTATTTTATTGATCGACTATCTTCAATTGAATGTGAAAATTATAGAAAAACGTCCTGTTTTTTAACTCAAAAAAAAAAAAGAATAAAAAATTTTTTATCAAGAAAACGCACCATCACAGGGTGCGTTTTCTTGATGTTTTAAAAGCAATTATTCAACGAATTGAAGTACGAAATGCTTCACCACCCACCCACCTTATGCTCCTGATTTAGCTCCCTGTGACAAAATTCCTTGCTGGGAAACATTTCACCTCGAATGAAAATGAAAATAAGCGATTATTTTACAGAGCTCCAGGGAAATTATTTTAATCAAGGAATAGAATTGCTAGAAAAGCGTCGGCCTAAAAGTATTAAAGTTTCAGGAGATTTTATTGAAAAATAAAAAAAATTTTAAAAATCTATCTCTTGTTTTTTATTGTTAGGCTAACAACATTTCGAATGACTGTCGTACATATTGCTTAATTTCATCTTGCAATACACTCCCAGAAATATATTTTTAACTATTTGAATCAGTGATTCAAAAAACAAACTATAAAAATTTACAGACATTCAGTAGAAGTTGATATTTTCTGTTAATTATAAAATTTTCTGTTTTCTGTTTCTAAAAATAGAAATTCACATAATTTCTTTTTTTTTTTTACCAAAACAGTTTGTTTATATACAAAATTATTTCAATAAAAATTGCAAGAAATTATTCAAATATACATACACACAGAAAATAAAAATATATAAATCTGTGTGTGTTGTGATTTGTAAAATTGAATACAAGTAAAAAAAAATCAAATTGAAAAAGAATTCACGAAATCGATGTTTTCTAACGTTTTTTAAGTTAAAAATTGATGGTTATTTTAAACGACTTTCGATTGTTTTTAATACTTTTGTCGATTATTAAACAATGATTGAAAATGAACAACAAAATGGGCTGAATATAATGAATAATCAGTAGTGTTCTTTTTGATTGTATTTTCGATTAATTTAATATGTAGTTTAAATTATTTTTAACGAAATAATATGCATCTTTTCTTTGTACACTTAAGAAAACATGCCTAATATTAAGAGTTTATTATAAAATTGATGTTAATTTGGAAACTTTCGTCCAGACTTTGCCAACGTTTTAAAAATTATAATTTTGTAGTTGTCACAGCACTCATACTTTTATCTCAAAATTAGTTTATTGATTATTTCGCCAATATTTTTTAACGTTTTAAAAAACCAATCAATGCTGCCGTTAATAGAATTCCAGCGCTTTGCCGTTTGTATTTTTCTACCTGGGCAGTCTCAAAATTCATTTAACCCTTTTAAAATGTATATATATATATTTCTGATCCATGCTCAAGGAAACTTCTTTAGAATTCAAACAAAACAATTTACAAGCAAAACCCTTGAATTAACATAAATTTGTTCTTTTGTCATAAACAATAAATGTTTTGACAAAATAACCAGGAGATTTGCAAATTTGCGTATCGAGTTTAGATAGAATTTCCATATAAAACGGTTTAAACTCTTTCATTTTGAAAAACAACAAACTACTTACAAAAGGCTTAACACGCGCCCTTAACCCTTTCGGCAACATATAAACCTTTATGAAAAAGGCTAATAGCATACTTGGGAAATTTTCATTACCATTGAAATTTCATTACCATTCGATGACACTAGTGCAAATGAAAAAAAATGCCATTACCATTAACTTTTAATGTAAAAACTTTCATTACAAATGGTAATGAAATAGCACAAATGCATAAAAAAACTAATTATAATTTACTGAAAAATCATTTGTTTACAACGATTTGAAAATTACAATTTAAAAATTATCAAAGTAGCTTTTTATACAGAAAATAATAAAACAAAATATAAAATATACAAATTTTAACCCGCATAAATATTAACATAAATATTTACACATAAAATGACGGTTAGTAATGCTAATGGTGTCTTTTAATTGATACATTAGTAATGGTAATTAAACTCAAAAACATTGTCATTGATCAATGAAATCAGATCCGCAAATCATTACCATTAATTCAAACAATGGTAATGAAATTTTTTTCATTACCATTGTTATCAATGTAATGGTAATGAAATCATCAATTATTTTGTCCAATCAATGCATTTGTCCCATGTATGGCTAATAGTGAAAAATGCTTTAGCATTGGGAAAGATTTAGACAGAAAATACATTAAAGGCAGCAGATTTAAGAATAAAATAAAACTATACTTGAACAAACAAAAGGTGTATATGAATAAATATAAAACTAGAAATTTTAAAATTAACAAATTTTTTTTCAAATAAATCAAGGATGTGACTTTTATTGATCCTGGTCATAAACGGATAAATAAATACCATGGCAAATAAATTGGATTAAGTCAACGAACAACAGCCAGGTAGATTTTGCGAAAGGGTTAAACGCGGATTACTTAATCCAAAGATAATGTTCTTATATGTGAATTAAAAATGGATTTGCAAAAAGGTCAATAACTATATAAAGCAATGTAAGGAAGTGAAGAGACATTAGTCACATCTCAACATCAGTAAAATTCACACAATAAACGGGTACAATTTAAAATAAAATAAATTATGTCTCCTGTTTTTAACTCTAGTTTTTCAATTCGCTCATTGCTAGCTGATAGTAAAATATCTTTAGAAAATAGCGAACTATCATATACAACAAATACTTCTGATAGTCCTACGGATTCACAAACTTCACAAGATGCTAAACCTGAATACACATATAGCGCATTAATTGTAATGGCCATCAGAAGTAGCCCAGAAAAGCGTTTAACACTTAGCGGTATTTGCCAGTGGATATCTGAAAATTTTAGTTATTATCAAAAGAATACAAATGTATGGCAAAATTCTATACGCCACAATCTTAGTTTAAGTTCATACTTTGTGAAAGTGCCTCGTATTTTGGATGATCCTGGACGTGGTCATTACTGGGCCATAAATCCTGCTGTGGAAAATGTAACCATAGAAACTACTGGTCGTTTAAGACGTAGCAAAAATTTCATATATTCAACAAAAGTTTCTGCCTACGGTGGGCGGTATCATCATTATCATCCTTATTATACTCATCATTTTGCATCAAATGCAGTCTATGCCCCAAATCCGGAAGAAATTCATCATCAGCAACAACTCTTTCGCTATTACCAACATTATGGTGTATAACAATGTGGCAAATTTTTATGAAATTGTGTTTGTAGGTTAAGCGTTAATTAAGTTAAGAATAAAAAAATTGTAAATAATTTCTAGAAAATTTATTAATTAAATATTTTTAAGAAAAATAATTTATTAAATATTTTTAAGTAAATTAATAACAAAAAAATCTACTTACTTTAACAAAAAAAATAAAGAAAAGCATTTAATTCGATCTTAAGCACAGCAAATTGTTTTTTTTCTCATGAATAATTTTCACTCCAACTTTAATGGTCTGAAATCGTACTTTAAATTTTACAAAAAAAAAAAAATTTTATTTTATCAAAAATACAAAATTACAATAAACTCAAAATCTCATTTTTAAACAAAAAAAAAATAATAATGTATTGAGTATTAAATTTGCGTGAAAACGAATTATACTACATTTTTACGTAAAATTCATTATTTTTATTTTATTTTATTTATTTTTTTTTATTTATTTATTTGTTTTCATTTTATAATTCAGCACCAAGATTTAATCTTATATAAAAGCACTGAATACTAATTATAGTTAGGACAATATTATATATAAAAAAACATAAATTATACTACAATAAATAATACAATGTGGTACAATTGAAAAAAAAAATTATTATTTTGTCATTTGTAATATTCATAAATCAATTTTTTGAATTCTGCTGATTATTTGTAAATTAGAGGATAATCGATTCCAAATTCGTTAAGTTAAGAAACAATGGTTATTTTGTGCGAGAAATTCAATGACTGTGTTATCTCACGTCGTGGCGATGTTAATTTGCCGCCACGACATGTGATTTGATACTGTTGGACTTCTTTCCTTGGGGATATTTAAAAGAAAAAGTGTACGTCAATAAGCCAAGAATAATTCAATTATGTCTCAGAGTCATTGAAAATATGGACCATCGGATTGATTTATGCCACCGAAGCCGTGGCGAGTATTTGACCGATATTTTGTTCTACACATAATTGTCATGATCCTTCTATCATAATAAAAAATATATAGATAATTTTCACAAAATTTTTTGTTTTATTTACAATTAACATTGTGCATAATGGTTGCACCACGCTTTACAAAAAGGGTGGACACAGTGGCACACGGCATCTAAGGCTAAGGAAAATTGGGGGTCCTTTGTCTTCTTAAATTAACTAATTTAAGGAAATTGTTGCAAATATACAAAATATGACAGTTACATTTCTTGTTATTATTGGAAAATAGAAAAACGTCATGTTGACATTTAAAATTTTAACTTTTTTATTATTAAGTGAAAAAAAAAATTGTTTTAGTGCCTTCGATAAATATAAAGTTTAATAGGCGCAACGTCAATTATAGGAAAGGTATTATGCCGTAATGTGTAAAATATGTTTGTGCTATTTTGTAATGTAGTCAGCAAACAAAATTATTACATAAAAGCGCAAAATATATATAAAGCTACTCAGCAAAAATGAAGCTGCCAAAGAATCAATAAAAGCATCACTACTATGGCAAAGGCATCACTTCTTTTCTAATGGTTTCATCGATGAATTTAACATTAGCGTGTCATAGGACGGAAGTATTCAAATGAATCTACTAGCATTACTCATACTTTACTCTAAGGAAGCAATGACAATGCAATGATTATATATTCTGATGCATGAGTGGAGAATGTTCATATTCTTTGTAGTATTTAAGCTTTGATGAAAATTTAATTCATAAGAATGCAGAAAAATAAGTTTGAAGGAGCGAAATTTATGCATTGATATACAAATACTCTTTATTAAAACAAATAAATAATTCTGCATTAGTGAAAAAGCATTTTTAAAACATTTTTCAAAAATTTTTGATTAAATTTTTAGACAAATTTTAAAATATTTTTGGATAATTTAAAAACTGGTTGTACATTTTTGAAACATTTTCAGACAATTTTAAAATATTTTTAAACAATATTAAATAATTTTTGCACAATTTTAAAACATTTTTGGGCAATTTGAAATAATTTTTTCACAAATTTAAAATTATTTTGGTAATTTCTGAACTAAAACTGGAAATGACATAGTGTTAAATAAAATACATAATCCAAAAATGCACAGATTGTGTCATCATAAATATTTGAGGCTGAAAAATGCAAATGGCAGGCCAGCTAGTTTCAATTAAAGGTAAAAAATCAGTTTTTCTTGATTTTTCAAAACATTTATAAAAATTGCAAAACTGCATAAATTCTAACCATCATAAAATTTTAAACTAAAATATAAAAAATGATTCAATAAAAAAATTAAAAAAGTTCATCAGAACTATTTTCTCAATTTGAATAAATGCTTAAGATTCAAAAAAATATACGATATACTATAACTTATGCTTTAGAAGTAATGAAGAGTAGTATTTTTAGATATGCATCGGGTTTATATCCAGATCACTGCATTTAAATATGAACACATGAATGCTTTTGGAAGTGCCTTAGAATAACATCAAAAAATCATAAAAGAATGTCAACTGAAGTTTAGGAAGCAATGAAAGAGGTTATAGTCACAGAATGACTACCATTTATTTTTGCTGGTAGGAAAAAATTTAGTACTTTTTGTTTTTAATAGCCTGAAAAAAATTTTAGAAAAAAATTCTGAAAAATTAGAAAGTCGTAGACTTAAAAATTGTATTAAGGAATGGCTTTTTAAAATTTAGTTCATATTACTACTCGCGAACAAAAAATGAACACACATTAAGTTCAAGTACTTTGTCGATTTAAATTAGACACATTTTATGAACTAAATGGGAGTAAATTATATTCTACATTTTTTTTGAACTAAACTTAGTTTTATTATATTTTAGTATGAAAATTTCTTAAAACTAAAATGTTTTTCTTAAAAATTGATAAATTTTATATTTTTTTATCCTAAAATCATGAAATATTACTTAGAAAAGATATGAACTATATCTGAGTATGTAAACTATTTCGTTTTTACCCAAACATAGGAATTTTTATTAATTTCAAGAAATTTTTTCTTAGTTTTAATAAAATTTATCTTCAATTGAGGAGAATTTTAAACCTATTTTAAAAGAAATTTTGGATTAATTTTTGGTTCATGCCTTTTTTTGAGTGAAGGTAATATGCATCCAAATATAATTCAACATTTGTTGGCCCACATTGCCTTAAACAGGTAACGAAATAAAATTTGAAAGAGTTCTTATTTTTTGTTTTTCGTAGCGAAGACATGATAAAAATTTTATTATAAAAAATACGGTTTGAGGGATAATTAAGTTTAGCCTGGGCTTAACAACGGTAGTAATAAGATTCAAAGTGAAACGCAATCATTAGAACACAATATTTGTTTCTTAGGCCCATTATTATAACTTGCTGATAGCTAAAGTTAGGATGTTAACGGACAGATTATTAGTTTTTCGTTATTATAAGTATACTTTAACCTAAAAGTGACCGATAAGCTAAAGGTAAGTTGATCTTACTTTTAACGTAAGGTTTAAGCATTTGAAGTTGCCACATTTTCTGCTCTGCAGTGTAGTTGCCGTGTAGTTTTTTGACCGTATCTTTGCTGCTTTGTTTATTTCTGTGTTCGGCGTCGAAAATGCAAATTTTTTACAACATTTTGATCTTTTACACAATTCGAAGAAATTTTGTTTTTCGTTTGTATTTTTTGTTTGTTGTAAGTAAATAAATAAATAAAAATACGTCGTTGCCACTACGTATTTTAAAAAACCATTTTAGTTTGTCAAAAGTAATCGGTTTTTGCTCTGGTAATGCCATATTTTCAAAAAACTTAATTTTATTTTAAAAGGAAGTTGTAATAACCAAAAAAAGTTAAAGGTCACTTTATTCCTCACTTTAGCTAAAGTTACCTTTAACTAACACGCACCTTAAAGGCAAGTTATAATATTGGGCCTTAAACAAATTAGATGAATAGTAGATTAAACGCCAATTTTTAAAATTAGTCCACCTTAAAAACCGATTTTTTAATTTTCATAATTTTTCGAAAAAATCCCCTAACCGATTAACCGACAGGGTCAAATATCCAGAGAAACTGCAAAGATTTTTTTTAAAAAAAGTACTATGGCAACTCTGAAACAATAACTTTAACAATTTTTTTATTAATTTGCATATCCAGGACATAAAATTATTACCTCCCTGTGGGGTAAAAGGGGTCAGTTGAGGTTCGGGCACCTGTACAATGACCAATATAAGCTGGACAGGTCTAAAAGTACCTACCCCGTGATTGGTGAAATAGGGTCGATTTGAAAGTGCCTTGCGGGAGAAGGACATATCCCAGGACACGTCACGTGACTGGTTCATTGTGATAGGGACCGGTCACGGTGCCGGTTATTTTTATATGAAAATGACCGGTCACTTAAACATGAGCTTGTCCTAGGAGCGGTCACTTGCCCTCTGTGACATGTCAAAGGACAGGTCTAAAAGAACATGTCACATAACTAACCCCAAAGATCATATCAAAGAACCAACGCTAAAGATCATGTCATGACTCTTAAACCGGGCATGTGTAATGACTTAAGGAACCGCTCCTCTTTTCCCCTATCACGTGATATGTATTTTTAGAACCGGTCCAGTTTTCACCTATCACAGGACAGGTGGTAGCTCCCATCTGACCCCTTTCTTCGCGCAAGGTGCCTACTCTATAAATTATCTTTTTTGTAATTATTGTCTTCGCAAAATTTTTAAGAATCTACTCTACAATAGGGTCTTTTATCACTGGTTCCCTGGAAAAGGTTTAATAACTGACACCTGGAAGTCACAACTTATGGTTGTACTATCCCAAACCCGGTTATGTAACTAGTTTCAGAACTGGTTCAAAAGCAACCTGTTCTAGTTTGTAAGAACAGGATCTATTGATCTAAGTTTGACCTAAACTCCATACAAAAATACCCGGTTGTAGCACACAAATAAGAAACTATTCTCATGAAGTATAAGCTGTTCTTTGACAAGTTCTTTGGAATTTTCCTTTTCACTGGGGTTGATATTTTAAAGGCTGGATTAGCCAGACGTAAAACAGAATAGATGATGTTGTGTTGTCCTTTTTTTGTATTCTTATGCATTGACCATATAGCCAACGTAAACACACAACGAATGTCTATTCAAAACAGATTTACATTGTATGTTTACGTTTTGTATATCTTCAATGCATAAGAATGAAACAAAAAACACAACATATCTTCTCATCTTATTTAACTCATTAAATTTTCTATACAGAGGTACATTTACGTTTACATCTGGAAGATCTAGTCTTAAGTTGCACTTCAAGTTGACATTAAAGTAAACAGTAAGTGACGGCCCAGACGTACCGTACATATTGTGAAATACACTCACGATATTAATTCGTTAAAAATAATCTAAAATACAATACAGGTTGGTTGAAAAGTTTCTCCGCTCACCATGAGATGGCACTTCTAGCTCCAAACTTTTTTTTTCTCAAGGTGGTATTACTTTCCTGAGAACACATGCAAAGTTGCAAGTCATTCTGTCAATTCTTTCTTTGTTAACAAGCCATTTGAAGTTGACGTGTCATTGATTTTTTTAATATGGAAAAAATTGAATATCGTGCAGTCATTAGATTCTTTGTTTTGAAGGGTTTAAAAGCAAAGGAAATTTATGAACAATTGTTAGAAGTGTATAAGGAGTCCTTACCTTCAAAACGCACCGTTGAATTTTGGGCTGGTGAATTTAAAAGTGTTCGTACCAGCCTTAAAGACGATCCACGCGAAGGACGACCAAAAACTGCAACCACAGCAGAAATCATTGAGTAGGTGCATAATATGGTTAGTGAAGATCCAAGTTTGACTAAGCGTGAAATTGCTAATGCCATAGGCATCTCTGACGAACGAGTACTCCATATTTTACATGAAGAATTACGTATGATAAAACTGTTTGGAAAGTTAGTGCCGCAGAATTCCTTCGTGAAAAGCATTTTTCGTCGAATGAAGAGGCCATATCAGCCGTAGACGGTTATTTTGCAGAGCTTCCGGAAAACCATTAAAAGGATGGGATAAAATTATTGGAAGATCATTGGAACAAGTGTATTAAGCTTCTAGGAGATTATATTGAATAAAAAAATATATTTCGTAACAAAAACAGTATTCTTTCACTTCGAGCGCAGGAACTTTTCAACCAACCTGTACATATTAAATTAATCGAAAAAAAAAAAATCAAAAAGCGGATAACTGATATTTCATTTTATTCAGCCCATTTTGTTTTTTATTTTCAATCATTGTTTAATAATCGACAAAAGTATTCAAAACAATCAAAATTGTTTAAAAGACCATGAATAATCTAACAAATATCTCTAGAAATTCTAAAAACCTTGTCTCCTGATGTTTTCCGTAGGCAAGAATGAAATTCGGATAGTGACCAGGCTACAACAACAAATTTGTTATAAGTTTTGTCGGATCTTAGCACATTTAATTACTTCAATGGAATTAGTGTTTTTCATGATAAATATAAGTTCAAAAAAATATACATTTTAATTTCAAAAACTATTTCCTTATTCGCTTGTTTATTTTTTGTTTCTAATTACTCTAACAGAGTTCCCGCATTTTAAAAATTTTTGTAAAAAAAAAAAAATATGATGAGTGAAATTAACATACGATATTCTATGGCTTTCATGTACTCTTTGCGTACCAGCGAATGAAAAACGTGCCATGAACAAACTTAGTATGTTCGTTTCCAATTTTTTATTAAAATAGTTATGAATTTTAATTGTTCTTATAAAATTAAGATGTAAAAAAAATAAATAAATTGGGTCGTTGGTAAGGAGACACTGGAGAGGATATAATTTCTACTGTACTCTTCTCACTAAAATAAATATGACAGTTTTTGCAAACACCGTCGTACGTCGTTTTTTTGGACGCGTTTTCTTTCACAGTTCGTCGCGTTCTTATTTTCTGGGCCGACACTTTATATATATATAATTTCAAACAATCAAAATAAATAAAAAAAATGATCAGCTTGTTTGTCATCATGGGAAAATTTTTATTAAGAAAAGTGTTAATCTAAAGGCTGATTAGTGATAAAAACTTATAAATTTTGGCAGTAATTTTATTGCTTACCAAAATTACAACACCAAATTTACAAACACTTTATTCTAACCTTAACGTTTTAAAATGTTTTGAAAAAATTGCTATTAAAGTTTTAACAAATTTCAACCGCTATTTAAATTTTTCCGCTTTATTTGTTTTTAATTTTTAAATCTCTGCTTTAAATTTTGTTTTTTTTTTGCATTCTATAATTGTTAATAGTTTTTGTTTATACACTCACAATATATTTTCCGTTACCGACTGTAGTTTATTTAAAAAGAAAAAGTAATAATTTCAGAAAAATATATTTTTAAACTATTTGAATTAGTCATTCGAAAAATAAAATTTAAAAAAATACAGACTTTCCGTAGGAATTGATATTTTCTGTTAAATGTAAAATTTTATGTTTTCTGTTTCTAAACATACCAAAATAGTTTGTTTATATACAAAATAATTTCAATAAAAAATACAAAAAATTATTCAAATATTGGCACACACATAGAAAATAAAAATATATACATCTGTGTGTGTTAAGTATTGTGAAATTACATACAAATAAAAACAAATTTTCAATTTGAAAAACAAAACACAAAAATCGTTTTTTCTACGTTTTGTCAGTTAAAAATTGATGGTTATTTTATAAATAACTTTCCATTGTTTTTAATACTTTTGTCGATTATTAAACAATGATTGAAAATAAACAACAAAATGGGCTGAATATAATGAAAAATCAGTGATTATTTTTTCGATTAATTTAGTATCTATTTTAGATTAATTTTAACGACATAATATTCTGAGTGTAGTTACTTAAATTTCACTTAATTTGGAATTTTAATTAAAATTTTTTTTTTTTGATTATTTTTTTTTCTGATTTTGAAATGCAATTATCTGAATTTTATTAGAAATTTTTATTGTGGATCCTGCATAGCAATAATATAAAAAAAGTAAATTTTTATTTCAATTCGCGTTTTTCTTCTCAATTTTTAGTTACCCCATGGGAATGACGAGTCATTTGACTTTTAAAGAGCTGCCTTTAAAAACTATTCAATAAAAAATTCTTGAAAATCTTTTGTAGTTTTTGCGAAATTTAACAAAACCGCCACCGTCACTGGCAGTTTCACTATCTGGTTTGGTCTTTAGAGTTAAAAAGGTTTTCAATGGCCGGCTTAAGAAATTTTTCGAGATTTTGTAGTCAACAAAACTTTTGAATACACATATTCCTGTCAGGTCCTCAGTTAGTAAATTTTAACGATTTCATTTTGGGACTCTTTAACTTTTTCAAAATATTTTCACAAATAAACTTTTTTTTTTGATTTTTTATAAATTTATTTATGTACTTTTTTTGTAACGTCATAGTGCTTTTTCGAATAATACCTAGCCACGTGTTTGATTGATTGCCAAGGAACAAAATATACATCTAAAAAGGTTTTTTATTTAATCTCTTTGGCTTTTAGAATCCATTTTGTAATTATTTCAAAATTAACCGGGTATGCATTCCTAGAACAACTTCTGGAGCTAGTTCTAGTTAGTTTTATCTTAAATTTAAGTTTAGGTAAACGGGTTCGCGTAACATGGAATTTGTTGTTATTGAACACATTGTTGAATTAATGTGGTTGGGAACCGATTTCAAAGGAATTTTCCCAAATACAACCTTGCCTTGAAAAATATCAAATTAAAATTTACATTAATAATTTTCTTTTTTAAGGAATGCAAACAAAAATTAAAAATTTTGTATTATATTTCCTTAACCCTTTACTGACAGCATTTGCTTTGATTTATTAAAAAAAAAATTATCTGATCATTCATGATCTATTTCACTTGGTTAAACGAATTTAATTTTATTTTAGTTAATCTTTTTATACCCTTCACCACAGGGCGAAGTTGATTTAACGATGTCCGTCTGTGTCTTGAAATGGGTTTTCCGAAGACCCCAGACATGATGAAGACTTGATTGTTATATATTTCTGTTAAATGTGATCCATTTCTGCTTGCTATTAAAAATCAGCCAGATCGGTTGATAAATAGCTGAGATATTAGCAAAAAACCAGGACTACCTCTAATGTTTTCCGTAAAATCCCTTTTTTTATATGTATGTTGAATATTACGCATAACAAAAACATGAATTTCTTTTCTTTCACCTCTTCACCTTTTATACACAAACAACAAACACATACAAAGATTTGTCATTTAAATAAAAACCAAACAAATCCCTATTGAACGAAAACTGTTCATTTAACTCTATAAACGATGATTCCATATGGCCTTCATAGCTGAGTTGTCTAAACGCTTTGTCACAAATACTTTTTTTCTCTAAGAACGCGAGTTCGAATCCTACTCAAGACACAATTCAACTTTTTTTTTGTATATTTTTTTTTATTTTCTTAAGACTTTTTTTATTTTTTCGTTTTTTTTTTAACATTAAATAATTAATTTAAATAAAATTTTATATTAATAATTAAATAATCCATAAATAGGCTAAAAACATCAAAATTTGTATAAAAACCCTCTGAAACAAACAAATTACAAACGGTTTTATTTCTATTTTTTGCTCCGATTTAAAAGAATTTATAAAAAGATTTTTAAACCATTTTATTTCTCATATATTAAGAAAATTTTATACATAATTCCCCTTTGAAAGCAACTATTTTAGGTCATAACTTATAATAATTTATAAAAAAAATTTATAAACTATTTTCCTTCAAATTTTTAATTTTAAAGAAATTAAAAATATTTTTTAATAAAAAAGCGAAATAAAATCCCAAATGCAAATTTGCCAGCTAAATCAAACGTATTTGTAGAAATAAAACACATGCAGTTCTAGTGATTTCTTTTAACGATTTGTAAAAAAAATATTTTTTTTGGTCGAAAAAAGCTTTTTTTAGAACTATAAAGATTTTTGAAAAAAAATATGACAACACTGATTGGCATTATGATCGTGATTGTTGTTGTTTTTATTTAATTTGTTGAAATTTTTGTCTTTCACCTCCTCACCTTTCACCCTTAAACAACAAATCCATACAAAGGTTTGCCATTTTAATAAAACCCAAACAAATCTGTTTTAAACGAAAACTCTTTATTTACTTCTATTAACGACGTTTGCTTATGTCCTTCAATGGCTAAGTGGTCTAAGCGCTTTGTCACAAATACTTTTTTTCTTTTAGTCGCGCGATCGAGCCCCGTCTATTCAACTTTTTTTATTTTTAACACTTTTTTTTATTTTCTTAAGACTTTTTGTTATTTTTTTATTTTTTTTTTAACAAAACAAATGAGTTCAGCACAGTTAAGACGATGTCGGTCAGCTTTTCTGTATAATTGGAGAACGGAAAGAGGACATGTTTCCAAATAAGGTGCAAGCATCTTGGTTATCAATATACAACATCTGACCAAATGTGGGCGGAATCCTTGAATTGGGCGTGGCACAAAATAGATTAATTTATATCTTAAGAACGGTAAGACCGTAATTAAATACTTCATAAATTGGCTAAAAACATCAAAATTTTTATAAAAACTAAAATTTTAGAGCTGTAATATGACCTATGGATACGTCTTATATATCCAAAGATCGAAAATCTTTAGTAGAACATATTTGCTGAAAGTAGTTATGACCAAAACATACATTTTTTTAAATACCTATTTTCGGGAATCATAAATCTTCCCGAGTCCAAGTTTTATCACTTAACTAAAAGGTAAATTTCCACCTAAAGATGTCCGTATATAAATTTGTCCATTCCATATAAAAACTTCACTATTTTCCCAACCATGGTGAAGGGTATATGTATAAGATTCGGCATAGCCGAATTTAGCCGCTCTTACTTGTTTTCTCTAAGCTTTTCTTTGGGTAGGAACCGAAAATTAAAAAAAATGTAGAAAAATCTATATACAAAATTTAACAGGACTGACAATATTATTTCGTTAAAAACAATCTTAATTACATATCAAATTATTCTAAAATACAATCAAAAAGAGGACTACTGATTTTTCATTATATTCAGTGCATTTTGTTTTTATTTTCAATCATTGTTTTATAATCGACAAAAATAGTAAAAACAATCGAAAGTCGTTTAAAATAACAATTTTTTGGTTTGTTTTTCAAATTGAAAGTTTTTTTTATTTGTTTGTAATTAAAAAAACCACACACATAGATGTATATATTTTTTTTTCTATGTGTGTATGTATATTTGAATAATTTCTTGTAAATAATTTTGTATTTAAACGAAATAGATATTTTGATAAAAAAACAAAAATGAATTATTTGAATTTCTATTTTTAGAAACAGAAAACATAAAATTTTACATTTAACTGAAAATATCAATTCTTACTGAAAGTCTGTATATAAAATACAGACAGTTTGATTTTTGAATTACTAATTCAAATAATTTAAAAATATATTTCTATGAAATTCAATTGATTCTTCATTTAAAAACCAACTCCACGTATTACTTTTAAATAAACTACAGTCGGTAACGGAGAATATATTTTTTGAGTGCGGTGGATCGACCTATTTGAACCGATTATTCGGTTCGAATAATTATTTAAGTTATAAATTATTTGTGGCGACATTAATCGCAATAGAAGCGATTAATCGAGGAATCGATTAACCGAATTTAAAACACTAGTTTAATTTAAGGTTGAAGTTGATATTTTAGGCACAAACATTTTAAGAAAATAACAAATTTTGACTGGTACCACACTGAGACAAATATCTGCATGATATTAGTGAAAATTTGCATTTAGTCAATGAAGCTTTACTAGAAAAATTGATTGAAAATTCAAATACATGCAGTTTTTTTAAAAAATTTTATAAAGAATTTCGTTTTTTTTAATTAAATTTAAAGATCTTTCATTAAAAGCCAATATACTCTTTGTGCAATTATTGTAAAAATATTAAAATAATCTTTAAGGAATTAAGTTGGAGTTAGTGGACTAAAAATAAAATAATCCGATTGATTGTAATGCAATTAGAACTGAATTCTACATATGAATGAATTCAAGAGATAAATTAAATTTTGTATAAATTTAGCTTAATCTTAATTAATTCTTTTAAAGTTCTTATTTCAAGTCATTGACTTTTGATACTTAAACATTATTATTACCTTAAAAATGTACATCCAACTGGCAGTGTTATTCGAAAAATATTAAAGTCATGTACAAATTGTATTATATTGTTGCAAAAGTTATGATTAATCATATAATTTTGTTTTACAACAAGTATTTTTATTTTCACATTAAAATTTTTTAAATTTCATACACTGAAATGAGAGTAATATTGCTGCTCTATATCTTTTTTCTCTCTATATTTTCCATTTTAGAGATACATTTTAATATGATGATTGTGAGCAATCACACAAGTATGTATTTCAAATAATTTAATTTTTTTTTTTCAAATCTGTTTTTCTTGAAATAATTTGTTTAATATTAAGTGCTGTTAATGCTGATGTTTTAAAATTCTAAAATAAACTTTAATTCAATTGATTAACCATGTTGAAAAATTTTAATGCACATTTAATTTTTCATTTCAAAATTTTAATTTTATTTAGTGAAAATAAATTATTTTAAACAAATTAAATTGTTTTATATTTATTGTTGCTGTTTTATGCATATCTCTAAATATATGACGTCACTAAAATTTGTTTTAAAATTGTGTATACCTACACATTACAGGTGGATAGAATTTTGAATTGAATTGAAATTAAATTCATTTCTTTTTTCTTCTTTTGCTCAGTATAGATACACATTAAAAATTGTATAGAATTTTTTTAATCACTTTATAGATTATTATTGAATTTAACTTTTTTTATCTACATTTATTTAAAAATTTGATTTGATATTTGTTGTTTTCTAGAAAATTTTATATCTTTTTTTGTTTTTTGATTTCAATATCAAATATTTTTCATTTAATTTTTAAAACATATTACAATATTTTATCGCACACTCATTTTCTGGCTTTAATTTTACAAACTGGCCTATATGGCCATGATATGTTATTTTAATAGGCCAATATTTCAATATATATATTTCTTTTTTCAATAATTTTTTTCAATATGTATTTGTACTATCTTATTATTTTGTTTTTTTTTTTTTTTGTTTTTGATTACTTCATGTTCGTTTCAACGTTTGATGTTTTTTCTCCGTTCTATATCTTTCCGCACATTTGTGTTCAGTTGCAAGTATGGCCCGTGTCTGAATTTTTTGATCAGTTTTCCTCAATCTCATTGCTGTAGATTGGAAATCTTGTTCTATTTTTTATTATAAGGATGAGTTTATTTTTCTTCACAATTATATTTTTCTCTCATTTTTGCTTGTAGTATTTTGGGTTGTTTTACCATGGAAGCATAGTAGTGGTATGTGTATTATGTTTTAATTTGGGAAAACTTTGTGAGTATTCTTGTGAATATTTTGGTGGAAATAAATTTATTGTTTATATTCGCTCTCGCAGTAATTTTTGGATGCGAAGAAAAGGCAAAGTGATGTGTATATTTAATTATTAAAGTTTCGAATACTTTTACTGTCGAAAGTAGGTTTACAGAACCCCATGCTGATAATAGTCCATGCATAAAAATACAAAATTTATATCCAAATATCAAAGACCAATTTTCGTTTATTTTACAAAAGTCTTTTTGTTGTTTGCACATTAATTTTGTATTTTTATCCATGCATTATTTTGAGTGAATAATCTACACTGGAAATAAATTGATTGAAATTCTATCGGAACTACCACAATTTTATTTTTATTCAATAATTTTAATAAAAAAATAATATCAATCATTAGAATAGTGAAATTTTATTAAAAATAGAAAATTTACAAAAGTATCCAAAACATTATCACTTCGGCGGAAATATTGGCTTTTCAAACCAATATTAAAACAAATATTATCTTCTACATTATTTTTAGACAATTAACTATTTTTCGAAGGTTTTGTCATTTAAATAAAACATTAGCAGTAAAAATTAAATATTATTGGGTGTATAACTTAAAAATCCGGGATTTAGGCGTTTATTGTGGAACATTGGTACAATATAAATTTATTCAAAGTATTGGAAATCATTAGCTATGATATTTACCCACATATGAATTCCGCGCCAAAAAAAAACTATTCATTTTTTAAAGCCAAGAACGAATGAAGTCAATTTCGGATACCCTGCTCCTGAAGTGAGGAATATTCCAGTGGGAGCGTTCTGCATCGATTTAACACGGTGCAAGGTCTGGACTTTAAGACCGATGAGGCAAAACTTCTGAATTACTATTTTCGAAATGGTTTTTAATCGGTCTTGAAACATGTGGCCGAGCGTTGTGAGAGCATTGGTGTAAGTTCATGGTCGCTGGGTGGTGCACTGCACAAGGGCCCATGACCGACAGGGGCCCTTTGTTGAGAGTAGTAAATATTAATGGAATTTTATGAATTGTTGATCTGTTATTTTGTAAGTGAATAGTATAGTAGGTTTTTAAGATCATATCATATTCTTTTTAATTATTTTTATTGTAAAGAAACATGAAAATTTTTATTAGTAAGTTATAGAGAATAAAAATTGAGAAATTCCACTGAGCCAGCAGGAAAGAATACTTAGTATTTTCGGTTGGCGCTACCCAACCTTGTCAATATCCATGCTCTTCTTCTCCCTTTGTGGTCATTGCTTGTTGATGATTGTCTAACATCAACGAAATTTAACAATTTATATTTATCCTCTATATTTTACAGTTTTTGTTATGAACTTTAATTCTTTAAAGTATCAAATAACACAGCTTATATTCATTAACTATCAACATAGATTAAGTTGTAGATTTAATATGGATTAGGACAAACATTTGATATTAAATGCTTCATATAAGCTGTGTTATTTGATACTTTAAAGAATTAAAGTTCATAACAAAAACTGTAAAATATAGAGGATAAATATAAATTGTTAAATTTCGTTGATGTTAGTCTAATTGTGTTGTTGTTTACAAGTTTGTTAATTTGTTTCCTTACACTCAATATAAAATAGACAATCACTAACAAGCAATGGCCACAAAGGGAGAAGAAGAGCATGGATATTGACAAGGTTGGGTAGCGCCAACCGAAAATACTAAGTATTCTTTCCTGCTGGCTCAGTGGAATTTCTCAATTTTTATTCTCTATAACTTAGTAATAAAAATTTTCATGTTTCTTTACAATAAAAATAATTAAAAAGAATATGATATGATCTTAAAAACCTACTATACTATTCACTTAGTAGTAAATATTTTTTTTGTTGAATATATTTGTGTATTTTGAAAATGTGTAAAAAATTGTACGTTAAAATAAGAAAATTATTTGCATACAATTTTCTTTTTAAGGATTTCAATATATGTATTAATAATCAACTAAAATGCTAAAGGGGCCTTATATGAACAATCATGCTGTACAACATGTCCAGCATTTAATAATGTATCGCTTTGTTTGATTGCCATTACAAGAACAAATACACGGAGTCATGAAGCCATGCTGTACAGCATGCTTGATAGAATATTGACCGCTTGGTCAAGTAGAATTTCCACGCTCTGCCATTAAAATTCGTTTTTTTGACATAAAAGCATTGTTTGAAATAACGTTAAAAAGTACAAACAAGAATGAACCTACTGAGGCCAATAGTATGCATTAAGTTTTTCAAAAAAACTATTACAAATTTTAGCGACATGACAGAAGTCTACACAGCAATGCTATTATTTTACACAATTCTAGTGACCTTAGCAAGTGCTGTAAGACCATATAGGAAATTAAAAATAATTAAAAATTAAAAAACAAATTATTTGAGTAACAAAATATGCTAATCCAAATTATCCAATCTGGCAATGATTGCCATAGAAAACGAAATGACATCAAAATTAAATGTATCAAAATTAATAGAAAATTTTGCAAATGTAAGCACGTAAAAAAATTTTAATAAAATTTTTCAAACTTAATGATATTTTTTGTACTTGTCTGTGTTTTTTTCATGAGGGGCCCAATTTCATGTTTTGCACATGGGCCCTTGATGACTTAGCTACGCCACTGTGTGAGAGATGAAATATTAGTGAAGTACGAGCTGCAGGCCGTACTTCACTTATGATTTCTAGCGTAATAGATCTGTAGTGCCCAGCAACTTAACAAAATTAAAATTTTTATAAAAAAATTTATCAAATAGGCTTTGAATTTTGTATTATTTTCAAGTTTCAAAAATTAAATAGAATTTTTATTCTTTTACAAAATTTAAAATATAGAAGACTTCATTTCATCTAATCGCTATAGATCCATTTTTCATCGCCAGTAACAATTTAATGTAAAAATTACTTCTTTTTATGGCGTTCAAGCAGGATTTTGAACATGCAAAGTCGTCTTTCAACTTCTCCCGGCTTTAACTCGTGTGGTACTCAGTTTACTTGATTTTGGATGAATCCTTCTGCTTGCAAACGTTTTGAAATTGCTGCTGGAGTGACTTGCAATGATTCTGCAAGTTTTTCTTGATTTTGCCAACAATCTTCATCGAGTAATGCCTCAAATTCATAATCTTGGAACTTTTTTGACTGATCTGAGCGGTCTTCATCAAAATCACGATTTCACATTGAAATCGATGGAACATATTCAGGATAAGCTTCGGTGAGTAATCGATGTGTGTCAGCTGAACTTTTTTTCAAATTGAAGAATTAAAGCAAAACTTCCGGCAAATGATGCTTTCTTAAAACAAAATTCGACATTTTTGAAGTAATAAAAACTTGTATTGTTTACAATGACTAAGTGAGAATAAATGACAGATATTTACCCTCCAAAATGTCATATAAGTTATTAAAGACACAACCCATTTGTAAAGCATACGCCATCTGTTGTAAATATCGCATCTGAACTACTGGATCGTTTTGAACATGTCAAACATGATAGGAGGAGAAGAGATTTCAAACTCCATTTTGCATTCACCCTGTAGCAACGAAAAGTCAAATAGAGCGTGTCAATGATAACTATGACCAGGGGAAAAGTACTATAGGGCTTGTAGTTTCTAAATTAAGGCTCGATGATTAAAATTTTGACTTCACGTAGGGCTGTAGGCAAAATCACATAAAGAAAATGTCACAAGAAGAGAATTGAAAAAACACCCAAATAAAAAATTCTCTCCAAATAAATGAAAAATGGACCGAAGAGCGAAATAGGAGGATTCACCAAAAAAAAAACACGAAAAAATGCAAAAAATATTATTAAAAATTACCTCAAATACTACACACACAAAAGAATTAACCAAATCGGATACTTTTCTAAAAATAATGTTAAAAAGGAACTTTTTATTTACCCAAACTTAAAACAATTACACAAGAGACTTTATAGAAAACTCTTTTAAGTTGCACCTTAACAGAATGTACAATTTATTCAATTAATCAGCAATGCTGATTTTGTTTACAAAATGCTGTTATCGAGTTTTTGTTATATTACCAACTTCTTGCTGGCGAGATTCAGTAGAATATGCGATCATTTTTTAGATTCCAGTCTTTGCTAAACTTACTATTAGTTGTAAATGTTTGTCGCCAGATGGAAATGCTGTATGCAGAGTAGGTTCTAGTTTTTTTTTACTGCTGAAGCTGGAAGAAACACCAATGCAACATAAGTAACAGGGAAGAGTTGCCATTGATGGCAATTGTTTTTACATTTCATAGCTGGCATATGGGAATTTATATTTTTTTTTACGAATAAATGGAAATTGATGAAGAGAATTTCCATAACAATATTTAAAGAGCTGCTAACACAAAATTATTTTTAGCGATTTACCAATCATGATCATATTATGATCATTGAGTATAATATTTTTCACACCAGATGCGTCTAACCCATATTTTCCTCTGCATGTGAACAATGTTCAGAGAGTTGTCTTACCATTGAATGATTTTGAAATTAGTAAAAATTGATAAATATAAGTTTAACATTTACAAAAAAATCAAGTTTTAATTTGAAATTTTCTTTGTTTATTTCAGATAGAGAAGGCAGCATGACAAGTGACCTTTCCTTTTGGAACCAAATGTTCTCCAAAGCCAAATCGTCAACTATCGGTAAGAAAAATTCTGACATCATGGCTCTATAGCGGTCACCGTAATAGCTTTACCTTACCTATTAACGTAACTGCACATCAGACGGCGACTTTGAAGGTGTGTAATGGTTCTGCATGAACTATGTGTGGATTTGCTTAAATTAAGATTTTCAGCAATTTCAGTTAGGGTTTTCACTATATTTATTGCACCATAATTTTTTCCGCTTTCCGAGATAAGATCTAAATTGTATTGTGGTGTTAATACTGTTAAGCAAATTCCACTTTTCCAAAAAAAAAAAAAAATGAAGAAAGGGGAATGGGAAATAAATAAAAATATATATGTCTTAGTAATTGGAAATGCACTCTACATGTAGCGTGTGGCAAAAGTACTTAATTTTTAAAAACAAATATTAATGTTTCCAAGTCTGGCACAAAAGGTGCAACTGATTTTGTCACTTTTAGAAGCTAGATATAGTTGTAGGAAAATTTCGTCTTAACTCAATTAAACAACGATTAAGCTTTTATCAGCTTTTTTATTTTAAGTTGTGAGACTCGAAGAATGTTGATAAAGGTTGTAGTACATTAGAAAATACACTCGATTCCGCCAGTGGCTAACAACTATTTTTGTATATTCTTCATTATAACAAAAAATATAATTTTCCTATTTATTCAGAAAAGGAAAGTTTTTAAGACCATGAATCCAACAAAGAATATTTTACATAAACTTTACAATTTTATATTTTCCTAAGGAATTTAAATTATTTAAAAAAAAAATATTTGTTTATTTATTTATATATTTTATTTAATAAAATTTAGATACAATATTTGAAAAATAAAATTTATTTATCATAAAATACATTTTCTAAATCCATAAATGTTAAAATTGTTCTTGATTGATTAAATCAAGTATAAAATTGTCAGAAAAATAAAATATATTTTATTATTATTTTTCTGTTAGGTCGAAAATATATAAAAAAAAAAATTAAAATAATATTTAATGCCATCCATAAGCCATGAGAATTAATATAATTTTGTTGTGTTTTATTTATATGTATGTGGGATTTTTTTGATTCGCAAACACAATTTCCACTTAAAAATTTATATAAAAAAATGTTTAGGGTGGCAGGGGGAGCGTTCGCCATTGGGAGACATATGTCACCCAGGATTTTGTCTGTAGTAAAATGAGTTATTAAATTGTTCTGAACTACAATTTTGTGTAGTTAATCAGCAGATCTTATGCCTCCAAATTCAAGAATTATACTTTACAGGTTGTCGTAGAGAGAAGTGTTCTGTTTGCAAATTAATAATATTATTTTATAAAATTAACACATATTTGTTTTTTTAATTAATTGGAAATATATAAAATTATGTGGGCTGTTGGTCATGGGGCACATACGCCAAACCACCAGGAAGGGTGTTATAGGTACCAGTCGTCGGATTGTTTTTTTTATATGAAATGGATCGGTCACTTTAAGATGGCTTTCCAATATGTTACAAGATTACATTATGTTGAGTTGGCTAGTCAAAAACATCGCAAAGATTATTTGGATCCCTAGCGTTACCAGATAAGAAACTATAACCCTCACGTTAGGCCAGACAGACAGACGTGATAGCATTAAGAGTATCCAACAGTATCTTATCTTATCCAGGAGTATTTGAATTCTGTTTGTGGAAGTTTCCTCGTAACCTCAGAATACATGGTCTCCCAAATAACTTACCATGGAGCGCCTAAGAGCAGTGGCGCATGCTTTGCTCCACCGTCTCCCTGTCGCCCGTTACCCCATACACTCACCAAAAAAAGTCTGTAATGGCAACTGAAAATTTTGCTGTTATTACGGGAAATTTTGCTAATTTGAGCCCAGCGGTATTTTTTGTTATTCTTAGCTACAAATGTCTGCTGACGTGTAGTACAATAAATAATAATAAAAGTTTTGTAAAGTGAAATTTAAAATCGGTTTGCTAAAATCAGCAAAAAAAAAATTACTTAGTAGTATTAATATTTGTACAACCAAATTAGTACACAAAATTGGTAAACGCTACTAAATTTTAGTAAATTGCTGTAAACTAAATGAATTGTACAATATAGAAACATTTTATTTTTAAAAAAATTAAAAAAAAATGCACTAATTATTATCAATTATTTTTAAATACACTTGCTAATTTTTTTGAAATTGCACTTCGAATTCGAATATACATATAAGGTCTGTTCAACGTACGTTACCGCGGGCACCCGCGGGAACCCAATCTTACCAGAAAGCGTTTCTTGTAACAAAAATTGGGTAAATGAGAGCGTTCATGAGAGAGTAATTTTGTTTCTCTTTTTACCAGAACTTACCCGTACTTTTTGTTTGGGTAAAATGGTAAAATTGTCAAATCATCAGCTGCTGCTAATAAATTAACTGTTTTGCATTTTTGAAAAAAAATTAAAGTTAAATAAAAGTTTACTGTAAACAACCCTACAAGAAATTGATGACTGAAACTAACACATAAACAAAAAAAAAAAAATATCTGTCATTTCACTCTTGCATATATGAAAGAGTGAAACAACTAATATAAATTGCATTTTTTGTTGTTAAAAAAATAAAGTTTCGGTCAAGTTTTTCATATTTTATTTAAGAACTTGATAGAAACTTTGTTCTACGCATTGACGGGTATTTCCGTCAACACTACCAGTCAAATGACCGGTCATATAACCGGTCGTATTCTTGTAGGGAACTTTTCCTTCTTAATTATGAAAAATACATTTGAAAATGTAAATAGTATTTGCCATTTCAAATATATTTATTAATTAAGCTATTTTTTAATATGAATAAATTTGACGTTTATTTTTGGGTATGAAATGTGGTTTTGTGCGTTCGCAGTATTTTGGGCATTTTTATGGTTTTGTGAGAGAATTTTTTGCTTACTCTCATTTACCAGACTTTACCCAAAATTTCCTCGTACAGACCTATAATTTGTAATTTTTTTTATTGAGCAACATTTTTTTAAAAATATTTTTACAAAAACAAAAAAATAAATCAAAGGCTAAAAAATACTAAAAACATTAATGAATTTGTCATTTTGTTTTAATTTTATAATTTTTGTTTTGAAAATATTTGTATCAAATTTTTGAATTTTAAGGTCAAATTTTAATTGTTTTAATTAAGTGCATATTTTTAAAACTAAAAAAATTTTTAGTACCATTTTAAGTAGATGCCCTATTTTTGGACATGAGTCGGTTGTAGAAAGTATTTTCACTTCCGACCCCCTTTTCCAACCTATGTAACATTTTAAGGCAATTTAAGTTTGTATGTATAAGTTTTAATTATGAGAAGTAACACTTCTTTCAATATCCACTTTTTTAAAATTAGTAATTTTTTTTGATGATTTTAGCAAATCTCTAATTTATAAAAATTCTCTGATTTATAAAAAGTTAATAGTAAAAAAATTTACTTAATAATAGTTTTTTTTTACTAAAAATTAGTACAAAAATAATAAAGTGGGATTGAATACCGTTTACAAATTTTTTACTAACGTTTTTTTCTGAGTGAACAACGCAAATGCTCTACCATACATATTAGCTGCACAGAGAAATAGATTAAATGTTTTCCTGATACAATTAAAATATTTGGTTTCAACCTTTGAGGTCTCAAATTGAAATATTTCCTAACGATACGTGCAATTCTCTAAGAACATTAATCCTTCATGATCATAGGTTTCGTATTAAATACACCACTCGAGATAAAGTTCACAATATTATTTCAAATCTATCTCCGTGTAAAAGTACAGGCCATGACGGTATGTCACCCAAAACTCTTTTAAGCTGTATAAATGATTTCACGCCTTATTTAGTACACATTTTCAATAACATGGCAAACAAAGCAATATATCCTAATATTTTAAAAATACATAAAGTTGTGCCAATTCCTAAGCAAAAAAATTGTACTTCTGTGGATATTTTTAGACCAATTGCAGTCTTGCCTGTCATTAACAACGTATTTGAAAAAGTTTTGCACTCTCAAATTTCCAATTATATGTATAAGGAGAATCTGCTCAATAGTTTTCAGTATGGATTCAGAAAAGGATGTGGTACGGAGGAAGTGGTTGTAAATGTTGTTAATTGTATCTGTCGAGGCTCGGATGAAGGTCATAGTGGCGTAATGGGTATATTTTATGATTTTACAAAAGCATTCGATCTTATAGATCATGATATCCTTATAAAAAAAACTTAAATATTACGGATTTTGGGGTAAAGAACTGTCTCTTATTAAAAATTATTTAACGAATCGTAAACAATTTGTCCAAATTAACTCGAGTAAAAGTTCTTTTGGTTTAGTTAAACATGGAGTCCCTCAGGGCAGTGTATTGGGGCCGTTATTTTTTTCAATTTATATGAATGATATTCATAATCTGGATCTTACTGGCCAACTTTTTATGTATGCAGACGATATTTGTTTAATCTACCCGTATAAACATGAAACAGCTGTTAAAGCTTATATGGAACGAGATGCTTCCTTACTTTTTGAATTTGCTAGAATCAACAAATTGGCTATAAATGCTCTTAAAACGAAATTAATAAGATTCAAGCCTTACAATAGTCAGGTTAATAACTTCAGCATATTTGTAGATGGGGAAAGAATAAAAGAAGTAAGCTCTGTAAAATACCTAGGTGTTTTTTTTGCAAAAAAACCGTACTTAGAGTCAACATATCCAGCATCTTAAAACAAAGACAGCTCAAGCTGTAGGCTTTTTGTACAAATTTCAAAACAAATTAAAACAGGATACGAAACTTTTAATTTACAATGCATTGATACAAAGTCATTTTAATTATTTTGCAATTTTATATGGATACAAGAATTGTGTTGAACTTAAATCTCTTCAAAGGACTCAAAACAAAGCGTTGAAGGTAGTTGCAAATCTCCCTCCAACATATTCAACTATAACCTTGTACAAAAATGTATTCAATTCTATTTTACCGATACATGGACTGTATAAATACCAACTATTATTATACGTTTTCAAGTGCATTATGTATTGGATATCACACTCTGCAGTTTTTTAGAAACCAACATACATTTAATACACGAAATAACAACAACTTAGCTACCGCGTGGTATAGGCTGGAATCAACCAAACAGCGAATAGAATATATGGGTAGTCGTGAATTCAACAAATTACCAACTCGCCTCTATAATGCCATAATGGTGCTGAGGCTTTACATATGTATTTGATAGTAAAATATGAATAAATATTTCACAAAATAAAAAAAAACCGAAATTCTGTTGCATTAATCAAATTTTGGTTGCGACAAACAAATATATAGATAGCTCCAACCAAACCTTTCGGTTGGCAAGAAATTCGGTTATTACAATGAATCTGTTTTCTTTGTGTGGGTTAATAGCAAAGTTATATTATTTTGATTTTCAAATAAATACAAAAGAAAGAAAAACAAAAGGACAAAAGAAAAACAAAGACAGTTAAAGAAAAAATGGAAAGCTACAAAAAATACTTTGTAACAATTTAGTGGTATGCCCTCGAGTGACCGGTTACGGGATATATGAATTTACTTAAAAATGTAAATGTAAATGTAAATTGAAATTGAAAATTTGTTTTTTTAATAAAAAAATACAAATAAAATGCAGAAACCACAATAAAAAATCAGAAAAAATTAGAATAAAAAAATTTCAATTAAATGAAAAATACAAATTAAAAACTTTCTAGTTTTAATAAATTATTTTATTGCAGTCAGATCAGAGAAATTAACCTTTTCTAAAGCCACTTTATTGATATGTGCTAAATCTGTCCTGTTTTTACCGGTCACGGGACAAGTCATTGTTCCGGTTTTCGCGGGATAGGTACTTTCAGACGTGTTCTATTTTTACCAGGCATATAATAGCTACTCGAACTGCAACTGATACCTATTTTCGCACTGGGTATATAGCTAACAAAATATCAACTCGGCGAATTGACTCCCTCGGTGGGGCAGATTAGCTAATTTAAGTAACTTTGAAATAGATAAAAAGAGAATTCGAAAACATTAAGTTAATTTGCGTTTTAAATATAAAAATTAAAGTCGAGTTATATACACAGAGAAAATAGTAATAATGAAATCAGTTATTATATCATATTAAAGTTTTTTTCGTACATTTTTAAATTAAGTGTGAATCTTATTAAATTAAATGTGATTCTATTTAGTTAAAATAATTTTTTTTGTATTTAAATTAATATGTGAGTATTTTAGATATTTTTTTCGCATTTTAAAAATAAGTAGAAACTTGTTTAAATTAAAAAGAAAACAAATTTAAGTTGATTTAAAAGCTGCTTCTTTTTGATTTAATGTTGTTTCTGCTTGATTTAAAATTTTTTTTCTGTGTGTAGGTTTTTGGATAAAGTAACGACATAACATTGAAACAAAAAACAAAATTACGAATGCACCCCATTCTACCCTCTACTAAATGTTTGATATAAAATATTACAATATTTTATTTATGAAATGTTTATTAGACCATGAGTCATTCCAAAATATTAACAACATACTAATGCTTTTGGGTTAAAAAGTGACAAGATAAGCAAAAGTATGTGAAAATTTGTTTGCAGATAAATAAATGATATATTAAAACAGCCACAGATTGTTATTATTTTATATATTTATTTTTATTTGTACAATACCATCAGCATTGTGTGTAAAACAAAAATGACTTGATATATTACCAAAAAATATTTAATTGTTAATGAAAAATAATTATTTACTTGACGATGCCAACAACCTTTAAAAGTAAACAAATTAAAATTTTAATACAAATTTTGTAAGAAAATTTGTTCTTAAATGCAAAATTCAACAACCATTAACACCACACCACCAGAACCATCTATATTAAAACAAAAACCAGAATTAAGACAATTACTAGCGAACAATACCAACCATGAGATACCCTACACTGGACCTGGTAATACTTTTTTATTGCGTGGCAAAAGCCACCCTAAGTAGTTTTTCTTTTAAATCCGTTTTTCCACTTAAAACCTTAAAAATTTAGAAAACTCTTATTTCAAAAATGTCACCACAGATTTACCGATTTTTTTTTCTTTACCCCAAGACGACCACCAGCATGCTCAAAGCCAATTCTTCAATGTTTGTCTTAACTTTGTGAAATTTTCCATATATAAGAAGTTTTTTTTAACGATCTTTCATAATCGGGCATGTTCTGGAATTAATGCGAATTCAAATCCGCGTGAAATTGAATTTTAAAAGTTTTATTTGATTTGATTTCATTTAATGACCACTGTACAATCATAATTCATTGAAATTTTTAACGAAACTAAAAGAAATTGACAAAAAAATTTTTTGGGAAATTTCAACTTTCAGCTAAAAGCAAAATCCAATACATGCCCTAAAAGCTCGTTTAGCAATCATAGACTAAAAATAGTTGGTAGCTTAAATTAACTAAAAATGTAATTTAAAATAAATGAAAAATCATTTAAAAACAAGTCTACTATTTTAACTTTTCATTGACATCAAAAGAAGTTATCATTTATAAATTAACTAACAATATCCGTAAATAATAAATGATTGTACATTTATTTAAGCAAATAACCAAAAATCCGTAAATACAAATTATATTTCCTTTATTTATTTCATTTAAATGTAAACTAATTAACTACAAAATCAGTAAAAAGTAATGGCTTTTCCCTCAAAAAAAAGGCTACAAAATACGTAAAAATCCGTTTTATAAATGTCATACAAATTAACTAAAAAGTTAGTAAAAATAAACAAATTTTCATTTATTTCGTTTATTTAAATAATAAAGGGTTTTCCAATAGGTACTTGAAAACTTTGAATGTAATTTGTGAACGCAATATTTCACTGTTACTTTCCATTTTTTCAGTAAACTCAACATTTTCATCATGGTAAAGTACACGATCGAACAAGGTATGCAAATTATAAAAATGTGCTACCGAAATTCGGAGTCGGTGACCGCAAGGGCGTTAAATCATCTTCGATGACAAAGCTCATTTGACAAAGCTCATGCTTTATTGGTTTGGTGAAAATCCACACGTGATTCATGAATCACTACTCCATCCACAAAAAATAACTGTTTTTGCGGTTTGCATGCCGGCGGCATCTTTGGGACATATTTTTTCGTCGAAAATAACGATCGTCACGTTACTGTGAATGGCGATCGTTTTCGCGCCATGATTACCGATTATTTTTGGCCCGAATCGGAAAACATGGACTTGGACGACATGTAGTTTCAACAGGACGGTGCCACAAGCCACACACACACGTTACAATAGATTTATTGAAGAGTAAGTTTGGTATGCGTGTTATCTCAAGAAATGGACCAGTCAATTGGCCGCCTCGTTCGTGCAATTTAACGCCTCTAGACTTTTTTCTTTGGGGCTACGTCAAATCATTGGTTTATGACAACAAGCCGACGACTTTGAAAGAACTCAGAGCCAACATTGAACGCGAAATAGCGGCCGTTACGGCCAAAATGTGTGACCGAGTCATCGAAAATTCGGTCCAACGAATCGACCGCTGCCGACGTGCCCGCGTTGGCCATATTAACGAGGTCGAGTTCCATTCATAAATGTTTTCATTGCATTTCAAGTCGATCATAAAGTTTTGGAAATATCTCAAATGGTTTGCGTTTTATTTAAAAAAAAAAGTTGTCATGTCCTTATTGGAAACCCCGATAAATGATTTCATTATTTATTTTAAATTACAATTATGTAAATACAAATTGTATTTCTTTTATTTATTTATTAAAAATTAACTGTCTACTAATTAACTTCAAAATCCGTAAAAAGTAATGATTTTTTCTTTATTTCGTTTTTTTAAATGTCAAAAAAAGTATTTACAAAATCCGTAAAAATGAATAATATTTCATTAATTTTGTGTTTAAAATGTCATAAAAAAATAATTACAAAGTCTGGAAAAATAAACGACATGTTATTTATTTTGGTTAATTTAACTTCCAGACAAATTATTTACAATAAAATTAAAAACCATTTAAATTATCCCATCTGGTTATATGAAATGTCATGTATTAAGATTAGATCTAACAATGTATTATATGAAATCCGCAATAGTTTATTAAAAATATTAAAAAAAAAAATTGTAAAAACTTATACAATTTGATGAAATTTAAATCTAACTTAATCCCTAAATATATTGCTGGATCTAAATTGATGTAGTACGAGTTAAAGAATATCGAATTGGATATGATTAAATATTACGACAGATAAATTTTGTTTTGTTTGGGTATACATGGTAGAAGTTTGTTTTTGAACTTAAACAATTCAGCAGCAAATCTGATGTAATTATAAGGACAAAACTAAAAACAAAAATTTTTGAGATCTTTAAAATACTCTTGAACATAACTTTGTTTCGCTGGCTTATTATAAAAAGCCTTAACTATTTTTTTTGTTATTTTACAAAAGAAGAACAAAACTTAATAAAATCTTAAAAAATATCTTTCTCTTAGGTGTAGTTTAATTAAACATTCGTTGCTACAAGCATGTTGCCAAGAACAACAAACACACCTACTTAATTTTATTTTAAATTCTCTTAATCATATATTTAACTATTTTTATATTTTAGTATTTATAGAATAATGAAAACGGTATAAAAAATTCGAAATTTGTACAAGAAAATAAATTGTGCGTACTTATTATTCAATTTAATTTGATCGACCAAACAATGATCAACCGCCCAACAGCATCCGGTACCAGATGCCAACACTATGAATACACTTAAAACAACAAAAACAAAAGATACAAAATGACCACCTTACAAATGTGTTTTTTTTTTGTTTCAGAATATGTTTCATTTACAATATTTACCTTGAAAAATTCTCGTACTACATCATTTGTACTTTGAACATGATGAGGAAAAATGTAAAAATAAAAATTTCGTATAATAATGTTTTGAAAAAATTCATCAGAAACTTCCTCGCATTTTTTTTTAACATAAAGAAAAATCAAAAATCATGTTGTTTCTTAAGAATCGTGTTTTTTACATTTTATGTTTTTTTTTTTTAATTTATTGACATTGATCTAATAAATTTTATTTAATTTTCTTTGAATTTATATGAAAAAGTTGTTTTAAATGATCTGCTTAGTATCTTATGGTGAAGAATTATCACAATGAAATAAGTATGTGTAAGATTTTTGTGTTTTTATTTAGTTTTTTTTTAACCTTGAACCTATGGAATAAATTTACCAATGACCTTTTTATATATTTTTCCTTGACCAAGTTTAGTTTATTTTTTCACATAAATTACAACATTTTGTAAATGTTTAATTTTTGGTTTTGAGTTAATAAATAATTTTTGAAGACTCCTAAAGAAAAAAGTCTGTTTGTTAAATAAAATGTTACAATTATCTATTGGAAGAATTATTAATAGTTTTAGAAATAATTAAGAAAAAATTAAAACCTGCAGTTGACACCCGTTGTTTACATACTGTCAGCATCAAAAAAAAAAAAAACTGTACGTCACATGCAGAGAAAAAATATGGTTGGGGGCAATCATATTTGAAGACCATCATATATTTTTGGGATTATGATTGTGCCAACCATAGTCATACTATAATATAGTTATCATATTATAATTATAAAATAACAATAATTTTGTCGTACCCACACAATCTTTATTTTCACAATGTTTATTTTCAATCATTGTTTAATAATCGACAACAGTAGTAAAAGCAATTGAAAGTCACTTAAAATTACCATCAATTTTTTACTGACAAAACGTAAAAAAAAACATTTTTTTGGTTTGTTTTTCAAATTGAATTTTTTTTATTTGTATGTAATTTTACAACACACACACAGATGTATATATTTTTATTTTCTGTGTGTGTATCTATATTTGAATTATTTATTGTAATTTTTATTGAAATAATTTTGTATATAAACAAACTATTTTGGTAAAAAACAAAAAGGAATTATATGATTTTTTTTTTTAGAAACAGTAAACATAAAATTTTACATTTTACAGAAAATATCAACTCCTACTGAATGTCTGTACATATGTATAGATTGTTTTTTTTAATGACTGATTGGAATAGTTAAAAATATATTTCTATGAATTTCAATTGATTCTTCATTTAAAATCAAACTTTACGTATTACTTTTAAAATAAACTACATTCGGTAAAGGAAAACTTATTGTTAGTGTAATATTGTCGCTACAGTTATATTCTAATTCGTAAAAGTTCTTTAAATTTAATTTTGTTTTAATGTTTTTCCTAAAAAAAATTAATATTAAGGACTTTTTCAATAAAACTTCTTTGATTCTATGGAAATTTTTTTAAAGGAAAATACACTAAAAAAAAGACATGAATTAAAATGTAATAAAAAATTTCCTTCAAAATAGTTTATATTATATATTGTCCTCAATTTGAGTAAAATTTTATTAAATTTTAAATTTTATTAAAACTTATACAAATTTTCTTAAAAATAATAAAAACTATTAAGTTTGAGGAAAAAACGAAATAGTTTATATCTTTCCCAAGTAAAATTTTAAGAAAAAACATCTTAGTTTTAAGAAAATTGCATACTCAAATGTAATAAAATTAAGTTAAGTTCAAAAAAAAAATTTAGGACATAATTTACTGACATTAAGTTAAAAAAATGTTCTAACTTAAATCGAGAAAGTACTTGAACTTAATGTGGGTTCATATTTTGTTCGCGAGTAATAAACTGAACTAAATTTTAGAAAGCCAAATCCAAATTCAATTTTTAAGTATACCACTTTCTAATTTTGAAGAAAATTAGTTCAGACAATTAAAAACAAAAAGTAATAAATTTTTTCGTATGTAATAATAAAAATTCACTTGATTTTAGAAACTGATGAACTATTTCTAAGGAAAATTTTCATTCAACTTAGTTCAGATAAATTTTAAAAATTTTAATAAAATATTACTTTTTTAAGTAAGAGTTTTTTAATTTTTAAAAAGTAATAAAATTGGTATAGTTTTTTTTTGTTGGAAAACGTTTAAATTATTTTTAATATTCTATTCCAAAAAAAACAATCAATTAAAAACAAACCAGTTTGTTTTTCTAATTTTTAAGACAAAATATTATTAAATAAAAGAAATTAAAGTAACCATTTAAAAAAACTATCGTGCATGATTATAATTTTTGGTTCGTAATCGAGCGTGAGCGTGAGCCAAAAATATGAAATTTTGTATTTTTGCAACAATTTCCTTAAATAAGTTAATTTAACAAGACAAGGGACCCCCAGTGCTTCTTAGCCATAGATGCCGTGTGTCACGTATGGCGTCCCTTTTTGTAGTTCTCTATAGAAGAACTGTTAATTAACTACGAAATGGATCTGACTTTGTCACTATTTATTACGTTTCAAGATATCCTGCAGTACATTTTATTAATTTGTTTACCTTTTTGCTAATGAAATTTAATTTATATTTTAAATACATGAATTTAGTATAATTCAAATTAGTTTTAAGATAAAATTGTATAGCAAAAAGTTTGTAAAGAGCAGTGTCCTCACAAGGCGGAACTCCTCCGAAAGTGGGAAAATACTTACACAATGAGTGTAAAGTACTTTAAAATATATGGTAAAATATATTACCTTTACCATAGAAGCAGGATAAGGATAATTTTCACTTAAAAGAAGTGCTATTTAACTTGTTGTTAAAAAATATTTTCTTATTTATAGGGAGTTAAGTCCTAGGTTTTGGTAAAAAATGTATCAAATGTACTTAAATAAAATTTTTTAAAACCAAGGAAACATTTCCTAACTGACAGTACAATTTCAGATGATGTATGAACTAATTAGGAGGAAATTGTACTGTTTTCTAATTAAAATTTACTTCTCAGTAGTAAAATTTTTCTATAACTTAGAAAGTTTGACCAAATTTTAAGTAAAATTTGTTTCCTAATTTCAAGGAAATCTTTATTAAATATTGGTGAAACGTGTCTTTGGCGCCGTTTTGATTTCAATTATTCTTCCAAATAAGTTAATTTTTCTAAATTATAGTTAATTTTTTTTTGAGTGTTTGTGACTGAACTGATACAATTTTTTTTTTATGAAAACAGTATTATGACTATAAATGTCAAAGTCAAGTTTTATTTGATTTATAATTATTCAGTGATTGTTGTCAGCGTTTTATAGTTATATAATATTCATATTTTTTTTTCATATTCAGAATTTTTGTTACCACAGTATGGGTTATAAAATAGAAATTGACAATCATCAGATAATAACGATAAAATATTTACTATAATAATGATGGTAGCGACCATATTGATGGTTAAAACTGATTTATAAACCAATAGCATAATGGTGACAACCATACGCAAATGCAGCAATCATAGTATATTGGCAGTGATTATGTTGCAACCATGTTTTTTTCTGCATGCAATAAGCAAAGTTCTCGGTTCTGGGGGACATCCATAGATCATGAAAAGTCATTACACCCTCTCAAAGTCACTGCATGGTGTTCAGTTATGTCAGAAAAGTCATTGGACCTTATTTTTTCGGTAAACGACCTCAACCCCATTGAACATTAGTGGGTGTATCTTGAATGACAAATAAGATTAATAACCAGAAAGGACTCCCTCAAATCAAGGAAAGTACCCCAACCTAAACACTCCGTTTTTAATGAAAAAAAAAAGAATTTTGGGAACAACATAACTGGGAACTAACTGGGGTTTTTTCGGGTACGTTTTTGTTTGGCAGCATGTCGGAAAGGTACCAGTTAAAATCCCTTTTCAACGATATCACATTGCATATGGGTTTTTTAGTTTAAGTACCTCAGAAAGCTACAAAACGAAAAAGGTCAATTTTTAACCACTTAAATTACGAGACGGCCTAAATGACGAAATAGTGCGTCGTATTTTAAATACGACGTTAGAAATTTATTTTATATACACTTAGGGGTATAAAATATATATTTATATATTTCTAAATATATATTTAGAAATTTAAACATCAGATTCACCAATTCTTAAATTATTTAAATACATAACACTTCTCTCATTGTTTTATGAAAATTTTATTCGTTTACATTTGCATAAACAATTTGAGTTTTAAATACAAACAATTACAAACCTATTTTCCTATCAGTCTTTCAGCAGCAATGAATAACAGCACATATAACTTATCAATTATAATAGTAAATAAACATGTTGAAAATTTATTTAAGTTGATTTAACAAAAATGTTAAATCAAATTGATGTAAATAGAGGATGGTTGAATAACACTATTTTCCAGCTCATAAAATACAGAAACCAAAATTTGTTTAGTCGTTTGATAGATCCATTGCACAGAGTGGTTAATGGTGTAACTTCTTATTTAAAAAAAAAAACACAATTAACTTAGTTGAAGTTATTAGTAATTTTTTTTCAAAAAAAAAAAATACAAGGTTTGTTGAATTGGCATATTGTGGGGTAGAAATATAATAAAACTATTAAAAGTCCAATACTTCGCTACCGAAACTGGCGTAAAATAAACAAAAATTGGTATATTTTACGAAAGTTTTTGTTGTTTTGACATAAATTCCTTTATTTTTATGCATGGATTATTGTGGGTGTAGTATACCAACTTAGAACCACTGTCGGAGTCGATTTCGTGATGTCAGTCCATCTGTATGTCCGCAAATAAAGGCGTTACACAAAATGGGTTATAAAATGGCTACACTTTCAAAGTAATTTTACAGTAACTAGCTGTATTTTTTAACAAATATTTGGTTCTAAATTATTAAATCTTTAAAATACAAATTATTATAGTTTGCCTCTTCTTTGTGAGATTTATTTTAAAAATAATTTTCTTATAAATACGGATTTTCTGTTACTGTTAATGTTTAAATTTAAAATGGTTTATAATTGTAAAAAAAAATATTTTTATTTATTTTATAAAATAAACAAAATACAGATTTTGTAGTTTTTTTTAGTATACAGGAAAAAAAACGAAAAATCATTACATTCAGTTTACTGTTGGTAGTTTAATAAAAAAAGTTTTCAGTTCAGTTAAAAATAAAGGAACATACATTTATTTTTCAAAGAAATATTTATTTAAACTTTTTTATACATTTGTTCAAAATGATTTATTGTCATTTATTGATTTTTTCAGTTTCATTTTTTTTTCATTTGTTTGAAATTTAATAAAACGTTACCCACAAAACGAAAATTTGTGGTTAATTGTGTCCGTTATAGTTATTACAAATTAAAATTAAAATTTTATTTTTTATTTAAATTGTTTGTTTATCTACAAAATTATTAAAATTTGAATTACAAGAACTTCATAAACACACACACATAAGGTTAATCATACAACATGTGTGTATAGAGTGTGTGGTAATACATTTTGCAGATTAAAAAACAAAAATACAAAAATGAATGAAACAATTTTAAATAAATTAATAATCATTTATTTTTTCGGAGTTAGTATAAAAAATTTTAACATATATTTTTACTGATTAATCATTTGTTTTTTACTGATATATATTTTCTGTAATTTTAACTTACAAACTATTTTAAGTGTTCTTTTAACGGATTTTGTTGTTAATTAGTTGATAGTTACAAAAAAAAATTAAACGAAATATCATTTGTTTTTACAGATTTGTGCTTATGTTAGTTTCTTCATAGTTAAAATAAAAAAAGACTTAAAATACATTATGGATATTGTAAGTTAATTTATTAAAACTTAAAAATAATTGAAATGTTAGTAGGTCGGTTTTTAGGTGATTTTTCATTTATTTTAAATTACATTTTCAGTTAATTTAAACTACAATCTATTTTGAAAAATTAAAAATGTAAAATAATAACATTTTGTTTAATAAAAATCTCAAGAACAAATTTTTTTCTATATTTACACAAATAAAAATACTTTCGCTTAAAATCAGTAAAAACGTATCTTTCTAGAATATGAATAGCTAAAAGGGTTAGGATTTTATTCTGCAACAAGACATAGTAATTAGAGTTTCTGAAACTTGATAAATTTGAAAAAAATTATTTTTAAATTTCACCCCACTGTACCTTTTCCCGACACACCCTTAAAAGTTCAGTTAACTAATCTCTATTACCACTAAATAAGCAACATATATATATACATAGCAATGAAAATTTGCATCAAAATATACTATAAATGCAATAAAAAAAAAAAAAAAGTTCAACAACACTGTGCTAATCGAAAAATTCAGAAGATGGGCACAAAACTGTTAAATCTAATTCAAGTACTCTGAAGTTCAAGTACTCTGACAGTTTTTCAAATTTAACGCATCGATGACCTCCACCAAAAATTAGCATTGAATTAAAAAATTTGGCTTGTACTGGATTGATTGATTTAAATACTATAAAAGCTTTTTAAAAAATCATATTTAGCAGGTAAATATTAAAATAAAACTAGGATTAACTTTGAAAAATCGCTAGCACCATTTAATTTACTCTTACTATGTACTCGAATTAGGATTACCGGTTAGGTTCCTAAGTTGTTGAAAATATTTGGAAATTTGGGCACTGTGTAACACATAAAGTACTCGTAATTTAAAATTTTCACATGATTTCAGTTTAAATACACACAAAGCTAATACAAGATGACTTGAAATCGTATGCAAAATGGAAATGTGGAAATTTGGGTTCATTACAAGAAAATATTTTGTATTTGGATAAAACTCAAACACACACACACATAGGGAGAGTTTCAGTTGAAGTAAACTTTTTCGATTTCGATATAAAATATATTTTTCATATTTTTATGCAGATAGTGTTCAATTAAAAAAAGAAATCATTGATATGAAACTACTCATATATTATTTAGTTAGTAAGTACATTAGTAATTCATTCTTCAGAAACAGATGTCCATTTGCTATGTAGTGTAAAAATAATAGTTTTTTGATTTGTTATAAACTGCGAAATTTTCTTTGATTTCAATTGTTGGCACAAAATAATACAAACAAAATGTTTGCAATTGGATACACAAGAATAATTGTTAATGTGCATTAGACCGTACCACCTTATAGGCAAAAAAAAAATTCACCGTACACCCTCAAATATAAAGTATTTTAACAAGAAAATTTCGAAAATGTTTTTTTTTTTTTTTTGGCCGAACGTAGGGGTTGCCATTTTATATTTTTCGTTATATCTTCGTTATTTACCGTCCGATCTTAAAGTGTTGTATATCAATGTTTTTTGTCTCGCGGAGGCCGATGTTTTCCTCGAAGGAGCCATTGACCTCAAGTAACGCGTTCTAGTATTAACCCACCAGATCTCAGTTGCTACCACCTTAATGTACTACCCTAATATTTTAAAATGAAAGCTCGCAAAAAAGCAATAAACTTTTGCTAGTAAAGAATTCCAATAATTCCAGCGGAACTATTATTTTATTTTTTTTTAATTTTTTATGTTGCCGAATGTAGGGCATTTTTATTTTTTTGTCATATCTTCTGTATTTACAGTCGGATCTTAAAGGGTTATATATCAATGTTTTTGTCGCAATGATACCATTTTGTTGCATCAAAAATCATTGACCTCAAGCACCCTTTTATACTACTTAAGGGGTAACACCTATGTAAAAAGCCTATATATAAAAACTTCCTTTTTTACGGAGATGTGTTAACAAAGATTGGTATTCACAAGATTTATGAAGCAGTACAAAAAAATATTTGTTTTATACAAAGTTTTACAAAATGATAGTATATTTACAAAAGAGGTCCACGGCACGCAGCATTACTTAATCCATTTTTGGTGGATTTCTCTGAAATTTATAATGCATATGGAAAACTAAATTATCTATGGATGCGCGTAGGAGCTTTTGATAGGTCGAATACTTTTTGACTTAGAGCTGTTTCTTTAAGAATAAAAAAGTAGATATTTTGACTTTAACACTTCGCTGTTTTGTCAAAAATTAATATACCCAAAAACTCATACGCTTTTCTCTAGATAATTTAGTTTTCTATATAAAGTGTATGTTTCAGAGCGATCCACCTAAAATTGGTTAAATTATGCTGAGTGCCGTGGATCACTTATAAAATAACACAAATTTTAATCAATCATATTTTGACGTGATTTAAGTTGGCTGTATTTTTGGCGGCTGTCAAGTTTAGAAAAAATGTGCCCCAGAAGATTCATGTATTACATGAACAAAACGATCGGTGTTTTGAGAATGGCACGGATAAGCTGTACATGAATCTTCTATGGCGGTCACCGATGAGCAACTAAATTATCTAGAGAAAAGCGTATGAGTTTTTGGGTATATTAATTTTTGACAAAATAACGAAGTGTTAAAGTCAAAATATCTACTTTTTTACTCTTAAAGAAACAGCTCTAAGTCAAAAAGCATTTGACCTATCAAAAACTCCGATTGGTGACACCAAAATGTGGCAAATAAAAAGTTTTTGGTTTTTTCTACAGATAATTTTCCTGCATATCCTTTGTAACATAGTCTTCCATTTTTTTACAATATTTTTTTGTTTATTCAGGAACACGTGCCATCATGTTTATAAGCTAAGGGAAAACTTTTCGGAAATGTTGAAAATTCTTTTCTCCAAAGTAAACCGCACTCAAATCGATCACCACATCTACTAATCGCATTACTTAAAATTGCTCTTGATCGTTGCACTTCAGAACTTACTAAGGGTTTTACATCGTTTTTAATTCCAAGTACATCTTAGCTATACTAAATATATGCAAAAAAAAGTTGTAATCCAAAATTATTTAAATTTAAAAATTAAAAACAAAAGTTTCAATTGAATGAATAAAAAGAGTAAATCTGCATTTTAAAATAAAATTTTTTTTTAAGATCTTACAATAATTTTTAATTAATTTAATATTGAAATTAAGTTTTGTCTTCAAAAATTATAAAGAAACAAGTAAGAAAAGCTTAAATTCGGCTGTACCGAATCTTTAAATACCCTCCACCAATGTTCTCTATTGTTTTTGATACAAATAATGTAAAAAACTTTTGAAGTAAAATTATGAAGGTGAAAAACTTTTTTGGATGCGGATCGAATTTTTTTACGTGAACAAAAATTTGGAGATGAAAAAATTTTTTTAGGTGAAAAAAATTTTTTGTGGTGAAAAAAAATTTTAGTGGTGAAACAAATTTTTTGAGGTAAAAAATATTTGAGGTGTACAAAATATTATTAATTTTTAAGCGATTGGTGAAAAAATATAATAAAATATATTATATACCAGTCGCTAATATGAAATTGTACTAAAATACATCAATTTGTATGGAAAATTTAGAGGTATCTTCACATTTTCACCCATAATTTTTTAACCGCTGGACGGATTTTGCTCATTTTCAATACCAAACTGCTGTTGAATGGCGTCGTGATCTCCATTTCAACAGACAGACAGTCAGACGGACATCGCTAAATCGACTTAAAATTGCATAAGGAATATATATACTTCATGGGGTCTTAGACCTATATTTTGACATGTTACAAACTGAATGACAAACTGATGTATACCCTCACCATATATGATGGAGGGTATAATAAAACTTTACTTTGACGCTTAAGTACTAGCAGTGAAATAGTTTGGTGACAAAAATATATGGGCCAGTCTACCTTTAAATAGTTCACTTTATAATGACACCATTAAAAATTATTTCTAAACACATAATAAACTTTGGTTTTGACTAACAGTTCCTTAAAAATTCTCCATTTTCTTAATTCCGCATCTCTAAATTTTAATTGGTTTTTTTTTCTACCAAAAATTTAAAATTTTCTCTCGTCGCTAACGACCACATTGTCCCAGAATGTATTGGGTTTATTTGGGTACTTTTAATGAAAAATTCCGAGGTCGCTGTAAATTGATTTGCATATACATCAATTTCTAATTCAGAATTTTGTTAGACGTAGTTCTCTAATAAAGATTGGCGTTATAATTATTTTATTATATTTTAAAAGACACCCAAAGGAATTTCATTCTTAACAAGTTTTTCTTAATAATACCAGCCTTGACTAAAAAAGTGTTCTAAAAACAAATATATAATTATTCATACTTACCAAATGAAAAAATTATAATACTTGAGTAGCTTGTAAAAATTTACTTTTACCATTATTTTAAAAACGGCAGCTAGCCTTAGTACTAACTAATGATTCGTTTATGAATAACTAGATTAAAATCCTTATGCTTCGATAACGGAATATATTTAGATTAAAATCGATTTTTCCATAAGATTTTATTCCTTTAATTAATTTGTTTTACATCTGTTGCAGGGAATATTTTAGCTAAGTGTTGTAGGCGTTTTTCCCCATTTCTACCAGGTTCTTATGTGTTCCAAAAAAATTTTATTCAGCAATACTCCATAAACTACAAGTAACTAGACAAGGACGTTTAAGCTGGTCTCTAGATCTGAACCATTTTTAACTTATGTCAAAGAACACATATTTTAAGTTTCAGGATTGCAGTCGAAGCAGTTGGGGTTGATGATGAACGGGAAATCTTTTTACCTTTTGAATTTCCATTTTTACTACGTCCCTCGTCAAAAGTTAAAAAAGTTTCTTATAATTGATTTAGCCAATATTTCAGGGAATACATATTTAATATTTAAATGTTTTTGCGAAAAGACTTTTGGCAGGGCGAAAATTTACCCTTTTTGTCTGTGAAAATCAGCAGCAAAAACATCTGCCCCTATGAACCGGGGTTAAAACTACATATTATTCTATGAAATTCATTCTAATTTCAATATCATCATCGATGACTTTTGTCTCCGTAACCCGTTCTAGAATTGGTTAGAAATAACGTACTTTTTACTGCGATCAGTGGTTGCAAGAAAGAAAGACTAAAATTGAACTTACGCCACTTTCAAATAAACACTTCATTTATATGATTCTTCAACAACTGCTTCTTACAATAATCTTAGCAATAGTTTCTTTGATTTCTTTCCAAAGGTATAGTTAAACCCAGTTAAGACGACCTTCGAGGGACCAGAAATATTAATTCATGCTAAGCGGGGTTCCCATTGACCTGGTTACAATTAATTTAACAAATTATAATTATCCACAAAATATTTAAAGCTTCTAAAAAATATTTCCAAAATTATATTAATCCTTTTATGAGTTTTCTGAAAGAAACTGTGATGCACTTAAGGAAAATTACAAATTCTTCAGTTTTATATGAACAGTGTTGCCAACATAGATTTTCAATACATTCTTTTGAACCGAGTTTGTCTTAAACGAGTTTAATTGTCTATTGTTTGTAATATAATAATCATATTCTTTAGTTCCCAGCAAAACTTCTTTAATGGGTGCGATCTTGTAATGACAGCTCGTTTCCTTTTTCATTATTTGCAAGCATAAAGTAATAAGTTACTCATTATTGATTACGTAATATATGATTTATAAATGTAAAGTTATAATTGAAATATTTTTGAAAATCTATCTTTAGATACATTACTTTGTATTTGTTTGTAAAAGGGTAATGTATGTTTGTTTTGATAACACTAGCGAAAAAACGAAGCGCAACAGTTCATTTAAGTTTAAAGCAATCAAATACTATATGCGTCGATAGCTCAGTGGGTAGAGTTCTCGCAACCAGCTTTCCCTGGTTCGATTCCCATTTTGACCACATTATTTTTAATTACAAATAATTTAAATTAAATATTTGTAATAATTTTTTTTAATAAAAATTCCTCTTTTTTTTTAAATCTATTTTTAGACACATTACTTTTTCCATTCTCTTAACCATATAAGTAAGCCCTTACATTATCACCTCTAAAGTAATGGCTATATACATTACTTTGAGGCTCATGGCGTATAAAATTCATCAATGAAGTAAGGTGTAACGTAATCCATCAGCCCCTATGGCTATACATTAGTTTACCCATTATTTGGTAATGTGTGGCTTTGCTGGGTTGGCACAATAAGTACAAATATGTTAAACTTTAACTTATGAATTTCATTAAATTTAAATAAAAAAGGTATTAAGAATACGCTTCTATTTACATAGATAATAACAATTCCAAAGTAAACAGTGGTATGATAGAAATGAAACTTGAGTCATATTGAATATGATTAACAACAGTTTTTTGTTTTGCACAATTAAATAACAATAACTGGTGAGAATTATCTCATTAAATATTAATTTTTTTAAATTATTGTGTTTCCTTCTTCCCTCTTTAAATGGGCACTTTAAATCTTGAGTAATTAGTTCTAATATTAAATACAATTGTCTTTATAACAATTTTATATATTGCAGAATCTACAAATGTACCTCAAACCTTAGAAGGATTAATTCCTATTTTAAATGAATTCTCTAAAATTTAGTTTAAAGTTTTAATTCAAGCAATGAATTCATTATTAAGAAAAAAACCACGAATTAATTACTGTGAATGAATTCAAAGAATTAATATTAATGAAAGAAATCCTTGATAAAAAGATTAAGAATTAACATAAAAGAATTTATGAATTCATTCTACTTAATTAAGGAATTATGCGAAAATTTAATGAATTAAAAATGAATTTATTCCCTGAGTAATGAATTACTTGAGCAAAAGTTAAATTAAATAGTTTTGCATGAGTTCCTTTGGGAATTAATTCAATATTAATTCACAATATTATTTGGTTAAAAACAATCTAAAATACATATTAAACTAATCGAAAATACAATCAAAAAGAGGACTACCGATTTTTCATTATATTCCGCAAATTTTTTGTTCATTTTCAATTGACAAAAGTAGTAAAAACAATAGAAAGTCGCTTAAAATAACTATAAATTTTTAACTGACAAAACTTTAGAAAAAATTTTTTTTGTTTTTCAAATTTAAATTTTTTTTGTATGTACCCTGTAGGAAGCCTGGGGTCAAGTGTCGCCAAGTCACCACTTTTGTCGACTATTTTGGGTGACTTTTTGACGCCATAATCAACAATTCGTCTACTGCACTTTTTACATTCCTTTTTTTGCAGCTGCAAAGCTGCAAAGATTTTGTACAGTCTTTTGTAGCTTTGTCTACTCCAAAATTAAATTTGCGCAAAAAACTTATTTACTTTAATGAAATTTATCATAAAAAATTATTAATAAAACATCTAATTTTCCAAAATAAATGCACCTGTTTAAACTTATTTTTTTTCCTTGTGTGGAAATCTTTTTACCAAAAGTTTAGACTAGAATTCCTAAAATGTACTTTTGGATCTAGTCAATACACCTAGTCAATAGTTGTATAGATTCGCAATGACAATCACATGATAAATGTCTACAGAAGAGAGCGTTGGCTTTGGTATAATTAGTCAGTAGTACTGGTGACAAAGTCAATAGTGAATCAGTACAGTTTCGCCATCGACACTTCCTTCAGGGTAATTACAAAACAAAACACACACAGATGTATATATTTTTATTTTCTATGTGCGTATGTATGTATATTTAAATAATTTTTTGTAATTTTTATTAAAATAATTTAGTATTTAAGCAAACTCTTTTGATAAAAAAAAAAACAAAAATTAATTATTTGAATTTCTATTTTTAGAAACAGAAAACATAAAATTTTACATTTAACAGAAAATATCAATTCCTACTGATTGTCTGTAAATTTGTATAGATTGTTTTTTTGAATGACTGATTCAAATAGTTTAAAAATATATTTCTATGAAATTCAACTGATTCTTCAAAACAAACTCTAAATATTACTTTTTAGATAAACTACAGTCGGTAACGGAAAATATACTGTGAGTGAAGGAATTGGAGAATTAATTCTTCGAAGCTCTGTACATAGTCCCTAAATGGTGTCTAAGATTACAGTGTCATGTAAAACCCTTGTTAAGGCTAATGAGTCCTTCCGGTCCAGGAAAAAAGTCTCCTAGAGATTTCGTAAGATTAAGCTCTTCGCCTGACTCTGACCATATACCCCGCATGTACACCATAGCAAGGTCCAGGGCCAACGAAGTGGCGACGGAGCCCACAGTTGGCCAACTGGTCAGCCCTTTCGTTGCCCACGTGCCGAGAATTCGTGTGTAGCAACCACCACACATCCGGTCTCCAGTGACCTCTATCGAGCCGTCTGTTAATTACAACTGAACCCCAGGTCAGCCTCCCAAGATTTGCGGGTCCTCTCCAAAATGATTACTTCGTATTTCTTAGTAAATGTATTTTTTTCACCTTTTATCTGTAACCCTAGGCAGTGGTTCGTTAATTGAACAACTCCGCTATTTTAATGTTCTCCCGCAATATACCTCCCTTAATGTCACCAAAATTTCGGAGATGCAGAACAACCACACAGACTCCTTCGACTACCGAGATATGTAGTTGTGGTATATTAAGCATGGTACCAATGGTGTTTTTCGAACACGCTTTGCCCGCACCAGTTATGCCAACACAGGCTTAGCTATAGAGCCAGTTATGAGCTCCTTTTTCCTGGATTGGTTCCACCCTGGACCAAAATGCCAAAGCAGCATATTTGACTATTAGTCTTTAGATAATGTTGAAAGACCAGTATTCCATTTGATGTATTTAACCCTTAGTCCTACCAAAAAGACTCTGACAGGCACCGAATGCCCTTACGTATGCCAGATGTTGGTTCCAGATAAGGGTTCTATCCCGAGTAATCCCAAAATTCCAAACAATATCGGAAAAGCCCACGGCCGCCCCATTAATCGTCGGCTCCACCCAAATAAACTTTCTATATATTTTGAAAAGTACTTAATTGGATGGGTTCATAGAAAGTCTTTTTTATGGATACCATATGTGGGTATAGTTCATAGATTGATTGTTATCCTCTCGAGCAGTGTGTTATTGAAAATGAGCAAAATCAGTCCAGCGATAAAAAAAAGTGATGAATTTTCCATACAAATTTGTGTATTTTTGCACAATTTCATATAAGCGTCTGGTAAATAAAATATTTGGTATATGTTTTCATCAGATGCTTGAGGTGAAAAATATTTATTTAATTTTTTTCACCTCAAAAAATTGTTTACCACAAACCATATTTTGACACCCAAAAACGATTTTTAACACCATATTAATTTTACGGCGACATTGTTTAATACTTTTACCTGTGTTTTCTGTGGAAATATAATTCTTTAATTTTAAAAACATATTCTACTTTTGTCACTGTTAGCTTTACTTTATGCAGTAATTCTATAAGTTTTTATATGCAACGACAGGAATCAATGATACAAAGCAAGTGATAAGTAAATATACAAGTATGTATGTTGTTTGTTCGATGTTGTGTGTTTTTTCTTTCCATCACATAATGAATGCTGTAAAAGATCCTTTGTAGGTGTTAATGTTAATGCCAAAACAACTTGATAACAGTTTGTTAGTTTCATTTGCTTGTGTTTTTTTTTTATTTTAATGTAAAACTGTATGCAGTCAACTGTAATTTGTATGCAATAAATATATTAACATATATATATATTAACATATATATAATATGTAAAATATTTAGTTTTTTTTACGAGATTTTGATAGAAGATATTTAGTTGTGCTGCAGTAAACTAAATACAGGTATTTTCTATGCATTTTAATAAGATTTTATTTTTCGAAATTGTTGTAAGAGAAGTTGTTTAACATTAAAAACGAATCCTTTTGCAATATATAATTAATGAAATTTACGTTTACGATATCATTGATATATGATTATATTACATTTATATAGATATTTGTGTTCAATTAATTACTTCTTGCTGCATACGTATTATAAAACTCAAACAAAAAAATAATAAAAAAAATATCCGATAATAGTACAATTAACATAAAATTTTATTGTCCACGTGTTGACTCTTCGATGAACCATTAATTGTAATTATAACAACTCTTCAAATGACGATACATAATCATAAAAAGGAATAAAGTTACTCTTATAAGGAAAATTACAGTGGAAATTGTTAAAGGTATAAAAAGTAAGACATGATTTTTAGGCATAAGACGACTCCTTTATATGCTACTCATTTTTGTATTTACTTTATGTGGTATCTAACCTATATTTCGACCACTATTTGACATGAGCACACGAGTAAAAATTGATATGGCGCAGTATTTAATCATATCCAATTTGATATCTTTTAATATCTCCTGTAATATGTAGCTGATATAAATTGATCTAAAAAATGCCAGATCAAATTAGATCCAGCAATATATTAAGATATTAAGTAAGATCCAAATTTACTTAATCTCAGATCGAATTGTATCAGGTTAGATCCAACAATATAATATATACGGCATCTAGTTTATTAAAAAAAAGTATAAAAAAATTTATTAATTGAAAAAACAAAATGTATTGAAATGCTAGAAAACAATGCCATCATCTGGATTTGATCTCGGTCTGCCAGAGTTGTAGTGAGTTAAGCACTCAGCAGAGTGTGGCTGACTCTATACATTTTTACATTTTATACATTGTTTTATACATTTTGTACATTGCGTTATATATTATTATGTATATCTTCAAGAGTTACAGGTTGGTTGAAAAGTTCCTGCGCTCGAAATGAAACAATACTGTTTTTGTTACGAAATATATTTTTTATTCAATATGATCTCCTAGAAGCTCAATACACTTGTTCCAATGATCTTCCAATAATTTTATCCCATCCTTATAATGGTTTTCCGGAAGCTCTGCAAAATAACCGTCTACGGCTGCTATGGCCTCTTCATTCGACGAAAAATGCTTTCCACGAAGGAATTGTTTGAGGTTTCTGATGAGATAGTAGTCACTGGGAGCCAAATCTGGTGAATACGTTGGATGTTCAAGCAAATCGTACTTTAATTCTTTGAATTTAGCCATCGTCAAGACACTTTTGTGAGCAGGTGCATTGTCTTGATGAAAAATGATTTTTTTCTTCTTTAAACCAGGTCTTTTCTCACGAATTTTTTCATCCAGTTAATCCAAAAGGCTGCAATAATATTCAGAGTTGATTGTTTTACATTTCTGAAGATAATCAATCAACAAAATTCCTTTTGCATCCCAAAAGCTGATGCCATAACCTTCTTTGCTGATCGTTGTGACTTCACTTGCTTTGGAGCTGAACAACCAGCTTCAGTCCACTGTAAACGTTCTTGTTTCAATTTAGGATCATGGTGGTAGATCCAAGTCTCATCCATAGTTATAAAACGAAGCAAGAATTCGGTTTTATTCGGCTCAAAACACTCCAAATTACGCTGAGAAATTTGTTTTCGATCCAGTTTTTGTTGAATTGTTAATGTGTGCGGCACTAACTTTCCAAACAGTTTTTTCATACGTAATTCTTCATATAAAATATGGAGTACTCGTTCGTCTGAGATGCCTATGGCATTACGCTTAGTCAAACTTGGATCTTCACTAACCATATTATGTACCTGCTCAATGATTTCTGCTGTGGTTGCAGTTTTTGGTCGTCCTTCGCGTGGATCGTCTTTAAGGCTGGTACGACCACGTTTAAATTCACCAGCCCAAAATTCAACGGTGCGTTGTGAAGGTGAGGACTCCTTATACACTTCTAACAATTGTTTATAAATTTCCTTTGCTTTTAAACCCTTCAAAACAAAGAATCTAATGACTGCACGATATTTAATTTTTTCAATATTAAAAAAAGTCAATGACACGTCAACTTCAAATGGCTTGTAAACAAAGAAAGAATTGACAGAATGACTTGCAACTTTGCATGTGTTCTCAGGACAGTTATACCAACTTGAGAAAAAAAAGTTTGGAGCTAGCAGTGCCATCTCTTGGTGAGCGCAGGAACTTTTCAACCAACCTGTATATATAATTATATATTTAAAATTTGGGAAAAATTGGAAAAATTTCTGAATATCATGGCTGAATTAATGTGACTAAAGTTATTCTGTACTTATCTGATTTTATATAATCATACATATATAATATTAAATATTATTATATATAATCACCCTACGAGAAATGGACCAGTCACAGAGTTAGTCACGTGACCGGAACTTTGTGGTAGAAACCGCTCCTCGAGTTGGTTCTCTAATATGAAAGTAACCGGAAACTTTAACATGGGATTGTCATAGGAGGTGGAAATTTCTACCTCTTAAGCTACTTGCGACATATCGCTGAACTTGTGCAGGGTACCATATCACTGCATTGGTGTAAGTGAATGCGCAACAGAACAGGTTAGAATTATCTTACACATAACTAGTCTCATGACCGGCTCAAATGCACATACCACAGGACTGAGGACAAGTAATTAATAAAAAACTGGTTACATATCAATAACAATGTGTTATGTTGCAGAACTTGTAGGGAATGAATAGCTTCGTGACAAATCACGTCACTGTTGCAAGTGCACATGATACAGATTTTACGAAAATTAGTTGGCATGTAACCTGTCAAAATTTCTTCCGCGTGTTTCATATTAAGAACGTGTTTCTGAAAGATTAAATAAGGTCCAGTCACTGAATTTACCTGCAATATTTATTACAAAAGTTTTCACAATTTTCTCATTGTGCGAATAAAAATTGCAGATGCAATTTAAATTTACTCCTAATAAATCAATGTTTTTATAAAATTAGAGTACTTTAAACAAATTAAAAATTAATATTTCGCAAATCAAAAACGTTTGATCTTCTCGAATTAGTGCGAATTGTAAAAGATCGTTTTGGGTTTATGTTCAAAAATATTTATTTTTTGATGTGAACCATATTGTCCAATAGAAGTTCTCGAAATTTAAGTTGTTCTTATCCTGCAGAAAATTCATTTGATTCAGAAAAATGTTTAGACTTAAAAGATTTTCAAGTCAGTATCAGGTTTTCTACGGCTAAAAACATAAGTGGCTGCTAACTTTTTATTATTTATAAGGATGATAAAAATAAGCTAAGTTTTTCACTTTTTTAAAATGAATTAAATTTGCCTCGAATATCATTCCATAAACGCATTCGAGGCGTATTGAGGATTCTCGTCAGAAAATGTTAGTTTAACCTTCCGCAAACACATTTTGATAAAATACAAAAAATTTAGATGCCCCTTTAAAAATTGTTATTTGAATATTTAAAAAATCTAATATTTAAAAAAAAATCGCTATAATTTTACATATCACTATCTAAACAGTTGCGTAATCACTTCTTTTTCAACTAGATTAGCGTTATGCCATCATTTCTGCAGTCACATGTCGGTTCTGTTTAAATCAGTTCAGTATTATGTCAGCTTTGCAACAGTCGCGGTATTGGGGTTTTCGCCACCGATTGACATTCTTTTATACACTGCAAAATTTGTTGAACCAGTTCCGTGTTCTGTCATTATTTTAACTATAACAGTCCTAATTTTCTTAGTCCTCATTGGTGTTATGTTCATTTCTCTTTAGTTACATGATATGTTAATCTTTATGATAACAAACATTAACAAATTGGTTAGAATAGTATCAAAACCGCGCTTACTACACAGTGGGATATATTTAAAATTATTTGGTGGTTCATCGGGTTTATATAAAATTTTACACACACGCAACTATCGCATAGACAAGCTGAATTCTAATTTATTTTAAAATAAGCGAATTTTTGGCATTTTTGCAATTTTTGTGGTCGTTAGAAGTTTTGAATTAATATTAATCGATAAATTATTTTTAACAAATAATTCCAACAAAAATTGGTGTAATTGATATATATTTCACGAATTAATGTATAAAACAAGTTATTCTATCGAAACAGAAGTAATTTAATATAAATTAATTTAAATCATATCCCACTTTATTCAATAAACAGCAATTTTCAAGTAAATAGCCGTGTAAATGAAACAGTGTCCATAATGAAATTAAGTGAAAAATAATTTTTATATATTTTAATTTAATGAATTTTGCAATAAAATTTTAACACTGTTAAGGGAAAAGAGTCGTCGATTAAAAATTTCAATAACAAATTTTGGATTTTTAGGGATAACATTCCCCCTAAGTGTTTCTTAATAAGCCCATAAGTGTTATGATACCTATAAGCCAGTAGTGGGCAGCTTGATTTGCCTCTCATTGACACTTCATCATGCACATTGAATTCATTTTGAATTAATACAGTTATATGTCACTATCTAAACAGTTACGTAATCACTTATTTTTCAACTAGATTAGCGTTATGCCATCATTTCTGCTGTCACAATGTGGGTTCTGTTTAAATCAGTTCAGTATTATGTCAGCTTTGCAACAGTCGCGGCATTGGGGTTTTCGCCACCGATTGACATTCTTTTATACACTGCAAAATTTGTTGAACCAGCTCCGTGTTCTGTCATTATTTCAACTATAACAGTCCTAATTTCCTTAGTCCTCATTGGTGTTATGTTCATTTCTCTTTAGTTACATGATTTATCCAGAAAGAACCAGCCAATGTTCTACCACCATTTCAATATTTGGGACGCTGGTTATTTTACAGCAATTACCACTTTTTCAGACACTGAATTATATTTCACACCAGCTTTGTGACATGTCCCTCATTTATCTATCACAGATTTATCACCTTGGATCAATCGACCCTTCATTTCCCGTAGGGCATATCTTATGGACTAAGAAAAAATGTAAAGACATAATAATAATATTTAAAAAAAAAAAAATATAGCAATTTTCACCACTTATAGGACTTTTGTAAACAAAGATCATATATAATTATATATTCCTAGATTATTATAAACTCATATTGTATCCTGTCGAAAATTTCTAGGTCATGTTGTCTCGAATTGGGTTAAAATTTGAAAGTTTTAAAAAAATTATATTAATAAAGATAATTTTTTTTTATCTCCCTGACTGGGATTCGAGACCATTGACATGGAACACTCTAGATATGCAACTGTATATAACAATATCTCAAATTTTTTTACAAGTATTATACCATATATAATTATATCTTATAGCATATCAAAAATATTTCTTATATTGGGCCATTTATTGAAACATATATTATTATACCTCAAATATTATATATTAAACAGTATATATAATTATAGAGCAATTCCATATGAAAGCGATCACCTTTTGGACGACCCCTCTCCGATTTTAAAATAAATAGTCTCAATCGACTGCCCAGCAAAAAATAATGTACCTACATATTTTTATTTTTTTTTATAGTGACTGGTTTAGTGGTGGTGTACACCACTGTCATGTGACAAAATTGAAGAATTCTTCATAAGGGACCTCATTGAAAGTTGTTTAAAAATAAAGTAAAATGAATAAATTGTCTTTACAGCTTCACTCTTTACTTTACAAAAAAAAACACTTTCACGTTTAGTATTCAACTGAAATTTGACTCAGAGTGTGTGAAGTATTTATATTAATTTTTGGTAAAAAATAGGTAAAAAAAAATAAGCGATATTTGCTTTTCATTAATAGGAAAATTTGCGTGAACTACTGGTCATAAAATGTTTTTTAAAGAGGGACTTAATTGGTTACTGCCAATAAGCCGACCACAGGTCATAAAATGTTTTGTAAATTTTTTAAATTACAAGGTAATAAATATTTCGCCATATTTATGGAAAATCCGTGTTTTATGACTTGTTTCTGCACGTGTCATTTTAGGCGAAATATTTATTACCTGGTAATTTAAAAAATTTACAAAACATTTTATGACCTGTAGCCTCAGTCGGGTTTGGTGTGCCATTACATGCCACTGCTGCTATTATCCATGGATTTATGGGCGATCTTGTGAAGGCAGGCAGACCATATTCACTACACACTCAACTTAGGGCTCTTAAAAATAAAATTGATTTTTTCTTCATAAATGTATTTTTAACTGTAAAATAATTTTTAAAATGTATTTTTAATAATAAAATAAAATAATGTTAAATAATTAAAAATAATTCAATTATAAAAAATATAAAAACAATGAGAACAAGGTGGTCTCTTAAATGCTCTTCTCCTGTCCAAACAAGGAGTCGGGGCCCATTTTTTTATTGCTGATTCTTAAAGCAAAAATTATGAGGAATCCAATAAAAATAAAATTAGCCAGAAAATTTAGGAGGTTCTGTGGAAAATCGGAAAATTTAATTTTCATGGGAAAATTTAATTTTCATGGGAAAAAAGGTAAATTTCTGAGAAAAATTAGGAAAATTTTATTTTTCAATTAAAGCCTGATTCAATACCTTTCCAACGAGCTATCACTCGTTGCGATCGCTTTAGTAGTTTTTCAACAACTTTCAATGAGGTCCCTTATGAAGAATTCTTCAATTTTGTCACATGACAGTGGTGTACACCACCACTAAACCAGTCACTATAAAAAAAAAAAAAAAAATATGTAGGTACATTATTTTTTGCTGGGCAATCGATTGAGACTATTTATTTTAAAATCGGAGAGGGGTCGTCCAAAAATTTGCCAATTTTGATCGTTTTCATATGGAATTGCTCTATATACGATTCTTTAGACATATATAAATATATATGGTTTTACATAAGTCATATATAATAAAATATGGTTCCATATAAACCATATGAAATTATATAAAGTGTTATATATAATTTTATATGATAAAATATATAACATATTGTATGTAGATGTGGTTATATAAGGTAATTTAAAAAAAATTTAATATATAATGTATATGAAAATATATTATTAGATAAGGCCACATATAATTACACATAATTAAAGTACGAATTGCTTGAACATCCACCGTATTCACCAAATTTGGCTCCCAGTGACTACTATCTCTTCAGAAATCTCAAACAATTCCTTCGTGGAAAGCATTTTTCGTCGAATGAAGAGGACATAGCAGCCGTAGACGGTTATTTTGCAGAGCTTCCGGAAAACCATTATAATGATGGGATAAAATTATTGGAAGATCATTGGAACAAGTGTATTGAGCTTCTAGGAGATAACATTGAATAAAAGAATATATTTCGTAACAAAAAAAGGATTCTTTTATTTTGAGCGCAGGAACTTTTCGACCAACCTGTATTTATAAACAAATTTTGATTGTTTACAAGAGGTGTGCTAAGTGTTGTGTTGTGCTATTGGAAACAGAGTTGTTAAAATTTTATTTTAAAAAATACACCATTAGATAATCTGACGCTACATTCAAGTGTGCTAACAAAAAGGAAACCCAACAAAAATTCGTCGTTATAGTAAAATAAAAAAATTTTGCAAACTTTCTATTCCAAATTATTGTTGGTAGAGCAATTAATTTTCTCATATAATTCAAAGATATCCCTCAGATATTTTTGTTTCAAATTGCCCCTAAAGCAGCCTGGAACTAAATTTATAAAAAAAGTTAGTCAAAAAATTTGTAAACGGTTTTTCATCCCATTTTACTTTGCTATTTACATTTAACTAATTACAGAATTTGTACAGAATATTTACAAATTATCGTTGTTAATCATTTTAAAAATTTTTTAAAACCGATTTTCTAAAATTACCTAAATAAATTACTAATTTCACAAAAGTGGATATTGTAGGAAATTTGATATCTTATAATTAAAACTTACACCCACAAACTTAAATTGCCTTAAAATGTTACATAGATTAAAAGTGAAGACTCATGTCTAAAAATAGGAAAACCAATTAAAAAAGCACTAAAAAGTTTTTAAGTTCTAAAAATCAGCACTAAAAAAAATTAAAATTTGACATTAAAAGTAAAAAAAATTACTAAAAATATTTTTCAAAACAAAATGATAATTACGTTTATGTTTTTGTAATTTTTAAGCTTTTGATTTTTTTTTTTTTTAATTTTGTCTAAAATATTTAAAAAAAATAAATAATAAAAATTTTGTTGCTCGATAAATTTTGTACTAATAATTATAATATTAAGTAATTTTTTTTGATGATTTTATCAAACCGATTTTACATTCCACTTAACAAAAAGTTTACTAAAATTAAGTAGCGGCAGTTAATTTTTTCAATAAATTTTATTGTACTACACATCAGCAGACATGTGCTGCTAAGATTATAAAAAAATACCGCTGGGCTTAAATTAGCAAAATTACCTATAATAACAGCAAAATTTTCAGTTACCATTACAGATTTTTTTTTTGGTGAGTGTAAATGCAGAAAATTGGTTCAAGTGGAACTATTTGTAGAATAGATGTGATTGACAAATAAACATTTGTATGAAAAAGGAGCCTCGGGAAAAGTTAAATAACCCCAGAATAATAAGAATATCTAAAAAGCAGAAAGATCACTTTGCCCAAGTCAAACGAACTAACAATGGCATTATTGTGTTAGCAAAAGTCGCCAAAATAATGCATGATTTGCAAATTCAAAGATAGATCTTAGAAGTATCTCTGAGTTAAAGCACACTTTACTTTTAGTTGATTTCAAATAAATACCGATTGCCCCCGAAATATGATATTGGCCGAAGTAGATTTCATTTCAAGTAGATTTGTCTTTTTCTTTTACATATACAAATTTCAGCCCAATCAAAATCCTCACCTGGTGGAGTTTTCTCAACAAAAGCTAAAAAGAATTTGTAGGGTATAGACATAAAACTCCAACAACCATTAAGATATATAATGATTGCAGGTGTATATTAGGGTGTTCCGATAAGTTGCTTTCTTGGGAATTGATTCAAGTAATATGTACTCAAATGATGCCTATTAAATAACCAAACAATTTTTGAAGGGGATTTTAGTTCCCTACCTGCTGTTTACAATTTAAGCATTAGTGCATTAATTTTAACTAATTGATACAATAAAATTTTTTCAAAAGTAAAATGTTTTCAATAACTTCACAAAATTGGTATCAAAATTTGGGATGTTGAAATGTGTCTTAAAAGTTGCGTATAGAAAAGCCTAGTAAATGCTTATGTTCTCTAGTGAGGTGACATGACATAACTCCCAAGATTATGGCCTACACTGGAAGTTGGGACTATCACCGAAGAATTTTCGGTTGTAATTGCTCACCGGCTGCTTTGCTATATACAGCTTATGAACGCTGTGCATGGTTCTGACACCTATTTCCATTTTTGGCATTATGTCCAAAAGTTTTGCAGACATATTCCCTTTGTAGAATAACTCTTGTCGACATTTGACATTAAATCTTTAAAAAGAGAAAAAAACGTAACTGGATCAAGATTAATCAACCATAAATTTAAAATTTATTTTAATAAAAAAAATTAATATATTTTTACCAATGTACATCAGAATCGCCTATTTTAAACGCTGGTAGGGAACCAAAGATGCCCACAAAAATTTTTCACTTATTTTTCCAATTTCAGCTCTTTATTACCGATCGCTTGAGTGGTATTAGTTAAATTTTTTTTATCGGGTCACCCTGATATACATATTGAACACAATGAATATTTTAACATTAAACATTTAGAATCATGTAAAGTTTCGACTACCTACTATGACTTGTAAATGAAATTATCTTAATTAGAATATATGAAGCAATAAAAAGATTTTTATTACCCCACCATCAAATGCTGATACACACAGACAAACATTTACAACACATTTATATATTTTTATTTCGACAAATAAATGTCTCTCTCGAATAAGGGCTTTAAATTCATTTGCATGAAACTATGCAAAATTAATATGTTTGATAGAATTTCCCGCCTATTAATTTAACACTGGAGTAAAGTAGAAGCGACACTCACAATATATTTTCTGTTTCCACTGTAGTTTACTTAAAAACTTATACGTAGTTTGTTTTTAAATGAAGAATAAATTGTAATTCATAGAATTATATTTTTTAACTATTTAAATCAGTCATTCAAAAAATAAAAAAACAAACATAAAAATACAGACTTTCCGTAGGAGTTGATATTTTCTGTTAAATGAAAAATTTTATGTTATTCTTAAATAAAAACTATCAGACATTTTTTACATATACTTACAATCATAGAAAACGTAAATCTGAACATATGTGTGTGTTGTAATTACATACAAATAAAAAATCTTTCAATTTGAAGAAAACTACAAAAATCGTTTTTTTTTAACGTTTTATCAGTTCAAAATTGATGATTATTTTAAACGACTCGATTGTTTTTACTACTTTTTTCTCTTAAACAATGATTGAAAACATACAACATAATGGGCTCAATATAATAAAAAAATCAGTAGTCTCTTTTTGATTGTATTTTCGATTATATTATTATATATTTTAGATTCTTTTTAATGAAATAACATTGTGAGTGCGTAAATGTGGAAGTATAATCTAAATATTTTATTTTTTGTACACATTTTTAAGACATTAATTTATTCAACATCCTTAAATAAGGAAGTTTATTAACAAACTATTCTCCAACGCTTTTCTTAATTACATTTTTTATACTTTTTAAAATTTTTTTACAAACTTGGAGTACGCAGAACAATATTAGTTTACTGTTTGTTTAATAAAAAAGTTTATTTTAACTTTTTTTACATTTGCTTAAAATAATTTACTGTCATTTACCGTTTTTTTAGTTTCATTAATTTTTTTTCATTTGTGTGAAAGTTAATAAAAATTTATCCGCAAAACGGAAATTTATGGTTTGTTTCTTTAACAGTTATTACAAATTTAAATTTTGTTTGATGTCTGTTAAAAAAAAGAAATTCAAAAAATTTCAATTTGTTTTTTCTTAAAATAGTTTGTTTATAAACAAAATTATTTCAATTCAAATAACTTCAATTAACTTCATAAATACACACAAAAATATGGTCATTCACACAAAATGTCTCTATAGACTGTGTAAGTATACATTTTGTAGATTAAAATACAAACGAAAACGAAAACAATTTCAAATTAATGAATAAATCAGTAATTTTTAATGGAGTTAGTAGGTAAAATTTTAACACTTACTTTTAACTCATTAATCATTTGGTTTTTTACTGATGTGTAAGTTGTTTAAATGACATTTAAAAATAAATAACAAAAAAAGAAATTAAAGAATACTGTTTTTGTTACGAAATATATTTTTTTATTCAATGTAATCTCCTTGAAGCTTAATACACTTGTTCCAATAGTCTTCCAATAATTTTATCCCATCCTTATAATGGTTTTCCGGAAGCTCTGCAAAATAACCGTCTTCGGGTGCTATGGCCTCTTCATTCGACGAAAAATGCCTTCCACGAAGGAACTGTTTGGGATTTCTGAAGAGATAGTAGTCACTGGGAGTCAAATCTGGTGAATACGGTGGATGGTCAAGCAATTCGTACTTTAATTCTTTGAATTTAGCCATCGTCAAAACACTTTTGTGAGCAGGTGCATTGTCTTGATGAAAAATGATTTTTTTCTTCTTTAAACCCGGTCTTTTCTCACGAATTTTTTCATCCAGCTGATCCAAAAGGCTGTAATAATATTTAGAGTTGATTGTTTTACCTTTCTGAAGTAATCAATCAACAAAATTCCTTTTGCATCCCAAAAAACTGATGCCATAACCTTCTTTGCTGATCGTTGTGACTTCACCTGCTTTGGAGCTGAACAACTAGCTTCAGTCAACTGTAAACGTTCTTGTTTCAATTAAGGATCATGGTGGTAAATCCAAGTCTCATCCATAGTTATAAAATGACCCAAGAAGTCGGTTTTATTCGGCTTAAAACGCTCCAAATTACGCTGAGAAATTTGATTTCGATCCAGTTTTTGTTGAATTGTTAATGTGAGCGGCACTAACTTTTCAAACAGTTTTTTCATACGTAATTCTTCATCTAAAATATGGAGTACTCGTTCCTATGGATGCCTATGGCATTAGCAATTTCACGCTTAGCCAAACTTGGATCTTCACTAACCATATTATGTACCTGCTCAATGATTTCTGCTGTGGTTGCAGTTTTTGGTCGTCCTTCGCGTGGATCGTCTTTAAGGCTGGTACGACCACGTTTAAATTCACCAGCCCAAAATTCAACGGTGCGTTTTGAAGGTGAGGACTCCTTATACATTTCTAACAATTGTTCATAAATTTCCTTTGCGTTTAAAACCTTCAAAACAAAGAATCTAATGACTACACGATATTAAATTTTTTCCATATTAAAAAAAATCAATGACACGTCAACATCAAATGGCTTGTAAACAAAGAAAGAATTGACTGAATGACTTGCAACTTTGCATGTGTTCTCAGGACAGTTATACCAACTTGAGAAAAAAAAAGTTTGGAGCTAGCAGTGCCATCTCTTGGTGAGCGCAGGAACTTTTAAACCAACCTGTGGTTATACGGAGCTTTGACTTCAGAATGTATTTATAGCTGATATTTTGTACTACAATAAAAAAAATCCTTGCAGCATTTTACGAAAAAATTGTGTAATTATTTTTTCTGTAGAATATACAAAACTTTCGTATATTTTACGATATTCAGTTTTGTGAGGAATTGACTAATTTTACCAAAATAATAAAAACCTTCTTATATTTGTTTTTAATTATTTTCTTTAACGAAATTAATAGTATTTGTATTTTTTTTTCGAAACAAACGAAGTTTTAAAATGTTGAAAAATAATATCCCAGCAAAAATAAATGGTAGTCATTCTGTGACTATCACTTCTTTCATTGCTTCCTAAACTTCAGTTGACATTCTTTTATGATTTATTGGTGTTATTCTAAGGCACTTCCAAAAGCATTCATGTCTTCTCATTTCAAATGCAGTGATCTGGATATAAACCCGATGCATATCTTAAAAAATCACTCTTCATTACTTCTAAAGCATAAGTTATATTATATCGTATATTTTTTGTTTGAATCTAAAGCATTTATTCAAATTAAAAAAATATTTCTGATGAAGTTTTATAATTTATTTTATTTAATCATTTTTTATAATTTAGTTTAAAATTTCATGAGGATTAGAATCTGTGCAGTTTTGCAATTTTTATAAAAGTTTTGAAATATCAAGAAATACAGATTTTTTTACCTTTAATTGAAACTAGCAGGCCTGCCATTTGCATTTTTTCAGCTTTAAGTATTTATGACAACGCAATCTGCTCATTTTTGAATTATGTTTATTATTTATACACCATTTCCAGTTTTAATTCAGAATTTATGAAAATAATTTTAAAATTGTGTAAAAATTACTTCAAATTGCCCAAAAATGTTTTAAAATTGTGCAAAAATTATTTAAAATTGTTCAAAAATATTTTAAAATTGTCTAAAAATGTTTCCAAACTGTATAACCAGTTTTTAAATTATCCAAAAATATTTTAAAATTTGTCTAACAATTCATTAAAATATTTGAAAAATGTTTCAAAAATTCTTTTTCATTAATGCAGAATTATTTATGTGTTCTAATTAAGAGTATTTCTATATTAATGCATAAATTTTGCTTCTTTAAACTTATTTTTCTTCTTTCTTATGAATTAAATTTTCATCAAAGCTTAAATATTACAAAGTATATGAACATTTTCCACTCATGCATCAGAATACCTAATCATTGTATTATCATTGCTTTCTTAGAGTAAAGTATAAGTAATGCTAGTAGCTACATTTGAATACTTCCATCCTATGACACGCCAATGTTAAATTCATCGATGAAACCATCAGAAAAGTAGTGATGCCTTTGCCATAGTAGTGATGCTCTTATTGCTTCTTTGGCAGCTTTATTTTTGCTGGGATTGTGTATTAGTTTAAATTGAGCTTAATTATAAATATTTATTTATTCTAATATTTCGTCTCCACATTGGGTGACTTCTTCAAGGGATTTTTTTTTTTATAATAAAAAAAATTTCCCCTGAACAAGTCACCCAATGTGGAGACGAAATATTGGGATAAATAAATATTTATTTATTAAATATTTATATTGAAATTGCAAATAAAAAATTTCAATTTCAAATGTAAAAGAAATAAATATCTTTAACAAAATGTCATAGTTATAAATAAGTTCTGTGAAGTATTTTGTCATAACAATTCATTTAGTAAAAATATAATAAATATAAAATTCCAAAAAATAAGTTTCATAGATTTCATATAGATCACATCTTAAGTAATAACGAAATCTTTCGTACATTTATTTATTTATTTATTTATTTATTTATTTATTTATTTATTTATTTATTTATTTATTTATTTATTTATTTATTTATTTATTTTATTTATTAATCATATAACTACAAATTATATGTTAATACCCTAACCGAGCACTAGCAACAAAGGCCTTCGGCTCGTTGTAGCGAAAACAGACCAGAGCCTCTGGTGGGAATTGAACCCACGACCCGCGCACTGATAAGCTAGTACGCTACCAATTAGCCTACCGGGGCGCTCTCTTTCGTACAATATACGAAAGTTGTGTATATATTAACTAAAGATTTCTTTCAGTATAGTCAAAGAAAATGTGATTTCAAAAACTTGGAGTTTACGACCTTATTCAAATAAGTCATAAAAATGTCTATATTTTAACCCCCCCCTAAAAAAGAATTTATAGCAAGAACATTTCAACTTAAGTCGATTGTCTATGGTGACCCATAATAATGAGTATACGTGCTTTTTTGTCCAATGGTCCAATAGGTGAATAAGACAGCTCCACGTAAAGTTGTAGTAGTCTCAAGTTTAGTTTTACTACAGCACTATATGATGTCCATCATTAATTTTCAACTTATCCCTTTGGACGACATTATCAAGGGAAGTATTTTGTTTTGTTATTGTATTTTGTCTTACATTAGTTTAAGGTGCTACCAATACTTAGGGAATTCTAGCTGTTTGTTGTTATTTCCGTTTTTGTGTTTATATTTGAATGTATGTTTATTTGTGTTAGTTTTATTAACTTCCTTTATTAAGTACCACCTGTAGTTTTAGTTGGTAATTTTTATATAAAACAAAATGTTAACTAAGATTTATTGTGTATAAAGTGCACAAGTTTCTTTCTTAATTGTCAAATAAAAAAAAAAGAGTATATTGGGAAGGATATTTTATTGTTTCTTGACTACATATAAAATGTAGTACATCCACTTTTCGCTAAATCTTAAGTTTAATTAATTCTATTTAATTTTTTTTCAAATTTACATTATTGACTTAATTGTTTATTTACAATTTACATATTTTTTAAGTAAAATTTATTGTGCATACCGTAAATCCCCACCTGGCTAACTGACCAACTTTTATGACAAACTAAAAATTTAATGTTGCTTTTATTATTTTGTTTTTGCTAGATAAAATGTTCAATTTCCCATCATTTATCTTTAAATGTTTCTAAATTTCTTTTTAAAATTTTTATTAGAAAACATTTTTAAGTGCAGTATGCCATAGTTAATAACATCCGTCAATAAAACTGCAATATCCGGTAAAAAGGTGATTGTCATTGTCATTGCAAAAATTGCTTTTGTAGACACATATTTTGTGTGTGTATGTATTTTGACTACAATTCTTCTTTTAAAGTATTATTTTAGAGTCATGTAAACCCACCAAAGCCCCTGTGAAGAATTGTACAGATGGGGACAAAAAAATTGAGAACCAACAAGTAATGCAAATTTGTAGTCCCAATTTTCAAACAAAAAGGACGTAAAGTCAAACTTTTGTAAATTAAAAAAAAAAAATAACTTTTTAAAACAGAAAAAAATTTTTTTAAAAAATTGTTAAAAATATATTTACGCTCTAGCACACTGCATACTGTTTATAGTTTAATAAAAAAAGTTTTCAGTTCAGTGAAAAATAAAGGATCACACATTTATTTTTCACAGAAAAATTTATTTTAACTTTTGTATACATTTGTTTAAAATGATTTACTGTTTTTTAACGATTTACTTCAGTTTCATTAATTTTTTTTATTTGTGTGAAATTTAATAAAACGGAAATTTTCGGTTTATTTGTTTCCGCTACAGTTTTTACAAATTTAAATTTTGCTGTGTGTTTCAAACAAATATTCAAAAAAAATCCAATTGGTTTTTAATTAAAATTGTTTTTTTATATACAAAAATATTTCAATTCAAATCACAAGAACTTCATAAACATACAAAATTTGTGAAATTGGTAAGGTTAAATTCTTACATTTATTTTTAACTGATTTATCATTTGTTTTTTACTGATGTTGTATACATTTTGTAGATTAAAAATAAAAAAAAACGGAAAATTTCAAACAAATGAATAAATAAGTTAATTTGTTGCTTTATCGGAATTGGTAGGTAAAGTTTTGTTGGTTTAAAAAACAAACAAAAGTACAAATACCAAAACAATTTCAAATAAATAAATAAATAAATAAATAAGATAGTTTTTACGGAATTGGAAGGTAAAATTTTAGCATTTATTTTTAATTGATTTATTATTTGATTTTTACTGATGTGTCTGTTGTTTAAACAAGATTTAAAAATAAATAACAAACCACATTTGTTTCAAATGAAAAGTAAGTGAATAAATAAGTTATTTTTAACGGAATTGGTACGTACAATTTTGTAGATTAAAAAACAAACAAAAATACAAAAAAACGAAAACAATTTCAAATAAATGAATAAATAAATGATTTTTTACGGAATCGGTAGGTATTTTTAACTGATTTATCATTCATTTTTTACTGATTGTTAAGCAATATTTTAAAATAAATAACAAAAACCATTTGTTTAAATGAAAAGTAATTATATCGGTTTTCCAAATGAACCTAACAAACAATACGTTCCGTTTACGTACCTTTTTCGGTCCATCATAAACGGAATCCAACTCCCTTTACGTACCATTTTCTGGATCCGTATACGGACCAGAAAACAGATTTTAAGGAACATCGAAACTGATTCGAATCCGTTTAAAAACCGTCAATGACGGAACGTTTATGGACCGTATATATCGGATGAAAAACGGAGTTGTCCGTCAAAAGACCGTCAATGACGGACCGTTTACGGACCGGATATATCGGATAAAAAACTAAGTTGTCCGTTGAAAGTCCGTCAATGGTGGACCGTTTACGGATCTGTATTCTTACCGTTTTTTCAACAAAAAACGGATTTATGTAAATGCCTAATTTTGAATAACAAATTATTTTTTTTTTAATTTATTTATATAGATATGTTATAAAATAAAACAACAAAATAAAACTTTTACAAATTTAATTAAATGGAATATTCATCTTCAGCATAACTAGCATCTCTATCCATCACTGCGGTTATGGCCCAATGAATATCATGAAAAAATAAAACAAAATTTAAATTTTGGTTTAATTAGTGACGTTTACGAAATGATGTAGCATGCAACGCAAATTTGGATATTTTTTAACAAAATCTATTATGAATTGGCAGACAATAGTTTTATTTGCAAAATTGCATAAATTTGCGCACATCAGCGTAAAACTTCTTTTAAATTTCATAAATATTTACCTCAAATTAAATTTATTTTCGGTGTATCTGTTTTTCTAAACGTTAGCGCGCGACTTGTATAATGATCAAACACATGTTTCAATTATTCGTTTTTGACACCAAAACGAATTCAAAAGCAACGGAAGAAAAACTAATGAAATTCGAGGAAGTCCGTATATGAAGATACAGAAACGGATACACCAAAACGGAGTCAAATCGTACTGTTTTCGAAAATTCAATTATACGGTCCCTTAATGTTCCGTTTACGTACATGCTTTGACAAATACGTATTTACGGTACGTAAAAGTGTAGCAGAACAGGATTCATGAATCCGTACGTGCCGGAGAGTCCGTAAAAATGTTTCTTGGGAAATATCATTTCATTTAATTGGTATTTTCTGTTATTATAACATACGAACTATTTTAAGTGTATGTAAGCACAAATTTAAATGCTAGGATATTGCGCTATTTTTTTGAACACAACTGTATATATTCCTAAATTAACTAAAAGCATTTTAAGTAAGAACATGTCACTACTCAGGGAACAAACACTTTCACATTTACTTCCACCCACTTATAGTTACAGTTCATAAAGTTCATACTACTGACCCACCGTTTACTAGAAATCACTTTTTACTATTCCTGTTTCAAACATTAGTTTCATTTTAAAATAAAACTACACAATGTGCAGCTACACTTGTTACATAGTATGTATTAACCCAACCACTCTGGCTGGTAGCCCTTCCTAGTATCAGTACAAAAAATTGGACCAATATTCATAGTACATCGTTCATTTTGCTTTCTGTGTATTTTATTTTTTTTTTTAGTTCTTGCTAAATAATTACATTAAATCCCTTTTCCATTAGTGTGTTGAGTTCAATTAACACTGGGTATGGTATAAAATGAAAAAAAAAAAAAATAAAATACTTTACATTCTATATCAGTTTAGTACTAAAACGAAATATAACAATTATATTCTATGAATATCATTGTATGTTGGGTACTATGTTACACTACGTATGAGCATTTTAATTTTACTATGAATCCTCTATATTATTATTTTAAATGTTAGTATTATTTTTTTTTGTTGTACACAATTTTTTTTTAGAAAAAACCACTGTGTGTGGCTGTGACAAAATATTCTCTATAAAATAGAGTTACTGCATTAATTTAATATCCTTTATTTCAATAGAAAAATTTCCTTTATAAAAATGTTGTTGTTTTTTATTTGGATGTCATTTCACTACTGTAATTATATGGAAAATTTAATTAATCTGACACGTATTGTGATTATAATGTTGACATTAGGAATAATTTGTTTAGAAGTGTTTGAAAGGATTTAAGGGCTTTTTAATAATTAAGGTCACAACAAATTAATTGTTGTAATTTTTATAGTTATTTTAACTTTGTTAAAATAATGTTAACAACAAAATGTGGCATGTAAAAGAATTGACCAAATATTTGGTTCATAATATTTTTTTTTTTTATTAAATCAATACTCAAAGATTGGTTCATATCCTTTGCATTACGCTGATATCAAAGAAAAAGGTTATAGGAAGAAGGAAAGAGGGAGTAGTATTTGTCGACATTTCACTTGAATTTCTCTATATTGTAGGTATCAAGAAAATATTCTGTGGGAAGTTTATGTCACGTACGACTTGCACGAGTGATAAACGAATTTTCTCTATCGACTACAAACGGATGTTCTCTATTAAATAAGGGAGAATTCAGAATATAAATCCAGACTCTAGGGATCTGTTCACTTATTTAAATAGACAATTCCCACGGTAATATCGATAGAACAATGATACACAGCCCACATTCCGACGATGCTCCAATAAGTCAATAGAGGTGAATACCATACTGTCATTAATGAGTACCAACGCCCTCTTTTGTACATGCTCTAAAAGCTCCAAAATATACTTTGAAGCTCCTGCCTATGTTACGAGGGCGGATCAATAAGTCCGTGGCCTTTGGAATGAAACACAATTTTTTTTTTGCAAAAAAAAAATAAATATTTTTCAACATAATCTCCGTTTAGCTCAATACACTTAGTACAACGTTTCTCCAATTTTTGTATCCCTTCCAAAAAATAGGATTTTTCGAGGTCCATAAAAAAGGCATTTGTTTGATCAATAATTTCAATGTTGGAGCTAAATCTCTTTCCACCGAGCCATTTCTTTAGGTTTGGAAATAGGAAATAGTCCGGAAAACATGGCGGATGAGGTACCAATTCGTAGCCCGATTCATGGAACTTTGCCATTGAGACTACATACGTGTGCAACCGTGCATTATGGTCAATTGAGAGCAAACGCTGCATCCATCTTGCAGACAGCTTTCTAAAATCCAACTGATCATTTAAAATCGAAACCACACTGCCATATGAAATGCCTATGGTATCAACAATCTCACGCACTTTTACTCTTCGATCGACCAACACCATATCGTGGATTTTTTCGACATTTTCGGGTGTATTGACCTCAACTGGGCATCCAGAACGTTCGGCATCTTCCGTGCTTGTAAGGCCACAACGAAAGTCAGTAAACCACTTTTTTACCATTGAAATCGATGGTGAAGAGTCCCCATAGTATTTATCAAGCTTTTTCTTGGTTTGATTGACGGGTTTTTTCGCAAAAAAAAAAATGTTTAATGAGCATTCAAAATTCACTTTTTTCCATTTTTAAAAAAATCAACGAGTTGTAAACTTGCTCAAAATTTGACAGTAGTCTACTAAAAGGTGGTACTTGATGCGAGCAGTGTTGCATTTCATATAACTACGAGGGAAGTTCGAAAAGTCATTGACGTATTGATCTGCTTTCGTATATATGGGAGTTGTATTTCTTCTTCGGTTGTATGTAAGTGGTCTAAATAGTAAGGAGATCCGATGGTGTCAAATATTTCTTACACTGTTGTAGGAACCCAAGGCACTTGAATGCTTCTTTCGACACACAAATGGACATCACCAGTATCCGACATCAAGAGTATCTAATTCCTCGATACTGACACCGGCCATATTTACTGATGACACTGACGGGCTCCCCGCTTTATGGGTCAATATACAACATTGGCTCCTATTGGCATTGAATCAACACTACTAGCAAGATTCGACTCGGAGATAGCCGAAAGGTCCCAATTGAATGTGTCATTAAAGATCAAGACTCTTGGCTGTCATCAGCGAAAGAGTAGACTAGATTAAAAGTTTGGTCAAGTAGGTCAATAATAAAGACTAGCAAAATAGAGGAAGAATTAACCAAACCTGGCTGTACCCTTGAATTAAGCTGGAACTCATTGGATAAAATCCCATCTATACTAAGACGTAAATTGGGTACTTTGAGAAAGCTCGCAATAAATCGGAACTAGTCATTACTGGAAATATCCAGATCAACCACTTTACTTTCACCAAACTGATGAATAGACCGACTCCAACGCTCTAAAAAGAACACCCAGAGAAATGATTGGTTGCAATTCGATCAAAACCATTAACATTTATTTGTGAGGATTTAAATAATGGGAAAATAACCCAAAAATCAATCCTATTATTCAAGTATTGGTATTTCCAATCATCTTTTAAAATAAAATTCGTTTAGTATTTGTGAGCGGTGGAAGCAACCACTTATTTTGTGAATATATTACAAAATTGGTACAATCTATCCAATTTATTAAAAAATTATCGATTGGTGACTACAAGTACGGTTATTCTGATCAAATACATCATTTAATTAGGGTTTCAGTAGAAGCAACCGAATTGTGGATTGTATTGATAATAGACGTCACTAATGATTGGTATTGATAAACAAATTTTATACTAATATTTGTTTTCCTTGCAAATTGATTAAATTCAAATTTGGCCATCAAACTTTATAAGTGTTTGTGGTGTGGTGGGTAGAGAGGTAGCTCCGAACTCCGAATTTCCAAGTTCAAATCCCGGAAAAGGCAAACATTTAAAAAAATTTTTTTTAATTAAAATAAAATCTTCAAAAGTTTAAATGGCAAATATATCAAAGGAAATTAAACTTAGTTGTGGTGCAGTAAGCATGAGTGTGAACTACAAATCTGATTTCTCAGGTTCGATACCGAAAAAACTTAAGAATAATTTTTTTTCTAATAAAATTTTGTGGAACGTTTTAATATTTCTGTGGAATGTAAATATTAAACTGTACAACTGAATATTGGCTTTCACAACAAAAAATATAATTTAATATGAAAACAGTTTTCGTAACCGTCAGAATTCGATTGGCAACAAATTCGGTGGCCACATTTGATACTGTTTTCTGGGTGAACGTCGATCGCTTAAAAGTGATTTGAATTCTAGATAATTAACAAGATGGAAATTAACCTTTGAGAGCGCAGAGTATATTGCGATTGGGCGATAGTTTTCAAGGTTATTGGCCGCACCCTTCTCAGGGATTGGCTGGACATTTGCAAGCTTTCAGCATGAGGGGAAGAGACCATCATGGCACGAATAGCTAAAGAGGTTAGCCATTGGAGGGTCTAGCGTCGAAGAGCACTGTTTCAGCACCAGTGCTTGTATACCTTTCGGCCCCTGTGACTTATTTACGTAAAGATCCGCAAGAACCTTTTCAAATAAATATCTTAGACATAGCACACGATATTCTTTCGAAATCTGGCCGGGGTTGATTGCTTTCCGACAAGAAAGAATTTTTTACAAACAGTTCAGCAGAAAGGTTAGCCTTATCAACCGGGTCAGTGAATATTTGGGAATCCTTTTAAAGATTTGGGATAGTTGAACTACCATTGTCCCTTACTCTTATAACAAACGACCAAAAGTTGTTGCTGCACGAAGGAGGAGAAAGAACTTTAGCACAAAGAAAGAAGAAGCTTTTATACTCTAAGTACTTTGGAACACTTGGTTCTCACCTGTTTACATAGCAGTTCAGAATTAGCGTTTTTATTGTCATGCCAACTTCTAAACGCTTACTGTCTTGTAGGTTTCACCGCCAGATTCAGTGTAGATACCATCCGGTCTCTTAAGTGTATTACATTTACCGTTTGTATGACCATGCAACAGGACTTTCTGTCGCACAGCTTGTGGAATATTCGAGACCTTAAAGATCTGCGTAGCTTCCTCTTGTATTAAGCGCACCTACTTTTTAAAACTCTTTTAAAATTTTTTTTTGTCAACTGTTATTTTGACTTGAAATCTATTGAATTTCAATACTCTTGTTGCACTGTGTTACAAAAAGTCAAAAACTAATTTGTTTTCTTTAGCAAACAACATTAGCTTCACACATATATATTTTTTTATTACTGATTTTTAACAACAAAAAGAACTCATAAAGGGCACGGAAAAATGGTGAAAGGTAAAAAAGTGTTATCGAAATCCGTGAAAGAAAAGGAAGTTGAAAGAAAACAAGAAATTGAACGTCAGCGAGAACAAGAAATTCAAAGGTTGAAGGAACTGGAGAGCTCAACTTCATCAACAGAATCTATAGAATCATTTTTAACTGCACAGGAAGCTGACGAAGAAGAAGAAGAAGATTTCATAGATATTCTTGATAACTTATACGATACCGACAATGAGTCGCTACAAGAAGAGGAACTGGAATATGTCCAGCAAAGTGAATTAGAGGATGAGACCGACTTTTTTGAAGTTTTTGGCCATATTCCCGATGTGGATAATTTATCAGAGGATTTATCAGTGGTTTCTATACCAATTGATAAAGTGGAATCTTTAATGGACCCTACGAAAGATGTGGGCAAATTTGTAGATCCTTTAACTGGTGGTGATTTACAATCAAAAGAATCAACATCCACAATTGATGAGGTTGGCCTAGCTGATTATCAAGATGAAATTGAAGAAGAGGGCGGTAAAGAAATGTCTGAGGAAAGTGAATTATTGATACCAGATGATGATGATGACGATGATGATGAGCTATTTGTTGCAGATGATGGTACTCAAAAAATTGTCAAAGCCGACGATACTTTTGACGATTTTTTCGAATTAGGAATACAACAACACCATGTTGCGCCAGATGACATTGATTGGGAAGCTGTAGCTAAAGAAGAAGAAGCTAAACGTGTACAACAAAATATGTTGGAATTTATAAGGGAACTTATCAATAAGGCAGTGGATATTTGTGAATACGTTAGTCCTGAAATAGTACTCAGACAAAATCTGGACAAGCGCAAACTTCTTAAAGAACTTTTGGCGAAACGTGCCCTGCATGGTAAAGAAAATAATGTACGACAATTTCTTAATCGCAAAGTTGTCGAATATTTTCGACGTAAAAAATCATTTCGAGCCATTATGCAAGATAATCCAAAAACTTTAGCTCAAGATAAAATTAAATTTAATGATGCTGCACAACGTTTAGATTTTCTATTAGGAAAGGAGTCTCAATTGAGTAATTATACTTTGAAATTAATTCATGACTTACAGAATGAATACGATTTGGCAAAAAGAGAAGCTGAAACTCAAATTGAGTTATTTGAAAATAAAGTAAAGTATACTTTAGTACGTGAGAATCGACCTAAAACTAATGTGGTAAATAAAAGTTGCAAAATTTTTGATTAACATTTAAATGCAACTTTGCAATTCAATTACAGCTTATTGAACAATTGTTGACAAAAATGAATAAATATCGTAAAGAAATTAATGAAGTACGTTTTACAATGTTAGCTCAACTACATACACAAGCTCGACTTACAGAAGTAAATTATCAGATATTTTATAGCTGTATAAAAAAAAAACACATTCAATTAATAAATTTCGTTCTTCAAGTCTTTAGCTAAATTGGAAGATTTAGGCAATGGTTTAAGTATGAGAGATTTTGGTACTTTACAGGCAGAAACTCAGGCATTAGGCAAAAAAATTGAAGGTAACTAATTAAAATCGATTTATATCCATTTTGACAAGTTCTGTCTTTTTCGATCTATTTGTTTTTTTTTTAGAACGTAATGCTGAATTGAATAAACTTCACACACGCTGTCACAGTAATATTCATATTATGGCTCATTATAAGGAAAAACAAAAAATGATTCGCAATATAATTTCTGAACAACACACCCTATTGGAATCATTAATCGATGAGAAACGTTTGCTACGTAAACATTTGCATCATTTAAAATTAAATCATAATAGTGTTCGCCGTCAACTTAATGATTTGAGTTTTCAAGGCGGTCTATTGGATAAACCAGCCTTGATGTTTGATTACGATGCAACGGTTGAACGTTTGAGTAAACAACATGATGTTGTTGATAATTTAAAAAGTGCAATAGTCGAAATGCAACACAAAATCGATGAAATTGTCCAACTGCATGATCGGAAGTTTTTATAATCATTGAAGAGATAAAATAATAAAATGGAATCATATATTATTTAATAATGCAAGTGGTTTGTACAAATGCTGAATGCCTTAGGCCGCGCTTAGGGGGGGCCATAGTATAGAAAGCTCCTAAAACAGTTCACAGGTCGCTTAGGCAAAAAGCTTATTGGGATTATTTCCGTTATTATTCCTTTTGAAAAAGGTCTTAACGCCCATGGAATATGTCTAAAATAATGTTAGTCATAGTACCCATTTTGATTTGGGGGTTATGACTGGAAAATTTTTGCACATAATCCCCAAATCAGAAATGGGGATTATGTGCGTGGAGGTTATAACATGTTTTCACTACCTTTATTCGGCATTGTCGTCTGTCGCAACAATACAAAGTTGGAAAATATTGGGATAACAATATTGAAATTGTGCTTTTGAAGTTTTTTTTTTGATTCTTAGGGTAGAACAAAACTCAAGTCAATTATGCCAATTATAGCTGGGCCTTTAGGATAACGACGTTAATCCCAACTTATAATTTGGGTGTTATGTCGGAAAACTTTTAAGACATAATCCCAAAGCCGGAAATTGTAATAATGTCTGATAGGGTTATGTTATGTCTTCGGTTTCCCATATCACGATACGCCCGAAAACGATTATCGGAAGGATTTCTATGTAATTTAGTTAATAGCAAAACTGATTTTTATAATTTTTTTGTGTTTATAATTAATAGACCTGTTTTTTAATCACATGATTTTTTCAATTTCGCCAAAAATTGCAGATTTGATTTTTAGTTGGAAAAAATATATGTTTTTTTATCTAAATAACACATACTTGCTAATATAATTTAAAACAACAAATGGAAATTTTGTAAAAATTCAAATACTGGAATGATATAAAGTCAGAACGGATTTATTTATTTTTAAAGTTCATTTTGTATTTAGCTTAATTTAAGTCCAGGGTTTCGTGTTTTCGAAAAATTTTCACCCTATCGGAAGATGTAGAACTTGTGTAAGTAACGACAACTGACAGTTTTGTTTAAATATTTCCGAATTAAACATATACAGAAAACACGAACGACAACCCATGGAACGCTATACTTCTAAAGAACGTAGAAAACTCGTGACTATTATACTTCATAAACGAAATTGCCGATTTTCTGTCCAAAATTTACCATGAGCGACTAGGCTCATTTTAATCTGAATGGAAGCAAACGAAATTTGCCTTTCTGGGGCACTGAGAATCCATGTGTTATTCACAAAGAGTCATTACATCCACACAAAGTCACTGAATGGGGCACAATTTACGGCGGGGTTATCATTGACCGTCCGTCCACTAGTTTTTATTGTGGTAAATGAATGAGTTGGGCCTGGGGGCATTTGGTCCTAATAGGACTGCATAATGGTACACACATCCTGATTTAACCGATAAAGGGATTTTTTGAAATCACAGGTCTATGTGTGAAGCTACAGACTCTGGGAGCTCATAAAGAGAATATCTGACAAGTGTGTGAGAACTTATCACCCGAAGATCTCTCCAGAAAGATGGTAAATGCGGTAAAAGAGCCTTAATCCGCCATTAAGGCCTTTTAGCCGATATAATTTCCAAACAACACAATATCTGTTGAATGTTTTTGGGTCACCTTGTAATAGCGACGATTGCCGCTGAAAAAAAAATATACAGCTAACATTACGATGTAACGGCAAATCCATTAAAAGAATGAGAAACAAAAATAAGAGAATAAGTAAAAACGTCGTCAAAGCCAATCAGATTTTATTTCACAAGTGAATCTCTCGACGTTTTTTATTTCTTAATTTCTATGAAAAGAAACGGGACGTTGTTATTCTGTTTATTTACTTAGATTGAGATAAGTACCCTGCGGGAAAAGGACCAATCCCAGGTCACGTCATGTCACCGGTTCATTGTGTTGGGACCGATCACGGGACCGGTCACTTTAACCTGGGCTTGTCCTAGGAGGCGGTCAATTGCCCTCTGTGACATGTCACAGGACTGGTCTAAAAGAACATGTCGTGTGTTTAAGACCGCTCACGTGATGGGTACTTTAGGAACCGGTCCTCTTTTCACCTATCTCGTGATATGTATTTTCGGAACCGGTCCAGTTTTCACCTATCATGGGACAGGTTCCAATACCCAACTGACCCCTTTTTTTCCGCAGGGTATATTACGTTTGTAAGCACTTATGAATTTTTTTTCAATTAACTGTGGAAAATTATGTGCGACAGATGGCCGCCGTCGATTACATTTTTCATAACTGTGCACAGCACTGGAGTGTTATTCTTTAACTCCTTCAAGTTGCGAGGTTTGTTGGCATACACCAATGGTTTCAATTGTTCTCAAAGGAAAAAGTCTGCGACAGTCAAATCGGGAGATTTGGCTGGCCAAGGCAAATCTCCACATCGTCTTTAAGTTCCAAAATGTCGATACCATTTGCAAAAATAGCATGGTAGATAACTGAATTAATAATTAATTAATAAATTTGCTTAAAAAAGTATCGCACCTCTACACTAAAAAAAATGAACTAGAGTTTAGAAAAATTAACTTATTTAGAGGAAAAATTGAAATGAAAACGGAGCCAACGACACTTTTGACCAATATTTAATACAATTTTCCTTGAAATTAAGAAACAAATTTTACTTAAAATTTGGTAAAAATATAGAAAACTTTTACTACTGAGAAGAAAATTTTTATTAGAAAACAGTTAATTTCCTCCTAATTAATTCATACATCATCTCAAATTTTACTGTTAGTTAGGAAATGTTTCCTTGGTTTTAAGAAAATTTTTATTTTATTTAAGTTCATTAGATAATTTCTTTCTCTAAAAACTAAGACTTAACTCCCTAAAAATAGGAAAATATTTTCTAACAACAACTTAAATAGCACTTCTTTTAAGTGAAAATTATCCTTATCCTGCTTCTATGGTAAAGGTAATATATTTTACCATATATTTTAAAGTACTTTACTCATTGAATAGGTATTTTCCCACTTTCGGAGGACTTCCGCTTTGTGAGGACACTGCTCTTAACAATCTTTTTGCTAAACAATTTTTTCTTAAAACTAAACTGATGTATTTAAAATATAAATTAAATTATATAAGCAAAAAGGTAAACGAATTAAAAAAATGTACTGCAGGATATCCTGAAACGTAATAATTGTGATCCTTTTCGTAGTTAATTAACAGTTCTGCTTGAGAGAACTACAAAAAGGAACGCCCTAAGTGACACACGACATCTATGGCTAAGGATCAATGGGGGTCCTTTGTCTTCTTAAATTAACTAATTTAAGGAAATTGTTGCAAAAATACAAATACATTTCTTGTTATTATTGGAAAATGGAAAATGTCATAAGTTTATCTTATGAGATTTTTAGCTTAAACTTTTAGCCTGTTCCTCGATCTCGAACGAAAAACTAGTCGAACGATAGCAAGTCACTCGAATTCGAGTCAATTTGGGTTTCTCTATTTCGAAAGGCTTCGATCGACTTGACTTACGTGTGTCAATTTTTGTTTCTTACGCATTTACAAATCACACAGATGCCAGATCATATATTTTGAGCATTTGCTAAAATTTTCTTTAAAAGTAGCAAAAATACTACTAAACTGCTTAAAGACAAAAACAACCCTGTTTAACAGTGATCAGCTGTATATGACAAATGAAATAAAAAAAATAACAATAAACAAATCAATTTTTATTTGGAAAGTATGTTTATTTGTGAAAATTTTTGTTATCGATTGGTTGTGGGTGAAATTGTTGTTTGAAGAGCTTTTCTGTTGCCTGTTGTCTGTTCGGTGCGGTCCCTGCTAAAGTCCTTGTAAAATAAAAGATGTAAAATAAAAAATGTAAATATGAGTTTCTTGGGCAAACGTAAGCCACAAACAACACACACATACCTTTTCTACTCAGCAACAGCGTAATAGGGGGTGAAACGGAGTTTAGTTTTCTGGTCAAATTTTCATCCTCTGCGGAAAATTTGTTTGCTCCGAACACCAGAGTCCTTCTGGCAAAATCAGGCCTTTCTTCCATATAAAATACAAGCGTCTTCGGATGGTCCATTGTTGATTTTTTTTAACTAAAATTTAAAATTTTAATAAACTATAAATATTTGTTTTATTTTCTACTTACTTTTTGTTATCCATTGCTTTCTTACTTCATTTTGCTTTTAAAAATATCAAATATATATTTACTCGACAAAAAAATAGCAAGTGACTGATTTTGACATTTGCGTTCGAGCTGTTCGAAATAGAGAAACCAAATTTTGTATGAAAACAGTTACGTTTTCATTCGACTTGTCGTTCGAGTCATCGTTCGCATAGAAATAGAGTTAGAGAAACCCAAATCAGTTTTCTTTCGACTAGAAAGCGAACGAACGTGTTCTTTCGAAATAGAGGAACAGGCTATAAGTGAAAAAATATTTCAATAAATATAAAGTTTAATTAGCGCTATGTCAGTTATAGAAAAGCCATTATGACGTAATGTATAAAATGTGCCTGAGAGAGTTTTGACTCACGCTCACGCACGATCACGAACCAAAAATTACAATCATGCACGATGGTTTTTTAAAATGGTTACTTTAATTTCTTTTATTTAATAATATTTTTTCTTGAAAATTAGGAAAACTAATTGGTTTGGTTTTAATTGATTGTTTTTTTTGGAATAGAATATTAAAAATAATTTAAACGTTTTCCAACAAAAAGAAAAAAAAAATTCTATACCAAATTTTATTATTTTTTACAAAGTAGAATACTTTTACCTGAAAAAAAGAATATTTTATTAAAGTTTTTAAAATTTATCTGAACTAAGTTGCATGAAAATTTTCCTTAAAAGTAGTTCATCAGTTTCTAAAATCAAGTAAATTTTTATTATTACATAGGAAAAAATTTATTACTTTTTGTTTTTAATTGTCTGAACTAATTTTTAGAAAATAATTCTTCAAAATTAGAAAGTGATATCCTTATAAACTGAATTTGGAAATGGCTTTCTAAAATTTAGTTAATTTTATTACTCGCGAACAAAAAATTAACACACATTAAGTTCAAGTACTTTCTCGATTTAATAGCCAGTTCCTCGATCTCGAACGAAAAACTAGTCGAACGAAAGCAAGTCACTCGAATTCGAATCAATTTGGGTTTCTCTATTTCGAAAGCCTTCGATCGACTTGACTTACGTGTGTCAATTTTTGTTTCTTACGCATTTACAAATCACAGAGATGCCAGATCATATATTTTGAGCATTTGTTACAGTTTTCTTTAAAAGTAGCAAAAATACTACTAAACTGCTTAAAGACAAAAACAACCCTGTTTAACAGTGATCAGCTGTATATGACAAATGAAATAAAAAAATAACAATAAACAAATCAATTTTTATTCGGAAAGTGTATTTATTTGTGAAAATTTTTGTTATCGATTGGTTGTGGGTGGAATTGTTGTTTGGAGAGCTTTCTGTTGCCTGTTGTCTATTCGGTGCGGTCACTGCTAAAGTCCTTGTAAAATAAAAAATGTAAATATGAGCTTCTTGGGCAAACGTAAGTCACAAACAACACACACATACCTTTTACCACTCAGCAACAGCGTAATAGGGGGTGAAACGGAGTTTAGTTTTCTGGTCAAATGTTCCTCCTATGCGGAAAATTTGTTTTCTCCGAACACTAGAGTCCTTCAGGCAAAATCAGGCCTTTCTTCCATATAAAATACAAGCGTCTTCGTGCATTGTTGATTTTTTTTAACTAAAATTCTTAATAAACTATAAATATTTGTATTATTTTGTACTTACTTTTGTTATCCATTGCTTTTTTTACTTCATTTTGCTTTTAAAAATATCAAATATATATTTACTCGACAAAAAAAAGCAAGTGACTGATTTTGACATTTGCGTTCGAGCTGTTCGAAATAGAGAAACCAAATTTTGTATGAAAACAATTACGTTTTCATTCGACTTGTCGTTCGAGTCATCGTTCGCATAGAAATAGAGTTAGTGAAACCCAAATCAGTTTTCTTTCGACTAGAAAGCGAACGAACGTGTTCTTTCGAAATAGAGAAACAGGCTATAAGTTAGACACATTCTTTGAACTAAATGGGAGTAAATTATGTCCTAATATTTTTTTTTAACTATACTTAATTTTATTACTTTTGAGTATGCATTTTTCTTAAAACTAAGATGTTTTTTCTTAAAATTAATAAATTTTTATTTAATTGACTTGCTTTTTCCTAAAATCAAGAAATATTACTTAGGAAAAATATGAACTATTTCTGAGTATATAAACTATTTCGTTTTTCCTCAAACTTAGGAATTTTTATTCTTTTTAAGAATATTTTTCTAAGTTTTAATAAAATTTTACTTAAATTGAGGACAATTTATAAACTATTTTGAAGGAAATTTTTGATTACATTTTAGTTCATGTCTTTTTTTGTTTTGAGTGTGTATGTTTAATTTTTTTTTATATATTTTAATAAATATCCAATACTTATCAAATTTTCCTGATCATCATTCATTGAAATATAATAAAGTTTCAAATTACTGTTTATATCCGTTTTCATAGCCTGTCAAAATCTAATACATCACAGATGTAATAAAAGGAAAAACTACCAGAACCCATATCATTTACTTATTTTAATCAAATTTTTAATATTTAATCTTTGATGTGTATAAAAATATTGCAAACCTCAAACCATAAATGATCAAATATTTATATTCAATACAAACTAATATACAATAGATTCTGGTTTACACATACATACATACATACATGCAATATAAAGTAGTAATATAACCAATAGGATATTATAGCATTTTCAAAGCAATTGAGGTGAAAAAGCGGATTTACACAGATTATGTTGTTCGTATTTTTTTTTGTTGAGCTTTCGAAAGAAAGTTATTTTAGTGTATAAAATAAATGTTTTGTTTGTTGATGCTGATATATGTATCACATACCGGCTATATGACAAAGTATGTGTGTGTGTGTGTGTGTGTGAATATTGTAGGTGTGGTAGTGTTTTTGTACGACACACACACACACACAAAAAACAAACTTTATTTGCTGTTGTTATTTGTGGTTTATGTATTTTATTTTGTCACTTTTTATGTCAATATTTGTGATGTAGTTGTTTGTAGCAAATGTCAAATTGAAAAATGTTGTTTTACATCTATATCCTGTTTATGTACTTTTTTGCTACCTTAAAATTAAATCCTTTGTTATTTGTAACTCATACACACAAAGAGTTGCTATATTTTTTAAAACAAGTTTAAGTGATATTCTTGTTTTATTATTTTTTTTTTTAACGAAAGAGACACAAAGCCTTCCTTGCTTGCGGTTTGGTTTTAATTTTTTTGAAAAACATTTTCACATTGTCCGGTGTAAAAGTTGTGGTTATTTGTACAAAGCTTATGTTAAACTATGGGATAGAAAGTTATTTAGTATTTTTAAGATATTAAAATAAATTATTTTTAAAATTGATATTAGAAGAAATTAAATTATGATTATGTGTCGCGATTTTTATTTTTTACTACAGTTTGGAATTTTCCATTTTGAATTACATATTTTAGATTCTGACCCATAGTATGTTTTCAGTTCTTATTTATTGTGTTTATAGCAGGTGATTGTTTGTTTTTAGGTGTGTGTGTATGTGTGTTGTTGACTACTCTATTTGATCCTTTTTTATATATTGTAAATCGGATATTGTGGTTATTTGTTTTAATTAAGTTAAAGAAAAAAACTTTTGCATTTTCATTCGATTTATCTGCGTTTTTTTTTTGTTTGAAAATATTTTTTATGTCACTGTTAATTTGTTTGACAATTTTGTTAATGCTTTTTTGTTTGATGTTTACTGTAAGGACCTTTTTAAGCCTTTTATATACCTACAAGGTGGGGCAAAAACTATCATCTGATTTTCTTTCGCTATAACTTTTGTTTAAGTGAAAAACTCATGTAATTTTTAACTGATTATATTTATTCGCACTAATAAATTTTGTTTCGTTTTAATTATGGAAAATTATGGTCGACAATTGGCCGACATTGGCGTTCATAAAAATTTGGGATCTTTTGAGGGATATCTTTTTTGGGATATTTTGCATAACTGTGCGCGGAATTTTTGGTTTCAGGTTGTTAATTTTGGCGTTAATGTTGTTCTTTAACTCCTTCAAAGTGCGGAGCTTGTTTGCGTACACCAACGACTTCAAATATAAATGGAGGCAGAAGTCCAGGGCATTCAAACCGGGAGATCTGGCTGGACAATCCAAATCAATGAAACGCGAGATTACACCCACTAGGAAAGCATCCCTCAAAACGGGCATATTGTCGCGTAAAGCAAACTAGATCGTCAACTTCCGGTAAGAATAATTATGTCATCATGGCTCTATAGTGATCGCCTTTCACCGTAATAGCGGCACGGTGACTGTGAGAGGGTATGAATTATGCGTGGATTTTTCGTCTCTCAGAACCGAGGATTTTGCTTATTTACGTGGGTACTGAGATAATAATGCACTGCGGGATTTGTTACTCATGAACAATTTCGATGCAAAATCATCCACTTTCTCCTCATCCACTTCCTCATAAATTCCTCGTTGAGCTCACGGCTGTATTCTAAACGAGCGCCACAGTCATTTGGTAACAATTGTTGCACCACCGGAATTTTATACAAGAATATTTTTAAGTACAATGTTAAAATGAGGCGCGGGGAACGCCGCGAAATGTACAATTACATTGTTGATGGTTTGAGCTACTCTACAACATTTTCAAATACTCCTTCGATATTTTCAGTAGAGCGGCCCTTTCGGGGCCTTCCGCGGGTTTGATTGTGCCTCTTCTTAAAGTCGGGTCAACATACATTGAATTGTTTGTGGTGGGAGCGCGGCGCGATTGAAATATTTTTGCCGAGATTTATATTAGCATCACTAACGAATGATTGCACGCAAACATTGTTACAATTATCGCATATTAATGAGGCATATAGCGATTTATTGTTATTAGCTATAAATTTCGCAGGTGTCTACATCACGATTGTACAAAACCAATCTGACATAAAATGGCAAAATTTTCCAATAGAGTGATGCTTATTGGTCCACCTTGTATATAAGATTATATTTCATTTTTTATCAAAAAATTATGGGTTTATATTTTTCCCTAAAATCCCATTTTAATTAAATTTGTTTATAACAGTTTTTGTTTGGGAAAAGGTCAAAAGATTGTAATCAAATATTGTATTTAGAAAAACAATTAAATTCGCTTTGTTCTTGTTAGACGACCCACATATCGCTAATGAGCATATTTAAGTACCAGCAATTATAATAAGTTTTTGAAATACAAAAGTTGTTTCAAAAAGCAATTTTATATTTCCTTAAGCTATTTACAATAAGCGATTACAATGAGCGATTATAAAAACCATAATGAAGGGCGTTTAGCAAGACATTGCAAATTTGAAAAGAATATTTTAAAGTGATTTAATTTAGATATACCCATCAAAAAAAGTAGCAAAAGAAGAGAAAAAGAAGCAGTGATTTTGATTCCGGTGTTGTGAAAATTTGGATCGGAACCAATGATTTTTACATAGGGATGTCATAGGGTGGAAGTTTTCTTTTATGATCCTTTTTCATTATATCTAAAGCCCTTCTTATGGTTTAGTGAATAATGAGATCTTTTGATGTTCCCAAATAAATTTTGAATTTGAAATTTAGATTTTAACAGGACATCAGTAATAAGGCCTTAGCCTCATTTTTACAATCTTCCGTTAGCTTCGTCCTGAGAATTTAACTGGCATATATGTTGTTGTTTCTCATATAAAGTTTGAATTTAAGTCTTGGTTTAATAATAAGGGACATTCAGTAATCGGGCCTTATTTATTTAATTACTTTATTCGAAATTCTTGCAATTTTTTGGTTTTCGTAGCAATAATAACTACGATTCTAAGAATTTTAAACCTCGTAAATTGTACGTTAAAGATTGAAAAAAAACGCTTTTACTTAAACCATAGTTATAAGTGTCACATTTTTTATATAAATATCTATGATAAATGTTTAACTTTTGTAGTTTTTAAAAAAAAGTTACCCTTCATACATTTGAAAAGTGTTAAATTTCATTAAAAATTACATTATTGAAAGTTGTGAAAAAGAACTGTGTAAGAAGAAGAAAATAGAACTAAACGATACTTTGGAATCAATGAAAAATTAATTCCTTAAGAATCACTTCCATTTATTTTTGCTGGGTAATTAATTAAAACCCAATTTCATTGAAATATTCTTTATGGCTCCTTATTACTTTCAAGTAGGGTATAGGGCGGTATCCTTACTCATTTTTTTTTCAAAACATTTCTTAACTGGTTACAACAAATTTTGAAAACAAATATCTACATAACAAAAACTTATATTTTGAAAATAACTTTTTGATGAAAAACTGTTCACTGATGGCAGCTACATTTCTGACTAAAATTTTAAAAAGAAAAATTTAATTTAGTACTCTTTTTTACTATTTGTTTTTACTCTATCACGCATTGGATTTATTTTTAAATGCAATACCCTCTATCAACCAAAAAAAGGTTTTGGGCATTTAAAAATATATTACTAACTACAATGTTGTTTGGTATAACTGTACATAACATATTAGGGTAATTTTTTTGCCTATTTCTACAAAGAAGTCTGTGACTCTAGTTGTGACTGTATTCTCCTTGTGTTTGTTGTTAAAAAGTCACAATAAATTAATTATTTTTTAAAAATTTTGTTTTAAAAATACGAAAAAGTGAAGATCTGATATTGACACCATCACAATATTGACAAGTAAAATTTGAATTTTATGAAATTTATTGTTATTTTGTACTCCAAAAAAAAAAAAAAATTAACTAGAATTTAGAAAAATTTATTTATTTGGAGGAAAAATTGATATGAAAATGGTACCAAAGACACTTTTTTTACCAATATTTGATTAAATTTTCCTTAAAAATAAGAAACAAATTTTACTTAAAATTTGGTCATTTGGTTACTTTATTTAAGTTCATTAGATAATTTTTTTTACTAAAAACTAGAACATAATTCCCTTAAAATAAGAAAATATTTTCTAACATCAATAACACTTCTTTTGATTGCAAATTATACTTAAATTTTATAAAAATGTTCTAATAAATATGCAACTGTTTTATGATAAAGGTAATATATTTTACCATTTTAACACATTTTTTTTTAACATATATTTTTTCAACTTTCAGAAAACTTCCGCTTTGTGAGGACACTGCTTTTGATAAGTTTTTTGCTATACATTTTTGTCTTTAAATTAAATTGAATTATTCTATACTCATGTATTTAAAATATAAATTAAATTTCATTAGCCTCTTCGTAGTTAATTAATGGTTTTACTACAAAAACTACAAAAAAGGACTCCCTAAGTGACACATGGAATCTATGGCTAAGTAACACGGGGGGTCCTTTTTCTTCTTAAATTAATTAATTTGTGGAAATTGTTTCAAACATACAAAACGCCACAGTTACATTTTTTGTTATTATTGGAAAAGTACATTAAGGCATTTTTAGCTTAAACTTTAATTGACATATACAAATTTTAACTTTTTTTTATTATTAAGTGAAAAAAAATAGTTTAAGTGCTTTCGATAGATATAAAGTTTAATAGCTGCAACGTCAATTATAGGAAAGCCATTATGCCGTAATTTATAAAATGTGTTTGCAATATTTTGTATTATTAAATTAAAACACAAATTCGAAATTTTTACCTTTTGCTAACTAAATTTTAAGATACATTTTAAAATTTATTTTAAGTTCAACAATTATGACTGTTAAGTGATTTTCTACTCACGAACCAAAAGTTACAATCATGTACGATAATTTTGTTAAATGTTATTTTAATTAATAATAATTTTAGGAAAACTAACAAGTTTGTTTTTAGTTTATTTTTTCGAAAAAATATTTAAAATAAGCTTAACATTTTAAAACCCACATCTAAGATTATTATTTCTCAAAAAATTAGAAAACTTTCACTTGCAAAAAAAAAAAAAATTTATTTGAACTAAGTTGCATGAAAATTTTCCCTAGAAATAGTTCATCATTTTCTTAAATCAAATAAATTTTAATTATTACATAGCAAAAAATGTATAGCTTTTTGTTTTTAATTGCCTGAACTAATTTTTAGAAAGCAATTCTTAAAAACTAGAAAGTCGTAGACTTAAAAACTGAATTTAGAATGACTTTCTAAAGTCTAGTTAATTTTACTACTCGCGAACAAAAAATTAACACACATAAAATTCAAGTACTTTCCCATTTTAAGTTAGACACATTTTTTGGGAGTTAATTATGTTCCAAAATTTTTTTGAACTAAACTTTACTTTATTATATTTTAGTGTGCAAATTTCTTATAATTAAGATGTATTTCTTGATAAATTTTAATTTAATATACTTGTTTTTTTCTTCCTTAAATCAAGAAATATTACTTAAGAAAAGTATGAACTATTTTTGAGTATATATACTATTTCATTTTTAGCCAAACATTGTAATTTAAGAAAATTTTGTTAAGTTTTAATAAAATTTTACTTAAATTGAGGAAAATTTTTAAATTATTTTAAAGGATATTTTGGAATAATTCATAGTTCATTTCTTTTTTTTTTTGAGTGTACTAATTAAAGATATGAACTATTTACGAGTATATAAACTATTTCGTTTTTACCCAAACAAAATTTTAATAAAATTTGACTGAAATTGGGGACCATTTTTAAACTATTTTTAAGGAGATTTTTGATTAATTTTTAGTTCATATCTTTTTTTAAGAGTATGGAAAGTTAAGACTTTTAGTCTTAAAAATTGTCTTATGACAGTCACAACTTCTCACAAGTGGGAACAGGCACGTTAAAAATCTTGTTTATTAGTGTGCCCCGTAAAATACATTTTCCTGATTTTTAATTACAAAAGATTTCTCTTTCTTTCCCTTCAAAATATGTTTCGCAACTTTAAAATTCCAATACCACATTTATCGGAATTCGCCTCCCAAAGACCATTAGAAATGATTAGCCTTAACCCCGTTGCATAAAATTTTTCTCAATTTGTTGAACTGTGTAACTACTTGAAAAACTATTACAGTGGATTCCCGATTTATCGAAAAATTGATTGTCAGCCCTGTTCGTTAAATCGAAAAATTCGTTAGATCCAGTCAAAAAAAATTGTATAAAAAGGCAATTCATATCATATCTTATTATAGATTTGGCTAAACCATATTTAATTGATAATCCAGAAACACTTGTTCCATGAAACGTTTCCTTTCATCCATTTTTTTAATGTTCACAAGTTTACAAGTTCACAACACCATAACAAGAAACGAATGACTAAATAAAGACATCGGCTGAAAATTCCGTAGGATCGACATAGTCTCCTTCCCACGCCTTTCTAACATTTCGATACCTTTTTATAGAATGATTTATCTTTAGCCTCAAAATAGGCCTCTGTCTCGCCAATCACCTCTTCATTCGAACTAAATCTCTTTCCACCGATCATTTTTTTAAGGTCTGAAAACAGTTTAATATCGCTGGAAGCCAAATCTGGCGAATACGGTGGATGCGGAAGCAATATAAAGTGTAATTCATGCAATTTGGCCATTATTTGGAATCATCGCCTGGTTGTTGTTTTTGGTACACTGTGAGCAAACGCGGCACCTATTTCGAAAACAGCTTTCACATGGACAAATGTTCAGGCAAAATAAAGCAAACACGTTCCTTCGATATCTTTGAGGTATCACCTATTTCCTGTAACTTTACTTTACGTCCTGCCAAAACACATTTGTGAACTTTTTTGATGTTTTCCGGTATTACCACCTCGTTTGGGCGACCAGAGCGTTCGACGACATCGGCGTTTATACGACTACGTTTAAAGTCAGAAAACCACTTTTCTCAATGGAACAAAGTCCGAATAACACTTATCAAGCCAAGCTTTGGCTTGAACGATGTTTTTTTCCATTAAAAAGCAATGAGAAATCAACACACGAAATTTCTTTGCATTCAATTGTTTTAAAAATCGCAAAACCTTGCTTACTAATAAACTAATTGTCATTAAATTTTGGCAGGTATCATCTGAAGGTTGGTAGTTTCGAAAAATCATATAGATTTTGCTTTAGTGGCACACCTATGCGTTATCCGACGGATTTTTCAGCCGATGTGTGTATGTACATGGTAAACAAAATATAAGAATGCAAAAATGCAAAAGAAAATCTTAGAAAGCTTTGAAAAAAATTCAAACTTTTACTTAACGATGAGTTCATCATAAATTAAAAAAAAAAAATCAAAGCTAGATGGCAATACATAATTCAATGTAAACCAAATCAAATACGTGTAGATATGTATGTGTGGAGAGGTGTGTGCAAATACTAGAACTGCCTGACTACTTCATTTTATTTTTAGAAATTGAGAAATACAGATTTTGATTTTATTTTATATATGAATGTATTTAAATAAGTTTAACGTATTTTTTTTATAAATATTTTTTATTTTTTCGTTAAATCAAGTACTAAATTGAGTTTTAATTCGTTATACACAGTAACTAATGTACAAATTTTGCCTGTTCGTTAAATTGCGAATTCGTCAAATATAGAGTTCGTTAAATCGGGAATCCACTGTATTTTTGCGATTTTAAATTTTTTTCCCTTTTCTGCAAACATTTTTAAATATTGTAGACAATACTGTATAATTTGGTTCATGGAATTAATAATAATATCACTCATACGCTATGTATGATCTTTATCGATTATTAAATAAGTATACGCCTGGTAGAACCATTAAAACTTTACAATTTATTGCTGTATTGTCCACATATAAAGCGCGATTTAATAACGACTATATTGCAATATCTGCACTCACTTTTCAATTTCAAATTCCTGTGGTGCACTCAGAGAAAACATTAGTTAAAGTCGAAACTTGAGTAAAAATAAAAATTTTCCATTCAATGCACCTCAGGCTTAAAAAGTAAATAAATACTGTAGGTGTTCATAAAAAAAAATTTAATGTGAAGGTAACAGGAACTTGGTATATTTTTGAACTAAAAATTATTGAAATTATTTTTTTTATTTTCAATTTTAAAATCGTGTCATTTTTAGCATAAACGAGAAGTTTTCTATATGAAATATAATACAGGGTGTCCGCCGGAAAGGAATACTACTTTGTTTTGCCGCCATTTTGGTAAACATTAGTCATGACAGTTCATATTTGGCAGACGTGAATTAGACACGTGGCAAATTTATTATGGAAAAATATTCGATAAATCAACGTGTTTTAATCGTTAAAACAGCTCGCCCATAACAACCCCGATTTTCATGAGAAAATTATAATGAGTGATGAGGCACATTTTCATTTGAATGGATATGTGAATAAACAGAATAGCCGGTTCTGGGCAATGGAAAACCCTCAAATTATCCATCAGTCACCTTTGCATCCATTAAAAGTGACAGTCTGGTGTGCAATTTGGTCAGGAGGAATCATTGAACCTTAACTCTTTGAAAATGAAAACGGCGTAACGGTAACTGTGAATGGGGAGCGATATCGTAATATGATTGAAAACTTTTTAACACCACAACTGCATGCTTTAGGCTTGATTAACATGTGGTATCAACAAGACGGTGCCACATCGCATACAGTCAGGATTACAATGAAATTACTGCGAGACCTGCTTCCACAACAAGTTATTTCAAGTGATGTTGATTGGCCTCCATGGTCGCCTGATTTGACTGCTCCGGACTTCTTTTTGTGGGATATCTGAAAAGCAAGGTTTATGCAAACAAACCAGAAACGCTTGAGCAACTCAAACAAAATGTTCGTGATGAAATTAATGAAATACCGCGTGAAATGTGTGAGAATGTAATGAAAAAGGGTTCGCATTTGTGAGGCTTACAGAGGCGGACATTTATCTGATATTGTATTTCATACATAATTGCCGACATTAAATAAAAACATTTATCAATATAAGATCCATTCTCTTTCATTTAATCAAAAATTATAAACAAACAAAGTAGTATACCTTACCGGCAAACACCCTGTATTAGTTGTAAGTAAAACCAACATTTTCTGAAAAATCGGATTTGACTTGATAATGACTTGGCTCCCGGGACAGAACTTAAGCACGAAATTACGTTTTCTATGGGTGTGTGAAGTTTTATGACACTCTGTTCAGGCGGTAGGAAATGACTGATTGATTTCCAAAATATTTTAAAAATAACCCACTGTGCACTACTCTGTCTCAGTTTTAGTAATGAACTGTGTTTGAGACTTTTCTAAAAATAACTGAATTTTTTTAAAACGTACCTAGTTAAGGAACTGCCATTGGGGGCGGAAATTCGACGATCAGGTGGGCTTCTACTCCAGGGACCTACAGCTGAGTATTGCGCGGAGACTGCCGAATCACTGTAGTGTTTTTCATGCTGAAATTCTGGCCATTAGGGAGGTAGCGGAGTGGCTTAGGTATAATGTCCTCACAACGGTGAGGATTAATATATTTTCTAATAATCAGGCTGCCATTAGATCTCTGGATTCTGTCTTCCTGGATTCGACATCAACCCTGAACTGTCGCAGATCACTTAACGAGATGGCTCAGCTGTTCAGCATCTATGATATTTGGGTGCTGGGCCACAGAGATATACCAGGGAACTGTGGGCATGCCTCTGGCCACTTGCAAGTTTCGGCTGCGGGAGAGTGCTTATGGGTTGGCAAGAGATAGGTGGGCCTCTGTCCGTGGTTGTATTCGTTCCAGACAGATGTGTCCCCGTCTGTATAGAAAGCGCACGCACAGGTTGCTGTCACTGTCAAGGTCCGATATATCCCTACTTGTGCCCGTCATGACGGGACACTGTCTGATTAGAAGGCACGCAGTTAGGTTGAGGGTTGCGGCTAGTAACTTTTGCAGAAGCTGCGGTGACGAAGAGGAGGAGGAGTCTGTGGAGCACCTTCTGTGCACTTGTTCTGCCCTGGCTCGCAGGAAGGGCCTGTATTTGGGCTCATGTTTCTTTGAGGTCCTGGGTGATTTGGCTGATATCGATTCGGACGACTTAGGAGCTTTTTAAGGCAATCGGGATGGTTCGTCGGGGGAAGCTAGTGATATATTTTTTTTACTAGCTTCCGTGGCATCACAAGGGATTTTATAGTCTAAGTGAGTCTGATTGGCAGGCTACCACATCTACCTAACCTAACCTAGTTAAGGCATAAATTTAATTTCTAGGAAACCAATCGCAATGTAACTGATATTTTTAAATGTTGATGCTTAAATTTAAGGTTTTGCCACAATACCATTTTACAATATTATTTTACAAGCTCTCAAACTCTTATATTAGTCAACACTTTTATCTCATTTCTTTTTTTTTTTGTGAAAATAGTCCGCAGACAGCTACAATTTCTAAGAAATGCAATTAAATATTTTGGGTAAGAATACTTCAACGCAATTAATTGTATTTACCTTAAAATTCAAACCATAACATCTGTTGTAAAGGTCAGGTAAAAAAAAAATAAATAAATTATCAAGAAACTTATAACGAAATTCCCAATTGGAAAAATAGAAGCAGTGAATAAAAATTCATGATGCTTTAACAGAATAGCTTTTTAAAAGTAGTAAAGAAAATATAAAATGTAAGCTTAAAAAGCCTAACAACATAAGTTTGCGTGAATAAAAATGTTTAGTTAAAATGGCCCTTAAATCGTACTTTAATATTGAAAAAAGCACGCAGGGTAACTTGATAACTAAGTCTAAAATGCCTTTATAATAATTAAAATTCAACATTTTTATCATCAAAATTCAGGATTTCCTATTGGTACATTACGATACCAAAAATAAAAGTGGTTATAAAGCAATTAAGCAAATCATTTGCATTTTAATTGAAATTCAATCAAGCGCAATTTCTTGTTTGTCAACTATAGAGAAGAATTGAATTAAAAATACAGGAAAAACAGCAGAAGATGATACCAAGCGGTAAAATACAATAAATACAATACAAATAGCAAAAAAAAATAAAAAACTGGGAGAAAAGAAAAAAAGTTGTAAATTAAAATAAAAAAAAAAATTCCAGCTTCTGACAGTAATTAACATAAACCGCGCTAACAAATCTTATTTACTGTCAATAACAACAGTGGTTGTTACTGCTGCTGCTGCTACTATTGTTGATCTGCAAGTAACACAAAACAACTGCAGAAGCAGCAATAACATCCAACAACAACATATAGAATCAGCATAATAAAGAAGATATTTTCAACACTCTAAAGGCCTTCTTCTTCTTTTTCTTCACAATAACAGAAACATCAGCCAGCAGATGTAATAGCAATCACACGCAAAATACATTGAAAACTTTGATGTGGTGTTGGATTTTTCCTAAAGATGGATTAAAGTATTAAAGAAATAAAAAAATTAAGAAAAAACAAATGATAGAAAGGATGCCGAAAGGAAAAAAAAATACGTAAAGAAATCTAGCCTCAGGAGTATTTTACAGGACTTTTAAGCAAACGACAGCACTTTTAATAAAATTGTGGCTGGCTGATGGTTGACTACAATTGTAGCTACAGCTACACGAACAACAACAGCAACAACAGTTGGTTACTGGCATCTGATGATGCATTGTATTAAAGCAGACACGTAGTTTTTTCTATAAAACTTTTTCATCATTTCGTTGAATGAAGAAGAAAAAAAAAAATAGAAACAAGCAACCAACTTTTCTCTGTTTTTTATTTAATGTTTATTACGTTGTGTTGGCAACTAAAGGCAAATCATTGGTGACATATACAAACTGTTTTTCAGCCTCTTGATTTAAGTTTTTTTTTTGTTTTTTTTTTTTATAAAAAGTAGAATTTAATACAAACATTAAACAGCACAGAGCGAGAAAAAAAAGGTTATAAGGTTTGAGGAAGGCCACATTAAGCCAAAAGATTTTATTATTTTTTATTTTTTTTTTATCTCTTGCTTCTAGGATAGGACGTAAGTAACAGAAAACACCAGCAAAAATGAGATTGTTAAGAATACACAGGAAGATGAGCAACAAAACAAAAAAAGAAAAAACAGCAAAGATGAGAGAAAACTCAATTAAACTTTTGTAATTACAGTTAAAACGGAAAAAAGATATTTAACCAGAATAATTGCATTGAAAGCCAACAAGCGGCAACACTTATACCAAAGTACACAGTAGATAACACTGTTGCCTAAATATCATTGAATTTAAAATTTCTCCCGTCACATGAATCAACCCAATTGAATTTGGTGACAACTGAATTGTTCGGCTGCTGCAGCTGAAAATTCGTAGGTCACAACTCAAAATCGGTTTTGCAGCATACCTGGGAACCTTTAATTGGCATTGAAATTTAACTTAATACACTGAACCAAAAACAGCAGTGATAACAAATAAAATATCGAAACAAATATTTTTAAACTTAAATAATTATTCGACCCGAACAATCGGTTAAATTATATCGATTAACCGGTTAAATATGTATTTATATGCTTTTTTTCCCTTATTTTTTTTTCTTAAAGCTTCCTAATTTTGGGGTAGAATATGGAAAAAAAGCTTAGAAAAACACATTAAATAAAATACAATCAAATCTTTTTAAAATCAAGTGCAAGAGTTCTTTAAGGATTATATAACTTTTTTAACCAACTCAAAGCAAGTGTTGTATAGGCTTTAGGAAATACAATAGACAATATTTACATTTTTCTTTTAATTTCTAAAAAATGTAATTATTATAAATTATATTTTTATGTCTCTCAAGACAATGTTGAAGTTGTGTTTGATGTCATATGATGATTTCTATAGGAATACTGACTTTTCTTATATCTCCCAAGAAAATTCCATTAAAAGTTCTATTACGAAAAATTCTATATGGCACCAGAACTTAAATATACACTTAAAATAGTTTGTAAGTTAAAATAACAGAAAATACAATTTAAAAGAAATGATATTTCATTTAAAATCCGATGTTCCTACTTTTCATTCAAATCAAATGGTTTTTGTTATTTATTTTTAAATGGTATTTAAACAACTGGCACATCAGTAAAACAAAACAACTGATTTATTAGTTAAAAGTAAATGCTTAAATTTTACCTACCAATTCCATAAGAAAATTGTTTATTCATTTATTTGGAATTCTTTCCGTTTTTTTGTATTTTTGTTTGTTTTTTAATTTATTAAATAAAGACTCACACGGTCTTTAAACACATTTAGTGTGAATGGCTTTATGTGTGTGTGTATTTATGAAGTTTTTGTAATTCGAATTAAAAAAGTTTTTATATAAACAAACTATTCAAATATAATACTTTTTTTTTTGAAAACAGACATCAAACAAAATTTAGATTTGTAATAACTGTATTGAAAACAAATAAACCACAAATTTTCCTTTTGTGGGTAAATTTTTAAAGAATTCAAAACAAATGAAAAAAAAATTAATGGAATTGAAAAAGTTGGTAAATGACAGTAAATCATTTTGAATAAATGTATAAAAAAATTTAAATAAATTGTTGTGGTTGCGGATGACTCCTGGTTCCTTGTGATCAATGGTGAACGCAGTCCAGCTTGGGCTACAAATATTGAGGGCACACTCACCTTTTTTTGTATTTAAAAGATTTTGTTTTGTTTTAATTTTAGTTGTAATTCCAAATTTATTTTCAATTTAATTTCCTTTAAATTTAATTTTTTTTTTAAAAATAAGTAATATTCTTATATACAATATACAACTTTTTTTTGTTCTTTTTCTTATTCTTTACTTTCTAATTCTTTGCACTTAATGCCGCCGGTTGCTGTGGCTCTTATTCAGTTAGTGGGGAGACAAGTGCAGTAAAGAAAACAAAAGAGCTACATTCCCACTAGCTGAATAAGGATGCCACACTGTTGTACGTACCAGGCGGCGGACTCGCGCCGTTGCCCAACAACATTTGCCGCGTGAACATACCGCCCGACTTGCACCAACAGTGCAACAAACAGCTCCGCGTGTCATAAGCAGAGAGGACCAAAGGGCACCTTAAGGCCAGAAAGTTAAATTAAGATTTTATAAGAAAACACACTACGTTAAAGCTCAAAACAAATTCAAAGGGCAAACAAAAAGATTTGTATTCCCTGGTTATGACATACGGAATTAGTGCACAGTATCCCTATATATTTACATTATTACAATTTTATAAATAAAATCCAAAAAGGGGGTTTCTTATAGGAAAACAACAAATTTTCAAAACAAAATTCATTCATTTAACGTTACCAAAAGTATACAAAAAAAAAAAACGAATTACTTTAAATTTCATTAATATTCAAGTTAAATAAAATAAATTTAATATTTTTACTTTAAGTATAAGAGACACGTAGCTTTCGGCTTCACTTTTCTAACCTGTTGTTCCATGGGACCTTTTTTCCTTCGCCAAAATATGCTTGTCCAAAAACAGTTTCCTGAGAAGATATCGTACCAGGGCGACCGCTGCATAGTGGGCAACTGTAGTTGACATTAAATAGCAGATCAAACATTTTGAAGCTTGAACGAAAATGAATATATTAGTTTTTGGCAAAAAAAAGAGGGGTTAGTGTTAGAAATTATTATTAGTGAGAGCTACGTGGCAAAAGCACCAGTTTATGGACTGGTCGAGTGATAAGCCCATTTTGAGTTCTAAGGTCAGCTACGCGAACTTTACCGTCGGAACCACGGTAGATTTTCACTACTCGACCTAAACGCCATTCATTAGGGCAAACTGGCTCATTTTTTAAAACGACAAGATCGTTTTCTTGAATGTCGATTTGAGGAGATTTCCATTTACTGCGCTTGTGTAACTCTTTTAAATACTCCTCCTTCCATCGACGACAAAACTCTTGCTGCATGGCCTTAACTTTTCGCCATCTGTTGAGTATGTTACCAGACGGTTGCGCTTCCTCTGGTTCTGCGGGGGTCATGAGCGTAGAGCCTACTAAAAAGTGTCCCGGAGTTAAAGCTAATTCTTCATCTACGTTTTCAGATAAAGGGCCTAATGGTCTTGAATTGAGACACGATTCGATAGTAGCTAGCAAGGTTGATAATTCTTCAAATGTGTATTTAATCTGACCTGACATCTTTTTAAAGTGCATTTTAAAACTTTTGACACCGGCTTCCCACAGGCCTCCCATATGAGGGGCCCCTGCTGGTATAAAATGCCACGATAACTGTTGATGACCATATTTTGAAACAGCGTTATCGCGTACCTCTTTTATGTGTTTTACAAAATTCTCATCAATTTTTCTTGCGGCGCCAACGAAATTTCTACCATTATCAGAGAAAATCTTATTAGGACAACCGCGGCGGGAAATAAAACGTGCCAAAGCAGCCATAAAGGCAGGGGTTGACAGATCGCTGACAGCCTCTAAATGAATAGCTTTAGTTGAAAAACAAACAAAGAGACACACATAACCTTTTGTGATTTTGCAATATCGACTAGTAAAACTTTTAATTTCAAATGGACCAGCAAAATCAACGCCTGTATTCGTAAAAGGGCGACTAAAAGTACTTCTTTCATCGGGTAAAGGAGCCATAATCTGCCCTTGACACATTTTGCGGTATAACACGCAGACTTTACAGTTATGAATGACAGTTTTTATCAGGTTTTTTGCTTTTAATATCCAACACTCTTGACGAATCGTATTAAGAACTAACCTCGGGCCACCGTGATGAACTAATTTATGAATAAATTCGACATATAAACGGGCTAAAGCACTACCGTAAGCAATTAGAATGGGATGTCGTTCATTGTAGGATAAACTTGTGGATGAACTCAGACGGCCATTTGCTCGAATAATATGATTTTTGTCCAAAAACGGGGTGAGGGTTAGTAAAGGGCTACGAGAGTCGATTTTCTTTCCTTTTAACAAACAACTAAATTCACACGAAAAATGAATTTGTTGAGACAATGAGAACAAACGATTTCTAACGAAAGTCAACTCTTGAGCCGATATTTTTAACGTTTTATAGTGTACGCCTATGCTTCTATTTTTACTAGCTTTATTTATAAATCGAAACATGTACGCAATTACATGAGTTGCTCTTGCAAGGCATGAAAAACGAGTGAGAATATCCTCTTTTTCTGACGATCTAGCAACATAAACTTGTGCTCCTTTTGATTCTACCAGGGTTTCGAATTCAACTGGTCTGGTGGGCCAAAATGATTTTTCGCGTTTGAGCCACTCAGGACCATGCCACCAAAGAAGACTTTCTTTTAATTCCGAAGGGACCATCCCCCGGGTTGCTAGATCGGCGGGATTGTAGCTAGAAGCTACGTGAAACCAATTTTTATTCCCTACTTTTTCTAATATAATGGCAACTCTATTGGCAACAAACGTTTTCCAGGTACACGGTGGTTTCCTTAACCATGCTAAAACTATTGTAGAATCTGACCACAAATACATTGTATATGCCCTCAGTTTTAATTGAGGCATAACACTGGCAACTAAATTCGCCAAAAGTACAGCGCCGCACAATTCCAAACGGGGCAATGACGGTTTTTTAATTGGTGCCACCTTTGTTTTGGCCACCAAAAGATTTGAAGCAATTTTCTCTCCAATTTTAATTCTTATGTATAATGTTGCTGCATAAGCTACCTCCGACGAGTCACAGAAGCTTCACGGCTTCTTCAATATTACAATCAGGAGAATATTGGACCCAACGAGGAATTGTAATTGTGTCAACGTCGTTATATTTCGAAATAAAGGCCTGCCACTTATGCAGAGTTACAGGTTTTATTGCGTCGTCCCACTTAATCTTATCAAGCCACATATGCTGCATAAGAATTTTTGCTGTTATAATCACTGGTGCCAGCCATCCTGCTGGATCAAACAGACGTGCGATTATTGAAAGTACCTCCCTCTTGCTAAACGATGATTTGTGTTGAATTTTTTCCGTGATAAAATAGAAATGGTCCGCTGCTGCATTCCAACGAAGACCTAGCGTTTTAGCTGTACTTTTATCATCGAGACACAAAAAAGAGGAATTAAGAAGGTATTCTGAGGGCAAATTTTTCAAAATATGTTTAGAATTTGATGTCCATTTCCGTAGTTCAAAACCCGCTGTTTTCATAATATTAATCAGCTGATCACGAGCAACTAATGCCTCCGCAACTGAATGAGCTCCAACAAGGGCATCGTCAACGTACATTGATTCTCGAAGAATTTTGGCACCAATTGGAAAACGCTGCTCTTCATCATCTGCTAACTTTAAAAGGGTACGAAGAGCCAAATATGGTGCACAATTGACGCCGAATGTGACCGTTTTCAGTTGAAAATCTTGTAATTTATCATTTTCAGAGCTACGAAAAATAATTTTTTGAAAAGGGACATGTTCCGGGCTGATCAAAATTTGCCTGTACATTTTAGAAATGTCAGCGTTAAAAACGAATTCAAAAAATCGCCATTTTAAAATAAGGGAAACTAAATCGTTTTGTAGAATTGGGCCTACATGCAATATGTCGTTAAGACTTTTCCCATTGGACGACGCACTTGAAGCATTAAAAACTACTCTTAACTTTGTAGTAGTTCTATCTGGTTTAAAAACTCCATGATGAGGTAAATAGTAACCAGGACCACTTGATGATTCTTTAATTTCATCCATATGCCCTAAAGCTAAATATTCCTTTATGACCTCATCGTACATAGTTTTGTATTGTGGCCTACGCATCAAACATTTTTCATTTCTTAAAAATTGACTAACTGCAATATGCCTATTTGGACCAAGTGATGGACAATTATTTTTGAAGGGCAGATTTACAACATATCTCCCATCAGTATTCCTCACCGTAGTAGAACGATAGATCTCCTCACAAATTTTATCCTCTTCTGACAATATTTGACTTCGAGATACTTCTTCTAACTCCCAAAACTTTGACATCTGATCGTCAATTGATACTTTTGTCATATAAGACAATTTAACTGATGGAGAAGGGGCATTACTGGATGTTGGACCAGTCACAATCCAGCCGAAAATGGTTTCTTGGGCCACAAGTGTTTCAAAAACACCATGTTGTACCCCTTTAAGAAGAATCGCTGGATATAATTCGCCACCTAACAAAAGATCGACTTGACCGCTTTTATAAAACTCCGGATCAGCATAATTGAGTTTTAGTAACTCAGCGCCCACTTTAGGGCTAAAAGAATGCGTAGGAACACTGCCAGTAATTTTAGAAACAACCAGAGCTTCCATATTAAGAACATAGTTAGAATTAAAAAGTGAAACAATTTTAAAAGTTGCAATTTTTTCTGAAATGCTTACTAATTCTTCACCCAGACCTGTGACTGCGGCTTTAAGAGGAGCAGTGGGTAATTTTAATAATTTTTGTATTCTTTCAGAGATAAAACTTTCATCCGAACAAGGATCTATTAACACTCGAATTCTCTGAGTAGAACCACCTGAGCAAATATTGACCCACGCTGTTGCTAACATTACTTCTTTCGCTACCCTAGTATGGTGCGATTGAGTTGTATTATACACACTTGAACTATTAGTGGACTGTATTTGATTTGCCTGATTAACAGATTGGGAACCACTGTTGAATTGACTTTGCCTTCTATTTTTCTCCGTAAAATCTCTATGCATTAATGTATGATGTTTTCTTTTACATTTAGAACAACCGTTTTGACTTGAGCAATCACCGTACATATGGCCAATAGTAAGGCAATTAAAACAATAACGATATTTTTTCAAAACAGAAATACGATTTTTATAGTCCATATTTAAAAACTTATGACATGAACTAATTGCATGAGCATTTTTACAAATTTGGCAAAATAATTTATCAACTTTTATATGGTGGGTCTTTAACTGTCTTAATTTTGTATTTGTGTGAGAATTTCCCTGAGAAACCATTTGAGAAACTGATTGGGAACTGCTGGACCACTGACTGTTCCTAAAAATACCATTAATACTCTCTAAAGTGTGATATCGATCAGTTAAAAAGGTGTCCAATTCTTCCCATTTCGGCATCTTTGTTTTGTCTTTTACCGATTGTTCCCAAAGGTGTAAAGTTTGTGGTGCTAAACGTGTTGAACATTGAATAATAAAAATCGCATCCCAAGATTCAATATTATATTCATATAATTTTAGGACCGACATACAATTGTTAATGTCCTTTTGCAACCTTTTTATTTCTTGAGCTGTATCCTCTTGGCATGGGGCCATATTAAAAAGAAAAGTTAACTGCTTGGTTACTAATACCCTTTCATTTTCATAGTTTGATTTTAAATTATTCCACGCAACCTCAAAATTTCCTGATGTTATAGCTATATTTTGATTTATTTCTCTAGCTTCACCGGCAGTTTTTTGAAATAAATACGATAATTTTTCAACTTGGCTAAGTCGTGGGCTATTTATTATAATAGCAGTAAATAAATCCCGAAATGTGGGCCACGATAAATAATCGCCATAAAAAATACCAGTGTCTACTTGAGGTAGGGGCAAAAAATTTCCTTGGTTTGGAACCACTGCATTGGAAATTTCTTCAGGAAATTGTTTTCTTGCATTTGAAAGTATATTAATACAACGTACGTATGCCTTTCGGACCTGTGGGTGTTTTGCCTGAACCGTAACTAAATCTTTCTTTTTCGCTATAGTTGCCAAAGAACATTCCTCATAAATTTTCTTATACTTTCCCCATACTTTATTTAATTCTGATTTTTCAAATTCAAAGGCATCGACTGTATATGCCGAAAAATCTTCTTCTAAAAGCAGCGGCTCGGTTCCAATAACTTCCTCAGCCGCGCTAAAATATTATTCCAAAACCGACATGTTTAATTTATTTTATTCCAGAAAAATTTGGAATAAGAGAACAAGAGGCAAAAAAGGTTGAAAAAGAAAAACAAAATTCCCGTTTTGAGACACGTTTAACAATGTAACGGCACCAAACTGGCAAAAAAAATATCTACAGCAAATATAATTGTTAACGGAATAATTAAAAATGGCCTTTTTTTATTTCTTATGTTGAAACCCCGTTTTAATTTTTAACCTTAAAATATCTGAGCCACAAATTGGACTTTAGACACACTTTTCGCAACAAATTATTATGGGCAAACTTTTCCGGTATTTCAAATAATGTTAATTTACGCACCTGTTTTATTCCACACTGTACTGTATTTTCTTACGTTCTTTCAATTTTTGTTGTTATATGGGAAAATGGCTTCTTTGCTTTAACTTCAGAAACTTCCACCAAAAACTTCACGGGAGAAGGACCAAAAATGTTGTGGTTGCGGATGACTCCTGGTTCCTTGTGATCAATGGTGAACACAGTCCAGCTTGGGCTACAAATATTGAGGGCACACTCACCTTTTTTTGTATTCAAAAGATTTTGTTTTGTTTTAATTTTAGTTGTAATTCCAAATTTATTTTCAATTTAATTTCCTTTAAATTTAATTTTTTTTTAAAAATAAGTAATATTCTTATATACAATATACAACTTTTTTTTTGTTCTTTTTCTTATTCTTTACTTTCTAATTCTTTGCACTTAATGCCGCCGGTTGCTGTGGCTCTTATTCAGTTAGTGGGGAGACAAGTGCAGTAAAGAAAACAAAAGAGCTACATTCCCACTAGCTGAATAAGGATGCCACACTGTTGTACGTACCAGGCGGCGGACTCTCGCCATTGCCCAACAACATTTGCCGCGTGAACATAAATATTTCTTTGAAAAAAAAATATTTCTTTGTATGTTCCTTTATTTTTAACTGAACTGAAAACTTTTTTATTAAACTATTAACAGTAAAATACATAATATTCTGAGCTTCGGAAGTGGTTTTAGTATTACCTGTTTGGAGTAAAATAACCGGTTACTTTTAATATTATTTCAAAGAAAAATGATCGATGCTAAAACCGACAGAAAAACAGATTATAAAGGGCAAGAAGGTATTCTACAAGCAATTATTTGAAACAGAAAATTTAGCTGGTTATAAGGTTGTAGTATAAAGACTTTTAAAAAAAAGTCTGTAATGGCAACTGAAAATTTTGCTGTTATTACGGGAAATTTTGCCAATTTGAGCCGAGCGGTATTTTATTCCTAATCTTAGCAACACATGTCTGCTGACGTGTAGTACAATGAAATTAGTAGTAAAATTAGTAGCCGCTACTAAATTTTATTAAAGTTTTTGTAAAGTGGAATTTAAAATCTATTTGCTAAAATCAGCAAAAAAATTACTAAATATTATTAATATTAGTACAAAATTTTAAATTTATTTTTTTTTATCGAGCATCAAAAATTTTTTTTTTTATTTTTTTCAAAAAATATTTTAGACAAAATTAAAAAAAAAAAAAATCAAAGGCTTAAAAATCTTAAAAATTGTTAAAACAAACGAATTTATCACTTTGTTTTAATTTGATAATTTCTGTTTTGTAAAATATTTTAGTCAATTTTTTTTTACTAAACAACTAAACAAACTTTTTAGTGCTATTTTAAGTGGATGTCCTATTATTACACAGGAGTTGGTATATCCACCTCCGATCCCTTTTTTGTAATCTATGTAACATTTTAAGGCAATTTAAGTTTGTAGGTGTAAGTTTTAATTATAAATAACATTTCCTTCAATACCCACTTTTTTAAATTAGTATTTTTTTTGCTCATTTAAGCAAATCGGTTTTGAAAAATTTGTAAAATGATTTCTGAAATTAGCAACAAAAATTTGTAAATATTCTCTAAAAATTCTGTAATTTGTAAAATGGAAATAGCAAAAAGATTAGCTAAATTTTATTTTTTTTTTACTGAAAATCAGTACCAAAAATAGCAAAGTGTAATTCACTTTTAAAAATTCTCATATTCTAAATCTATTTCAAACTTAGAATATATTCTAAAAGCTAAAGCCTCCTTTATAGGCAGAGATTAAACAGAAAACCTATTAAAATGTATATTTTGTGCCTTAGCAACCAATCAAACTTATTAAAAAATATTTATTTTCTAACAAGCACTATGACGTTATATATGATATTTTATAAAAATTGCTTTCAATTTGAAATTTTATTTTCTTAAAACAGTTTTGTTTAAAATGACTTATAAAATTATAAAAACTCAAAAATTTCTTAATAATGGTGCATAGCAAAACGTAATTTTTTAAATTTTTATTGTTATCAAAACGTACTTTTTCGCAATTGTTGTGACTTGTTTGTGGACTTTAAGTAGTTATTAATTAATTTTGTATAGTTTTTTCTTTTGGTTTTATTTACATTTTTCATCTTCTCTTTTATTTAAGTTTCATTCCTAAACACGAAGAATATAATATCGGAAAATATTGAATGTAACTGCATTGAAGAAGATATCCAAAGAAATAAACTTTTCTGCAATAAAATTTTTTAAACATTTTTTATTATCTAAGTATACAGAATTTAAATATTTTGTTTTGAATTTTACATAATTAGCACTACAACCAAAAACTAGCATGGAATTTGACATATAAATACAAATATTTTTCATAAACTAGTAACTTTGGATTTAATTTTTTTATATTATTTTAAAATCTTTTAAAGATCTTTTTTCTACAAAAATTATTTATAATAATTTAATTATATGAATATTGCGTTACCACATTAGGTGAGTTATTCAGGGGCAATTTTGACGAAATATTGGGATAAATAAATAATTATAATTAATTTTTATAAAAAAAGATTTTTAAAAAAAGATCGAAGAAAACTAACAGAAATTTAATTTTTTTATTTTATGAAATTCGCAGTAGAAACTTGCAATAAAATTTTTCGAAAAATATACAAAATTTAATTATGAAAGTATTTTTGTTTTTTTTTTGGTCTAAATTTTTTCCCGAGCAAATAGGATTATTTAAGGATGATTTGAGATATGTTGAAAAATATTACCGTTTAAAAAAAATTCGCACACCATAAAGTTTCTTTTTCTTGAACAAAACATTATTTTTACATGTTTTTTTAACAAAAGGAGCTTTTTACATTTAAAAATATTTGATATTATATATCCATAAAATTTCTTTTGGTGAATATTTCCAGGTTCATGCTGCTTTACAAAAGTAATCCTCAAATTCACAAAAATTTTAAATGAGCAAAAAAAAGCTTTTTTTCTGCAACCCCAAATAAGTTACAAAAACACACTCTGTTCTTATTGATGAAAGTTATACATTAATTTTGTGTTAAATGATTAATTGCCAATGATTTCGATTAATCGACTCGAATAACCGAATTACAAATAGGAAAATTAGTGAATTTGATAAAATATAAAAAATAATAAAAAAAACACGGCCAATAATTTTATACAAAAAATTAAAATTTTAATATACAAAGCTGTATAAATTTAAAAAAAAAATAATAATTTAATAATTCAATCGCAGCTAAATAATAAATTATTTTAGAAAATAAAAAATAATTTATAACATTAAATAAAAATAATTTATAAATTAAAAATGCATGGGACATGCGACCTATAAATTCTGATCGATTTTCGAAAATATATAAATATATCAGGAATTAGAACACCGAATTTAAAAACACTGTACAACAATTTCAAACTTTTTCCAAAATTTCCAAAAAAACAATGTTGGCCATAGTATTCTACTATATATGTCAGAGCACACTAAAGCCCAAAACTTAACACAAATACCAAAAACCAGACAAATTCAAGATTGCCCATCAAATTTCTAGTTACATTTTGGGATGACCTAAATATTATGTAGGTGATACCAAAATCTGACTATTAATATGTTGGTCATCCCAAAATTTGACTGGAAATCTGATGAGCAATCTTGAATTTGATTGGTTTTTGATGTTTGTGTTAAGTCTTGGGCTTTAGTGTGCTCTGACATATATAGTAGAATTTATGGCCAATATTTTTGTAGAACATATCATCCCCGTTCTTCCCCTTTTTCGGGGTGTTTTTTACAATTTGTTAGAATAAGGCCAAAAAATGCCATTATGAGGGGGAGTTAGAGGGTTAATATGTTATACAAAAATATTTGTCATACCATTATCTGCAAAGTTCCTGAACAGACCTTACACCTCAGATGTAAAGAAAACATAGTTTTATATACCGATATGCTACAAGAACAGGCCAGAGCTGGGAAACTTTAACCGCCTCTTAAATAAAATTCCGATGTGATCCATCAAAACGCCGACACACGTAAATAAAAAAAAACTTTCAATTTGAAAAACAAACCACAAAAGTAGTTTTTCTAACTTTTTGTCAGTAAAAATTTGATGGTTTTTTAAATTCTATTGTTTTTACTTTTGTCGATTATTAAACAATGATTGAAAATAAACAACAAAATGGGTTGAATATAATGTAAAATCAGTAGTCCTCTTTTTGATTGTATTTTCGATTAATTTAATATGTGTTTTAGATTATTTTTAACGAAATAATAATGTGATTTTAGGGTATAAGCTTTTAAAACGATGTCAATATATATCGATTAGATGAAGAATATAAGTTAGGGTACGTACATAAATGCAGACAATATGTGCATCATTGCTATAGCTCAACAACTGCGCAGTTTGCCTTTCGGAACGTTTTGGAAAAGATAAAAATATTACTGAAAATGTTGATAGTAAAATGTCAACTTTTTGTTAACTTATAACAAAAAGAATATAATTAATAAAAAGATGAAACGACTTTTGATTATTAAAAATCAATTAAAATCGAAAAAGAAAACTGATTTCGCACTATTGCATCAGAAACTTTAATGATGCCATAGTTGCAAAAATTCGCAGCAGCACTGTCAATTGTTGGCATAAAAAAAGTTTGACGTAAATCAGTGCTGCCAAGTTATGCTTTTTTGGACAATTTACTTTTAATATGCTGCAGTGATGCTCAACTACTGCATTTACGAACGGATCTATATTCTTTCATTTAAAGTGGAAACTTCACTTATTTCGGTAAATTGCAAGTCTTGTCAAATTTGGAAAATTTCATATCCAAAAGGAAACAGTGTTGAGTAATATTAACAACATAAACTGGAGACATTTGGTTTGGCAACAAAACACTTCTTTTTTTTATAAAAGTTATTTTTTATATGTGGTAGTATACAGTAATTGTAGTCAGATACCGCAACTGATTGCAACAAAAATTGTACAGACACAACTATTGCACTTCTATGAAAACAATCTAAAGCAGTGCACATAAGAAGAACAAAAAAAAAGTGAGCAATTTTTTTAAAAAAAAGTGTGATTTAAGTTAAATAAAAAAATATAACTTTGTTTATGTTTGTTTGATATAATGATCATAAAGTATTTGTTTTTTCACATCAAAATCCTTTGAAAAATTATTTTGGTTTGCAAGAACAAAAAAAAAACCTTAGTGAAATAAATGTCCCACAAACTAAGAAAGTACATAAATATTGAAGTATTTTTGTTTTTTTTTTTAAGTTCGTATAATTTTTGATCATGGTGTATTTATAATGTTAACACAAATGCATATTAAGCTGTGCTTTTATGTTGGAGTGTGTGATAAATTTTTACAATCAGCTTTAAATAAATATGTATGCAACGACAGTATTAACCTCCTAACAAGTTTATCTTTAGCGTTTTTTATATTTATTTGTTAATTTAAACAAAAATGTGATATTAAAAATTAAAAAAGTAGCAATTTTATTGTTTTATATTTATTTTGAATTAAAACTGTACATTTTCTTTATAACATTTGCATTATAAGTAATGCAGCTTCAAAACAAAAGTGCCTTGACAAAGAATCTTAATTGCTTTTATGCAAGTTCATGCTAAATATGAAATAAACCTTTTGGTAACATCATTTACATCCAGAAGACAATATTAGTTGTGGCTACCGAATTTATTGCCAATTGAATTCGGGCGTCTACGACAACTATCTTCATATTACACAGGACAACACGAAATAGAAAAATTACGGGGTTCTGACAATGGGTTCTGGTAGAGGTGACAAAGAAAAATTCTACGCATGTCAGCGCAATTTTTATATCAAAATCAATTTTTGAAAGAATTTTTGAATCTTGATTTGTCAGAATAAGGCCGAAAATTACCGTTATGAGGGGAGTTAGAGGATTAATATGTTTCACAAAAATATTTGCTTTAAGATATTTTACAAAGTTACTGAACCTAACCTATACCTCAGATGTAAAGAACATATAGTTTCATATACCCATATGCTACACGAGCAGACCAAAGGGGGAAACTATTACACCCCTTTAAATAAAATTCCAATGTGGTTTTTCATACGAATATTATTTGTTTTCTCTTCTCTACCAGAATTCTTTGTTAGAACACTATAATTTTGGAAAAAGTTCGAAATTGTTGTACAGTGTTATATTATATTTTTAGTCAAGACAGAAAATATTTAGTTGTCTAATTTAATATTATATTCAACCACTCGGCATCTCACGCACCAGCATAATGAAAATTTCAACAAAGATCTCGGATTATTCGCTTACAAGGTAGAATTAACTCAGAAATTGAAGGCAAACGGCATTCCACTTAACTGCGGCTTCTCAGTTTCGCCCTTACAGAAACTATAATCCACCATCGAATTTGGCCGAAAAAATTATCTTTTCTTTCAAGGCGCATTTTTATGTGGGCGGCTATGTCAACAAACAAAATTTGCCGCATCTAGGGATCGGTAAATCTGTCGAGAGGACAATGCATGGATTTTTTCGAAAATGCTGCTGGTCTTTTTATAGTCTGAAATGGAAGATATGAACTTGGATAGTCTTTAGTATCAGCAGGATGGCTCATTATGTCACACAGCAGGTAATCGTGTTATCAGCCGTCTTTGCAGTGTCTATTGACCGCCTCGGAGCTGCGATTTGACCCCTTTAAACTTTTTATATTGGGGTGCCGTTAAAGACCGATACTATGCGATTAATCCAGAAAAAATCCACAACTTTAAAGCTAGTATCATCCGAGCCCATCGTGAGATAGAACCAGAAATCGTCAAAAAATTCTTGGAAAATTGGACCCACAGAATGAGCCACATGGATGAAATCGTGTTCAATAAATAATGGGAATATTTGGTATTTTTAACAAAGCCATAGTATACCAAAAGAAAAATAAGTTTAGTTCATTTTATTGTTTTTTTTTCGAATTTAATATTTATATCTATAACTACTTGTCAAGAAAACGACTATCTCCACTTTCCTGACGTTTCTTTATTTTTTTTAAACAAATAAAATTTAAAGATTTGGGGCGGCCTTTGTACGAAAACTGTTTTTGTATATGGACTTTGCTGGAGCGATTAATACAGCAATTATATTTTTTGCCCTACTCTACCTTTACTTAAAAATATCATAATTCATTTGGTAGCTTTTGTTATTTTTAATATTTTATCAAATTAAAAAATACAAAAATTGAAAATAAATAACTTAAAGAGAAAAGTCAAGAATTTCCAAGATTTGGCACTATTTTTATGACAAATATTTTTGTTTACATTTAAAAGATAAAATCCAAGAATTTGTAAGACTTGGCAGCATTTTTATTACAAATATTTTTGTTTACATTTAAAAGAGAAAAACCAAGAATTGCTAAGACTTGGCACCATTCTTATGGAAAATATTTTTGTGTACATTTAAAAGAAAAAAGCCAATAATTTATAAGACTTGGAAGCATTTTCATGACAAATATATTTGTTTACATTTTTTATGACAAGTAATTTTGTTTACATTTAAAAGAGAAAAGCCAAGAATTTTTACAACTTGGCAGCATTTTATACATTCTTAACTTATATATCTGTAACTAATTAGCACTAATTAGCATTAATTAGCACTAATTAGCATTAATTAGGCTTATTTGCAAGTCTATAACTACTTAAATATGTATATAATAAAAGAGTTTGTTAAATAATTGAGCTCGAGGTTCTTTTAGTTTCTAATATAAAATATCTTTAATATTCTATATATATTTAACCGATACTTCGTCTCTCATTGAATGACATCCTCAGGGTTTCAAAAATTTTAACAATACAATAGTTATAATTAATTAATACAATTCGTATAATATATTAACATATAAAACAATTAACATATAAAATAAACATAACATCAAATTGATAACCCAACCAAAAGCTCTGTAGGACACAAATATTGAAAAATGCTTACATGTAAACAGGAACAAGAAAAATTAAAAACAATTAAAAATATACTGCCCCTTTACACTGTATATGTTAACATTAGAATTAAAACTGTTTTGTCATGTCTAACATATAGTTTCATCTTCGTTTGTTCACTATAAATCTAAAACTCTGTTCTCCGTGTCTACTTTAAAATTCATACGTTTTGTTGTTGGTAGTTTCATAATATTCAGAGCTTCCAACATATAATAACACTGTCCAACAGCATTTTTGGAACAGAATAGGAACTCAGTGTTTGGCCCGGCCGAACTTGACGCCGTTTTTACCTGTTTTGTATATGTTGGTGTATAATTTTACTAATTAAGCGTAAAGAGCCTGAAATTTTCCGGCAAATATTTTCGTAGAATATTTTAATCCTTAAATGTACTTTTTTAAAGGATATTTTTTGATTTTCTCGAAAAAGGGTCAAATTGACCCATAAAGAGACCTGTTAGAGGGTTAAGATCTTCCACAAAAATAATCCTCATACAATTCCACAATAGAACTCTGACCATAATAATTCTCTCAGACATTAGCTTACAGCATTTTTTTCATATAGTATAATGCCCCCTATGACCGAAAAATGAAAACTTTGACCCACTGTAAAAAAATACTCAGACGTGCTGGACCATAAGTTTGTTCTACAAAAATGATCTACTCAACATAGCCTTTTAGAATTATGGGGTCGCTATTCTGTTCCATTCAAAAAGTCTTAATTTGTTGGACAGTGTAATGGTATATTTATTAAAAATTCGAAAATAAACCTTAAAAAATATACTTGTATTTGGATCACACTTTATATGCTTTTCGATGTTCTAAAAACGGAAAGATAAATTTACATATACCCTTACATATGTATATGTGGAAGGTGTAAAAATATTCAAAGGAAAATTTAAAGATGTATTTTGTAATTTTATTTTTGTCTGTTTTTAAGATTTTTCATGTAATATTATAACAATTACCGATCTGAATAAATCGTTTCTTAAAATCAACGCTAGAATAATAAGGATAGATAAGTCAAAATCACAAAAAAGGGACTTAAGATTGAGTTTTAAGATGAAAAAAAGATCCTGATTACTCACTCAGGTTGGAATTTAGAAAAAAAAACTCAAAGTTTTATTTTGAAAAAATATGGATCCATTGAAAAATTTCAGCCGGTCAAAGTTTTGACATTGCTGGCTTATATATATCTGATAGTGGGCGTGGTAGAACAATAAAAATCCATACAAATTTTATTTGTACACGAACCAATATATTCGTTAAAAAATTCCTACAATTTTTTTAATTTAGAATTTGATTTATTAAAGTAATTAGTTTTGCTTTTTTGAATTTTTAATTAAAATTTTAAACTGAGAGTATTCTATATCAGTTTATTTTTAAAACTAAACTTAAATTTTTTTTATTTTTTTTTGTGGCGAACTTTAAAGTAAATGTGGATACAATTTTTTATTCCAAATCAAGGTACACGATATGTAAATATACATTTCTATGACATCAAATAATATCCTGTGGTATATTTTAACGTAATCAACATCAATTGTTATAAGAATTATAATCAAGAAGCTAAAGCTAATCAATTTCTGATGAATACCTTACATCACATCAATGTAAGTCCATAAATGGATATTCAATAAACGTCAAACCTAAATACTCAAATCCATACAATAATAATGGACAGTGACAATGATGGCAGTGTGCGTGTGTGTGTGTGTGTCCATGTGAATGTGTATGTATATTTTATGCAATAACAAACAATTTTATTAACAAAGCCAACATGTGGTTTACAGTTACTTACTCACACACCAATAGAATATGAAAGATAATGATGTAAAGATGTTACAAAATCAAATTTTGTTAATAACGAAATATTGTGCAGATATACAACATAAACCAATTCTAAGTACACTTTGTATATAGAAAACAAAAACGGAAATTACCAAAAAATATAATGATGACGATCAAAATTTAATCATATAACAATGCCGGCACCACTTATGGGCCCATCATCACATTCAAATGTGTTGATGTATGTGATTTTATGTAACAAACATACGTCAACAAGCGGAAGTTTTACCTTTAGCGTATTAATGGCATTTCATATATAAGTTCTGGCTTATGTATAAGCGAATAGGTATATTAACATTTACATCTCTCTGTTAAGCATATATTTATGAGGGTGTGAATTTTAAGGGTCATTATTTAATATTGATGTTTCTACAATAAGTAACGCATGAAATAAAATATATTTCTTAAGCCATTTATACCCTTGACGATTTAGAGAAAATAGAAGCCTGAATTATTTTTTTACGTATATACGAGGGCGGGTAAATTAATCCGTGACTTTTTGAATGAAACACAGGTTTTTGGATAAAAAAATTATTTTATTTTTCAATATTCCTTCCAAAAAATAATATTTGGAAACAGGAAATAGAAACTCGGGGCTAAATCCGGAGAATGGGGCTGAGGAAGCAATTCGTAGCCTAATCAATGAATTTTTGTCTCTACTCTAAATGCTTTACCGACCTCATGACACACTATCGCGAACAACAGCAATGTTTTCCGCAGAACAAACTGGGCGAGCATGCACCGGTGTTTTCACAGACCCGGTTTGCTGAAATTTGCCCACAATTCTCCCAATTGTGGACACATTAGGTCGATTATGCTGACCAAAAAAATCACGAAGTGCACAAAATTCATTTTGATTTGAACACCCATTTTCATAATAAGCCTGAATATCTTTAACGCTTTGCTCGATTGTGTGTCTTTCCACCTCTATATATACATCAGCTCTGCTCTATATATACATCAGCTTTGCTCTATATATACATCAGCTCTGCTCTATATATACATCAGCTTTGCTCTATATATACATCAGCTCTGCTCTATATATACATCAGCTCTGCTCTATATATACATCAGCTCTGCTCTATATACACATCAGCTCTGCTCTATATATACATCAGCTCTGCTCTATATATACATCAGCTCTGCTCTATATATACATCAGCTCTGCTCTATATACACATCAGCTCTGCTCTATATATACATCAGCTCTGCTCTATATATACATCAGCTCTGCTCTATATATACATCAGCTCTGCTCTATATATACATCAGCTCTGCTCTATATATACATCAGCTCTGCTCTATATACACATCAGCTCTGCTCTATATATACATCAGCTCTGCCCTATATACACATCAGCTCTGCTCTATATATACATCAGCTCTGCTCTATATATACATCAGCTCTGCTCTATATACACCAGGTGTGATAAAATGTGATATTTCAGCTTTGCTCTATATACACCAGGTGTGATAAAATGTGATATTTCAGCTTTGCTCTATATATACATCAGCTCTGCTCTATATATACATCAGCTCTGCTCTATATATACATCAGCTCTGCTCTATATACACCAGGTGTGATAAAATGTGATATTTCAGCTTTGCTCTATATATACATCAGCTCTGCTCTATATATACATCAGCTCTGCTCTATATATACATCAGCTCTGCTCTGATTATACATCAGCTCTGCTCTATATATACATCAGCTCTGCTCTATTTATACATCAGCTCTGCTCTATATATACATCAGCTCTGCTCTATATATTCATCAGCTCTGCTCTATATATACATCAGCTCTGCTCTATATATTCATCAGCTCTGCTCTATATATACATCAGCTCTGCTGTATATACACATCAGCTCTGCTCTATATATACATCAGCTCTGCTCTATATATACATCAGCTCTGCTCTATATATACATCAGCTCTGCTCTATATATTCATCAGCTCTGCTCTATATATACATCAGCTCTGCTCTATATATTCATCAGCTCTGCTCTATATATACATCAGCTCTGCTCTATATATACATCAGCTCTGCTCAATATATACATCAGCTCTGATCTATATATACATCAGCTCAGCTCTATATTTACATCAGCTTTGCTCTATATATATACATCAGCTCTGCTCTATATATACATCAGCTCTGCTCAATATATACATCAGCTCTGCTCTATATATACATCAGATCAGCTCTATATTTACATCAGCTTTGCTCTATTCATACATAAGCTCTGCTCTATATATACATCAGCTTTGCTCTATATATACATCAGCTCTGCTCTATATATACATCAGCTCTACTCTATATATACATCAGCTCTGCTCTATATATACATCAGCTCTGCTCAATATATACATCAGCTCTGATCTATATATACATCAGCTCAGCTCTATATTTACATCAGCTTTGCTCTATATATATACATCAGCTCTGCTCTATATATACATCAGCTCTGCTCTATATATACATCAGCTCTGCTCTATATATACATCAGCTCTGCTCTATATATTCATCAGCTCTGCTCTATATATACATCAGCTCTGCTCTATATATACATCAGCTCTGCTCTATATATACATCAGATCAGCTCTATATTTACATCAGCTTTGCTCTATTCATACATAAGCTCTGCTCTATATATACATCAGCTTTGCTCTATATATACATCAGCTCTGCTCTATATATACATCAGCTCTACTCTATATCTATATCAGCTCTGCTCTATATATACATCAGCTCTGCTCAATATATACATCAGCTCTGATCTATATATACATCAGCTCAGCTCTATATTTACATCAGCTTTGCTCTATATATATACATCAGCTCTGCTCTATATATACATCAGCTCTGCTCTATATATACATCAGCTCTTGTCTATCTAAATCAGCTCTGCTCTATATATACATCAGCTCTGCTCTATACATACATCACTTTCGGCATCATATCCCTCGTCCTCTGGCAAGTAATTATCATCTCCGGTATCATCTGCAAATAGATCAGCTTCCTCATGATTCTTATCCTTTTGCAAATATCGTGTCAATTCTCTAATGCTGCTTCTTACAAATTCGCATTTAGATGTTAAAAACGCATACGCCGATTTAAAACTACGTCAATATTGTTCCAATCACTAATTTTTCCGAAGAAACAAAATAAACAGAAGAAACACATTTTTTATACTGTTGTTTCTTTTTTACACGAATTTAAGCAAATGTTTTGGCTTCACTTGATTTGTAATCAAGAAATAGTTGTTTGTAGCAGCTCTTTTTTTCTCCACAAATATCTACTTAAGAATGTCGCGTGTCACGCTGGCGATAGAATAATTCTTATCATAAACGACAAACTTTCGATTTGTTTTTTATTTTCACACTCAGCTTGTCAGTCATCGGAGGGTTAAGGAAAAACTTTCAGGCTTGAAGGACTCTTTCCTACAATAGAAAATTCCAAATATTCTTAAGACCATCTACTATAGAAATACTATCATATTCTGAGAGAATTTTAATACCTATTAATTTCTGAAGGCTTTTATATAGATATAAAAATTTCTTTAAAAAATCAGAATTTGAGGCGTTTCATGTAAAAAAAGAAGTAAGAATCTGAGAGGTTTCCGAAGGAAAAACTCCTCAGAATTTGAGAATTTTTCTATAAAAATAATCTTCGATTTTCTCAGATTCTAAAGACTTTATCTACAGAAAAAAGTAAAGTTTTTCAGTAAGAAAAAGTCATCAAAATCTTAGGGTTATCGTGATTGTGAAAATTTCCAAAAACTTTCAAAATAAGCTCATAAGATTTCTCAAATTCGGAGCATTTTTTCGAGAATCGCAAACAATTTTTTTTTTGATATTATTTAAAAAAAAGGTGACCCAAAGTACATGCAGGATTAGCATTTGCCTCCATTTGACAGTTTAGTGATAATATAAATGGAGAATTACACGATGGAACAAAGTGTTTTCATTGATCACCAATATTTCAAAAATAATTCAAAATTATCAAAAAATGCATAAAGTCTTATAAAATTATTTTAAACTATAATTTAATTGTGTGAGATAGAATGGAAATCAAGAAAATTAAATTTAATAGTATCACATTAGATTTGAATTTTTAACCTCACTTCGTTGACCCTAAATGTAAGAGTGGGCCGCTTACATTTTTCTACTCCATCACGTATCCGATCGGAGGCAATAATTTGGAATAGCTTTCTTGTTAGTACCTCCCTAATGACCAGTATAAATATGTAGATAATTTCATTTAGTTTTGTTGATGTTGCCACACATTCCCCCAACTTATCCAGCATTAAGCAAGAGTGTTAATATTTTGCAAATGTATGTATCTAAAAAAAGAATTATAAAAACAAAACATGTTTGTTAACATATTTATAAGATTGACTCAAAAGAACAACTGTGTGTATGAATATATAAATATTTTTTATATTTTAAGTATGGAGTATGAGTAAGTGCGTCGTCATTTTGCCATAAAATGCATTAAAAATTTATGAAGCGCATTAAATTGTAATGCAAAATAACAGTAGTAAAAATATACAACACACAGTAGTTAATGTGTGTAAGTGAGTGCTTTTCAATGTGTGTTTGTGTGTGTGTATTTATGATTATTCTTTCATGTTTTTATAATATTTGTTATTTTAGCTTCTCTTTTCATTGTTCTTTAGCGTTTTTTGTTGTTTTGTTGTTTTTGCCCATTTTTAACGGTTATAGTGCCTTTATAAAAACTTTAATGCCAACATTTAAGCCTTAAGTTATGTTATGTGTAGCTGTTGGTGTTGTTTCAGTTATTGTTTTTTTTTTTGTTTTTCTTATGTTGTCTTCAAATGTTGGCCTTTAAACACACACATACACACACACAAAAAAGTTTATGAATATTATCGAACATTAAAGTGTAATTTAATTAAGCATGTAAAAGTTATGTTGGCAAGTTGTAATGTCTACTTATACAAAAGCACTTGAGTACATTGTGTGTGTTTTTCGTGATATGTAGAATGGTTTACATTTATCTATTGTCATTTTGTTCAAGACATTTACTCGTCCATATTCATAATACATGGATTATAATTTTTATAGTGTTTTTGTTTTGTTACTGTTATTGTTATTACTTTTTCCTTTGCTGTTTGTCATATATATTTTAAATTTTATTTGCATTGTCTATTTGATATTGCAATTTTATTTCATTAGATTTTCTAAATAAAAATAATGCATTAACTATATTAATACATGCTAAAAATTATATGTTTTTTTGTTGATATTTTTCTTTATTTTAACACAATATACTGTTTATCACTTTGTATTAAATATGAACAAGTATCGTGGCCTAGGGGGGTGGATGATTCTTACACCGCACTATGGGGAATTTATAGGGAATTGTTGACCAAAACGTCAATTTTTAATATGTTCAAAATAATATTCTGTGACGCCATTATAAAGTCAACTATATAAAAGTTAGCTGGCATATGTATATTATTTTCAACCAACCATTTTAACGCTAATAGGTACGCGTCAAAAATAAATTTTTATTTATTAAACCCTCCCCATATATGGTGAGGGTATAAATCAGTTTGTCATTCAGTTTCTAACATGTCGAAATGTAGGTTTAAGTCCCCATAAAGTATATATATTTGTAATTATTTTGAAATTTTAAGCCGATCTAGGGGTGTCCGTCTGTCTGTCTGTCTGTCTGTCTGTCTGTCTTTCTGTCCGTTTTTCTGTTAAAATGGCGATAACGGCGCGAAGACGAAAGCTGAGTCCTAAGCATTTTGTATTGAAAATGTGCACAATCGGTCCAGCAGTTCAAAAGTTATGAGTGAAAATGTGATGGTACCTCCAAATTTTCCATGCAAATGCACTCATAAAAAAAAATTAGTAGAAAAATTTGTAAACGGTTTTCAATCCCACTTTACTAAAGCGAGCTTAAATTTTAAGGGCCGATGTTGATTTTAAAAAGCACAAATTATTTAATAAATTATTGTCATTTCTTTTCATTATGATAATATGGTATGGTTCATTTATGTATGGAACAAAATATCGGCCAAATGGCCGCCGCGACCTCGGCGGCACACCTCCATCCGATGGTCCAAATTTTCGATGAGGTATAATTGAGGTTCTATGCCGATAATGTGCCGAATAGTCTCATCCTTTAGCTCTTGAATTGTTGCTGACTTATCGTCGTACACCTTTTCTTTCAAATAACCCCAAAGAAAGAAGTCGAACGGTGTCAAATCACATGATCTTGGCAGCCAATTGACATCGCCACCACGTGAGCTAACACGGTCATTGAATTTGTCGAGCAAAAGAGCCGTTAGCGGTGTGGCTAACCACATATCGTCCAGGGTCATATCCTCAATTCCTGGCCACAATAAGTTAGCTATCATCACGCGATAGCGAACACTATTCACGGTAAATGCTTGGCCGACCTCATGACACACTATCGCGAACAACAGCAATGTTTTCCGCAGAACGAACTGGGCGAGCATGCACAGGTGTTTTTACAGACCCGGTTTGCTAAAATTTTCCCACGATTCTCCCGATTGTGGACACATTTGGTCGATTATGCTGACCAAAAAAAAATTTCATAATAAGCCTGAATAACTTTAACGCGTTGTTTGATTGTGTATCTTTCCATGGTTCAAATTGAGTTAGTCTAAAATTGAGAAATGTCAAATGAAATGCAGTAAAAAACTTGACGTATAGGTGTGGATAACATTCAGTATGTATGTTTTTGCTATTTACATTTTATATATTACAGAATTTTTACAGAATATTTACAAATTCTTGGTGCTAACTTAAGAAATCATTTAAAAAATGGATTTGCTAAAATTAGCAAAAAAAAAATAACTAATTTCAAATGTGGATATTGATGGAAATGGTATTTTTAATATTTAAAATTTATACAAACGAACTTGAAATGTCTTAAAATAATACATAGGTTGAAAAAAGGGATCGGAAGTGAATATACTTTTCACAACCGATTTATGTTCAAAAATGGGACATCCACCTTAAATAGCACTAAAAACTTTGTTAGTTCTAAAAATCAGCCTTAAAATACAAAGAATTCATTAAAAATATTTTTCAAAACACAAATTAGAAAATTAAAACAAAATAACAAATTCGTTTGTGTTTTTACTATATTTTTTTATATTGACTAAAATGTTTTTGAAAAAAAAAAATAAAAAATGTTGCTCGATAAAAAAATATATAAATTTGTATGTTCGATTTTTTTAGGCAATTAAAATAATAAAAAAATAGCAGCCTTAAATTTAATTTAAAAATAATTGCGTGCATTTGTGCATTTTAATAATTATTATTTTTTTTTAATTAAATTTTTCTATATTTTACAATATGTTGAGTTTAGTATACTAATATTTATCAAAAATTTTTGTTAGTTCGAGATAATTTAACCTCCTCAGTCCCAAGGAAAGATCCAGTGTCAAAAGTCCTAAATAATATTTTGTATGCTTCTGAAAGAAACAATAGTAAAAAGATTTTGTTCAACGGCATAAAGGACGACAGAATTCTAAGATATTGCAGGTGCAGCCGGCTGAAAAAACTAAAACTAAAACTTTCGATATATTTATTTTGTATACATTTTGATTTTTGAATTAATGAAAATATTAATATCTTATTACATCAATTCTTCCGCTATAATATAAAATTATATATTTCTTTTAGTTTTTACATTTTACAACTTTCAAAAATTTAATTAAAATGGTTAACTGCTCAAGAAAACGTGCTCTGCTATCAACTGAACACAAATGTAAAGCAGAATTTTTTACAGTGGCCAGCTTTCAAAAAAATTACTGGTTTTAAGTACAAAAAACATGTCCAGTTATCTGTATAAATGATTTAAAGATAAAAACTTATTTTTTAAACACGTCTGCAGACGTCTGAAAAATGTTCAGCAGGCTGCACATAAGGACCGAAGAGGTTATATTAATAACATTTGTACAAAATTACAATCTTTAGTAGCGGGTATTAACTGTCCTGCTATTTCTATTTCACTAATATTTAGTAAAATTTCGTGCTAATTTTAGCACATCTATTTTAAATTTCAGTTTACAGCAATTTACTAAAATTTAGTAGTGCTTACTAATTTTTTATACTAATTGAATAGTACTTATATTAATAATGTTTAGTAATTTTTATTTCTGGTTTCAGCAAAACGATTTTAAAGTTCACTTTACAAAAACTTTAGCAAAATTTATTATCGGCTACCAATTTTGTCTACAAATTTCATTATATGTCAGCAGACATATATTGCAAAGATTAGCAAAAAATACCACTGGGCTCAAATTGGCAAAAATTCCCGTAATAACAGCAAAATACACCCTTTCAGCATAATTTCATAGCAGACTGACAAATAAAGTAGTTTATCTTTTTTTAACCAGTACCTTAGAATTGAATGACATTTTATATTCATCTCAAATATTTTCACCTCAACATTTTTTCTCTTCACTAAATATTTTCTCACACACAAAAAAATTTTTTCACATCAACATTTTTTTCACCACAGATATTTTTCCCAACCACAAACCAAAAAAGTTTTTCACCTCAAAACATTTTTTTCACCTTCATAATTTCACTTCCAAAGTTTTTTTTTATCAAAAACAGTGAGAACATTTTTTTAGGACATTGGTGGAGGGTATTTAAAGATTCGCCTCAGCCGAATTTTAGCGCTTTTTTACTCGTTTTTTTTATTTTAATTATGGAGGACAATACTTATCCCAGGGGTTTAAATCTTATGATCTTTGAGCCCAACTACAGGTCTATAAATCGAAATTACGCGTTCAACAAACAGTTTCTTCAATAAGTTGATAGTAAGCGAGATGTTAGCGCGCTAACTTATCGGTGCTGAGGCCGTGGGTTCGATTCCCACCAGTGGCTCTGGTTTGTTTTTGCTACAACGAGCCGATATCCTTCGTTGCTAGTGCTCGTTAAGGGTATTTGGATATAATTTGTAATTATATAATATATTAGTTTAAATTGAGCTTAAGATCTTATTATTTATAAAAATTTATTACAAGTATTTATTGAAAAAAAAAAAAAAAAAAATTCCTCTGAAGAAGCCACCCAATGTGGTGATGAAATATTGGTATAAATAAATATTTATTATTATTTTTTATAAATAAAAATATCTTATGCTCAGAAGAGCGTAGAAAACTAAAAGAATTATATTATTAATATAAATAAAAATAATAAATTGATTGTGGCAACTACGGATCTACCATATCAACAGGAATCTGTTCTGAAACAAACGGTATCATTTTGATGAACAACTATCGTTTTGAGGAAGAACCAACGATTCCATTATGTTTAAAGGTTCACATGAGTTAAATTCAATGAAATATTATGAGGAGTTTTATGGATCATGAAATTTTGTGTCACGTGTCCTGACTAGTTCAAAAGTTTTGTTCACTACTACAAATATGTTGAAATATTTACTTAAGTCGACTTTTTGAAGGCAGCTCTAGTTTATTTAAAAAACTTTGCTAAAAACCTCCGGGATTCTAAGGCATAATTCTTTAAAAAGTCTCAAGACGCTTTGTGTAATCCTGAACAAACACCAATGCAGTAGACATATTTAAATAACATATTCCACAAAAAGTCTGCCTTTTGTGTTCTTATTAATGAGTGCATTAAATGATTGATCACCAATTCTCCGATTAATCGACCTGAATAACTGATTAATCAATTTTAGTGTATTTTGAATAACCGATAATCCGGCAGGGTCGAATAATTGGGAACACTATGTTGAAGTTGTAAAAGTGAATAAATTACAGATAACAAAGGATTTTTCATGCTCTAAAATAAATATTTTGATTTTGTGCTTTTAGTATTCGGAGGCGTTTTGAAAAAAAGTCCACGTAAATTAATTACAGTTTCCCTAAGAGTCAGTTTTTTCGGCGTGCACTTCCAATTTCATTTAATAAAAAACAAACTGATTTAAAAACTAATAATTTTTTGTTCAAATCTACTCTGTTTTAAGTAGGTAACTTGTTACCTACTATAAATTGGGCAAAAACAGACACAATGTTTAAATTAAAAATATATACACATTGTATTTAAAAAACAATTGTACGATTTTAATTGTATTAGAATGTTTCAGCAACATTAAAATTTTGTTTAGTTTAAATTACACTATTTTAAATGTTCAGAAACACGCTTAAAATTGATTAACTGCATAGACATTTTGTCGATTTTCATAACACACTTATAAATCGAATTATCATGTAAAACAACAACAAAATTTCCTTATAAGAATGTTATAAGAATCAATTAAATGTCTAGGCATATATATAAATATACAAAGAAAATGTTTTACTAAATACTATTCCTAACAGTTCCTTAAATAAAAAAAAATATTACATTTTCAGAAAGTTTGCGCTTTATTATGGAATAAAATTTATGTTTAAGGAGACAATAAAAATAAACATTAAAACTCTGAATAACAATAAGAGTTAACCCTATTATTATTAACATCAAATAATAAAAACAAAGATCAATAAAAATCGGAGAGTTTTTATTATAAACAACCTCAGTTTCTGAAAATCTCTTGGATTGTTATCGATGAAGCTATGAAAAACTTCATAAATATAATAAAAAATATCATAGATTTTCATCCAAGGTAAAAAATGTGACATTCTATTAAAATATTCCCAGGAATCTGTAGGGTTTTCTGTAGAAAAACATACATACTTTCTGTTGTAACAAAGCCTTAGAATCTGAAAGCTTTTCTAAAAGAGAAGTGCTCAGACTATGTGAAAAACTCTTCTTAGATTTTAGTGGTTTTTGTTCAAGAAAAAGCCCTCAGGATCTAACCAAAACTTTTCTTGATTGATGCTTTTTTATAGAAAAAAGTCTTCAAAATTTTTCTATTAAAAAATATCTTTCTTTAAAAAATCCTCATGATCTAAAATCTGTTTTTTGAGAGGAAAAATTTTCTAAATATGAAGAATTTCCATGGAAAAAAATCTTAAAATATTTAAAGTTTTCCTGATGAAAAGTCCTAAGTATCAGAGAGGTTTTCTCTCCGAATATAAGAGCTTTTCTATGAGAAATATTCTCGGATGCGGAAGATTTTCTATGAAAAAGGTGCATAGAATTAACAGTAATATTACGTTAATTTTTTTTGAAAATAAAAAAAAAAAACAGAGAATTAAGTATAATGGTATCGATATTTCAATGATAATCATTATTCAATTATTTAGGAAGCGATATTTTATGGTTATCAATATTTTATATATTTTGGTATCAGTATTTTAAGAATAACGGTATTTAAGTTATTTAGGTGACAGCTTTCAGATTTTGGTGTTACGGTTAATTACGTAATGGCGGTAGTTTGTTGTAGGGTTTAATAACGGTATATTTAATAATGGTATTTTGGCGGTATTACCTACCAACTCTGATATTAAAACTTAATTTGAAGTTAAAAGAGGCACCAACATATGCAAATAAATAAAATGAAAATAAGTGTTACGAACATTGTTTTCCAACCTACACAGTAAATTTTAATTTAAATGTATAAACAACAAGTAAGAGCGGCTAAATTCGGCTATGCCGAATCTTATATACCCTTCACCATGGTTGGGAAAAAACTGAAGTTTATATATGGACATATATGAAATGGACAGATTTATATACGGACGCCTTTAGGAGGAAATTAACCATATAGTTTGGAGATAAAACTTGGACTCGGGAAGATTTATGGTTCCAGAAAATATGTATTTTAAAAAAATGTATGTTTTGGGCATAACTTTTTTGTATCTGAACCGATATTTCCGAGTTTTTCAGCAAATATGTTATACTAAAGATTTTCGATCTTTTGCTATATAAGACGTATCCATAGGTCATAATACAGCTCTAGAATAGTGTTTGTTGTTTGTGTATAAAAGGTTAAGAGGTGAAAGAAAAGAATTTCAACAAATCGTTAAAAGAAATCACTAGAACTGCATGTGTTTTATTTCTACAAAATAGTTTGATTTAGCTGGCAAATTTGCATTTGGGATTTTATTTCGCTTTTTTATTAGAAATATTTGTAATTTCTTTAGCTTAATTTTAAAAATTTGAAGGAAAATAGTTTATAATTTTTTTTATAAATTATTATAAGTTATGACCTAAAATAGTTGCACTCAAAGGTAAATTATGTATAAAATTTTCTTAATATGTGAGAAATAAAATGGTTTAAAAATCTTTTTATAAATTCTTTTAAATCGGAGCAAATAATAGAAATAAAACCGTTTGTATTTTGTTTGTATCAGAGGGTTTTTATACAAATTTTGATGTTTTTAGCCTATTTATGGATTATTTAATTATTAATATAAAATTTTATTTAAATTAATTATTAAATGTAAAAAAAAAACAAAAAATAAACAAAAAAAAAAAAATCTTAACGAACCCGCGACCCTTCAACCTGTGGTGAAAGGTATAAAAACGTTTGTATTTTGTTTGTATCAGAGGGTTTTTATAAAAATGTTGATGTTTTTAGCCTATTTATGGATTATTTAATTATTAATATAAAATTTTATATAAATTAATTATTAAATGTTAAAAAAACCAAAAATAAGCAAAAAAAAAGCCTTAAGAAAATAATAAAAAAAAATGTACAAAAAAAAGTGAATTGACCTGACCGAGATTTGAACCTCGAACCCCGCGGCCTTAGAGAAAAAAAAAAGTATTTGTGACACAGCGTCTAGACAACTGAGCTATTGAAGCTCACACAAAATCATCGTCAATAGAATAACATATATAAAAGTCTTCGTTAATTAGAGATTTGTTTGGTTTTTATTTAAATGACAAATCTTTGTATGTGTGTTGTTTGTGTATAAAAGGTGGGGATGAAAGAAAAGAATTTTAACACATGGATGTGTTGTTATGCTCAAAATTCTACATACATATTAAACAAAGGGTTTTTTGCTAATATCTCAGCCATTTATTAACCGATCTGTCTGATTTTTAATAGCAAACAGAAATGGATCACATGTAACAGAAATAAAAAAGAATCAAGTCCTCATCATGTCTGGGTTCTTCGGAAAACCCATTTCAACACACAGACGGACAGACGGACAGACGTACAGACGGACATCGTTAAATCAACTTCGCTCTTCATAAGGACCCAGAATATATGTACTTTATAGGGTCTAAGATCAATATTGTAGAAATTACAAACGGAATGACAAACTTATATATACTCTTCCACCTATGGTGAAGGGTATAAAAATTAAAATTTAGTTGAAAGAAGAATTTGTAAATTCAAATAATAAGAAACAATTATTAAGTCCACCTAAGCGTATGAGTATTTTATTATAAATCATACGCAGTGTAGTACCATCATATATTAATATATTTTATTACTAACGTCACATAAAAGTAGCATTTAAAAAATATTTTAGCTTATGAAATCTTAAAGTTTTTGTTATTACCAGGGCAGTGTCTTGCATGCATTAAAAAAATAAAACATGCAGAAAGAAAAAGCAAAATATGCACCAACAAGGTTAACAAATTCTTCCTTTTGTTTATTTTTAATTAAAACATAAATTTCATTTAAAGTAAATATGCCAAAAATATACATTAATAATTATTTAATAACCAAATAATATGCTCTTAATAGCAAAATACGCAAAAATTTATAAGAAAATATGCAAAAAGCTGTAGCAACCAATCAATGCCATTTTGGTACAAATCGTTCTTCTGCTATTGACTACAAACATGCATTTCCATAAAAGCCGCTGCCATGGTTATTACACAAATTTGGACATGACTTTGAAATATTTAGGTTAGATTGAAAAAAGAGGAATTAAAGGGTGGTTAAATTTTAAGGGCCGATGTTCATTGCGAACCACTCCTAAACGTCAAGTTTTTTTCTGCATTTCATTTGACATTTCTCAATTTCAGACTAACTCAATTTGAACCATGGAAAGATACACAATCGAGCAACGCGTTAAAGTTATTCAGGCTTATTATGAAAATGGGCATTCAAATCAAAATGCAATTTGTGATTTTTGTTGGTCAGCATAATCGACCAAATGTGTCCACAATCGGGAGAATTGTGGGCAAATTTCAAATTTCATGCTCGCCCAGTTCGTTCTGCGGAAAATATTACTGTTGTTCGCGATAGTGTGTCATGAGGTCGGCCAAGCATTTACCGTGAATGGTGTTCGCTATCGCGAGATGATAACGAACTTATTGTGTCAAGGAATTGAGGATATGGCCTTGGACGATATGTGGTTTCAACAGGACGCTGCCAGTTGCCACACAGCCAACGAAACAATGGCTCTTTTGCGCGACAAATTTAATGGCTGTGTTATCTCACGTGGTGGCCATGTCAATTGGCCGCCAAGATCATGTTGGACTTCTTTCTTTGGGGTTATTTGAAACAAAAGGTGTACGTCGATAAGCCAGCAACAATTCACGAGCTAAAGGATGAGATAATTCGGCACATTAACGTTAATTAGCGTCATCGAAAATTTGGACCATCGGATGAAGGTGTGCCGCCGAGGTCGCGGCGGCCATTTGGCCGATATTTTGTTCCATACATAATTCAACCATACCATATTATCATAATAAAAAGAAATGACAATAATTTCCTTAATAATTTGTGTTTTATTTAAAATCAACATCAGCCCTTTAAATTTAACCACCCTCTTTGGAAGTAAGAACACTCTTTACGACCGACTCAAGTATAAAAATAGGAAATACACATATGATCAAAAGCGGTGTTTTTGTGCGCTCTCAGAGAGGTTCGAATTTTTGTGGGCTTGCTAATGGCAGACTTCAGTCAAGAAAACCTATGCTTTGATCCGATTGAAAAACATAGTTTACTATCTGTCGAAGATTCCTGTAATTGTATTGTTTTTTTTTGCTTGAGGTAATTAACTCCATCATCAAAAATCTAAAAAAAATATATAGAAAAATATTCTTAAAAAATTAGTTATTGTGATTTCAAATTAATACAGACCGGAATTAGTCAATGGCTTCTAGACTGAGCAATGACTGTAAACTAGTAAAATGTTTATTTTCAATATAATATTTATTTTAACTTTAACATTCCAAAAAAAAGTAATAAATTTTTAATTAGAAACATTTTTTAATATATTTGAAAATACAAAAACAGTAACAACAAAAATCATTCTATATAATTAATAATTTATAAATTGAAATTAATCCACAAGAGGCTTAAAACCACAATTGCAAATATTTTATATGAACAAATTATATAAAAAAAACCCAAAACAAAATTTTACAAACTTATAAATCCAGAAATTTTACAGAGTAACAAAATACTGACAAGTTATAAATGAATGTTTATATAAAATCATCATTATTCTACATTGAATACATATAAATATTTATATACAAACACAATTATACCTACAGTACCTTAGTAACATGTTATGAACAAAAGCAGATCTAATAATTTTAAGAATATACTGAGCTGAAATGCAAAATAATGTAGCTAATATTTCCATTTTTTAGACAAGAATGGGAAATATCTATACGCATTTCAATAAATTTCTATGTAAAAAAAAAAAATAACGTGACGGACTGATTTAACACCACCCAGCACAAACCGTCATAGTTAGGAAGCTTAAACGTAGATACCCGCTAACAATACATAAATAAACTTGAAATTTAAAATATATGTTCCCTGGAATATGGGCTTACTTGCTAATAAGATACTTTTTGTAAATATCAAAAAGGGAATAGTGGCGGTCTGCCCAAACCGCTTTGGTTAGAAATGTGAAATTTAAACTACGATTGCAATTGAAATACTAAAATTAGGAATTGGTCTGGAACGGATGGAATGGAATGGAAAGGGAACGAAATGGAGCGGAATTGAAACATTAAATACAGGGAACTTAACAAAATGGATCAATAGTAGATCAGTAACATTTGTCAGTTTTTACCAATATCGTGGTAGCTTTAAATTTTTTCAAAAGAACTACAAAAATAACTTTTTCTAACATTTTGTCAGTTAAAAATTAATGGCTATTTTTAATGACTTTCGATTGTTTTATTATTTTGTAAACAATTATTGAAAGGAAACAATGATTAAAAATAGACAACAACAATTCAGCCAATTGAATATAATGAAAAATCAATAATCCATTTTTTGATTGTATTTTTGATTAATTTAATATGTATTTTAAATTGTTTTTAACGAAATAATATTGTGAGTGTATAATATACTTAAGATATACTTTCTGAAATTTCCATTAGGAACGCGCCAAAAATTGAGGTAAACGGCAATTCTTTTCCTGTTATCGGTCAGAACAAACTGCTGGATTCAAAAACTTGAAATTTGATATTAATAATCGTACATGGGCGTAGGAATCAATGAAGAAGCGATTTTTAAAATACCATACCGATAATTTAAAATACCATTTAGAAGAAATGACATTTCATTTAAAAACCGGTCTAATTACTTTTTATTTAAATCAAATGGTTTTGTTATTTATTTTTAAATGGTGTTGCAACAACTGACACACTAGTAAAAATAAATGATTAATCAGTTTAAAATAGATGTTAAAATTTTACCTACCAATTCCTTAAAAATAACTGATTATTCATTGATTTGAAAGTGTTTCAGTTTTTTGTATTTTTGTTTGTTTTTTTTTTATCTGCAAAATGTATACTCACCAGAGAACTGCAAAATCAACTTTTTTCTTGATTTAATCATACACAAAAATTCTTGTTCACTTTTAATAATTCAACAAAATTCACTGTAGAATAAAATCAGCATCATGTTACTGAACGCGTAATTGGAATCAGTGTGAATCATCTGTCGTTTATGTTTTATGCAAATGTAATCACTTAACAGTGTTCTTACTGAACACTGATGCTGATTTTATTCTACAGTGAATTTTGTTGAATTATTAAAAGTGAACAAGAATTTTTGTGTATAATTAAATCAAGAAAAAAGTTGATTTTGCAGTTCTCTGATACTCACACAGTCTTTAAGCACATTTTGTGTGAATGTTCTTACGTTTTATGGGAAAATTTCTGATAAATTTCTAACTAATGAAAAAAAAAATGAAAATAAAATTGGAAAAAAAATTAAAGTAAATCGTTTTGAACAAATGTATAAAAAAGTTAAAATTTAAAAAAGAAATGTATTTTCCTTTATTTTTAACTGAACTGAAAACTTTTTTTTATTAATATACAAACAGTAAACTGCATAATATTTTGTGTGTAGTGAGACAAAAATCTCTCCATTTGTGTACTGAACAAAACATCTACAAAAAATCTGGTATATAAAATTTGAAATCTCTGGGATATATCAACTAAAGATATCCAATTTATATATATATGAGAGGGTATAATATATATTAGTTGGTCACTCCGTTTGTAACACATATAAATATAGGTCTAAGGTTCTCTGTTCGTCTGTCTGATTAAATAGTGATCACGGCCGTAAGACGGAAGCGGTGTTGCTCATCAACTGTTTGTTATCTTGCCTATCAGTGTAATTTTACAAATTAGCAAAATCGATTTAGTGTACAAAAAGTTATGAATGAAAATGTGAAAGTACCTCTAAATTTTGCATACAATTTGTGCATTTTAGTACAATTTCATATTGACGTCTGGCGAATAAAACATTTTGTCATATTGGGTGATTATTATTTGATATTTACCTTAAAAATTATTTTTGACCCCAAAGTTATTTTTGTCACCACATTGAAATTTTTTTTTACAACAAAAAAAGTTTTTTTCATCTCAACAATGTATTCTCAATTTATTTTTGTTTTATTATTCTGTATAAAAAAATCGGCAAACCCGAATTTAATGCTTTTACTTGTTTTAAACAGAATAAAAAAAATTAAATGTCATTCCCAAATGATGGATTGAATTACTGAATTGTAAATCGAGTAGTCGAATGATTTCCTCTAATGATTGAGTTCAAAGATTTTTAAACTTTGATTGAGTTTTTTAAAAGTAATTTCGATTGAATGAATTCCAAAAAATGAATTATCTGCGAATATTTAAAAGCGAATTAATTTGATTTAAAAGCAAATCTAATTGATTTTTAGGGAATTCATTCAAAATCGAATTCATTCTTTGAAGTTGTGCGTGCAGTTTAGCTATATGAATCATAATCATCTATAAAATCTGTTTTGAAAATGTTACTTCCCAGGACAAGAAGACCTTACCGAATAATGGGTTTTATGATGAGCAGTAACTGATTAAAGTTTGCCTGATAAGCTTATTATTTTAGCACAGGGTTGTCATTGGAGGTAGCTAGTTGTAAAATATTATACGTGAGGCAAAAAAAAAACTGGTTAAATTAATATAATAAAAACTTATTTTTGTTAAAAATTAAAAAAAAAACAGGTAAGAGCGGCTAAATTCGGCTATGCCGAATCTTATATACCCTTCACCATGGTTGGGAAAAAACTGAAGTTTATATATGGACATATATGAAATGGACAGATTTATATACGGACGCCTTTAAGAGGAAATTAACCATTTAGTTTGGAGATAAAACTTGGACTCGGGAAGATTTATGGTTCCAGAAAATATGTATTTTAAAAAAATGTATGTTTTGGGCATAACTTTTTTGTATCTGAACCGATATTTCCGAGTTTTTCAGCAAATATGTTATACTAAAGATTTTCGATCTTTTGCTATATAAGACGTATCCATAGGTCATAATACAGCTCTAGAATAGTGTTTGTTGTTTGTGTATAAAAGGTTAAGAGGTGAAAGAAAAGAATTTCAACAAATCGTTAAAAGAAATCACTACAACTGCATGTGTTTTATTTCTACAAAATAGTTTGATTTAGCTGGCAAATTTGCATTTAGGATTTTATTTCGCTTTTTTATTAGAAATATTTGTAATTTCTTTAGCTTAATTTTAAAAATTTGAAGGAAAATAGTTTATAATTTTTTTTTATAAATTATTATAAGTTATGACCTAAAATAGTTGCACTCAAAGGTAAATTATGTATAAAATTTTCTTAATATGTGAGAAATAAAATGGTTTAAAAATCTTTTTATAAATTCTTTTAAATCGGAGCAAAAAATAGAAATAAAACCGTTTGTATTTTGTTTGTATCAGAGGGTTTTTATACAAATTTTGATGTTTTTAGCCTATTTATGGATTATTTAATTATTAATATAAAATTTTATTTAAATTAATTATTAAATGTAAAAAAAAAAACAAAAAATAAACAAAAAAAAAAAAATCTTAACGAACCCGCGACCCTTCCACCTGTGGTGAAAGGTATAAAAACGTTTGTATTTTGGTTGTATCAGAGGGTTTTTATAAAAATGTTGATGTTTTTAGCCTATTTATGGATTATTTAATTATTAATATAAAATTTTATATAAATTAATTATTAAATGTTTAAAAAAACAAAAAATAAGCAAAAAAAAAAAAGTCTTAAGAAAATAATAAAAAAAAAAAAATGTAAAAAAAAGTGAATTGACCTCACCGAGATTTGAACCTCGAACCCCACGGCCTTAGAGAAAAACAAGTAAGAGCGGCTAAATTCGGCTATGCCGAATCTTATATACCCTTCACCATGGTTGGGAAAAAACTGAAGTTTATATATGGACATATATGAAATGGACAGATTTATATACGGACGCCTTTAAGAGGAAATTGACCATTTAGTTTGGAGATAAAACTTGGACTCGGGAAGATTTATGGTTCCAGAAAATATGTATTTTAAAAAAATGTATGTTTTGGGCATAACTTTTTTGTATCTGAACCGATATTTCCGAGTTTTTCAGCAAATATGTTATACTAAAGATTTTCGATCTTTTGCTATATAAGACGTATCCATAGGTCATAATACAGCTCTAGAATAGTGTTTGTTGTTTGTGTATAAAAGGTTAAGAGGTGAAAGAAAATAATTTCAACAAATCGTTAAAAGAAATCACTAGAACTGCATGTGTTTTATTTCTACAAAATAGTTTGATTTAGCTGGCAAATTTGCATTTAGGATTTTATTTCGCTTTTTTATTAGAAATATTTGTAATTTCTTTAGCTTAATTTTAAAAATTTGAAGGAAAATAGTTTATAATTTTTTTTATAAATTATTATAAGTTATGACCTAAAATAGTTGCACTCAAAGGTAAATTATGTATAAAATTTTCTTAATATGTGAGAAATAAAATGGTTTAAAAATCTTTTTATAAATTCTTTTAAATCGGAGCAAATAATAGAAATAAAACCGTTTGTATTTTGTTTGTATCAGAGGGTTTTATACAAATTTTGATGTTTTTATCCTATTTATGGATTATTTAATTATTAATATAAAATTTTATTTAAATTAATTATTAAATGTAAAAAAAAACAAAAAATAAACAAAAAAAAAATCTTAACGAACCCGCGACCCTTCCACCTGTGGTGAAAGGTATAAAAACGTTTGTATTTTGTTTGTATCAGAGGGTTTTTATAAAAATGTTGATGTTTTTAGCCTATTTATGGATTATTTAATTATTAATATAAAATTTTATATAAATTAATTATTAAATGTTAAAAAAAAAACCAAAAATAAGCAAAAATAAAAAATATTAAGAAAATAATAAAAAAAAATGTACAAAAAAAAAAGTGAATTGACCTGGGGCCGAGATTTGAACCTCGAACTCCGCGTGCTTAGAGAAAAAAAGTATTTGTGACATGGCGTCTAGACAACTGAGCTATTGAAGCTCACACAAAATCATCGTCAATAGATGTACATATATAAAAGTCTTCGTTCATTAGGGATTTGTTTAGTTTTTATTTAAATGACAAATCTTTGTATGTGTGTTGTTTGTGTATAAAAGGTGGAGATGAAAGAAAATAATTTTAATAATTAATATAAAATTTTATATAAATTAATTATTAAATGTTAAAAAAAAAACCAAAAATAAGCAAAAAAAAAATATTAAGAAAATAATAAAAAAAAAATGTACAAAAAAAAAAAAAAAAGTGAATTGACCTTACCGAGATTTGAACCTAGAACTCCGCGGGCTTAGAGAAAAAAAGTATTTGTGACATGGCGTCTAGACAACTGAGCTATTGAAGCTCACACAAAATCATCGTCAATAGATGTACATATATAAAAGTCTTCGTTCATTAGGGATTTGTTTAGTTTTTATTTAAATGACAAATCTTTGTATGTGTGTTGTTTGTGTATAAAAGGTGGAGATGAAAGAAAATAATTTTAATTATTAATATAAAATTTTATATAAATTAATTATTAAATGTTAAAAAAAACCAAAAATAAGCAAAAAAAAAAAAAATATTAAGAAAATAATAAAAAAAAATGTACAAAAAAAAAGTGAATTGACCTGGCCGAGATTTGAACCTCGAACTCCGCGTGCTTAGAGAAAAAAAGTATTTGTGACATGGCGTCTAGACAACTGAGCTATTGAAGCTCACACAAAATCATCGTCAATAGATGTACATATATAAAAGTCTTCGTCATTAGGGATTTGTTTATTATTTTTATTTAAATGACAAATCTTTGTATGTGTGTTGTTTGTGTAGATGAAAGAAAAAAAATTTTAACACATGGATGTTTTGTTATGCTCAAAATTCTACATACATATTAAACAAAGGGATTTTACTGGAAAAATTAGAGGTGGTCCTGGTTTTTTGCTAATATCTCAGCCATTTATTAACCGATCTGTCTGATTTTTAATAGCAAACAGAAATGGATCACATGTAACAGAAATAAAAAAGAATCAAGTCCTCATCACGTCTGTGTTCTTCGGAAAACCCATTTCAACACACAGACGGACAGACGGACAGACGGACAGACGGACAGACGGACAGACGGACATCGTTAAATCAACTTCGCTCTTCATAAGGACCCAGAATATATATACTTTATAGGGTCTAAGATCAATATTGTAGAAATTACAAACGGAATGACAAACTTATATATACCCTTCCACCTGTGGTGAAGGGTATAAAAAAAGTATTTGTGACACAGCGTCTAGACAACTGAGCTATTGAAGCTCACACAAAATCATCGTCAATAGAGGTACATATATAAAAGTCTTCGTTCATTAGAGATTTGTTTAGTTTTTATTTAAATGACAAATCTTTATATGTGTGTTGTTTGTGTATAAAAGGTGGAGATGAAAGAAAAGAATTTTAATTATTAATATAAAATTTTATATAAATTAATTATTAAATGTTAAAAAAAAAACAAAAATAAGCAAAAAAAAAGTCTTAAGAAAATAATAAAAAAAAAATGTACAAAAAAAAGTGAATTGACCTCACCGAGATTTGAACCTCGAACCCCACGGCCTTAGAGAAAAAAAAAAGTATTTGTGACACAGCGTCTAGACAACTGAGCTATTGAAGCTCACACAAAATCATCGTCAATAGAGGTACATATATAAAAGTCTTCGTTCATTAGAGCTTTGTTTAGTTTTTATTTAAATGACAAATCTTTATATGTGTGTTGTTTGTGTATAAAAGGTGGAGATGAAAGAAAAGAATTTTAATTATTAATATAAAATTTTATATAAATTAATTATTAAATGTTAAAAAAATAACAAAAATAAGCAAAAAAAAAAATCTCAAGAAAATAATAAAAAAAAATGTACAAAAAAAAAGTGAATTGACCTCACCGAGATTTGAACCTCGAACCCCACGGCCTTAGAGAAAAAAAAAAGTATTTGTGACACAGCGTCTAGACAACTGAGCTATTGAAGCTCACACAAAATCATCGTCAATAGAGGTACATATATAAAAGTCTTCGTTCATTAGAGCTTTGTTTAGTTTTTATTTAAATGACAAATCTTTATATGTGTGTTGTTTGTGTATAAAAGGTGGAGATGAAAGAAAAGAATTTTAATTATTAATATAAAATTTTATATAAATTAATTATTAAATGTTAAAAAAAAAACAAAAATAAGCAAAAAAAAAAAGTCTTAAGAAAATAATAAAAAAAAAATGTACAAAAGAAAAGTGAATTGACCTCACCGAGATTTGAACCTCGAACCCCACGGCCTTAGAGAAAAAAAAAAGTATTTGTGACACAGCGTCTAGACAACTGAGCTATTGAAGCTCACACAAAATCATCGTCAATAGAGGTACATATATAAAAGTCTTCGTTAATTAGAGATTTGTTTGGTTTTTATTTAAATGACAAATCTTTGTATGTGTGTTGTTTGTGTATAAAAGGTGGAGATGAAAGAAAAGAATTTTAACACATGGATGTGTTGTTATGCTCAAAATTCTACATACATATTAAACAAAGGGATTTTACTGGAAAAATTAGAGGTAGTCCTGGTTTTTTGCTAATATCTCAGCCATTTATTAACCGATCTGTCTGATTTTTAATAGCAAACAGAAATGGATCACAAGTAACAGAAATAAAAAAGAATCAAGTCCTCATCATGTCTGGGTTCTTCGGAAAACCCATTTCAACACACAGACGGACAGACGGACAGACGGACAGACGGACATCGTTAAATCAACTTCGCTCTTCATAAGGACCCAGAATATATATACTTTATAGGGTCTAAGATCAATATTGTAGAAATTACAAACGGAATGACAAACTTATATATACCCTTCCACCTATGGTGAAGGGTATAAAAATAAATATGCAGAAAATGACATTTACATATATGAGGTCACATTTACAAAAATTTAAAAGTTCAATTGGGTTTTATCAGATTTCAGGGAAATTTGTACATTAAGCAGACAAATTTGCTTTGAAATCAGAGAAGTTTGCTTAATATTTCGTTTGCATATTTTCTTTTAAAACAAAAAAATTCGTGATTACAATTGTATTACTTTTTTAAATTAAAAATCTGAGATTAAAATACCACATTAAGTCTTAATTGGAATCCCCAAAATTTCAGATTTATGAGTTTATTTTTATATCAAACATATGTATTTAAAATTGCAAATATTTAATTAACAACTTAAGTTATATAGACTTTAAAAACAGTTATTGAAGTTAAAAAGTAAGAATTTTTAAAAATTATCACAAGTCATGGAAATTCGTGGCTTTTCTCTTTAAAATGCAAACTAAAATATTTGAAATTTTCGCTATTTGATTCAAAAGTTTTTGATAATTGGTTTTGAAATGATTGTTTTTGGATTTGAGTAAAAAATTGCTATTTCATATCTGTGCTGTTTTTTTTTTTTTTATTTTTAAAAATTCGTGAAGGTGGCGTTGTGCCCCAAGAAATATGACCTCAATCTTAAAATGTAATAAGCCCCATTTTTTGGGGGAAAATTTGATAAAAATATAATGAGAAATGACCCCAAATAAATGAAAATTAGCGGCATATTTTCATTTATTAGATTTAGGCTTTAATTCAAAATGAAAAATAACCCCAATTCGAAAAAATGAAAAATGAACCTTAATATGAACTCCTTATATGTTTATGTACAGCATTATACGCACATATATTGCATGGAATCAATAACATCCGAATCTACTCCTTATAAAAACTGAAGTTACTTGGGCCAACCTAAATTGAAATATTTTAAAGAATTAGAATTTAAATCAATTTAAATAAATCAAATATTTAGTGATGTTGCACTGCCTTTCAAAATAGTTCAAAAATTAAGTAAATTTCTACTCTTCGTCCATAAGTTGCGTCGTGTGTCCTTCCAGCCAGTACTTAATAAATTTGTTGGTAACAATGGAAGAGCAATAAATTTCTGATATGCGGTTTAGCAGCATTCGACATTCTTATTAAATTTAAGAGCGGATAGTTTTCAATGACATTGCGTCTTAGAGCTTGGTAATATTGAAGCCTTTTAAGAATCATATTTGTTCAAAATTTTCAACTGCGGTGCCAACTTCTACAAGAATTAATATACGCAAAAAAAAATTAAAATTTTTACCCTATTTTAACATGACTTATGCCCGTAATTTCAAGCAATATATATCTACCGTGTAACGAACAAAAAAATTGTCGCATTAATTTTTAAATTCAATATTAAATGTATACATTAGATCTCAGTCAATGTGATAAGTAAGATTTTAATAAAAATTGTATATGAATTAAAAGCTGTAAATTTTGTTTTAAATGCTTCAAATAGTTTAAAAAAAAATATGTTTAGAATTTACCAGCTTTTAAAAAAAATTTTAGAAAATATTTTTTGACCCCACCCCGGAGAAACAAAATCCTGGGCACGCCACTACTTACGTATGATCATAATGTTTTGCCTAGAGGCTATATATATTACAAATACATTAAAATATATATTCATAAGTGTACAACCAACTCAATAGACTTATAAACACCCAGCAAAATTTATTTTAATAATTTCTATTAGAACTGATTCATTATATTGTTGGGGCTAATTTTGTAATATGGAATAAGTGCAAATGTTTTATTAGTTTGCCAGTGATAAAGCTTTTAGAGGAACTAAATTTGCTATGTAACTTTTGGAATAGTACATTTTGTAATTTTCATAATTTAATCAATTATTTAAAATTATTACAAACACAATACATAAATATATTTGCTGGGCATAACAAGCATGTGTGCTGTTCTTGTTGTTTTTGTTATTTTTATTTTGGGTAATGTTTTGAGGCAATGAATATGAAAAAAAAAAGAAAATCTCGACTGCATTTCAATTACCACATCAAAAGTCACTGAGGCGGAAAATCATTATAAATTTCTTATGAACATTTTTGTATGAAATACTTCCTGTATACTGATATATGTACATATGTATGTTTGTGTAGTTTTTGCTTTAATTTTTTGAATCTGTGTGTGTGTGTTTGTGCAAAAATACTTGTGTATTTTGAATTGCACAATAATTCTGTTGTTGTTTTTGTTCCTACTGTTTGTTTGTTTGATTGTAGTAAATATGAATGTGAATACAAAATCGGCTTATTGTTCAAGTGCTGTTTGTATGAGAACATAAAATATTTTCAGTTACAAAAAAATATACACTTAATATCCATTTATGTTGTATGGCCACCAAATATGGCTGTCCAACGTTTTTCCGGTTGTACACTCATACTATTTTATTTTTTATTTTTGTATATTATTTCTTTCATTTGCAAATCTTGTTCATATTCATATGTTTATGTTTGTAATTTTTAATATGGTTGTATATTTGTCTATGCAGCATGTATTATATCTGTGAATTTTTAACAAAATCACTTAAGTCGATTTAAGAACATTTTTTTAAGATTTTTCTAGACAATAGAACTTTTCAATACACTCAAAAAAAAAAGACATGAACTAAAAATTAATTTAAAATTTCCTTTAAAATAGTTTAAAAATTTTCCGCAATTTAAGTTGAATTTTATTAAAACTAAGAAAAACTCAGGAATAGTTCATATCTTTCCTAAGTAAAATTTCTTGATTATAGTAGAAAAAAATAGTTATATTAAATACAAATTTAGAAATTTTTAAGAAAAACATCTGTATTTTAAGAAATTTGATTACTAATATATAATAAAACCAAGTTAATTAAAAAAAATTAGAACATATTTTACACCCATTTAGTTCAAAAAATGTGTCTAACTTAAAATGAGAAAGCACTTTGTTAATTTTTTTCGCGAGTACTAAAATTAACTAAATTTTAGAAAGTCATTTCTTACTTTCTTATTTTTAAGAATTGTTTTCTAAAAATTAGTTCAGACAATTAAAAACAAAAAGTAATAATACAAATTTATTTTAGAATCTGATGAACTATTTCGAGGAAAAATTTTCATGCAACTTAGCTTAGATAAATTTTAAAAATATTAATAGAAAAAATTTTTTTTTTTCAAGTAAAAGTTTTTTAATTTTTGAGAAATAAAAACTTTAGGTATAGGGTTTTTTTTGTTGGAATACTTTTAATTTATTTTCAATATTTTTTTTCCTCAAAAAAAAAAAAAAAAAACAAAAAATTAAAAACAAACTAGTTACTTTTCCTAATTTTAATGAAAAAATATTATTAAAAAAATATATTAAAGGAATCATTAAAAAACTTATCGTACATGACTGTAATTTTTGGTACTTGATCGTACGTGAGCGTGAGTCAAAAATGGCTGACGTGCCTCTCTCTAATCTTAAAAGTCTTAAATACTGAACTTAAAGTAGCTCAAAATATATTTTAAAATTTTCTTAGCATTTTTTTGCGCTTTTATGAAAAAATTTTGTTTGTTGACTACAATACAAAATATCGCTAGCACATTTATAACATTACGTCAAAATGGCTTTCCTTTAATTGACGCTACGTCTAAAACTATTTTTTTTTACTTAATAATAAAAAATGTTAAAATATGTATAGTCAATTAAAGTTAATAATGCTATAAAATAAACTTATGACATTTTTCCATTTTCCAATAATATCAAGAAATTTAACTGTGATATTTTGTATTTTTGCAACAAATTTCTTAAATTAGTTAATTTAAGAAGACAAAGAACCCCCAGTGTTCCTTAGCCATAGATGCCGTGTGTCACTTAGGACGTCCCTTTTTGTAGTTCTCTCAAGGAGTACCATTAACTACGACAAGGATCTGACTTTCTCACAATTTATTTTTTTAATTTGTTTACTTTTTTGCTAATGAAATTTAATTTATATTTTAAAAACATGAGTTTAGTATAATTCAATAAAATTTAAAGACAAAAATGTATTGCAAAAAGCTTGTTAAAAGCAGCGCCTTCACAAAGCGGAAGTCCTCCGAAAGTGGGAAAATACTTATGGTAAAATATATTATCTTTATCATAGAAACGGTTTCATATTTATTAGAAATTTTTTTTTATAAAATTTAAGCATAATTTTCCTTTAAAAGAAGTGCTATTTAACTTGATGTTAGATAATATTTTCATATTTTTAGAAAAAAAAATTATCTAATGAACTTAAATAAAATAAAATTTTTCCTAAAACCAAGGAAACATTTCCTAAATAACAGTCAAATTTAAGATGATATATGAACTAATTGGAAATTTTACTGTTTTCTAAAAAAAATTTAGTTCTTAATAGTAAAATTTTTCTATAATTTAGAAATTTTTACCAAATTTTAAGTAAAATTTGTTTCCTAATTTTAAGGAACATTTTATTTAATATTGGTTAAAAGTGTCTTTTGCACCGTTTTCATTTCAATTTTTCCTCCAAATAAATTAGAAATCGAATTTAGTAATGGCTTTCTAATATTTAGTTAATTTTACTGCCTACAAAAAAGAAAATAAACACACATTAAGTTAAAGTACTTTCTTATTTTAAGTTAGACACATTTTTTGAACTAAATGGAAGTAAATTATGTTCTAATTTTTTTTTTTTAACTAAACTTTGTTTTATTATATTTAAGTACGCAAATTTCTTAAAACTGAGATGTTTTTCTTAAAAATGGATACATTTTTTTTAATATACTTTTTTTTTTTACTAAAATCAAGAAATTTTACTTAAGAAAAGTATGAACTATTTCTGAAAAACGATATAGTTTATATCGTTTTTACTTAAATTGAGGAAAATTTTAAAATTATTTTGAATTCATTTTTTTTATTATTTTTTTTTTTGAGCGCAGTCTTCTGACTGAGAATAATACACAAAATCAAGTACTGGCAAATCACTGGATAGCAGTAAAATTAAAAATAATTGCTGGGAGAACACTTATTTAGGCTGCTTTAGCAGCATTTGCAAAAAGAATTTTCCTGGTATCTGTTTTACAAAAATTTCCGTAGTCTATAAAAATAAGTATTAGTCAGAAGGTGCCAAGTTCGAGTTCGGTTACAGACAAATATTTTTTTTTTTGTAATTTTTATCAATACCATCATAGCAGTTATCCTTCATTTAGGTGTTTAGCTTTCAAGTAACATATGTCTCCGATAGCTTAGTGGATAGAGCTCTCGTTTGGTAACCACATAAGTTTTTGTTTATCCATTGTTTTGCCAGAACTGGGAATTTTGTTTCCCCGGTGCTTTTCGGGCACCTTTTGAACTTCTGCCCCTTTCCTCTAACATTTTTATACTTTTGGGTTTGAGAAAGCATATTTTGACAGCATATTTATGCGAATAGTTTTATGCAAAGGTACATAAAATAGTTTATTCACTCTTCTTAAAATGCATATTTTTGATATAAGGGCTTTTGTCAAACGACCAAAGATATTATTGGGAAAGACAAAAAGTTTTTTCTTATAAATATTAGTTATATTCAAACCTTTAGAAAGATAATTCAATCATTAGTAATAATTTAGGTTCTTGATTTTTTTGATGATTCCTGCTAATTAGCTTTTTCTATTTTAAAGTCATGAGTTAAAATTGTTTATTTATGATTTACGAATTATTTTCGTCTTTTATATGAATAAAAAACTTGGATGAACTCAATACTTTTATTTTAAAAGTGAAATTGACTCCACATAACAAATGAATTGAAATTCATTCGTTACAAAAATTCGTAAAGCAAAACAAAATTTTTGATTACCTTCTTATTTTTAAAGTCGCTGATTTAAAAATTATTTTTATTAAATCCTCTTGAAAAATATATATTTTTGAATCAATTCATTAAAGCTCTCTTTATAATGTGTTTTTTTCTCGATTTAAGAAACTATTTGTAGTTTTTGAGAAATTATTTTAAATTTAATTATACCTTGCAGCACTCTGATGCGGGGTGTATTAAGATTGTGCTAATGTTTGAAACTATAAAAACTAGTGGGTAGAGACCCAAATTATATTATAGAATCAATTTTTAAGCCGCTTTAGCGATGTTCGCCCTTCCGTGTGTACACTCAAAATATTATTACAGTAACTGACTGTATTTTTTTTTTAAACTTATCCGTACATTTGTTTTTAAATGATTAAATAGTTAAAATAAAAACAAATATATTTTTTAATCCTTATTTACTTTTATTTAAAGAAAAAATTATACATAAATACGGATGTTTTGTTACAGTTAATATTTTATTTTAAAATGATTTGGTTAAGTTTGTTTTTGTTTTATATAGTTAGTTATCTGATAAAAAAAATAATTGAAAAGTCGTTTATTTTACGGAATTTGTAGTTAATTTTTATGACATTAAAAAAACACAACTAAACAAAATTTCACAATAAAAATACAATATAAAGGAAAAATCATTACTTGTTACGAATTTTGTGGTTTATTAGTTGACAGTTAAAAGATATAAACAAAGGAAATGTCATTTGGTTTTACGGATTTGTGGTTAGTTTTTTAACAGTTAAAATAAATGGAAAATCATTTATTATATACGGTTTTATTTATTTTTAAGGACTTTGTAGTTAATTTTTTTGGAATAAAAAATGATATAAAGGTAAAATCATTACCTTTTACGAATCTTGTAGTTTTTTATTTTATTTTATTAGAATTATACAATACAATAAATGATAACAAATTATATAAAAAAGAAAGAAAAGAGTACTAGCAGCTAAGGCTCAAAATTTTGTAGTTAATTAGTTGACAGTTATTGTAAGTTAATTAATTACAATAAATCAAAATTCCTCTTGAATTAAATGAAAAGTTAGTAGAACGGTTTTTAATTGATTTTTCAATAATTTTGTATTAAATTTTCAGAAAATTTAAACTAGAAAATATTTTGAGTGTAACAGATTTGGGACCAAACAACAGCTCACAATTTTGAAGATAGTTGGATGAAATTTGGAATATAAGTTAGTATTATTACAAATCAACCAAGGAACCCTATTAAAAGTGGTTAAAATCGGTTCATGTTTTGACCCAGTCAGCATAGAAAGATCACATCTAAGCTTAAATGTATTAGCTAACTGTTATTACTAAACATAAGCAATTTTAAGCAATTTGATCTTTATAATTCATGATGCGGATAGTGCCTAGCACGAACACATAAAAATAAAATGGCTTCATCTTTGGCTTAGTTCCTCTTGCTTTTTATTTTTCATTAACGAAATTATTTATCCCTTAACCTATTATTTTTTACCCATACTTGTATAATAGTTATAGTTTGTACATATTTTACTATATAAACACTTGTAGTGACTGCAGTCTATACGTGTGCATACCAAATATGGTTTTATAATCTGTCTGTGTGGGTGCAATGAACCAAATAAAAAACTACTCACATACAAATGAAGGCTTGTTTACACACTTGTTATATGTAAATATTACCTGTATTTATGTAAATATAACTATTTGAAACAAAATTTTCTTTTATTGTTCTTGTTGAAATGGTAATCCGTATAAACAGCTACTGGTAAGTAATCTTATTTTATGGTAATTATAATTTTACAAACCTGCCACAAGGATATATAAAAAATTCACTTTTTGTTGTTAAATATTTGATTAGCATGAATGTGGGAGTCTGAAAAAAGAGAAATATTTTATAGAATTTATATCTCTAGAATATTTCTGAACAAAGAAATGGTAAAAAGAAATTAGTCTATGCAAATAGAAATGAGCTAGATATTTTTTTAAAGTCAATATATACTTAACATAAGAGGCATAATTTTTTTTTAAATTTAATTGGAATATATATGAAATGGATAAAATAATAGAATCAACGGGTATATTAAATTCAACTTTACGGCAGAGAACATGATCACTGCTACTATATTATGTTTGCTGCATTCGGGTAAGGTTGTCACAATCAAGTTAATATGATCACTACAATCATTATTATAGTACATTTTTTATTATTCCATGATTGCCACTTTATATTTTACAACATGATTGGTTGTAACCATGCTGTGGTAAAAAAAAAATTGATAATTATGAAACTATAAAATACTAACAACAATCAATGAAAAATTATAAATCAAACAAAACATGATTTTGACATTTACAGTCATAATAGTGTCTTGTTTTCAGAATCAAAATTATATCAGTTCAGTCACTCATGTTAAAAGGATAATAAAGGGTGTCCCAAGAAGAACGCAATTTTTAAATCTGGCAACATTCGAAGTGTCATTGTTTGACATTTGAACAATTGTTATTGTTTGCTAGTAGAAGGTACGAGGTTAGTAAAAATGGAGCGCTACACGAATGAACAACGCATTCTCATTGTGAAATTGTTTTACCAAAATGGTGAAAGTTTTGCGGCTACAGTTCGCAAATTGCGATCAATTTGGGGTCACAATAATGCTCCAAAAGAGTCAACTGTAAAGAGATTAATGGATAAATTTGCCGAAACTGGGTCTGTTAGTGATGTAAAGACAACAACGCGCCATCGACCAGGTCGATCGACCGAAAATGTCGCAGCTGTACGTGATGATGTCGCTCAAACTCCATCCACCTCAATTCGACACCGAGCTCAGCAAATTGGTGTCTCCATTTTGACGATAGATTTGCATCTTCATGCATACAAAGTTCATGTGTTTCCAACAAGACGGCGCCACATGTCATACAGCCAGAGAAACAATTCAATTGCTGCATTAGTCATTTCCCGGTCGTGTTATATCGCGTTTTGGAGATCAGAATTGGCCGCCTAGATCGTGCGATTTAACACCATTACATTTTTTTCTTTGGGGTTTTTTGAAGTCGATGGTTTACGCGAATAAGCCGACGACGACTCAAGCCTTAAAAGAGGAAATTGGACGCTGCATTAATGAAATACCGCAGCATTCATGCAAAACGGTCATTGAAAATTTCATTAAAAGATCGCGTGCATGCCAGCAAAGCCGCGGCAGCCATCTGCACGATATATTGTTCCATACATAACCTCATTCTGTCTACTTTACGATATAATAAAGTTTCACGATTTTTTTTTAAATATCTGTGTTTTATTTAAAATTCAAAAATTGCGTTCTTCTTGGGACACCCTTTATATGATAATTTTCAACTGGGGGTTTTATTTTCCTAAATGCCTTACACATATAACATTATAATTTTCACTAACCATCTCATTGCGTAAAAAATTCGCTGTCAACAAATTTCTATATAAAGATTTTAAATTTTTAATTCTTTTCAATAAAAACAATAATATTTTTAAAAATTTTGTGATAAAAACATTTTTAGATTCTATGAACTTTTGCTTAAAGTGAAATTCTCAGAATCTGCATACTGTTTCAAGATAAAAATTTATATATTCGTAAAAAACTGAGATATTAGGACCTTTTTGTGAATACAAAATTCTTAAATTCTGAGGACTTTTCATCATGACAATACTTAGATTCTAAGGACTTTTTCAAATAGAAATATTCTTTTCAATTATTATATAACTGTAGGGACAATATTATTGTAAAATATGGCTATTTTATTGTCGTAATACCTATGACTATATTATAGTACGACTATTGTTGGTACAATCATTATCCCAAACATGCTTTTTCTCTGCGTGAACACCCTCCAATGTAGACCGTACCACTTTACAGGCAAGAAAAGTGCGCCATACACCTTCGAAAATAAAGTAGTTTTCCAGGGTAATTTCGAATTTTTTACCGGACGTAGGGGTCGCATTTTTTGAATTTTTCGTTATATCGTCGACATTTAAAGTCGAATCTTAAAGTGTAAAATATCAATGTTTTTGATTGAATATACTGAAGGTATGAAAATTTAATAAAGCCACCCCTACGAACCACAGTGGGTTCGATTATACCTAAAATGGAGATTAATTCAAGGAAGGGTGGAATTAACGAGATAAATTTTTTTTGTGTTAACAATACTCTAATTAGGCAAAAAAAACAAACTTCTAAAGTTCTTAAATTTATTTTTCTTTCTGAATTTGTAGTTTTGTTTTAGCAACAATATTTTTGTCCACATCTGATAGTGCTTGCCATTTTTTAATTGGAATTTTATACGATAAGTGGAGAAGGCACTCAAAAATTCGAATCCACCCGTGTAGCATTGATAGCCCAAACTCTAAATGTCTGTTCTAACTTCCCTAACAATCATGCTGTCAACTGAGTTGAACATCTTACTTGTAGCGCCACATACATAACACTTTTGCGAGGAATTCGTACCCGTTATTGCGTTGCACACTTTTCCATATATCATTACCAAAAACAAATCGTGATGAACCTTTGAGGAATTTTCTCCAACTAAAACTAACGTTTCTTCAAGATTTTTTTTCATCCTCGACCCAAATTTTTTCTAAATTAGGTACACTTGTTGTTTCTTTGGTGTATTATATCTTTAAAGGCCTACAAAATCTTGTTGATGAAGGACGAGGATTTTTCCAAACTACTTCATTTCCACTAACAAATTTAAGTGGTACGATGGATGTTATAAACACTTAAGAGTCGCTTGCATTAGCACTATAAAAAGCCTGTTTATACGAACTATGTCCGGAGCTTCCGTCAAAACCCCACTTTGAAAACAAGGTTAAGTTTGATAATTTTTTTTCTGTTAAAATATCATAACATTTTGGCAGCATAAATAGTCTTTCAACCATGTGATTTAAAAGTCCTTGAAGACTAACTTGTGCTGAAGTTTCACAAAATTTAAGTTGATCTCGTTTGGGATAACACCTTTGTTTTGCTTGTTGAACTTTAGTATACGAAGGAAATTTTTCCGGAGCCATACTTCTTATAATATTATAACTATGTCGAGTTAATTTTGCTTCTATTAAAACGCTAAGTGCTTCTTCTGCACTTAGTTGTTTTGGTTTAGCCTGCTTAAAGCTTTTTCTATATTTTGCAGCCCTTGTAGGTGTTGACGTTGTTATTTCTTTAACTAGCTTTGCTGTCTCAAAATTTCCAGAAGCTCTTAAACTCATTTGTGTAGCATGAGTCAAAACTGGCAATGAAATACTATCTCTTATGCTTCTAGTTTTCTTTGACTTAGTTCTCTCACTGCAATCTTCGAATGAAAGTTCCTTGCGACCTCCTTTATTTGGTGGAGGAACAATTGAGATAGAAGCATTTAGCCATTCAGTATTTAATTTCAAAAAACGATCATGGTACCTTTTACATTTACTATATCGAGATTTAAACTGTTTAGTAAAATTATCAAACGTTTGGTTGAAAAAACTCACATTGCTGGGGTTTATACGCTTAATGGTTTTCATTTTAAGAAAATTGATTTTTATCCTTCTAATCATTTAACGAGGTATTTCTCATAAAGTTGTATAGTTCTAGGCGTGATATCAAAATAGTTTTGGGGCTTATTCCTAAAAGTGTTAAATTTGTTCTTATTTAATTTAAATGTTTAATCGGTTTTCCAATTACCTTATACCGATTACTTTATTTAATGCAAAACACAATACGCACTTTACAAAAACTTCAAATTTTAAAACAGCAAAAAACACCACTGAAAAACAAAACATAAAAACAAGCACAAAAATAACGGCAATAGAGATGGGCGCGTGAAATAGTTTATTCGCAAACATTATTTTTTATAAATAACGATAGTCAGTTTAATTTCAAAAAATATTAAACGTCAAACGCATTGGTAAAAAAAAGTTGATTGCCCAAAGTAGGTGATTGAAAACAGTTATTATATAGGCGTGACTATCTCGGCACGGGAAAATTAGTATAAGATGTAAAACCATCACGAGAATTTGGTAGATTATTAGAAAGTCCTATTTTTTCGCTGGAATTGAGTGTTAATTTTTATTCTTTTCTGGTAAATTGGTCACCCTCGTGAACATAGGTGATCAAACGCCACTCACGCAGCCATCTCTATTAAATTTCAAAATATATTGACAATAATATCAACAACAACAAAAATAGCTAACATTGAAAGTAAGACAATAGTAACAACAAAAACACTGTGGGTATGGTAAATAAAGGAATTTTGAAAACAAGACTTTTTACATAAAATTATTAATATCTTAAAACGGGGCAACAAAAAGGCAAACTTTTTTGTCTGTAATATCAAGTAAAAATCCCATACTTTTTAAAAAACACAACTTCAAAGCCAGCACTTTACTACTTTGTAACTTCTGGTCCATCATATATGGAAAATACCCCGATTTTAGAGCTTTTTAGAAAAAATATTAAAAATATTTCCACACATATTTTTATAAACACAAAATCATTTTTTGTACACTTAAATACCTAAAGTTGAAGGTTCCATCATAAAAGTTTAACTTTATTAATTTTAAATTTAAAAAAATAAGCACTGCTTTTTATCAAATTTAAATTTTTTCACTTTTTAAGAAAACAGCAATAATTAGCTAACTTTGACAGCTCACTACGGATGAAGTAAACAACTTAGATGGTTCAAATTTTTAAGAGTGATGTAGAATTTCATCTAGTTTTATTCGTTACCAATCATTTTGGCAAAAACTTAATTCTAAAATTTTAATTAAGCGCCACTTTGGACTATTTCAACCCAATGTGCGAACGGCAAAAAATTGTTCTGCTGGAATTGTCCTTAGTAAAATTTTAATGATTTCTTGCGGGCTTTTATGTGCTGACATAAGGTACGTACATAGGTTTGGTAGGAACTTAGATCTCGTCGGTAATTACTATAACGGATTACTTAAGGTTAATGGCCCTTAGAGTAAAACATTGGTCGCCTTGAGTCAAAACCATTGATGTATGACATTTTAAGGTCCGACTATTAATACCAAAGATATAACGAAAAATTTAAAAGGGCACCACTACATTCGGCAAATAATATTTTTTTTCAAATTTTTTGCAGATATAATTTAGATGAAAAGGTAAAATAAAAAAAATTAATTATAAAGGTTTTATAAGTAAAAACAATTTTTTGGTGAATTTTTTTAAGGTGGAAAAAATTTTAAGATAAATATAACATAACATAGAGGGTGGTCCAAAAACGTTAACTAGATATATTTTTGCTATATCTTTAAAATGTAATGACATGATTTAATTTAAATGTTTATTTAAGCCTTTAAGTTTTTTCCATTCATTTTTAAAGATTATATTGGTTTTTACAGCATTTTCCATTGTTCTGGAACGCATTTGGGGCATTAAGTACTTGCAGTCTCGTTGGATATTCTATTTGAGAGCTTCAAGTTTTTGTGGCTTGTTCACATAGAATCGTGAATTCAAAACACTTCAAAGAAAAAAGTCTGGAGCGGTTAAATTGGGTGATCTTTCTGGACATAGCAAATTTGAAAAATGAGATCTTAAGCGACCTGGAAACACATCCTTCATAATGTTCACAGTGTCGTCTAGACTTGTCATCGACTGCATTGAGTTTCTGAATAGACTCGGTTGATGTAACAAATTAATCCTAAGCTAGATTCCTGTGTACGTGGGGCATGTTTGCAACAAACGGGCTAACAGGTTTGCCAATTGCCCGTTGTCACTTCTTTGGCCCTGTACCTTTCTGTAGTGTACCTTCAGGGCATATCAGAGACAAACTTAGGATTTGGAGGAAATCCACTGAGTTCTGGAATGCTACCATTGGCCAGCGCCAAGCTGAAAGATTAATCGCTCCATCTGTTGGAAACTCCAGGAGACTTCATTCTTTGAGCAGGAAAGACATAAGGACCTTAACGAGATTTTTAACTGGTCACTGTAACCTCAGATACCATTTAAGGTAGGTTCTTCGATTTGAAAGCTGAGACACTGGAACATATACTCTTCGTATGTTCTAGGCTTTGTGCAGTAGACGACAAATTATTGCTGAATATGCACTTTCCCCCTTGGAGATTCGCAAATATGTCCTTAGTATTGGGATTGGTTTCATTGTTAGCCTTACTATTAAGGGTAAAGGGGAAGCTGTCGAAATGATGGATTTTTGGACGATTTATTTCATTTAAGTGTGTAGTTGCGTCGTTTTGTGGAAACCACATGTTTAACAATCTCAATTAATGAAAATGCGACACCAATGCAGAACCATGTTGATAATGTTCTGTACTACTCACTAGTCACAGTAACGATGTTACCCACGACGCCCTCGAAGAAATAAGCCCCGATGACACCTCAGACGTAAATAACAAATCATGCAGTGACTTTGAGTAGATTTAGTGCTTCTTCCTAATGAATGTACCTCGGCGCTCATGATATATTTTCGGACAGAAAATTGTCAATTGCAAAATAAAAGCGTTGTTGGGGAGAATAGCGTTCCATTCGCTTGTGTACGTATATTTTTTATTTATTTACTTCATAAATATTGAAACAAACCTGACTATTGCCGTATGGCGATATATATTGGGCAATCTTGTATTATTCACTTCTTCGCGTCCAGCGAAAAAATATAAAAATTTAGAGGTACCTTCACACTTTCGTTCATACCTGGCTGTAGTAAGAATGTTTTTGCTTATCATGAGATGCATCAAACCATAATAAATCTTATGGAAGTATGAGATCAAATTAATTTTATATGTAAAAAAGCAAGTTAAGTTAAATAAAAGTAAAAAGAAAAAACCTTATGGTGTGCCAATTTTTTTTGAACGCTAATATTTTTTAAAATATCTCAAATCATTCTAAAATATACCCATTTGCTCGGGAAAAATTATAGATAAAAAATAAAATAAAAATATTTTTATAAGTAAGTTTTGTATATTTTTATTACACTGTGATGCCAGTTTTACCTGCAAATTTCAAGAAAATTATAAAATTTAATAAATTAAACGGGTCTGCATTTGTTACAGATCCCATAAGCGATCACTGATTTATAATTATGCAAAATAAAAATATCACTAATTTTGCAAAAATAATCATGCCTACCTAATACGATTGCCGAAATTATAAAACTAACACTTCGTTTGAATTCTGTACAACTTTTGTGCCCTGAGAAATAAATTGCAATTAATTTTATTTTATTGTCCATCACTGTATCCAGAATTAAAAGAAAAAACTAGCTTCAGTACATAGGAAATTCTGATTATTTCACTATTTGTAATCGATATAAGTCTTGTTATAGGCGTTTTAAATATTTAACTTGCGTTACTGGAATATCTACTTTTTATTTGTAAATGATTTGAATATTCAATTAAATCAATCGATCGATCAATCTTGTAAATTGACTTAAAACCTTATGTCACTCATGCATAAATGCAAAAATATATGAAACCATAAAATTTGCATGTAGGGATACGGGTAAAGTCTCATCTTTTTTAACAGAAATGTATATTTATTCTTGAAACAATATTACTTTGTTATGGTTAAATAAACACATACACTTTAAAGCATATACATATGTATATGTATATCAAGAGAAAGCATAAGTAAAGCATGACTGATGATAATATGGTTTGTGGTAAATTGCTTACACTACACTTGCACAGAAATTCAATTAACAATTTAAGAGAATTTACAAGTGTATGTACACAGAAAAAATTAAAGGCAAGTATGAATTGGTTTTTTAATTAATTTTGCACATATTTTAAATAAAAAAAAAAAAAAACTGCTATAAAAAATAATTTTTCATGATAATGTGTAATTTTTATGCAAATAGTATTTTTATTTATATTTAAAGAATATTAGTTTTCAAATGGAAATATGAAATTTTTTATTAATTGTGACACAATCAGACGAAATATCACTTTCTTATAAAATAAAAATTTATTCAGTTTCAGAATTTTTATTATGAGTTGAGAGCAAAAATTTTTTTTCCAAGAAAAACAATTTACTACACTCACAATATTATTTCGTTAAAACCAATTTAAAATACATATTAAATTAATCGAAAATACAATCAAAAAGAGGACTACTGATTTTCCATTATATTCAACCCATTTTGTTGTTTATTTTCAATAATTTTTTAATAAACGACAAATGTAGTAAAAACAATAGAAAGTCGTTTAAAATAACCATCAAATTTTTACTGACAAAAAGTTAGAAAAAACTACTTTTGTGGTTTGTTTTTCAAATTGAAAGTTTTTTTATATGTATGTTATTATAGAACAGAACACAACACATGCAGATGTATATATTTTTATTGGCTTTGTTTTATTATTATTTATTTATTTATTTATTTATTTATTTATTTATTTATTTATTTATTTATTTATTTATTTAATTATTTATTTATTTATTTATTTATTTATTTATCTATTTATTTATTTATTTATTTATTTATTTATTTATTTATTTATTTATTTACTTATTTATTTATTATTATTTATCTATGGAATTTTATTCCTTACAGACATTTTAAAAAATATTAATATTAAAAAACTTAACTAAGAGTATAAAAAAATTATAATTGCGTTTTTTATTACTCTAGGATTAAATGAAAAATCTATAAATCTATATAATTGATTAAATGTATTACACATTCTCCTGAGAGGGTCAGCATCAGCATAATTAGCTCTAAAAAAATTTACCGACAATGGTAAAAAATTACGGGATGCACGTTGGGGAATGTTAAATGAAATTTCATTAATCAAAAACCCAGAGCAGATATCACCATTAATTATATTCAAAATAAATGACACATTCAGCATAGTTCTACGGCTTTTTAAAGTAGGAAGCTTAATAAGAGCAAGTCGAGCGGTGTATGTATATTTAAGTAATTTCTTGTAATTTTTATTGAAATAATTTTGTATATATACCAACTATTTTGGCAAAAAAACAAAAAGGAATTATATGAATTTCTATTTTTTGAAACAGAAAACATAAAATTTTACATTTAACTGAAAATATCAACTCCTATTGAATGTCTGTAAATTTTTATAGTTTGTTTTTTGAATGACTAATTGAAATAGTTAAAAAATATATTTCTATGAATTTCAATTGATTGTTCATTTAAAAACAAACTTTACGTATTACTTTTTAAATAAACTACAGTCGGTAACGGAAAATATATTGTGAGTGTATGCCTTAGTTGAACATTTTTATGAAGTTTTAAGATATCGGTCAAAAAAGTGGTTTATCGACATATTTGTATATTTAAAGTAGTGATGTTCAAATGCGTTTAGTTTTTATAAAGGGTGACTTTTTTTTGCTATTTGTTTTTTCAATGTTAATTTTTTTAGTGTAAAATAAAGATTCCTCACATGTGGCAATGCCAAAAAATCTCAATATGATTTGCCAATTCACCATGAATAGACTAACAAACGAACAACCCATCCATTTTTCTATCAAAAAATTCTCTTCAGCGATGAAGCTCGTTTTTGGCTCAGTGGATACATCAAGAAACAGAATTGCCGAATTTGGTGTGAAGAGCAGTCCATTGGCCGTCAAGATCATTCGATTTTACTCAACTAAAATATTTTTTGGGGGGATACATAAAGTCTCTCGTGTACAGGGACAAGCCAGCCACAATTCCAGCCCTTGAAGACAACATTACAGTTGCCATTGGCGAGGTACCGGCCGAAAAGTATGCCAAAATTATATGTAGCTTACGAATGGATCACCTAGAAATTTTATTTTGTCCAAATCTAAATAATGTAGTTTGGATTAATAATATTTTTCTGTGTATGGGTATGTTGCAGAGTAGGCTGAATTTCCAGTTCCCAGCAAAAACATGGTATCAACTACTTACCAGGCTATTTACTCACTTAATTACTTTTGTTCGCGATGTCCAAAAAGTAATGGGTACTCATTATTTTTTGGCTGTTCGTAAGCGAGAGGGTAATGACTACAAATTACATTGTGTTTTTTTGTAAGTGAGAAGGTAATGACCACTCATTACTTTTGGGATATCGCGAACAAAAGTAATTAACCGAGTAAATAGGCTGGTAAGTAGTTGAAAACCTGTTTTTTCTGGGTTCTAATTGTTTGATGAAATCTTTTAGCCCATTTATATCAAACATAGAATCTGTTGTCGAAATTAGAAAAATGTGCTACCTAGAATTTTAATATGAAACAATTTTTTCTATCATGTCATCTGTATTTTAGAACACTACACTCTGCAAAACCCACTCCTGCTCCAGCATTAACTATAATAATTAGAAAATGTCTCATTTTTCCATGGATATATTTTTAAAGCAATTATTAAATAATAAGGTATTCGGTTAACCGTTACTCGATTAATCAGCGAATTTTTATCAAACAATTCTTCAAGTAATTTAAAAAGGCATATTTTGATTAACGAGTAACTCGAAAAATTTTGGTAGATTAATCGATTAAGATCAAAAATTCACGAGTAGGTTTTTGGGGAGATTACCCTTTGATCGACACCAGATTTTAAATATAAACATATATCATTAAGTAATCTTTTTCTTTTATTTACAAATAAAAAATAATAATTTTGTATTATTTCTAATTCTCACTGCCGGAATCTGGCATGACAAAGTCTTAGAGAAGCGCTGAAAAATCTTCACAAATTTTTCGAGAAACTAAAAATGGAAATCTTATCTTAATAGTTTCTAATGCCAGTGGAGAGTGGTTATATATGAAAAGACCGAAAAATGTGAGTGGAACAAATTCTCATTATTTAAAACCTATATTTTTGTAACAGATAGGCCTTTAGAAAAGGCAAGATCTATGCAAAAATATTAGCCGTTTTTCATATGATAAGCAACTGCGCCATGTTTTTATCGGGTCCTTTCCCATAAAAATTACATTTTATGTTGCTGTTGCTATTTCAATTATGCTGTTAATACGCGGCTCCAGAAATTAATGTACATACAGTGATATTTCTCATACGCTATTTTGAACAAATTCAATTATTGTTGTTTTTTGCCAGCTTAGGCGCATGGTCAACTGAAAAAAAGGAGAAAGAAAAGAAAAAAAATCCGTTTAGAAAGTGAATAAATTAAAAAAGAATTTATTTATAGAATGCAATGGTAATTATCTTGCTTTCTTCCGTAATGTTTCGCGAAACTAAAATAAAGAGTACGAGTTGTGAAATAAAGACACGCTTAGAAGTAGTCTGTTGTCACCATCGTTAATTGAAAACTAACTTCTTAAACTTGAAACAGTTGCATCACTTAAAAATTCGTAATAATTATTTTTTAATTGGGGGTTAAGAGAAACGTTTTGATGTTGAAGAATTTTACACATTTGTGTCTAAATTTAGACATTTTGCGTAATATCACATACCATTTTATAAACATGGAACAAGCACTTTTTAAAGTTAAGTATTATCTATGTAAAATACTAAGGCCGAACAGATTTTAATGTATTTGGAATGCACCAAATTTGTTGACGCCTTGGCGGCACTGTGCCGATGGTATTTTTCTGCTTTACCTAGCGACATATTTAATTATGGATAAAACACTATTTGAATTCTATTTAATACCCTTAAATTGGTAAAGCTAAAGAAAATAATTTTGCCCCTTCCCTTCTACAACGAAAAATATGTATTAAAAAAAATTAAAATTATGCAAATCTTGTATACTTTTTTACCCCAAATTTCTTTGATTTGTGATGTTTGTGCTGCTAAAAGTATCTACATACATTTCATATTCCCTATAAGTTATTTCCCGCAGATAAAAATTTCTAATCATTTCCGTGAAACTCAGCAAAATATTCAATTATTTTGTATGATTTTTTAGCGACTGTCTAAAATATAGCAATTTATAGACCGATATTTTTTATTTTGGTCCACTCTAGACAACTACGTTTGTTTATTCGTTGGCCATCAATAGCCAACGGAGTAAAATAAGTAAACAAAGAAAAAAAAAATTAATAAAATATTATGACAAAAAGAAATAAAGTTTTGTACCTACATGTGTATGAGAAATGTAACATAAGAAGTCACCATACACTTATACATTCACATAAATGCACACTTACTCAATTTGTTTGCACTATATGTATTCTTGTCGTTAAACTGATTGTACTTTACACAGCTTCCGGTTAAAGGTATAAAGCATTAATTTTATAAAGTAGAAGAAATAGTTGAAGTTGTTGTTGTTACTGGTTACCTTACCGGTTTTTTATTTGCTGTGTGAATTTGTATAACATAATGTAGTTATTCCGTGTGTGACCAAATATTTTTAGTTTTGCTGGGATTGTACAAAAAATGTGGTAATAATCGGGATGACCAAATATAAAATACATGCTTGAGGTAAAGGGAATATTTGTGTTCAAATAACATTGAGCTGGTTATTCCACTGTCATTGATAAGCACCGACGCCCCCTTTGAACACCAACCAGAAGCTGCCAAATAGACTTTAAAGCCCCTACCCATATATGAAGGTTTTATTCCATTTTCGGACGAATATAAGTGGTATGAAAAGATCATATAAAGTGAAAATATTCTTGCACCGGTTAAGAAAATCTACACAGAAAAACGTATCACAAAACTTTAAGTAATTACAAATATGTAAATTTTGAATATTATTTGATCTATTTGTTTTAATTATATATTTTTAATTTTATCAGGCTCAATATCATAATAATAAACACTAATTTTTTTTATTAAATGGAAAAAATTGTAAGAATCAGCGCTAGAGGGAATGCACACTTTCGACCCGAGCGACCAGGTCATCTTCAGCCTCCTTCTGAACCACCCAACACAAATAACTCATGGTTATGAACAGGCATTTATATCACACACTCTAAGGAAAATGACTATGTGAAATTACTTTTTTCAGTTAGTGAATGATTACCCGTACAAATGAGCTTTTTCCATCTATTTATAGAATTACCCTTTGGCAACCATCTTCGATTTTCGAAGCACAAATTGACAGGGTTGCCATTCCAAATATTAATGTTTACATTTCTGTGAACCAATTGGCAACCCTGTTAATTTGTGCTTTGAAAATCGAATGATACTATTCGTTAGTATCATTAAAAATTATGATCTTGAGCCTGATAAAATTAAAAATATATAAGTAAGTACAAATATTTACTTTAATTCAAATTCGATTTCTAACAATTTTTTTTTAAATGTTTATGTATTGTTATTGTTCATATAAAAATTCTTTAAATATAAAAATTGAAGCTACCAGCAGATAACAAAAAGTTTTTTGTATTTAAGAATTTTATTGTTGGTGCCTTTTAAAATTTTTTTATTTGTATTTACAAAAATATTCTATGAAAGATGTTTAATATTACAAATACAATTTTGTAAATTTTTTCTGTGTAGACACTTGAATGCTTCTTTTGAATAATGTGATTTTTTCCAGCGGATTTCACATAGAATTCTCATGCCCAGAACATCAAGAGCATTCGATTTCTTAATATCGAGACCATCCATGTGACGTTGGTGATCCCACAGCCTGTATATGGGCCAACAAACAACATTTTGTCTTGCGTGCATTAAAATGGACCCTATTCATAAGAGATTTTCGAAAGGCCCATATTAAGTGCGTCATTCATATTTCGCCTCATGGCCCCAACCACCAAGGTTTGGCCTATGATCAAAGGAATATGAATGAAAAAGTTTGCTGTCATCTGAAAAATAATATATAGAATTTGATTACTAAGGTCATTTATAAAGAAAAGAAACAGTGAGGGAGAAAGAACGGCACCTTGTGGTACCCCTGAGTTCAACTGAAAGTGCGATCCCTGAGAAAACTCGATAAGAATCGATAAGAAGTCATCACCGACACCAAAAGCATTAGGCTTTGACACAAGTGCTTTATGCCACAGACGCTCTAATGCTTGGAAAATATCTAGAGCAATCACTTTGCTTACAATAATTCAGTGAATAAACCCTTTAACGCTCCGAAAGGAACGCCACCAAGTCTCCCCTTACTATTTTAATGAATGGCCTGTAGATCATACTGCCCCGAGGAGCAGAATGAACTTTAGCATGACGCAGTTCGTAAAGAAATTTTTCCCGGCTTAGTACCCCGGCACATTCAAACCTCGCCTGTTTTCGTTGCAGAGAAGTAACGGTGTTACTGTTACTACGCGAATTAATAAACGCTTATGCATGGTTTTCACTATGTCATTTTTAATGTCAATTTGTCCAAATTGTTGGCAATTGCATGAAAACTGGTTGTCATATGGTGTCATCTGAGTTTGCAGTCAGTTATGCACACGAACTGCCGTCTAAAATGACAGGCAAGTGAAAACGTCAAATTTTAGTTTGTCAGCATACAAGTTGTCAATTTTTTTTCGTTTGGCGATCGCGAAGCTGTTATTTTTTGTTTTTGCTGGAAAAATTAATTTCAATGGTTATTATTTAAATATTAAAAGTGAACAATTTATTTATAGTTTAAAATGTGGGTTTTAGTTAAACGATATCTATAAAACAATGGATGACACAAATATCGTGTGTCATAGCGAAACCGCCATCGAACCAAAAAAGCACGTGCGGAAGATAAAAGAAAAGTGGACGAGTGACGAACACAGAGGCTGATTCAAAAGGTAGAAGCGAGGAAAGATACTTTGAATTTCCTGTCCGGAGAATATCGGGACAGAAATCTACGAGAGGCTCACTGGCAAGAAGTGGCAGATATAATAAAAGTGCCACGATCCAAAGTAGCAACGAAATGGCCTAATCCAAAATAGTTTTTTTAACTGCTTTCTTTTAATTTTCCAAGCCCTTATTGTTGTAATAACATAAAACGCCGCACTGGCTATAGCCATTCGTTTCTTTTTTAACCTTTTTAAATTTTTTCCAATTTTTATTTAACTCAAATTAATATTTTCTAATCAGTTGTTCGCCCGCCAAATGTTTACACATCACATTTGACCTTTGTAATGAAAACGGCGTGTCAGTCAACTCACACCAAAACTTGACGTAAGTCTTTGACAAGCAGAGCTTGTCAGTTTTAAAGATGTAATGAAAACGCCTTTGACACAAGATGACGATAATTCATTTCAGTTAGTTTTTGTTGACAGTTCATATGACATAATGAAAACCAGGCATTACGCTCTTTATCTGACTGCATCCTTGCATGCCCGGTTAAAACGACACTTATTTCTTGGATTAGCTTTCTATCATTTTTGCAGCGGCATCAAAAAACAAGAAAATAAAGTTATCAATGAAATTTCCCATAAAAATCGTTCAGGTCTACCCAACGAAGTAAAATGTGATGGTTTCGTGGCTGTAGTGAAATAAAAAGAAACCAGATTTACTGTTACAAACGAATTTCTTGCCAACCGAAGGGTTTGCTTGAAGCCACCGATATATTTGTTTGTCGCAAACAAAATTCGGTTAATGCAACAGAATTTTGTTAGAAACCAAATATTTTAATTGTATTAGGAAAATATTTGGTTGGGACAACTAAATAATTCGGTTGCTGCAAACAAAATATTCAGTTGTCACAATGAATCTGTTTTCTCTGTGCAGATTTGAATATTTGAAAAGGATGTGGAAATGATAATGTGATCCTAGTTACCGAGAAGTTGGCTCACTCGAATGGCGAAGCCATGTACATAAGGTTGTTGATATTAAAATCGCCAGCAACCGCGATTTCACTATTCAATTAACTCTCTAGGATTCTAGAAATGGTGTTTGAAAGAGAATCAAAATAATTGAGTGTATTCTTTTATTTAAAAGACAAGTAATTGTAGTATTTTAAAAAGAAAATTTTGTCAACCAGTATCTCTAGCGTTAACTTTTTTTTTTTTTAAATGTAAGTAAAATCGGCTACCGCTATGGGCCTTTAACCCATTATCAGAAAAAAGTACTGCCAAATAAATTACCTCATCATAACGCATTGTTTTTTATGTAGCCTCACAAAATTAAAAATTCAAAAATGGCATAGAAAAACAACATTTTTGTCTACGAATTTAAAATTAAATTTACTAAATAAAAAAAAAATAAAAATGGCCACGAAAGGGACTAGTGTCTGTCGATTTTAAACACTTATAATAATTTTTCTAAAAGTTGTTGGATTATAATTACCCTTTACCAAGTTGATTCAATGTTTGGGGTGTTTATAATTTTCTACTTTTGGGCACCTACTTAGGCTTATTTTGACCAAAAAATCAAAAAAAAAAAATTAGTAAACTAATTGGTTTTAAGAAATACACGTTTAAAGTTTGTATTTGAATAAATTTTAAAAAAAAAATTATTAAATGATTTATTATTAAGAATTTTTTATTAAAATTTTCGAAGTATATAGACAATTAATTAAGTCAAAATTATTTTCTAGAAAATACACTCTTCATAAATAAGATGGTTTGCATTCGTCGAGAATTTGCAATCTATACAAAATTGGTTACATTATTTACCATCCACTCACTTAAATTACACACATGTGTACCTACTTCCACTTGAAAATGTGTTGCTATTTTTACACCTGTTTTGCTATGTTTGAACATCCTCTCTATGTTTAAACAGTTCGTTTTTTTTGCATATGTGTGGCTGTGCATTATTATTCGGAAAAGTTTGCATTTATGGTGTTTTAATTTAATTTTTATGCATAGTACATTTAAATGCCACCAACTCTACATACAACTCTCATAGACTATTGTTTTTTAGTTGAAAACTTTATATAATTTTGTTTTTTTGTTTACGGATTGTTCCGAAAGTTAAAGTTCCGGCTTTTTCTATACGTTTTAGCAAATTGCAAGGAAACTGCATATTGCTGTAACAAGTAGATCTGAAACATGTATATGTTGTAGCGGATAATTATTTTTTAAAGACAGAAATTAAAAATTTTGCACTAATTATTTTCCTTTCATAACTAGAGTTAACAAAAAAATTTATCTTTCGAAATATAACATCTTAAAAATGGAAAAATTCGATCAAAAGATCAAATTGTTGTAATTATTTTTTAAGAGTAAATTGCAAGAAATAAACTACTGAATAAATTAGTGAATAAAATTATTTTGTAATTTTAATTAAAACATAATAAGAACCGAGCATTCGTATCATTTCTCAATCTCTGTCACTAACAAATACATTTTCTGTGACGAACATGGACTTCCGCGGGATATACCCCAGCAACCGAAAAAAACTCGTCGTTGGACTTTAAAATTGTGGGCGAATATTTTAAAAAATTGTATTATTATATACTCTAAAAAATGTTTGTAAATAAACAACAATAAAATGGGTAATGTTTTATGTAATATTACGAAAATTCGGTAAATATAAACAAAAAATGCCTAAAAATGTTTTGTACACACTTTCATATACAATAATACACACCAGAAGTGTTTTTAGACATAATGTGCTTAAAATTAAACACTTCGTGCCTAAAATTAGTATTATTTTGTTAAATTAAAATTTAACGCACAAATTTTGTAAATATACTAATTTTGAATGGTAATAAATATTTTGACAATTGGAAATTGGAAAATATTAAAAAAATAAAAAAAGCTAAAAACGAAAATTAATTATTAAAAAATTTATAAATATAATATTTGTGAATGTTGTGAATTTAAATTCAAGATGACCATCATGACAGCACATACCCATTCAGAATATATTATGTATTATATTTATAATTTATTATTATTAAAACATACATACATGAAATAAATTTATTCTTTCGAAAAATATTTTTCTGCAGTTTAATTTAAACCATGCGTTGGTAAATATACGCATTTTTAATATATAATTACGGATATAGAAATGCATTTTTAGGCATTTAATGCGTATATTTACTCTTCAAATAGGTTTTTTACACACAATTTTAGTAAATTTTCAAATTACTTTTAAAATTTCATTTAATTTTTAAGCACTTTCAATGTAAAATTACCCATTATGTGTGTACCAACTTACGCATAATGTGTGTACTTTTTTTCGTTTACGCACACAGAGTAAATTTACCCAATTTATAGTAGGAGTACAGTTTCCTACTATAAGTTGGGTAAATTTCAACAGATATTTATTAGAGTGTACACATTTTTTATACTACCGGTAAAATCCCACATTTTGATATCTGATTTATTGAGAAATCTGTCATATCATACCAAGAAAAAAATTTAAATGTAATATTATTATTTTATTGAAATTAAGCTGCATGCAAAATTCTATCGCTTTTACAATTACTTCTATATTTATTCTTCACCATTCTGATTTCATTGGGAAGCTTCGTATATGGTATATTCTGCTTTGGCAAAAGGGTTTTAAAACTTAAGATTGCGCACCAGAAAAGATAAATATCCATAAATTTTTTCTCGTCTACAACATATCCAAGATTCATTAAAATCTATGTATTACGCCGCTATGTAGTTTCCTTGTTAGTGTATGTAGTTATGTTAACTGTGAAGGAATATAATATTATTTTATAACAAACAAAAATAAAGTTTATGTAAAGTTGTTTGGAAAATTGTTATTACCTTACCTTAAATGAAAATACAACATAGAACATAACAAAAAAAATCATGATCATGTTAAAAATAATGGTAATTAGTTTGCTCTATTACCAAACTAACATTCATATCGAAGGATTTAATGAGGAAACATAATAAATCCAAAATCCTATTTTCGAGAGAAGGGCCTTTTTTTTATGGATAGTAAGTAATTTATATTAAACTGTATATTTTTAAAGTAAAATAAATTCACTTTTAGTCGAAATTAAGATAAGCATAGAACTTGATACAATTTCATGGGATTTAATTATTAAAAAAAGAAACATTGGAAAATGTCGAAAGTTTATAAAGAGCATATTTCAAAGCAAATACTTCGATTTTGAAGAAACTTGTATATATCGTACACTTAAAATAGTTTGCAAGTTAAAATAACAGAAAATGTCATTTAAAAGAAATGACAATTTATATAAAAACCGGTCTACTTGATTTTTACTTAAATTAAATGCTTTTTGTTATTTATTTTTAAATGTTGATTAAACAACTGACACATCCGTAAGAAACAAATGATATAATCAGTAAAAATAAATGTTTTTTTTTTCACTTATTTGAAATTATTTCCCTTTTTTTAATATTTTTTTTAATATTCTTGTACAATACAAAATGTATGTATGCATAGCTATAGACACTTTTTGTGTGAATGTGTGTTTATAAAGTTCTTGTAATCTGTATTGAAAAATTTTGTGGTATAAATAGTTTTTGCGAAATTCACAAACAAAGTTTGATAGAACTGCCACTGTTCCCTGACTCTTTCACTACCTGCTTAAAGCTTTAGAGTGAAAGAGGTTTTAAAAAAGACGCATACTCCTGACAAGTCCTCACCCATTTTTCTGTGTTTGTGAAATTAATAATTCAAATAAGCGAATTCTTAAATATTTTTGACTAAACAATTTTTTCATAAAATTTTAAATGAAACGTTTTTTTTTTTTTTTGAGAAAATACAATTTTCGAATTTAAAGACATTTTATATTATTATTTTATAAAATGCTTGTTGGTGAGTGTACCTAGTTACCTGTTTTATTGCTAAGGAGAAAAATATATATTTTAATAGGTTTTTTTGTTGAAGCTGTAGGTTTTCTCAAAGTTCGCATTCTTATGAGATCTTTTGTCAATTTTTTTCACATGAAAATATAATTTTATATCATTAAATATATATTTTTTAATAGGAATTGAAACAAAAACATTTTTTGTGATAGGGCTTGTATTAAGTCTTAAAATAGATTTCCAAAAAAATGAAATACAAAAAATCTTTAACATTAACAAACTTTATATTTGAAATAAGGATAAAAATATTTAAGTCTCCATTGGTAGTGCATAACATTTTGATGTAAAATAATGAAAAAAGTAACTAGCAATTAGTAACTCATTATTATATGTTTTAGGGAAATGCAAAAAGTAACTTGATAATATTATTAGTAGTCCACAAAATAATGATCCGTTATTACCGTTTCTATACTAGGTTTATACATTTACATTAAAAATTATTCATGTAAAAGACGAACACCGAACGAGATTGTTGTTTTTTAGATGTCTTTGCTTTAGAATATATGAATTTTTTACTCTAAGAAACAGTTAAAAGAAGCTGAGAATCTAAAAATGTTTTTATAAGATTTTTTTTTCGTTTATAAGAAAGTCGTTTTTTTACAAGAAATGGATTAATAAACATATTTCTTTAAAAAAAATTATTATTGTTTTTATTGAATAGAATTAAAAAATATAAAATCATTATTACGAAATTTTTGACAATAATTTTTTTCGACAATGAGTTAATAAGTGTAAATTATAATGTTATATGTATAAAGAATTTTCAAATCTAAAACTCCCCAGGTTAAAATTATCACATATTATGATTTTTAATTAATTTCTATCGAAATTTACCCAACCCATAATAGGAAACTGTACTCCTACTATAAGTTGGGTAAATTTACTCTGTGTGCGTGAATTAAAAAAGTACACACATTATGCGTAAATTGATGAACACAAAATAGGTAAAATTACATTAAAATTGTCTAAAATTTATATCAAATTTTAACATTTAAGAGTAAATTTACTTAATGTGTGCGTAAAGAAACACGATTTTGCTGTAAATGTATGCATATAATTCGAAGAAATCCTAAAAAAGTGCGTATATTTTCTACCACGATGTTGAAAATTAAACAGCCCAAAAATGTTTGTTTTGTAATAAAAAATAAATAAATTTATTGTTTAGTAATTCACAAAAAGAATAACAGCAATACATTTTTTGTTTAGTAATTCAAAATAATTGATAAATTTAAAAAACTATTAAAGTTTTCTTTTTAAATTTTAAAAATTTTTTAGAGATTTTTTTTTTTCAATTTCAATTATGACATAATTTTTTTATAAGTTAGTATATTTACAAACTTTGTTCGTAAAATTTTTATTCAACAAAATAATACTAATTTTAGGCATAATGTGTTTAATTGTAAACGCATAGTGTCTAAAAATACTTCGTGTGTGTATTATTGTATATGAAAGAGGTCGAAAATAAGTTTCACGCTTTTGGTGTTTATATTTACCGAATTTTCGTAATATTATATAAAACTTTAGCTATTTTATAGTAGTAAATCTACAAACATTTTTTAGAGTGTGAGTGACTGAACTGATACAATTTTGTTATGAAATCAAGAAAGTATTATGACTGTAAATATCAAAGTCATGTTTATTTAATTTATTATTATCCACTGATTGTTGTCAGCATTTTATAATTCTATATTTATCATATTTTTTCATAGTCAGAATTATTGTTACAGTATGTTTGTAACCAATCATATTATAAAATAATAAATAATAATTAAATATGTACCAATCATGGTATAATTAAATATTTATTATAATAATAATGGTAGCGACCATATTGATAACCTATTTTTAAGCCAATAACTTGATTGCGATAGCCATACCCGGTTGCAGCAAATATAATATAGTAGCACTGACGATCACCAACCATGTCTTTTCCCTGCGTGCAAGTTCGATAAATCCAACATTTGAACGCTGTTATGGAACTAATTACTGCTATAAAATATTTGTAGGAGGCTCTTTTATAAGTATACAGATATTTTTAGAATAAACATTTGTTATGTAGTTTTTAGTTTGAAATTTGAAAGTTTTTGACAGGTTCCCATGCAAAAGTACTTAAACGACATATTTTCTGCTTCCTGTTCACTAATTTTTTTAAAATGCTTAGAAGATCAATAATCAATGCTTAATTGGAATATACACATTTTTTGGGGCCCCAATTTTTTTTAAAAATTCCTCCAATATTTAAAATGTTCCATATGAAAACTTTCTAGAAAAAAGTTTTGATAGTAATGGTCACTGTTGTATTTCCTATAAATAAATATACATAACTACATATTAAAAACAAAAAAACATCTATGACTAGCCAACCATCCATAGATTTGGAGTACATTTTATATTTACTCAAGTATGAATTTGTTTTTGTTTATTTATGGTTTGTTTAATTAATACCTAAACAAACATAAAACTGCATAAAATGAACTAAGTTAGAAAACTTCCAAGTTCAAAAACTGTGTGTTCTAAATGAAAACAACAAATTAAACAAATTAAATATGAAAGAGAAAATAAAATTAATTTAAAATTTACTTTTATTTTACAAACAAAATTCAATATTTATGCTACATGACGTATACGTAATATGAATGTGTTTCATACACACAATTATTATTACTCATACGTCAGGTAAAACAAATAATTGACAAACATTTTGCTATTGAAATATACATACATATATGTGAATATAAATATTATATTCAAAACATGATTTTTATTTTGTAAAAACTAACAATAACATGGCTAATTGCAACACTTGTATTTTAAACACCACAATAGACAAGACCCCTACACTGACTATATTTTTCAGTATATATGTAAATATATTTTCTATAGAATTTTTGAAAAATAGATAAATCAACATATTTTTAATTTATGAATTCATGTACAAAACCAAAATGACCATTGAATATAACAAAAGAGTTACTCCCTTCTTTCAATAGATGTATATATTTGCATATAAATGGCAACACCATCATCATCATAATCAACATCACTGCCTCATCATCATCATCATCATAGTTTACATTGTCATCACAGTCATCGTTGTTATTATCAATAGCCTCATCATTATCATTTACGTTTGTCAATAGGTTCAGGTGCAATAGAAATTCACAAAACCTTCTAAACAAAATGCATTCAAACTCATTATTTATTCTTAGCACAAACAATACAAGCAACTGATGAGAGAAAATAGCCACTAGGTAAGTTAAATATAATATGCAGTAGCGGGTTATAGTGCTAAATCTTATGGGAGTCAAATTAAAGACATGATATTTTGATATTTTTTCTAATAAAGTGGGAAATATAAAAAAGTGAAATGAAAAAGAAATTTGTTATTTTAAATCATGATTTAAAATAACCAACCGCCTAATGAATCACTTGTGTGAAGTTTACTGGCAATTTTTATAAAATTCTGTTTTAATATTATTAAAAAATAAAGTTCAATTAAATTCACAATTTTTGTCGTTGTTCGATGTGCGATTTTGAAAAATCAAAAGGCATGTATGCTTTTCTAAAACTTTAGGGAATTTAAAGTTTTCCAAACAAAATAAAAACTAGGTATGTACGAGGGTATTTTGTAGAGGAAGGTTGGGACAACAAAAATGTGGTGGAGATAAATCTACCTGCATTTCCTTTGGAAATGCTCAAAGTTGAAAAAATATAATTTTTTATTTAAGGCACAGTAAGTTGATCGAGTTAGTTAGTTCACGCTAATGGTTAATTAGTTACAAAACAAAGAAATATATTTTCAACACTCTTTGTTTTTTATTTAGAGTATAAATTAAAACTAAAAACGCATATTTTCACATAAAATTATTGGTTAAATTTTTTTTATTTTTTTTTTTTGTTTTACAGTCACTTTTCTGATAGTTAAAATAAGCAAAATAAATGAAAAGTAATTAATATATATGACATTAAAAATTTAAATAAACAAATTACAATATTATTTATTTTTATGCATTTATTTGTAGTTAATTTCTTAACAGTTAACAAAATGAAATAAATCATTAATTTTTAGTGATTTTGTAATTAATTAATAAATTTATAAAGGAAATATCATTTATTTTTACGGATTTGTGGTTAGTTTGTTAACAGTAAAAATAAATGAAAAATTATTTATTAAAATATTGATATTTAAAAATAAATTAAAAACTCTTTTGATTTAAATGAAAAGTTAGTACACCGATTTTTAAGTGATTTTTCATTTATTTTAAATTACATTTGCAGTTAATTTAAACTACAAATTATTGTGAGTGTAAAGTACTTTGAAATATATGGTAAAATATATTACCTTTACCATAGAAACAGTTTCATATTTATTAGTAAATTTTTATTAAATTTAATGATAACTTTCACTTAAAAGAAGTGCTATTTAAGTTGATGTAAGAAAACATTTTCTTATTTTTAAGGAGTTAAGTCCTAGTTTTAAGTAAAAAAAAATATCTAATGGACTTAAATAAAATAAAAATTTTCTTGAAACCGAGGAAACATTTCCTTATTAACAGTAAAATTTAAGATGATTATGAACTAATTAGGAGGAAATTTTACTGTTTTCTAATAAAAATTTAGTTCTCAATAGTAAAATTTTTTTACAATTTAGAAATTTTTAACAAATTTTTATTTTTATTTATTACTTGGTTCAATACAGCAAAACAAGATCTAGTCTTATATTATAGTACTGGGAAGATAGTGTAACAATTTGTTTTTGGCAAAATAAAATTAAATTATACTGATAAATTATTAAAGATATTTAAATTATTGATATTTAAGCATTAAAACATATATTGACAAATAAAAACAAAAACTAATTTAAATTGTGAATTAAAATTAAATTGTAAATATTGTTGTTCTATGCTAAATGGTTAAAAACTGTTAATTTAAACTGCATTGCATTGCTTATTATTTGAATATTTGGAGGAAGTTAGCGCATAAGTCGAATCGTATTCAAGAAAAAGTGTCTTTCAGATACAGTTCTTCGATGAGAAATAGTATTGATATTATTACTTCTATCAGATCTTGAAAAGACAATTTAAGTAAAAGACATTTTAAGTAAAACTTGTTTCTTAATTTCAAGCAAAATTTTTTTTTAGGTGTAGAAACTTTAAAATGGATAATTTTGTTCAGTTTCGCATTTTAAATTATGATTTGAAGTCTTTAAATTTTGTGTGAAATTTTTTTTATGTCAAAAACATCTTACTTTGCTTAATGGGTAACAATTTTACCAACTTTTTGTAGCATAATAATTATTTAATTGCAAATTATAAAAATAACTTGATAATTGTCAAATGAGAGTTTTTTTTGCCAAGTGAAATTGGGGTAAAGAAGAGTTCTAGAAAGCAAATTTTTCCTGACATAACTACTACTGTAAAATTGGTTAACCAAGAGCTCGTTTTATCCGGGTTCGCCTTAAACGAATTTTACTGTATTGCGTTAGATATAGTAAAATGGCGAAAAATGGAGGATCCTCAAAGGGTTAATATACTGGGTATGCCTAAACTACCATTACGGAAATAATCGAAATACCTTTATACCTAAAATACCCCTGCGGGAAAAGGACCTATACCAGGACACGTAACGTGACCGGTTTTTATATGAAAAGGACCAGTAACTTTAACATGGGCTTGTCCTAGGAGAGGGTCAATTCCCCTCTGTGACATGTCACAGCACTGGTCTAAAAGAACATGTCATAAAACTAAAGAACCGCCAAAGAACATAACACAGAACCAAAGAACATATCATAACTTTCAAGCCGGTCACGTGGTAGGTACTTAAGGAACCAGCTCTCTTTTTACCTACCTCGTGATATGTATTTTCGGAACCAGTCCAGTTTTTCCTTATCACGGGACAGGTTCCAATTCCCAACTGACCCCTTTTTTCCCGCAGGAACTCTTACCGGGATAAGTAAAATCCTGTTATCCTTTTAACATTGATATCGACAAAAAACTGTGTAACGGATTAAGTCTGTTTTTTTAGTGGTCCTTTTGGTAAAATTAAATTGTGATTTTTTAAAAAAAAAAATAAAAATATTTTCATCTAAAATTCTTTACAAATTGTGGACTTTTATTTTTTAACACCTGATTTAGGAAAAAAATTCCCTTGCTCTTAACACTGCAAAGAAAATCTTCAAATTATTTCCTTTTGTTTATAGATTTGAAATCAACATAAAATTATTTTTTATTTGTGATAACAGTCATAAAAAATTTTCAGGGATATTTTAAGATTTTGACTGAAAAAGAATGTAAGTTAAAATCTCTGATACAAAACTAATTCGTTAATGTGATAGAGAAAATAAATAAATATAAAAACCAGTCTCCCAAGTAGACGAATTAGGCGGAAGAAAATCAGTAATTTTTTTACTTTTTTCGAATTTTAAAATCGGGTAATTTGATATACATAATGCCAATACTTTAGAATAGTGTTTCAAAGTTACTAAATAGAGTCAAAAAAGGGCTTAAGGAATAATTCGTTAAATTCCAACATAGTATGAATAAATATCGTGTCATATGATTGAATTTAAAAGTAATAATAAAGTACCCAAGCAGTTACATATATTTTTCGTAATAAAAACTTTATAAAAAGTAAAATAATTCCAAAAATTAACCGAAGAATAACCTTTAAAAATACCTTTACAACGATACAACATTATCATGTGAGCCCTCTGGTGAAATTGCATAAAAAGCTTAAAGTTAAAGATGTTTGTACTTAATTTGACAAATTTAAGTTCCAAAAGAAAGCCAAAAGTCAAGACAAGTCGATCTAAAATTTGTGTTTTGCTCATACATTATTTATGCTCATATATGGCCAGATATATGAGATCATGTAAGGTCATGTATTGAAATATGCATGGACGTATATGGCCATGTATGTGCATGTATGACCATGTATGTTCATATATTTTTCGATTTTTACATGAGTACTAATAAATTCGCAAATTCTCCACCCACGTGGTATTTATTGAAGTGTCTAGCATACAAATTGTTTAAATAGCTTTCACAATTTTCGACATGACTCCACTAAAATGAAAACTTTAATTAATTAGAATTTAAATCCACAATAAACATTTTTAAGTTCTTTTCAGCAATATTGAACCATAAAATCTTAAATTTTTTTTCTGGATCAGTGTTTTATAAAAAGTTCTAAAAACTCGAAAAGCAATTTTAATCAGAAGTTTTTGCTTTCAGATATTTTTTAAGAGGTCAATAAAATTTAAAAGAGATTTGGTAGAAGACGAAAAAAAAACTATTTTTGTAGAGTATTATTATTTTTTTCACCTAAAGTTTGCGTGATTTTAAACTTGGTGGGATATTTTCTGATGTTGCCCCCAACTTGTATTAGCAAATATTTTTGTACTTGCATCATCTACCTTTTGCGGGTTCTATTCAAAACAATATTTATTTCGTTTAATATATGTATATATTGAGTTGAGATAAAAGTTTTTTCTTCTCGAATTACGCTTACATTACAGAAATATTATCAATAATAAACTCTCTGTATAACCTGATAAACTCTTCTTATAGAATATTTATTTTTTATCGAGTTTTCAACTCATAAAAAATCACATAATCTGATGAGATAATTATTGATAAACGAAAAAACTTTTCAATAAACACCAATATAAACCAATGAATAAAGAGAGTATCCTTTTCATTGATGTGTAAATGAAGTGAATACATTTGGTCAACCATTTCCACTAATGAAGGACAGCTACAAATACAAGCTTATGTGGGTGACACATATTTATAGCTTCTACAGTCTAAAGCCCGATTAATGAATGTAACGTTAAAATTTATCTATATTTATATATGAAGTGATGGATTTTTTCCCCGCAATACCTACCCAGCAAAAACATGGTATCAACTACTTACCAGCCTATTTACTCGCTTAATTACTTTTGTTCGCGATGTCTCAAAAGTAATGAGTATTCATTTCCTTCTCACTTACAAAAAACACAAAGTAATCGGTGGTTATTACACTCTCGCTTACAAACAGCCAAAAAATAATGAGTACGCATTACCTTTTGGACATCGCGACCAAAAGTAATTAAGCGAGTAAATAGGCTGGTAAGTAGTTGATACCATGTTTTTGCTGGGTATTCACACATACATATGTAGCTTTCCATACTAATTGCCCTCCTACGGGGAAAAGTATACCGTATCGATATCAAACTTACAGTACACAGAGAAAAAAATTATCATGTATGAAATGAATGAAAAATCGGAACAACTTTATAAATTTTTCCAATAAGTAGGCGAAATAGGCGTCAACCAATTTCGCGCTTTATTTTTGTTTATTCTTTATTATAATTTAATGCATAAAACTCCATTGCAATTGGGGAAATTCTAAATATTTGTCATTAAAGATGTTTATGGGCAATTAAAAAAAAATATTTTTTTTATAGACAGCAGTGTTTTTACCGATTTTTTTCATACCATTCACAGTTTTTTTTTTTTTTTTTACAGATAGAAAAGAAAAAATACATAAAATGAGAAAACATTGTTGAGGTTCTAATATTTTCCTAGCTGTATTAATTAACTGTAACAATAATATATTGGAAATGATCGCTAAATTTATCAATATTAAATAAACTCTACTTTGCCCAATTATTGGAAAATTTAAAAACTTTTTTAAAATTTTTTTTTTTTTAAATTTAAGAACTTTTTTAAATTTTTATTCTTATTATAATACACTAAGAAAAAGAGTTCGATCATAAAAATCATAGATTTTTACTTTCTACACATGATCAAGCTGCTTCATACAAATGCAAATAAATTACATCTTTCTCTACACTTATGAAACTTTTTTAAATATAATGAAAAAATTTAAAAAAAATTATTAAGTAAAATATCTGATTTTTTTTTTATTTAAGAAAAAATTTTTTTTATCCAAATTTTCATCAATATTTATGAAGAAGTTTCATCATATTTCTAAAGAATTTGCATAATATTTATGAAGAAGTTTTATCAGTTTTTTTTTTTTAATTTTAATTTAATTTTATTAAATATTAAAACTGCAATCCTAATGAGAATTACAAACAGCAGTATTTTGCAACCGAATTAAATAATTTGTATAGTCGAAAGTCAGAATTAAGTCAGGAAAAAAAATTATGCTTTATAAAACAGTTTTGAAGCCTGTATGGACTTACGGAATTTAACTTTGGGGAACGAGTAATTCAAATATTGAAATTATTCAGAGATTTCAATCAAAAACTTTAAGAATGCTTGCGAATGCTCCTTGGTTTGTTACTAACAACACTATACACAATGACTTTGATATCCCAAACGTAAACACTGAAATAAATAAATTTAGCAACCGATATTTACAAAGATAAAGCGATCATGTTAATCCTTTAGCCATAACCCTATTAGCTGAAGGCGAAGAAGTCAAAAGATTAAAGAAGCACCATGTACTTGATCTACCATTCAGAAGTTGATTTTATTAAAATAAATTTGTTGTATCAACATGTACATACACGCAGAGAAAAAACATGGTTGCAACATGATCACTGCTAATATATTGTGCTTGCTGCAATCGGATATGGTTGTCACAACCATGTTATTGGTTTTCTAACCATCAACATGATTGCTATCATCATTGTTATAGTAAATATTTTACTATCTTATGATTGACAAATTCTATTTCATAACATGATTGGCTGTAACCATACTGTGGTAACAAAGACTTTGACTATGACAAAAATATGATAATTATGCAACCACAAAATGCTGGCAACAATCAATAAATAATTATACATAAAATAAAATATTACTTTGACATTTACAGTCATAATATTGTCTTGTTTTCATAAAAACCAAGATTTTATCAGTTCAGTCAGTTTGTTTATGACTTAAATGTCTTAAAAAACAATCGTATATTGTTTAATGCTGGGATTTTGTATTAATTATAAATATACCATAATATGATATTATATATTAATAATCATAATATAATAGGGATGATCATATATATGTATATACATATATATATTATTGTAGGGATCAAATAATAATAATCCAGGAATCATAATATAGTTGTGGGGACCAGAATATGATAACATTTTGAGTATACTATAATTACATAAGATCATATTATGATAAATTCAAGATCATAATATGTTTATTTAGAATCATAATATGGTAATTTTTGAATCATAATATAACTGTATGGATTATATTATGGTTAAATTATGGCTATTTTATTATCATAATATGATAACCATATTATAGTACGACTATGGTTGGCACAACCATAAACTCAAAAATATATGATGCTCTTCGAATATGATTGTCCCAACCATGTTTATCTCTGCGTGTACTGTAAATACTTAGACAATAATCTAATCATAGTAATATTAAGAAACTATGATCCTTATTGTTTATAGTATTATTGATCTTATTGTAGATAAATAACTTATGTTAAGTTTTTTTTATTATTATCTCATTTGCTTAATATTGTAAAATAGATTCCAAATAAAGAATGGAAAAAAATATATCTAAAAAATTTTCATCAATATTTATGAAGAAGTTTCATCATATTTCTAAAGAATTTCCATGATATTTATGAAAAAGTTTCATTTGTTTTTTTAATTTTAATTTATTCTTTTTTTTTAATATTAAAACTGCAATTCAAATGAGAATTACAAACAGCAATATTTTGCAGCCGAATTAAATAATTTTTTTCTATAATAATTTTTTTTAATTAAATGTTTTTTATGTAATGAAAATAAATGAAGACTTATGAAACATTTATGATACGTTTAGGAAACATCATTATTGCTTAGAAAATTTAATAAAAATTGCAAAGAATTGATAACAGTTTCATTCATATGATAAAACTTTTGTTCCCTGAGTGTAGAGCCATGTATCCTGTAAATTTGACCCACACATTTTTATACATTTTTAAGATGGACTTTTGGTATCAAAAGCCTTATATGTATATAAGTGTCAACCTAATAGCCATTAGGGTTTTCCGACAAAGTGTTTCCTTACGAACTGTTTGATATAATAGAACTAAAACGGTTCATATTAACTTTTATTTTTTGCTGATTCATATAAAATTTATGTGAAAAGTTTTCCGTTCTTCTTAAAATCATGCCAACATTTTTCTTAATAAATAAAAAAAAAATACAAAATAAACATTGAACATCTCAGAATATTAGGTAGTTTTCTGTTGTAGTTTAATATTAAAGTTTTCAGTTCAGTTAAAAATAAATTAACATACATTTATTTTTCAACGAAATATTTATTTAACTTTTTTTTTTATACATTTGTTTAAAATGAATTACTGTGATTTTCCGATACTTTTCAGTTTCGTTTATTTTTTCATTTGTTTGAAATTTAATACAAATTTACTCACAAAATGGAAATTTGTGGTTTATTTCTTTCTGTTAATATTATAACAAATTTAAATTTTATTAAAAAAAAAAAATATTCAAAAGATTCCAATTTGGTTTTTATTTAAATTGTTTGGTTATATACAAAATTAGTTCAATTTGAATTACAAGAACTTCGTATATACACACACACATAAGGCCATTTACACAAAATGTGTTTCTAAACTGTGTGAGGCTACATTTTACAGATAAAAAAAAACAGAAAAACAAAACAATTTCATCAAATAGATAAATAATATTTTTTTTACGAAACTGATTAACTGATTAATCATTTATTTTCACTGATGTGTCAGTTGTTTAAACACATTTAAAAATAATGGAACATAATTTCTTATAAATGATATTTTTTGTTATTTTAACTTACAAACTATTTTAAGTGTATTTTATGGTAGCTTATAACTTTATTTTAATCATTTTTTTTATTTTTAAAAATAATTATTTTAAAAGTTGCATTAGCTGATATCCATGAGCACCTATAAAAGAAGGCAGCTTGGCTAAATTTTTGTGAAAAATCTATTATTTTTTTGGAAAGCCGACATTTTAACAAAAAAAAAAAAAAGAAAAAAAATATTTTACGTAACGACATATTTTTTGGGTTTCACTTTAAATGATCCAAAAAAATATGTCGTTATGCAAAATATTATTTTTTTTTAATAAAATGTCGGCTTTTCAAAAAAATAATCGATTTTTGACAAAAATTTATTTTTAAAATGGAAAATATTTGTCAGTAAAAGAAACTTCGGTTAGCTACTAAAAGATTACTAAAAAGTTTGTGTTAAAATTTAAGACTGATCGGTTAAGTCGTTTCCGAGAAATCTTACTCACCGACTTTAAAAACAGAGACATTAAAAAGTCATCATGAAATTATGTTTATTGCTTTTATTATAAAAATAATAAATGTAAATAAATTTGCAAGTTTTAAGATTTTTGTTAAAAAGCAAAATGGATATCTGATTTTGGGCAATTTCCTAAGCAACAGGCGATAACATATAATTATTTTTTATATTTTTCTCAGCGATATAAAAAATTCGATTTTGTGAAAAAATTATTTATTTTATTTGAACCAAAATTCACCAATATCGTTTAACCTCAACGGTGGTGGGGACCAATAACTACAGTTAAACAAATCTGTTATTAATTTCATAATCAGCTGTTTAATCCGCATCGCTTAAGTGCATTTACTTCAAATAACATATATTTTTAACTGGACACCCTGGTGTACATGTTAATGAAGAAGCATTGTGTTATGCAAAACGTGACTTTGTGAGTGTGTGGGTGTTTGTGTTTTGTTGTTGTTGTTGCTGTTCATAAACAATTTGCTAGTCAGTCTATCAAATTGTTTTTTTTCACATTTTAGTTTTGTTAATTTATAGAATACAAAGTTAATTATTGTATTGTGGTTATCTATTGTATTCTAATTTGATTTTTTTTTAATTAGTACTCATACATATTTAGTCAATGTGTTTGAATGTGTATGATAAATTTAATAAATTGTTTATTATCTATTTTGTTCCATGTATTTGTATTTCGTGTAAGTAATTAATGATTCATTTTATGATATAATAATTTAATTATTTCGATACGTGTATATTAGCTGACACGTGTAAATAATTACTAACAATTACGGATGTGTGAATACGAGGCGAATCAATAAGTCCGTGATTTTTTGAATTTCTAAATATTGTTTTCTTTAAGCTGAATACACTTTGTCAAAATCCATGACATTTTAAATGAGAGACAGTTAGTTTTTCTATTTATATTTGTAAAAAAGAGACCTTTTTTGTCTGGAGAATATGGTGGATAAGGTAGCCATTCATAGCAAAATTCATGGAATTTTACCATGGCATCTACCCACGTGTACAAGTGCCTTTATGGTTAATTGTTAGCATGGTTTGCAGGCGGTAACCCTAAAACACCAATAATCATTTAAAACCCTTTCAAAGGGATACAGTTAACCTCAAAATATTTTATAAAAAGGGTAATTTTACCTTTCTCGGCCAGATATTTTCGTTGCGAAAAATTTAAAATTTTCATATCGCTACGCCACCATTGGCAACTGTGTTCTAACTAAATTTCCAATTCGGTTAATCGTTTAACCGATTCCTCGATTAATCGCCTATATTTCGGTTAATGTGGAAACAAAAAATTTAAAACTCAAATAAATATTAGACCCGAATAATCGATTAAAATAGGTCGATTAACCGCTTAAATTTTTAATATAAATTTTTTTGGTATTTTTCTTAAAAAATCCTAAATTTCATAACTTTGTCAAGAAAATCGTAGAAAAAACATCAACTAAAATACAATAGAATTATATTCAAATCGACTGAATCAAAGTAAATGTTATAAAGGTTTTAGAAAATATGATAGATAATTTTGGGCATAAAAATTATATTTTTATATCCAAAAAATTGAGTGCTTTCAACCTCCGTATACGTGTATTTCGAGCTGACAAAAGATCTCATCAAATCGCGAAGTTTGAAAAAAGTTAGAGCCTCTAAGAAGAGCTTTAATAAAAAACCTATTAAAATATATATTTTTCTCCTTAGCAATGAAACACGTAACTAGGTATATTGCTAACAAGCACTATTACGTTACTTATGTTTTAAAGTAATAATATAAAATATCTTTAGATTCGAAAACTGTATTTTCTTAAACAGTTTCATTTAAAATTCTATGAAAAAAATTATAAAAACTAAAAAATGACATCGAATTTTGTTTTTAATTTGATTTATCAAAAAATTTTGATGAAATAGGAACTTCAGTAGAATTAAGTTGTTTAGTCAAAAATTTTTAAGAATTCCCTTATTTGAATTCTTAATTGCACAGACACAGAAAAATGGGTGAGGACTTGTTCAGTGGCGTAGCTAAGTCATCAAGTACAAAAAATATCATTAAGTGGTACATTGTTGGAAAAATTTTACTTAACGTGCTTTTACATTTGCAAAATTTTCTATTAATTTTGAAGTCTTTTCGTTTTCTATGGCAATCATTGCCAGATTGGATTATCTGGATTAGCCTATCTTGTTTCTCAAATAATTTATTTTTAATTATTTTTAATTTCCTAAATTATCTTTTAGCACTTGCTAAGGTGTGCAAAATAAAACATTGCTGTGTAGACTTCCGTCACGTCGCTAAAATTTTTAATAATTTTTTGAAAAACTTGATGCATATTATGGTCTACCGTTTTTTCAACATTTTGGCCTCAGTACATTCATCCTTGTTTATACTTTTTAACGTTATTTCAAACAGTGCTTTTATGTCAAAAAAAAAAACGACTTTTAATGGCATGCTGTACAGCATGGCTTCATGACTCCGTGTATTTGATTTTGTAATGGCAATCAAACAAAGCGATACATTATTAAATGCTGGACATGTTGTACAGCATGATTAATAAAATGTTGAAGGGGCCTCAACATTTTATTTGATTATTAATATATTGAAATCCTTAAAAAAATGTATGCAAATAATTTTCTTTTTAACGTACAAGTTTTTATACATTTAAAAAATACATAAATACATTAAACAAAAAAAAAAAAAATGTTTACTACTCTCAACAAAGGGCCCCTGTCGGTCATGGGCCCTTGTGCAGTGCACCACCAAGCGACCATGGAACGGCGGCAGTTCTATCAAACTCTGATTGTGAATTTCGCAAAAATTATTCATACCATAGTTATGAATTGAATTTTTGTGAAGGCAGTTCTTGTTTATTTAGGCTTTTTTATTTTTTTTTTTTTATTTTGGACAGTGTCATATAATAAAAATAAAAACCAATTTTATCGTTTTTAAGTGTTTACTTCCACTGAACACGATTGACATATTCTTTTTAAAAAGTCGTCAGGTTCCTCTGAAAAAATCCAAGATTCTAAGCATGATTCTAAAAAAATCTCAGGATGCTTTGAATTGTCCTAAACCAATACTTTAGAAACCAACGCAATGGGCTTTACTTGATATTTCAGCAAAAGGCAGCTCTTTGTGCTTATTCATGAAAGAAAAACATTTATTTTTGCATTAAGCGATTAATCGACTTATCGTCCTTTTTGCAATTAATCGATCCGAATAACCGATTTATCAATTTTCTTCATTTTTTAATAATGACCTAACCGACTAATAGGAAACACTAGTTCTAACTGACTAGTTCTAACTGTTTTATGCTGTAGTGTGCATAGCGCATCTCTGGCAATCTCTTGATTCACATATCTGGCTCGGCTTTGAGCCACAACATGATATCGTATGATTAAAAATTAAATTTTTTTTGCAAAGAAAAAAAAATTTTACCTGAATTTCTTTTAAGGTTTCAAGTATCATGCCAATGTTGGTAACTTAGTGTCAACCAACCTTTAACCGGTGTTTGTACGTTAGCTCAAACCACTGTTATCATTATTTTAATTTTTTTTTAGCTACATTATGTATTGTTTGTCTTGTGAGCTTAGTGTGTAGAGGTCTTTGTTTACAATCTGGCAACCGTATTTTGGGAAGTGCACAAAGATCATGGTAAAAAGAAAATAAGATAAAACGCTTAATAAAATTATATAACAATTTTTTTTCAATATATTTTTTTGGAAAATCTATTTTTTAAGTTTGCCAATGTTACAGGAAGGTTGATAAGTTAGCACCACCTAACGGTTGACCGCTGTTTCCAATCAGCTAATAGGACAGTACTGCACCGACTGTCGCTTCACCGAAGATGAATTTTTCGTAAAAGACTACTGATTTTTCATTATATTCAGTCCATTTTGTTTTTTATTTTCAATCAAAAGAAGTAGAAGCAATCGAAAGTCGTTTGAAATAAGCAGCAATTTTTAACTGACAAAACGTAGAAAAAAAGTATTTTTTTGGATTGTTTTTCAAATTGATTTTTTTTATTTGCTTGTAATTTTACAAAACACACACAAATGTATATATTTTTATTTTCTATGTGTGTATCTATATTTGAATAATATGTTGTAATTTTTATTAAAATAATTTTGAATAAAAACAAACTATTTGGGAAAAAAACAAAAAGGAATTATATTAATTTCTAATTTTAGAAACAAAAAACATAAAATTTTACATTTAAAAGAAACTATCAACTCTTACTGAATGTAATGTAAAGGTAATTTTTTATAGTTTGTTTATTGAATGACTGATTCAAATAGTTAAAAAATATATTTCTATGAATTTTAATTTAATCTTTATTGAAAAACAAACTGTATGTATAACATTTTAAATAAACTACAGTCGGTAACGCAAAGTATATTGTGAGCGTATGTTTAGTTTTTACATTAAAGTGTTTAAAAATCGTAATATCAAGAGCTAAAAACATAATAAAATATGATCCGAAAAATGGGTTTATCCAATCATGTAAAATTGGATTTATCATGAGAAAAAACAAACTAAACAAGCTAAATTTAATGCAATTTAAATGAATCATTAATGAATTTTTTTAGTGCCAAGGGATCAAATACAATAACGTTATTGAGTCTTCATAGTCAATACCAAACTGTTGGCGCTAATAACTGAATTGAAATTTTTTATGTGGGTTGCTCGTTCGGTGTAAAAATCGGCAATAACGAGGTTTTTGGAAATTCGCATGGGGAGGTGAAAATGCTGAAAATGGGAAAGGTCTCCCCCTTGACGGCCTGCCCAAATCCCGTTCGCTAGGAACCTAAAATATAAAAAAGATGTGTTTCGTGGAGTAATGGACTAACTCGCTGATAAGGTACGTTTTTTGAATTTTTCAAGAAATGGGAGTTGAGTAGAGGAAAATCTTTGGCCTTAACGGTCAAATCATTGATTTGGAATTTTTGCCAAGAACATCGAAAAATGGGAGTTTAAAATGAGGAAAGGTCTCCCCCTGGACGGTCAACTAAAATCGATTTGGCTAGAAGCCTGATATTTTAAGGAGTGTTGTGCTGTTACACTGCGCGTTGGACTGTTACGTAAAAGACCGTGTGTTCGATTCCCAGCAACGGCAATATCAATTTAGAAAAACACTATGTATGAGTTTTCTATCTCTCATACACATCGCAGCACCCTCCTTCGGTAAAAACGTAACAGGGCTATAAGCTAAAAAGCTTCAACAATTTCGTTATATTTGAAGTCTTTCATATTTCACCACCTTTCATCTCTTCTCTATTCCATTTTCAAAGAAAGCATATATTTTTTGTAACCGACTGTAGTTTTTAAAAAAATAATGCATAGAGTTTCTTTTAAAAGAATCAATTAAAATTTATAGAAATATATTTTTTTATATCAGTGAATCAAAAAACAAACTGTAAAAAATACAGACTTTCAGTAGGAGTTGATATTTTCTGTAAGTTGTGAAATTTTATGTTTTCTGTTTTTGAAAATAGAAATTCAAAAACATAATTCCTTTTGCTTGTTTTATCAAAATAGTTTGTTTAAATAATTTGAAAAACAAACCACGAAAATCGCTTTTTTTCTACGTTTTTTCAGGTAAGATTAATGCTTATTTTAAACCACTTTCAATTGATTTTACTACTTTTGTCGATTATTAAACAATAATTGAAAATAAACAACAAAATAGGCTGAATATAATTAAAAATCAGTTGTCCTTTTTATACCCTTCACCACAGGTGGAAGGGTATATATAAGTTTGTCATTCCGTTTGTAATTTCTACAATATTGATCTTAGACCCTATAAAGTATATATATTCTGGGTCCTTATGAAGAGCGAAGTTGATTTAACGATGTCTGTCTGTTCGTCTGTCCGTCTGTCCGTCTGTCCGTCTGTGTGTTGAAATGAGTTTTCCGAAGAACCCAGACATGATGAGGACTTGATTGTTTTTTATTTCTGTTACATGTGATCCATTTCTGATTGCTATTAAAAATCAGACAGATCGGTTAATAAATGGCTGAGATATTAGCAAAAAACCAGGACTACCTCTAATTTTTTCGGTAAAATCCCTTTGTTTAATATGTATGTAGAATTTTACGCATATCATACACATCCATGTGTTAAAATTCTTTTCTTTCATCTCCACCTTTTATACACAAACAACACACATACAAAGGTTTGTCATTTAAATAAAAACTAAACAAATCTCTAATGAACGAAGACTTTTATATATGTACCTCTATTGACGATGATTTTGTGTGAGCTTCAATAGCTCAGTTGTCTAGACGCTATGTCACAAATACTTTTTTTCTCTAAGGCCGCGGGTTCGAATCCCGGTCAATTCACTTTTTTTTTCATTATTTTCTTAAGACTTTTTTTTTGTTTATTTTTGGTTTTTTTTAACATTTAATAACTAATTTATATAAAATTTTATATTAATAATTTTAATAATCCATTAATAGGCTGAAAACGTCAACATTTTTATAAAAACCCTCTGATACAAACAAAATACAAACGTTTTTATAGCCTTCACCACAGGTGGAAGGGTCGCGGGTTCGAATCCCGGTCAATTCACTTTTTTTTGTACATTATTTTTTATTTTCTTAAGATTTTTTTTTTAGTTTATTTTTTGTTTTTTTTTAACATTTTATAATTAATTTAAATAAAATTTTATATTAATTATTAAATAATCCATAAATAGGCTAAAAACATCAAAATTTTTATAAAAACCCTCTGATACAAACAAAATACAAACGGTTTTATTTCTATTTTTTGCTCCGATTTAAAAGAATTTATAAAAAGGTTTTTAAACCATTTTATTTCTCACATATTAAGAAAATTTTATACATAATTTCCCTTTGAGTGCAACTATTTTAGGTCATAACTTATAATAATTTATAAAAAAAAAATATAAACTTTTTTCCTTCAAATTTTTAAAATTAAGCTAAAGAAATTAAAAATATTTTTAATAAAAAAGCGAAATAAAATCCCAAATGCAAATTTGCCAGCTAAATCAAACGTTTTTGTAGAAATAAAACACATGCAGTTCTAGTGATTTCTTTTAACGATTTGTTGAAATTCTTTTCTTTCACCTCTTCACCTTTTATACACAAACAACAACTAGAGCTATGGATACGTCTTATATAGCAAAAGATCGAAAATCTTTAGTATAACGTATTTGCTAAAAAACTCGGAAATATCGGTTCAGATACAAAAAAGTTATGCCCAAAACATAAATTTTTTTAAATACCTATTTTCTGGAACTATAAATCTTCCCGAGTCCAAGTTTTATCACCAAACTAAATGGTTAATTTCCTCTTTAAGGCGTCCGTATATAAATCTATCCATTCCATATATGTCCATATATAAACTTCAGTTTTTTCCCAACTATGGTGAAGGGTATATACGATTCGGCATAGCCGAATTTAGCCGCTCTTACTTGTTTTATTGTATTTTCCATTAATTTAATATGTATTTTAGATTATTTTTAACGAAATAATATTGTGAGTGTATGACGAAATTTGAAAATTTTAGAAATTCGAGACAGCCTGATGTACAAATTGTCTACATAATTTGTCATAACTTTGATAAATGATATAGAGCTTAATCGATCGTATTTTTTTTTGCTACTTTGTATGCAATCGTTTAAAGTAATGTAAAGATTTGCATATTTTTTTTTAATTCCTTTAAATATATTTCTGGTCCTTCATAATGATTCCGTTTTTAATCATAAAAAATAATTGGAGTGGACATGATTCAATTATCTCCAAGATATATGTCAGTATTATTTATATATTTTTTTTTAAATACATATTTACACAACTGAAAACTCTTCGTATTATGAAATTTCTCATAAAATTATTTTAAATTACAATAAAGAAAAACAACATTAAAAACATTCATATTGTCTTCTACTGGTCAATATTGTTGAAAAACAAATAACAATATTACAAAATGAAAGCAAATTATATGTAGGTATATATGCATATATATCGGTATATACACATAGAAAAAAACATTTTAAAATCAAGAACAAATAACATTAAAGTAAAGAGAAACAGTATAAAAATCAAACAGTTTATTTTATTTTTAATTAAAATACCTGTATGTTTCTTAATAATTTTAAAATTCAAAAACATAATATATAATAGTTTAATAAAATTAAATAATTAATTTAATAATGTTCGTAAAGAAATAAGATATTAATTTAAATATGATATAATAATTGATTGAATTATGATTTCTTTTCTCTGTGTATATAGTTGTATAAATTTGTATTAATGTGTGTATGTGTATTTAATACATATTCATATGAACCACTTTATTCTTCCGCTTAACATAACAATGTTCATTGATGTGAAATTTTATGTATTTCTTTCCTTTTTTTTCTTTGTTGAAATAACAAACCCATTTATATTATTTTTTGCCTTTTTCAAAATCATATTGTCCAGATGTTTTGATTCCATATCATTTCATTTAAAGTGTTTTAAAGCTTACTAGACAAATACACATTTATTTTAAACAAGATGTAAGTAACATGTAAAGACAGGAAACATTTAAGAAAATGCCTCAAGTAATCGAGAAAAAACAGAAACATGAAAATATGAAAAACCAAACCAAACTCAGATTACACTGTACAACGCAAATCCCTGAATAAACTCTGAAAGAAGAGGTAATAATAATACCTGTGTTTTCTGCTTTTCCAAGATCAATTCGCTTAATCAATTTCCAAATAAAATGATATAGGGTGACCCATTTCGAAGTTCCCTACTTTTTTAAAGAAAATTCAAATTTAATGGGGAATGTTTATTATCATTTGAAAGAAAATTCTTTGGCATTTATTTGTTGAAGATTATGTCTATCAAATGTTGGCCGTTGAATTTCGATTGGTAACTAACGAATGACACACATGATGCTTTCCTCCAAGGCCTGAATCGAAGCGGGTTTGTCCGCATAAACTTTAAACTTTACATATCCCCACAGGAAAAAGTCTAACCGTGCGATATCACACGATCTTGGTGGCCAATCGACCGGCCCAAAACGTGAAATTATGTGCTCACCGAAGTGTTCTCTCAATAAATCCATTGATTGAGCACCGAAACCAAATGTCGCCAAAATCACGAGCTTCAATTTCAGGCATCAAATAGTCGGTTATCATGGCACGATAACGGTCGCCATTGACGGTTACGTTCGCGCCGGTCTTCGTGTACACTCTCGCTACGGCCGCTATATTTTCTTCACAGCGTGCTGGACGTGGTCTATTGTGTCAAATATTATCCAATAATGAATGCTGGGTCTCAAAATGGGTGATGGTGTTGCGAATAGTACGCTCAGTGGGCCGATTATGTTCACCATAAGTTGAGCGAAGTGCACGAAACACATTCCTCACAGAACGTGAATTTTTGAACGATTTGTAAACATTGTTCAGGCGTAAGTCTTTCCATTATGAAATGCCAAACAATACTAAACAAAAATAACATAACAGCATGACACTACTCACACGTGATCTGTATAAAAAAATGCTATTGAAAAAAGTATCTCTACTTGGATCACCCTATATATATAAAAAATGAGAAGTTTGATATACATTTTACACATGTTTTATAAACAGAGATGCCACCATATGGAAAACAAGGTTCTTCGGAAATTAGAATATTTAGAAATTATTTTTGCACATTGGCAACGTAGCTGCCATACAAATATATAAGCCACCAATACATACATATCTAACAAAATACAGGGTGGGCAGAATACCATAATCTTATTTTATTTCGTTATAGCTTTTGGTTAAAGTGAAAACTGACTAGTTTGGAACTTTAAATCTTGTTTCAACTAATTGTGGAAAATTATATCCAAAAAATCGTCGACGTTGGCGTTGATGTTGATTTGGTCTCTTTTAATTACATTTGCATAACTTTTCTTTAACCGCTCCAAGGTGCGGGGATTGTTCGCGTACACCAATGACTTCAAATATCTCCAGAGGAAGAAGTCCGCGACAGTCAAATTGGGAGATCTGGCTGGCGAAGCCAATTCGCCGAAACACGAGTTTAAACTCGCTGGGAAGGAATCTTTAAAAACACGCATTATGTCGCGTGCAGTATGACAAGTAACCCCATCCTGTTGGAACCATAAAATATGTCCTCCAACTGCAGATCGTCAACTTCCTATAAGAAAAATTCAGTCAGCATGGCTCCTTAACGGTCGCAGTTCAGTGCTACCGTCAGCTCAATTGAAAAAATAAAAAATAAGATCCTATTATTTTTTCCGACGTAACTGCACACCTGAAGGTGACTTTTAGAGGGTGTAAAGGTTCTTCATGAGCCCCTTTACACCCACCGAGAACTGATAATTTTGATTATGATCAATTTTGATGCATAGTCATTCACTTCGTTTATGACTTCCAAAATCATTAGGCTTTGGCTTATAGGAATGTCAAAACCAAACTGCAAAGCTGGCAGCACTTTCCAATAGGATGATACTTATGCCCCAACCGCGTAAACAGCCCACTATTTAGACAAAAAAAACGAATCGATCTAGAGCAAGTGAAAGACACTTTTTATTAAATTTGTAACCCTTCTTTTATAATATATTGAATTTTCTCATGGGTCCATCCAAAATTTGAAGTTTGTCGGAGAGTGTAAAAAAAAAACAATATGACTACACGGAAACTGTATTGAAACAATATGTAATAAAAAATATGATTGTATTTTCGCATGAATTGTTTAATTTTTTATTTTGATGATGATGTTGGTCTCTCTTCAATGGAGTTGACCTTATATGTACGTATGAGTATAAAAAAATTGCATACATTTAGGCTAAACATGTAGATGAAAAGCAGCTGTATAGTTTTAGGCGACGGAAAATTGAAAAAAGGTATTTAAGTGGAGTGAGATACAAGTTAGGTATTTTATATTAGTTGTATTTGTTTCCTAAACTTGTATTTTAGACAATTGACCAACAAAAAGATTGATATGATTTATTTTATACAATTATTAAACTTAAAGTAGTAGAGAGATGAAATAAAAAAAACAAAATAATTTTTCATATTTTAATATTATTATTATTTATCATTAAAAACTAAATGCATTTCACACATGAAGAAATTTGTTCCTTATTTACTTTTGGCCAGAAAAATACTGGAAAACTGTAAAAATAATGCTTACTTGGGTGGTTGCTGGTTGAAAAATACTGTAGAGTAAGAAAACCTCAACTGATATGCTTGAGGGAATCTCTGTTGTTGTAGTTACACTTCATGTCTGCGGTTTTTCCCTGTGTTTGTATTTGAACAAAAAAAAAAATAAGTACACAGACTTTAGTGTTTGTTGGGTCCTACTTCTACTATACTTTTTTAATATTTTTTTTTGTTTCTTTACTTAACATGAATTTTTTTTCTTCTACTCCCTACAAATAAAAGCTTCAACCCACCTATGACAAATAGCAGCCGAAGGATAATGAAATCTATGCATCCCTGCACTTTATATGTAGCAATATAAAAATCTGGAAGAATCAGGAAAAACAAGCAAAGAAAATTCTGGTCCAGCGAAGGAGAATTGATGTAGCTCTACACTATTTAATAGTAAGATATGCTTTTTATTAATTTTAATACTTTTTAAATATTTAAAGCTTTTTAATAAAAATTTCATTCATATAATTTGATATGCTTGAGATATTCTCATTACCATTGGTTTATACCAGGGACATAACTGTTATAAACAATGGATTGAAAAATCTTGAAATAATAATTTATCACGAATGTTTAAAACCTACTCTCTGAATAATAGTTACAAATAACCAATATTTTTTTGGTCTTTGATAACCATTATAGTTTTTTTGGGCTTCTATAACCATAATGAAAGATCTTAATTTTTTGTGGTCTTCTGTAACCATTATGAAAGATTTTATTTTTTTCGGTCTTCCTGTATTTAGAAAAATTTTCATTATAAGTAATCAGAAGATTTTTTGGTCGCCAGGTCCATGGTTTTTTGCATTTTTTAAATGTTGTTCTTGCTCAAAGACGTGTAAGTTTCCGTATTATTTCTTTTCAAATATTTTCTTTTTTCGTTTCTGTTATTAGGGAATTATCTTCATTTCGTTACTGAATTTCTTCACAGATTTTATGCAAATATTTGTGACATATTTGTGAATAGAATGACACTCCTAATAAAATCTATGAAACCACAATAATACGCTCATTTGGGTTCGAAAAATCCGAAAATAGTCTAACAAGGCTACTAAATGGTATTTTTGGTAAGGTAGAGGTGGCAGCCGACTTTATTCGTTAGCTCACATAGACACTGAGTGTCTGTTGCAAAACCACTCATGAGTAATTAGGTGTGTTGCATATTCTCAGAATACATGACGAGATCTACAGTTCAATGCTCGGCGAGATTTGAAGCGCTTTAGAACAGAAATTACTTTTAGTGGATCGCTCAGGCCAACCGAAAGTTGAGGATGTTAAGAAATAATTATTTATTTTTGAAATTTTTTTTTTTTGGTGGCTCGAGCCAGGAATCAAATCCGGGTGCTACTGGTTTCAGAGTTCACATCTTAGCTGCTACACCAACAGCACTCACTACTCAATGGTATTTAAAAAAAAAATCTGGAAAATGTGCCTAAAATTGGAGCGATTTTATTCAAACTCAATAAACCAAAATTAATAAAAAAAAAGTTCGTCATTGTGCAAATATAAGTCAGTGTGCAAAATTCTTTAAAAATATCTTAAAATTTGCGAACTGTAATATAGTTATAGAAGACAGAAAAAATAAAAAACTTTTATAATGGTTATAGAAGATCAATAAGAATAAAAATCTTTAATAATGGTTACCAAAGACCAAAAAAAAAAAAAAAAATAATAATCTTTCATATTGGTTATCAAAAACCAAAAAAAAAAAAAATAATAACCTTTCATAATGTTTATGGCAGGACTATAATTTTCTGAGTAATTTATAATTATTATTACAGGACCAATTTTTTCAGTTATTTATTCCATAACCTATTGCATATTTTAAAAATAACAACAGTTATTTCGGGTCCCTGGTTTATACTAAAATATATTTTTTCACGAAAGGGCAAAAAACTCCTCAAAACTTAAAAATTTTAATTATATTTTTTAAAAGATGTTTTATACAAAATGAAAAAAAAATCAAAGGCTAAAAATTCTTAAAACATAAACTAATTCATTATGTTGTTTTAATTTGGTAATTTCTGTTTTGAAAAATATTTTAGTCAATTTTTTTTACTTTTAAGGTGAAATTTAAATTGTTGTTAGGGCTGATTTTTAGAAATAAAAAAACTTTAGTGCTATTTTAAGTGGATGTCCTATTTTTAGACATGAGTCGGTATCTTCACTTTCGATCCCTTTTTTAATCCTATGTAACATTTTTGGGCAATTTAAGTTTGTATGTATAAGTTTAAATTATTAAAAATAACATTTCCATCAATATCCACTTTTTTAAAATTAGTAATATTTTTTGTGCTAATTTTAGCAAATCGGTTTTCAAAAATTTGTAAAATGATTTCTGAAATTAGCAACGAAAATTTGTAGATATTCTGTAAAAACTCTGTAATTTGTAAAATGTAAATAGCAAAAAGATTTGCTAAATAATAATTTTTTTACTAAAAATCAGTACAAAAATAGTAAAGTGGGATTGAAAACCGTTTACAAATTTTTCTACTAACTTTTTTTTCTGAGTGTACTATTAGTTGCGCTAATAAGATGGTAACGGCATAAAGCTTGTTAGAAATATCTTGTAAAAAAAAAATACATTTTCAGGTTGCTGATCTCTCATCTGGCATTAGATATTAAAAATTTAAAATGGCGGATTTAGTATGGCGTACGATTTTGGTATATTTCGAATTTTGTTTTAAAACTGATAACTCATAGTTTTTGGGGTCGCTGAATATAAATCTGACATAAGATTTTGAAAAATCTAAAATGACAGATCCAATATGTATGGCGGTTTATTATTTTTTTTAATTTCGTTAAAAGACATTTTGAATTTGTAAATTTCGAAATAAAATTCGTATTTAGCGACTCCAAAATTTTTCTGCAAAGAATGTTGGTTAAGAATCCGATCATTATTTAAAGTTTAAATAATCATTCGTCATATTGGAACCGACATTTTGAATTTTTGAAATCTGTTCTCAGACTTGCATTCAGCGACCCTAGAACTTACCGAAAAGTTTATCAGACAAATCCGATCACTTTTTAGAAAAATCAACAGCCATATTGGATCCGCCGTTTTTAATTTTAAATCTCTAATGTCAGATTCGTATTCTATAACAAAATTCGAAACATTACAAAATCTCTCGCCATAGAGATTTGATGTATGATTCGAGATTAAGGAGATTCTGTCCCTTCCTAGCATGTTTAAACACGACTCTGAAAGTAATTTATAAACTTGCGGCATCACCATTGTTACCCCCATAGTGCGCCACTCGATTTTTTAATGTAACTTCCCAGCAAAAATTGTTGAAAAGGTAATTGGGTTTATTATAAATCATTTCGTGCAGAACGCGTTTTCTACTAGATTACTTACTCGATTCTTTTAAAAAGGTGTGAGACTAAAATCATTGATTCTTCATAATTGATTAATTTTTTTTATCGAGGAACTATTTACTAAATATTTTTAGAAATAGTTCCATAGTAAAATTACGAATTGCTTACATTAAAAAAACAATAAACAGTTCCCTACTTACGCACGCTCACGAGGGAATAATCGTAATCACACCAACTTTGGATGATTTTTCACAAACTGACGTGAGTAAATTCAACTTTTACTCACGCGTAATTTTCCTAAAGCAAGCAAAAATAACGAACAAAACTTATTAAATTAAAAAAGAAAGATACATTTTGGAAGTAAAACATCGAATTGATATGATAACATGGGGTTATAAACCACAAAAATATAAATTTTTCACAAAAAGAACAATTAAAAACCGAAATTTAAAACCAAAAATATGACTCACGCATACAACACTCACTCACGCTATTGTTCATTACTTCAACTGTGTTATACCTAACCCCAGTTAAACAAAATTTTAGCAATATGCAAACTCTGGTTTAAGTATTATTTTCTTAAAAATAATATTTGTTTTTTGAAAATATATAAGATAGCGGATCCCGGCGTGCTTCGCTACGCATGAATATTAACATTGAATCAAATTCATTGGTTTTTTTTATTTATTTTTTATTTGGAAATAATGAAAAAAAGTAAATCAATTCAATTCAATACAAATGTGTATGCGCTAAAACGTGTATTTACCGTGTGTATGAAGTCAGCACACAGTATACATACCGCACACGCTCATGGGCGCCTGCGTATTTGTTGTTGTTTTTTTATATGGACAAAATCGCATGTTAACATAAAAAGTCATAACTGACGAACGCGTCGACCAATTTCGTGCAAACTTTAAATAAACCATCCACACGACCATACAAACAAACCCTACTCTAAAATTTAATGGAATTCGGTTTGACCGTTCGTGAGTTATAAAGTCACAACAAACTTGCAACAATTTTATATATAAATTGAATAAAATTGTATAACTTCCTTTAATTTCGAAAAAGTATTTGATTACTTCTTGAGTACAAAAAGTTATACATATAAGTGAATAACATTGTTATTTCTTTCTTTTATTCTAATCTGCCTTCCGCCACAAATTTTATTTCACGCCAACTTCTGTGAGAAAATTTTATATAAATTTCAAGCATATTTTTTTAAGTCTTCAAGTCTACCTTGCCGTCCCTCTCTAATACGTGGGTTCCAGTTCATTTCTTAAGTGTTTATTCACAAATTCTTGGAGGTAGTTTATCTATTATTTATATGAATTCCACGATTCACATCTTTAGAGACGGGTAGATGTCGTATTTAGAGAGACTCAACTGAAAATATCAACTCCTATAAATATGAATTTCGATTGATTCTGTATTTAAAAACAAACTATGTGTTACTTTTTCAATTAACTATTTATTTTATTATAATGTAATATTTAAAAATATCAAAATTTTGTTCAGAAAATAAAACAGTATAAGACTCATTAAAATCTGTTACAATAATATTACGTATACGTATTGCTGTACTTTAACATTTGAGTACTTTAACATTTGAGTATCATTATTTTTTGAACTACAAATAATTATAACTCCTTACCTTCTAGATTAATTTAAAAATAATAGTAATAAGTAAAAAATAAGTGAAAAAATAATAAATTAAGTCATTGGAAAAGAATTTTCAAAGTCTTTTGTTTGATTCAATACAAACTTAAAATCTAAATATCTTGTTAAAATTACCTTACTCTTCAAAACAGTGTTCGCCACTGAATTCTACGAACCAAAATTAAGTTTAATGTGTAATCGAATTTACTTATATTAAATGATTTTTATCGATATTATAAAATGTATATATACTTACACCCAGAATATTATGTAGCTTACTCTTCGTAGTTCAATAAAAAAGTTTTCCGTTCCATTCAAAAATAAAGGAACATACATTTATTTTTCGAAGAAATATCTATATTAACTTTTTTATACATTAAATATCATTTACCGATTTTTTTCAGTTTCATTTATTTTTTTCATTTGTTTAAAATTTAATAAAAATTTACCCACAAAACAGAAATTTGTGGTTTATTTGTGTCCGTAACAGTTACTACAAATTTAAATTTTTGTTTGCTGTCTGTTTTAAAAAAATATATTCAAAAAATTTTAATTTATTTTTTTTATTTAAATTGGTTTTTTATATACAAAATTTTTCAATTCAAATTACAAGAACTTCATAAACAAACATATTCACACAAAAAATGTCTATAGCTATGCATACATACACTTTGTATTGTACGAGTATATTAAAAGAAAAACTAAAAAAAATACAAAAAGGGAAACAATTTCAAATAAATGAAAAAAAAAAAAACATTTATTGTTTAAGGACTGGTAGGTAAAATTTTGACATTTATTATAACTGATTATATAATTTGTTTTTTACGGATGTGTCAGTTGCTTAATCAACATTTAAAAATAAATAACAAAAGTATTTAATTTAAATGAAAATTAAGTAAACCGGTTTTTAAATGAAATATCATATCTTGTAAATGACATTTTCTGTTATTTTAACTTACAAACTATTTTAAGTGTGTTAATAAATTTTATAGATAATTGTAGATTGAATTTTTTTTATTTAATTTTATCAATTTACGTCAGTTTTTCTAATATTTATCGATTTTTTGAACTCTTAATTTGACTTTAATCTGTAGTCACAATTCAAAAATCATTATCTGTAAGCAAACAATTTGATTGATAAGGTATTTGCTAACAACCAAATATTTTTTATAGATGTTTAAAAATGTTGGTAAATATTTCTGTGTTACACCTTTTTTCTAGCACACATGACACCAATGAACACTTTATAGTGCAGTTTATAAAAAACTCACACACAAAAAACAAGGTACGAGTATTGTGTAAACAAAGCCTGGAGTAACAGGACTATGTCCATGTTTAAACATCATACCAAATGCTTACAGTGTATTTTTTTTTGACATATGTATGTATCACATATGGTCCGAAATCATAAATTGCATAACAACAAAAAAAAAAAGAAAAATCACCAAAAAAGTAAGTGTAGTAGGGTAACCCAACCCACTTTCCAACAAAAGTTTTGAGGTTAAGTTAAGAATAAATGTTTTTCTCTAGAAATTAATTTTCAATCAGACTAGCTAGTTTCTGCCTCTTTTTTTAATTTTTTTTTAAACTGTATAAAACTGTAAAAAAAGTATAAAATTACAAAATTCTGTTGATAATATTGAACATCTTTCATAGAATATTTTTGTAAATACAAACACAACATTTTTTAAAAAGGCACCAGAAATGGACTTTGTAAACATGATTGTAAATACAAAAAAAAATATATTTTTTAAAAAGGCACCAACAATGGAATTTCAATTTTTATTTTCAAAGAATTATTATATGAAAAGTGACAATTTACAAATAATTCAAACAAAAAGTTGTTAGATATCGAGTTTGAATTTTAACAAATATTTTTAATTACTTTAAATTTTGTGATACTTTTTTCAGTGTATTATAAAAATATTCTGACTATTATTTTTAGTGCTAGATTAATTTGAAATTATTTTTTAAAGCCCCACTTAATCATTTGAGGCCACATGTGATATGCTTTCTGCCGCCCTCAAGTAGGCAACAAAATCAAGTGCAAAAATGTTTGCCATCAACATATTGTAATCATGTATGTACACAAATGTAGGTGCAATGACATTTTTTTCATTCTTTTATTATTTCCATGTCTCCCTACCAAAAATAACCATGTATGTGTAATTGAAAAAAAAAAAAAAAAATACAAACATATATTTTATAACAACATCAGTAAAAAAAAAGTAGAGAATCCTTTTCATTGCTCATGTTCTGGACATGTTGTCAAGCATTATGTCTGACGTTATGTTGTCGTCTTGGTCGTCTTGTATAAAACCTTAAACAAACACTATACTTTGTATATTGCTGATGGTTTGTTGGTTTGATTGTTTGCCTATGAATTTTTGTACAAACATGTTGTTAGTTTATGTTGGCAAAATCTTAAATTAAAATACTGGCCTCAAGGATTTTTAGTTTATTGTATTTTTCCTATGTCCGTCCCTACTCATTCTCCGTTCGCATCCATGTCTGTCTGTAACTGCAAATATGTATTGTTTGTATCAGATTGAATAAAGTATAAATAAAAATAAAATAGAAAAAGAAAATCATTTATAGTAAGTGTTGGTTAAGTGAAATAAGTGTAAAAATAACAATTGTTTACAACAACAATGACTAGAGGGTAATTTTATATATATATATTCATACGTTCACATATTTCAGCAGACATTTTAAAATATGTTTGCATACAGTAAATCTATAGGGGAAAATTATGTACATTGGATTTTTTTTACTTTGGAACTTTGCATTTTTATCTTTTTTTTAAGTTTTTTTTTTTTTTAAATAAATTTTATATGAAATATTTTATTTTATAGTCTTGAGCTTGACTACTTATTATCTGGAATTTTATAGTATTATTAAGAAACAAATTTCTCGGATAAAGTGAAGACATGTTTCTAAATGTTTGTCTATTTAAGGCGACACGCACTGTAAATGATTTGACTCTAGTCTTGGGAATTTTGAATATATGCAGCATTTTGTTCTGACTTAAGTTTAACAAAACTAGTTTTGATTTAAGGTAATTTGGACTTGATTTAAAGTAATTTGGTTTTCTAAGACGGCTTTAGTTTTTGGGTTGTTGCCAAAGTAAAATAAAATATTAATGGAATCTGTTTTGAGTCATTTAACCATCTAACGACAAAATTAAATAAGGCTGTGAGAATTCAACAAAAATACATTTACACACTCACAATATTTTTTCGTTAAAAATAATCTATTATATTAATCGAAAATACAATCAAAAAGAGGACTACTAATTTTTCATTATATTTAGCCCATTTTGTTGATTATTTTCAATCATTGTTTAAAAATCGACAAAAGTAGTAAAAGCAATCAAAAGTCGTTTAAAATAACCATCAATTTTGTACTTAAAAAATGTAGAAAAAAACTACTTTTGTGGTTTGTTTTTCGAATTGAAATTTTTTTTATTTGTATGTTATTTTACAAGCCACAACACACACAGATGTAACATATATATTTTTATTTTCTGTGTATATGTATATTTGAATAATTTCTTGTAATTTTTATTAAAATAATTTTGTATATAAACAAACTAATTTTGTATAAAAAAAAAAACAAAAAGGAATTATATGAATTTCTATTTTTAGAAACAGAAAACATAAAATTTTATATTTAACAAAAAATATCAACTCCTACTGAATGTCTGTAAATTTTTATAGTTTGTTTTTTGAATAACTGATTCAAATAGTTAAAAAATATATTTCTATGAATTTAAATTGATTCTTCATTTAAATAAACTACAGTCGGTAATGGAAAATATACTGTGAGATAAGCAAAATCATTAAATAGGATAAGGTAAAATTAAAATTGTATAAAACTGTAAGATATTATTGCTAATAAGCAAAAATTGTAAAACAGCTCTCCTAAAAAAAAACATTCAGAAATACTTGTCTTTATAGTTTTATCTACTTGATTTTACTGTGGCTGTCAGAAAATTATTTTACTTAAATTGTACAACAAACAATGCCAGAGAAAATCGAAATAATCCAGGTGTTATCATATGGGTATAATGTTCGTTATTGGGTTAATGTTAATGGCAACATTTTGTTCCCGCATTAAAACAAAAAGAGAATGACGTTTTCAAAACTGTAATTATTATAGCCTACACATATGTGAAACATCAAAAATATGGTTCTAATCCCTATTAATCATATATATTTATTTTATCTTTTTTATACTTTTGTTCAAAATGATTTACTGTCATTTACGGATTTTTTCAGTTTCATTTAGATTTTATATTTGTTTATATTTTAATAAAAATTTACCCACAAAATGGAAATTTGTGTTTTATTGGTTTCCATTACAGTTTTTACAGATTTGAATTTTGATTGCTATCTGTTTCCAAAAAAAAAATTTTCCAAAAATTTTGTTTTATTTAATTTAAATTCATTATTTGTATACAAATTTATTTCAATGCGAATTACAACAAATTCACAAACACACACCTAAGGAAACTCACACAACATGTGCTTATACACTACGTGAGTCTACATTCTGCAGATTAAAAAATTAACAAAAATACAAAAAACGGAAACAATTTCCAATAAATGAACAAACATTTATTTGTACGGACTTGGTAGATAATTTTAAAATTTATTTTTTAACTGATTAATCATTTGTTTTTACTGATGTGTCAGTTGATTAAACACCATTTAAAAATAAATAAGCAAATCCATTTGATTTAAATGAAAAGTAAGTAGTCTGTTATTTTTTGTTATTCTAACTTGCAAACTAGCAAACTAGTTTAAGTGTAACACTGTGTAACACTGTGTAACTTTTTGGAGTACTATGAGAACCTTAAAGTGTACCATGGTTCTCCTTTGACTTCTTTATTTATGACTGATTTTTCCTGAACAATTCCTTCCAAATCCTGTTTTGGTAGAAAGTGGAAACCATTGTAGTTTTTGAGCTACTATTACAACCTCAAAAGTATTTTGGTGACTAAGAAATCACGATTTAAGAAATTACGCTTTCAATTTCTATAACTTGGTGGATGTCCCAGAATAAAAGGGAAAATTATATATCTTGCCAAAATGCTGCTATATAAAAAAGGGACCTCAGATTAATCAATATTATTATTATTATTATTATTATTATTATTATTATTATTAATAGTACAGCAGTATCACGCAGCAGCGGCACGATCCCAGTTGTCTTGCTGGCCGCAGAGCGTAAGAGAAAATGGAAGCAAAAGTACTGGACCGAAGGCCGACTGACAACAAGAGAATTAAGAGCACAGATCATTGAACAGTGGCAGCACATGTGGCAAAACCAAACGCGTGGTCGATGGACGGCAAAACTTATCCCAAATTTGGAAGGGTGGGTGAATAGAAGCTTTGGCGAGGTCAACTATTACCTGAGCGAACGTTGAAACGACCTGTGGTCCACTAACGGCTCAAACCGTTGTGATTATCATGCTCAGAAACGAAGGGGGCTGGAATCGGATCGCAAATTTTGTTGAGGAAACTCTCAGAAGAAAGAAGGTGGATCTAGATGCCCATGAAATTGAAAGGAGCTGAAACTGAGCGATAACAGCGGGCCCGACGGGGACTGAATGATGATGCGGCACATATTGCCTAAGAGAAGGGAACCACATTAAAGTAATGCGAGAGTAGTTCCGGTGTGGTTGGTTCCCATTTTGAGGAGTCAAACATAGCCTGTTGTGAAAAGTGACGACCTGGCAGGGATGCGTAAAATGCATCTCCCCTCCCAACCCGCAAAAAAAATAAATAGTACAGCAGTATCTCCTCATATGGGTTTGGTGTTTTATTTCACGATGTTGGAAAATTTTTAAATGAATGAAATATATTTTGATAGTTTTTGGATCGATAATATACTATCGGTTTATATGTTTGGAATCAAATTGAAATTATCATTTATCATCTCTGGTAAAGGGTATAAAAATAAAATTCGCTAAAAAAAATTCAACGATAAGAAGAATCTTCATGATATCTATGAAATGCTTAATAGATTTTTATCGAATTTAACGTTTCATAGTATTTATAAAATAATTAATAAATCGCATAAAAATATTCGATAAAAACTGACGGCCTTAGACACAGTTTTATATCTTGAACGGAAATTGAAGAAGCTTTTCTCTCTCTTCTTTTCACTCTCTTCTTCTTTTCTCTCTCCTTCACTAACCTACCATATAGAAGATCATTGAAGGCAAACATTCGAAGTAATGTTTTAAATTGGCCCCAACATAAATTTGTACATAGAATTTTACTAAGAGGTACTCTAACAATTTAGGATGAAAAAAAAAATATTTTAAAGTGCAATTTAATTGCCCAAATTTAGAAATCTGTTTTGCGGCACTTATATAAAAGTTGACTTACTAATAGACTTCCTAAATGTAGTCTATTAAGAAATTGTAATTTCGTTCAAGTATTTACCAAATACTTTGGTATACTATGATTGCATTTTAAAGCCCTGTGTCCGTTTCCTAAGTATTGTTTTTTAAACACAAAATTTAAATCACGTCCGAGTGCAGCCAACAACAAAAGAGTGATTTTATTGAAAATAGTTTTCTTGTTTTCTTTACAAAAACTACAAACCATAAAAACTATAACAAAGAAAACAAAAAAACCAACAACACTACATCATAGTTTATTTTTTTAAGAAAAAACTTTTAATATTACCTTAAGTTTAGCATATCAAAGGTACGACAAAGAAAAATAACTGGAAATACAACAGAAACGCAATACTGACCAAAGAAAAACAAAAAGAGATGAAATATACCTAACTGTCAGTTAAAATGTCAGTTTTGACAGAAAATCTGGCTAAAACAACAAAGACACCACAAAAACCAAACAAACAAGACGAATTCTAAAAATATTTCAAGCTAATAAAAATACTTGGACCTTTTTGAGAATAACCATCTTGGAATAATAAAATAAAAACTATTAAACAAACAACAGTGGTGTAACCATAACTTACAGTGGTTGATAGTATCATAACGTTTTCTTGAAATAAATCAACAACAGAAATTTATTAACTAATGTAGATGTAACTTTGTAAAATAATTAAACATGGTTTGAAATGCAATAGTATACTGAAGTATGTTTTAAAAAAATTAACGCTTTTCTAAAGGCCGCTTAAATGTTTGACAGCAGACCTTTAACAGTAATGCTTGATATTAAACCGTTTTTGAGGAGAATATGTAACTAAATAACCCACTGTTTATTTTTTTCCTTTCTATGAAAACATAAGTATGATGTATAATCAAAGTTTTGCATACAGAAGACAAATAAAATACAACATGTTTTTCTTAAATAAAATTAAAAACTAAAGTTCAGTGGACAATCAAATTCAATTTGTATTTTTACAATAAGATTTCTTATAAACAGCATAGAATGTTATGAAAAACAAAGGTGCGGTATGAAGTTTATATATAAAGAAGAATAATATTGTTTTACATTACTTTTTGAACTGGTTAACAGAGTCACCAACTTGAATTTTTATACACTTCTTCACTTTAACGTGGAAAGTATCTCAGTCTAAACAATACCATTTTAATGGAATTTAAATATGTGTTAGAAAAAAAATTTAAGATGTAGTGGGAAGAAATACGGGGAAGAAATTCCGACATTTTTTAATAAAAAATTTTATAAAGAAACTGATATACAAAAGGTTGTCTAGTAGTTCCAAAAAGGGTTTTACGAAAAACTGTTTTATATCCAAAATATCACAAATAATTACTTAATAATTACTTAATACAATAATAATTATAATTAGCACAAAAAATTACTTAATATAATAATAATTATAATTAAAAAAAAAGAAAATATTAGTGTCAGCAGAAATTTTGAAGAGAAGAAAATATGTGAACTTGACAGCCATAGCAATATCTATCACTATTGGGGTTTGAGGAAAAGTTTGATTGGAACTCCCGACAAACTTAACTTTAATTCCATTAGCCATTTTATATGTCAATACTCATAATTTGCTTTCAAGTACACAGTCTGGTTTTTGTCAGAATCGTAGCTGCATCACGGCTCTTGTGGAAGTTAGACAAAACATACGACAAGAATTAGAAAATGGAAATAATAATTTTTTAGGGCTTCTAGACCATTCTATTATTTTCGATATGGTAGACAATGATATACTTATTAAAAAACTGAAACACTTTTTTAGATTTACAAACACATCAATCAAACTTATAACATCATATCTTGTAAATCGCTGTTTGTAAACGATGTAGACAGTGCCACAGGGTTCTATTTTAGGTCCACTTTTATTTTCCTTATATGCGAATGATTTTCCTCAATAATTGTAAAATCCATTTATATGCAGATGCAACTCACTTTCAGTAGCCCAGTCCAAAAATTTTGCTACATTCATATCTTATCTAAATGATGAGCTAAATATAATATACCGTTGGACTCTGTTTGAATCCGCGCAAATCTAAATGCATGGTAATATGATATGGTTTTTAATGGCGAGAGGATTGAATTTGTTAACTCAGCAAAAAATCTTGTTACAATTTTCAGTAGCAATTTGACATGGACTGATCCACACAATATTTTACCCCTTTAAGAATAACCCAGCAAAATAAAATGGATGTTATTCTTTACGAATCTCTTTTTCAGAACATCCAAAGAAGTTAATAGTGCAAATTTTTCGATGTGTAAGAAGTAATTTAAAACAACTTCCAAAATGTTGATATTAACCCCTACTAATAAAAAAAACAATTATTTAGTTATTCCATAAATGGTTAATTCCTGCAGTCATTAAATGCCTTATTGAAAACATATTTTGTATGCCAGTGACATTCACTTTGTCCTGGTCGGAATAATAATTCTTGGCGTGTTTAAAATCACATTTTTAAATTAAAAAAAGGCCACTCCCTATATTTATTTTGTAGTCTCTTTAATTAACAACTTTCGTAAACTAATGAAAAAGTACATCTGCTCATCGATTTTTCATAGCACCGAAACAAACTACTTCCTCCCAATGACACGCCAATGTTAAAATCATTAATGATTCACCGAAATTTTCACAACTTCGTGTTCAGTAGATGTAGTGTTAAACTACTTCTTCCTCAGCTCTTATTTTGCCAATACATACTTGATTCCTTCCCCGATGTATGGGTTTGAATTATTTGAAAACTGTGACTCAGTAAGTAAAAGAAAACTAAATGTCTTGTTTAGCAATATCTTAAGATATGTGTGTGGATTGAAAAGGTTTGATCATGTTTCCTCTTATTCTTATCTTAACGGGGTATCGCTTGAAAGTCTGCTAAAAATTCGCACTCTAATCTTTTTGCGTAAAATAGTAAACAGTCTATATTTGACAGAATTCGTTTTTTCTGTCGCCTCGAAACCGAAATATTGTAATACTTTGATATCAATACCTAGTGTCTGAATTTCAGCTTTATGTGCATTCCGCTCGACTTTGAAACAATTTTCTACTAAGTCAAAAACTAAACAGCAATGTTTCAAAGAAATTTTATTTAATTTTTTTCAATAATTTTAACTTATTTTTTTTTTAATAATTTTAGTTTCAAATTTTTTTTATTATAATTCAATTTATATTTTTACTTTCTATAAATATTGTTATGTTTATATTTGTATTAAATATGTCAATAATTAATAATATTATATTTTTTTTGTAACGTAATACGTTGCTGTACCTTAAATATAAGATTCAGCCTTGTTGTGCAGGAAATGGAATCAAAAAAATAAAGAACAAAAAAAGAAAACATTCCTGTCAAAACAAAAAATTATTTTAAAAGCGAATTATATAAATTTTTAATACAAAAAAGTTTTTGAATAAAAAATTTAAAATCTGTATTCGATGTTATGGATTTATATCTTTGGCTTAGCTATTGTTCTAAAGATTTATTCCCAGATGCTGCTTTGGTGAGAGCTGCTTAGAAGGAGCTAGATGAAATAATACAACAGGGAATTTTCCAAATTAACAAATTATTAAAAAATATCGAAGACAAGCAAGGTGTCACAGATGGTGATACTACCTATAGTATTATATTGCAGTATTTATTTCTTTACTTACAAATATCTAATATACTCCTTTAGTACCTCGTTAGCCACAGGAAAACTTCATTTACAAAATTTATTTTATGGGTGCAATAAGCAATGCATTACTTTGTAATGTATACGCCTTACCTGTATCATTATATTTCCACATAAAGTAATGAGTTACCGATAACACTGTTCAACGGTTTAAAATTTTTACCAAAGTTTTGGTAGAGGAGACAAAAAATATACTTATGTCGGCGTTTTGAAAAATCACATAGGAATTATATTTTAGGGTTGATTAAAATTTCCCCCGTATGCAGCATATCGGTTATAAAGCTATGTGTTCTTTACATCTGAGGTGAAGGGTATGTTCAACAGCTTTGCAGAAAATATTAACGCAAATATTTTTGTGAAACATATTAACCTTCTAACTTTCCCATATGACGGTCATTTTTGGCTTTATACTAACAAACACCTCTATGAAGAGGGAGGGCGGGAATAACATGTTCTTAAAAAATGTTGGGCATAAAATTTTATTACATATGTCACTTCAAAGACCAAAACTGAACACAAACACCAAAACCAATCAAATTTAAGACTTCTCATCAGATTTCTAGTCAGATTTTGACGGCCTGCCAAAACCCCATTAGCTACAAAACTAAAATTTGTATGTGTTCCCTGAGTATGAGCTACTTCAATGATGATGTACATTTTAGCATTTTCGCCAGCGACGTGATAAAAATGAAATTTGTTGTATGATGATGACAAAAATGAGGAAATTTTCCCCCTTAACGGCCTTCCGAAATCGCTGAAGTTTGGAATTTAAAATTTGGTACATAGATTTCTCCGTCTGCGTAGATATTAGCTAAGACGGGATTTTGGGAAAATCCTACGGAGAGGGGGGAAATTATCCCCTTGATGGCCTGGCAAAAAGGCTAGGAAGTTTAAATTTGGTACCTGGGTCCCTCTTCATACGTAGACATCCTCTCAGGCGGGATTTTATAAATTGCTACGAAAAGGTACAAATAGCATGCCCTTTTACGGCCTGCAAAAATCCTTTGTCTAGAAACGGCTAACTCAGCAATAACGTATACTTTGGAATTTTCGCCAAGGATGTATTAAAAATGGGGTTCAAAAGGTGAAAAGTCTCCTCCTTAACATACTGCCCAAACCACTGAAGCTAGTAAGTTAAAATTTGGTAGGAAGGTTCATTATTCAGCTTAGACATCATCAGATGGGATTAAGGTTTTTCCTTTGGTATAGACATTAGCTAAGACGGAAGAGAGGAAATTTCTCCCCCTTGACGGCCTGCCAAAAGCACTGGAAATTTTCCATGTAGGTTCATCTTCCTTCTCAAACGGAATTTTTGGAAATTACTACGAGGAGGGGCAAAAAGTCTCCCCCTTGACAGCCTGAACAAACATCTTTGACTGTAAACCTGAAATTTGAAAAACATGTTCCCTATAAATAGCTAGAAGATGAAATTTTTGGACATCCATGCAGAGAGTTGGAAAAAAAGGAATCTCCCCCTTTACGGCCTGCAAAAATCCCTTTGGTTAGAAAGCTATAATTAAATATATCTTTTTCGTGGAGTATGGGCCAACAAGGAAGGAAAACTCTGAACCTTGAGGTCCTGCCAAAACCACTGTTGGAAGAGAACTGAAATTTAATATATGTGTACTGTGAAATTTAAAATACGTGTACCCAACCGTGTGTGCTAAATTTTAATATCCTGAAAATGTTAAACTATAATTTATCACTTGAGGGTTCTGATCCCAAAACTGAATAGGAATGGCATGGTATTCGCTCGAAAATATTGTGTCGGTTTAGGGTTACCACTGAGTTAGTAACAACTAAAACGTTCCTTGAACACAAACAAGCAATTAGTTTTGTTATAATTAAGTGATATAGACAACTAGACTTAGACCCAAAACCCGACACAATATTTTCATAAAAGTGTCATTCAAAACGTGTTTTTTAAAAATTGAACCATTTGCGTTACACGGAAATACGTTTATTATCATTTGTAAAAAAATAACATATTTTGTCAAGATACAGTATTGCCGTCCCTAATATTAGCGCAACACACATAAATTAATTATTAATTATTTTATTTATAGTATACAACTCCTATGGTAACCCTGTATGCAGTTGAATATTAAAAAGGAGATATTATTTTTTTAGTTATGTCCTATTGTCTTATAATTTATTTTTTATTTCTATTTTTACAACTTTTTTTTGCAAAAATAAAGTTGTAATTACATTTGTTTGTTCAGCCAACAATATGAAATGAAATTTATTTTTTGCCTCATTCCATTTTAAAAATCGTACATAAGATAGAGAAATAAACCCACAAGAAATTATATACGTCTAAATGGGAAAAAAGGTAAACGAATACAAGTGTATGAGTTTCTTGTAATATGTATTATGATTACTATTTGAAATATATAATCGAAAGATCTTGTTAAAAGTTATTCAAGCGTAATATATTGTATTTTATTTTTCTTGTCATTTTTGAACAAGATATGAAAAAGTAATGCGTGTGTATTTTAAAGTTTTTTTTTTCTCTCTCTCTCTGTAAAGTAAATGATTACAAACGTCTGATAGTATTAAATAAACTTTTAAATAAATATCAGTTTGTTTGAAAAAAAAAAACTTATTAAAATTTATATTGGTGCGTCAAGAAATTTTTTACAAAATAATATAAACAAATTGACGTATATTTAAGCCAAAAGCTAATTTAAATTACCAACACTTGGGTTTCTCAAGCATTTATTCATTCATCCACTTATTCGCCCATTCTTGTTTGTATTCTTAAGCACAGTATTAGCTGTTAAGCTTAAACTGTAATTAATGTAAACCACTTGACGTTGTTGTTAAGAAGACGCTGCCGCCAAACTTTTTTAAGTGTTTGCATAAAAATTAATAACAAAATTTAGATTAATAAATAAAAACACATCAAAAGGATTTTTTTTGCTCTATTCAGTTAAAAAACTTTAAACATTTTGGTTGAATTTAATTTATTTTTCATAGTAAACCATTGAAGATTGGTTTTAGGCATAAATAATTTGATTAAGCTTTTAAAACTTTAAACCAAGAAGCTAATATTCAAATTGCAAATTTCTACAGAGATTTAGGATATTCTTTTTAATTGATGTAATAAACTTTTAAGTTAATTGCATTTTAGGATTTTATAACATATTCAGTAAGAAGAAATGGTAGTCATTCTGTCGCTATAACATTCTTTTATGATTTTCATATGTTCATATTTTAAATGCATTGATTTCGGTATAGACCCGATGCAAATCTTAAAAAATTACTCTTTTCATTGCTTCTAAAGCAGTGGTCGGCAGAAAAAAGAATATAAATGTATTGGTGTTTTACACCGTAAGAAATTATTTTATCTTTCTAGATAAATCAATAAATGAATAAATGAATTAAGCGATAAGAGAATTTTCGTATTCATTGAATTAAAATAGTTAATGTTTTTGTTTTCTCTATTATAAAAAATAGAAATAATTCATAATAATGATAATAATAATTTGGTGATTGCATACAAGGCACTCTGCCTCATTTAATATATTTCAAGAAAATAAAACAAATTCTTCCCACACAACTTTCCACATTTTTAATTCAAAATTTAAACGAAAAACAAAATAAATACCTACAATAAAAAAATACCTATAATTAAAAAAAAAAAAAAAACAATTTTTAGAGTGTACTTTATTTCTTCAATAAAGCGGCATATACTTGCTCTGTTGAAAGTTAGCGTACTACTGAATGAAATAATTGTATTTTTTGAGCTCTTAGCTGTGAGATTTGTTGACATTCGTGTAGTGTACGTGGAAATTGCCGATTGTGTTCGGCCCCTGAGTGCTATGAGTGCCGATCACTGTTCTAAAGCATTTATTCAAAATATTGTTTTCTGATCATTCAAAATGAAAAATTTCATTGAGATAATAGTTCTGATGAACTTTAATATTTATTTTATTAAATCATTTTTTATATTTTTGTTTAAAATTTCATGAAGGTTAGAATTTATGCTGTTTTGCAATTTTTAATTAAAATTTGGAAAAATCAAGTCAAACAGATTTCTTTAACCTTGAATTGAAACTAGCTTAGCCTTAAACAGTTATGACGACGCAATCTGTGCATTTTTGCATTGCGTATTCTATTTAACACTTTAACACATTTCAGAATTAATTCAGAATTTACCAACATAATTTTAAAGTTGTGTAAAAATGTATTAAAATTATCCAAAACAATTTTAAAATTGTGTAAAAATTATTTCAAATTACCCAAAAAGGTTTTAAAGATATGCATAAATTATTAAAAATTGTTAAAAATATTTTAAAATTGTCTAACAATGTTTCAAAATTGTCCAACCAGTTTTTAAATTATCCAAAAATATTTTATATTTGTCCAAAAATTCATTAAAATTTTTGGAAAATGTTTTAAAGTTGCCTAAAAATGCTTTTTCACTAATACAGAATTATTAATTTGTTCTTTTAAGCAAATACTTTATCAATGTAGAGCTATTTGCAAAAAATTGCGAACACAAAAATTTTTTCTTTTCTTTGCGGTTACACGTACAAGATTATTACTTTAAATTTTTCTCATATATGCCAAAATCTCTCGAATTGAAAGCTGTGACGTAGGCTGCACGCTATATTGTATACAATTTTATTTATAAAATGCCGTCATCAAGGAAACAACTAAAAATGCTCGCCTTACTGAAAGTGTTGCAGGAAATAAACACAATCGCAACATATTCTTTTTGTCCATTTTTTTATTCCACAGAATATAAAAAAAAAAAAAAAAAACTACAAAATTTATTTGTGATCTGCAGTTTGTTTATATTTTTTTTAAAACGCAACTTTATAATTTCAAATTTACTTGTATGTTTTTGTAATTTGTTTAGCTTTGTATTGCGGCAAAATATTTGTAAAACGAAGCTCCAAAAATTATTTAATTGTGATCAGCTGTTAAAATTGCTTGTCAGATTGCCTCACGGCCTGAATCAGAAATTGAATACCATCCAGTTTTCAATTTCAAAAAGTATGAGTGTGTTATAAAGAGAATGTGATTGTATTGCAAATTGAGAGAAATTGAAATCATGAAATTGAACGTGTAACCTCCGGGTTAGCTAAAGTTTAAAAAAAAAACCCTACTAGACTGTCAAACTAGATGGAATTCCACTTATGACATGGTTCAAGCCTTATTGTTCGGAATTACTGGATGTTGCATTAACTATGAATTTGCAATATTTGTGAAGAATTCGTAGAAGTTTTTGCACCTGATAAAAAATTAACGTTAAAACTACAAGAAGAACAGATGACTTTAGGCGATTTTTATAGAATCTGGCTTAATTTTAAATTAGAGCTAACAAACGGTGACAAAACAAAAACATTTTCACAATAATTTTATTTAAATATTATAAAAAGAGAAAAACAACTTTTTAATAATCTGCTTTGGATTGCAGCATTATAACTAGATAGCAGATTAAGGTATTTCCCAAAGATGTTGAAAATGCTAAAAAAAACATATTTTAAAAACAATTAAAATTTTCAACAATGCGCAAATGCAAAGAGAAGAAGAGAATTTTATAACAGATTTAATATATTGATCTTCAGAAGATGATGAAGATACAAGTTCTAAAAAAGTAGGAACGATTTTCTAAATTATTATTCGATATTAATTCATAAAGTTCGCTTCTTTAAAGTTATTTTTCTGTATTTTTATGAATTAAATTTTCATCAAAACTTAAATTCTACAAAGTATATAAACATTTTCTAATCATGCATCAGAATATCTAATCATTGCAGTCTTTGCTTCCTTAGAGTAAAGTAAGAGTAGTGCTATTTGAACACTTTCATCCTATGACACGCCAATGTTAAATTCATGGATGGAACCATCAGAAAAGAAGTGATGCATTTGCCATAGCATTGTTGCTTTTATTGCTTCTTTGGCAGCTTCATTTTTGCTGGGTATATATTTTTATCGAAAGGAAGATTTTAATTAATGATTTATTTGTAATGTTAATTTTAATAAAACATTCTTTTTAAAGTGAGCTGGATGGTGTTTTATCCACCTTTTTCCGAAGTGTTTTAAGTCTCCTCTTCGATCCTCTAAAAAACCCCAAAAAACTTCATTTGCCGTATACATTAATGTTATACAGCTTTTATGTGGAATATCTTTTTCAATATATTCTTTGGAATATAAAATTATAGAAATGACCTTTTTCACCTTCAAAATCCATGAGATGGTCAAAAAACCGAGTCAGATTTCTCTATCACATATTGAAATTTAATAAAAAAAAACTATTAGCATGGAATGCTTTTCATGTCAATTTTTATTTCAATCAAATTCATCTGTAATAACATTTATTTTTGGAAATGACATCAGTTATATCATACACAAGATTGTGAGATTTAATACAGCTTATTATAACTGACATGTAATTTCATTACAAATTCTAGACAAACAGTTTTTTAGGACTTCTTTAGAGATAAAACATGGAAAAAAAATATAAATAAACTAATCAAATACTGAAAATGAAGAGATTCATGTAGTGAGTATATCTAATAAATAATCTTGCTAAACTACAACATTACAGTGTACGGTAAGGTACGCTTATAACGAAGTCACTCGCCATCTGTAAAGGATTATTTTCTAAAAAAATATAATTATTATTTTCTAATAAAATATATAATAAATAAAATTCTGTTTTGTGCTAATACAGTGAGAGACTTTAATATTTACAAAACTCTGCATTTTTAAAACAGCAGTTTCTTTTATACCATGTTTACCAGGCTGTATATATTCTATGTATACAGGTATGTGAATTATCTAGCAATTAAATAGACCAGTGAGATGTTAACATCCCAATAGATCCCAGGATCCTTGCATTGAACATTGGTGGCTCAAACAGAACCATAAGTGCCACTAGTGGCCGTCCAAAGGGGGGTCTTTTGTCACCTCTTCTTTAGACTCTCGTTATTGATTAGCTATTTATAGAAGTGAACGCTCTAGGGCTACGTAGATGGTCTTGTAACAGGCTATGAATCATACTCTCAGATGGTGTCAAGAACCATCCAAGTTGTTCCTGATACCGTTCACTTAACGAACGAAGCTCGACTTGATGGAGTAGACGATTATCGACTGAAGTTCTTAGGTATCATGGGGTTACTCTAGATAGAACCCTTAGCTGGAACCAACATCTGACTTCCGTAATCAAGAAAGCTACTAAGGCATAATATGCCTGTCAGAGTCTTTTTGGTAGGACTGGAAGTGTAAGGTCTCGAATGGTTTAAGGTCAATAGTCACATATGCTGTTTTGGCATGCTGGCTCAAGGTGGAGCAAACCCAAGAAAATGGGCGCGTAAGAAGATCTCTCGTTTAGCCAGTGTGGGCATAATTTGTGCGGCAATACTTGCCCGACTAACATCATTGGTTCCATGCTTAATATACCACCACTATATATCTCCGTAACTGAGGACGTCTGTAGGGGTGCTCAGATTTTTCAAGAGGTCACCTACTGGGCCACATAAATATAGCTGGGTTGTTCGTTGAGGACCCACTATCCAGAATCATGGACAAGGTGTTACTAAGGCAGAATTTTGCCGGGAATAACGATGTAATAATTTTTGAGAGGGGTATAGGGACCAACAAATGTTGGAAACCCGAACTGCAATCTCAAGTGCGGATCACCGATTGCTCGAAAGAGATCAATGAGGATGTGTGCTCCTATGGACTTAATTTTCAATGTGCTCTTCCGATGGGAAAGTACCCGCATATTTTGGGTCATCTATGTCTTCGAAGGGTCACAAGCGGGGCATTTATTTATGTTATTTCGGACAAAGAAGTGGTGCTCACTGCATTATTTTCCTATGACGTAGACGACACGACTTGTCTTGGACTCCATTGAGTCTCTGAATAGACACAGTGGGTGCAACAAATCAGCCCTAAACTGGGTTCCTGGGACCGAGGGGAATGCGGGAAACGAACAAGCTGAGAGTTTGACTAACTGCGGGGCCCGTCGTCTCTTCTTCGACCCTGAACCTTTCTATGGTGTACCTTCGGGTTATATCAGAGAAAATCTTAGGATATGGAGGGAATTCAAGACAACAGAGTGCTGGAATGTTACCCTTGGCCAGCGCCAGGCTTAGATAGATAGCAGAACATATACTCTACGTATGCCCTAGGCTTCACGGTAGGAGACTACAATTCATTGGTGGATATTAGCTATTGTCCTTGGAAATTTGGAAATCTATGCTTAGTTGGGTGATTGGCTTCATTGGAAGCCTCAATATACTTAATACTGTGATCTATTTGACAATATCCCATTACATATCGATATATATATATATATATGAAAACATATGTATCGCAAACTACCCAAACAGGAAACAGCTGATTTAATCAAAATGGCGACTAGAAAATGAGTAAAGGGAAATGTCAAAACTGCAGTGATAAACAGAAAGGGATAGATATACAAAAAAAAGGGTACCATACAATTTATATGTAGTTTATTTTTTCTATCTCATTTTGAAAATCACTGCGAGCAATAGCAACGAATGCTATCGGCTCGTTGGAGCGTAAACAGACTCGAGCCTCTGGTGGGAATCGAACCCACGACCCTCGGACTGATATGCTAGCACGCTAACTTAATTATATCAAATTATATCGAATATGATCCAAATTAATGTTCTAGTTTTACAGATAAAAATATATAATATTCTACAATGTCAAAATTTTTTTTTTACATGGGATTTTCTTTCCGAAATTAGTCCAAAAAAATATCATGACAGCCTTAATAATTTGATTAAGACCACCTACTCTGTCTAATTAGAAATTTTTCGTCATAGGTGAAATTCGAAATACTCGTACTCGTCTGTTTGTAACATATGATTACTTACTTCATCTATCTGTTCAAAATGTTCAAATAGACAAACAATTTCAATAGCATTAGACAGTAGTGTAACTAATGTGGGTTTGATTGAGTGAAAGCTTTACGTATCAGATAAAGTACATGTATATTAACAATATGTAATATTTTATCATAATTTTTGTATTTGAAATGAATAGGAAAAAAAATAATTTGAAATGAAAGGCAAAACAAACTAAAGGAATAATTACATTATAGAAAATATAAAGATGTTAAAAAATAGCTGATGGTTAGAAATTATACGTATAGTTTAAGCTCTAAGGATTTTGTATAAAAATTAATTTTGTTCAATTCATATTACTAAATAAATAAAAGATGGATAAACAGAGTAAGAGCCAACAAAATATAATATTAAAACAAATAAAATGATTTATATTTACCTTAACGCCAAGTTGAATTTGAAAATGTAGCTGTAACAGCTACATTTTAAATGAACAGTGGTTTAAATAGATAAAAACTTGTGAAAGTAGTAATAATAGTAACTTGGAAAGACTTGGTAGCTGGAACTGAACAGTTTGAGTGACAACAAATTCAAGTAGAAGCATTTAAAGAGTATCAATAATATTCAAAGATTATTGATACCAACAATAGGAAATTTTTCCCAGAATCTCTTGCATTAATTTTAAACACTGTTTCAATGGTAACAGTATTAAGGAGTTCGTATATTTGTTTTAAAGAATTTTCACTCCTTTTTCACTGTTGTTTCTACATTAATATAAAATTACTTATGAGTTTATATAAACCTAGGGACTATGGTATAAAAAGCAATTCAGTAAATTTAATATATAATAGAATGGTCGTTATTGTATGTATGTCCGTATGTATAGTAATATCGCATCTATGTTTTTGTATAAATCCAATATTGTTAAAATACAATTTATATTATGATTTCACCTTAACAAAAATCTTTGTGGCATAAAATGTGAAAAAACATATTTTCCACTACTACAGCAAGTAGTTATTGCAAATTGTATTTAAGAAAAGAAAAACTAGCAATTGAAGCAACAACTGCTTATAAACAACTTACTATTCGTTGCATACACCTATGTTAAGGTGTCCCCTAAATTACAAATTCCTAATTTTCAAATCAGTTTTGTTTCACTCTATATTAGATGTACGAATGTAAAAATTTGATAAGAATTTTAAGTTTTCTTATCAAATTGGTACATTTCATACATTTAATATCAAGTGACACAAAACCAACATTTTTAATAACTTACATATATTTTGTACTACATTGCTTTTAACCGAGTAAAAGAGTAATCTTCTCCGCTGTACATAAAAGACTAACGTGACCGACTGACATAACATCGCGTAGCTCTACATGCTGAAGGCAGAATTCCTTCTCCGGCGTTGAAATACGCTTAGGCCGGATTTTTGGAAATTTCTACAAGAAAGGTGAAAAGAAGGTAAAAGTCTCCTCCTTTGACTGTTTACCTTAACTCCTTTGGCTAGAAACATAAAATATTTTAGTACATGGACTAATTCTCTTATAAGTTATTTTTTTTTGAAATTTTCTCCGGGAACGTAAAATTGAATTGTCCCTCTCTTTGGCTATAAATCTGTTATATGAAATATATCTTCCCGGGAGTGTGTGCTGTACTCAGAAAAAAAGTTGGTAGAAAAATTTTTAAACGGTTTGCAATCCCACTTTAATATTTTTGTACTGATTTTTAGTAAAAAAAATATTATTTAGCAAATCTTTTTGCTATTTACATTTTAGAAATTACAGAACTTTTACAAATTTTTGTTGCTAATTTCGGAAATCCTTTTACAAATTTTTGAAGACAGATTTGCTAAAATAAGCAAAAAAAAAAAAAATACTAATTTTAAAAAGTGGATATTGAAGGAATTATTATTTCTAATTAAAACTTACACCTACAAACTTAAATTGCCTTAAAATGTTACATAGATTAAAAAAGGGATCGGAAGTGAATATACCGACTCATGACTAAAAATAGGACATCCACTTAAAATAGCACTAAAAAGTTTTTTTAGTTCTAAAAATCAGCCCTAAAAACAATTTAAATTTTAACTTAAAAACAAAAAAATTGACCAAAAAAATGTTTCAAAACATAAATTACCAAATTAAAACAAAATAATAACATCGTTAGGTTTTTAAAATTTTTAAACCTTTGATTTTTTTTTTAATTTTGTCTAAAATATTTTTTGAAAAAATAAATAAAATAAAAAATTTTGATGCTCGATAAAAAAATAAGTTTGAAATTTTGTACTAATGTTAATAATATTTAGTAAATTTTTTTGCTGATTTTAGCAAACAGATTTTAAATTACACTTTACAAAAGTTTACTAAAATTTAGTAGCGGCAGCTAATTTTTCATTTTACTACACGTCAGCAGACATGTATTGCTAAGATTAGCAAAAAATATCGCTGGGCTCAAATTAGCAAAATTTGCCATTACAGACTTTTTTTGGTGAGTGTAATATACTGAGTTTATTGGTAAAATATGGATTTAAAAGCGGATCTCTAAATGCTTTGTTTAGAAACCTGAAATATAAAGAATGAGTAGAATTGAAACAGTAGACAAAGGAAATGCAATCATATGGATCAGGGAACGCGTGGAATTAAAACACTAGACTAGGGAAAAATAAAAGTGACTAGAAACGAATAGAATTAAAATACTAGCTAAGGGGAACACATTGGAATGGAATAGATAACGAGTGAAATAGAAATAACTAGATAATGGCAACGATATCGAATGTAAAGGGGAAAGAGTATAATTTTAACACTAGACAAGGGAAGCAAAATAGAACATGGAACGAGTTGAATTGAAACTCTAAACAAGGGAAAGGGACAAGGGAATAAAATGAAATGGGGAACGAGTGGAATTTAAACACTTAGTACAGGGAACCAATTCCAAATAAAATTGCTTTGCAGTGATAAATAATATATCATTTTCACTTCTTAGATATTTATCACACCATGTTTTCATTTTGAGCGATTCCCATTTTCGTTATAGAAAAAAAGTTGCTGTTATGATGACTATCTGTCTTTTTGTTCGTTTGTGCTTCTGAAAGAGAAACAGGAGCCAATTTATTTGTTTGCTTTAGTTTTTATTTTTTTTTTGTAGTCTTGCAAATATGGATTTTTCGAATTCGATTTGAGGGTTTTTTGTTTTAATAACAAAAATCTAATTATTGCTTTTATAAGTTCTCTTATTCTTTTGAAAATTAAAAATTTCGTAATAAATAAAAAAAATATATATTAGAAAAAACCAAAAATATTAAGAAATAATCTAATTAAAAAAAGTCGCTAACAATGTTTATAAAATAGTGCAACACTCACATTTTTTCTTGAACTTTTATTTGGTGACATATAGTTTTCGCAAATGTTAAACCAAGAATCGGATTCTTTGCGAAGTAGTGAATATTTTCATCACTTCACAGTTTCACACATTTGGAATCGGTGACCAGGAATAGAAATGGAATGACGTGAGTTTAAATTTCAGCAGTATTTATCGATTTGAATATATTTTATTCTGAATAAGCATTCTTTTTTGCAATTTTTACGTTTTTGAAAAATCTTATTGGTCAATTAATTGGTAATTATTTTTAAACCCTCCTCCATATATAGTAAATGTATATATCAGTTTGTCATTCCATTTGTAACATGTCGAAATATACACTCGTCATAAAAAGTCTGTAATGGCAACTGAAAATTTTGCTGTTATTACGGGAAATTCTGCTAATTTGAGCCCAGCAGTATTTTTTGCTAGACTTAGCAACACATGAAATTAGTAGAAAAATTAGTAGCCGCTACTAAATTTTAGTATACTTTTTGTAAAGTGGAATTTAAAATCTGTTTGCTAAAATCAGCAAAAAAATTACTAAATATTATTAATAGTAGTACAAAATTTTAAATTTTGTTTATTGAGCATCAAAAATTTTTATTATATTTTTTTAAAAATATTTTATACAAAATGAAAAAAAAAATCAAAGGCTTAAAAATCTTAAAAATTGTTAAAACATAAACAAATTTATCATTTTGTTTTAATTTGGTAATTTCTGTTTTGAAAAATATTTAATCAATTTCTCTTTTACTTTTAAGGTTAAATTTTAATTGGTTTTAGGGCTGATTTTCACTTCCGATCCCTTTTTTAAACCTATGTAACATTTTTGGGAAATGTAAGTTTGTATGTTTTAATTATTAGAAATAACATTTCCTTCAATATCCACTTTTTTAAAATTTGTAATTTTTTTTTGCTAATTTTAGCAAATCGGTTTTAAAATATTTGTAAAATGATTTCTGAAATTAGCAACAAAATTTTGTAAATATTCTGTAAAAATTCTGTATTTTGTTAAATGTTAATAGCAAAATGATTTGCTAAATAATATTTTTTTACTAAAAATCAGTACAAAAATGGTAAAGTGGGATTGAAAACCGTTAACAAATTTTTCTACTAACTTTTTTTTCTGAGTGTAGTTCTAAAACGCCATAAAGTGTATATATTATTGATCCTTACGCGCTTTTGAGACAATTAAGCGATCTCCGTCTGTCTGTTGAAATGGCGATCATGGCGCGAAGACGCAAGCGGCAGTGCCTAGATTAATACACATCCTCCTGAGCAAAATCGGTCTAACGGCTAAAAAGTGATGAGTGAAAATGTGTCTAAATTTTCTACACAAATTGGTATATTTTGGTACAATTTCATAGTAGCGACTGGAAAGTCTTTTGATTTCCACCAGTTGCTTTGAATTGAATAATATTTTATATTCACCTCAGAAATTTTTTTTTTCACCACGAACATTTTTTTTCACCTCAAAATCATTGTTGGAGGGTATTCAAAGATTAGGCGCAGCAGAATTGAAACCTTTTTTATTTGTTTTTAAATAGTGCAGTGGTAGTGGAATTTAAAACGATTGCCATTTATCACAGCAATCGAATCCCTTAATCCATTACCATTAATTTGAAAAATCGTAATGAAAATAATTTATTTTCAATTGATATGCGCCAGCTTCTACTAAAACTTTTGGAACGTATTTCAATATCCTAACTCCGAATCAGATGTTCAAAAATTTCCATCAAATAGTCTTTCCGAGTCGATGGTCTTTCTCTTTTTTTAAACCTGACTTAGTTTAAAATACGTTAGGTCTCAAAATTGTGGAAAGATGCTTTAAAATATTTCATATTTTGTTTTTTTTTTGTAGATTTGAATTCTACCTAAAGTTACCTTTACGAATTATTATTTATAATCATGTTGTGTAATCATGAAGTGCGTTTGTAGAACCTCACTATGATTTCGAAATTTTAAATTTTTTGGATTTGTTTTTAAAGCTTTAAAATTTGCTTAAAAGTTTGGACTCATTACAACAATACTCAAACAAAACACTTAGATAAATAATACTAGAGACCAAAATGGCAAATCCATTTGGATAATAGGTCAACGATTTGAACTAATTTTATTTTTAAATAAAGAAAGCGACACATTTTGGAATATTGAATAAATTTCCGATTTGTACCTAGAAAGCCAAAATACTTTTATAAAGGTGTATTATAGGTCTGTGCAAAAATCTTGTATCATCCAATAGATAATTTATAAACAAAAGTTATTTTTTGCACTCCAGTAAAAAATCTACTATTATTTTGCACAGCCTTGAAATAAAACTTATTATAAAAAATATAAATTAACTTATTAAATTTATTTCGGTCTTATCAAATTATTACATTTGAGTTCGTGTGGAACTCCTCGACAATAAAATTGAAAATCGATAATGCAAGGGATACCTTAATATTCGTATATAATAAATAGTTGCTGTGTCAATTCATAAAATGATAAAAAAGATAAGTACTCGTGTTCTGCACAATTCGTCGAATACAACTTACGTACAAACAACTGCTGGCAAATTTATAAGCAAATCTGTACTCATCGTTATATTTGCACCTCGATTAACGGAATTTTCATAAAAAGAAATTTGGTATTAAAACATATGTTACACATTCTTTAAAAAGCAAAGCAAGTTTCACAATAGATACAAACCAAGAGATTGAAAATAATTATAATAATTAATGATCTTCTAAACTACTGATTCAATCGTGAGAGCTCGTCGCTCTCTGCTATTTGCAGATATCACAGCGTATAATATTTCAGAATTTTAAAGACCAATAAACTTTTAAAAAATCATACTAGGCCGTTAAATGAGCTTCGTATATTATAATTTGGGTTTATATAATTTGTAGGTGGGTTTTGGTAAAACAACAAGATACTCTTACTTACAGATTTGCCTGCAATCAAAGTAATGTTATGCGGTTATATTTAATAAAATAATTTCCCCAGAGTTTGGGTTTTTTGTTGGTTGCGTTGTTTTTCTAACTTAAATTCACAAGGCTTTTCCACCAAACAGAGAGGCTTTCAATTCATAACTTAAAAATAGTATACAATTTTAATAAAATACAGTAGCAAAGAAAATGTACATACTTTTGATAGTATGATATAAAAAATTTTGTTTTCTTTGCAAAAGTTTACAATTTTGAAAGAGATGTTAGATTGAAAAGATATATAGTATGTAGTTACATTACACTTAGAGAAAAGGCTTAATCACATTTACAAAAATGTTCATAAACATGATGAAATACTTTATAGGGTACTTATTTTACAAAAAAACAAAAAAATATGACTTATTCCTTTGAAATTATGAAGAAGTAATAATTCATTTGCTGCCATAAAATATTTGATTAAAAATAAATTCAGTTGTCAGCAAGTATCCATTTCTTGAGTGTACTGCCATGTATTGTATTATCGATTTTTATATTAATTTTACTTACGTATCTATCGAAAAATAAAAAATATGTGGTAACATATCATAATCTCCGCGGATATTATCCCTATTTTCGATTTGGGGAAGAAAAATATAGACATAATTTTACTCTTTATCACCAGTTAAAAATGGACATATTTTCCATGGCCGCTTTTCAAAAAGACATGAGTTTTCTAAAGTTTTTTTGCGTATTCGGCTTGAGAAAGAGCTTAGATATTTTTTATTTTGTAGTATTTTCGAAGCCGGTTTTGCAGATCAACGTTTTTCTGCTTAGCCATCTTATGGAGTCTTTTACTTTGTGGGGTGTCCAAAGCAGTCTTCGTTGAGTAAACATTTTACCAGTGGCCGGCCTTTATAATATTTTATTCTGTGCGATGTACAAAGCCGGCTTTGTTGAGTAAACATTCTATGAGTAGCCGGCTTATGGGCAGGTTTAGAGAGCTTCAACTATTTGCTATGTCAAAAATCGGTTACGCTGAGGAAAGGTTTTATCTCCTCTCTGAAATGACCAAATTCATCTTCACTGTGGCAAGCTTTTTCTTCGGATCGCAAATGGGCTAATGACCGAAAAATTTTTGATCGTAATCTCCAGATCAAATCGGTCTTAACCAACATGGAGACTGTATCCATTTTGTTAACGGTCATATAGCCTACTATCTCTTTGCTGATTACCATCGCTTAGCTTGGTGGAAGGCGAAGGTACCCGCCGTTAAAAGGTCAAGAAGAGAAAAATTTAGTTAATGAATTTTTTCCGAAATTCTTTGGTTAACAAAATTTCTAGAAAAACCACCAAAAGCCAATTTTATAGCTACCACTTTGTGCGATTTTGTACTCGAATTTTATTTTTTATATTTTTTTACTTAAAAAAATTTAAGTAAAAATTCGGACTGGTTCAAAAAAATTCGGACGGGTTCGAAGAATCTATAAGCCGCCTAACGGGTTAACCGTCTAGGTCGAATAATTTTTTTTATTTACTACAACTAGTTATAATAACTAACAAGCAATTTAGTACAGTATATATTATTAAAAACAAAAGAATTTATATTTTAAGTATATTAAATATATGAAGTTGTTAAACGACATTAGAATTTACAATTAGATCGGATGGCTTATTTCTTCTTCTTCTTATTCCACACCAATGGCATCAGCAAGGGATGATGCTTCCGGATTAACATTGTCTCTCAATCGGTTGTTGTGTTTGTTTGTTATATTGGCAATTTCTTGCATTACAGTATTCATGCCAAGATCACGATGAAGATCTGCATTTCGGATATACCATAGTGCGTTGACAATACTTCTAATACTTTATTTTGAAAACGTTGTATTATGTTTATATTTTTCTTGTACATCCCAAAATTGTGCACCATATGTCCATATTGGTTTTAACATTTGATTATTTAACATTAGTTTATTTTCAATTGCAAGATTTGATTTTTTTCCTATCAACCAGTTTAGCTTTTTCCACTTCAATTGCAGCTCTATGCTATGGCCTCTTCATTCGACGAAAAATGCTTTCCACGAAGGAATTGTTTGAGATTTCTGAAGAGATAGTAGTCACTGGGAGCCAAATCTGGTGAATATGGTGGATGTTCAAGCAATTCGTACTTTAATTCTTTGAATTTAGCCATCGTCAAAACACTTTTGGGAGCAGGTGCATTGTCTTGATGAAAAATGATTTTTTTCTTCTTTAAACCAGGTCTTCTCTCACGAATTTTTTCATCCAGCTGATCTAAAAGGCTGCAATAATATTCAGAGTTGATTGTTTTACCTTTCTGAAGATAATAAATCAACAAAATTCCTTTTGCATCCCAAAAAACTGATGCCATAACTTTCTTTGCTGATCGTTGTGACTTCACCTGCTTTGGAGCTGAACAACCAGCTTCAGTCCACTGTAAACGTTCTTGTTTCAATTTAGGATCATGGTGGTAGATCCAAGTCTCATCCATAGTTATAAAACGACGCAAGAAGTCGGTTTTATTCGGCTTAAAACGCTCCAAATTACGCTGAGAAATTTGTTTTCGATCCAGTTTTTGTTGAATTGGTAATGTGTGCGGCACTAACTTTCTTTTTTCATACGTAATTCTTAATGTAAAATATGGAGTACTCTTTCGTCAGAGATGCCTATCGCATTAGCAATTTCACGCTTAGTCAAACTTGGATCTTCACTAACCATATTATATACCTGCTCAATGATTTCTGCTGTGGTTGCAGTTTTTGGTCGTCCTTCGCGTGGATCGTCTTCAAGGCTGGTACGACCACGTTTAAATTCACCAGCCCAAAATTCAACGGTGCGTTTTGAAGGTGAGGACTCCTTATACACTTCTAACAGTTGTTCATAAATTTCCTTTGCTTTTAAACCCTTCAAAACAAAGAATCTAATGACTGCACGATATTCAATTTTTTCCATATCAAAAAAAATCAATGACACTTCAATTTCAAATGGCTTGTAAACAAAGAAAGAATTGACAGAATGACTTGCAACTTTGCATGTGTTTTCAGGAAAGTAATACCACCTTGAGAAAAAAAAGTTTGGAGCTAGAAGTGCCATCTTATGGTGAGCGGAGAAACTTTTCAACCAATCTATACTCCCCTGAGGAACTTCTGCTTTTATTTCTTTTATTTTTGAATATTCATCTTCATATTTTATGCGGAGTAATCTGTTTTCCAGATATAATTTTAATAACTTGCAATAAGCCTTGGGCAGTTGTGTTGTGAGTTTTGCTCGAAAACCTGTATGACAGACTTTGTCGAAAGCCTGTGAAACATCTAATAGCACTGCGGAACAAACCTTTTTTTCCTCTAGAGCATTTTCGATTACATTAGTAATACGATGAACTTGAGCCCAATTTCCATTTGTCATGTGGATTGGAGAGTTTTTTATAGTTGGTCAAATAATTGAAAACACTGGTAATTATCTAAGTCATTATTGTGTTTTATTTAATTTTGCTGTCAAAAATTTTAATAAAAACTTCACTTGGTAAGATAAATTGAAGTTGTACAATAATCAATTATTTTAAAGTTCATTTTTTTTTTGTATGCCAATTTTTAACTTCAGTGTAAAGCAATAACTTATAATAACATTTGTAACAAAACAATTTTGTTGTCTTATAAAAAAAAGTTTTTACTCAGGTAAACTTTCGTTATATGAATGTAGTTTATCTCTGAAATGGGTTGAGTTTAGCTTTTGAAAATCACGGTAAACATGTTTAGGCCCATGAAAACAAAAACGTCTGTCTTATTCACATCAGCAATCTTGAACATCAACTGTTTTAAGAAAAATAAAAACTGTAAAGGAATAACAAAACTCTTATGCTCATTTCCGTTTATTTATGAAATCGTCAGGGATGATTTCAAACTAAACGTTTAGACAAAATCTTTAAACTTAAATGGAGTTTTGGCAATGTAATTAAATAGTTAAAATTTAAGTGTGGACTGTAGAAAAATATCTTTAAATGGTTTTTAGTTTCTTAAACCAACACAAATTTTCATATTCAACAGTATTGCAAAAACATTTTCAAAAATTATATAGGGAAAAGAAATCAAATTTTCAAGTTGAATTTTCTTCATGTTGCTTTATATATTTCGTATCTTTCTGCCATAGACCACAAACTGGTTGGAAAACTGCGTTAGGAAACGACTAAATAAAAATGTATAAAAGAGTTTAAATGATTTTTACTTATACATTCGTACATACACATTTGTGTACGGTTATTTCCTTAGTTACCGTCAACAACATCCATAAGCATTATCCTGAGTATATTGCATTTGAAGTAGTTTTTTTTTCTTTTTGCCGTTTGGTTGCTACATAGAGAGAGAGGAAAAAAAACACTTTTGCAAATAGTTTGTAGAAAAAACTTAAGTAATAATATTCATTGGGTTTTTTAGATTTTCTTTTATGGAAAAATAAATTTATGCATGATGATATTTGTAGTTGTATGTATAATCGTATAGTTAGTTACGGCGGCGGCACAGTTTGGTAAAATTTTATTTATTCTTGATGTTGTAACCATGTTGCCATGTAATTTCCCGTAATTTAAAGTTTGAATATTCAAAGAAAATAAGGAAATAATTTTGATTAATTTTTCTTTAAGTGGTTGGAGAAAAAAAAAATAAGAAGAAACAAAGATACCTTTATTTATTTGTGATGTAATAATTTAAATTAAATAAAAATTTCTAATGTATTGGATAAGTTTTCGCATAAGAATTTAGTACTTAACAATTGAATAAACTATTCCAGTGGTAAGGTTAATTTTTGCATTGCCCTAAACCCATTGCCTCATTAGCCATTTTGTTTGTGTTGTAGATCCGCTGGAATTTTTTTAAACTAGATTTAAAATTTAATTATTTTTTTGACTAAGCCGAAAACCGGATAACCAGTTTTTAATTTTTTTTAGTAAAAAAAAATAAACTGTTTGTGTTTTTTTCTTTAATTCGATTTTTGGTGTCGGTTAACCGATTTAAAAAAGAAAATAAATATTTTTTTGACATACATTTATAAATTTAATATAATATTCTTTATTGAGCCAAAGATCCTTTATTTATAAAAAATTTAATTTTTCTATACAAGAAAAGAAAGAATGTAATTCTAAAATTCCTTATTTAGATACATTGATAATAAGAAAGGGTGAGAGTTTATTAATAGATTGGTATCAGAAACCAACAGCTTCTGGAAGAGTTATTAATTATTTTTCTAAACACCCAAAAAGAATCATACTTAATACGGCTAAGAATTTGATTGAAAGGATATTAAAGATTAGCGATACAAAATTTCATTAAACTAATATAGAAAAGATTAAAAATATTTTGTTAAATAATAATTACCCAATTCAATTAATCTGTAGATTGATAAGACAATGTAAAGAACAGAATAATTTAGTTACGAGAACGGTTACTGAACCTATAATTTATAAATCTCTAACTTATGTTCCTCTTATATCTGAAAGATTAAAAAAATCAAAAATTTATGATAATAAGAAATATATAGTAGCACATAGAACATATTACACATTAGGTAGATTATTTAGCAAAACGAAAGATAAAATAGATAAATTTGAAATGTCCAATTTAGTTTATAAAATACCTTTAAGTGGAAATGATAATGAGAATTGTAGTAATGTATATGTAGGTACAACAAAGAATAAATTAAAAACAAGAATTGCAGGACACAGATCTGATCAAAAATACAGGAACACTACTTCTACACAGAAAATAGCATTATCATTACATTGCACGAATTTTAATCATTATCCTGATTTTGATAGGACATCAATTTTAAACACGGAAAATAATTACAGACGTAGATATATGTTAGAAATGTTACAAATTATGAAGGTACCATCTACACAACGAATTTATTATAAAACAGACATAGCAAATATTGCACAAAATTACAGACATTTAGTTAATAAAAACTAGGATAAATATTATTATGTTAAATGAAATGTATATAAAATATTTTTGTTCATGTAATATTTTAATTTTTCAAATATTGTTATTTTTGTTTTCTGTGATATTTTTATTTTTTTAATATTGACAAAAAATAATTTTTGATTTACCGCCTTTTTTAAAAAAAAAAAAATTGTTACATATAAGTTTTCATTTTATAATTTTAATTGATTAATTATAAAAAAAAAAGACAATTTCCCCTGAAGAAGTCACCCAATGTGGTGACGAAATATTGGGATAAATAAAGATTTATAATTGAATTTTTTATAAATAAAGGATCTTTGGCTCAATAAAGAATATTATATCAATAGAGAATATCGAAGAAAACTAAAATAATTATTTATAAATTTAACTTTTTATGTACAAAAGTACATTTAGGTTTCCTAATTATGACACAAAGTGAAAGTACCACAAAATATACTCCACAGAGTTATGATACAAATAAGATAACAAATTAGAAGTAATACATTTTTTGAGGCGAAAACATTTTTAGGGCATGGCACACCTTCATCCGATGGTCCAAATTTTCGATGACGCTGAGGCATAATTGAGGTTCTATGCCGTTAATGTGCCGAATTATCTCATCCTTTAGCTCTTGAATTGTTGCTGGTTTATCGACGTACACCTTCTCTTTCGAATAACCAACGGTGTCAAATCACATGACCTTGGCGGCCAATTGACATCGCCACCACGTGAGATAACACGGCCATTGAATTTGTCGCGCAAAATAGCCATTGTTATGTTACCTGTGTGGCAAGTGGCACCTTCTTGTTGAAACCAATTATCGTCCAGGGTCATATCCTCAATTCCTGGTCACAATAAGTTCGTTATCATCTCGCGATAGCAAACACCATTCACGGTAAATGCTTGGCCGACCTCATGACACACTATCGCGAACAACAGCAATGTTTTCCGCAGAACGAACTGGATGAGCATGCACATGTGTTTTCACAGACCTGGTTTGCTGAAATTTGCCCACAATTCTCCCGATTGTGGACACATTTGGTCGATTATGCTGTCCAAAAAAAATCACGAAGTGCACGAAATGCATTTTAATTTGAACGCGCATTTTCATAATAAGTCTGAATAACTTTAACGCGTTGCTCGATTGTGTATCTTTCCATTGTTAAAATTGAGTCTGAAATTGTGAAATGTCAAATGAAATGCAGAAAAAACTTGACGTTTAGGTGTGGTTCACATTCAACATCGGACCACTCTTTTAAATGGTATTCTCTACCAAGCGGCTGGTACCAAAATATCAGAAAATATTTTATTTATCACTCGCTTGTAGGGTACACTTTCTACTTGTGTTATTATTTTAATTTTTTTACGTTTTTTATGGAATAAAGAAAAGCTCAATGAACAAAAAATTTAATTTAATTTTAGGAATTTTGATTCTTAAATTAAATATGAAGAGTATGTAGGGATTCTACATCGCTACTATAAATTTGTACCAAAATATAAAATTTTTTAAAGAAAATTTAGAGATACCCCTCACAATAAAATTAAGCAAAATTGTTTAAGCGGTTAGAACGATTTAGCTCATTTTTAATACCAAACTTTTTTAGAGGATGTACATTAATCTAGGTAAAAATGGGCAACCTCGCTTGCGTCTTCGCGTCGTGATCGCCATTTAAATGTACAGACAGACTTACCTCGCTAGATCGGCTTAAAATTGCATAAGGATCACGAATATATAAATACTTTATCTCTACTTTGTATGATGATGAAAATTTTCATCATAACATTTATTAAACAAAAAAATGCACACAAACAGATGTATTGTAAATTGGTTGTTGATGGCACCATTTTTCATGACTATTTAATAAATTGTAGCAGAGCTGTAATAAAAAGAACAATCATCACTATCAATTAACAGGTTTTAACGTGTCGCTCTGCTGTTTGTTGTGTTTAGAAAAAACGTATAGAATCTTGTGTACTTTAAGGAAGGAAATCTGAATTTTTATGGAATATAAAAGTGATAATAAGTGGAAAAAAGGTTTGTTTTTAGTGTCTAGTGTTTGATATTTTATTTTTATTTATTTAATACTCAGTCACACTTAATTCGAAGTCACACTAAAACGTCAACTTATTTGCCCAACTTAATTTGACATTTCTTTGTTTTAGTGTGTGACAAATTCAACCATAGAGGGGTACACAACTGAACAGCGCGTTAAGATTCCTGAAGACTTTTACGAAAATGGGCGTTTAAATCAAAATTCATTTTGTGCACTTCCTGATTTTTTTGATCAGTATAATCGACCAAATGTGTCCACAATCGGGAGAATTGTGTGTAAATTTCAGTAAACCGGGCCTGTAGGAAATGTGAAAACACCTTTGCATGCTCGCCCAGTTCGTTTTGCGGAAAACATTTCTGTTGTTCGCTATAGTGTGGCAGTAGAGCCGTCAACCTCGACTCGTTGTCGGTGTTCGCTATCGCAAGTTGATAACGGACGTCTTGTGACAAGAAATAAAAAATATTGCCCTGAACGATATGTGCTTCTGAAACAAAAAAATGGCTATTTTGCGTGAGAAATTCGATGGCCGTGTTACCTCACGTCGTGGCGATGTTAATTTGCCGCCACATGTGATTTGTTGGACTTCTTTATTTGGGGATATTTAAAACATAAAGTGTACGTTAATAAGCCAAGAACAACTCGAGAGCTACGGGATGAGATAATTCGGCACATTAACGACATTGAACCTCAATTTTGTCTCAGAGTCATTGAAAATATGGGCCATCGGAAAGGGGTATGCCACGTAAGTCGTGGCTAGCATTTGGCCGGTATTTTGTTTCACACATAATCGTTTGAAAAACTTTTTGTTTTATTTACAATTAACATCGTGCATTATGGTTGGACCACACTTTATTATCTATTTACACCAGAACTTTTTAAACATTTTTCCTTTAATCTAGACTCTAGATTCTACACTCACCAAAAAATGTCTGTAATGGCAACTGAAAATTTTGCTGTTATTACGGGAAATTTTGCTAATTTGAGCCCAGCGGTATTTTTTGCTAATCTTAGCAACACATGTCTGCTGACGTGTAGTACAATGAAATTTGTAGAAAAATTAGCTGCCGCTACTTAATTTTAGTCAACTTTTTGTAAAGTGGAATTTAAAATCTGTTTGCTAAAATCAGCAAAAAAATGTACTAAATATTAGTAATATTAGTACAAAATTAAAATTTTTTTTATCGAACATCAAAATTTTTTTTATTTTATTTATTTTTTTTTCAAAAAATATTTTAGACAATATTAAAAAAAAACAAAGACTTCAAAATTGTAAAAAATAAACGAATTTATCATTTTGTTTTAATTTCTTTTTGAAAAATATTAAGTCATTGTTTTTTTATTTTTAATGACCTTAAATTTTAATTGTTTTTAGGGCTGATTTTAGAACAAAAAAAAAAACTTTTTATTGCTATTTTAAGAAGATGTCCTATTTTGTGTAAGTTTTAATTAGAAATAACATTTCCTTCAATATCCACTTTTTAAAATTAGTAATTTTCTTTGCAAATTTTAGCAAATCAGTTTTCAAAAATTTGTAAAATGATTTTTGAAGTTAGCAACAAAAATTTGTAAATATTCTGTAAAAATTCTGTAATTTGTAAAATGTAAATAGCAAACAGATTTGCTAAATAATAATTTTTTTACTAAAAATCAGTACAAAAATAGTAAAGTGGGATTGAAAACCGTTTACAAATTTTTCTACTAACTTTTTTTTCTGAGTGTAGATCATGAGTTACATCCAAATTACTTATTTCGGAAAAAAAGAAAATATCATGACATACTACAAAAGGAATGGCAAACTGCTATATATCCTTACCATATATAGTGTAGGGTATAAAATACAACTGATTTCCAAAAATTAAATTACGTCTGATAAAAATTGTTAGATTTTTCTCGCTAGAGGCAAACTAAAATCGCTAGATTTGAGGAGAACATTGCCAAAACTTTTTCAACTCATGAGATATTGAGGACTCTTCATACTGAGCCCCAAAATACAAGTTTTTAATTCAAAATTTTCCAAAATCGAAAACAGAATTAAAACTAAAATAAAAACGTCTTTTAGGGTTTAGTATACACGTAGTTTACAATAGTTATGACTCAAGTGTGATAAAAATACGACGTTACAATGTATGCATATAATTTATATGTATTCGCCATATTGGTATTTTCTAAAAAAATATTTAAAAATCTTTCAAGAATTTTTACAGATGTTAAAAATTGTTTGTATGAACAACAAAATGTATAAAAAAATTAAACGAAATAACTGTTTAATGGGATCCAAAAACCAAAAAACCAAAAAAAAAAAAAAAAAAAAAATCCAAAGAAATGGTTATCCAAGAACCGGAACTGGTTAAAAAAAAAATCGATTTGCTGAATAAACTGAAATCCAGTTTTTTGAATACTCTCTAAAAACTCCTTTCATGGAATTTTTTATTTTTGAAGATCTAAATATAATAAAACCTATCTATAAAAAATATTTTTGCAATTAAAAAAGATTTTTTCACGAAGAGCTCCATCAAAGATTTTGATTTTTTGCATATTGCCTTTCATTTGGTACTTTTTTGTATTTTTCATATTGCATACAGCTCTTTCCTTTGTTACATCAACCAATATTAGCAATTTAAAATATGCTTTTCCTAAGAATGGCTAGATCATATAGATTCACCATACTCGAATTATGTTTGCCTGCTAGTTACCGTGTGTGTATGCTTACTTGTGTTGTTTTTTTGCGTACATTTTTTATTGGTTGTCTACAACATTGGTACTTGTTGTGAATATTTATAAAGTGAGATTATATTCAAGTTTGTTCATCATGAATATTAATTTATATGTCTGGGTTTTTTTTTTTTTAATTTAACTAGTTGATTGTTTTTTAATTCATGATTCATTAAGAGTAAAATCCTGCAAAAAGTTACCTTTTTACTCCAATTCCTTAGTTAACGAGTTAATTGTCTACAAATTTTTTTTCTTTACTTTTTGAGGCAGGAGTAGATTATTTAAAAATCACCTTTTTTTAATTTGTATTATACGAGCACCGTGCGTCACAAGTTTGCACTCATAAAGAAATCAAACATATGTCAATTTGATTGGGAAAGCCCAAAAATAAAATAAACAGTTTTTAAAGATCATTTGGTTCAGATACGAACATCGCAATTTTGTATGGGCTGCGAGTGTACCCGAACTAAACAAATATTGTTCTCTTAATTGGGAGCAAAGACATTAATTTATTAAAGAAGGAAAATTTGTTGAAACTATTTCCCAATAGATGGCGCATCTGAAAATAAATTATCCCTATTAGGCATAATTTGCTACAATATGCAACAGGGTATTATTGATTTTCTATTTCGTTCGTAACATAAAATAATATTTGCCAAAACCTATACAAAAATATATGTTTTATGTGTATATTATATTTTAATTTTCTTAATCAATAGTCATTTAGATGTTTTAGAACACAGTATTGTAATTTATCGTATGTGTATTTATTTTTTTTGAAAGAAAGAATTAACATAATTTTGCAGTTTGCAATGCCTCAATACTTGAAAATTATACGAATTTACCGAAAAAATACTATTTTGATCTATGAAAATGTGTTTTTAACATAAAAATGTGAAAGAAATGCTTTTATCACGTCGAACATTTCAAAAATTGACTTTAGTATTATTAAATAAGTCTTATAGTGACAGCTTAATGTATTAGAATTTGAAATATGTATTAAATGTCATATTTGTGGTTTCTAAGATAATTGAAAGCCAAATCCAAGGCCATGCCGACCTAAGCATGGCGCAGGGTATTGTTTTTTATTTACTTGAGCGCCATCTACTTATAAGTATAGACACTAAAGCAATTATGCATATTGCTCTAACTTTACATATACATTTATTTGATTGGGAGTATGATCATGGAGTTCAAATGGCCGAGTCAGAAATGAGTTGAGCCTACGCTTTCCGAGAGTGCCACGTATTTGAAAATTATCCTTGACAAAAGATTACTATGGAATCTGAACACCCAGGCCAGAGTAACAAAGATTGCCGTTGGCATTTACTGCTGTAAAAAAGCCAAAGGAGTATACACTGCCGTATCTGCAATACAGTTATCAGACCGAAACTAATATATGGGGTACCCATTTCACATCTGTACTACATCTTTGATTGTAAATAAATGCAGGGAATCACTTAACGCGACATTAGGAATTGATACACCTATATGTGCCAAGACACGGGGAGTAAAGGCAGCAGTGTTACTAATGAACCAGCTGGGTGTTGTTTTGCAGTGGCGATACCACTCACGGTGAGTAAACGATAGGTTGACCAGTAGTACCTTTAGCTTGCCAGTACTATGTGGACTGATTATAAAACTTATTCGATCACGAAGAAGATTTGGTTTACCTATGATCATTGAACTAATTTTGTCTATATCTTCCTATCTCTCTCTCTTTTGGTATACATACAATAGAACTTGATTTAAATGATTTCTGCAGAAGCGGTCAAGATGAGGAAGAGAAGACTTCGCTCCACCTGTTGAGCCCGGCTCAGCATTTGCAAGTACCTCATTCTTTAGTTATTCGGTTTGAAATAATCTGTTGGACATTTCCAATTTGGATATCGGCAGTTCTACAGGAAATCCGACTGCTTTGCTTTGCACCCTAGTGTAGCCGCTTAACAGCATGTCTATTTTTTTCTATCACAACTGAAGCACAAATAACCTAAGTTAACTGGCCAAATGACATGTTCGAATTTTTGAAAATTGGAAAATGTTTTTATTCAGGCTCCGCTCTTCATATATTTCATTGCCACTCTAATGTTTCGTTATGGTAGTTTCCAACGGTCTGGTAAGGCTGTCAGCTTTTTAATATCTGCCATCTGAAGTGTCATTTATTTAGTACAAAGTTTGCCATTTACGAATATGGATCGTTTAACAACCGAAGAATGCGTAAAAATAGGTAAAACATTACGGGATGATTATGGTCGTCATAATAAACATACTGTGTAAGGAATTGGCAAGGTTATAAAGAAATTTGAAGAGACTGGAAGCGTTACAGATGTGGTCAGGCCTGTGCATCATCGCAATGTCCGCACTGCCGAAAAAATCGCTTCCGCAACCAGAAAACTGATTCATGCTGATAACCGAATTTGTAGCCAATCGTATGGTTCGGTTGTAGTAACCGAATTTTTCACAACCTAAAAATTCAAATACCACAACTGAACCATTCGATTGTCTACAAATTCGGTTGTCAGCATGAATCTGTTTTTTCTGTGTGTTAGTGAAAGTGAATTCGAATCTGTCGATTCCACGGCGTTCTCAGCAATTGGCCCAATTAATTTCGTCTGCAATTGAAGATTATAAACTGGACGATATGTGCTTTCGACAAGACGGTAAAACGAGCCACACAACATGACTGATTTTGCCTCTATTGCATGGGAGGTTTTTACTTGTTGGCGACGTCAATTGGCCACCAAGAACATGCGATTTAAAGCCGCTAGGGGTTTTTTGGTAGGTCAATGTTAAAGACCGTATCTACGCAGATAATGCCCTAACGTTGGAGCATTTAAAAACCAACCTTCGTCAAGTTATCGCCGAGATACCGCCCGAAATGTGCAAAGAATGTTCGCAAATTACCTCAAAAGGATCGACTGTTGCAACCAGTCTATAGACGGTCATGAATAATGGAATAAACTTTCTTCGAAATCATAGCTTTATGTGTGTTTTATTTCACATTTTAAAACCGAAAAAAAAATAACCCAGTATATTACAAACACTTTTATCTTTGTAAAGGCTTTCTGAATATTAGCTAACGATATATAGACGATAACGTGTAAATAATGAATTTTGTGGACAACAAAAAGTCATACAAAAATTCATTGACGCTGGGGTCATATTAATGAAAATTCAAATGAAGGAATTCAATGCTGGTCTACAATATTTCAAAAAAATAGACATGCAAAACAAAATATGTATTCCATTATAAAAAGTAAAGGGTTGCTGAAAGGATAATGAGTGAATGGCTAGCTTATCTGAACATTTTTGATGTTTATACCACCTGCATGTGTCATCATAAATTTATTCATACAAATCTGTTGAGAAGCATTTATTTGTTTTACAAGGTAATTTGGGGTAAAGTGGAAAACTGTTCTTGTTAAGAAAAAATGTATGATGTTATTTATTTTGCCTGTATTGAGGAAACTATACCATACACTAGTTCGAAGTCTATTTTGCTGTATTAACAGAAAATAATTAATTAAATTTTTGGCACAATTTGCGAAATAGCTCGATTTCCCTCACTACGCCGTACTCCCCTATAATTTTAAACTTGTACTTGAGAATTCGAATATGTAGATATATTAGGGTGATATTTAGATGTATGCACCAAAAGATTGCCTAAAATGTCACAGTATGTTATGACCTCCCGCTTTTAACTCAATAGTTGGAAAATAAAAGCTACCATTTTTATATTTGAAATATGAATGAATGAATGAATGAATTTTTGAAATTTGTGTGTTGAATTGTTTTTTAGGTTTATCTAAATATTTTCAAAATATCCCATGTTATGAATTTTTGGACATTTTTGTGTTCTTATGTAGTAAACTTATTTTGTTTTTGTCCATTTTGTTTATTACCATAGATGAATTTATGAATTGAATATAACATTTGTTGTTTTATGTTATGAAACCCTTGTTCAATGCATGCATGACTGAAAAAACAACTTTTGTATGGATATGTAAATATAACCGTCTGACCTTTTTTTTTTGTACTAAGGAGACTAAAATTTATTTATTTTTCATAATTCGTTACTTTTTTTTAAGGGTGAATATTATTTGCAATTGTAATTATTATTTACCCATTTTCCTTTATGAAAAAAGAAAAACAAAAAAGCTCTTCCTAACTATCCATAGGATTTCCGTTTTTGTTTTCTAGCAGGTGGATGGTAGAGTTGTAAAATTTCGTAAACCTTCTGGAATGAGCAGTTAAGCCACTAAGGATGCTAATTTTATTTAGTTGCACATTCGAGATTATGGACCTAACCCTCATTTTAAGAAGCTGTTTGTTAGTTTTACTGCCTTTTGTATATAACTACTTCATATGCACACAACGAACATACGTGTAACTTTATGAGAAAAAAGAAACACAAATATAATTACATTGTATAAATTTATGCGCTGTTTACTTTTATTAGCTTTTATACAATTCACTTTGTTTTCAGTTTTGAGGGTGGCATGCCATTAACTTTATGCGAACGGTCCGGTCGAGCCCTATTTTGCTTTTGATTGATGTAAATTGGTTGCGTTTTTTGTTTACATCAACAGCAGTTTGTTTGAAAGAATATTTTGTCTTTGATGAGGTTTATTGAACTAACATACTGTTAAGGTGGTCAAAGTACATTAGCATTGGTGTGGTTTGGTGGCCTTTTAAAAAAAGACTATTATTTTTTATTAACCTTTAACTAATGCTGTGAAGTTGCTACTTTTTTTTTATGTTGTAATAAAAATGGGAAAATTTATGCAGACATTAGATTGACATTAGATTTTAAAGCAATTTTATATCTGTGCAGCTTCATTTTTTCTTAACAACCGGCATTTTGGAAATTCCAGATCCCTTCAAAATAATTAGTATTTTCAATTACTTTCCAAGACTACATATGTGGTACAATTATAATTTAAACACCCTTGTAAAATGTTTATAAAAATTATAAAATTGTGTCGTGTTAGACATTTTTAGAACAATATATACATATACACTCACAATATATTTTCCCTTACCGACTGTAGTTTATTTAAAAAGTAATATGTAAAGTTTGTTTTTAAATGAAGAATCAATTTAAGTTCATAGAAATATATTTTTTTAACTATTTTAATCAGTCATTCAAAAAATAAACTCTAAAAATTTACAGACATTTAGCAGAAGTTGATATTTTCCGTTAAATGTAAAATTTTATGTTTTCTCTTTCTAAAAATAGAAATTCATATAATTCATTTTTGTTTTTTTTTCCAAAATAGTTTGTGTATATACAAAATTATTTCACTAAAAATTACAACAAATTACCCTGTAGGAAGCTTGGGATCAAGTGTCTACAAGTCACCACTTTTGTCGACTATTTTGGGTGACATGTCAATAAAGCGTCTATACTTTTTACATTCCTTTTTTGCAGCTGCAAAGCTGTGATTGTTCTTGATTTTTTTATTGTTTTATTTTATTCAAGGTTTTGATAAAAATATAAAGAAATATGAATTTAAAAGGTAAATTATACATATTTGAACAAAATATATAATAAACAAAAGAAATAACAAAAAACTTTTGAAAAAAAAACAATCAACTTTGTATAAAAATAAAAATAACGAGAAAGAGGCAACAATTTTTAGTGAAATTTGCAAGTCTAGAGATTTTGTGGAGCGTGACGAAGATTTTACGGAGCCTGTGAATGATTTTGTCTGCACAAATTTAATTTTAATTTAATGAAATTTATAAAAAGAATTTTATATATAAAATATCTAATTTAATAAAGAAATGCATCTGTTTTAACTTGTTCCCTTCCTAGTGTGGAAGTCTAGTAAAAAGTTCCAAGAATGTAGACTAGAATTACTAAAATGTTTTAGTGAATCTCTAGTTCCAATGTCTATACCTAGTCAATAGTGTAGATTCGCAATGACAAGCACATTTTAAATGTCTACAGCAGAAAGCGTTGGCTGAGGCATAATTAGTCAGTAGTGACCAAGTCATTATTGAATCAGTATAGTTTCACTATCGATTACTTTTACTACTTTTGTCGATTATTAAAGAATTATGGAAAATAAACAACAAAATGGGCAAAATATAATGAAAAATCATTAGTCCTCTTTTTGATTGTATTTTCGATTAATTTAATATCTATTTTAGATTATTTTAAATAAAATAAAATTGTAAGTGTATAGAAGTGAACGGAACAGATGATTTTAAGTTAAAGTATATGTCACCATTGTAAGACTTTTGGTATTGAAAATTATCAATTGTTGTTTGGGAAGATAATATTTTTTCAATATTGATTTGAAAAGCCAATGTTTTGGATGATGCGACATTGTTTCGGAAAATTTAATATATTTTCTGTGTATAATAATTTAACTATTCTGACGAAGAATTTTAAATATCGATACAATTTTGGTGTGCTGTTCTGAAATGAAGCATATTCCAATGAGAGCGTTCTGCATCAATGAAAACAATTGATAGTCGTACGGGACAAAGGCGGGTGAGGCAAAAATTCGCAAGCACTATTTTCTAAACAGTTTTTACTGGTCATGATGTAATATTACGGGTTCATGTCTGGTGACATATTCCGGGCATTTTTCGGCAAATTCTCCCTTCAAACGAATCAATTTTTTTCGATACAGGTCCCCTTTCATTATCTGGCCTGATTTCAGCAACTCATAATAGATAGGATCCTTCTGGTTCCAAAAGGCACAGAACATTACCTTGGCCTGCTCTGCTGTTTTTATTGACTTATCTCAGGCATGTGATAAAGTCTGGCATGAAGGACTAATATATAAGATTAAACTTATGTTACCCCAAATACCCATAAGCTGTTAGAAAGCTATGTATATTACAAACAGAAAATTTTCCCTCTCGGAAAAGAGTTTTATCAGCTCCCCCAGGATATACAAGCGGGAGTCCCACAAGGTAGTATTTTTGGTTCACTGTTGTATATTTTATACACCTCGGACATGCCATTGAATGAAAACACTCACACATCAATATTCGCCGATGATACAGCAATACTTAGCGTTCATAATAATCCGCTAATAGCATCTAGATTGCTTCAAAACCACATAACAGTTTTGGAGGACTGGCTAGATAGATGGAGAATTAAGGTTAACGAGCAGAAATGTATTCATATGACTTTACTTTGAGAAGAGAAACTTGTCCGCCGATCCGGATTTATGGTCGGAACATACCCCAAGATACATGTGTAAAGTATCTTGGTATCCATATTAACCGTCGTCTCACATGAAAATGTCATATAGAAGCGTAACTTACCCAAATAAAGTTAAAGGCTATTAAACTCTCTTGGTTAATCGGTAGAAACTCTAAACTTGCCTTGGATTGTAAACTATTACTATACTACTCTATTTGAAAACCCATATGGTGCTATGGAATTCAGCTTTCCTGAAATGATTCGATGCAAAAATTACTTCTTTTTATAGCGTTAAAACAAATATCGTGTTTCTTGCTTTTAGATGAATCCTGCTACTTACAAATATTTTGAAATCTCTGCATGGGTAATTTTGCTAGTTCTTCTTGAGTTTGACAACAATCTTCATTAAGATTTGGGTAATTTTGCTAGTTCTTCTTGAGTTTGACAACAATCTTCATTAAGATTCGGTGGGCTATCGATGTGCTTCAGCTGCTATTTGTATCAAATTGAAGGAAAGAAGAAATAAAGCAAAACTTCCTGCAAATGATGACAAAAAATTCGACGTTTTCGAAGCAAAAAAAAAAAAAAAAACATTGTTGTTTACACTATTTTGTTTTAAGACTGAAATTTACCCTCCAGAATGCCATAAGTTATTAAAGTTATTCAAAGATACGACATCTGTTGTGAATCCCGCTTTTTTACACCCAATATATATAAAGGGTGTCCCAAAATTTCAGAGTACTTAGCCGCAAAATATTTTTTTACGAACAGTGTCTTCGTATAAAAGTTCTTTCTGGTCTTCGGGATAGTAAGAGTAAAGGGAAGTGCTAGTTTCTCTCTACCACCTCTTATAAGGGCTGACCAATCATTCACTGAAACGGTTGATAAAGCCAACTTTGTGTCTGACTTATTCAGCACTGATGCTGAAATAGTACTCTTCGATATTATAGCGCCATTGGACACCTTCTTTGTTACATCCTACTGTACGGATATATTTCTATCGTGTTGGATGGTTGGCAATGTTTAGCCAATCCCGAAAAACGGTGCGGCTAGTAATCCTGACAATTACCGCCTAATATTTTCCGCGCTCCAGAATGTTATGGGGAGCCATCTTGTAAATCGTTCTGAGGGAGACCTGATGGCATATAAGCAAACATTTTGTCAATTTTGCTGAAACTTAAAAAAAAAAATCCAGGGGTCCAAAGGTGATGAACAGCGAAGACAAATTTGCTTGTTTTGCTGTTTTTTTTCTTTTTCTTGCTTTTTTTTACTTATATTTGTTTGTTTTTTTGCTTTAAAAGTAAAACTTCAATTATTTGCCAAGTTGGCTCCATAAAGCCTCAGTGGCGCTGAGGCAGAATATTTTATAAAATAATTTGATGAAATAAAGTTACAAATAATAGTAATGGATGCGACTAAAGGTTCTCATTTTTACCCAATGTCAACTGGTTCAAATTTAAATTAAATTTTATTAATTTTTAGTATATTCTTTAAACAAATTTTTATAATTTTTTGTTGCGAAATTATTCTTTTCTTTGCAAACTTTATTAAATTACTTTTCATTAAATTTGATGAAAATAACACAACAAAAGCAAATCTCTAACAAATGACCCTTATCAAATCAACAAATCACAGTCGACAATTTGTTGTTGTTTGTATTTGTCTGTTGTATGCCAAACTCATATTGGTAATTAAATAACGTCCGGTTTGTTTTTTTTTTATATCCGTACGCATTCACACATGCATACATTCTCAACCATAATATATGAATAATGTTCTTTCCATATCTTCCTTATGAATGGTTTTAACAGAACACACATAGAAAAAGTAAAAAGGACCGGTATTTGCAAATCAGTCAAAAATTTGATTTATGCACATTATTCATTTGCATAAAAACAAGATGGTATAAATGATTTCATCCCTTAATCAATCAATGAGAATGAGGGTCCAGTTAGTATGCGGCGTATTGTATTGAATTGTATAGCAGCTTAATGTATTATTATTACGTAGATGAACAACAGAATGTTGTTGGGGAATACAATTAATATGATAAATAAAAAACATTGAATTCCAAAGGGTACTTTTATCCTTTCAATACCAATTTATTAATTTTTGACAGATTTTTTGTGTTTAGTTTTAAATAAACACCAAGTTGTCTGTCATTAGATTTTTGTCCATTTTTTTTTATAACGATAAAGTTATTTGTTATTATATTTTTTTTACAAATAAGAGGTAGGCCGAATAATTTTTTAAGGGATTTTTAAATCCAAGAAAGTAATATTATGCTGTTAAAAAAGGTAAGAGATATTTCCATACATTATCCACTACTTTTTGTCAGTGTTACTCTTAAATTTAAGTTATAAATATTTAAATAAATTATCGTTTATAAAGACATGTCATTAATTAAACAAAATATCAATTAAGTCTGTTGATTGTACTTAAATTACTATGAAACTCTCATTTTATATGAAAAAGAAAAAAAAAAATACAACAAAAAAAGTCTCACAAAAAACAAACAGTTAGGTTGTTCACAAGAGAGGTGCTAAATGTTGTCTTGTGCTATTGGATACAGATTTGTTAAAAATAAATTTTAATATTTTTGTGTGTGCTAACGAAAAGAAAAGCCAACAAAAAATCATCTTTATAGTGAAATAAAAATTTTAACAAATCTGTTTTTTTTGTTTAATAAGACAATACAATACTTTGTTTACCTTGTGAACTCCTTTGGTATGTACTTACGATTACGAGAGTGTTTTAAGTTTTTATTTCCTACTCTTCCCTTCACATTATTTTTTTAGAGCACAAATATTTTCAATTTTCCTGCCAGTAGTTAATTGATTTTTTTAATGACTTCACATGTTGCACAAATGACTGTCGTTCGGTGTTGACACCAGCGACATCGTCGTAAGCATCAGCATCACCATTACCATGACTGTCGCCTCAATCCTTAACCATGCCGACATTATTGTGGGCTTTAAACGTATATTACAATGAATGACACAATATGTAACAACTATATTTACCGAGACTGAAACTTGACTCATTTATTGCACAGCCGATACTTGTATATGCCATACATGGGATTGTGTGACATCTACATTAATTTGAAAAAATTAAATATGAACATGCTTGGTTCAATATTTGACCATATATTACCATATATCTTCAGCTTATTTTTAAGGAATTTTTAAAATTCCAATAAATACACTTAAAAACCGGTATACTTACTTTTCATTTAAATCAAATGGATTTTGTTATTTATTTTTATATGTTGTTTAAACAACTGACACATCAGTAAAAAACAAATGATTAATTAAATAAAAATAATTGATTTATTCATTTATTTAAAATTGTTCTGTTTTTTTTAATCTATACATTTGGTGTGAATGTGTATATTTATGTGTAAAGTTTTTGTAATTTAAACTGAAATAATCTTGTATATAAATAAACAGTTTAAATAAAAATGAAAATGGAATTTTTTTAAATATTTTTTTTTTAATTTGTAATTATTGTAACGGAAACAAATAAACCACAAATTTCTATTTTGTGGGTATTTTTTTTTTAATTTTCAAGAATATGAAAAAAAATGAAACTGAAAAAAACCGGTGTATGACAGTAAATTATTTTAAACAAATGTATACAAAAGTTTAAACAAATATTTCTTTGAAAAAGAAATGTATGTTGATTAATTTTAAAATGGGACGGAAAACTTTTTATTAAACTACAAACAGTAAACTACATAATATTCTGAGTGTAGTTGATTGAATAAAGAAAATTCGAGGCGGAAATCGATAGAAAATTTGAATGCTGAATACAGGGGCAAAAATCACAGAAGAAATTTCATATTAAAGATATCTTTTTACACCAAATAATAATATAATCGAAATGTATTTTTTATGATCTTTCTCAAAACGTATAACGAATGGAAATCGTATGAAAAATATCCAAGTTATTACAAGTGTCCCAGGCCAACAATACGTAGCTTAGCAAATTAAAGAACAAATTGTAGTTTTTTTACAATTATTTAATGCTACATTATTTGTATAATTTTTAGATCCATAAATATGGAAATATGAAGTTTTATTTCTCTAAGATAGCTTAAATAAATTTTTGAGTATGACTTAAAATCAAACAAATTTTTTAAAGCATTTACAAAACTCTAATTTCAAATATTTTTTAAATTTTGTTCACCAAAATTAATGAATTTAAGTTTCACAGAATATGTTTTCATTAAGTTCATCATAAGAAATAAAAATACCAAAAAATTTTCGAGGAAAATGGTTTTTTTTTGGCAAAGTTCATTCATTCACTTTTATTAAGTTCCTATTAATACTTTACAGAGTTTTATGAAAGCAACTACAATAGCTATATTATAAAAATTCGAACCACGCGAAAGGTTAAAAAACAAGGTCAATTTTTTATTTTTTTGAAATTTGAAAATTTTATGAAATTGAAAACAAAATATCGTGGGCTATTTAAAATTTTGATGAAAGTTGCCTAAACTAATTTCTTTAAATGGAAGAAAAAATATAAATTGACTCATTTATACACGCGGGTGCAAAAATGATTCAGTACTTTTTAACATTAAAAACGTGGTTTCATTCAAATATCTGCATAATAACAGTGAAAAGTTTTATTTAAAAATAGAAAAAATTCCAGATTTACTCAGTTATGTACTTGGAATGAAAATGACACAACATTTTTTAAACGCTAGAATACACACACGTATAAAAAACATGGTTGCAACATGATTACTGCTACTATATTATGCTTACTGCATTCGGGTATGGTTGTCAGAATCAAGTTATTGGTTTATAGATAGGTTTCAACCATCAATATGGTCGAAATCAGCATTATTATACTAAATATTTTATTATTTGATGATTGCCACTTTCTTTTTCATGTTATAACATTTTTGGATGTAACCGTACTGTGTTAAAAAAATTCTGACTGTAAAAAAAATGTGATAATTAAGGAACTATAAAATCAATCAATAAATAATTATAAATCAAATAAAACATGATCATTTTCCCCCAGGGGGTTTTGTTTTCGAAAAGGCCGTATACATATAACATTATTATTTACATTAATTAATTCATTGCCGAAAAAATTCATTCCCATGTAAAAATCGAAATATATATGAACATACATGATCATACATGGACTTGTATATGATCATACATGGGCATACATGGTCATATACGTCCATACATGATCTCATATATGACCATATATCTTCGGATCCGAAATATATGGTGATATATGTGCATATATTATCATACATGCTCATATATTATTCATGTATGCTCGTATATGATCATATACGTCCATATACCCTCAAATTTCAGATCCGAAGATATATGATCATATATGAGATCATGTATGGTCAGATATTGAACAATGTATGGACGTATATGACCATGTATGCCCATGTATGATCATATACAGGCGCATGTATGATCATGTATGCTCATATATATTTCGATTTTTACATGGGTTGTCAAAAAGATTCTATATAAAAATTTAAAATTATTTTCAATGAAATCAATAGTATTTTTGTTTTTTAAAGTATGTTTAATTAATTTTTTGTGAAATAAAGACTTTCTTGTGGAAAAATTGCTCAGGATATTATTAAAATAATTTCTTATAAGAAAAAGTCTGTAGAATCCAAGAGTTGTTTTGTTCGAAAAGGTTTCTTATATATTATTTATTTTATTTATTTATATTAATCATATAATTACAAATCATATCCTAATACCCTAACCGAGCACTAGCAACAAAGGCTATCGGCTTATTGTAGCAATAAGCTAGCATTCTACCAACTAGCCTACCGGTGCGCTTATATAAAATATACATTTTTAAAATTTTTTCTGATAGAAACATTTTTACATTATCAGATTCTGCAAACGGTTTCTAAGATAAAAATTTATATATTCTTAAAAAAATATTTGATTCGAAAAAAATCTTAGATTGTGAGGACTTTTCATAAAAACACTTAGATTCTAAGAAATTTTTCTACCAGAAATATTCTCAGATTTTAAGGACTTTTGGTAAAAGAAAAGTTTTGAGACTCTGAGGATTACCTAACAAAAATCTTCAAAATTTAAATAGAATCTAATAATATTTCTATTCCATAGAATCTGTTTTTTTTTTCTGAAGTGTTTTTCTTTAAAAAGTTCATAGAATCAAAGATGTCTTGAAAAACTCATTAATATCAAGATATTAATTTTGTCTTTACATTTCTTAAAGAAGTATTCTTAAATTTAAGGAACTTTTTCATAGTTTCGAATCATAATATAACTTTAGGGACCATAATATGATAAAATAATTTTTATTTTATTATACAATGTAACTATATTATAAAAATGTATGACGCTCCTAGAATATGATTGCCCGAACCATGTTGTTACTCTGCGTTATATGTTACTCTGTAGTTATATGAAATGCAACACTGCTCCCATCAAGTACCACCTGTTAGTAGATTACTGTTATTCCGTCATTAACTTTGCGTTTAACAGCTGTTGGTTTATACAACCTTTTTTTTTTAAATTAAAAAAAAGTGAATTTCGAGTGCTCATTAAATATAATTTTTTGCTAAAAAAAAAACATTCAATCAATTCAAAGCTTGATAAGTACTACGGGGACTCTGCACCATCGATTTCAATGGTAAGAAAGTGGTTTACTGACTTTTGAGGTCAATACACCCGAAAATGTCAAACAAATCCACGATAGATGTTGGCCGATCAAAGAGTAAAAGTACATGAGATTGTTGATGCGATTGGCATTTCATAATGCAGTGTGGTTTCGATTTTAAATGATCTGTTGGATTAAAGAAAGCTGTCTGCAAGATGGTTGCCGCGTTTGTTCTCAATTGACCGTAATGCATGGGTGCACACGTGTGTAGTCTTAATGTCAAAATTCCATGAATTGGGCTATGAATTGGTACCTCATCCGCCATATTCTCCGGTATTAGCCCCTAATGACTATTTCCTATTTCCAAATCTAAAGAAATGTCTCGGTGGAAAGAGATTTAGCTCCAACGATGAAATTTTTGATCAAATAATTGCCTATTTTATGGACCTCCTATTTTTTGGCAGGGATACAAAAATTGGAGAAACGTTGGACTAAGCGTATTGAGCTAAAAGGAAATTGAAAAATATTTTTTTTTTTTTGCAAAAAACTATGTTTCATTCAAAAAGTCACGGACTTATTGAGCCGCCCTCGTATATATAAATTTCACCATTAGTTCAAAGATTATCTGCCAGAAATGCTCTTCATCATTGCGATGTTGTAATGTAGTTAATACATCCCATATTTGGTATACACAATACCAACTCATACCACTCTTATATGTATGTTTGTTTGTATGTACCCACTATATAAGTAAGTAGTATTGCACAATGTGGCGTTAAATTGTTGTTTAAGTTTTAATGACAGATCGGTTTTCATTATGTGGTACCATGGTGTTTGTGTCGCGGCAAAAACCATTTGTCAATATAATGGGCGTTACGCGTATAAATATATTGATGGCTTTGATATAGCAAAACAAAAAAAAATAACAAAGTTTTATTGAAAAACAAGATGAAAAAAATAAAGTAAAAAACTTTGATAAAAACACCATTCAACACACATATTCAAAGAAATTGTAGAAACCGATGGAATGAAAAAGCTTAAATCTCTGTAAACATAGACCATTGAACAAATTAATTGACTACCGTCTGCAAAAATAAAGTATGATAAATCTATTTTTTTTATTACACAACTCCTTCTTAGGCTCTGGATAATGACTGTGAAATTTTTTTGAATTTTAAAAACATAACATAGATACACATATATTTTTGTTTAAGTAGAGACGTGGTTATATTAACGATTTACTGTTGGGTATTCTTTATATTACCACACTTAAGCATAACACACTAAACATAGGTACACATATAGTATTGCCCTATCATCTATTGTTGCAATTTTTTAAAATTTAATTTTAACAACTATATTTTTAAATGGAACCTGAACAAATTTTTTTATTAACTTCTTTATTTACTGTTGCAACATCAGCTTTATAATTTATTACTTATTGCTGACAATTTGTGTTATATTTAAAAATCCAATAGATATATCATATTATGTAATGTTATTAATATATCTCACATTTTATAAAAATCGTACTGCCTTAAACCAACAATGATTTACGGATTAAAACAATATCAACAACAGGTGTCACACCTCTATTTACTATACAACGTTACAATGTCCCATGGTATGTATAACAACAAACATAAACATACAAAAACAATTTAATTTAAAAGTAAAAAAAAAGTAATACACCAGGATAAGAGGCGTCATTTGACTATTATGATCAATAACTAACCAACAAGTTGACGTTGATATGTAATAGCGCTTAAGGTGACCGACCCACTGTAGTTTAAATCTAGGTTTAGTTTTTTAATAAAAAGTACCTTTTTATTAAAAAACTATCTTTTTATTAACAGAGTACCTTTTTATTAAAAAAGTAAATTTTTATTTAAAACAGTACGTTTTTATTTAAAACAGTGCGTTTTTGTTAAAAAAAGTGCCTTTTATTACAAAAGTACCATATACAAAAATTTACCTGTCATTAAAAAAGTACCTTTTATTAAAATAATACCATTTATTAAAAAGTATCTTTTATTAAAAACGTACATTTTATTAAAAAGTACCTTTTTATTAAACAGGTATCTTTTATAAAAAAGTACCCTTTATTAAAATTGTACTTTTTATTAAAATATTACCTTTTATGAAAAAATAACGAATTATTAAAATTGTACTTTTTATTAAAAGAGTACCTTTTTTAAAAAGTATCATTTTTAAAAAGTACATTTTTTTAAAGAATACCTTTTATTAAAAAAGTACCTTTTATGAAAAAAGTACCTTTTATTAAAAAAGTACCTTTTTTAAAAAGAATACCTTTTGTTAAAAAAGTACCTTTTATCAAAAAAGTACCTTTTATTAAAAAAGTAACTTTTATTAAAAAGTACCTTTTATTAAAAAAGTACTTTTTATTAAAAAAGTACCTTTTATTAAAAAAGTAGCTTTTATTAAAAAAGTACCTTTTATTAAAAAAGTACCTTTTATTAAAAAAGTACCTTTTATTAAAAAAGTACCTTTTAGTAAAAAGAACCCTTTAATAAAAGAGTACCTTTTATTAAAAAAGTACCTTTTATTAAAAAAGTACCTTTTATTAAAAAAAGTATCTTATTGAATTAAGTACCTTATTGAAAGATTATCTTTTATTAAAGAAAAAGTACCTTTTTTAAAAGAGTACGTTTTGCTAAAAGTGCATTTTATTAAAAAATACCTCCTATTAAATAAAGTAATCTTTGTTAAAATAGTACCTCTTATTAAAAAAGTACCTTTTATTAAAAAAGGATATTTTATTAAATAAAGTTCCTCTTATTAAAAAAGTACTTTATTAAAAGATTATCTTTTGTTAAAGAAAAAGTAACTTTTATTAAAAAAGTACGTCTTATTAAAAAAGTAGCTTTTATTAAAAGAGTACCCTTTGTTAAAATAGGACTTTTTATTAAAAAACTACCTTTTATTAAAATTGTACATATTGTTTAAAAACTACCTTCTTTTTAACCTTTTATTAAAGAAGTACATTTCATTAAATAAAGTCCTTTTTGAAAGAAGCAGGATTCATTTAAAAATAAATCATTAAATAAGTATCTAGAAATATTTTTTTTTAGTTTTGGCAAAGTTGGTTACATTTGTCTTTTAACCATTTTTGCTTAAGTACTTAATATTGCAAAAATAATAAAGACGTGGGTGATAGTTTATTTTATACACATTTTGTTCAATAGAATTTGAACTTTAGCTTGTAATTCCAATACACAATTCCACCCTTACCAAAACTTTTATCTCCGCACTCATTTTATATGGTGACACATATCAAAACTTACACTTATACCCAGAAAAATTCTTAACGATTAATTCCTAAATACATAAATTCTACAAGTGGGAAACCAGTTCTTCTTCATAACTATACAAGAAGTTAAAACAAATATCATCGCTGATAGAACCGTCAGTACAAAGAGTTATGTTGAAAAAAAAAAAACAGTTGTTCTACATACGATTCTTTGCTAACACATAATTTTGCTGGGTATAAACAATAGTTCGCAATACATATACATATGAGAGTTTTTTGACCGCGTTATTGACACCCATCAATGGCATAAAACTAATTTGTTCAGTCTTTGCAATGAAATTGAGTGCAAAACCGTTTGTTGTTTTAATTTCTTTCTAATATCAATATGTATGAAGTTGGAGGTAAATGACTAGGTAGTAGATAAATGGTGGTAGCTAACTTTAGTAATAGTTTATACTGTTTCAGATGTTATTGTTATTTTGTTTTTTGCAAATATTTTTGTTGTAGTTTCAGCTGTTACCACAGCAGTTTAATATTGTCCTCTTTGTATAGTTAATGTCATTTCGTAATTTTGTGTCTCAGCTTTTTTTTTATATATGTATTTTCGTCTATTTTAACTTTCTCGTCTGTGTGAGTTGTAATATGTTTTTAGTGCATTATCGTTGTGACCATGTTTTTTATTTGAAGACTATGGTCATAAAATATTTAAAATTTTTTTGTTGAATAAAAGCTACAATTTAAAATGGCGATTTTCCTTTGATAACCTTTCGTTGAAGTTTTTTTTAATTTAATAGTACGAATTTTTGAATACAATTTATTTTAATAAATTTGATAATAGCAAATTATAAAATTCGGTATACTTTTGGATCAAAGTATACATACAAATGTCTATATATTCCTAATAGGGTGACAATATTATTATTATATTATTATTGTTCAAATAATTTAAATACAATAAACAAGCTAGTATTACCGAAATCAACGAAATAGCGTTATCATTAAATACTGTTACCGAAATTATTTAAAATGGCGTTTATTTTGCTGATAGACGCATTTTTTCAGTTATCAAGTATTGATATTATACACTCAGAATATTATATAGTTAACTGTTTGTAGTTTAATAAAAAAGTTTTCCGTTCCATTTAAAAATAAAGGAATATACATTTATTTTTCAAAGAAATATCTATATTAACTTTTTTATACATTTATTCGAAATAGTTTACTATCATTAACCATTTTTTCAGTTTCATTTATTTTTTTCATTTGTTTGAAATTTAATAAAAATTTACCCACAAAACGGTAACTTGTGGTTTATTTGTGTTCGTAACAGTAATTACAAATTTAAATTTTGTTTGCTGTCTGTTTCAAAAAAAATATTCAAAAAATTTCAATTTGTTTTTTTATTTAAATTGGTTGTATATATACAAAATTTTTCAATACAAATTACAAGAACTTCATAAACACACATACATACACAAATACATTCACACAAAAAGTGTTTATAGCTTCATATGCATACATACATTTTGTATCGTACGAGTATATTTAAAAAAACAAAAAATACAAAAACGGAAACAATTTCAAATAAATGAAAAAAACATTTATTTTTTAAGGATCGGTAGGTAAAATTTTGACATTTATTTTAACTGATTATATCATTTGTTTCTTACGGATGTGTCAGTTGATTAATCAACATTTAAAAATAAATAACAAATGGCATTTAATTTAAATGAAAATTAAGTAGACCGGTTTTTAAATGAAATATCATTTCTTTTAAATGATATTTTTAGTTATTTTAACTTACAAAGTTTTTTAAGTGTATAAATATATTTAGTACTGATGTCTAATAACGGAAAGGCAAAGGTTATTGTAGGGATATTCAATTCACTAAAAGTGTTAAAAAGTAATTTTGTACATCGCTTTTCCTCTTGAGTTTATTCTGCTTGAACCATTAGTTGTTGTTGGCTGGTGGTTCAGAATGAGGCTGACCATGACCTGGTCTATCTAGTCGAAAGTGTGACACTCCTGTAATTATGATATCAAACCTAAACAATTATAAGGTCAATTGGCCGAAATCTTTAATGTCACAAAATTTAGCCCTACAATCCTCGAATATTGATAAAAAATTATAGGTGCTGTCACCCTAATATATATGTACACTTTAACACTTAAATATATACACAAACAAAATGGTCAATTGTTTACATCTGTTGTGAGTAGGAGTGTATGTTGATATTGGTGGCTAAGCATGTGTGTGTGTGTATGTGCTTACTTGTTTATATCTGTGTTTGTATACTCAACGTTGGCGTTAATTGCTTACATCACTTTTTGCTATTACGTAGTCCTAGTTGTAATGGTATTGGGATGTTCTTCCTTTTGTCATTGTTGTGCTGGGTGTTATTGTCGTTTATGGTGTGAAATGACAACAAAACGTTTTAATTAATTTCTTTGAGTTGATTAAAGATGTTAAAGTTAAGCATGCCGTTCGTATTCAATAAACCAATACAAAGATACAGACATTTAAACATATTTTTTCAATGTTAACGTATACCGTTTTTCTGTATTTGTAATCAAATTGTTATGTACACCCAGAAAACAGTCTCAGCTGCAATGGTGGATCTAGCTCTTGCTTTTGGGATGGGATGATTTTTAGTTTTTACACTAACAAGATTTTAATTTTTGTTTTTAAGTTACCTTAAACCTCTATTTCTTTTAATTTCAACTTTTTGGTTCGAAATCAATAAAAAAATACCAACCGGGAATAAATGCCAATAACAAGTGCAGAAAGAAAGTCTAACAATCCAAACAATAATTTTCAAATAAAAATCCCAATTTTTTGGTGAGCTCTCGTAAACCCCTACATATGTGCAATTTTTTTTTTTAGCCTATTGGGTTATGCATTTACCCATCAAAGTGTTTTACGTTATCTCTAGTGGATTCGAAGTTACAAAAACTCCTATCCGAAACCTATAGTAGAAATTCTCCGACAAAGGCACCTACTATACATAACTGGTTTTGATTTAAAATAATACATTTTCATATGATTCATACTAAAATTTTAGGAGTTTTCTTAACAGTTTTTTAGTAATCTTGTGATACTCAATTGCAAAATAAGTATCCGAATTTAAAAAAAAAAATTGTTTCATTTTTAATTTGTTAAAGGGAATTTATTTTGAAATTTTGTTAAGACTTTTAGGAATTTGTTTAAATTAGATCACAGAAGTAAAATCCCAAAAAAATTCGTATTATGGGCTTGGTACAACCGGGTAAAAATCCAATTAGATGAAGACCAACTTCAATAAACCGAAAAAAATATATGCTACTTTGACTGTTATTAGCACCTGTAGGTGGAAAAGAGTTTTGTGTGTGCCAAACATTTTTTTGGGACTTTTAAATTCTATTTTGAAATAAAACTTCTTATGTTTCTTTACATTAATTAAAATATATTGATAAATTTGTATACTCCAGACTACTCTCTACAACACACTGCCCACTAGACTGTACCAGAAAAAAGTTTGTCGTAACATCTTCCAATATAAATCATTTTTGAAAGACATTTTCGAAAATTTCTTTTTACAGTCGAATCGTAAAATGTGACAGTACATATGTTTTTCTCTAAGGGCCATTGACTTCAAGTATAGCATTCTTGTATTAACCCACTATATTTTAGTTTTACAATCCTAAAGCACCACCCTAATATCAGAAAACCCGCAAAAAATTATTAAACTTTTGCAAAGTCTTTTGTACTTCCAGCAGAACTATTGAATTTTTTTAAATTTTCTTCATACCTTTAGTCTTTAGAGAAAAATATTGGTCTCTTCGAGACAAAAGCATCAATTATTAAAACTTTAAGATCCAGCTTAAAGTGCCAGAGATATAACGAAACTTAAAAAGGCGATGAATACGCTCGGCAACCAAAAATCTTTTAGAAATTGTCTGGGAAAAATACTTTGTTTTCGAACTTGCACGGAGACTTTTTTTTGCCTGTTAGGTGGTATAACTTAAGTTTAGCTTTTCAAAATTTTATTAAGGATTTTTTTAACTTCAATTAGGAATTCTTAAATACAACTGATTATTTCTAAATTATAATTGGGCTTTTCTGAATTTCAAGTGGAAATTTGTAGCAATATATGTGTATGTGGGGACAGGTTGTTAGTGCAATATATGCGTATAGTGGGGACAGGTTGTTAGTGCAAGTGATAAAATATTACATCTATGAGTATAGTTATCTCTTTTACACTTATGTAGGTCTTATGTAATTTAATAATCTTTGTTTTAAATCACGATTTAGATGTTTAATATTATTTGTAACGGATTTTTATTTACTGTAAATTATTCTAGAATATTCTGAAATATATTTGTCTCATTTATTTCAATATGTTTATTGCATTATTAGAATGTATGCACTATATGCACTAGATATAAGAATGTATGCACTTTTTATAAGATGATTTTAGTTGTTAAGCAAAAATACAGTCATTAATAAAATAACTACGAAGCAAACAAGACGTCAAAGCCTATAAACTTTCAGAAGTGGGATCGAAAGAAAAGCATTTTTTTTTCTCTAAATTCGTGTAGAACCAAAATGGATGGAAATAATTTAATCGCAGCTGAAAATGAAAGTGTTGGGGAAGACATGGAAAATGATTGTATTGAAGTGGAAAACGATAGCCAGCAAAATGACCGTACTGTGCAGAAGAGTGAAAGATGTCTTCAAACAAATGATCGTAGTCGAGAAAATGATAGAGTTCCTGAAAAAATGATTGACAGAAATTTGGTTAATGTGCTGAATAAAGAGTTGGAATTGGTAAAGCGCGAAAAGGAGTTACTGCGTAAGGAAAATGAATTGATGAAAATGATTATGGATGTGGAAAAAAGAAACGAAATTGCCGAAAAGATTGAAGTTCTGACAGACAACACTCCTAAGAAAGTTGAAGATTTGTCGCAAATGAGTGTGTCATTTAACATTTTAAAAGACATGATTCCAGACTATGAAGGTGAAATATTTCCTGAAATGTGGATAAACCAATTCAAAAATATAAACAGTGTTTACCATGTTAATGAGAATACTATGAAAACTCTCCTAATGTGTAAGCTAAAGGGAAAAGCGCAGATTTGGCTACATTCTAAACCAAATTTTGTGAATGAAAGTACTGAACAAATTTTGAGTGATATGGAGGAAATTTTTTGTAAAAAAGAAAACAAATTAATAATGCGCCGAAACTTCGAAGCACGCAGATGGAAATATGGTGAAAGTTTTTCAGATTATTACAATGAAAAACTAATGTTATCTTCTAAATTGGGTCTGGAAGAGGACGAACAAATCGATTACATAATCGAGGGTATTCCCGATACCCAATTAAAATTACAAGCAACCTTTCGATGCTTCACCAATAAGACGCAGCTACTGCATGCTTTTTCTAAAATTCAACTGGGATGGAATAAGCAGTACCAACGTAAAAAAGAAGAGCAGTCAGGCGATGGAGAGAAAAAAATATTCAGATGTTTCAACTGCAACTCAATTGGGCACTTTGCAGCAGATTGTCAGAAGCCAAAGCGACAAATGGGTGCCTGTTATGGGTGCGGTAATATGGATCACCGTGTTGCAAACTGTCCAGGAAGAAAGCCAGCGGTACAACTTGTGAACGATAGTGAATATGTAAGGTATTTTAAGTTTTCTTTAAGTTTAAGTTTTAATTATGAATTTTCTTTAGAATGCCTAATGGATTCGGGTAGTGTAGTCAGTTTTGTGAGGAGATCGAGCATTCTTGAGTTTATTGAATTGAAAAATCTTTTATGTTCTGATAGAAATTTTTTTGGAATAAATTTTTCAAAATTGAACGTTTATGGAAAATTTAGGTGTTTTGTGAATATTGGATATAAGGTTATAGATTTGGATTTGTTGGTTGTCTCTGATGACACAACAACATATGGGTGTGTGTTAGGTAGGGATTTTTTGTTTAAGGCAGGCTTTAAGTTGAGGGCTTGTGGTGCGGGAGGTGGTTTGGATTGCGATGAGGGTTTTGGTGCTGCAATTTTATCTATTGAAATAGGTGATTCCAATGATTTTGATTTTGTTGTTGGTAGTTCTATTGGGTATGATGAGTTGTGTAAATTGCGTCACTTATATGATGAGAATTATAAGCGCCCGGAACGTCCGTCCAAGCCTAGGGTATATAGTGAAATCAGATTGAGATTAAGCGACGATAAATGCTTTAATTGTAGACCTAGAAGATTGTCTTATTCGGAGAAGATGGAATTACAGATTTTGTTGGATGAGTATTTGAAAAAGGGGTATATAAGGCCGAGTGAGTCGGAGTATGCTTCACCTATTGTCTTAGTTAGGAAGAAGACAGGGGATTTGAGAATGTGCGTAGACTACAGGACTCTGAACAAACTAACTGTTAAGGATAATTATCCAATTCCTCTTATAGATGATTTGTTGGACAGGCTTTCAGGTCGGAAATATTTTACGAAATTAGATTTGAAGAATGGCTTTTTCCATGTGTTTGTTCACCCTGAGTCTATTAAATATACCTCATTTGTGACGCCTATGGGGCAGTTTGAATTTTTAAGAATGCCATTTGGTTTAAAAAATGCGCCTTCAGTTTTTCAGAGATTTGTAAGTAAAATCTTCGCAGATTTGGTCAGGGATGACAAAGTTATTATATATTTGGATGATATTATGATCGCTACAGTTAGCAAGGAGGAACATTTTGAAATTTTAAGGGAAGTTTTTGTTCGATTAGTTGAGAATAATTTGGAGCTAAGAAAAGACAAATGCGAATTTTTTCAGACTTCGGTAAAGTATTTGGGTTATACAATCGATGGAAATGGTATAAGGGCTGATGATAATGGGTTAAAAGCAATTAGGGATTTTCCTGTGCCGGAGAATCAGCATTCTGTTCAAAGTTTTTTGGGCCTATGTTCTTATTTTCGAAGATTTGTTAAGGACTTTTCGATATTGGCGAAACCGTTGTATGACTTGACAAGGAAAAATGAAAAATTTTTTTTTGGTGAGGCTGAACTAAGATCTTTTGAAATTTTAAAGGATAAGCTGATGGAATCACCTGTACTGGCACTGTATGATCCTAGGGATGAGACAGAACTTCATTGTGATGCTAGTTCTATAGGCTTCGGTGCAGTTTTACTGCAGAGGAAAAGTGATGGGAAATTCCACCCCGTTTTCTATTTTTCGAAGAGAACCACGGAAACTGAATCGAGGTATCACAGCTTCGAACTTGAGACGTTGGCAATAGTTTACGCTTTGAAAAGATTTCGAATATATTTACAGGGAAGAAAATTTAAAATTATAACGGATTGTAATTCCTTAACCATGACACTAAATAAAAGCGAACTGAATCCACGAATAGCCAGATGGGCCTTGGAACTTCAAAATTTTGAATATGAACTAGAACATCGGGCGGGCGATAAAATGCAACATGTTGACGCACTAAGCAGATGTACCAATATATTAGTGATAGAATCGAATACATTTGAGGAAAATTTAATAATTTGCCAGAATAGAGACCCAAAATTAAGGGATTTAAGGGAAGAACTTCAAAGATCGGAACATGGATTGTATGAGATGCGCAATGGGGTAATATACAGAAAGGCCAATGAGGGAAATTTATTGTTTTATGTACCAGAGGATATGGAAAGTCACGTTTTGTATAAATATCACGATGAAATGGGACATGTAGGGGCTGATAAGATGGCTGAACTCATTTTGAGAAGTTATTGGTTTCCCAAGATGAGGGCGAAAATTGCTAGGCATATAGACAACTGTGTAAAATGTATTGCATATTCTTCAAAACATGGTAAAGAAGAGGGATTTCTACATAGTATTCCGAAGCCGGAGACTCCGTTTGATACCGTGCATATTGATCACTATGGGCCAATAGATAATGGTAGGGCTTTAAAACATATATTGGTAGTCGTTGATGCCTGTACTAAATTCGTTAGACTCTACCCTGCAAAGACCACGAGCACAAAGGAGCTTATATTGGCGTTGAGGGACTATTTTAGATCGTACAGTCGTCCTAGATGTATTATAAGTGATCGAGGGGCATGTTTTACTTCTAAGGATTTTACTGATTTTCTGATTGAGAATGATGTTAAACACATTTTGGTTGCTACTGGTTCGCCTCAGGCGAATGGGCAGGTGGAGAGAGTTAATAGATCTATTGGACCAATGTTAGCTAAGTTGGTAGATCCGGAAAGGGGTATTTACTGGGATAGGGTAGTTGAGCAGGTTGAATATACGATTAATAACACCTGGCATAGGTCTATTGGGAAACATCCCAGTGAGTTGTTGTTCGGCGTAGGACAGAGAGGAAAGGTTGTGGACTCTTTAGGGGAGTGTCTTCTGGAATTGAATAGTGACCAAAGGGAAGATATTAAAGCAATTAGATCGCTTGCGGCAGAAAGACAGAGAAAATTACAGGATTATAATAAGAAATATGTTGATGAGCGGAGGAAAGCTCCGAGGTTATATCAGGATGGGGACTACGTAATGGTGAAGAACTTCGATTCAACGGCAGGTGTATCACGTAAATTGATACCAAAATATAAGGGTCCGTATAGAATATCAAAAGTTTTGAGGAACGATCGTTATCTACTCGGGGATGTAGATGGGTTCCAACAGTCGCGTACGCCTTATAGGGGTGTTTGGTCTGTATCCAATATACGCCCTTGGTTTGGACAGCGTGCAGGGCAGGATTTAGGACATCGTGAGATCGGGTGATCTCATTGTCAGGATGGTCGAGTTGTAGCAATATATGTGTATGTGGGGACAGGTTGTTAGTGCAATATATGCGTATAGTGGGGACAGGTTGTTAGTGCAAGTGATAAAATATTACATCTATGAGTATAGTTATCTCTTTTACACTTATGTAGGTCTTATGTAATTTAATAATCTTTGTTTTAAATCACGATTTAGATGTTTAATATTATTTGTAACGGATTTTTATTTACTGTAAATTATTCTAGAATATTCTGAAATATATTTGTCTCATTTATTTCAATATGTTTATTGCATTATTAGAATGTATGCACTATATGCACTAGATATAAGAATGTATGCACTTTTTATAAGATGATTTTAGTTGTTAAGCAAAAATACAGTCATTAATAAAATAACTACGAAGCAAACAAGACGTCAAAGCCTATAAATTTTAAATAAAAACTTGCATTTACTGAACTTGTGGTGTAATGGTTAGTGTGTTGGGCTGTTACGCAGAAGGTTGCAAGTTCAATCCCCTGCGACGGCAACCACAATTTAGAAAAAATAATTTGTGTGATTTTTCTCTTCCCCATACATATGGCAACGTCCTCCTTCGGTGTTTTAATATCACTTGGCCCCAGCGAAGTAAAATAACCAAACAGGGCTATTAACTAAAAAGCTTCAACAATTTTCGCCAGCACCCTGTCAAATGGCGAGCAAAAACTGTACTAAGATTTTTCATCTCGCGCAATTATAGTGTTGCCATATTTAAAGTCTTTCGCCTTTTACCAACTTTAGTCTCTCCTCTATCCCTTTTCCAAAGAAAGCAACACATTACAAGTAATAATTAGGAAGAATTTCCTGAGTGGTGCTTTTCTTAAAAATAAAAAAATCAATTGGAAATGAAGCAGTAATCACTAAAACACATCTTTCATAATTGTTATCATCAGATGGGTCTTAAACAAACCCCGAAGTTACTTCTGAAAAGCACACAAGTTTTTTCAAGAGCAGAAACAACTATCTGTATTATGTTTGTTTTATTCATTTAAAAAAAGTTCGAAACAAAATAAACTATGTGGTATTTTTTATTAAATTCTGGTACGACTCCAAGATGCCAAAAGGTTTTGGATTTTTGTTCAAGGCGTAATAATATTAATTGGGCTAAGGAAAAATACAAAAATTTTATCAAATAAATATCGCTAATTGACAAAATAAAAGAGTTTTTTGCTGTCCTGAACACTAGCTACGGTTAGAATACCGACGATTTGTATTTAAAAATAAATCCAATAAGAAAACATTTCCGCAAGTTCTCAAACTTAAAGCTTTGACATGTTATATGTGCTGCTGGGGGGATATATAACCCTCACCATTTATAAATAGAGGATATATAACACTTTGATCAATAATTGTGAATTTAAGTATTTTATTGAGGCAACCACTAAATGCGTTTAATATCAATACAATCTATAATTCAATTGGTACCATTTAAGCCCTAATTTACATATTTCATAACGATAAACATATTTGTTGTAAACATTTTTAAATATCGACAATTTTCAATAAATTTGATAGATTGTAAAAATTAATTAGTATATTTACTAAATAAATGGTTGTATCTACTTTACGCAATTACTAAGGTAGTTTCAGTTTTAAAGTTGGTTGGAAATACCAATAGTTTGATAATTATTTTTTTTATTCTCTTTCTCTCTTTGTAATTCCCTGAAAAATATTTTTGCTTTACTGACCGATTATAAGTAATTTCAAATAATAAACAAAAAAAAAATTAAAGGTTTTCCTCGAATTTTAACCAATATTTTCCCCAGGTGTAAATAACTATCGGCGTGGGTATTTTTAACATATTCATGTTGTACATAAACAAGTGGACAATATTACAAAAAATAATGTAAATATAGTGAAGAATAATATTTTTACATTTGGTTTTCATATCTAAAGGAATACAGACAAATTTTATTTTGAAATCTTTAAGACGTTTCAACTAACTTTGATATTGCGATTTAATATGACAAGTCAACAGCATACGTAACACAAATTATGAAAACGATAAAGATAATATGCAAAAATGTAGACGGTTTTTTTGAGATAAATATAAACACTCGTGTGCGAATACATACTGCGTAGTCAGTGTTCATATATGAATATTTAAATGTTATGTTTTATCTTAAGTATGCTCACTGACTTACTTTTGCTCAGGTACTTACAAAAGCGTGGTTACGAGATAAATTTTACAATGAAAGTCAAACCTAGCCGAAAAGTTGTTTTAATTATTTTAAAATAAAATAAAGAATTGAATGTTGTTATACTGAGTATTTAAAGGGCGTATGAGTAATACATATTAAGTTTTAATGTAAGTTAAATAATCATACGTACCGTAGTCCAATATTCATTTACTACTAACTATTCGTCAGTATATAACTCTATTTTGCATTATTTCGGTAATAGTATTAAAAGGTTAACGTAATTTCAGTTATTTCGGTAATGGTATTTTAAGGGTAACGGTATTCAGTGTTGTAGGGACATGCCTTCCATGCATACTTCATTTATTTCGGTATCGAGAATTTAAGTATAAGGGTTTTCTTCTGTTTCGGTTACGGTATTTTAGGCATAACTGTATTCCGGTAACGTTTTTTTTAAGGGTAACTGTAGTCAGTGGAAAGGGTTTCGAATCGATAATGGAGTTTTAATATAAATGCATTGCAACCTCGCTTAACGCAAAAAAAATTTTTGGCAGTTGCGAAAACTGAGGTTGTTCCGATAACAGAGTCTCTATTTTTTTTACCGTTTAAATTAAAAAAAATAAATTTTATCACACATTTAAATCATTTATTTTTAAAATAAATTTTTTGAAAAATAACATAAAAAACACAAATAATAAATGAAAAATACACATTCTCTTGTACAACGGATGTAGAAATTGAATTTGCAAACTTAATGCTAAAAATATCAATTTAAAAAAGTCAGAAATTTTTGACTGTGTTTTATTGCATAAAATATTTTTTTGCACTTCAATTTCAAGAAGGTTTTTGGCGAAACATAATGTCTTTCAAGGCTATTCTATTTTTCTCGTCCCGTTGAAGACAAATGTTAAAAGAATCAATAGCATTCTGACATTTAATTTTAGGAAACGCTGGGGTAATGTCAAGATTTTCGAGCTCGTCAATGCAGCTTAATTTATTTAATTCTTGTTGTTGTTGATTTGTGCACTTTATATTCATCGCAAATCACTTTTGCAGATATGCATCTTTCAAGTTTATTAAGAATGTCATTTTTTTTGTTGTATTGAAAGTTTTATATAAATATAAAACACATTGTAATTTTTTTGGGAGGAAAGTTGCGATAACTGAGGCTTTTTTTTTGAAAAGTTGCGTTAACTGAGTCAACAATGCAAACAATTTACGAGTTGCAATAATCGAGAGTTGCGTTAAGCGAGGTGGCACTGTATATCAATAAATAATCGAAATGGGCTACATTGGTTACATTAATACCCCATTAACTCTCTAATCCTACTTTTTTATAGCAACTAACTGACTAATTACTGCCCAACCTAATTCGCTAAAGCTAGAAACTTGAACTAAGCCTGGCAAGAAATCTGAAATTTAAAATTTTTGTTGCCTGGTGTATTGGATAATTCAATGATAAGGTAATTTTATTAAAATTTTTTCCACTAACATACAATAATAAAAAATAAGTTAAAATTCGGAAAAGTCTTCCCTTTAAAGGCCTTCCCAAACCCCTTTGGATATTTGTGTTCCCTAGTGTTCACTGATTTAAAAAGGCGAAAAATTACCTCTTTACCGTTCCGCTCAAACTGAATTGGCTAGAAAAATAAAATTTATACGAGTGGAATTGAAACACATAAATTATGAATGGAAATCAAATACAACGGAGAACTAGCGAAATTGAAAAACTAGATAAGGGCAACGAAATAGAATGGAACAAGAATCATGTGGAATTGGAACGCTAGAGAAGGGGTATGAAATGACAATGTTTGTTTTTAAATGAAGAATCAATTGAAATTCTTAGAAATATATTTTTTAACTATTTGAATCAGTCATTCAAAAAACAAACTACAGGATGTCCGCCGGGAAGGTATACTACTTTGTTTGTTTATAATTTTTGATTAAATGAAAGATAAAGAATCTTATATTGATACATTTTTTATTTAATGTAGGCAATTATGTTTGGAATACAATATCAACTAAATGTCCGCCGCTGTTAGCCTCACAAATGCGAGCCCTTTTGAGCATATTTTTTATTACATTCTCTCACATTTCACGCGGTATTTCATTAATTTCATCACGAATATTTTGTTCGAGTTGCTCAAGCGTTTCTCGTTTGTTTGCATAAAGCTTGCCTTTCAGAGATCCCCACAAAAAGAAGTCCGAAGCAGTCAAATCAGGCGCGTATTTTTTGTTAAAAATAAAAAAATGGATTTCGAGAAAGCATTAATCATTGGAGTAGTTTTTAAACAAACCCGAATTTTAATGTAGTACATTTAAATATGAAAGGTTATTCTGGAAGATGATGATGAAGAAGAATTTTTGTTAGACATAAGAATGAAATTCTTACATTTTCTTTTGTTGAATAATTTTTTTTTCTGCAATGTCAGTTTGCTGGTGATGAGACAAAGAAAATCGATTTTTTTTTTGTAATTTTTTTAGTGGTGACACTTAAAATAACGAAATATGTAAGGTGAAACAAAATGAGAAAGCATCATCGTTTGTAGATGTAGAAAGATGTAGAAATTTTGGCCAGTATAATTCTTATGGGAAGATGTTAACATTTTTGCGAATTGATGAAAGATGAAAGATGTAGCTCAGTGGAAAAAGGCTATAAAGAGTAAAGCATATTTGTAAAAAATTAGAAACTTAAAATTTTCAAATTTATTTGTTGATAAAATAAGGGAAATGTCATTTTCAATCCAAAAATTTCCAACTTTAATTCGAAATAAACTGCTTGAAGTTACTCTCAAAGTTGCTATCATTGGTTGGTGGTGATTTTAAATTATGGTTCTGTTTCTGTCTCACATTTGCTGTTTCCTTTTACAAATACTGGAAACTAGTTAGTGTCATACGTAGAGTATTCAAAAAACCGGCCTTTTAGAATTTTAAAAAAACCGGTTTCGGTTTTTGCAGAAAAAACCGGTCAACCGGTTTCTTCGGTTTTTTTTAATTTGAATAAAAAGCTTATATAATTTGTTAATTGTTTTTATTACAAAAAACAAATTTTATATATAAAGTAATAAAAATAAAAAAATAAATTTGTTGAAAAAAAATATATATACTTATGTTCATTTAAATTTATTTTTTTTATTGTATTTCATTTCAACAAAAAATTAACTTAAAACAAATATTTTTTAATATAATATCTTAAAAATTAATATTATAAAACTATATTCATATCAAATGAATAGAGATCATTAACTTTGTAAATTGGTAAAATTAGGTACGTTAGTAATTTAAACGTTTACAACGTTTGGCATTAAATAAGTTTTTTTAATAATATTACATTTTAAATATGTAAAAAAATCTATTTTTCAGTTCTAAAATAATATTTTACAAATAATATGCAATTTAAATGTTTCGTTTTAAACCGATTTTTTTTTTGTTTGCTTTTGATAAAGCTAGAAGTGGAAAATACTCTTTCACTAATAGTAGATGTTGGATAAATAGTCAAGAAACAATTATATAAATTTTCCAACTTTTCAGTTCTTTTGTCGCATTTATCAAGATATATGAAATCATCATATAATGAATGATTTTTTACAGTCTCTTTTTTGAATACTGTTTGTTGTGTAATTTAGATCAGAAATTAAACTATTTGAATTTGGAATATCCAAAGTTAAGTCTCCATCGGAATCTATCAGACTTATGTACATCGGAAAAAATAAAAGAGACCAAGTAACCCAGTTGGTGATGTAATTAAAAAAACCGGTTAACCGAACAAAAAAGACCGGTTTTCGGTTTTCTTCGAATTTACAAAATATTCGAAACCGATCGGTTTTTAAAAATAAAGAATCCGGTTGACCGGTTTTCGGTTTCGGTTTTTGAATACTCTAGTCATACGGCCTTTATAAGGGATCGGTATGAAAATTTGAATTCACCAATTTACATATTAATTTCGTAAATTTCCCTGAGATTTGTAAACAGTTAAATAACCCCTTCAATTTTTTTTTTTAATTTAACTGTAATATAGAGTGAAAAATGTAAAAAAATCCTCTCAATTAAAAGAAAGTGTCATTGTATCAAATTCCATACAAATTCCGAAAATTTTTTAGTGAATTTTATAATGCTTAATAGCCCTTTCAATTATCTTTTATTTGAGTGTAATATAGAGAAACAAATTTTTTTTTTAATTTTACATTGTCGATATTTTACTTAAATAGAAAAGAATCCGATAAAATTACGTTTAAGTTTTTTTTTTTTGAGCACAAAATTACATTCTAATTCGTTAAAATTTTCCAAATAATTATTTACTGATTAATATCTCCTTCACTTACCTTTTATTTGAGTATAATATTGAATGGACAGCAAAACTGTTTATTTTTTAGATTCAAATTGTTGGATTGTAAATCGATTGGAAGTGAAAAAATCTAAAACAATTTTAATTTCATTATTTCTTCACATATTCGTCTTGGGCGATTCAATGCACCGAAAAAAATTCAATTTTACTATTTCTGCGAAATAAAAATCTCGATATCATTTTGTTGCTGCACAATAAGAGTAGGTTGATTGTGAAATGATTGGAAATGAAAAATTTTTTGTTTAATTTTTTTCTCAATCAATGCAAAAATAATTTATAGCAAACGAATTAATAGTTTTGGTGCACAAAAATAATTTTTTAAAATCGAATTAATTATTTTGGTGCATACAAAATTTTGTTTGTGCATAGAATGGTTGTAAATAAATCCCCATTTTTGGGAATTTAAAACGTTCTCCCTTTGGCATGCCAAAAAACATTACACTATAATTATGATTAAATCATACGAAAACCACATTCTTGAACATACTTTAGTGTTGAGTTAAGATAAATTCTTTATGTGATATAAATGACAGAGTACGCAACAACAACAATATTAACGATCTTGTTATGAGACTAGAAGTATGCACAAAAAATGTGTGTTGATAAAGGACTTACGTCGCATGTCCTTCTTCTTTTAGTAGTTGTTGTATCTTGTAAATAATTTTTTTTTCGTTAAATTATAAATATATTCATTTTTCCATTATTCACATTGCATACGTTTTACTAAATGACAACAACTACAGAAAGCATAAATGAATGTAAAGAAGATGATATTTACCTGTATCCTTGTTGTCAAAGTTAGTATGTACGAGTATCTTAATAAACATACTTACTGTGGTATATATATATGTATAGGTGTGCACTTATAAATGTGTATGTTTGTCGGTGTACACTCAGAAAAAAAAAGTAAGTAGAAAAACTTGTAAACGGTTTTCAATACCACTTTACTATTTTTGTATTGATTTTTAATAAGAAAATTATTATTTAGTAAATTTTTGGTTGTTATTTACATTTTACAAATTACAGTATTTTTACAGAATATATTTAAATTTTTGATGCTAATGTCAGAAATCATTTTAAAAATTTTTGAAAGCTGATTTGCTAAAATTAGTTAAAAAAATTACTAATTTTAAAAAAGTGGATATTAAAGGAAACTTATACTTACACACTTAAATTGCCTTAAAATCTTACATAATTTGAAGAAAAGGGATCGGAAGTGAAGATACTTTTCAAAATTGTCTGATGCCCAAAAACAGGACGTCCACTTAAAATAGCACTAAAAAGTTCTTAAAACTTAGCCCTTAAAACCTTGACCTTATAATCACAAAAATTTACTAAAATTTTTTGTCAAAACATAAATAACCAAATTCAAATAAAGTGATGAATTCTTCTATGTTTAACTATGTTTTGAGCCTTTGATTATTTTAAATTTGTCTAAAATATTTTTTGTAAAATAATATATAAAATAAAAAATGGTACTCGATAAATCTATACTCGAATTCGTAAGGCAATTTCAAAAGAAATTACGAGGTTTAAAGTAAAGCAAGTGTACGATATCTAAAAATAATTGGGATAATATATGCATTTTAATAAAAAAGTTTTTATTTATACAATAAATTTTTGCTATACTTAACAATTCATTGAGTTTAGTTGACTAATATTTTTCAAAAATTTTTCTTAATTCGAGATAATTTATTTTAATAAACATCATTTTACCAATCTTTAGTAGCGGTTATTAACTTTCCTGCTATTTCAATTTCACTAATACAAATTTTGTAAAAATTTTTGCTTCTTTTAGCACATCCATTTTAAATTGCAGCTTACAGCAATTTACTAAAATTTAGTAGCGCTTACTAATTTTTTATACTAATTTGCTTGTGCTAGTATTAATAAAAATATTTAGTAAATTTTTTTGACTACACGTCAGCAGACATGTGTTGCTTAGATTTACAAAAAAATACCGCTGGGCTCAAATTAGCAAAATTTCAAGTAATAACAGACATTTCGGTGAGTGTATGATTGTGCGATATATAGCTTTGTGTCTTTTGTAAGTAGTGTGTAAAAATTTCAAACATTTATAAACTAACTACTTATACTGGTATTATTTTAAGACTCTTACTTTATTTTTGTATTGTATAAGTTAATTTTTTTTTATTACAAAGTATACGGAATGAAATATGAACTGACTCATTGACAGCCCAAAAATAAAAACAAATTGTTAAAGCAGTAAAAAGGTACAATAAAGGGTAATTTTTTAACCGTTTCGGTTTTAAAAATTTAAAAAAAGCCACGGCAAATTGAATGAAATATTTATTTGGGGCGATTAATTTTTGTCTGCCATTTACTTTTTAAAGATTATTATATGTAATTGTTGCCCGCGACTACTCATTGGTGGTCCATCCGTGAACCCCAATTTTGTCATACTTTATTCATCATTTCGGCCGGTATCTCATCAATAGCAGCTGAAATTTTATATTCCAGGGCTTGAACTTACTAGTAAAAATACTAGTAGCGTCAAATCTCATGAGCTTGGCGGCCATTGGACTGCCCCAAAACGTGAGATTAATTGCTCACAATAGTTTAAGGGTATCGCGTCCCGTGTGACATGTTTGTAAATTTACTACTATAAAATGAGTTACTTTTTGTTTAGTTAAACGCATAGTAAAAAAAATAGAAACACCGATTGCTTAAATTATTTTGTACACTTTTTCATATACAATAATCCACATATAATATAATAATAGGCATTTTGTTGTGGAAAATGGTCTATTCCAAGATGTCACACAACTAACCCCAAAGAAAATATCACAGAAGCAACGCAAAAGAACATGTGATAACTTTTATACCAGTCACGTGGTAAGTACTTTAGAAACCTGTGAAGTTTTCCCCTATCACGGGACAGATCCCAATTTCCAACTTACACTTTTTTCCTGCAGGGCAATTCGACATGCTGTGCGTAGATTTTTGTAAATTTACTAACATCGAAATTATTGACATTTGAAAAAAATTAAGAAATTGAAAAATATAAAACAAAAGTTTGTTATGATATAAATCGTTTTCTAAAAAATATTTATCAAGACGTGGTGGTATTAAAAAATAATTGAATAACGAGAAATTAAATATTTGTGATGTTTAAAAAAATTCAGGTGGATGCAATAAAGTTGTACCAAGATGTTTTTAAATTATAAATTTTGTGTGTATTTATTTTTTTAAATATTTTAGATGATATGATGTCACAAATTATGGTCAAACACTGGCTTTTACATGACAAGTAGAGGTAACTTTAAATTTTATTATATATTTTCATTCGTCACTTTATTCGGTTTTTCTTCTACCACACGCAGGGAAAAGATTGGTTGCAATTCGATCAAAACCGTTAAAATATATTTGTAAGGATTTAAATTTTATTTGGAATAACCTAAAATCCATTAATAAAGCAAAAATGTATTGGGAATTACAAAAAGAGAAAAGAAACCAAAAATCAATCCTTTTATTTAATTTTGGTTATTTTAATACCCAGCAAAAAAAAGTAGCAAAAGAAGATAAAAAGAAGAAGTGATTTTGATGCCGGTGTTGTGAAAATTTTACATAGGGGTGTTTAGGGTGGAAGTTTTCTTTTATGATCTTTTTTCATTGCATATAATGCCCTTCTTATGGTTCATTGAAAAATTATATCTCTTGATGTTCCCAAATAATTTTTGAATTTGTAATTTAGATTTTATCAGGACATCAGTAATCGGGCCTTAGCCTCACATTCACAATTTCCCTTTAGATTCTACCTGGGAATTTAACTGACACATTTATTGTTGTTTCCCATATAAGGTTTGAGTTTTGTTGGTTAAATTATAACGGGACATTCAGTAATAGAGACTTATTTATTAAGTTACTTTATTCGAAATTCTTGCAATTTTTACTACAATAATTTTAAGAATTTAAAATTCTACGTGAAAGATAAATTGTACGTTAAAGATTGAAACAAATCGCTTGAAACAAATCGCTTTAATCATAGTTATAAGTGTAAAATTTTTATAGAAACATCTATGATTAATGTTTAACTTTGGATGTTTTTAAAATAAGTTACATTTGAAAGTATTATATTACATTTGAAAAGTATTAAATTTCATTAAAAATCACATTTTTGGAAGTTGTGAAAAAGAATCAGACCTAAACGATACTTTGGAATCAATAGAAAATTAATTCCTTAAGAATCACTTCCATTTATTTTTGCTGGGTATATTAATAATTTTGTACAATCTATCAAATTTATTAAAAAATTGTCGATATTCAAAAGTGGTAACTACAAGTACGGTAATTCTGATCAAATATATCATTAAATTAGGGTTTCAGTAGAAGCAACCGAATTGTGGATTGTATTGACAATAGACGTCACTAATCATTGATATTGATAAAAAAAATTTTATACTAACATTTCTTTTCCTAACAAATTGTTCAAATTCAAAATTAGCCATACAAATTCATTTATTTGTGGTTTAGTAGGTAAAGAGGTAGCTCAGTAATCAGAATTTCCGAGTTCAAATCCCGGAAAAGGTAAACATTTAAAAAATATTCTTTTTTTTAATTAAAATAAAACATTAAAATTTTTAAATGGCAAATATATCAAAGAATATTTAAATTAGTTGTGGTGCAGTAAGCAGTTTCGATACCGGAAAAAATTAAAAATATTTTTTTTTTTTAAATAAAATTTTGTGGAACATAATAATATTTCTGTGAAATATAAATATTGAATATTGGCTTTCACAGCAAAATATAATTTAATATGACAACAGTTGTCGTAGCCGCCAGAATTCGATTAATTAAAACTTTTAAATGATAAAAAAATTTCGAATGAATTTTATATGAAAGTAAGACAAACATTTATATTTTATTATAATAAATACTTTTTCCAATAGTAATAACTTCCTTCAATTAAATGTTTCTAAAGGAAAATGTTCTGAGGCTTTATTATTATTATTTTCTTTAGGAACATTTTTATCGCTTTTAGGGCGTTTTTATATTGGATTTTCCTATAGGAAATAGTTCCTGGTTCTGAGCACTAATTTGATTAGAATCTAAAACTTTTTCTATAGGAAATTTTTTCAGAACATGAACCTTTTTGTATGGCTAAAAATGATTAGAAACTGAGGCTTTTTATATTTTGTTAAGGCTGAAAAACTACGAGTTTTAAAAAAAAAATTCTTTTTCTATTGGGACTCTTTCTATAGAAAACTCTCAATTTTAATAGACTTTCTGCTAAAAAAAATATTATTAAAAAATTTTTTAATAATAAAATCTATTAAAAATGATTTGATTCTTTTATTCTTGGGAGGTACTTCATGTGTTTTTTTGGAAAATTGACGCACAAAAACGGTAAAATTATACATACATAATTTCTTAAAATTTTCTACACATTTTCAATGTAAATTGACATATTATGTGTGTAATTAACTTACGCATTGTGTGCGTAATTTTTTCATTTACACACTTTGAGTAAATTTAAGGAGTATACTTTCCTACTATAAGTTGGGTAAATTTCAACAGAAATTATTAAAAGTGTACCTTGCTCCTTTGACTGCAACGTTGCGATTTTCTTCGTTCTTGAAGAAGTGCGGTTAAATGATGCCGCCAGCCCACAAACCGCACCAAACAGTGCATATTTCGGGGTGCTTTGACAGCTATTAAACTGCGTCTTGCTACTTTTCATATTAAATCACCTTCGTCGCACAGCAAGTATTTCGTTAATAAAGTTCAATGAATTTCAAGCGGTGGTGTTCGTTTGTTACCATATTCATAGTGTAATGGCAAACTTTACTGAGCATTTTTGTCACGAATGATACCGCTAGCTCACAGACCGCACCAAACTGTGCATAATTCGGGGTGCCTTCTTGAACTGCCTCTGGCTGCTCTTCACATCAAGTGTGGCAATTCTGTTTGCTGACGTACTCATTGAGCTTCATCGCTGAAGATAATTTTCTACGATTTTCAATATTTCTCACACAGCACGGCTTTGTTAATAAAATTCAATAATTCAAAAACGGTGTTCGTTTGTTAGTATATTCATAGTGTAATGACAAGCTTTTCTGATCATTTTTGTCACGAATCTTATTTTACACTGAAAAACTAAATAGCAAAAATATCACCCTCTAAGCAAAAACTTTAAAGAGTTTAAAATTGAATTATCTTTAATAATTCGGGGTGCCTTCTTGAACTGCCTCTGGCTGCTCTTCACATCAAGTGTGGCAATTCTGTTTGCTGACGTACTCATTGAGCTTCATCGCTGAAGATAATTTTCTACGATTTTCAATATTTCTCACACAGCACGGCTTTGTTAATAAAATTCAATAATTCAAAAACGGTGTTCGTTTGTTAGTATATTCATAGTGTAATGACAAGCTTTTCTGATCATTTTTGTCACGAATCTTATTTTACACTGAAAAACTAAATAGCAAAAATATCACCCTCTAAGCAAAAACTTTAAAGAGTTTAAAATTGAATTATCTTTATTTTATTGATCCCATGATTGCTGGTCTAGCCACCTGATCCAACAAAATCTAGGTAAAGGATTGGACCTATTTCAGGAATTACCAGGTATCCTTTACGTTTTGCTTTACTTTGAAATAATGAGTCACTGATATTGATATATCGTATTAAGACTTAATTAGAGGCTTCAAAATAAGAAGCTGCGGTAGGTCTAACATTCGGTTGTCACAATGAATCTGTTTTCTCTGTGTAAATAAAGAAAAAGAAATTTACGTTTTTTATAAATGTTATCCGATTTTTACAAATTTTCAATTGAAGCTATTATTTATTCATGCTCGCATTTTACTTTACTGATTCTACTCAATACAAGTATGTACTTATTTTACCCCAAATTACTAACCAGTGGTTTCAGTAACTACTTATTTCGGTACTCTAGTGTTAATTACTTATTTAGTTTCATACCCGTAAGCTTTGGGCAACCTTTTGCCTCCAATTACAACCCCATGTTAAAATAGGAACTAAAGTACATAAAAGCACTTATACTATTTCTCATTATCTGGTAATATATTTTCGCCAACGCACGATACACAAGCCTCGAGCGTATATTTTTCTACCAGAGCCGCATTTTCTTTCAAACAATTTTCCATTCTTGAAATCCATTATAGATATATAAACAATTTTCTGAATTGCATTTTAAAAAAATTAAAAAATAGATAATATTTATCTTTTTTCAGATTATATTCACAAAATTTATGTATGTATACATTTTCAACGTTCTATTTCCTTCAACTGAAATTAAGTTAAATAATTTAACCAATAGTACTGTTATTTTTCCCATATTTTATTTTATTATTGTACATTGTTTTCATTTTATAATGATGGTTAGAAATTAGTTCATATTTCATTCTGCATACGTTAGCTGCAGTGGCATCTACAAATGTTCACATGTAATAAAAGAATGCTTTTATTTGGCAAGAATGCTTAAATTATGCTTTGTTAAATAATTTTAATTTTATGAAATTGTTTTTTTTTTTTGGTATATTTGTCTAAAATAAAAATATATATTTGTTTGCTACGAAAGCAGGAAAAGTACACAGAGAAAACTGATTCGTGCTGGCAACCGAATCAATCGAATGGTTCGGTGACGGTAATCGAGTTTTTCGGTTGAGGCAACTAAAAACCAATTGAGACATTAGTAGTTTCACTGTGACAACAAAATTTCAACCAAAATATTCGGTTGCTGCAACTGAACTATTTAATTGTAAACGAATTCTGTTTTCTGAGCGTAATATTTATGTAGTAAGATAAAAACTTTTGGGAATAAAACAAGAACTAAAATATTGAAAATATTTTTTTAACGTTTAATGGTGCAACAGGCAAAAAATATTTAAAAAATCAAATTGAATTAGCCACAAATAGCTTTTCATTAAAAAAAATGCAAGAAATAATAATTATCACAAAATTGTTTTTCCAACGAAAAAAAAAACATATGTACTAAAAGAAATTCATGTTTTGATTGTGAAGAGTGCAAAGAAGGCGTATGAGTGTTATGTCTTAGTAATTAATAATAATCATACGCTTAGTAGTTTAGATTTTTTCATAGCATAGTTAATTTCGGAATTTATTATGTACAGGATTGTTTTATGTTTTAGGCCGATGTTTTTTTTGGAATAAATCTTAAACGATGCAATATTTTTTATTAATATTTTAATGCATGAAATTGGTTTATGACAATTATGTATGAAATAAGATATCGGCTAAATGTGTGCTCTTTTAACCATATTTTGCGTAGCGTTTTTGGTTCAATTTCTTCAATAATGTTATTTTTAAGCATCTGAATTGTATTAGATTGTTTCCGTAGACCTTTCCCTTCAAGTACCGCAGTCAAACACCCATAGAAAATATTGGATTTGTAAGGATTTAATTTTATTTGGAATTGAAAAAAGAAAAAAGAAACCAAAAAATCAATTATTGGTTTTTCCAATCATCTTTAAAAATAAAATTACTTTAGTATTTGTATGCAGTGGAAGCAACCATTTATTTTGTGAATATATTAGTAATTTGGTACAATCTATCAAATTTATTAAAAAATTGTCGATATTCAAAAGTGGTTTATGATCAAATATATCATTTAATTAGGGTTTCAGTAGAAGCAACCGAATTGTGGATTCTATTGATAATAGACGTCACTAATGATTTGTATTGATAAACAAATTTATACTATCATTTCTTTTTCTAACAAATTGTTTAAATTCAAAATAAGCCATAAAAGTTCATAATTGTTTGTAATGTAGTAGGTAGGTAGGTAACTCAGTACTCAGAATTTCCGGGTTCAAATTACGGAAAAGGCAAACATTTAAAAATTATTTTTTTTTAAATTAAAATAAAACATTCAAATGTTTGAATGGCAAATATATCAAAAAAAACTTAAATTAGTTGTGGTGCAGTAAGCAAGTGTGAACTATGAATCTGATTGCCAAATAATTTTTTTTTAAAAAAAATTTTGTGGAACTTAATAATATTTCTGTGGAATTTAAATATTAAATTGTAATTGTAAATATTAAATCGAGGTGAATGAGATCGAAATTGGGGTGGATAAGATCGTAATCGAGGTTAATGAGATGGAAATCGAGGTGAATAAGATCGAAGTCGTCATAATACGGCCGGGAAAAAGTTCTCACAAAATACAAGAAACATAAAGAAATACCCTGTAAATTGATTTATTTGCCAGAATATGGGATCTACACAGAGAATACATATTCGTGCTAACAACCGAATTTATAGCCAATCGATTGGTTCGGTTGTGGTAACCGAATTTTTCAGTTGTGACAACAGAAAACCAATTGAGACATGAGTAATTTGAATGTGACAACGGTATTTCTGTTGCCTAAATAACAATGCGGTAGTCACAATCGAAAAATTTTGTTGCTACAACTTTACCATTCGATTGGCAACAAATTCGGTTATCAGCACGAATCTGTTTTCTGGGTGTACGCTTAAAATAAAAACTATATTTTTTTGCTGGGTTGAGAAAACCATGAAAATTTATTTGGTTTTTAACTGCACTTAAAATTGTTTGTGAGATGAAATAACTGAAAAAACCATTTAAAATAAATAAAATTTCATTTAAGACACGGTTTACTTACTTTTCATTTAAATCATATAGTTTTTGTTAATTATTTTAAAATATTAATTAAAGAACTGACACATCAGTAAAAACAAATGATTATTCAGTTAAAAATAAAACCGTAAAAATTAATGATTATACATTTTCTTGAAATTGTTTCGGTATTTTTGTATTTTTGTTTGATTTTTAATTTGCAAAATATATACTCAAACAGTCTATAGCAGCGGTTCCCGCTAACTTTTACCTTACGGACCTCTTGAGACATTTTTACTATCTGACATTAAAATCCGAAGATTTTCAGAAAAAATAGTAGTAGTAACAAATAGGAAATGCAGAATTTACAGATTTTAAGAAATTTACCAGATAAATGTTTTGGGAGAAACTTTCATTTAAATTACCCTAGAAAAACGTAAAAACTCTAGGATTTTGAGGGGTTTTCTATTTTAATAGGAAAAGTTGTAAATCGCGCTAAACTCATATTTTTTTTTGCATTTTTTAAATATAATTATGGTAACTGAGATTGAAAGATTATTTTATATTTTCTTCTTATTTTTTAACAATTTTTTCCGAACTCCTCTCGGACCGCTTTAAATGCAGCTACGGAACCCCATTTGGAAACTGTTGGTCTATAGACATATTTTTTGTGCCATATGTGTGCATGTCAATTTGTGTGTATGAAGTTCTTGTAATTTGTATTAAAGTTATTTTGTATATAAACAAACAATTAAAATAAAATATAAAATTGCAATCTATTGTTTTTTTGAAAGTATGTGCAAACAAAATTTAAATTTGGAATACCTCTAGTGGAAACAAATAAACCATAAATTTCTGTTTGTGGGTAAATTTTTATTAAGTTTCAAACAAACGAAATTGAAAAAAATTGGTTAATGACAGTAAATCATTTTGAAAAAATGTATAAAAAAGTTAAAATACATATTTCTTTAAAAATGTTCTTTTATTTTTAACTGAATTATGTTCTTTTATTTTTAACTTTATTGAAAACTTTTTTATAAAACTACATAATATTTTGATTGCGTTTATGTGTATACGCACTAATAATTGTCTTTTGCAACTATTTATTATACTATTTCTGTTTGTTACAAAATTTAGGCTCTTGATTGGATTTTGCATAACTGTGCGCATAATTTGTATTATCAAGTTTCGACTCAAATGCTGTTCTTTAACTATTTGCCCGTTTCACCAAAATGTTTTTGTTATATTGTTCCACTCTTGTAGCGGTAACATTTCTTAGATTTTTTGGAGTGGCGTACAAGTTCGCAAAAATAAATTTTGTCCAAAAAAATTAGATTATGAGACATAATTATTATTTTTTGGTGTACAATGTTGTCATAAAACTTTATAAATCACTACGCAAGAGTTCCAGACTACTAAACAAATTATTTAGGGTACAAATTAAAATTTTCCAAATACAATCCTGAACAACTTCAAAGTTTGTGAACATTTAAGCGCAAATGAAAATCCTTTAGATAGGTATTTTAAGAAACTTTCACTTGATACCAAGCTTATCTTAAGCAAAATATTAATCAAAATTAAAAAAAAAGAAACTAAAAATATAATTATTTTTTTGCCCTAAATTTGCACAATTTTTTAGAGGAGTTTCTGCTACCTTTAAGTAGGGCAAAGATTGTTCTTCGACTGTACTTTTACCGGTTATTTAAAGAAAGTTAACAAAAAAAGCTTTTAATTAAACTAAAGCTCAATAGTGCTGTTTTAAATTGTATGTTCAATTATAAAAATAATGTTAAAAAAATTATTTTGCGAGTCTATAATTTTTTTACCAATAAACGGAATTACGGTGTAATTAACAAAACCTCAAGAAACTTTCAGCTAAATTAAAATTGTTCTTAATGTTTTACTTTTTATTTAAAGTTCTGTAATTTTCCCAAAGGAATCGTTTTTGTGTGTATAAAAATCCTATGATGAAAAGAAAATATAATTTTGTCCGATTTGGCTAAATATTTTAGAAATATTTTGTTAAATTTAGCCAGAAAAATTTAATTAAATTCAGCAAAGAAATTAGAAAAACTGGATAAAATTTTTTAGTCAATTTCAATATTTCAAAGAGGTTTGATTTCAAACAAAAATCTTTTATAGTTATAATGTAGTTAAAATTTTGAATTATTTATCTTTTTCTTAGTTTTCAAGATTTGTTTTTTTTTTTCAAAGATATCTTTAATATTCTCTACATGACAGATTTCCATAACCAAAATTATGTTTGACAAATTTACTTGAAACCAAATTTATAAGAAACATATTGCAACTTTTGCAAAGAAACTTTATGTTTTTTTACAAAACAAAAAAAAATTTATACAAAACTTAAAATTAGTTGCATGCATCAACATTAGGCAAACAAGAGAAAAAAATATGAAACATATTTTTATATTAAAAAACTCAACTATTTTATGTTTTAGTTTTGGTGGTTCATAGTTCTTGTTTTATGTACTCGTACTTATGCAAATATTTTTCAAGTTTTATCTTTGTTAAACGTAAACGAGTAGATTTTTAATGTCATCCAAATGTCAGTTGTAAAAAAGGAGGAAAAAAATAACAAAAAGTCTAAAACATTAAAAAACACAGTGCTACAAAAAAACTTTTTACCTCAGTGGTTTCAAAGCAAAATTAAAGTATATATACTAAAGTTAGCTCGAATTTTATATTATGGTGAACTTAATTGTTTGGTTTTTTAAATGGTGACCACGGTATGAAGAAACAATATAGGTTTCTCAGTTTTAACTAAATTGGTTTTTGTTATCCTTGGCGGTGTTAAAATTGTCTGGATTGGTTTAGCGTTTTAAAAGTTGTGAGGGAAAGGAAATCTCTAAAATCTGTATAAAAAATGGTACATTTAAGTGCTTCATGTTCCCAAATTTTCAATAAGTTCTTTTGAACCGTTGGACCAATTTCATATTTTTAGTGTTGCGAGGTGCGCCATCTTTTATGTCGATATGGCAACATTTAATAAATTTTGTCTTTTTATCAACCGATTGGCTTAAGAACACATGTTTCTGAAATATGAATTGATTACAATTTTTTTCATGTATCACTTTACACCTAAAAAAAAACGGGCCAAAATAGTGAAAATAGTCAGAAATAATAGACGTGGCCCATTTGACAATCTATAGAAGCAAATTGCCGCATTTTCCACACTGCAAATCAAACAACACAGTTTCTGTAACGCCCACATCTACGACCACTCCGGACTTTTATTTGTGGGATTATTTGAAAAGCAATTGTACAAGTCTCAACCCATTGATGAGCTCAAGGCAAACATTCGTGCTGAAATCATCGCTAAACCGCCGGGATGCAAAAAGAGCTCATTTGATTGATGTTGCATTCAAAAAGTAGTCCAAATAAATTCAAAAGGACTAAATGAAATAAAAATATCACACATATGGAAATACATTTTTTTTTAAAAGTTATTCAGTATTCACATACTGATGCTAAAGATGGCGCACCCTGTATTTTTTAATGAAGTAATTTTCAAAGCTAAATAGTTCGAGTAAAAACAAGCAACCTATTTTGTATTTTCCCGCCATGGTCACCTTTAAAATAGACAGATATTCCAAGAGGGCAAAAAATAAAAATCCGAGCTAACAGTTAAGTTTTTTATTTATTGTTGATCAGTATAAATGTAATGTGAGATGTTTTTTTTTCTCTTCGAGATCATGCAAATTTTTCTTTTGCCAATGAATTTACTATTCATAATATATTGTTGTGTGTTTATGAAGTTCTTGTAATTCAAATAGGAATAATTTTGCGTATAAACAATGAATTTAAACCAAAAACAATATTGACATTATTGGAATATTTTTTTTTTTGAAACCGACAACAAACAGAATTTAAATTCGTAATGACTATGGTGGAAACAAAAATAAACTAAAAATTTCCGTTTTGTGAACAATTTTTTATTAAATTTCATATAAACAAAAAAATAAATGAAACTGAAAAAATCGGTAGAAAACCATTTTGAACAAATGTATACAAAAGTTAAAATAAATTTTTCTTAAAAGAATAATTGAGTGTCCTTTTGTTTTTAACTTAACTCAAAACTTTTCTATGAAATTACATAATAACTCAGAAAATGCTGATAAAGCTAACCCCACGTTGATTTATTGAAAGACATGTTTTTGTTTTTTATTAAAAAAGCAGAAAATTTATGAATGAATTATTTAGTTGTGGCGATAAATGAATGTTTGCCATTTAGTTTTTAAAGATTATTTTATCTTAATGTTGCTCGCGGCTACGGCGTAGATTCTCTATCCGTGAGCTCCAATTTTTGCATACTTTTCCAGCATTTTGGCTGGTGTCTTACCAATGGCAGCTGTAATGTTGTACTCCAAAGCTGGAATTAGGGCTGGCTTGTTCCTGTACATGGGAGAATTCACGTATTCCCCCAAAAGCTTTTCTAGTGGGGTCAAATTGAATAATCTTGGCAGCCAATTGACTGATTCAAAACATAAGATTAATTTTTCACCAAACGCAGCTCTTGTTAGGTTTATGTTATCGCATGCCGTATATGAACGAAATCCAATTCTTCCATTTTGGGGAAAAATAAGTCTGAAATCATCGCACGCTACCTTGAAATTTGGGAACTCCCTTTGTTGACATACCTATTGAGCCGAAAATGAGCTTAGTTGCTGAGGACAATTTTTCGGTAGAAATACGAATCTTCAACCAGCTTCAATAATTGAATGATTTGCAAGCGTTGTTCATTTGTTAATCTATTTATGGAGAAATGACAAACCTTACTGAGCATTTTTGGCATTGCCACTGAAAAAATTTACACTGAAAAACCAAATAGCAAAAAACATCACCCTTTACATTAACCTTCTATCACTTGGTAAACAACATTAAAAATTTTTTTGCTTGCAACTAAAATTAATTGTTCTGATTAGAAGATATTAAAAACATTTCTGCATACCGAGCTAACTTTTCAAAATACGTGTAGTGTACTTTCATTTCGCCTTAAAAGCATTGAGGCTTACCATGATATTCCAATATATTTATGTTGTACAGTGTAATATGTTGATACTTTTTTTCCAGCTGGAATTCAACCGCAACATCGGGTAGTGTATTGCATTAAAAAAAAACAAGGTAAGTATGTTGAGCTCTTTTGAAGAAAACTAAAGTTGTTTTAATATAATGAGCATGCTAGAAAAAATAAATACCATATAAGTGGGGTATATTATTTTAATAAAATAACTAACTTAAAAAAGGATTTTCCTTATTTTGCTTCTAAGTAGAAATAATTGTACAAAAAAGATTTAGGACGGGTTGTTAAAAATTATCAAAATTAAATTCTAACGTTTGTAATGATATTATGATTTGTTATTATGTTTCGCAGTCACTTGCCGGCAGAATTCCAAATTTGTTGCTTTGTTGAATGTTATACTTTAACATTCTCATTTAGAACAATCAAACTTTTAAGAGCTCTTTACAAAATTAGGAAGAAGTGGTGTGAGTAATTGATTTGACAAGACTTTTAATATTGTATCTAATATTGACTTGTTCAAATTAAAGTGCCATCTTGAACATGTAAAAATATAAAAAAAAAAAACTTTGTATGCGTGGGCAGAGTCATATAAAAAAAAAAAAAAAACAAACCAGACATGAGAATTATTCAAAAGGAAAGACATTTTAGAAACTGCAAAACATTTCTTTATAAATATCCCAAATGAAAATGATCATAGAAGGTACGAGGTTAGTAAAAATGGAGCGCTACACGAATGAACAACGCATTCTCATTGTAAAATTGCTTCACCAAAATGGTGAAAGTTTTGCGGCTACAGTTCGCAAATTGCGATCAATTTGGGGTCACAATAATGCTCCAAAAGAGTCAACTGTAAAGAGATTAATGGATAAATTTGCCGAAACTGGGTCTGTTAGTGATGTAAAGACAACAACGCGCCATCGACCAGGTCGATCGACCGAAAATGTCGCAGCTGTACGTGATGATGTCACTCAAACTCCATCCACCTCAATTCGACACCGAGCTCAGCAAATTGGTGTCTCCAAATCCACTTTGCAGCGAATTTTGACGAAAGATTTGCATCTTCATGCATACAAAGTTCAATTGACTCAGGAACTGAAGCCAGCTGACCATGGACAGCGAAGGGAGTTCGTTAATTGGGTATTGGAGAGACAACATGAAAATGCTGATTTTGCCGATAAAATCATCTTTAGTGACGAGGCCCGTTTTCATCTTGATGGCTTCGTCAATAGGCAGAATTGTCGCATTTGGGGTGAGGAAAATCCTCGAGTGATTCACGAGAAGCAAATGCATCCTCAACGTGTCACTGTGTGGTGTGGTTTTTGGGCTGGAGGAATCATTGGACCTTTTTTTTATGAAAATGAGGCAGGTCAAGCGCAAACAGTCAATGGTGTTCGGTATCATGAAATGATAACCAGTTTTTTCTTGCCTAGAATTGAAGAAATTAATGTGGAGGGCATGTGGTTCCAACAAGACGGCGCCACATGTCATACAGCCAGAGAAACAATTCAATTGCTGCATCAGTCATTTCCCGGTCGTGTTATTTCGCGTTTTGAAGATCAGAATTGGCCGCCTAGATCGTGCGATTTAACACCATTAGATTTTTTTCTTTGGGGTTTTTTGAAGCCGATGGTTTACGCGAATAAGCCGACGACGACTCAAGCCTTAAAAGAGGAAATTGGACGCTGCATTTATGAAATACCGCAGCATTCATGCAAAACGGTCATTGAAAATTTCATTAAAAGATCGCGTGCATGCCAGCAAAGCCGCGGCGGCCATCTGCACGATATATTGTTCCATACATAACCTCATTCTGTCTACTTTACGATATAATAAAGTTTCACGATTTTTATTTTTAAATATCTGTGTTTTATTTAAAATTTAAAAATTGCGTTCTTCTTGGGACACCCTTTATGTGGGCACATATCATCATCGTCCAAGGAAACTTTTCATTAAATAAATGCAATTTCTTTTAAAATTGTATAAAAAATTTAATTTTTTATCAAAACTTTCATACTCTGCATACATACGTTTCATTAAAAATATGAAGCTGTTTCATTAAATTGAAAATTTTTTTATTCACTTATTTATTTTTAGTTGACTGCTAATTTTTATTAAAACTCGTCCAAGAAAATTATTTTTGTGTATTTTATTAGTGAATTAGCTCATACTTTAAGGACAAATCTTTTTAAATTTCAGTTTGTATCTGTTAAAGGATTGGGGGAGACTTTACCCTTGACATTTCCTATCTTTGACACATTCTGGTAGTAAATACCAAAAACTACCTTATCAGCGAATTTTCTCATTCTTCATGGAACACATATTTTAAATTTCAGGTTTCTAAACAAAGCTTCTTGGGCAGGCCCTTAATTGTTATACTTTTACCCTTGTGTATGTAGATTTTTGACGCGTTCAAAGAGAGGTTATCACATATAGACTACACTTAAACTAGTTTTTAAGTCAAAACAACAGAAAATAACAATAAAAAGAAATCATATTTCATTAGAAACCGGTTTACTTAATTTTAATTTAAATCAAATGTTTTTGTTATTTATTTTCAAATGTTATTTAAACAACTGACACATCTGTAAAAAACCAATGATGAATCAGTTAAAAATAAATGTTAAAATTTTTCCTACCAATTCCATAATAAATAACTGATTATTCATTTATTTTAAATTGTTTAAATTTTTTGTATTTTTTTTTTTTTGTTTTTTAATGTACAAAATATATACTCACACAGTCTATAGATATATTTTGTATGAATGGCAATATATGTGTTTATGAAGTTCTTGTAATTTGAATTAATATCATTTTGATTATAACCAAACAATTTAAATAAAAAACAAATTGGAATTTTTTGAATTTATTTATTTTTTTGAAAACGACAGCAAACAAAATTTAAATTTGTAATAACTGTAACGAAAACAAAAAAGCTACAAAAATTCATTTATGGGTAAATTTTAAGTAAATTTTAAACAAATTAAAAAAATATATGAAACTGAAAAAAAAATCGGTAAATGACAGTAAATCATTTTGAACAAATGTATAAGAAAGTTAAAATTATTTATTTTTAACTGAACCGAAAACTTTATTATTTAGCAATAAACAGTAAACTTCATAATATTCGTTTGGTACAACTTAATTTTGACGATAACACCCAAAATTTTCAACAACCATATATGACTTTAAGGGTCAAGGGGGAAACTTTTCCTATTTCTGTCACAGTGAGAATCAATTTTCAAAAATCCACTTTCAGCAAGTGTCTACGCTAAAAAGGGAACCTTTGTACCTAGTTTGGCTCCAGCTGTTTGAATTGGGATATGTTCAGTCAGAAGATTTATAAGTATAAAAAAATATTATAACAATGTAAAATTGAAGCTTATTGTTTTTTATACCCTTCACCATAGGTGGAAGGGTATATATAAGTTTGTCATTCCGTTTGTAATTTCTACAATATTGATCTTAGACCCTATAAAGTATATATATTCTGGGTCCATATGAAGAGCGAAGTTGATTTAACGATGTCCGTCTGTCCGTCTGTGTGTTGAAATGGGTTTTCCGAAGAACCCAGACATGATGAGGACTTGATTCTTTTTTATTTCTGTTACATGTGATCCATTTCTGTTTGCTATTAAAAATCAGACAGATCGGTTAATAAATGGCTGAGATATTAGCAAAAAACCAGGACTACCTCTAATTTTTCCAGTAAAATCCCTTTGTTTAATAAGAGTGTGAAGATAAATACGTAGGTTAAATACGTTTCACAACTATTGTGAATGATATAAATAAAAAACAAATAGTAGTGTCGCCAACTTTTTTTTGCCTAGAAAATGCCAAATTTGACAAGAAAAGCGCTGAAACATATGGAAAAATATAAATTTGAGATTTTACATGACATATTATTTTGGATTAAAATTTTTGGACATTTAAGAAAAAATAAATGGGGATACCGCTTGTTTGTGGAGAGCTATGAGGTAGTAGATTCCAACGATGTATTCATCTCCTTCAGAATCACTCTAGGTTTCGAGTTTTGCATTTTAAAGAAAATTTATTTTTGAAATTCCACATAACATTATTTAAAATTAAAATTTTTGGACATTTAAGAAAAAAATAAATGGGGGTACCGCTTGTTTGTGGAGAGCTATGAGGTAGTTGATTCCAACGATGTATTCATCTCCTCCAGAATCACTCTAGGATTCGAGTTTTGCATTTTAAAGAAAATTTATTTTTGAAATTTCTCATAACATTATTTAAAATTAAAATTGTTGGACATTTAAGAAAAAAATAAATGGGGTTACCGCTTATTTGTGGAGAGCTATGAGGTAGTAGCTTCCAACGATGTATTCATCTCCTCCAGAATCACTCTAGGTTTAGAGTTTTGCATTTGACAAGAAAATTTATTTTTGAAATTTCTCACAACATTATTTAAAATTAAAATTTTTGGACATTTACGAAAAAAATAAATGGGGGTACCGCTTGTTTGTGGAGAGCTATAAGGTAGTTGATTCCAATGATGTATTCATCTCCTCCAGAATCACTCTAGGATTCGAGTTTTGCATTTTAAAGGAAATTTATTTTTGAAATTCCACATAACATTATTTAAAATTAAAATTTTTGGACATTTAAGAAAAAAATAAATGGGGGTACCGCTTGTTTGTGGAGAGCTATGAGGTAGTTGATTCCAATGATGTATTCATCTCCTCCAGAATCACTCTAGGATTCGAGTTTTGCATTTTAAAGGAAATTTATTTTTGAAATTCCACATAACATTATTTAAAATTAAAATTTTTGGACATTTAAGAAAAAAATAAATGGGGGTACCGCTTGTTTGTGGAGAGCTATGAGGTAGTTGATTCATTCATCGTTGGAATACATCGTCGGAATCTACTACCTCATAGCTCTCCACAAACAAGCGGTACCCCCATTTATTTTTTTCTTAAATGTCCAAAAATTTTAATTTTAAATAATGTTATGAGAAATTTCAAAAATAAATTTTCTTGTCAAATGCAAAACTCTAAACCTAGAGTGATTCTGGAGGAGATGAATACATCGTTGGAATCTACTCCCACATAGCTCTTTTTTTATTTTTTTATTTTATTTTATTTATTTAGTCTATGGAAAATAACATCCTTACAGACTATTATGATAACAATAAAATAATGATAAAAAATACAAACATATGAGGGAGTAATATAAATTTAAATAAACTAGAAATTGATAAGAATGTTATTTAATTATTAAGGTAAAGAATAGTGTCTCTTTTAATAGTATCTAAGCTCTTATAAAAATCAAAGATATGATACAATTGATTAAATTCGATACAAATACGGCGAAATGGATCAGAATTAGCATAATTTGTAGAAAAGTATTTAACACTAAGAAATAGATAGTATCTTGATAAGCGATGTGGAACATTTATGTTGAGTTTGCTAACTAGAAAATCTGAATATAAATCTCCATTAATCAAATTTATTAAAAAAGTAACATTTAACATTTTACGGCGACTATAAAGTGTAGGAAGCTTTATAAGCGCAAGACGGCTTTTGTAGGGAGGTAAGTGCACAGTAGGATTCCATCCAAGTCCACGGAGGCAAAATATAAGGAATTGTTTCTGAACGGATTCAATAGAATTAGAGTGTACGTTGTAGAAAGGATCCCAGACAACAGAACCATATTCAAGAATTGGTCTCACTAGAGTAGTGAACAGCTTTTTTGTAATGTAAGGATCAGAAAATTCTTTTGCCCAGCGTTTGATAAACCCCAATACACCAACTGCCTTATTAATTGTCTTAGTAATATGATTTCGGAAATCCAAACGTCTATCCAATAAAACACCAAGATCATTAAATGTTTCAACCATCTCTAGCCGCATACCATTCATCATGTACAAACCATTAACAGGAAAAGATCTTGAAAACACCATGTATTTGCATTTTTTTACGTTAAGGTCCATTAGGTTCAAATTACACCATGTAGTAAAATTATTAATATCGATTTGCAATAACCTTTGCTCAGTACAATTATTAAAGGAAAGAAGTATTTTGACATCATCTGCATACATCAAGCATTTAGAATATTGTAAAACCGATGGAAGATCATTAATAAAGAGTATAAACAAAAGCGGACCTAAATGACTGCCTTGAGGAACACCAGATGTGACATTAATAACATTAGATTGTACAGTACGAAATTTAACACACTGTTTACGGCTTTTTAGGTAGGAAGCAATCCATTTAAGAAGCGTCAAACTGAAACCAATACGGTCTAACTTATATAGTAATAAATCATGGTTTACTCTATCAAAGGCTTTACTGAAATCAGTATAAACAACATCAGTTTGTTTTCCATTAACAAAGCCATCATTGACTAAAGTTGTAAGTTCCAGTAAATTGGTAATTGTTGAGCAGGATTTACGAAAACCATGTTGCTGTTGTGAAATAATAGAAGACGCTTGATATGATAATGCCTCGGTTATCAATTTTTCAAATAATTTTGGAATTGAACTTAATTTAGCTCCACAAACAAGCGGTACCCCCATTTATTTTTTCTTAAATGTCCAAAAATTTTAATTTTAAATAATGTTATGAGAAATTTCAAAAATAAATTTTCTTGTCAATGCAAAACTCGAAACCTAGAGCGATTCTGGAGGAGATGAATACATCGTTGGAATCCACTACCTCATATCTCTCCACAGACAAGCGGTATCCCCATTTATTTTTTCTTAAATGTCCAAAAATTTTAGTCCAAAATAATATGTCATGTAAAATCTCAAATTTTTATTTTTCCATATGTTTCAGCGCTTTTCTTGTCAAATTTGGCATTTTCTAGGCAAAAAAAAGTTGGCGACACTACTATTTGTTTTTTATTTATATCATTCACAATAGTTGTGAAACGTATTTAACCTACGTATTTATCTTCATACCCTTTTGTTTAATATGTATGTAGAATTTTGAGCATAACAACACATCCATGTGTTAAAATTCTTTTCTCTCTATTGACGATGATTTTGTGTGAGCTTCAATAGCTCAGTTGTCTAGACGCTGTGTCACAAATACTTTTTTTTTCTCTAAGGCCGTGGGGTTCGAAGTTCAAATCTCGGTGAGGTCAATTCACTTTTTTTTTGTACATTTTTTTTTTATTATTTTCTTAAGACTTTTTTTTTGCTTATTTTTGTGTTTTTTTTTAACATTTAATAATTAATTTATATAAAATTTTATATTAATAATTAAAATTCTTTTCTTTCATCTCCACCTTTTATACACAAACAACAAACACATATAAAGATTTGTAATTTAAATAAAAACTAAACAAATCTCTAATGAACGAAGACTTTTATATATGTACCTCTATTGACGATGATTTTGTGTGAGCTTCAATAGCTCAGTTGTCTAGACGCTTTTGATTATTTTCTTAAGACTTTTTTTTTTGCTTATTTTTGGTTTTTTTTAACATTTAATAATTAATTTATATAAAATTTTATATTAATAATTAAATAATCCATAAATAGGCTAAAAACATCAACATTTTTATAAAAACCCTCTGATACAAACAAAATACAAACGTTTTTATACCTTTCACCACAGGTGGAAGGGTCGCGGGTTCGTTAAGATTTTTTTTTTGTTTATTTTTTGTTTTTTTTTTTACATTTTATAATTAATTTAAATAAAATTTTATATTAATAATTAAATAATCCATAAATAGGCTAAAAACATCAAAATTTGTATAAAAACCCTCTGATACAAACAAAATACAAACGGTTTTATTTCTATTTTTTGCACCGATTTAAAAGAATTTATAAAAAGATTTTTAAACCATTTTATTTCTCACATATTAAGAAAATTTTATACATAATTTACCTTTGAGTGCAACTATTTTAGGTCATAACTTATAATAATTTATAAAAAAAATTATAAACTATTTTCCTTCAAATTTTTAAAATTAAGCTAAAGAAATTACAAATATTTCTAATAAAAAAGCGAAATAAAATCCTAAATGCAAATTTGCCAGCTAAATCAAACTATTTTGTAGAAATAAAACACATGCAGTTCTAGTGATTTCTTTTAACGATTTGTTGAAATTCTTTTCTTTCACCTCTTAACCTTTTATACACAAACAACAAACACTATTCTAGAGCTGTATTATGACCTATGGATACGTCTTATATAGCAAAAGATCGAAAATCTTTAGTATAACATATTTGCTGAAAAACTCGGAAATATCGGTTCAGATACAAAAAAGTTATGCCCAAAACATACATTTTTTTAAAATACATATTTTCTGGAACCATAAATCTTCCCGAGTCCAAGTTTTATCTCCAAACTAAATGGTTAATTTCCTCTTAAAGGCGTCCGTATATAAATCTGTCCATTTCATATATGTCCATATATAAACTTCAGTTTTTTCCCAACCCAACCATGGTGAAGGGTATATAAGATTCGGCATAGCCGAATTTAGCCGCTCTTACTTGTTTTTTTTTTAATTTAGAAATTTTTTATAAAAATTGTTCAAAATTCATATTTTCACAACTACAATTATAAATTTTAATTTCTGTGCCTCGCAAGCATTCTACACTATAATGGATATTTTTTGAAAAATAAATGAAAAAACTACAATAACATAAACACATCACCATCCATTTAACGTTGTAAAGGCAATTGTGCGAATAATAATGTGTAAAATATAAAAGAATCTTTAGAAATTTTCCGCTGCCTTTTTCATGTTCATTACTAAAGTTATTTAAAATAGTACGAGTAAGTTAACACAAAGAGGTGAGAATTATAAGCAATTTTGTTATGAACATTCATACAAGTGGCTAACAAGAGTACTTGTGTTGCTGGCTTTTTTTTTTTGTATATTTCAGGTTTTATTTTTAATAAAATAAGTAAATAATTAAATTAAAATCATATTATATTGTTGCCATTATAAAAAGCTTTTAAAACAATGTTTATGTGCACTTTAAACATAAATTTTTGTATAAATACATTCACATACATTTAGCCTTTGTAAAGGCTTTTGTTTTAAATTTTAACAGTTTATTATTTTTTTTTGTGTTTTGTTATCAAACTAAAACTTAATTTTATTTAAGAGTTTTATTTAATTAAATTGTGTTTAAGGTTTTGTTATTTTTGAAAAAATTTATTTTCAAATTTACAAAATAATTTGAATAGATGCTTAAATAAAATGGGTTGTTTGTGGCGGGTTTCAGTTCTTTTCACAATATTTATAAAATTACATAGTGAGTGTGTCTATTTAATATAATTATACAAGTAATTTTCATTGTTTTAGAAAACAAGAAAAAGTTTATTATAAAAGAAAACTGAGATATGGACATATAATTACATATCAGATGAAATCGGTCAAGGGATACACTACATATGAAAATAGTTTTAGAGAATCGGGGCAAAACAACAAATTTTATATACTGCCCCATGAAAATACTGTTATGACATATAATTATTTGTGGTGTACAAGTAATGCTTCCAACTAACTGTTTGTATTACTTTAAGACATATAATAATGAGTAACTAATAACGAGTTACATTTTCATTATTTGAAAAAGAAAAAATACTAAGTTCCAAATAATGACTTATTATAAATTATTCTAAATTATTTATTATTATATATTATTGTAATTTTTTTTAAAAATTTTTTGAGCTTTTTTTGAAAATTTTTTTTATATTCAACATTTTTGCAACACTGTATGCTGGCGTGTATGCATACTTGTCGATACAGCTGACGACTGGCAATATGGAGTTACAGGTTCGATTCCCTGCCCGTGTAGATTTTGTTAAACCAAAATATAACAACATAAAAATACATTTTTTTATAATTATTTTTAAAAGTTTTCATCAATACTGGTTATTTGTGTCCATATTAGAAACATGTAAATAACCAGAATTTTTTGATTTTACGCTGACATGACCATACAAAAGCAGAGAAGGCCAAATTCATTTTTTTTGCCTCTATTGCTTTTTTGAATTTTTCTGTTTTTTTAGTTTAAAACTTATGACAGCCTTGAAGTAAATGTGCGACATATTCTTATATGTTTTTATCAGACGCTTATTGTGAATCATATTTTGTATTCGACTCAAATTTTTTCACCTCAAAATTTTTTTTCACCACAAATTTTTCAATTTCTCCTCAAAAATACTTTTTTTTAACAAAAATTATTCTCACAATCAAATTATTATTTTTTACTTCAAAAGAACACTGTGGAGGTCATGGACAAAAAAGTTGTTACTTTTGTACTTTTTGTGGTGCTATTATACTTTTTGTGGTAGTATTAGAGTCTCAAAAATACTATGGTTCTCCTTTTAACACAAATGATTCACAAATGATTCACTTTTTACTAATTTGTTATTTATGGCAACTTTTTTGTAAACAATTTTACGTCAGTTATGTTTTGTAGAAAGTCACTTTTTCAGGGATGATAAAGTACGATACTTTTGTGCTACAATTGCAACCTCAAAAGTATATTGGTGCCTAAAATCTAGCCAAGTAAATTTATATCGTTTCCAACCAACTTAAAGCTTTTAGTTTCTATAACCTGATAGATAACGTAGATATTTGGTTCGTATTGGACACATATATTTCGTGAAGTTCATTCCAGATGATTTAACACGTTTTATAAATGATTTCTCTTACCCTAGAGAGCCTCATTTTATAAGCCTAAGCTAAGGAATCTCTGGACACGTTCACAGGTCTTACCCACCATCTTCCATTAATTTCGGGAAAGAATTCTTCAAATGCCATGTATGCATTTAAAGTGGTGTTTACAACATTAATTATGTCTTTGAGTGCACCAATAAGTTTTTCTGTTGCCATTTTTCTATAAATAATTTAACAAACCAATTATTACACAAATTTTTAATTTTGTTTCCTCAAATGTAAACAATTTTTAACAAAAAATATTTTTTCCCCACATGAAAATGTAAACATTAAAATGACAGTTTTTGAAGTTGCAGTCGTCGTCGTTATTATGGGCGTCGTTTCTCTCACAACGACAATTGTTAGACACCGCATTATTATTCAGGGCCAACATTAAGTCATTACCTCGCCAAAAAATAAAAAAATATAAATCAATTTTTTTGAAATTTTATTTTGAAAAACTTATTATTTGACTTCTAGTTTTTGTTTTTACCATCGTTTTGCCAACTTTGGATGTTTTGTTTCCGACTTTTTTATAGCCGTCTCTTTTGTCTCTTAATGTTTTTATTTTGGTATTGGAGCTAACAACTTGAATAATTAGACAGTATTTTGGATAAGAAAATTCTGTAAAAATATCTTGGAATTTAAATTAATTAAATTATAAGTGTTTCGTTGGGAAAAAATCTAAAAAAATAAAAGCAGTTTCTTGACTGCGTAAAAGAATCTATAAAAACTAGATTAGTTAAAACAAATGTGTTTGAAAAGGAAAAATCCGAAAATCCATGTTAACATTGTTAAAATAAAAATTGTTTTGAATTTTTGAATGAAAACAGGGTTTTAAATGAACCAACGAAGGAAGGCGAGATATTTTAACCCAAAAATATACCCTCTTTTTTACAAAGCCTTGCCACCCCTATTATGGGGTTAAAAGGAATATAATTTTCTAAACTTTAGTTACAGTTAAATTATCTCTATAAAAAAATTCCAATCTAGTGTACATTGTTATATAAATACTTACTTAAAATAATCTTCTTTTTCCATTGTATTTTCTTAACTACCTTTCTACGTCATTAGATTTAAATACAAAAAGAATCTTTTGCACATACACTTAAAAAAAGACTTCAGTAAAAAAAAAATCTGTTAAACGTGTGTCAAATTGATTTGATTAATCTTTAACCATTGTTTTTTCAAGCAGTGGTTAAATAAAAACTTTCATTGCTTTTACTAATTTTGAGTGGTAATTTTCAATAGTATTTATAATTTTTTTAGTTTATAGCGTCCTTTCTACCTTCATATATTTACAAAAACTAAGCATATTAACCATTTTTAGCTAGGATGATTGATGTATTTCGATCCGGCAAAAGATGTCTCCAGAGCCCGAAATTTTAGAGAAGCTAGAGCCCCCAGAAGAAGGTAGAGTTTTAACAAAAACTCCTTTTAAAACTTATATGTTAATTCATTCTTATCTTCTTAGCAATTAATTTGATTTCCTAACTAGCACAATGACGATACTAAAATTTAAAGACAAAAAATAATCAATTTATAAAAAAATTTTGTTGGTTTCTGGCTCAATTAATATTTTTTCTGTTTCTTTTAGCTGTACCTTACCTCCATAAAAAAGTCATCTCTATCCAAAAATAAGCCTTGGTGCGGCCTTGGTCTCTCGGAAATATAGCAAAAGCTTCATTTTAAAGTTTGGCACAGAATGAGCTACATGGTTCGAGTTTTTTAAAACGTTTTTGATTATAATTTTTCTTACTTTTTTCAGCAATTTTTGGAAAGTGTCTTAGAAAGAGCACGCAGCAGCAAATGGCCACCAATTACGGAATATAAAAAAGATCTCCTAAATATATTGTATTTAAAAAATAATAATAATCACTTAAATTAAAATGTTATAAACAAAATATTTGCCCCTACGGAGTATATGCAAAAAAAAGCTTATTATACAGGTTGGTTGAAAAGTTCCTGCGCTCACCAAGAGATGGCACTGCTAGCTCCAAACTTTTTTCTCAAGTTGGTATAACTGTCCTGAGAACACATGCAAAGTTGCAAGTCATTCTGTCGATTCTTTCTTTGTTACAAGCCATTTGAAGTTGACGTGTCATTGATTTTTTTTAATATGGAAAATATTGAATATCGTGCTGTCATTAAATTCTTTGTTTTGAAGGGTTTAAAAGCAAGTGGAATTTATGAACAATTGTTAGAAATGTATAAGGAGTCCTTACCCTCAAAACGCACCGTTGAATTTTGGACTGGTGAATTTAAACGCGGTCGTACCAGCCTTAAAGACGATCCACGCTAAGGACGATCAAAAACTGCAACCACAGCTGAAATCATTGAGCAGATGCATAATATGGTAAGCGAAGATCAAAGTTTGACTAAGCGTAAAATTACTAATGCCATAGGCATCTCAGACGAATGAGTACTCCATCTTTTACATGAAGAATTACGTATGAAAAAACTGTTTGGAAAATTAGTGCCGCACACATTAACAATTCAACAAAAACTGGATCGAAAACAAATTTCTCAGCGTAATTTGGAGCGTTTTAAGCCAAATAAAAACGGACTTCTTGCGTCGTTTTATAACTATGGATGAGACTGGGATCTACCACCATGATCCTAAATTGAAACAAGAACAGTAGACTGGAGCTGGTTGTTCAGCTCCAAAGCAGGTGAAGTCACAACGATCAGCAAAGAAGGTTATGGCATCAGTTTTTTGGAATTCAAAAGGAATTTTGTTGATTGATTATCTTCAGAAAGGTAAAACAATCAACTCTGAATATTATTGCAGCCTTTAGGATCAGCTGGATGAAAAAATTCGTGAGAAAAGACCTGGTTTAAAGAAGAAAAAAATAATTTTTCATGAAGACAATGCACCTGCTCACAAAAGTGTTTTGACGATGGCTAAATTCAAATAATTAAAGTACGAATTGCTTGAACATCCACCGTATTCACCAGATTTGGCTCCCAGTGACTACTATCTCTTCAGAAATCTCAAACAATTCCTTCGTGGAAAGCATTTTTCGTCGAATGAAGAGGCCATAGCAGCCGTAGACGGTTATTTTGCAGAGCTTCCGGAAGACCATTATAAGGATGGGATAAAATTATTGGAAGATCATTGGAACAAGTGTATTGAGCTTCTAGGAGATTATATTGTATAAAAAAATATATTTCGTAACAAAAACAGTATTCTTTCATTTCGAGCGCAGGAACTTTTCAACCAACCTGTACTTATGAAAATCTCATAAATATTATGAAAAAATTAAACACTTTATAAATATGATCAAGCTGGTCCAAAAAATCAAATTGATGACATGTTACTTCATATTTATGAAAACTTTCTTAAATATGATGAAGAATTTTTAAAACATATTTGTAAAGAAATTTTTTTATATATATGAAGACATTTTTCCATATAGAATATATAGATTTCTCTCCATATTTATGAATAATTTTCAGCAACATTATAGAGTTTTTTTTTTAATTTTAATTTCGTTTTTTCTTAAGTATCTATGTAAATAAAAATGCAGACTTAAAGAGAAGTACAAACGGCAGTGTTTTGCAATCAAAATAAATAATTTGTTAGAGCTTTTTATTAAATTATTTTATAAAATATTTTTATGAAATAATGAGGATTAATAAAACATTTGTGATATATTTTTATGATGAAGAATTGATGACACAAGATTTATGAAACAGTGTCATCAATATAAAAAAACTTTTTCTCTGAGGTCAACCGTACATGCCCTTAGTAGATGTAGCCCATATCATGTAATAGGCTAATGGACCCCTAAAATTTAAAAATTTTTTTTTTTTGCAAATAAATCTGTAGGTATACTTATTCTTTTTAATTAAATTTAGATTTGCTAGATTTAACAAAATTTGCTCTGAAATTAACAAATCGGATTCTAAGCAAAAAAAAAAAAAAATGTAGCAAATTTTTTATTGCGACAACGATTTATTTTTTTGGGTGTACATATATAACAACTAAGAGAAATTGCTGTGATTAAACAAAAGCAATACAACATATGTCCCTCGTCTGAGATGTAAGAAATATTATGGAGAAAAATACGCTCGTCATAATAATGTCATCCTTTTTCAAATATGAATTTGTTTGGACAGTCCAAGGGATTTTAGTCAGCCCTTGGACTGACCTTCTTTTTCGATGGTACCACTTTTGATTATACAAAAACTGAATACAATTTTAACGCACTTTCTTAACCCCTAAACTTGAGGTTGGGTTACAAAAAAAATTCGGGGATCCTCTTTCATATCGTACTTTTATTAAGATCGGATAAACCCTACCGGATGCCTTGGTTTGCAAGATTTAATGATTTCATAGTGATTTTAATCTCAGATAAGTAATTCTGAATAATTTTATTTTATTAAAGTTTAAGTTTATTTTTTTATTGGGTTTTCTGCCAAGATGGATTAAAAAAACTTGTTTTATCACATTAAATATACAAAAATTTAAAATATTCTTATGACAAATATTTAAAATACATTTAAAATAGAAAAGCTAAGAACTTCCAAGACTTGGCAGCATTTTTATAAATTCTTAATTTTTACATAGCTAGTATATCTATAACTACTTAGCAAGTCTATATCCATGTTAACAAAATTTGTATGGAATATTTATATACAATTTAAATAAAACAAACCTATTGTATATTTGAGTTTGTGAGAATATCAATTAAACCAATTAATTTTGGTTTTTAATTTCTTTTAAGTACTATGTCACTCTTCGAATGAAAAGTGACAAAATGATGCATCCATTCAAAAACACTTTTAAAATTTTTAAATGTTTTAAATTAAAAGCAATTCGAGATACTCCAAAATCAACTTATCCATTTATATCCTTTTGAAAAATAACATAAAATAAAGCTTTTTACATTACTAAGAAAAATCAGTGTCCCTGCATGCCTATCTTTAGCATATAACTGCTACTTTTTTTGTTTGCCATCTGTTCCCAACATGATGTACAACCAAAGAGTAAAATTTTTTTTTTCAGGGAATTTTTCGTTGGATTTTGGTTGCAGAAAATAGTGTAACGTTGCAAAAATAAGCTTCGAAGGTGTAGAAATTGTCTTCGATGTGCTGAAATTTGTGCTCCAGTTAAAATTTAAATGCCCGAGGAGAAAAAAAATTACTTAATAATTTTGATAATTACATCATTTGTGAACAAAATAGACTTTTCTACAGAAGGTATAATTTAAATTTTTGGGGTCTCTAAACCTTAAGATTTGTTAAAAAAAAATTAATAAAATTAAGGTGAAACTTTTCATTTTAAAAATTTTTAAGTTGATATCGTTGTCTTATACTTAATTGGAAATATCAACAAAAATATTTAAAATATTTAACTACCCATGTAAAAATCGAAATATATATGAGCATACATGATCATACATGGGCCTGTATATGATCAAACATGGACATACATGGTCATATACGTCCATACATTGTTCAATATATGACCATACATGATCTCACATATGATCATATATCTTCGGATCTGAAATTTGAGGGTATATGGACGTATATGATCATATACAAGCATACATGAATAATATATGAGCATGTATGATAATATATGCACATATATCACCATATACCCTCAAATTTCGGATCCGAAGATATATGGTCATATATGAGATCATGTATGGACGTATATGACCATGTATATCCATGTATGATCATATACAAGCCCATGTATGATCATGTATGTTCATATATATTTCGATTTTTACATGGGTATCAATGTAATAATCATTTATTATAATTACAGTGTAAATCCAGCTTTAGATGTAATTTTTTACTGCCACTTTTAATGATATCTATTGCCAATAACGACAGACTTTTTAGTTATTATGCAAACACACTTATAGACAAAGCACTCAAGTACTAACATATGTAAACTTTTTTTGTATACGATATAGTTAGTTTCATATGAATATGTCTTTAACACTCAATTGAACCTTTTTTATATTAAATTTTCTTTATTTGTTTTATCTTACAAGGAAGATTTGTTGAGGGTTTTGCCCGATCACGATAAAATTTGTATATTGTATCGTAGAGAAGAACAAATAAGCAATATGTATTATTTTGTTACCCATTACCATATATATGGGGATTAAAATATGGAATTAAAATGACCCCATTAATAGTTTTTTCGGTTGATTTCTTTTCAAATAATCTAAAGACTGGAGTTGCTTAAGGTTTTTTTTTTTTTGATATTCGTAATCAATCGAATTTAATGCGATTCGACTTATTTACATATATTTAAAATAGGTAACAACCCCGGGTTTTTTAAATAGTCAATATGGGTATCAAACATTTTATTTTCTCAAGTAATTAAACGCTATTATGTACCAACAAATCTGAATTGTCTAAATTTTAGAAACACTTCCATATAAAAATATAGTTATTTTTTATCCAAATTTTTCAACACTTAAACATAAGTGGCTCTTATTTTTATTCCCCACCACATATAAAAATTTCGTAGCAATTGGGGGTAGCGAACCCATCACCTGTACTTCCTTGTTAGTTATTTTTTTTCCATATTAGTAAATAATCTTTCATATGGTAACTATTTTGTTCCTTGTATAAATATAACGGAAACATAAGTGATGTAAACTGCTACTTGATTCGCATTTTAACTACAGAAAGAGTATTAACATTTAGATATTCATTTACATACATATTTACCGTAAATAAACTAACGTAGAGAACAGGTTTTACAACATACTCATCTTATGACAGTTAAGTGTATTGTGAGCGTCAAAATAAAATGTTCAAATTATTTTATTTGGATCACTTAAAAAAGTTTGTAAGTTAAAATAACTGAAAATATCATTTACAAGAAATGATATTTCATTTAAAAACCGGTCTACTTAATTTTCATTTAAATTAAATGCCATTTGTTATTTATTTTTAAATGTTGATTAATCAACTAACACATCCGTAAGAAACAAATGATATAATCAGTTAAAATAAATGTCAAAATTTTACCTACCAATCCTTAAAAAATAAATGTTTTTTTTTTCATTTATTTGAAATTGTTTCCGTTTTTGTATTTTTTTTTTTTTAAATATACTCGTACAATACAAAATGTATGTATGCATATAAAGCTATAAACACTTTTTGTGTGAATGTGTTTGTGTATGTATGTGTGTTTATGAATTTCTTGTAATTTGTATTGAAAAATTTTGTATATGTACAACTAATTTAAATAAAAAAACAAATTGAAATTTTTGGAATATTTTTTTTTAAAACAGACAGCAAACAAAATTGAAATTTGTAATAACTGTTACGGACACAAATAAACCACAAGTTTCCGTTTTGTGGGTAAATTTTTATTAAATTTCAAACAAATGAAAAAAATAAATGAAACTGAAAAAATGGTAAATGATTGTAATTTATTTCGAATAAATGTCTAAAAAAGTTAATATACATATTTCTTTGAAAAGTAAATGTATGTTCTTTTATTTTTAAAATTCTATTTAAATCTACATTTTATACTTTTATAATAATATCATTTCTTCTTTTTTAATTAAAAAAAAAAACAATAACAATATATTTAATACCACAATGTGGTGTTGGCACAGGTAAAATTATTGGTATTTTACCAAGGTTGCGGGTTCGATCCCCAGCGACGAAAACATCAATTTAGAACAATATTATGTATGAGTTTTCTGTTTCTCATGCATATCGCAACGTCCTTCTTCGGTGCTCCCATAGCACTTTACCCTACCGAAGTAAAATAATATAGCATTCACTATAAAAAATGTAGGTAAATTTACTACAGAAAAATGGGTAAAGTTTTGTGTAATAGTACGAAAATTCGGTAAATATACACACAAAATGCGTACAAATATTTTGTACACAATTTCATATACAATAATACACACAAAATGTATTTTTAGACATAATGCGTTTAAAATTAAACACTTTGTGTCTAAAATTAGTATTCTTTTGTTAAAATAAAATTTAAAAATATACTAACTTAGAATAGTAATAAATATTTTGACATTTTAAAATTGGAAAATATTAAAAAAATAAAAAAAAAAAATTATGAAAAAGTGAATAAATATAATATTTGTGCAAATTGGAAAATGGTCGAATACCAAAAAACCTAAACCTCAATACAAAAAAAGTGAAATAAAATTTAAAATACATGAAACCAAATTATGGCAACATATTTTCAAGGCAACAACATCTCATTCAAATCTGTATATCTGGAAACGTTGCTCTTTAAAACGCAGAAGAGGGTACAATATTGCTGCACACTACAATTTAAATTGGGCATGACCATCACTGCACATGCCCATTCGAAATATATTATATATTATATTTATTTATTATATAATTCATATTATTAAATATAATAATTCATATTATTAAATATAAATATTATGTAAACAAAAAAATAAATTTCTTCTTATAAAAAAAGTTTTTAAGCTGTTTAAATTCGACAATTGCGTTGGTAAACTATGCATTCTTTATATATTTAACCTTCAAAAAGGTTGTTTTATTCACAATTTTAGTAAATTCGCGAATTATTATTAAAATTTCATTTAATTTTTACGCACTTTCAATTAAAATTACCCATTATGTGTGTACCAATTTACGCATAATGTGTGTACTTTTTTCGTTTACGCACACAGAGTAAATTTACCCAGTTTATAGTAGGAGTACAGTTTCCTACTATAAGTTGGGTAAATTTCAGCATAAATTAATTAGAGTGTTGTTATGATCCAAAAACATTAAAATATTTTGCAAACTCTTCATGCGGTTTAAACCGGTTTGACCGGTTTAGAAGTCATGACATGTTCTTTTGTATTGGTTCTGTGATATGTTCCTTGGGGTTACTTGTGTGACAAGAACTGCGATAGGTCCTTTTCACGCAGGGGGGTAATATTTATCATCTCGCGCAATTAGAGTGTTGCCATATTTGAAGCCCTCCATCTCTCACCAACTTAGATCGTATATCAGCTTTATTGAGTGTCATTGGCAATTCAAATTTGGAGCGATTATTTCAAATTGCAAAACTTTTATTATTTATAAAATAAACATTTTTTTACCATGGATCCTGTTAATAATTAAATTAGTTTCGCATAATTTGTTTCCTTATGATAGTCTAGCACAAGTTATAAAATAAGAAAGTAGCAAAAGTATTATTATAAATGCATAACTTTTTGCATTAAATATCATATAAAATGACAGATATATTGTTGTAAACACAATAAACCAATTTGTATACTTTATTTTGATGCGCACAGTATGTGTAAATGAACATTAGGGTTATAACTTTTTGCAGATTTGGCATATATCAAATTCCTCATCGCTAGTATATACTATTAAAAAAATACCAAGAACTGATAGATTACTTTTTCGCGATCGCAAAAAAGTTCCCCCACCAAACATGATAAAGATTTGAATTTTAGTTTTTCTTTTAAGTTAAAAAAAATACATTTAATTGTAAAGTACTTAGCATTTTCTAATAATTTTATTAATATAAAAACAAAAGCTCACTATTTGAATGGAGGGCGGGAAATTGCGATTTTATGACTCTATTTCGCGGATTTTTAAAATTAATTCAATTTTAATAGCATGTGATGCTATGACATATTAATTGTTTTCCGAAACTAAGGATTATGAAATCGCAGTATTTTGATGCTATTTAGCGGATTTTATAAATCAATTAAATGTTGGTTCCTAGTGACTGGTTGCCATGACAGAGTGATAATTAAATTGTAATTAAAATTACAACTTTTGAAATGGCCCTGAAATTCAGTGGTATACTACGTTTTGCAAAGTTAGCTCGTTTTAAAAAGATATTTAGATTTTAAGTTTGTATGGACTGAGGCGATTTTTAGATTATATTTTAATGAAAAGACTTGGAAAATACTTTTGCATTTACTATTGCTTTTGCTTTTACTTATTTACTATTTTTTAATATTATTTATTATGTTGTTAATACTTTTTCCTATTTATTAATATTATAATCAAGATTTTTACCCTTCTTTCTAAATATATTAAGTATGTGAAACATTGCGTATACACAATATTAAATTAAAAAATTACGTATACGCTGTGGTTTCCATTTTAGATTTTTTTTAGTAGTGATGTTTATAGATATTTTAATAGTTGATCTTTTTAATAATTATATGTATGGAAATGTATTTTTAGTCTGATTCAAGATCATAGAATTTTAATTATTTTTTTTTAAATGAAAAATTTTCTTATTTTTTTTAGTAATCATGGAGAATAGACAGAAAAAGTTATTAGACACAAGCTGAATGGAATGTATTTTCTGGTTCGCTACGACCTTCATCAACATTCTTCGTGCCCGAAAGTGCCAATTTTAAATATCTCTATTTAACTCACAAATCAACGTAAAAAGCTATTTATGCGAACATACAGTTGATTTTTGTTATTAAGTTTGAATGAAATTTACTTTACTATTTTTGTGTTTTTTACATTTAAATTTTACATATTAAATTGTTTTTTATATTTGTTTAAACAATTCTTTTGATACGGTTACCAAGTTATATTTTAATAGTTGATCTTTTTAATACTTATACTTATGAAAATATATTTTTAGTCTAGTTCGAGATCACTAAAAAAAAAATGAATTGTATGCACCTGAAAATAAACGGCTGTCATTAAGTTAACCCTCCATTACTAACCTCTGGGTCGAATCGACCCGGACACGCAAACTTTTTAAATAAAAAAAAAAAAAACATGACGATATTTTAACTCAAGATATATGTGTTATCTAAATTTGTTTATATTTAAACGTTTATAAACAATAAACATAAGGAAAATTTATGATATTATGCATATAAAATTATTTTAAAAACAGCCTAGGTCGACTAGACTCATAGTTAGCAATAATGTAACAAAGATTATAGGACGACTAGACCCATAGTTAGCAATAATGTAACAAACAATACACATGTGTGTGAGCTTCAGTAGCTTGTGAATTTTCGTGGTAATTCGCGGTTATTTGTCGAAAATATAAGATTATTATTAGTTCTTGTGCAAAATTTGAAAATGAGTTCTTATGAAAGAGAACAAGAGCGAGTGCTCTTTCGAGCTGACTACGAAACAATTGAAAAGAAGCCGCTGCCAGATTTGTGACTACAAATAAGATCGCAAAACCAAAACCACGTGCTCTAAATATGGAAAATATATTTGCCAGAAGCACTGTTGTATATTGTGCTCAAATTGCATTGCTTCTGCACAAGAGGAATCCATTTATGACGATATGTTCGACGATGAAAATTCCGAATAAAAGGTAACATTTACAGTACATTTCTGAAAAATTTTTGCTTTGGCCATACCAATTTTTCTTTCTAACATTTTACTATTATATTTCAGGTTTCAAATGCACTTTATTTGAAGTCAATATCTTAAAAACTCATAATTTTATGCGCAATTCAGCTGGATAACTTTTTTTCATTTTTTTTAGCTATGTTGTAATGAATTCATACTTAATTTTAATTTAAATATTTTTTTTTTAATTTACACCATTGTATACTAAAATTAAACAAAAAAAGACTAAAATCTACCAAAAGAAGTATACGTTTTATCAATTTATAAGTTGAGACGATTTCAATGGATAATACAATTGAGGGTCGATAAGACCCATGTTTAGTAACCATGCGACATGATTTAAGGTTAGTAATGCAGGGTTAAGTATCGACAAATAAGCAATAAATAATATTATTTCAAAGGAGTTTTCGAACCACCTTTCCATACATAGTATAAAAATATCTTGGCGAGACAATACAAACTTAAAAATGCAAGATCTCTTGATTTTGACCTGATATTTTAAAACGGAGTATACCACTGTGTTCTACGGCGCAAAATTAAGTTGGGCTGTCTCGACGTTTTTCTGTGTTATTCTGACGTACACTTAAAAAAGTTTGTAAGTTAAAATAACTGAAAATATCATTTAAAAGAAATGATTTTTCATTTAAAAACCGGTCTACTTAATTTTCATTTAATTTAATTGCCATTTGTTATTTATTTTTAAATGTTGATTAATCAACTGACACATCCGTAAGAAACAAATGCTATAATCAGTTAAAATAAATGTCAAAATTTTACCTACCAATCCTTAAAAAATAAATGTTTTTTTCATTTATTTGAAATTATTTCCGTTTTTGTAATTTTTTTAATATACTCGTACAATACAAAATGTATGTATGCATATGAAGCTTTAAACACTTTTTGTGTGATGGTGTTTGTGTATGTATGTGTTTTTATGAATTTCTTGTAATCGGTGCAAAAACTTTTTCCACAAAATGATTCAGAAAATGAATTTTTTATATAGCGCGGTGCGATGAAGAAATTTTATGAAAAAAAAGTTATAACCCTAATGAACATATTGAAAATTGTATTTAAAAGTTTTATGTTTTTAAATCTATTGCATTTTACATTTAGTATAGTAAAAATAATATGCCCAAAGGAAAATGTTAGTAAAAATAAAATAATTTTTATAAAATGTAGATTTTTTGTACACAATTTTTTTTTTGTTAATTTTTTGAAAAGCCATTTTTAGACAATTTTTTTTTCAACTCTGGTAACGTAACTTATTAGTGGGTTATATAAGATGTTATATGTAATGATTACTAGTTAGTTTTCTTATAACCTTAATATAGGGGTGTCGCACAAAGTAATGGACGTTTACATTATTTTTTAGTCATAAAATAAAAACAAAAACAATAAAGGCATTATTGAAATAATGATTAAAAACAGTCATTATAGATTATGCATTATTTAATACATAAAGTAATTTATGAACTAAGCTTACACCTATTTTTGTGTTTTAAAATAATGAGAAATGTAAAGTAAACTTTCTGGTAGTAAAAAAAAATAATGATACTTTAGTAGTCCCATTTCACACAGAGCAACATTTGTTGCGCAACTCTTGAGTTTGTGGGAGAGAGGAGAAAGAAGAGTGGGGGTTGGTATGGAGTTGCTTGTTCTCGGCTACACGTTTTGTTTTTTCATTCTTCGTTTTGTTTTTTAATTCTTCGTGTTTTTCATTCATTTTAAACCAAATGTAGACGAAAGTTGCTGAAAAAAGTTTCTCTGTGTGAAATTAAAGGCAACTTTAAAAGAGAATTGACCAGAATCGCCGCGACAAAAGTTGCTCTGTGTGAAATGGGACTTACCGTTACTACACTGGGAATATGGCTTTATACCATTTTTTATGGCACATTAATAGCATTTTACACGCAAATCAATCGACGTCAAGGTCTGTTTAATCTGTTTGTTTGAATGAGCTATGAGTTATAGCGGGTTAATAATGAAAAATAAAAATGAAACATTCCAAAATTAAAAATTTTTGCTTGATTTCAAAATAACCAGATTTTTCGTTACCCACTGTAGTTTATTTAAAAAGTAATACGTAAGGTTTGTTTTTAAATGAAGAATCAATTAAAATTTATCTTAATATATAAAAACGTTTGTGCCGGGTACGTGTTACAAAAACTCAAGAATCGCTGGACCGATTGACACCAAACTTGGACAATATATATAAGTTTAGTCAGGAGCCAGGTTTCTCTTAAGTTTAACAACGATAGGTGGCGCTATTGTCGTAATATTTAAATTTTTTTTTTACTTATGGTACGATTTGGCTCAAATTCACAAAATATATTTTTTTAAACAAAAATAAGTATCCTTTTCTTTTATGGGCATTCAAAAATAAAAAAATGTCAAAATATTAAAAATTTTCTTAAAACAATTTGTAAAAGAATTTAAGTTTCAATAAAAAATAATAATAATTCAAAATTCCGGAAAATCCTATTTGTTTTAAAATAATGCCGACCCGATCTAGAGGAGGAAACATTGGCAGGTACACTCGACGCGCCCGAACCGAAAGAGATCAACGAGCAAATTCTACACATGATCAACATTTACAACGGAATATCGAGCTTTCAAACCGAGTACGTGTAATTCGTGCTGCTCAAACACCTGAAGAACGATCTCAACATCTTGAGACCCGAAGAGTTATTCATAGACAACGCACGTCCATCCATACATTGGCGTTACAATAATTAACAAAATATTTTAATTTCAAAAAAGTTAAATTTAATCAACAAATAATGTTTTTCAATACTTTTTAATATCTATCTTTTTCAGTATTAATAACTTAATGTTTCAGATATTTCTTAAACACCCTTTTAAGGTCATGTCTTTTTTATTTAAATAAACGATATTTAAAATATAACAGAAAGAGTTTCACTTCATCTTGATTATGTTGCACTGCTACTTATCGTACTTAAGATTAATTTGTAAAAAAAGAAATAATTGGAGACAAAATCAAAATATTTCAGGGCAAAACAACGTTTGCCGGGTCAGCTAGTAGAAATATATTTTTTAACTATTTCAATTAGTCATTCAAAAAACAAACTATAAAAGTTTACAGACATTTAGTAGGAGTTGATATTTTCTGTTAAACGTAAAATTTTATGTTTTCTGTTTTTAAAAATTGAAATTCATATAATTTCTTTTTGTTTTTTTTACCAAAATAGTTTGTATATATACAAAATTATATCAATAAAAATTACAACAAATTATTCAAATATACATACATACAAAGCCAATAAAAATATATACATCTGCATGTGCTGTGTTCTGTTTTGTTATTACATACAAAAAAAAAAACTTACAATCTGAAAAACAAACCACAAAAGTAGTTTTTCTAACTTTTTGTCAGTAAAAATTTGATGGTTATTTCAAACGACTTTCTATCGTTTTAACTACTTTTGTTGGTTATTAAACAATGATTGAAAATAAACAACAAAATTCGTTGAATATAATGGAAAATCACAAATCCTCTTTCTGATTGTATTTTCAATTAATTTAATATATATTTTAAGTTGTTTTTACCGAAATAATATTGTGAGTGTATGCGCAGTGTGTTCTTAATATTAAAAATAGCTCAACTTTGTGCAACTGATGCCGATTTTCTTCGCGTTAACACTCAAAAATGAGTCCGAAAAATCTTTTTCCATTGCAATCGAAGTCACATATTCAAAATTTTATGTTTAACTATGTGATATTAAAAGTAATATGTTAATATAAATTTTGCCGTGGAAATTTTTTTGGAATTGATAAAAGTTTCCTCGTCATGCGACAACCTAAAATATGATACTCTCATGACTGAATGACTGACTCATGCCCCAGATATGTTTGGAAATTTTCACGGAAAGTGGCTGAAAGTGGCTTAAAATCTAAAATTTAAAATATGTGCCAGTAGCTTAATAAAAATGCTGTTTAAAATGTAAGTATCGAAATTGAAGTATCGAAATTGAATGGAACTACCGGAATTGAATCACTCGTAAGTGACCCATTAACCGGGATCATAAAGAATAACTGCTCTAACTGATAGGAATTTTATAAAATGTTCTTATATGCATAGATAAAATCAGATATCTGTTAACCAAACTTTGACTGAGCAACTTTGTTTGGTGTATTATTTTCCTTTCAATACAGTACATTAACAATGTTTTAATATGCACATGAATACTTTGATATTGCTGTTCATAAATTTAATTAAACACCAAAAGGGATCAGTGCATATATTTACGTATATAGTATACATATATTTTAATAGTATAGTAGTTATTGCTCAATATGCAGTAGAGCGAGCCGAAATTTAATAATTTTCCATTCAAATATTTAAAATTAATTAAAATTTTTTATTCTTGAAGTAAAGGGCAACAACACCATTTTGATAAAAAAAAACACAGATTATACCAAATTTTTAACCTATTTTCAAAACTTAGATAAAATCATCTTCAGTGTACTAAAATAAATATAAAAAAAATTATGAAATTAAAATTTTAGGCGTTATTTTGAAATTTGGAATCTGCGTTCGCTTCTCTTTAACCGATTTTCGAAATTTTATTATTCTCCGATTTGAAATATTTTTTCACAACTTTTCTGCAGTGGTAGAAAGTTAGTATAGAATTTTTTCTTTTTTTTTACTTTGGACAACTCTAATATGCTGTTGTGAAAAATGCTATATGTAGGTACGATTCGAATGATAGTTCTATTGCAAACACCAATATACACACAAATACCCCAAGTATACACGATAAAAACAAGCATCTTTTATTTTATTAAAAAACATTTAGTTAAAGCACTATCATTTACATTGACTGCCTTTTATAAAACAGCAACATCAACAACAACAGCTATATCAACAAATGAAAACCTACTATCATAATTGGTAAGCAAAGTGAATGGAATAGAAAAATCTAGACAAGATAGAGAAGAAAGTTCAGTATATTTCATACATTTTAACGCTGTAAATACAAGTAAGAAGAAAAGAAGGTCTCACTAAATGAAAGACATACAAATAGACGAACATTATGTGACATCAAAGTGAAGAAATGGTAATATTTTTTAAAGGAAAAAACCTTATAGAGTGCAGAGTAGATTGTATAGTGTTTAGATGATAAAAGAATATGGTGTCAGCGTCATTTGCTATGATATGTTGACTAATACGAACTTTAGGGTGGCAATGAAAATTAAATGGTAAATTTTTGCTAAAATTATTGTAAAATATTGTACCAATTGGTCTAAAACATGGGTCATTCAAAATTTGAGCTAAATCGTAACCCTACACGTAGAGAAAAAATGTGGTTGCAAGATGATCACTGCTGCTATATTATTTTTACTACATTTGGATATGGTTGTTACAATCAAGTTATTAATTTCTGGCAAAATAACGATTTTCTTGTGAAAAAAGTACCCAGAATATTTTTATAAGAAAATGTCTGTAGAACCCAAGAGTTGTTTTATTTCAAAAGATTTCTTATAAAAAATACTTGGTTTTTAGAAAGTTTTTGATAGAAACATTTTTAGATTCTATGGATTTTTCTTTAAAGTAAAATTCTCAGATTCCGCGAACTGTTTCTTTGATAAAAATTCATATATTTTTAAAAATTTAGATTCTAAAGCCTTTCTATTTATAAACAATTCTTAGATTCTGGGGTCTTTTAATCATGAAAATAACTTATATTCTAAGGAATTTTTCTAAAAGAAAAATTTTGGGAATATGACTGTCAAAAAAATTTTAAAAATATGTGAACCTTAGAATCTAAGAATTTTTCTCTTATATTTTATAATCCTTAGAATTTAAAAATTTTTTTGAAGTATTTTTCTTAAAAAAACACCGTGAATCAAAACAGTTTTCTCGGAAAAGTCCTTAATATTAAATTTTTTCATTACGGAATATATTTCTTAAAGAATTATTCTTAAATTTTAAGAACTTTTTCATAGTTTCGAATCATAATATAACTGTAGTTGTATGGTAAACTGTAGTTGTATGGTAAAGGTAGGGTTATTTTATTGTTATATTGTTATGACAACTATGTTATAATACAGTACGACTATGGTTGTTTTTATCTGCGTGTACAATATCCTTTTATAAGAAAAATGAAAAGATGTGTCACAGGATGTAATTATTTCTTTTTAATGAAATTTTATGTATTGTTGATCTGTTATTTTGTACATGAATAGTATTAGTAGGATTTTAGATCATATAATAATATTCTTTTTTTATAAATTGTTTTATTGCAAAGAAACATGAAAATTTTATTAATAAATTATAGAGTATAAAAATTGAAAAATTCCACAGAGCCAGCAGGATAGAATACTTAGTATTTTCGGTTGCCTGCTGGCTCTGTGGAATTTTTCAATTTTTATTCTCTATAATTTACTAATAAAATTTTCATTTTTCTTTGCAATAAAACAATTTATAAAAAAAGAATATGATTATATGATCTAAAATCCTACTAATACTATTCATTGTTTCTTTTATTTATTTCTTCTCAAATAATTATCCAGTTTAACCAAAATGGCCGTAATTTCAAGCAATGCATTCACAAAATTTTTGTTGATAGAATATGCAGTTTAAAAGGCTACAAAGTGATTAAGCTTTAAGATAACTAAAATTTTGTTATTTTTAACTGTTAGACAGTAACTAAAATATGCACTAAAACCAACTAACAGTGTCGCGAAAATAACGGTAAAATTTGTACTACTAAAATTTTGAAACAACTGACAAGAATTGATAACAACTAGTCTTTTTAAAGATAATTTTGTTCGATCTTTTAATAAAAAAACACTTTTAATCTTTCGATACAAAAAAAGTGCAACCCTTTAACGACTGTCTAACGTTTTTTTTTTTTTGCTAATTTTGACGAAACTTCCGACGGACAATATTCAAGCTATTCATACTAATATGGTATACCTTTATCCATGGATATAAATTTATTCTTTCATGGTTTTTAATAAAATTTTTATATATGATTTCTCACATTTGTTAAATAGAGAACATTAGGCACTAAGAGGGGTTTCAGATTTTTTAGTTGACCTTGTAATTTTGCGTAATTTTGAATTACTAACTACCCCCCTGTTGTACAATTTTAACCCAACATTTTTTAAAGCAGTACTAATCTTTCTGTCCATGAAAACTTATTGGAAGTACCTTTTACCTGGCTTTCAAAGATGGATTTCTTTGAGTATTTAAATACCCATTCGGCAGGAATGGGTTAAACATTCAAGTCAAAATTCCAAATGGTACTTCAGTTATTACTTCTTTATAAAGGGTGTCCCAAGAAGAACGCAATTTTTAAATCTGGCAACATTCGAAGTGTCATTGTTTGACATTTGAACAATTGTTATTGTTTGCTAGTAGAAGGTACGAGGTTAGTAAAAATGGAGCGCTACACGAATGAACAACGCATTTTCATTGTGAAATTGTTTTACCAAAATGGTGAAAGTTTTGCGGCTACAGTTCGCAAATTTCGATCAATTTGAGGTCACAATAATGCTCCAAAAGAGTCAACTGTAAAGAGATTAATGGATAAATTTGCCGAAACTGCGTCTATTAGTGATGTAAAGACAACAACGCGCCATCGACCAGGTCGATCGACCGAAAATGTCGCAGCTGTACGTGATGATGTTGCTCAAACTCCATTCACCTCAATTCGACACCGAGCTCAGCAAATTGGTGTCTCCAAATCCACTTTGCAGCGAATTTTGACGAAAGATTTGCATCTTCATGCATACAAAGTTCAATTGACTCAGGAACTGAAGCCAGCTGACAATGGACAGCGAAGGGAGTTCGTTAATTGGGTATTGGAGAGACAACATGATAATGCTGATTTTGCCGATAAAATCATCTTTAGTGACGAGGCCCATTTTCATCTTGATGGCTTCGTCAATAGGCAGAATTGTCGCATTTGGGGTGAGGAAAATCCTCGAATGATTCACGAGAAGCAAATACATCCTCAACGTGTCACTGTGTGGTGTGGTTTTTGGGCTGGAGGAATCATTGGACCTTTTTTTTATGAAAATGAGGCAGGTCAAGCGCAAACAGTCAATGGTGTTCGGTATCGTGAAATGACAACCAGTTTTTTCTTGCCTAGAATTAAAGAAATGAATGTGGAGGGCATGTGGTTCCAACAAGACGGCGCCACATGTCATACAGCCAAAGAACCAATTCAATTGCTGCATCAGTTATTTCCCGGTCGTGTTATTTCGCGTTTTGGAGATCAGAATTGGCCGCCTAGATCGTGCGATTTAACACCATTAGATTTTTTTCTTTGGGGTTTTTTGAAGTCGATGGTTTACGCGAATAAGCCGACGACGACTCAAGCCTTAAAAGAGGAAATTGGACGCTGCATTAATGAAATACCGCAGCATTCATGCAAAACGGTCATTAAAAGATCGCGTTCATGCCAGCAAAGACGCGGCGGCCATCTGCACGATATATTGTTCCATACATAACCTCATTCTGTCTACTTTACGATATAATAAAGTTTCACGATTTTTTTTTAAATATCTGTGTTTTATTTAAAATTTAAAAGTTGCGTTCTTCTTGGGACACCCTTTATATTGATTTGTTATGATATTAATAATAACATATATAAACTTTAAAGGAATTTTTAAAAACTCAACGAAACTTATTTTTATTTTTTAAATAACTACCAAAAATTATCTTTTTACTGTAAAAATACTGTTTTTGTAGTTATTTATATTAATAAAATATTAAAAATAACTACTTTTAAAAACTACAAGTATTAAGAAATTTTGTTAGTTGTGTTTTTCACAACTTTGACAACTGTTATTTTGTATTTCTGCCACAGTTGTAATTAACAACAGAACAACAACTACTGATTACTACATAAACAGTTGTCATGTAGTAACTATCAAACTTTTTTGAGTGTTGATACCTATTTTAAATACCGAGAATCTACAGGGTGGGGCGAAAATCATCATATATCTTTATTTGGCTATTACTATTTAAAGTGAAAATTCATTTGGTTTTTAAATTATTCTCAAATTTGGTTAAAAAAAGTTCAGTAAGCAAGGCTCTATAGTAGTCTCCGTTCACTGTAATATAAGCTCCAATCACCTTTTTCGACGTAACTGAACCCCACACGGTGACTTTGAGAGGGTGTAATGGTGCTCCGTCCCCCAGCATACAGGGAACTCACGTGGCTGCTGAGATAAAAGTGAGTCTTATCACTCACGATCAATTTAGATGGAAAATCATCCATCACACTGTCAAACCCACACCAAATGTCAGCAGTTTCCAATAGAGTGATACTTATTGCCTCGCCTTAATACAAGTTGGTTAAATACAAGTTGTTACATTCAAATTCAGCATATATTTCATTGTCACCCTAATGAACATAAACAGTATCGTGATAGGAAATTAGAAATATGATATCACACATGAAATTTGTACAGATCATGAAATTTATACAGAACAACAACAACAAACTTCACTATGAAACCACACTAACGGTACGAATAAAAATCGTTTAATATGTTTCAAACAAAACAATCGATTGCCAACAAATCCTTGTTGTAGTTTATAGAAAAGACTTAGAAGGGCTTTCCCTGGCACCAACTTGGTACACAAATATTATTTAAGTCTAAGCTATTGGATCAATTTTTAAATAATCAATGGTAGACTACTCACAGAAATCAGGGCTATCACAAATTGTCCTATAAGTCAAAAAAAAAAAAAGAATGATTTATGGCAGGTGAATATTTTTTAAAAATTTTGCTATTTTTAGAAAAATTTTCAATAGTTTAATATGGCAACACTGGTTGCTCAATTTGTGAAATTTTGTATTAGAAATGGGAATGGAATAATTTTTAGCAAATTTTCGTTTTTACAAATTCATCTGTTTATTTATTTTATTATTTATTTATTTATTTATTTATTTATTTATTTATTTATTTATTTATTTATTTAATCAATGTTACACAAAAACCGAGCCCAGAGGGCCATATATGGTTTAAAATTACAACTCAAATCATACTACTTAACAAACAATTAGAAGAATATACATATATAATAAATATCTAAAAATATATTAAGTACATAAAACAAATAATTTTAAATCCAAAATAAAATGGCAATTGAAATAATTTAAATGTAAAAAAAGCTAAAGGGTACCGGGTAGAAATTTGAAATAATATAAACAATCTCAATAACATTTGTGGTATAAGCCATAATAAAGGAGTCCAAGAAATAAACTTACATCTCATTCCGCTGAATGTGCTTACATAATATTCTGAGTGTATCTATAGGGCTATATCTTTAATATCGATATCTAAATATTAAATAAATAGCCGATTTTTGTATGTGTAGAATTTTTTTAATTTGGTCTTTTGCAATTCCTTTAGGCCTCCTTTATAATACAACAGCAAAATGTACATTTTTTTTTGCTGCATTTTCCATAACTTTTTCGAGCATCTCTTGCGGTAAAGCATTGATTTTGGGACGAAGGTTTGCCCTGAGCTCATTAATGTTCAGCTTTTTGGCGTACACTTTGTTTTTCAAAAAACCCTACAAAAATCCAAAGGGGTGATGATCTGGGTGGCCAGGGAATTTTTGCTGCAGAAACTGCTTTGTTTAATTTTAATTCATTTGATTTGTAAAAACTTGTTGTTTCGATATTATATCACCAACCATTCAGAAGTGATTGACACGAGAGCTTTGATGAGAATTGAGGCCAAATTAAAACTACTTTTTTAAAGTGTTCGACTTACTTAATAAACTAATTTCATTAAAAAAAGTCTCAGATTTTCTAAATTACTATTAATCACAAAATGTGCGAATTTTTTTACAAAATCTAATTTTATTAGTATTTTGTCCACATACTGTTACCTTATATGTGTATTTACTTGTAAAGTGTAACCAAGTTATATTATTTCTCGTTGGCAAACGAGTAAGTGTATGTTAATAAAAAAGTATTAGATAGAACACGATAGAAAAAAAAAAACAAACCATGCTGAACGAAGTCATTATGATTGTCAACCATGTTGTTAGACTTGATGTTGTCGCCATCATCAATGTCTTCTAATTCTATTAAACACAACAACGAGTGTTTTTTTTTTTTTGTAAAAAAAAGAACTGTATTTTAACGTGATTTTCAATTGACTCCTCATTTTAAAAAGTAAGTGAATTTGTTTGAATGTTGCTCTTGTTGTAATCTTCTTGTTCAATTGGGCATAGCTTTGTGTCCTTTTTTTGTATTTTTTTTTACTTACTACCATGCCACTACTTATACTTCTTTGTTACTACAATTTAGAAAAGTGATCACAACAAACTTTTGTATAATTTTCATATATTTGATTATATTTTTGTGTGTGTAAGCAACGGAATACTTTATTTTGGCCTGTTGCCTTTTATTTGTATTTTATTGTTAGTTAAATTGAGGGAATAACTTTTAACAATATACACATTAGGGGTTCCAAACTTTGTTTTGTTGTGAATTTTGCTACAGAAAAGCATTCAAACGTCTGGTATTGATGTGCTGATTATTGAAAAATAAAAAAAAAAAAATTAAAGGATACTTTTAGCTGACTAATTGGGATAAATTGGCAATTTTTTCCCAAAATTTTTAGATAAAATTGGGCTCAAAAACTTGTAAACCTACAGCAAATAGTGGAACAATTTTTTACTTCAACTGTCCAAAATTTGACCTTAATTTTTCTTTCAATCAGCTTGTCAATGTGCATCATTTAAATGATATTAGAACACTATAACATGATTTCGAAAAATATAAAAAAAATATATTTTTTAATTTAATTATTTGGTTCTGGACCAAAGCCGCGTTTTAAAAATTTCATAAATATGTTTCCCTCAAAATGCTTAAAATTACCATAATGTGTAAAATTATTAGTTAAAAAAAAATTTACAAAAATTTAAATCAAAAACATCCACTTTTGCCAACTTCAAATGCTGCTAACCGGCAGTATGTTCCCTTTTAAAATTATTTTTTATTTTAACCATAATTAGTTTGAAAATACAGATCGTTTGAAAGACAATTCGTCATTAAATTTGCAAGTGAAAAAAGTTCGGGACACCCTAATACAAATACATACATACTACACTTTATATCTTTCAATTTGTGTTACTGATACTACTACAACCACTACTGTCACTTTACGTTTCATTGCATTTTATATGTCCATTCATTACGGTATGCACCTTAGGGTGACAGTGATTGTATGGAAACAATATTTGGTATACTTTCGTATATTACTGGGCAGAGTTTAATGTCACTGGGCTTTAAATGTCTATACTGAAACTTTGGGACTACGTTAACCCATTAAAATTTGAAATTTATAGAAACAAACAAAAATAATTTTTTTGTAATATTGTGTTAAAATACTTATTATTTTTTTTTTTTTATGAATTTTGACATGCTGTTGACCAATGTGAAAAAAAATTACATCGCATAAGCGAGAAGTTTTCATAAAGGAAAAAATTGTTTTCAAATGGCTTATATGTATATAAATAAAATCGAACTTAAATTCTAATATAATTAAACCCAGTAAAAAGTCAAAATTAAAAGAACAGCACCTTGTTTCTGTATTTGCTCGCATCGATAAAGTTTTCGCAAAAAAACATGTGAATCGCAGCCTTTTTCTGCTTTCTATAGGGTGAAAATTAGGACACGGGTTACCGTTGTCCAAATTTTCAAAAAAGACATTTTGACCCTCTGGTATACCACATTTTGTCCAGCTGTCTTTAAATATCCCAAAAATACAAAATGTTATCACCCTAATGCATATACATTTACTGTGTAAAGTTATGAGCATAAAAATAGCACAAAAGTTACTTATCTTTTGCAGAAAAGTGCTCAGCATTTGACTGTATGTCATTCGATATTTTTTGCTTCTAAAACATGCACTGATAATGATGACAATTGGCTTTCAGAAAGTAGTTTTTTAAGAGATGGAACCCTTACGAAATTCTTTCTACTAATTAATGTCTTACATTCTTTGGAAATGGGATACAAAAAGGTGGTGAAAGGTGATAGGTTTCACCTTTGGCACATTGTAGTTGCGTGAGATGATAAATCTCTCTGATAGAGAGTTGGAAAACTTGCAAAGTGCTATGGGACCACCAAAGGAGGGGGCTGCGATATATATTATTTTAAATGTATTAACGGCGCAGGGTATTGCACCCGCAACCTTCTGTGCAGCAATCCAATACGAAACCATTACGCGACAATGACCTCTCGTTAATATTATATATACACTGAAAAATATATTTAAAATGATAAAAATCCTCACAAATGGCTTTAAAATGTTTTTAAAATAAAATATGCACTAAAAATATAAAAAATATTCACTTTAAATCCAAAAACTATAAACCCAAAATATGCACTATAAATTAAAAAAATAAGCACTTAAAAGCCCAATACGCAAAAAATATGCATCTATAGCAAAATATGCAACAGCAAATTGATGTCATTTTGTTGCAAATTGTTTGATTCGGAAAAGTATTTGATCAAAACCGCTTTGGGCTCTAGTCAGCCAAAACCATCTGGACCATCGAGATTAATTTTTTTTGAAACATAATCTTAAAAAATTAAAAAAATTTGTGAAATTGGTACCTGATGGAAGCTAGTTAAATAGTACATTATGCCAGTTAGTACCTTATGCCAGTTAATTGACATGTGATTTTTTGAAATTCAAGGCGTTTTAATTTATGTGTTTTTTTTATACATGAAGTATTTTTTAATTTAGCTCGAACAATTTGAGGCTGTGATTTTATGGCTCTCAGCAGCGTATATTTTGACGCTTTCAAACTCAGTTCCATTTTAATCATATTAGCGCTGCGCTACGTATAGTATTTGAAGCCATCTAAAGCGATATTTTAAATATTTTCGCGCTATACAAAGTGAAAGATCTAATTTCTATGCAATTTCTGGCATTGCCAATTGCTGATCGAAAAATGCGTCAATATTACCCTTTTCAAGTTAAGATAAAGCTTTTTTTAAAACAAACATTTGCTTAGAAGTATAATTCATTAATGATTGCAGATTTATTAGCACTGACCTTATCATTTTGACGCTTTCCAAAACACACTTTATTTATATTTTGGATTATAAGTTGAAGTAACTGTAAGTAAATGAGAGGTAACTTCTAATTTATAAATCACATTTAAGCAACAATTATTTTAGTTAACGGTGCTATTCTACACTCCTTGTACTTTTGCAAAAGCAGAAGAAAAATAAGTGACCTTATTATTTTGACGCGCACCTTAGGTTGAGAGAAGGAATTATACACTTTTTATAACAAATTTGCATAACAGTTTTCGATTAAACAGCCTAAATTATATTAAATTTATATAGGAAAAATTAAATACGGGACGTAAATTATTACAAAAAAAAAAAAAAAAAAAAATACAACAACCAGATAAATCATTCGAGTATTTTATATTTCAGTTCATTCTATTTTAATTTTCATATCTGTTTAATTCAATTTACTCGTATATATATTCCATTTTACTGCTGATGTTTTCATTATTAAATTTGAATTTTCATTTATACTTCTATTATTTATTTTAGATTTCTTTTTTTTTTTTCTTTCTTTTTTCTAACACTTCATTTTCTCACTAGTTTTTTTTTATTTATTCATACATTTATTTTTTTTTTTTTGCATTTCGAAAAAATGAATGTAATTCCTTGAATAACATTTCTATTTAATGTTGTTTTTTGTGTACTCTATATTTTAGCATTTATTTTCTTTTGATATTTAATATTGTGTATTCACATTTAGTTTTGTATTAATATGATTGTCTCGTTTGGTTTATTTGTGTTAGTAAAAGTGATGAAAATTAAATTATGTTTGTTAAAAAACAAAACTTTATTTAAATCCATTTGTTTGTTGTTGAAAGATTTATTTTAGGTTATCATGAATAAAAATATATTATTAGCTTAAAATAATAGATTTTAAATGTAGTATAATGTAGAAAAGTATGATTATTTTAGATAATTTAAAAAATGCGGTAATATTAATTTGGCTTTCTTTAAAAGCAATATTCATCTAAGTTAAAATTTCTTTCGGCATCCTTTTAATCGACCTTTCGTATTTTATACCACATATCGTATAAATTCATATGTTAGTGTAAGGTGGTGCAGCGTATAAAAATACTTATAGGGCCTTATCAAAACTATTCCCAAATTACTCCAAGTTTCCACCCATATAAACAATTCCAACTTTAATTCAAACATAAGTAAATAATATAAATAACAATTTAAAAGAAAATAATATCACATTCATATTTTATTAAAATCACTTTCGTTGCTTAGAGATTTCAAAATATACAAATAAATGAAAGCCAGGAAAAAATAAAAATTCTTATATTTGCAATAAAATCCAATGTTGTGGAATAACAAATTTGTTTTTATTTGTGATTTAGTTACAAGTGAAAATAATACAAAGCAATATAAATATATACAAATTTACTTTTTATTTGTTCCACAAGCACATACTCATGTATTCACTAGACCTTTTTAACCAGAAAAAAAAAAAAGAAAAATATTATAAATACATTTCTGTACTTGCCTTTGCTAACTCAAGTCACTTTTTTGACAAAAAAAAAAAAACGAAAAAAAGTAAACGAAAACATATTCCAGTTTTAGCATTTTTATTGAGTTATCAATGATTTTTTTTAACATATTTTGATTACGTCTGCCTTTTAGGGATATATAACATCAACAAATGCATATGAATGTCTTTAAATAAAATACCAATTCCCTTTGCTAGTTGCTAAACTAACTCTTTATATTCACTGTCAAGTACATACGAACAAATGAAACGTTCCATTTTAATGGTAGTGTGTTGTAGTTTTTTTTTTTTTTTTTGGTCAAAATGTTTATGTCTGATTGCATAATTGAGTAGAGCGATAACTGAACTCTTGACGTCTGATGTCATTTCTTTTTTAAATGTATTGATGAACTTAATACAAAGAAAAATCAAAGTGGTTTTGATCACCATGACGTATACGTGATAATATTGCACAATAATAAGTATACGTACGGTGGTCATTTAAGAACCTTTATAATGGATGTTTTCAAACATAAACAAGTAAAAAAGGGCTAAATTCGGCTGTGCCGAATCTTTGAATACCCTACCCTCCACCAATATCCTAAAAAGATGTTCTCTACTGTTTTTGATACAAATAATAAAAAATACTTTTGAAGTAAAATTATGCAGGTGAAAAAATTGAGGTGAAAAGAACTTTTTTGGTGGAAAAAAAAATTTCGAGGTGAAAAAAAAATTTTGAGGTGAACAAATTTTTTGTTGTGAAAAAAAATTTTAGTGGTGAAAAAATCTTTGAGGTGAATACAAAATATTTTCTGCTAAGCGACTGGTGAAAAAAATATGAGAAAATATGCTATGTACCAGTCGCTACTATGAAATTGTACTAGTTTTTCAACCATGGACTGCACAAAAAAAAAATATTTTAAAACATAGTTTTTGTCAAATACTCAATTTTGTTCCGGCTAATGGGGACTAGCTCTTTAGCTGAATATGCCTAATGGAGAGAATGCACTTTGTGATGCGCCACGTTTTGATAAATAGTTGCAAGAGAATACAGCAAAGAAATTAATTTGTTAAAGAAAAAACATGAGTTGTAACTATTTGTCAATAGATGGCCTAACAGAAACTGCATTCTATCCATTAGGCATATTTTGCTGCAAAGCTAGTCTCCATTAGCCATATTGTGCTACAATTTGCAGTAGAGTATTATTGATTTTCTATTTTCTTCGTAACATAAATGAATATTTGCCAAAAACTATGAAAAATATATGTTTTATGTGCATATTATACATTAATTTTTTAAATCAATATTCATTTAGATGTTTAAGAGCACAATATTGCACTTTATTCATGCGTATTTTTTTATAAAAGAAAAAATTAACATAAATATACATTTGCCAATCTCTTAATTCTCAAAAATACAAATGGAATAAAAAAATACTATTTTCCTTTATGAAAATTTCTTTTTTGACATAAAAATGTAAAACAAATGCTTTATTACCTCAAACATTTGAAAAGTTGACTTTAAAATTATGTAATAAGTATACTAGTAACATCTGAATGCATTATAATTTAAAATATGTAGGTAATTTAATATTTTTTTAATTAATTGAAAGCCAAGGCTATATCGCCATGGGGTGCCATGGGTCGCCACATATTCAAAAGTAGCGGCACTTAAGCAATTTTGCGTTTTGCTCTTTATATATAAATGTCTTTGGTTACAAAAACAAAAAATACATTTTATGGAATGAAACGAAAAACCAACAAAACTTTAAAATAAAATAAATAAATAAAAATTTAAAAAAAACCCTATCTGGTTTACTATATCTCCTATAGTAGCCAAAGAATTGGAGATATTTGAACGGAAAATCCTAAGAAAATGCATCGGAAAAAATTATGAAAATTTCATAAAACGATTTCTAAATAGTTACGTCTATAAAAATGCCGATGTTCTACCCCTCTATAGGTACGCCATGTCGTTGCAAGCCAGATTTGTTGAGAAACTTGCGCTACACGATATTATGCCAAATACACGAAAGCGAGAAAAACACCATCAATGGACGTATTGACGACGATCCAGCTCCTCTGGACCTTGCCTCATTCTATATAAGCCCAGCCTCCGGCAATCATAGGGGCTGAAGATGATATACATACGTATATACTAAATTTTGCATGAACTATAATATGAATATGTTTTGTCAATTTATGTAACAGAACTTTTGTTATTTAGTTGCTTTTTACGTTAACTTAGTTATTAGAGTAACACACATATAGCTCTAAGAATGTTATTATTCTCATAGTATGTGAGACAATAAATGTAATCGAACAAGAAGAAGACTTTAAAACATTTGTACTTACTTACTTACTTAACAAAACAAAATAGACACAGAAAAATTGTACCAATTTGTATGGAAAATTTAGAGGTACCTTCACATTTTCACTCATAACTTTCGAACCGCTGAACCGATTTTGCTCATTTTAAATACCAAACTGTTCGGGAGGATGTTCAATAATTTGGGTCGTGATCGCCATTTCAACAGACAGACAGACGGACATCGCTAAATCGACTTAAAATTGCATAAGGATCACGAATATATACTTTATGGGCTCTTAAACCTATATTTCGACATATTACAAAAGGAATGACAAACTGATATATACCCTCACTATATATGGTGCCAACACCAAGTATAGTTTGTTTCATATTTTTGGTTAGCGGTCTTAAGACCGGGAAGGTACCTTATGCTTACTTTTTGAATTAATTTTCCGAAAAAATACATTTATGCCAATTAAGGGAAAGTTGACTCTGAAGGTACAATTCGTAGTTCTATATTGTATTTACAACCCAAGTAATAACTGGTTATTAAGAGTGGTTGTTTCTTTAAGCCTGATAGAACTTTAAATTTTGAAAAATAAGACATACAATTTAATTTTTTCTAAAATTTTTTTAATTCGCCAAATTAATACATGACATTAACATTTGAAAATAATTTCGAGCATATGGCCACGGCGGGTGTTCTTGACGAAACGCATTCTGAACGTCCAATTTTTGGTAAATTTTTCGAGGATTGCTAGCCGTATGTTCCGAATAACAGGAACAATATTGGCCTCCAAGACATCAATTGTTGCTGGTTTCTCAGCATAAATCATATGCTACCACAGGAAATAATCGAGAGGAATCAAATCGCTCGAACTTGCAGGCAAATTGACAGAACTATTTCTCGAAATCGCAAAATTTTTATTTCATTAAGTCGATGGTTACGGATGCCGTATGGCACATAACGCCATCCTGTTGAAACCATATCTCGACCGGCTCAATGTCATCCATAGTTTAAAACAGAAAATCATTGATCATGTTGCGGTTACGTTCTCCATTGGCCGTAATGCAAACTCCGGCTTCATTTTTGAAGACGTAAGCTCAAATAATACCACCAACGTGTAAACCACTCCAAGTGGTGCATTTTTCCGGATGTGATGTAGTCCGTAGGGTCTGTTGTGGATTGCGGCAATTTTGTTTATTAACAAGCCAAAAATAAGTCTCATCGCTGAACACAATTCCGCGAATTGATGACTGATTTTCAAAGTTAATCCGGATAATTTGGTGTTTAAGCTTCAATTTATTTACGATGATTTGTCAAAGTATACTGACAATAAATGTTAAATAGTGAGTGCAGTATGGCAGTTCATTTGACAGTTTCCCCTTTCGTAAGTTCTATCAGGCAAAACCATAGGGTTTTGCGAGACCTATTTATGAGCACCAGGTTTAACATGGGCCTATTTTAACCAAAATCAATAGACATTGCGTTGAAGCAAAGAAATATCTATATTAACTTTTTTATACATTCGTTCAAAATAATTTACTATTATTTACCAAATTCTTTCAGTTTCATTTAGTTTTTTTATTTGTTGGAAATTTAATACAAATTTACCCACAAATTTAAATTTTGTTTGCTGTTTAAAAAAAAAATATTTAAAAAATTTAAATTTGTTTTTTATTTGAATTGGTTGTATATATACAAAATTATTTCAATTCAAATTACAAGAACTTCATAAACACACACATTCATACACAAACACATTCACACAAAAAGTGTCTATAGCTATGCATATAAGGGAAACAATTTCAAATAAATGATAAAATCATTTATTTTTTAAGGTATTGGTAGGTAAAACTTTGACATTTATTTTAACTGATTATATCATTTGTTTCTTACGGATGTGTCAGTTGATTAATCAACATTTAAAAATAAATAACAAATGGCATTTAATTTAAATGAAAATTAAGTAGACCGGTTTTTAAATGAAATATCATTTCTTGTAAATGATATTTTCAGTCATTTTAACTTACAAACTATTTTAAGTATAGTATCTAGAAACATGTTTACATTTTTTTTAATTAAAATTTCAGCATTCCGTTACCATACCAAACCTTATCATGACACTTTTTGGCGTATATTCTTACAATACCCCTGACGAAAATTAAAAAAATATATATTCTAAATTTTATGTTTCTAGATAAAGAAGTTTTGGCATGCAATCAAAGGATAACTTTTGTCCTTTTAGCTCCTTCCCGTAAAAATTTCAAAAAAATCGTATATTATCACCGAGTTAACCGACCTCCAAGTAGCACATATATCTAACTTCTGGTTGTAACCTTAAGTACCATAGGCACAAGAAGGGTCTGTCGCACTCTGAGTTGTGCAGGTTATACGGGTTGAAATCGGAGACGTCAGTAAATGTTCCCTGTCATTATCCTGGGCTTTGTGTCAGGAAGATCATGTTTTTGGGTGACCGTTTCTTGTCGCCTTCCAACATTTAGAACACTTCACCAGGAAAGGTTATTGGCTTCTGTGCAGCACTAAAGACCTATTATGGTCGCGGTGCGCAGTGCCATTTGAAATAATAATAATAACTTCTGGTTTCTAGGCAGAAAGGTTTGGCCAGGCCGTCAAGTGGAAAATTTTCAGCTTCTCGTTCACCATTTTGCCCCTGGCCGTAGGAATTACCAAAAATCCCCTTATATTTACAATTTTAGGTTTCTAGCTACAAAATGGTTGAGTAGGTCACCAAGAGCTAGGCTAAGACATAGATTTTTCTACATTTTGCACTCAACGTAGGAGTTTCAAATAATCCCTCTTGAAAGAATGTGCATACAAAATTTATACTCTTTTAATTTCAGCAGTTTTGGTGGCCCTTTAAGGAAAGGAATTTTCGCCCTTTTTTACCCTCCCCGTAGGATTTTTCAAAAATTCCGTCTGAGTTGATGTCCATCAATGAAGACACATTTCCTTTTTTCACACCTTCACAAAAATTCCGTCATAGCGGATGTCGTAGCCAGAGTAGCAATCTATGTGCTAAATTTCAGCGGCTTGGGCGATGCTTAATGAGAGAGTGAGTGTTTGAGTGAGTTAGTCAGTCAGTAACATTATTCCTTTATTTATAGAGATTAACTTATACTGTAGTCAACTAACCAGTTAATTGATAATCATTTGTTATTCGACCTTCTTGATTTTCTCGTTGTATTCCTAGAAAAGTATTAAAGCGGGCTTCTAAACTATTTATTTAATTTTTTTTTTATTATTTGTTAACTTTTGTGAAGATTTCAGTGTAAGATCTTTTAAAAAAAATAAGTTAACATAAACAACTTTTTGGAGGGTTACTGACATAGTTTTATTATCACATTTTTTATATACCGAATGAAAAATCGAGTTATACCCGTAATCTAATATAACATCTTCTAATTCGTTTATTTACAAATATTTATTAAAGTAAATTCAATAGAATAAGTTGAAGTTGCTGTGTTTCGTTATGCCTTGCAGTTAGTTATATTACTAATGTGAGGGAGATGTTATGAACAGAAGGATGTGTTCATTGAAAACTTTTACGAATACTTTATTATCTATGTGTTAGTGTATGGGAGTGTTGTAGTTTTTGCTTATTTGATTTGCTTTTTGACTTTGTCTAGTGTTGTTTTTCATACAATTGTATTTAATATTTTATTTAGTGCTCATTTGTGCATAGAAATTTTTCGGTATGAATTTTTCTTTGGTCTTTGGCGCATTGCGGTTATTTTGATTGCTTTGGAGCGTGGTGTTATACAAATTGTTTTACAATGAACTTAACTTATTAGATTTAAATCTTTGGAGGCGGAATAATAAACTAAATATATTAGTATTAACAAAAATATACTAAAACTTTAATTTGTAAAAAAAAAATCACTATTAAATTAGTTTGAAATGAAATATTGAGTAAACATTAATAATAATTTTTGCTACAAAGAATTTTAGTCCAATAACGCAAATTAAGTTGAGCAAAGGCCTTTAAAAATGTATCGCAAATATTGAACATTAAATTCAGTACATATCTTCTTATTTAATTACCTTTAAATTTATAAAAATAATCCTTGGTCCTGTCAACAGTTTAATAACCACTTGTTATGAAATACAAATAAAGTTGTTTCTTATACTTTTTTGGACATAATTTTTATTATTATTATTATTTTGTTTGTTTCTTTTTGGTTCATTTTTATTAGCTTCCTTTTTATTTGTTGTATACTTACTTTTGGCTTTTTGATAATTCATTAAATATTGATAAATAAAACTAACAAGAATATAGAATTGAGCTTTTCTAACCCCAACAATTTAACAACAGCAAATATAAATGATACTTTAGCTAGTAAAAGATGAAAAAGATATTTTACAAGTTTTGCAAAAAGAAGAAATATATAACAATACAGAAACAGCATAACAAAATACTGTAGTAATTCAGGATATATAATAACATCAAGATTTTCAAGCACATATATTTCTATTTTCTCTTCGTCCTATTTTCTTAGTTTTTAACAAACTGAAAATGAAACTTATATGCATTTAAATCTTTCTATAGAGGTCGAAGACGGTCAAAAAATATTGCTTCGGTACATTGAAGAGTGAAAAGGTTTAGTAATCAGTAAAATTTTTGTCTCAGAATACCTTAAATCAATACATAAAAATAATTTTATTGGACGAGTTGTTTTTCAAAATGTAAGGAATTTTTAAATTTTTTCTAATTTCTTTATAATTTTCATTAAATTATTTCATGATAAAAGTTTCTGTTTGTAAAATTTATAAAAAAAATATTTTAGTAGACAGCTTTAAGTAAGAAGATATAACGATTTTTCAGCGAACGTATTTTCACTGCATTATTTTAAAATATAAAATAATGTGTAGATACAAAATACCACACATAGCACATTTGTGTGGAAATTGTTGTATATCTAAAAAATAACGTTTATTCACTTGATGGAATGTCCAAGCCCATTCGTCAGAAATTTAATATGTATTCATTAATAACACGAGGTTTTTGGAAATTCCTATGGGTAGGGACAAAAAGCACAAAGTCTTCCTCTTAATTTTTTATTAATCATTATATAATTACAAATTATATCCTTAAATTCTAACCGAGCCATAGCAACGAAGGCTTGTTGTATCGTAAACAACCCAGAGCCTCTGGTGGGAATCGAAGCCACGACACCCTCACTGATAGACAGCACTCTACCAACTAGCCTACCGAGGCGCTCTTAATAACCTACCCAAATCTCTTTGCCTAGAAGTTTAAAAATATGTTTTTGTAATACTGGTATTTAAAGGGAGAAAAGCCTGCTCCAAACGAATAAACCAAAAAGTGTTTGCTTTATTTTATGTCTAATTTTGCATGATAATAAAAGCGGAGACTAAGTTCAGAGAAATGGAATGGAACAGGAAGAATTGTGACAGTCGACAAGTGAATCGAAATGGAATGAAAGGCGGAACAAGTAGAAGTGAAAATATATACAAGGCAAACGAAGAGCAAGTGACATTTTCAAAAAGTATCTATTTACAATAGGTTTAGAAAGCAAAAAGTTATCCCTTAATCACCCATTCTAAGCTGCGGGATCAAGGGACATGAAATCTAGTTAAAAAAGTGTACAAAATAAAATAGTCTTCTTAATTATTGAATTTTGGTATTTAGGTTCCTACTCCATGAAGATTTTACGAAGTTTCAACGGAAGGGGTAAAAATGAAAAAGGTCTACCTTTTGCGTCCTTCCCAAGCCCCTTGGGCTAGAAATTAAAAAAATGTGAAAACAACCGGGTAAACAGGAAGAAAGTTCACCTGTATCGAAAATCCCAAAAAGCTGTGGTAAGAATTTTTAAATTTAGGTTGTGGTTTTAAAAACTATTACTGAGAGGAGCAAGTAGCTCTTCATGCCCAAGAACTTATGCTAGAATTAGAAATTTGAAATATCTTTTGCCGAATGCAAAGGTTAATTCACCTTTTACTTATTTTAATATTTAAAAAGAAGGAGATAAAAATGCACTTAAAATACCATTTATAAGAAATAATATTTCATCTAAAAAGCGGCCTAATTAATTTTCATTTAAACCAAATGGCTTTTGTTATTTATTCTTTAAAAAATAAATCATCATTCATTTGAAATTGTTTTCGTTTTCGTATTTTTTTTTATCTTGTGGATATGTATTTGTGTATGTATGTATGAGTGTTTACAAGTTATTGTAATTTGAATTAAAATAATTTTGTATATAATCAAATAAATTAAAGAAAAAAAACAAATTTAAATTTTTGAAATATTTTTTTTTTTTTGAAACGAACAGCAAACAAAATTTTTGAAACAACTGTAACGGACACAAATAAAACACAAATTTCCCTTTTGTGGGTAAATTTTTATTAAATGTTAAACAAATGAAAAAAAAAAAATAAATGAAACTGAAAAAAATCGTTAAATTATAGTAAATTATTTTATACATTTATAAAAATATAGATTTCTTTGAAAAACTTTTTTACATAATATTCTGAGTGTGGCGTTAACGGAGAAAAAGTGTCTCTCTTGTCAACCAGCCAAAGCAACGGGGCTAAGAACTTGACATTTAGGTACCTTCAACAATGCACTGAAAAGTAATTTTTGGAAATTTCTGCCGGAAATGGGATTGAAAAGGGAAAAGGTGCCCCTTGAGTGACCCATACAAACCCTTTAAGCCAGAAGTCTAAATCTTCAATTTTAAAAATCCACTACAAAACTTAAAACAAATTTATTTAAAGAGGAATATTTTTAGATAAAATGTTCTTCTTAATATAGTCCGATATTTAAAACTATCCGTAACGAAATATCAGGCTTTTATGGTAGTTTTCATAAAATAATGTTAAAAAAAGTTTAGATATAATCATATGTGGCCTTGTAAATTTTTTTAAAATTACCTTATATATTGTCATAAATAAACACACCTAGTTATATACTGATCTTTATAAAATTAGATATAATTTATATTATAAGATATAGTATATCATATAAAATTATATATAACACTAAATACATACAATATATGGCTTACACGGGACTACATTTATTTATTTATTTTATTTATTATTTATATAATTACAAATTATATGTTAATACCCTTAACGAGCACCAGCAACAAAGGCTTTCGGCTCGTTGTAGCAAAAACAGACCAGAGCCTCTGGTGGGAATTGAACCTACGACCCCCGCACTGATAAAATAGCACGCTACCAACTCGCCTACCGGGGCTCTCACGGGACTGTACATATTTTTATATGACATATAAAAAACCATATATACAGGTTGGTTGAAAAGTTCCTGCGCTCGAAATGAAAGAATACTGTTTTTGTTACGAAATATATTTTTTTATTTAATATAATCTCCTAGAAGCTCAATACACTTGTTCCAATGATCTTCCAATAATTTTATCCCATCCTTATAATGGTTTTCCGGAAGCTCTGCAAAATAACCGTCTACGGCTGCTATGGCCTCTTCATTCGACGAAAAATGCTTTCCACGAAGGAATTGTTTGAGATTTCTCAAGGGATAGTAGTCACTGGGAGCCAAATGTGGTAAATACGGTGGATGTTCAAGCAATTCGTATTTTAATTCTTTGAATTTAGCCATCGTCAAAACACTTTTGTGAGCAGGTGCATTGTCTTGATGAAAAATGATTTTTTTCTTCTTTAAACCAGGTCTTTTCTCACGAAATTTTTCATTTAGCTGATCCAAAAGGCAGCAATAATATTTAGAGTTGATTGTTTTACCTTTCTGAAGATAATCAATCAACAAAATTCCTTTTGCATCCCAAAAAACTGATGCCATAACCTTCTTTGCTGATCGTTGTGACTTCACCTGCTTTGGAGCTGAACAACCAGTTTCAGTCCACTGTAAACATTCTTGTTTCAATTTAGGATCATGGTGGTAGATCCAAGTCTCATTCACAGTTATAAAACGACGCAAGAAGTCGGTTTTATTCGGCTTAAAACGCTCCAAATTACGCTGAGAAATTTGTTTTCGATCCAGTTTTTGTTGAATTGTTAATGTGTGCGGCACTAACTTTCCAAACAGTTTTTTCATACGTAATTCTTAATGTTAAATATGGAGTACTCGTTCGTCTGAGATGCCTATGGTATTAGCAAATTCACGCTTAGTCAAACTTGGATCTTCACTAACCATATTATGTATCTGCTCAATGATTTCAGCTGTAGTTGCAGTTTTTGGTCGTCCTTCGCGTGGATCGTCTTCAAGGCTGGTACGACCACGTTTAAATTCACCAGCCCAAAATTCAACGGTGCGTTTTGAAGGCGAGGACTCCTTATACACTTCTAACAATTGTTCATAAATTTCCTTTGCTTTTAAACCCTTCAAAACAAAGAATCTAATGACTGCACTTTGCATGTGTTCTCAGGACAGTTATACCAACTTGAGAAAAAAAAAAATTTTGGAGCTAGCAGTGCCATCTCTTGGTGAGCGCAGGAACTTTTTAACCAACCTGTATATGGCGTTTACAAAGCCATATATAATGATATATGCTATATTATATTTGAGATATATGATGATATAATATGAGATATAAATGTATATGATTTAATATATGGTCCAATATAAGAAATAATTTTGGATATGGTATAAGATATAATTATATATGTTTCAATGTCAATGGTTTCGAGTCCTAGCCAAGGAGATAAAATGTTTTGTGTTTTTTATTTATTTGTATTTCCTTATTAATTTTTTTACACAACCTTTGAATTTTGAACCATTTTAAAACAACACGACCTAGAAACTTTTAATAAAATATAATAAATAATTAGTTTATAATAATCTAGGTACATATAATTATATGTGACGTTTTTTTTCCAAAAGTCCTATAAGTGGTCAAAATTTATATAGATATATATATTTTTTTCTTTTAAATATAATTATTTCTTCACATTTTTTCTTAGTCCATAAGATACGTTTGTGTATAATTGTATATAATGTTATATATAATTATATTTAATCAGAGTAGTACAGACCCAACTAAACTTCATTAATTCAGCCTGATATGTATAAATTTTTGACAAATTCCCGAATATATAATTAAATATAAGTCCTGAGAATATAATTATAAATAAAACCCGAAGATATAGTAATATATAAAACGCAATTATACGAAAAATATAGTCTAATAAAGTCAGCCATCATGTAGAACAGTATGTGGCTGACAATGTAGAGCAGTATGTATGTCATTTTTTTACATTATAAAAATATTTGGCTTTAGGTCATAAATTTTTAAAAATAAAGATCTAATTTATTTTTCCGATATTTAAATTTGCATCGCAAATAATCTTCAAGGGATCTGACAAAGATACATAAATATATAATTTAAATAATTTTGCTGGCAAAATAAATAAATAAATACATAAACTAATAATAAACACAACAATTTATCCACAATTATAATTACATTTGAAAATATATTTGACTGTCACTGTGAGTTAAAAAGCTCTTGCTTCTTTGTAAGCTTGTTAACAACTAATCTTTCCCTCGATAGTCTATATTTTTAATGGTATGTCTGTATATCTGTGTGCATTTATCCGTGTCACTGTTATAATTTAATCTCTTATACGATGGAACATAGATTATATGGAGCATTTCTGGCATGTATCTCTTACTGTAATTTTTCTCTTCTTGTAAAACTCTTATTTCTTTAAAGTTTGATATATGCTTCAGTTATAGTACAGTGGACTGCTAAGGCTGTTTTTTTCTCCATTAGTTTATCAAGTGATTTGTTTTCTTTATTTATGAGAAGATATTTAAATATCGGAAAAATTAAAATATTTAAATTAAAATACAAAATATTTAGATCTTTATTTTTTAAAAATGTATGACCTAAAGCCAAACAATTCATAATATAACAATACCAAAGGACATCAATATTAAATTATATCACAAAATAATTTTTTTTTATATTTTCTACCTTTTTTGTTGGATCTAATCTGTTACAATTCGATCTAACATTTTTCGGATAAATTATGATTGTGCTTCATCCGGATAAATTTTTTATCGTACTTCATCCTTAAAATTCCGAAATATATTGCTGGATTTAATTTGATCTGGCATTTTTTGGATTAAATAAGTTTTAGCTAGTTATTACCGCAAATATTAAAAAATATATCAAATTGGATATGATTAAATTTTGGGCCAGATAATTTTTTTTTACACGGGTATTTAATTTAAATCGAGAAGGTGTCCGAGTTTTTTATATTTTTATAATCCTTCGGACTTGTCCTACGTACCCTAAGATTTTTGCATTCTATATTTTGAATATTTCAAATAACCCGTCTAAAAAGATTTGATCGGATCAGATCTGCTTAAATCTTTTTATATATGATTGAATCTAATAAGATCTGGTGCCAGATCTGATGATTTGCAATTAGATTGGATTAAGTGATAGACTTAATGGACAGATCGAATTAGATACATTAACGAGTTGCAGATAAGGGTAAATCTGTTCATATGGGATTATATCTGGTGGCAGGTCTCTTCATATCTTATATTTGATCTAGTACAACGTCGTAGCAAATTTGAGTCATTTCTAATGGTACCAAAATATAAATGTTATAAGAATAAAGTTGTTTT